>CM036636.1:6250000-7500000 GCA_020746105.1 Trogon surrucura
GTAGGGAATCAGAGGACACTTAAACACTGCCTGGCTACCCTGGGCTTGGTAGACCTGGGAGAAGTAATGTTTCTGGGGGTCTGTGGGGAAGGTCTGCCAAGAGCAGGCGCTGGCAGCGTGTTCCCCCTTTGTGTCCTTTGGGCTGTAGGTGCAAAGGCAGGCGAGGGTGAGGCGGCCACGCAGAAGGAGGTGGTTAGATCAGATCTGGCCGTGGCAGGGGATAGCTGGAGAGAGCAGCAGAACGGAGGCTGCAGACAGCGCGTCCCACGGGAGCAGAGGGGCTAAACCAGGCGGTCAGGCTCGATCAGCAGAAGCCGGTGCCTGCACTAACGGGCCACAACTCTCAGTGATGGAGAGCAGAGCCGGGCAAGCTCCTGGCTTTCCAGAAGCAGCCAATTGCGGGGAGAAGCTGGGAGGACGTGATGCAAAGCAGCAGCTGCTGATACATCCCCATATCCCTCCCCGCAGGGCCTTTATGTTTTGCTGGCTTGGAGCGTGCTGGGGTGTCCGTGCTGGACCTCACCCTCACCGTTCCTGCCTGGTGCTGGACCTCTCTGCTGCCCGCCTTTGCTCTCCACATGCACCTAATGGTTTTTAGTGCCGTGGTGAGGAAGTGAAACCTGACACAAATAAATATGTTGACAGCCTGTTTTCAGCTGGCAGGGAATGTAAATTATCTCATTTGAACAAGGCTAACGCAGAATCAAGCCGTTGGTCCCAAATATCCCTTATAAGTGCAGATGAGAAATATTCATGGCATCTTCACTCCCAGAATATTGCTTTTATCTTTGTGGTTCCTTGAGTGGCAATATAAAAGTTACTGATTTTGCACTTTTTATGCATCTGAACCTGCAGACTTTGAAATCAGTAGGTTTGCCTGCGTGATTTGCCTCGTTAGATCCATACCCTTGCAGGCATCTAGGAATGATCTACTCCATAAGCTCCGCTGTACTTAGTTGTTGGCTTGGGTGTAACATCGTATCTCGGGAACATCCTTAACCAGAGCATTGGGACAAGTGGAGGTGACGCTCCGGTTTGGTCTTTCCAGGCCAAGGTCGACCCTGGCCGTGGGAGATGCTTGTGTGTGTGGTAGGGTGGACACGAAGCTCCAGGAGGCCAGCAAAGGGGCTCCCAAAAACTCTGAACCAAAGCCATTTTGGACAGTCACCGTCTCCAGACCCATTGCGGTGCTTTCTGGAGCTTGTTGTAACTGGGATCACACCCAGAGCCAAAGTGGGATACTTACTGCTCACTGCTCAGTTGGTGAAGGTTCTGGGTTGTGGAGGTTGGGCTTCTTCTGCACATGAAGTTGCCACTAGTTTCTGCCGTGGAGCCCAGCTCAGTCTGTTTCAGGGAGGTCTCTGTGCTGCCCTCACCTGAGGGCTTGGTCGATGTGACAACCTCTTGCTCCAGCTCAAGCAGTGATCCACAAGGTTAAGTGGGGCTGGGGGTCCCACCAGCTCCCCTCCCCTTGCCGATGGTGGGAAGAGGACCAAAGGCACCAGCCTGCACTGCTGGAACCAGGGCAGGGGCAGCAGCTGGAGGTGGAAACTCCCACCGGGGTCTCACCTTCCTACCTGACAGCCTTTGCATGGCAGGTCTGTGTGAAGGCAGAAGGTCGGGTTATCTCAAAACCTCGACCGTGTTTGCAAGCGGACGTCTCTCTGGCTTTGCTTTTCGCTCCGAAACAGGTTTTTCCCTTTAAGAACGCAGAAGATTGATTCCCTTGCAGGGCGCATCGCCGAGGCGAGCCATGTCCAAATGGTTTGCACGTCTGCATTTTTTACTGCTCTCGTTTAATATGTATGCAAATGCAGTCTCTCCTGTCCTCACTCTCTGTGTGGGTTTGCACAGTCAGGAGCACATTCCCATTACCGCTGCCCATCTCCGACTCTGCTCGGCATTCGAGGAGACTGCCTTTGAAACGCTGATAGATGGAGGTGCAAGGGAAAAGGAGAGGAATGACGGATTTTCGTAATTTCTTTGCTGGGGAGGGTGGAGGAGTTGGGAAACCAGAGGAAGGAGGTTTAAATACACGCAAAATTGTTTATTGGGGGGAAAGGGGAGCCTCCAACTCTGAGTGTATTTCCTATGCCGTTCCATTTTCAGAGCGTCAGCTCAGAGGATTTTAGCTGGAGGTTAGGGAAAAATCCAAGCACTGGCAATAATCTTGTGATAGCGGAAATATTCAGCTTTTCTCCTGATAAATAGACAAGTGTCGTAACTGAAGTAGGGGTTTCAGGCCTGGGAAGCAATGTTGGCTTTTTCTTTTTTTTTTTTTTTTTTTTAAATAAATAAGGAGCAAGATGTCCAGAGTTGTTCCCTGCAAAGGGGCAGTATATGACTACTGCTTCCTTTTCCTTCCTTTTTTAACAGCTGTGTTTTTCCAAAGCACTTCAAAACCAACACACGACACTTGGACACTTGTAAATGCAGAGTATATTTATATAAGTAAAACTGGAAATGATGTGCTCCAGCTAAGGCCAAAATGTGGGAAACACCTTTGGAAACATCTCCAAAAGTAGGGGAGATCTTCCTATCCCCAAGTGATGGCACTTTCTAAAGTTTGAAATTTCAGACCTCCGGTTTCTATGTCTGCTTGGAGGTAACTGTGAAGGCTGAGGAGATCCTTGCTCTTGCTGTGGGAAGCAGAGGATGACGTGTCCCTTCATTGCTTGGATAATTCTGGAGGAGAAATGGAGATCTCGTGCTGCTTGGGTGAAATTGAGACCCTTCAGATGCCAAAGGGCCAGGTTTTCAGGTGTGTTTTAGGCACTTCGAGTTGTTCCCTGTTTTAATACTTATGTGCAAAGCATCTTTAAAACCTGGCTGGTTTTGAACCACATTATAGAGTGCTAAAGCCTTAATTTACTGAGCCACCACAGCTGGTGGGGGATGCAGGGTGGGAGTGGGAGGGGTGTGGGGAGCCGGGGGGGCTGCGGGCAGCCTCCTGCTCCTTGTGCCCCCCAGAGCCAGGGGATCTGTGTAGAGAACAGGAGATACAGCCAAAGCCAAATCTTTTCCAAACTCCTCCAGGAGTTTGTAGACAAAACCCCTCAGATGTTCCTTACTTTCCTTTCTGGAAGCCAACAGGCTGTGCATGCTGGGAATGCCTCCCCGCCCCGCTGCAGCACAGACTTGTCAGATCTGTTTACTTGTGCTTCTCTGAGTTTTGCAAGAGTGTTTTGTGTGTCTCTAGTGCTGGGTGTTGTGAAACCCATTTCCATGCGCTAGCACGGCTACGCAGGAGCCTCGGCAGCACACCGACCTTGGGCTGGGGCTCTGGTCCCTGATACTCAGACTTCGTTTCTGCTTTTGGCACAGAATTAGAGGGTGACCTGGTGTTGGGAGGTGCTCGGCTCCTGGGGTGATGTGCAAGAGCTGGTTTCATTCACGCAACAGGCACGGAACTTCTCGCTGCTCGGGAGATGAGCTCTTAGGGGCTGCCTGCTCCTACCCTTACCTCCCCCGCGCTCTGGGCAAAAGCTGCCTTTGACAATCTTGAGACAAGCTGTAGCTACCAGCTGAGGTGGGAACACAAGCTGCCCCGCTCGCTGGGTCCACAGCCCACATTGAGGGCTGTCTCTGATGCAAAGGGCGGTTCCTTCTGCTGCTTTTCTAGCCATCACTTTTGGGAGGCTCATCCTGTCCCTTATCAACAGCCGCGTTGTTGGAGGGGGCAAGCGCAGAGCTCTGCTGCTCGCGCCTGTCCCTTCGTTCCCCTTGCAACGTGTTTGCTGCGAGGAAAATCTCTCGTGCCGCCGTGTCCTCACTCCGGTGGGTTTGTGTCGCTTGTGATCACAGGCTCCAAACTTCCCCCGTTACGGTTGCTTTTTCAACCGCGTCTTTTTATTGATGAGTAGATTCGTGGAGCCTTTCTACCTCCTTCATCTGTAAATTGTCCTCTACATAACGAAGGAACCGTTCTGACTACGTTTTGATGTGTGTGTCGCCCAACAGATGTCTGGGTGGTTAAAGTGCCCCCTGAGTACAAGTATCCTGTGTTTGTGAGCTCTTTGATAGTTGGTTCAGGAATCTTTTTGTTCTTTCTTTTTCTCCTCGAGTCCTGGGGGTCTGTAGCAGATGCCTGCTGCAGTCTCTCCTTTGTTTTCTGCTCCTGATATCTGTGCCCACAGTGTTATTCCTCTACCCTCTCCCTTATCAAATTAGATTATCTCCTTCATGTAAGTACTTTTGACACGTGCAGCAGTGCAAAGGCATGATAAACATATTGGATTGCGCTGTTGGATGCCTCTCGTTCATGTCTCTGGTTCTCTGTTGAATCCTTCCAAGACCTTAGAACCAAATTGGCATGTCACCTGCCAGATATAGTGGTATCACCAGCAGCAAGGCCAGTTAGTTCCTCTTTCCACTTACAGCCAAGTCCCAACGCTGCTGTCAGGCGCTGCCACATCACCCTGCATGGGAACCCTGAGCCCATCTCGTCCCGGTGCTCTGCCCATTGTCGCTACAACCCTTGTGTCATCACTTTTCCTCCCTGCTGAGCCATGTCTCCAGCATCTCCTCTTGTGTCCTAAGCTTGGCTGTTGGCACTTGAGCTTCTTCTCAGTGTTACAGGCTGCTCCTTGGTCATTCCTTGGCTCCCTGCCTTTTCACTGGCTTTCCTGGTTTCCACATGTGATCCAGAAAAACCTCTTTGTTATTCTCTCCTTCCTCGCTGTCACAAACCTGTGTTTCTGTTCCATCTTTCATGAAAAGGTCTACGACTGAAGGTGAAGTGTGATAACAGCCTTCAAAAATATGTCAGTGGCTGCTGCAAACAGGATAGGAATAAACGATTCTCCGTGTCCTATGGTGGGTAGGACAAGAAATTATGGGCTTAAACTGTAGCACAAGGGAGATTTAGGTTTGATGTTCAGATATCCTGGGGGGGGAAGCACCAGAGGAGGCTGCCGCGGAGTTGCTGGAGGGGTAGGTCAGACGAGCAGCTGTCAGGAGAGGCTGAAAGGGAGTCAAGGGGATAGTGGGGTGATCCAGAAGATCATTTTTCATCCTCTCTAGCCCTCTTACCTCCCCTTCCATATGCTGGAAGCCTCAAGCTAGGCAAGGGGCTTTCTGTGGCTTGCTCAGCCAGGCTTGTGCCTTTCTCCTTGCTTTTTGTCTCTGTTGCAGCAGTTCTGGCAAATGCAATTGCAGCAAGCCTGGAAATAGCCATGACAAGCCTCTCCTCCCGAAACCTTTCTTTTGTGCTTGGTGGCTCTTTTCAAACCTCGTGTGCTGGTGGCGGTGATGGCAGCTGCAATCAGCACTGGGACGTGCAGTAGTGACCCAATCCAATGTTTTGCTGCACCAGAACAGTCAAGACCGAGTCTTGGGGCTGCCTTGGCGATGCTGCTCAAGGCTCTGGGTAGGCAGCTTTGCAGAGGGCTGTGTTGTGCGTGTGTCAGTGTGTGGGTGGACATGCGAAGGTGAGGATGCCTTCTTGCAGCACTGTCCCAGCCCATGGCGCAGGGCTCCCCATCAGCTCCGCTCTTCAACTGGCTGTGCGAGTGCGGGAGGCTAAGCAGGACGAATGGGAGCTGTATCCCTGCCTGCATGGGTGTGTCCACCCTCACTGGGTGCACCAGGACACCTGGAGAGCTGGGGATGTGTGAGGGATGTGGGGCTCCTTGCGGAGCTTTCCCTCCCCGCCTCCTCAGAAGGACACTGCAAGACAACAGCCAGCCTGGTGGAAACTACTCTTTGCCAAAACAAAAATCTGGGGACCTGGAAGTCACAGAGGGCTCCATCCAAACCCAATCTTCATTCAGCACAAGAGTAGCGCTGTCGTTTCTGAGATTGCTGGCTGGGAGGTTACTGAGTCCCCTGGGTACCTTCAGTCTCCTGCTCCCGACACCCACGTCTCCCGACCCTTCCCCATCTGGCACCACCGTGGTCGTGTCGGGGTCCGGTTGCATCTGCGCTGTGTCCCTGCTTCCCCTCCCCAACCTCCCTGTCTCTTCTCCCCAGGGTGCTGCCGGGGGTCCTGGTCAGCCGTGACCCCCTTCACCCACCCCGCAGCATCATCCCCTTCGTGCCTCCCTACCAGGAGAGGCGGGTAGGGAGAAACAGGCAGATGAATAATTTATTACAATGATGCAAAATAGGGTTTTAAAACTCTCCCCGTATAAATATTTATTTTTGACTCGTTAGCACTGCAGCCGCCTCCGCTCGCCCCCTCCCCAACCCTTCCCCTTCTCCTTTCCAGAGCCCCCCCAGTTTTGTGGCTATTGCGGCTGGTTCTCCCGGTCCTCCTTCGCTCCGTCCATCTGTCCGTCTCTCCTGCTCTTGCTTTTCACATGATCCGAGCCCTGGTGCCAAATGCTTCCCAGGGAAGAGGGGGAAAAAAAACCCCACAACACAACCCTCTTTCTTGCACACACGCACACAAAAAACAACAACGGGAGGGATGGGCGGAGGGGGGGAGATGGAGAAGCACACACAAGGCACACGCACAAAACCCTTTGAAGCCTGTGCAGGGTAAGGGTTGTTTCTGTGGTAACGGCGCGGGGATTGGCGGCGGTTGGCGAGGGCCTCCATCCCGCCGCGGTGCCGAGTGATTAATGAGCCGTTGCCCGGCTGTACGGGAGCGCTCGGGCCGGGCTGCTCGCCGCGGGGCTACGCCAACGGACCTCGGCTGCCTCTTCATCCTCCTCCACTCGCCCCCCGGGTGATCTAGCAGTGCCACGCGCCTCCTCGGCATACGTGGGTCCTTTGAGGGATGGGGCAGGTGGGTTTGGGGCATCTCTCTGTCCCGGTGGTGCTGGAGCGTCCTCAGGGCTGTGGCCTTCATCCCGCTGCCCAGCCCCGCTCCTCTGCGCTGAGGGAGTTCCAGCATCTCCTCCAGCGCAGGGGTGAGCCAGAGCCATGGGGAGATGTGGTGGCATCAGTGGGGGGACGAGGCGGTTCCGTCTGGTGGGTGCACACGAGTCCACGGCATTTTAGGGAGCATCACTCCCTACCCTGCCGTGACGTCTGCTCTTGGCCTCATTGCTGCCTGTGTCCCTCCCGTCCCCATGGCTTCCCAAGGCTGTAGGGTGGCTTGTGGCTGAGCGGAGAGAAGGGCTGTGCTGTCCCTGCCCCATGGCTGGCTTTCTTTAGTACCTATTGATTCAGGTGTTACTGGAATGCTCGTACCACCTCCCAACGAGAGCTGCAGCTCCCGGGGAACCTCACACCACAGTGCATTATGAAACTCACCTCAGTCTGCTTTCTGCTTTGTTGAAAAGGCAATGGAGAAACAGGCATCATTCACCTCTCTTGGGCGAACAATAATAATGAGTAAGTTTCAAGTCTCTTTTCCCTCAAAATAGCCAAACCAGAACACGCACAGCCTTCCCGAGCCGCTGCCTGAAACAGATGTGCTGCCAGTGAGGCAGCTATTTATAATGTGCAGCATTCCCTTTTCAGCCGCAGCGACTCCAGCCCTCGGCTCTCGCGCTCGGCAGCTCCTTTTGAAGCCCGTAGCTCTAATCCAGGGACTGTTCTTGGTGCTGCTAAAAATCTCCTTGTAAACCTGCCGGGAGTCGGAGCCCTGCCTGCTCTCTGCCTTCAAAGGGACTTTATCATCCCCAGAGGCTGCCAGGGTGGGACTACCCCCTCCCTGGATGTCCCAACCGGGATGGGATAGCAATGGGATGGTGTTGGACGACGTGTCCCTGGTGTCCCCACAGCTGCAGGCTCTGCAGAGCACTGACCCCTCTCTGCTGCACGGCTGGTGGCTTAAACCCTTTCCCAGCCCTTAATTTGAGAGGTTTTGTCATACAGAGGACAAGGAGGGGGGGTTCTCAGGACGCTGTTGATGGGAGAGGAAAAGGCTGATGTGGATTTAAACCCGGTGGGTTTGATCTGGTCCTCACCGAAGGAGAGGCACGGCACAATGATCTGGGGGGATGGGGACATTGTAGGATAAGGAGGAAAAAGGCATCCAATGGAAAGGAGATTTGAGGGGGTTTGCCAGCATTAGCGCCCACACTTAGGGTGGTGTTTGGTAGCCTGGGGGTCCCACAGCAGTCCTGGAGCTGTGGCACGGCTGCGGGATGGGCACCCACACCCCCAGGGACTGCGGGGGGCTGGCAGGACCCCATCCCAGGAGAGGCTGCAGCTCACAGGGCACGGAGCACTTGCTTCAGCCCCTCTCATGCCGATGAAGAAGAGTGCTGGTATGTCAGGGCGAGGAGCTGGGGGGTTAGGCACTGCGACGTGCATGTGGAAGCTGTTTATTGCCGTGGCCGCCCCAACCAGCCGGGCCGGTGGGGCCGCTCTGCGTGGGGCCAGGCGGGGGATCGGGGGGGCCCCAGCCCCGCAGGGGCAAAGCAGTTACTGGGAGATGAGGCTGATCGGGCTGAGGGTTTTGTTTCTATCGCATCCCATTTTCTGTGCTCCTGAGCAGGGTGTTCAAGAAGTGTGAAGATCGCTTTATCCAAATCTCAGGCTTTGGTGACGGCTCAAATCCTGCTCTCCCTTCCTGGGTGGCCCAGAGCATCGTCCCCAGCCTGGCACGGCAGGGGCAGACGGGCAGCAGGGAGCCACAGTGGTCTGGGAGTGGCTCCTTGCCCTCTGGAAAGGGGCATCCTGAAAAACACCCCACAGAGTGACCTAAAATGGGCTGCTCTGGCTTTGCTCCCTCACTGCTCTGCAGATGCCAGGGGACAGGGCTGTGTGTCAGGGGGCAGTGGCCACCCCCAACCCCCAAATTCTGTCCTTTAACCCCCAAATCCCATCTTGAAGGGGAGCATGAGCTCATCTTCCTGCTCAGAGAGCTCACACCCAGGTCAACCTGGAGGATAAGAGGGTAGTGATTTTAAAATGATCTGATGAGCTCTCTCTAACCAAGGATGGGATTTTGGGAAGGGGCTGAGGATGGGCTGCCTTGGTAGGGCTCCATCACCTTGGTTCTGGCAGCGTGATGGGTCAGCTCAGCCCGGTGGGGACGCAGAGACAGGTTCCCATGAGGACGGCATCCCTGGCTGAGACCGGAGCCTTCCCAGTTTCCAGCAGTAACAGACAAACCTTTGCTCCTGGAAGGACTGTAACAGCCCACGGCAGTGAAGCCTCTTAAAAGCTGGTCTCATTGCAGTTGTGTTAATTATTAATAGGATGTGGGGAAGAAAACACTGGAAAACCCCAACTGTTTGAGGCAAGCTGCCACTTCATCTGTGTCCAGCAGCGTGGCCCTGGCTTTTCCCTGACCCAAGGGGAGATTCACGGGTGTCTTTTCCAGTGTTGGCGAGTACAAATGGAGAGGCTCAGCTGTCTCTCTGTAAAACAAGGAGCTAAATGAGTTGTGCAGGGCTTAACTTGGTCTTCAGCAAAGATTTCTCTCCCTCAAAAGGGATGAAGTCCCTTTTGGCAATGTCTCTGCCCAGCAGGACTGGCCAGTCGCTGGAATTGCAAGGTGCAAGGTCTGCTGGCGGGGAGGTGCTGGGGATCTCTGTCCCAGCCCGGGCCCCCCTCAGGGCTGAGTGGGCAGGGTGGGCCCCCAAGATGTTGCTTGGACTGTTCCCAACTAGTGAGTCAGAGCTGGGGGATCTCAGCAGGGCAGTTTTCCTGAAAAACAAAGCAATGGGGAATTCTCACCCAAAAGCCTTATGGACCCTGAGAGTTTCTTCCCTCATATCTGGCCCTGGGTACCTGGGATGTCTCCATGGTAGAACTGGGAGGTGTTTCCATGGAAACCAGCAGTGTCCCTGTGGGGTGGTGATGGCCCCACAGCACAGATTCGGGGCTCCATCAGGGCTGCAGAAGCAGTGCTTGGCGTGGAGAGGCACCAGCCCATGGGAGCCTCTTGGAGCGACGATGTCCTGGCTCCACGGCACACAGCCGGGCCAAGCCTTGCTCTGCCCTTGGCCCTCCTTGCAGGGAGAAAATCCCAAACCTTGGGGGCAGGCAATGGCTGTAGATGTGCCAGCCCACCCACCTTCCCAACCCCCTCACCAGGAGCCCCTGCCTTCCCCGGCATGCTCCTCTCTTCCTTTGCCTCCTTTCCATTCCCTATTCCCTTTCTCTCCCTTTCTTCCCCTTGCTCCACCCCCCTCCAGGCTCCTCTGTGGGGCATTGATTTTTCCATCCGTCAGCGAAACGCTTGAGGAAAATGAAAGAGCATCTTCGTGATCGATCAGGAGAACTCTTCAGCCTGGGGTCAGGAAGGGTTTGAATCAGCTGCTCCCCTGGCATATAATTACCCCCCTGTCTCCCAAGACGGGGCTTTTCACATGCCTGCGGGAGCAGCCGTCCCTCTGCGGGGCCAGGGCATCGCTCAGGAGGACACCTCTGTGGGGTGCGTCGATGCTGGGAAAAGCTGCCCATGGACGCGTTGGGTTTTGCTGTTGCCAGAGCTCAGCTTTGGGCTGGGGTCTGCGCGCCTGCGCTCGCTTTGTGCTGAGCGGCGCGCGGGTGCGAGCGTGCGCACGCTGCTCCCTCGCCAGCATCGATCGCTCCGTGTGTAGCTAATTCTGTGTGGTGCTTGGCGAAGGTGGGGAGCTTTGAGGCTGCAAGTTTAAAGAAGCTGAAAGAAAATTAAGTCAAAAAGGAGTTGGGCGCTCAACTCCATTCTCCCTTTGCGGATAGCGTTGTCTGGGGGGTGCTGCACGTACAGACCACGTCGGTAGCAGCCCGGAGATGCCTGTGGAAATGCCAGACTTTGCCATCTGGCACCGTGCTGGCCCCTGAGGTCCCACTGCTTGCTGCCCTCCCCGGAGAGTCTGCAAATAGCTGAGGGAGCTTCTCATTCCACTGTGCGGTAGCTGCATGCAAATGCTGACTTCTTCATGGCAACCAGTATGGGTTGTGCTGGGAGCTGGAGGGGGACGTTGCTGCCTGTAGCTCTTGTTCTGCTTGTGAGCTGTTGCCTGGACGTGAGGGGTTGTTTGCATGGAGGTGTAGGCACAGTCCTCCCTGCAGCTCTTGCTGATGCTCCGTCTCCACTCAGCGGGAGGTGCTCGCCATTCTGTGTGTGCAGGGTTTCCAGTGCTCCCGTGTGCAGCGGTGGGGTTCTGCAGTCAAAGTGTGTCCCTGTGGAGCTTTGCCTTCACGGGCACGTACATGGGCTGTTGCAGCGAGTCTTCTGCCACAGAAAGGAGAATTTGTCCTTAGGACTTTTCTGAAGGGGAGAGCCCCCAAGCCTGCTTGCCATGCTTCATCCCAGCACGTCACAGAGTTGACGGGCTCAATGTCACCCACCTCAACTGACCCTTCCTCTACTCACTCCCAAATTCCTCTTATTTCCCATAGGTGTTGGTCAGCCTGTTTCCTGGGCTAGATGTGGAGCTTTCAGACCTGAGGCTGCACAATACATGGCTGGTTGGAGCTTGTTGGAACACATGGAGGTCCCAGAGCAGGGCACAGCAGCTTCCCCTCCTGGTGAGTTATGCATTTCAGCTAACAGCTCTCCCTGGGCAGGTGCAGCATGAAACCATTCCCTCGAGAGCGATAGGGAATGGTAAGAGAGCAAGCCAACACTCTGTTCCCTCATCCCTCCTGGCTTTTGGCCTTGGAGAACTTGGCTGTTCTCATCTCTCTCCACCAGGGTTCGCAGCCCTTCACCCCACAGTCTGCAGAAGACCTGGGAGCTGGTTGTTGCCCCATGTTGTGCCCCTGTTACATGTGAGCTCACAGCCATTCGACTGCCCTTGTGTTAGGGAATGAGTACATGTGAAAATAGATGAGGACAGAAAAGCAGGGTGAGAAACTGGAGCAGCGTGTTCCTGCTCCCACCACAGCCAGTTTAGGCCAACCAGACCAGCACGCTGCGGGAGAAGGACAACGCAAAGGCTCTGGTTTTCTGCCTCCAAACCAGCAGGCTTAAGTTTGCTCCGGCATGGATGTGTTGCAGATGTGCTGATAGCAGCCAGCTGAGTGCTGACACTGCTGTGGAGGAGCTGGCTGTGGAGCCGTAGGTAAAGCTAAACGGAGTTTATCTGCTCCATAGATAATGTCTTCTGCTGAAAGCAGCTGAAACAGCTGCATCCTGGGTTTGCTGGAAAGCTGATTTTACCACATATGAGAGCTTGTCTCTGTCCCTGGTAAAGCCTTGACATAAAGCCCCGTCTGGGCAGGGTCTTTCTCCTGGTGGTATTTGGCACTAGTCTGACAGTCAGGGGAACTTTGCTTAAACTGTAAGTGTTGCATCCCAATATAAACGTGGATCTAACCCAGTTCCTTTGGATCTGTGTCGCTGCGTTGATAACAAGGGAGAGGATGATTTATGCAGGTGGGTAATCTGGGATCTTCCCATTATTCTTTGCAGACAGAGTGCTTTGGTGAGCTGTCACCACGTAATGTCACTGCTGGTTCAGTGCAGGTAGTGGGGACAGAGGGGACTCCTGGCATCTCTTCATTGCTCTGCCACCTTCTTTCTGACCACCCTCGGTCATGTCCCTTGGTCTTCCTGCTGCGTCCTCACTCCCAGGTCTGTAAAACGAAGATAAAATACTCTCTGACTTGCTGGGGAGCTTGCAGCCCAATTAAGAAGCGCCTGCTAATTAAAGCAAGCTCCTCCGTTCCTGTTGATATTCCATACCCGCTGGTGGGGCGCTGGGAAGCTCTGGGACACAGGAGTGTGAGGTTGTGACTGAGACAAAACAATACACTCTCAAACTACTCAACAGAAAGTGGATCCATGTGTTAATCTGGGAAAAGGAGTGTGAAAATAACTGCAAATCCTTCACAACTTCATTGTAATTTCTCCCAGATAGGATGCAGGCAGGAAAAATGCCTGTTCCACAGTCCAGCCTCCTCAGCTCCCGCACCGTTACTGGGCTGAACCTGAGGCTGATGCAGGAGGAAACCCCGTCCCATCACTGGGACAGGTGGCTGCTGGAAATCTGGGAGGAAAGGGTTAATGGCTGCATTGTGTGGGGCTGCTGGGGTCCCTGTGGCCCCAGGGTCAGCCAACTCTGCTCCCTGGCCCTGGAGGTGCTGTGAGGATGCCCGGGTGGGTGCGGCTGAGCGGTGCCTCCGACAGCCCCACGTTCCCGTCGAGCGGGTGACTGCGGGGTGCAGAAAGCCGGGCCCCTCCCAGCTGCCCAGCTGCCTTTCTGCTAATGCTCATCTAATTAAAGAGCAGCCTGGAGTGGCTGAAACCAGGGCAGCGGGAGAGCCGAGGTTTTCATTCTCCAGCTCAGGAACCAGAAGAAAAACCCTTTTCATATCGTCAGATCAATACGCGGGTGGTGTTCCCCCTCCCTTCCCCTTCACCTTCTCCAGCTCTCCTTCTCCCTCCTGGGCCAGGGATGATTTTCAAAGCCAGAGCAGGGCTGGGATCTCTACCCAGTGGATTTTGCACCTCATCCCCCATCCCGGTTGCTGTACCTGCCACACACGTGCTGAACGGCTGACAGGTGCTGGGAGCTGCCACTGCTGTTCATGGCTGACCGTGATCTCAGCAGGTAGCTGAGAGAGCAAGTCTTGGCTTCAAATTGGGGCATGGTCTGTCCTTTAGGGAGGATTTTCAATCAACGACGTCTCTGAACAGTCGTCGTCTCTTTGCTGAGACGATTGCCAAAGCTACAGGACTGTGAACGGGGGCAGGATTTGACCAGCAACTTCTGTTCTGCTTGCCTAGGTACAGGCAAGGGTTAACAAGAAGCGACATTTTATTTTGCTGCTCATCTTTGGTTCTCTGGAAGGAGATTCTCTTCCTGGTGCTTCGGCTGTTGTAAATGCATTCTTCTTCCCAAGGTGTCTTCTGAAAATTAGCTCCAGCATGTCGTCAGTGGTGGAGAGATGATTATGGAGAAGCAGCTGTCCGTCCCCTCCTGCCAGCTCCCGCCGAGGCAGCAGGAGGGGTGACGGCTCCTCTGGGTGCTTGCTGCTGGCAGCAGATTTTGTAGTGCCTGATCCAGGCTCTGGTGTAAATAGGCAGCTTCAAGCTCTGGCCTTTTCCACCTCGTGTCAAGACACTGGGGCAAGAAACTACCACGCAGTGTCCAGCTCGGTGCAATCTCCAACCGCAGCGGAGAATAGAGTCGTACAAATCTCCCAAAAAACATTCACCCTGCTCAGGCAGCCTGGAAGGAGTCGGCTTCAGCTCCTGTATTGTTTCTCCCCACAGGAGAGAAATTACTGTCCTATTTCTAAATGCAAAAAATAAGGGATTAGAAACAGGCTGAAGGGGAGAGGAGCTGGATAGGTGTCCCAGAGACCTCACTATCTCAGAGGATGGCAGCGTGGTCTTATGTCACCATCTCTCTGTCCTTTCCCTGGTCCCTCTGTCATTAGCACGGAGCTGGGTTTATTATCCACACTCCTGTACCAAGCTTCAGACTCTGCCCAGGCACCATCTGAGCCCGCTGCTGGATCACAACCCATCTCAGGATGCTCCAGCCAACAGGGAGGTGAGCTCCACACCTGCTAGCAAGGGAGGGCTGTCGCAGCCAGATGCGAGCTCTTCCCCAGCATTTCCCCCCCTTCCCCTTGCCCTCGCCTCAGGCCAAGCAGGGAAAATCCTTCAGCAGGACCCCAGCTGGGGCTGCTGGCTGCTGGCTTTCCATGGCAACGGTCCATCAGGGGGTCGGAGTCAGCAGCGAAAAATTCTACTCCCTCCTTGCCTCGTCTGGGCTGCCGGTCACTATTTTGATTGCATTCCTGGGGGGCTGGGCTGCAGATGTGGTCGCCTTATCTCGGGAAGGTCTGAGTCATTTTTTCCCTTGGTGACAGAGCAGGCAGCTGAGGGATGGAGGGAGGAATAAATAGCTCCTGAGGTATGCTGGGGATGTCCGTCCCTGGGGACAAGGTGATGGGACAGGACCCATGATCCTGGACTTGTGGTGCCCACGGGGCACAACGTGTATGTGGGAGACAAGCGATATGTCTCTGCTGAGCAACCTCTGTACATCCTTGACATCTCGGCCGAGGGAAAACGGGGTTAGTTCAGAAACACCCGTGCTGTGGGCTGGATCCTGCTCCTGGGAAGATCTGAGGAATATGTCCGCAGGGGGGGAAACAGGTTCACCCCACCAGCACGTATCCAGGATATGTGCGCTTGCCCTTCCTTGACACACCAGCAGATGTGTCAGTTCAACTGTGAGGGCTGGAGGTGGGACAGTCACTCTGGGTCCGCTCGTTGCTTTACTGAAAGGAGAGCTGCTTTCTTCCCTTCCTCGCAGAGATAATGTCCTCTGAGTACTTTTCTGCTCAAGAAGATCACTCCTGAATGCTTCACCATGGAGATGTGATGCCTACATGCCCAGAAAAGCTGTTGGAGGAATGGTGAAGCCCTCGTGATGGCTCCAGGTTTCATGCTGTCGGCTGAGCTCCTTCTGTTGACCAGGACTCAGACTGCTCGGAGCCCAGGGAAGATTTTGTGTAAGGTGCTGTTATCAGTCCAAAGTGTTAACCTCCCCAGGGGTCACACACTGAATAATCATCAGTCCAATTTAATAAAGAAAATAACCATATTAAGCGTTAAACACGTTGCAAATTTTCCTGTTGTCTGTGCGATCTTTAGTTCAGGTTTTCCAGCGTTTCCCCAAAGTCTGGCAGCTGAGGGAGAAATTCTGCTTTGTTGTTGTTTTTATTTTACTTTTTCCAAACCAGAGCGGGATTTGTCATGCAGATCCCCAACTCCAGAAGATGAAAGGCTTTTGGGGAAGGGTGGCAGGCAGGGAAGACTCTTTTAGTGACAGAGGGTGCAAAAGGCAGGGCCTGAAGGAAGACAGGACAGCTGGGGCTGGCTGGTGGTGGCCATGGCCACCAACATCCTCTGTGCCCTCCTGTTGCAGTGGGAACTCGGGCAGCAGCAACGGGTCCAGTCCATGGGGGACCTCCTGGGCACCATGGGATGTCCCAATGCCATCGGGGCTGGGGTCCGAGCTTGCTTCCAGTCTCTCATCTTGTAGCTGCAGCCTGCAGCCGGGAACCAAGGCTCGGGAGAGGGTTTCTATAGCAACAGCTGCCACTCACTTCCCATCTTGGATGTAAATTAGTTAGGATTTTATTAGTGTGCAGAATTTCAAGAGGCCGGAGCTGGCAAAGAGGACTGACGAATTCGGGACAGGAGCAAGGGAAACCTGCCCCAGCATGGCCAGGCAGTGCCAGTTTAGGAGCATCTTTAAGAGTTTGGGCCAAGGCAGGTTTTTGGGTTTTCTGAGTTGCCTGAAGGCCTGGCTTTTCGCCCCGGTGACACCACACTCTGGGTTTTCCGTGTCTGAGACAGGAGGCTGGAGATGGGGCACAGAAGCAGAGAGGGCTGCACCAACCCTGGGAGAAGCAGATGGGGTGGGCTGATTTGCCCCAAAGCCTGGGAAAGGGAGTGCCTTGGGGTGACTGCCCTGTGCTGCTTGGTGGATGTGACCCTGATGGAGACAACACCATGAGGTGTGGAAGGCCAAAGCCCCTCTCTTCCTTGGAAAATCCAGTGGGAAGACCAACAAGGACACGTTGATGGTATTGAGGCTGATAACATTTATTAGAAACTCATGCAGCTGCACTTTACGTTTGCTAGAGCAGCACTTTGGGGCTGCAGGCAGCTGGACTGATACAAAAGGTGTTTCTTGTCTCACAAATCTTGCAATGCAAATTGGAGCTCCAGGTAGGGCAGGAGCACAGCTTCATGGGGGCCAACATGGGGTCACCTGGTGCATCAGCCTGCGAGGACCAGAGAGCTGCTTTTGGACCCTGGGCTGGGCAGCCCCCTGTTTCCAGGTGGGATTTCCCACACCCTTTTACCTGCCTTTTCCTTAGGGTGCTAACCAGCCTGAGTGACCACAGCTGGTGCAGCACTGCCTCCAGAGGGTTTTCAATTAAGAGCTTGATGATGAAGTTATATGGTGGTTCAGCAGAAGCGTTGGTGAGCTCTGTCAGTGATCTTCTGAGCCAAAGAGGTGAGGAACTGGATCTGTTTTTTGAAACCCCTGGGCTGGGCTGTGGTGGGGCTTCTTGGTTGGCCAAAGTGTCTGCTGGGGCTCCTTGTTAGTGAGATCTTGGTTGGTTGTTGGAAGGGATCGGCTCCTGCTGAGGCTTCTTCATGGACGTCTAGATTTTGCTGGAGCTGACTGTGTTGGGAGAAGTGGTCCTGTTTGTAAGTGCTGCTCTGTTGTGAACCACTGTCTTTGCATCCTCAGATGTAAGAAAATAAGGACAGTAACTTTAATGCCAGTTGATTCACTCAGACCAAAATGTCTGGTGTAAAACTTGTGTGAAAAAAAGCTCCATTTCTATGTGCTTTCCAGCTTCTGTGTGGCTAGCGGACATGTTTTTCATAACTTGTAATTTCAACTCTTTGCCTCTAACCATGAGGGCTGTGAATTTTCCTTTTTAATAAGAGATTTGGGTTTTTCTGTTTTGTTTTGTTTTTTTTTTTTCCCCCATAACTTTGTGGCTCTGGTATCAGGGGCTTTGTGGAAGTCAAAAGGTTTCACAACACCTTGTGATGGTGCTGTGATATCTGCCAACGTGGGGTTGTAGTTGGATGGTGATGTGTAAAGTTTATATCTAGAGCAGATATAATATGAAAATGCTTGTATGCACCAAAAAAGAGGGAAGAGTCCCTTAAAATATTGGAAGTGTGGGGCTCGGCTGGCTGGCTGGTTGGTGTCTATTTGATTTGGAAAGAAAAAAAAATGAGTTTTGATGTTTTGGGAGTTTGTGCTGCAAAGCAAATCACAAGGGAGCAACTGATGCTCAGCTCAGATGGGTTGTGCTGGAATCAGAAAAGGAGTTTTCCTGCCCTGTCCTGCGCAAGTGAGGCTGGTTACAGATAGACCCAGCTGCAGTTAGTGCTTGGGGGACCCTCTTGGCTTAATTCATAAATACTGATGTTGTAATTACTATAATAACCTGCTCTTCTCTTCCTGGATGGTGTTCATCCTCTAGGCTTAGGTAGAATTTTTTTTTTTCATTTGTCCCCTCCTTCACCCTCTCCCTCCCTTTAATTCCTCAATTAATTAATGTAAGTAATAGTTATTATTCAAGAACTGATCTGCTATCACAGTGTGTGCTGGTGTGGTGAAAATAACCAGTCTGGGTGCTGAGAAATTTGGGTTCTGGGTGGAGCTGGGGCTGTTGGTCCTTCCCTGACCACGTGCCCTGGCCCAGCGCTGTTGGGTTTTGCAGGACTCCCCACTCTGCCTGAAGGCTGCCTTGGCAAAGCTGCTGCCTGATGGAGACTGCAGCCTCTCAGGCAAGGGTTTGCTTTCAAGATAAATTGGCCTTTTGTAGGGGACCGTGTCCTAAGCATGATGAAAATGCCAAATGTGCTGATAATGCAACTTGAAACAGATCCACGGGGACTTTGTGCTGGTGTCTTGAATGTGATTGTGAGCAGAAAAGGAATTAGGTGATGCACGGGGTAAGTGGGCTGTGAACTCGGGGAGGGGTGGGGGGGTGAGGTGTCGGTGCTGATGTGGGGTGTCTGAAACTGGGGTGCCGATCTGGCAGGGTGAGCGTCTCTCCTGATTTTGGTGAGGATTTGATCCCTATGAGGTGTAGGAAGGCAGCACAGGCTGTGTTAGCCACAACACCAGGGCTCTGGAAAGGTTATTTCTGGTGCCTCAAGGTCAAGTTTGGGTTCCAGGTGTCGAAGTGAAGAGACCTTGTGATGGTTGTGTCTGTCCCATTGTGGGATGGAGCAGGAGCCCACACAGTAGAGGAGGGTTGCTGCCTGGCTGTGAGCTGAGGGGACAATCCAAGTCTTCGTCATCCTGATGGTTCCCAAAACTAGAGCGAGACTTTCCCGGGCTGCAGAGCTGGAGGTTTTGGGCAGGCGGCTGCTCCGCGCGGTGCCTGACAGGGACAACGCGAACCTGCTGCGGGAAGTATGATGACTGCTCGATGACTGGTGTTAGTGGGTGTTTTGGAGGACAGTCATTCCCAGGGGCAGTGGGCTAGGTCTGAATCTGCAGAAGGGGTGTAACCGTTTAGGGCCACCCAGGTTCTCTCCCTTGGTTTGGGAGAAGGGGGCCCTGGGCAAGCCCTGGTTCAGAGAACTGACCTTTGCTGAAAGCAGCTGATCATGTGCTAACCCTTGAGCACGTCATTCAGCTCTGTTGAAGAAAATAGGCTTTAAGTACACGCTTGAACGTAAGTACATGGTTAAATATGTTCCAATTCCCAGGCCTCAGACAGGGTAACGATTGTTGTAAAGAAGACGGCAGGATAAATCGGACACTGTGGCAACGTGGCCACGAGCTTGCTCCCATCTCACACAAGGCTGACTTCAGGGATTAGCACCAGGCTGCTTGTTTTGCAGCCCCGGGGATGGGTTTCTGGATCTGTCCTCCTTCTTCGCCATCTCCTGAAACCTCACTGCATCCTCCTTCTCCTTGTCGCAGGCTTCATCCTCCCCTTTCTCTGCATATTGGCCTCTCTCCCCAAGGCTGCTCCATCCCTCCGCTGCCATCCTGCTCTGCCTGCAGAGCAGAAAACGCGTGGCCCAGATATTTTACTTCACATCAGCACAAACCCAACCCACCCCTTTATAAGAGATGGCTCTGCTGGGCATAGTGTTGGCAGAGCCAGCCCCATGGCCAGGCAATGGGGCAGACCCCTGTGGTGCCCCTGCCCCTCTCCAGGGTTGCAGTTCCCCGTGCATCTGGCTGCTTCGGGCTGGCCACGAAGCTGGAGCCCATGCTCGGCTCGGGAGGCAGCAACAGCAGCCTCTGCTTTTCCACACGTTGGTATTTTTAGCTCTGCTGTGCATTAGCGTGCAGGAGCTCAAACTGCGAAGCCTGGCTGAGGTTTTATCTGTTGTGACAGCCCTTAGGGCTGTAGTCAGACACTCTCTCGCTTGCTTGCTCCCTCTCTCCTTTTTTCTTTTCCTTCTTCTTTTTTTTTTCTTTTTTTTTTTTTTTTTAAGTTTGCAGCTCGAATCTGCGCTCTCCCCATGAATACACGGTGCAGCTGTCAAGACAAGGGACCAAGGGTGGGAACGGGATCCAAAATGTGGTCTGAGCCCCTTTACGAGGGAGCTTTCTTCAGGTCCTTTCTGTATTTTTCCATTCCTCCTTTCTGCTGCTGTCAGGGTTGGAGTGGTTGGAGCTGATGTTGCAGAATTAGATGCTGGCTCGCCCCTGCTGCTCTGCCCCAAAGGGTCTCCGAAAAGCTGTGCCGGGTGAGAGCTACACAGCTACTGGGGACACAGAAACTGCAACCAAAGGCCAGCCCAGCCCAGTCCAGTTCAGCATGCTGGGGCTCAGCAGATCTAATGCTCACTGCTGCTGCTTTTTCCAAACTCCTTGCATTTCCACCAGCAGTTGAGAGCACGGAAGTTGCCCCTTTTCAGGATCCAGGCACCCCCGAGCATTGAGGAAACATCAAAGGCCCTTTCAAGACGTGCTGGGTTGAACTCAGAAGGCTTTTACTGTGCCTGAATGGCGCGTCTGACCTGCGTCGTGAGAACGAGACTCAAGAACCCACCCTCCACCCTGGCTCTGTACAAACACTCGGCACTGGTTTGGTTTCTAAGGAGGGTTTTCTTTATCACTTCTATTCCTGGACACCCCCCAAGCTGGGGGGAGAGAGAGACTTTCCTCCGGTTCCCAGAGAGCTGCACAAATGTGAAGCATCTCCTTCCCACCCCAGCACCTCTGAAAGCTTAGCTGGAAATGATTTGGCAGAAAAGCAGCCTGGGTGACGCCCTTCAGAAGGGTGAGGAACCAAGGTGCTGACCAGGCTTTGGCTTTCCAGCCTGCTCAGAACCCTGACAGCCACACCAGGCTCTTCTTGGGTAAGTCTGGGCTGAAAAGGGAGCAGAAGTTGCCTCTGGAATTTGTCCAAGGTTATGGGGGAAGTCAGGGACAGAGGCAGGAATGGGATCTGGCTTCCTGTCCCACGTGTCCAGCCTTCCTCTTTAACCCTTGGTACGTGCCTTCCTCACGTCATTCCAGCTGGAGCTCCCTGAAATCCTGCGCTTGGGTCTTGCGATGTCCCTGCCAGCCTCGATATCTCCTGAACAGGAGCACAGACCCCATGCAGGGAGGGCTCACTCCTCCTGCTTTTCCTTCATGGGAAGGGCTTCTGCTGGGTGCTCTGCCAGAGGGTGTTGAAGAAAATATTTAGGTAGCAAATAACAATTTGACAAATTTGAGGCATTTAGTGCCTGAGGAGACCACAGCAGCACTGCAGCAATCCCAAGGTGGATCAGGGCTGCGTGTCCCCAGAAGGAGATTGGGGTGTGTGGATGCTGATGGGGCTGGAGGGAGAGATGTTTGTAGTGGGTTATGGGCTCCTTTGTATAAGCCTGTCCACACCGTGTTTCTTTCTGGAGTCACGTAATTTATAGCTCAGCAGATCTGGTGTGTGGCAGCTCCCACCTATTTGCCCGAGCCAGTGCTGGGGACTAAAATGCTGTGGCTAAGGGTCAGAGGATGTCGGGGGCACCAGGGGCTGCCAGGAACCAGCCTTGTTATCTGGGTATAAACCCAACGGGGAGCCCAGGATGTCTCCCTGGGTCGTCCTGCTTCATTTGCGTTGATGAGGCCCAGAGGGACATCCCAAAGTTAGTCTGGCAAGCCCACATCTTGGGCAGCTTTTCTAATTAACCGTCCCCTCACTGTACTTGCTCTGTTCTCCTCCCCAATTCCCCCTTTTCTTTCTTTGCTGACAGCAGCCAATGCCATGAACCACAGAGACTAACTGCACAGTGCTCCTGGCTCAACTTGCAGCAGGGATCTCTGGAAATATCTGGTGCCTTTGCCCTTTTGCAGAGAGCACCCAGGGATGAAGATTTTGCAGCTCGTCTTGTGGTGCAGGGCAGGGCGTGTGGGGCTTTACTCTGGTGGCATTTTCTTTGTGCAGATTGTGTGACCTGCAAACCCTTGGTGGCAGCCAGAGCGTGGCAAGTATCTTAGCACAGAGCTTGGGCATCCCCCAAACAGCCCCTGAGCCACTCTGTGGGTATGGGCTGCCATCCTTCTCCTCCTCCTCTCCCCCAGACTCCTGGGGAAGCCTCACTCGCGGCTCCAGGGGATGGCTGCAGATACTCTGCCACTGCAGCATGGGGCCAGAAGCCATCCTTCTCCCAGGGGCTTTGACACCCGAGTAGTTACGTAAGGTCTAGGAGAAATTAGAGATTGATGTTTTATATTGTCCAGGTTAACATCTGGACAATAGGACTTTTTTGGGTTGTAGAGGTAGTTGGTACTTTAGGAGCTTTTAAATTTTAAAACCACCCTGTGGCACCTGTGTTAACACATCTTCCCGTGTTATTAGTAGTGCTCACAGTCTTCCAAACATCCTAAAATTTGGCCTCTATAATGTGCTGTCTGATGTCCCTGTG
The DNA here is from genome assembly GCA_020746105.1 of Trogon surrucura. Lineage (NCBI taxonomy): Eukaryota > Metazoa > Chordata > Aves > Trogoniformes > Trogonidae > Trogon > Trogon surrucura. Next base: position 6,272,217 of record CM036636.1, read on the forward strand.
GAAGATGACAGAGAAGCAAGGGATGCCACAAGGAATGCCCCCTGCCACACGGTGCTTCCCCTCTTCAGTCAGACAAGTGGTTCCTGAGCCATGAGACCACTTGTTTGGGCACACTAACGTGTCCTGGCAGAGGCTGGGCACAGGCAGGCTTGGGTGGGGGCAAACCCTGTGACTTTGGGTGCTCTTGGTGCTATAAAGCAAAGTCTTTCCCCTTTGCTGCCTTACATCCTTCCCAGGCTGCAAGCGGTTCCTCTGCTTGCACCCAAACCCAACCGCTTTTCACTCGTCCCACTCCTTTGCCTCCTTGCTCCGGAGCTGTCTTGGGCTCTTGATGCTTTGGTGCTGCCAGGAGTTTGATCTCCAACTGCTTCCCGGCCACCTCGCCCACGTGGACACAGGGAGGGGGGCCGAGAAAGCGCGGAAAAGATGAACAGCAGGAGAAAGAGTCTTCAGGGAAGGGATGGGGGAAGTAAGGAGGGGGGAGAAGAAGTGAGAACAGGGAGGAGGAGGAGAGAGGAAGGATGCTGCCTTGTCTGTTCTCAGATTTATATCGTTTGGGTTGCACTGGATTAGCTAAAAGCAGTGCAGAGCTGCCTTCCCCTCCCCTTTTCTCCAGGCAGGCACTCCTATTTGGGGTTGAAAGCCTTAATTCACTTCAGCTTCAACCTGCTCCTAATTGACTTAAACCACATGGAAAGAAACTCGGCTTCCCCAGCAAGCGGCTGTAAAATTGCACCTTCAGTTAAGTCAGCGTGATTCTGCTTATAAAAAAACCCGAAAAACACAGAAATGCAGAGCCTGGCGTGGATGTCTGCAGGGATAACTGTGTGCCAGGGGCTGTGCCAAGCTGTCCGGACCCACCGGGGCCGCTCCTCTCCAGCGGGGTTCTGGGCTGACCCCGAGCAAGTTGGGATTTTGGAGAGATGGTGGGCTGTGAGTCAGTGGGTTTCAGCTGTCAGAAGAATTGTTGCTCCTCCTCGTTCCTCTCTACTCCATCCCTTTTCTCTCGCTGCAGATGTCTGCTATAAAAGAGAGGAGGAGGAGGGGGGGGGAAGAAAAAAAAAGCCCTCCCCAAATGTCGTGGTAATGCTTACTGGAGGGCTGTTTCTGCTGCACATGTGATATGTATGACAGGGTCAGATTAACCCGGCCTCTGATTTCCAACCACAGCTATTCTTGAAGGCACCAAAACAAATGCAAAACACCCCAAAGGGACTCCTCTGTCCTGGCGAGGAGCTGGGCAGGCAGGATGAGCTCACGGTGCTTTGGGGATGTGCCAGCTCAGTGCTTGGCAGGGCCAAACCCTAGGCAAGGAAGATGGGATTGTACCGTGGGGATGGATCTGGCCTCCTCAAAGCTGGGCTTTCAAGGGGTCAGGGATTTTTCTTTGTATTTAAGGTTGGGCCTTTCAAAGGACAGGAGGTGAGCCATGATGTGAAGTGGAAGGAGGTGTCTAATGCCAGGGGATGCTTTCAAAACCCCTTTTCCTTGTGGAGGGCTCTTCTGTCACACCTGGACATACCGTCTGAAGGAGAGCAGGAAGGGTGTTTGGTTCTCCTTCCTTCCATTCCTTCTTTTTCCAGCTCCTCTGCATCCTGCAACACCGTTTTGATCTTGCTGCTTTTCTCTCCTGTTGAATTCTAAACCCACTGAGTTACCCATGGCTCTGTCCCAGCTAGTTTTTTAACGGGACATTTAGCCATCTTAGGCCCTAGAAAATGAGGCTGGAAGGGTCCTCTGGAGATCAACATAACCTGATGCAGGAGGACCTACACCCAGGCGATGTTTAACTGCTCAGCGGTGAGGATCCATCACCCTGCCCAGGGCTTCTCTGGGTGAGGTCTGCGTCCCAGGGCAGCACCTCCAGTGTGGGGTGGCTGCCACAACCCTCGACACCTACTCCTTGAAGGCTCCCCCCAAGCTGCGCCGGGCAAGGGGGACTGTGTGAGCACCCCTTGCAAGTCTCTGGTTGGCACTGCCGGGTGCTGGCCAGGAGTCTCCCTGGGATGGGACCTGAGGTGGGTGCCTGAGCAGGAAACTGGGGTGAGAAGAAAGGGTGGGGGGAAAAAAAATAAATCCAAAAATCCCCATGGAGCAGGAAGCGGAGTTGCTCAGCTGATGGGGTTGCCATGGCGACGCAGCGAGGAAGAGGAAAAGGCAGAAAATAGCCCGATGCTGGGCTGAGACCTGCACGAGCCCCAGCCTGGCAGCCCCCCGCATCCCTGGCCCTATTTCTGTCCCGCTTTCTCTTTTGCTTTCCTCCCTTCCTGCTATTTGATTTTTCTCAAGCCAGAACTGTCCATATCTGAGGAGCCATCCTGGTGGCAGGGGCCACTGGGGGTGTTTCTCTGCAGTATCAGGGTGGAGGGCTGAAGGGAATGCATGGAGGACAATCTTTTGTAGGGCTGGATGCAGCCAGGACTGTTTCCTTTGAGGCTGAAGGTTTGGAGGCAGCTACATCACCCACAGAGGACTGAAACGGGTCCAGGGTGAGGTGGAGGACCTGGGATGGTACCTGGAGATCTCAGGGGCTGACACAGGTTTGGTGGAAGAATTCTTCTACACATACAAGCTAAGTTTTCTTTCTCAGATCATGCATGGGTCAGGTTGGGTCATCTGTTGTCTCCTGAAAGGTGATACTGAGTTTTAAGGAAGGAAACAGGTTTTGTTTCACGTGCCAGATTGTTTTCTTCTTTGGGAAAGTGGTGCTTTGTATCCACCGTGAGTCATTGCCCCTCCATGAGTCAGACTGGGGCCTCTCGCAGGGTATATGTTGGGACCAACCGTTGAGGGCAAGCTTGCTGCAGAGGAACAGAAACCCAGGCTGGCTGTGAGGAGAGAGGGCGTGTGTCCTTGTGCCAGGTCCTGGGGGGGTTGCCCTACAAAATGGTGCCACCCACCTCTGCTCTTTGCTTTAGCAATGACAAATGCTCACTTTAAAGGTCCAGGTTGCAGAGTCTGGTGGCCACTAGAAGATCTCAGTTTTCAATAAAAAAAGTAAAGGTGGTTTCTCCAACTCTTGGGGTCACAGCAAAAAGCCATAAAGGAAAATGTAACCTCCTGAAGCATGAAAAAGCAGAGGATAGCCCATAACCACCCCCAACTGAGCACTCTGTAGGCACAAACTCCTTTAGACTCTCCTCATAATTGTTCTCAGGGCTTGGCAATGACATGTGAATGCCTGAAGCTGGCAGTGCTGCGGATGGGGAGCTCATCCTGCTTCCTCCTCCTCCTCCTCCATCCACCTCTCCCCTTTCCAGCCCCCGCAACAGATCCCAGCGCTGTGCCTGGACATGAGCACCCGTGCAGGGACCCACAAGCGCAGACGCCCGCCAGCGCATCTGTGTTGGTACCTGCAAGTGCCTGCGCAGCGTCTGGGTGCACGTTTCCCTTTTTCCTTCCCCTTGCTGGGGTTTTGCTCCAGCTGAAACATTCCTGGAGCTCCCACATTCTTCCTGCATGGAAAGAAGCTGTTGCAGCATCTTCCGTTTCTCCCTGCCTTTGTGCTGTGGTCTTTAATAACTCCTGCCGACGCTTGGTATCCAGATGGCCCAGCTAATAGGGCTTGGAGCAGTAAATCTCCATTATTGTGGCCAGTCTCGCTGTCCCTTGCTGTGGCCCTGACCCTCATCTTGCCCAAGCACTCGTCCCTGGGAGGCTGGAGGGGAACAGGCATCTCTGCCGATGTTCATGATGCTCCTGGCGCAAAGGGAAGCATTGGGTCCTCCTGACCTCATCAGCTGTTATTTTGAAGACTGGCTCCTCTCACAAGTGGCTCGGAATGAGGAACATCCCTCCCCTGTAATTTCCAAGGGTGTCTTTCAGGCAACCTCTGTCTTCCTCCCAAAGTAGGTGCCTGGTTAACTTTAGGTGGAGATCTCTTACCTCTGTGTGAATCATCCCATAAAAACTGATTTTGCTTCCTTCTCCCTAAGCTAAGGATAAGGGGAAGCATGCACAGGGGTTCCAGGCATTGGGGTTTTTGGCTTGAAAACATCATGTTGAGGAAGCAGAAAGCTGCCTGGGATTGAAGAATGGCCTCAGGGCTGTGGCAAATGGTGCAGGATCAGCCCTTTCTATCAAATTCCCCACCACAGCCTGGAAGTATTTTGAACGTGAGTGATTCTCTGTGCATTCTAAATATTAAGCATAGCTTGGCCAAGGGTTCACTTAAACCAGGGATGGACAAATATCTGAAGGTCATAAACACCCGGCTGAGTAATTATTTAGAGTGGTCTAAGAGATATAACTATGGGTAATGGGATGAAAGGAGGAGAGAAAAATGCAGCGTAGTTATCAGAAAATACTCCCCAGTACCCTGCTTAGTGCTGCAGAGGGAAATGTATAGGTCCTTGATAAACCTGGAAGGGTGATTTATGGATTGATACATGAAATGGTGGTGAAGTCCCCAAGGAGAAGTGGTGAATGGGCCATCTCCCAAGACTCTGCAAACTCAGCTTTGCAAAGCTGGGATGCAGAGCACCGGGGTGGGAGAGGAGCTGTTTTACTGACAGATATTGTTGGCCGATGACCAAATGACTAGAAACTGCCTACAACTAAGTTTAGGCTTGGAAACTGAAGAGCTGGTTGCTGGTGAAGGGAGGGATGAGGCTCTGGGCCAGCCCTGCTGGAGCAGATCAAAGAGCTGGTAGGTCTGGAGATGGAGCAGCTCATGTGTGGGGCAGAGCCGGCTGCACGGCCCAACTGCTCACCAGTGATGGATGTGGCAGCCTCCAGGCAGCCCTGAATTCCTGTATGACGTGCTCTGTGAGGCCAGGTCCATCCTCAAGTCTCGGCGTTTATGCTACCAATTATAATCAGAGCTCAGGGAGAGTAGCAATCTCCCTTGGCAAGCATCTAGACATTCCCCTGTGCATCTGGAGAGCTTCTCCTAGCTTTAGTGGGTGATGCATCTTGTAACACTAGGACTTATGTCTATATTTTGTGAAAACGTATCTCAAAAAATTGCTGGTATTGGTTTGAGGGATGGACTGAGTTACCTTTGTGGTCATTGCTACGTGGGTATCATTGCTACATGTGTTGGAGCTGGCTGCATCCTCTGTCTGGGTGAGGTGGGTGCCAGGCATCAAGATGGACTCTTCTCATCTGATCTCCTTTTATTCAAAAACTAACTGCAAGATAAATTCAAAACATGGTGCTGTTTTTAGAAAGCTCTTTGCGCAACTGAAAATGGTGTTTCTGGAGGATCCTCCTTCTCCCGGCGTGTCCCCGTGTCCCACTCCTAGCGTGCGATAGGAGATTGCTCTCCTTGGGTTTTCTCCTCTCTATGTGGACAGTTGAAAGGTGTCTTGAAAGGACATGGGGATGTCAAAGGCTGCGAGTGTGAGGCCAGGGGCTGACATCGTCCTTTCTGGTGTCGCGTTCTGCTCATCTTCCCTCAACTAGGTGTGACGTGTTGGGGGGCTGCTCATTGCCCCTTACTCCTGCCCACATGGGAGGACGAGCAGCCTGGGACAGACAGACAGACTGTGGGAAGCAAGGGAATTCAGAGGCTGTTTTGTGAAGGTTTTGGTGTTTCCTGAGCATCTATAGCGTTGCCTTCCTGGGGCTCTCGGTTCCTGGCAGGAGCTGGGCTCTGAGCGAGGCCATGGCCATGCTCCAGCTTCTCCGACCTCTACCCTGGCAGGGCATTAACCCCCTCCTCCCACGCCGATTTGTGCCACTTTACTGCTTCCTGCTCCCTGGCAGTATTTTGCATCTCACCCAGTAACGCTCGGATTCCTTAATAGCATCTCATGTGGGGTTTTATCGAAGGCTTTAGGACAATCCCAATAAATTATATCTACTGATTTCCTTTTATCCATTGTTTTGTTGCTTCCATCAGAAATCCTCTCTCGGAGAGGATATGCAGGCTTTGCCTTTGAGAAGCCACCCCAGCTTGTTCCATTTCTATTTTAGCCATTTCATGTTTCAATTCATTTTGAAATATTGAATTATTGTTCTCAGCAGCCCTTGGAAAGGAGCAATCTGAGGAACAACACTGGCTTGCGCTGCACCTAGGATCTGCACATTGCAATCCTAGCTTCTGGCCTTGGGCACCAAGAGGAGATGCTTTAGGTGAAACGTTTGCAGAAGTGGTGCTCGTGTTGAGACACCGTCGCTGCTTGCAGGAGCCGGGAATCTCCCAGCAGCTAAGGGATGCTTCTGAAATAACCCATGGTCCAAAAAAAACCTGCCCAGCTCACTTTGGAGCACAAACGCAGGAGGTTCCTCGTTCCCTGTGGTGTTGACTGAGCGCTACCTTGCTCCGGCTTTGTCCTTGAAGCCCAAAGAGTGGGAGTTTGCCGCCAGGCTGGCTGCGGCGGTACGGAGCGGGGAGGAATAGGCGGCGGCGAAACCAGCCCATCGAGGGTTAATCATTTCCATTGCAATTGTGTCATCTCTTTGGGGACCTCTCGCTCATTTTTTTGCGAGCGGGCGCTGAAAGCCGAGACGCGGGGGCTCGTTCTTATTCAGCTGCACGCAGCTTCAGAAGCACCGGACGGCCGCGCAGCTGGGCTCGCCCGCCTCGGCCTTGCAGATGGATGGAGAAAAAGGATTTGTGTGCCTGCGTGTGCTCGCGTGTGCTCGTGTGTGTGTTTGTGTGCCTGAAACCTAATTGTCTGCCATCTAATCCGTCAGCCGGAGGGACAGCTTGCACAAGCGCCTTCCAGGCAGGCTGATAAATGCGGCGCTGCCGGGCCCCTCTGCGATGTAGTTGGGTTTAATTGGGAGGGCTACGTGCGCGGACTCTGCGCGCACAGAAGGGATGCTGCGCCTGGGGAAGTGTGTGGCCGGGCTCCCCAGGGATGGACGCCTGCCTCCAGCCAGGGCACTGGGAAACGGTGTTTGGTGAGGTGATTCGAGGGTATCCCAGTGCTGGACTGGGTGAGCTTAAGGGTGGCTCCACGTCACGTTAAACTGGTGACATCAATAGTGGCACTGCGTGGTCCTGCTCTTACGGTCTTCTGTCTTGCCGGGGGTTCAGCAGCCCCCAGGACTGGGCTGTACAGACACTCAGCTGCTGGGGTGTTGTGGTCACCCAGGGTGTGATGCAGAAGGGTTGGTGTCAGTGTGCTGGCTCGGAGGCATCGTCTGCCGACTTCAGCGCGGTGTAAGGAGCCGTGCAGGGCTGTCCCCTGCCTGTCCCCACTGCTGACTGGCCATGATGCGTCTCTTGAGCATCTCCCAGCCCCGAGCACAGGGCAGCTCAGGGACTCCCCTCGCCAGAGTGGCATTTTGTCTTTAATACCCCTCAATGGATTTCCCATGAATTAGTCTGGTTGATTTTTGTAAACACGTAAGCTTTAATCATCCCCGGGGAGCTGTGGCAAGGACTTCCACTGCTTAACCACACACCACGTGAGGACCCATCTCCTCTTGTTTCTTTTGAACCTGCTGTCTCTTAATGTTATTGGATATCTCCTAATGCTTTTACTGGGAGATGCAGTGAGCAATCAATCTTGGTTCACCTTCCCGAGGCCACAAACGCGCCTCTTTAGCTGCTGCTTTACCAGGCTGAGGTATTCCTCCTTTGGACTAACTTTTTATGATCATCCTACTCTAGATCTTTCTCTGTCTCTGCTGGTGATGTCAGGATTCTGCATGTGGCAACATCTTTGTTCATTATGTAATTAAAGGTGATGTCATGATTACGGCAGATGGTATTTACATCAGCATTGGTTGCTTAGTGCATGTTGATGTCATGGGATCTTTGTGTCCTGCCCAGTCACGAGAACTTCTCGGGAAGCTGCTAATCTTCAACCTAGGGATTTAATAATGATATTTTGCCTTTGAGTTCTCTGGCTGTAAGAGACAGGGCCCAGTCATTACTTGTCAGTAGTCGCTTGATGTGCTTTGCAAGGTATTCCTGACTTAGAGGAGCAATGTTTCCGTGTTGTTTCATCCCCCGGATGCAATCACCTCCAGGCTGGTACCCACCAACTCTTCCATCATAAATGTACATCAGGTACACCTGAGGGAATCACCTTTGCAGGTGAGAGATTACTGAGTGGCAGACTCTGGAGACTTGTGTGGCCATTAGACATCTCTGTCATGGCTGGAAAATCAACTCTGTTCTTCTACTTGACCCCAGACTCCAGCAGGGTCCGAGCGGTGCTGCAGGGTTTGGAAGTCAAAGGGCAGGACTGGGGTACCCAAGCCCAAGGTCGCTCAGGCTGGGTCGTGTTCTGGCACCTCCAGTCCATTCGCCCCGTGCTCCTCACCTGGGGCAGTGGGAGCCCCCTCCGGCGGATGCCCCCTGGCTTGACCTGTGCTTGGGCAGGACCACGGGGCACCAACTGAACCCTGCCCATCACCCTGCCCTCCTGCTGCTCTCTGCTTCCCTATTGCTCCTCCTCCTCCTCCCTCTGTCTTTCTCCCTTTGCCCTCTCTTTGCTTCTCTTTCTCTCCACACCTGCTCCTCTCCTTCCCTCCCCTTTTCTCCTTCCTCCTCCCCTCGCCTCTCTATCCTCTTATCTCATCCCCCTTGTTTTTCTCCTCTGCCTGTCCAGCTGATTTACATGCACGCTGCGTTGAAGCAGCTCAGCTGGATCTAATGCCTCCTGCCGCGAGGAGCAGAGCCGTCTCTGGACTTGGTGCGGCACTTCCCTGGTCAGGGGCAGGAGGGTGCTCTGCGCACCCAACCCCCTTGGCCCACGCTTTGGCCCCTTTCTTCATTGCTTTTTGTTCTTCATCCTCTTTCCTTCCCTTCCGCATCCTTGATCTGATGCTGCTGCCCTCGCTGCTGTCTTCTCCGTCTCTCTTGCCAGGTCCCTGACCCCCTGTGCCCACACTCCCCAGATCTCCTCCAGTCTCCTGAATGGGTGCAAGAGCATGGACCAAAACCTTGCAGCCAGCCCAAGACCTGGGGGCTGGTTTGCTGTAACTGGTGCCATTTCCATGGCCTTAGTGCTAGCGTTGACCTGAAAACTTGATGTTGATTAGTCCCAGATGGAGCCCATGGGTCCCATGTGCCTTTGCCTGGGTCTCGAGGCTGGCACGGGAGCCTTGGGCATCCCTCCTTCATCCTGTGTCCCTCATGAAGCTGGGATCGAAGTGTCCGTGTTTTTCCCTGGCTCTAATCGCTCCCGTTTCCATTCTGCTGATTTGCATTTCCGTGAGAGGAAGATGCCCTGATTAATATCCCCTCAGAAGAGCCTTATTGTGATGGCTCCTGTCTTTCTAATGGAAAAGTGGTCTTAACCTTTCCTGTGAGTGGCTGGGACGTGCCCTGCCTGCCAGAAACCCTGAGAAGGGTCTCGTTCGTCCTGAGTTTCAGGGGAATGGGATGTTTGGAGGATCTGACTGCCTCTGAAACGGGGCAGGAACTCCTCTGCCCAAAGAGGGCACTCCTGGTTGTCATACCCCGATTCCAGGGGATGGACCATCCCCAGTACAGCGAGTTGTCTGGACAGGAGTCAAGGAGGTGAATCGCAGCAGAGGGATGTGCTGGGATGATCCACAACCAGTGAGAACCCAGCCAGCCTCAAGAAAGCAGCTTAGTGCTCCCCAGCTCTCACCCACGTGCTAATTAAGGACCTACCGCGTTCCTGTGGTGTCGACAGAGCGGTTCCCGTTCACCTTCCTGCAGCTGGGAGGCAGGATCCGACCCAGCAGCCGGGATCCTACAGCTCTTGCTCCCCGGGGAGTCCCAGGCCCACCACTAACCCGCACTGGCAGCTTGAAAGCCTGCCTTGCACTTAGCTGCTTTCTGATCTTCAAAGGCTCTGAATGCCCAAGGAAATAGGACCTCGTGCCTTTTCTTCCCGTGCAGTCCCCAGATCCGGACTCTCACGCAATTTATTATCCCCAACACGTGCCGCTCCCTCCCGGCCGTACGTGGCGAGGGAGCATCTCTCTGCCGCTCTTCCCGCAGCACCAGAGCGGGGCTGCCCTGGCCGTGGTGTGAAGCTGCTGCCCCTCGCACGTTCCCAACAGCTCCTCAGCCCATGACGCTGAAGGCAGCTCCGGGGAGAGGTGCCGGCGCAGCCACTCGCCAACTTTGTCCCATGAAATCTTCCTGCCGGCTTCCCAGCGATGCACCAGCGGAGGCTGGCAGCCGCCTGCTCCAGGCAGGTTCCTTGGTCCCTGCCAGCAGGTTCTGCTGCTCCATCCCACTGGCTGGGGCTCTCGGTCCCTGTGGCTACACAGCTTTTTTTTTTTTTTTTTTCCCCCTTGGTCCTCCTGAGCTGGTGATGTGGCTGCTTTATGAAGACCCTCGCTTACCTCTTGGGTGCTTCTTACTTCCCCTTCCCCAATCCCTCTCCCTCTGAGGTTACAGAAAATACTCTTTTTTTTCTAATTATTTTTTAATTTTGGTATTTAAGCTGGTTTAGCAGCTGCAGCAGTGAGTGTTCCTGATAAACAGCTCGGGAGATCCAGAGAATAATCTCTCCGCTTGGTGACGGCAGAGGCGCCTATCGCAGCTGCTGGCAGCACGCAAAAAGAGCCGTCCTCATCTGCTGCCTGCTCTATCAGCCCAGGGAGGGGAGAAATTGCCTCCATTCTTAATCACAGAATTTGAAATCCCAGCCAGTCTGCACCTTTTATTCTTCAGGTTTGCAGAGGTCTGCTGAGAGGGCAGGGGGAGAAATAAGCAGCTCTCGGGAACAGGAGTTGGAGAAGGGACCAGGCGGAGGTTGGGTGAGCAGTAGCTCCTCTCCCTTTCCCAGGTATCTCCTGGACTTGCCACACCATGACATTTTCATAGCACTTCTCTCTGCGGGGAGGTGGGTTAAGGCTGTGTTTTTTGATGTAGCATCACAAAATGCTGTTCTCGTGGGTTGGTGTGTGCTCTGAAGGTTTGTGCAACGCTGTTGAGGTTGGAGAGGGTACATGCACTGACACGTTTGCTGGAGCCCTCATGCAGGTGCAGCTCCTTGAGAAGAGGGGTCAGGGAAATATGGGAAAAAGAGTGAATGGAAGGAGAGAAAAACACAAGGAAGAGCCAGAGATGCTTCATTCTTGCCTTGAACAAATACCAGTGAGAAGGATGCTCAAACATGTCCCTGTGTTAGAGACCAGGTCAAGTAAAGGAACCAGGTTTGCGGCCTAGGAATGGCCCAGATTTATGTATGTTGTCCAGGGAAGTCAATGTGCTGCTGCCCGACTGTGAGATACTGCAGGCAAGCAGGTAATGAACCTTTGTCTAGAGGATGTGTGATGCTGAAGCCATAATATCTGTTGGGGAGACAGTTCTGGGGTGCAGGATGGGCACCCCACAGTGACTGCAAAGCAGCGTGCGGGTGGAAGGTTCCTCTGCTCCATGCTCAGCGCTGCTAAGTGACAGCGTGGCACCCGTGCACGTGGGCTGTCACTGCTGACAGGCTGCTCAACCCAACGGTGGGAACACAGGCGCCCGCCATGCTAGAGACTGGCATCACAGTAGCTGGAGATTGCCTTTAATGAGACAGATAGAGGAAAATGAAAAGCAAATTAAGATGCGGTGCTGTGGGAGCTGTCTTGAACACAGCGCCGTGACTTTCTTGGGGGAAGCTGAGGCTGCAAGTGGTGGTGGAGGCACTGGAGAGGTGATCACAGGAGATGGTCATCTTGTGTGGACTCAAACCAGAGAGAAGTTAAGTCCTTTCTAGTGCCTTTTGCGGATATCCTATTCCTCTGCATTCCACTGTGAGATACGAAACAGAGCCCCGTGTTGTATCTTTGGTCTTAAGGTGCATGACAAACGATGGCAATATTGTCCCCTCTCTGCTCCCCTGTCCTCTCCCCCATCTCTGGTGCCTGGGGTGGGTTTTGAAAGCCCTGCAACTGCAGGAGACAACTTTCAAACCACACCCCAGTGATGCTGCTGGAAATTGCCAGCTGCTGAAGCGGGGCTGCTGTGGTCCAGGGCTGGTGGGGACATTGGCAGTCCCTCCCAAACTTTCCATCAAGGTCAGAGCATCTGAGCTATTTCTGTAAAAATCCTGTGCTGGGTCAGGAGGCAGGAAAGGAGCTTTTTCTCCAGCCAGGTCTGTTCTGGAGCAGCGAGAGAGTTTATACCAAAAAAAAAACCCCTTCCTGTTTCTGAGCAAAAAACGCTCAGGCGTTGACTATCAGCATGAGCAGCATTGCTCAGGCAAATGGTGTTTACACCCCGAAGCCTTCAGACTTTCTAGATTTCACCTGCTTCTCTGCAGAAACCCCTTGAGAAAATGTTACCGAACAAGGCAATACTTGGGTGGATAAATTGCCTGGAACAAACGAGCTGGAATTTGTATGATCCCATCCTTCTTGTGAGAAAGATGTCATTCCTTAAGCAGTCCCTGGGGAAGGTGCCTCCCGGGGGCGCATCGCCCTGGGCTGCCCGTGTTGGCCATCCCCTGCTTTGGGCTGAGCTACCTGGGTTTTCACACACTGCAGTGCTTTCTGCCATCCTTTCCCAACAATCTCAGCGGAGAATCATAAACAGCAGCAAAGCAAGTTTTTTCTCTCTTTCTCTGGTGTTTTTTTTCCCCCCCGTAGGCTGGAGGGAAGGGGGATTTGAGGAGGGCTTTAAGACTGGCTGCTGGAGTGTTGAAAAAGATGTTTGGGGCCGTATTTTGCCGATGCTGTGAGAGCTGATCCCACCACCAAAGGCATTTTGTGACACGTACCCTCCCGTCATCATTGCTCATCCCTCTCATGGCACAGCTATTTCTGCCTCAACTTTCCAGCAAGCTGCCTCCAACGCTTCCTGGTCTAAAACCATGCTGGTTTAGAGAGCCAGCTTCATCCCCCTTTCCATGCCTCATTTGCATATATTTGCATAGCACACAGGTTTCTGGGAGGGGAGGAGGTGCTGGAGAGGCATATCCTTTATTCTTTTCTCTTTTTTTCCCCCCCCTTCAGCAGAACTTTATTTATTTATTTAAACCCAGTGCTGTTGCTCCGAGGGGCTCGCTCCTTGCTGGGTCCAGTGAGTGTCCCGATGGCAGATGGGCACCTTTGCTCTTCCCTTGGAGTATTTCCAAACACTCCCCTGATCCCTGTCCACCACAGAGCCACCGTCCCGTGTCCAAAGGTCCCCAGCCTCCCGCCATGGAGCACAGGTCCCCATCAGTGCCAGTCCAGCATCTTTCTCTGTTGGAGAATGGTAGATTTTGGGGGAAGCGATGGGCTGGGAGGAATTGGCTTCTCAGGTCTGTATTTTTCCAGTTTTTCCAACCAAACTGGAAACACAAACAAACCTGCCTTTCCCCCTCCAAAATCCAGGCAGCAGCAGCTCTTTGGCTTTTTGGGCAGTGAATCTTATCTTCCGGGGATGCCCTCAATGTGAAACACCGCTGGGACCACATGCAAGCCGAGGGTAAAATTACTGGAATTGCCACTCACCGTAGGTGACTGAGCAGGGCCTGGAGCTCACCCGTCTGCCCGCGGTGTCGCCTCTGGTCGGCTCCGCTGCTGCCTGGCCTGGGCAGGGGGTAAAGGCTTCCCCACCTCAGCTCCCACCTTGCCATGGCATTATGGAAGGAAAACTCCATTTTCCCCGGGGTTTGCTGTGTTTTCCCTCTCCTGTCTGATCCCTCTCTAGATTTCGTTGCCTCCCTGGTACTTCTGAAGGGCTGGTCCAGCTCTCCCTCCCTTGGGATTTGCCATTTCTCTTGGGAAAACAGTGAACCCTTTCCCTGGGGATTGGTTTCATCCACCCTAGCATGGCCGTTCCCATCCTGAGAAGGGAACCTCCCATTTCCCTCCTGCCAGAGCCCTCATCACCTTGAGGTTCTGGGGAGGTGGGGTAGCACACGTTCGGGTGGATGTGGTCACCCCCAGACTGCGCCATCCCTGTGGGAAACTATTGGTGTGAACCTCCAGGAATTGGGCAATCGAGCTGATGCATCTCAGTACCTTGGTTCTCATTTTCTGGTGGACGTTGAGAGATTCAGGACTGGGTGTGGGGTTTGCCTGACAGATCGTTGTTTCTGATCTTCCTGTGAGTTACGGAAACGCGAACCCCTTTAGGGATATTCTACACGTGCCCTGTGCTGGGTGAATTCAAGGCATGGTTTTAACAGAAATTAAACTCATGCGTCCTCCCAGCCCTACGTTCCCTCCTTTCTGCGTAAGCCGTTTCTTCTCAGGTCCTTGCACAATGTGGCTTGGCAGATCTCCACGCTGGAGACCATATCCTTTAAGATCTGGACTCGGGTTTATCAAAACCTGGAGCACCCTCTGGGGCGAGGGCTACAGAATCCCCCCAGCCCCAATGGGGACAGAGGAGGGGCTCTGGCGGTGGAGGCAGCTCGCTCTGCTCCTGTCCCCTCTTGCTCGCTTTAGCTTTCCAACTGCCCGGCTCAGAGGCTGTTTGTCTTCAGCTTGACCGTTCCTCCGCCTCCCCCGCCTGTCTCCTCCGCTTCCTCATTCTCGGTGTCGGGTTGAGCAAGAGCAGAGCGGAGCCTCCTCGGGATCAGGGTGAAGCCGGGGGGGCCTCCAGTTCCAAGTTCCTTTTTTTTTTTCTCATCCCTCTCAAATTTTTCCTTTTTCTTTCTCCTTCGCTGTGCACACAAAGCTAGGCTATGATGAAACTCCGGCTCGGTCTTGCTCGCAGCGTTCATGCACGGCACATGCTGGAAATAATTGTCCTTGGTGGAGCTCTGCAAGCTGCAGAGTGATTTAACCAAAAAGAGGCAGAAAGGAGTTTTATTTCTCCACGCTGTGTTTCAGACTCACTGCAGCCCTGGGTTCATCTACGAGGTGGATCGGTGGCAGGCGTGAGCTTGGGCTGGATCTGCAAGCCCTGGAACCATGGCCATGTCCTGCCAAGCCTGAGCTGGCATATCTTGCCGCTCGGCAGCGCTTTTTACATTGGGCTTAACGTGGCTTTGATCTGCTCGAGCTCAACCAGAGCGAGCAGTGGCTGTCTGCAATGCCCCGCATAGCGTCATCAGTGCTATGGGCTCGATACGAACCCTCCGGTTGCCTTTTCTGAGTTTGGGATCAGGTGCTGCAGTGGGAATTTTTGGAGGTGCCAAGTCGTACTGTTGAGAGAAATAGGCTGCGTGCACACTGCGTGCAGAGTATTCCTCACAACCTGGACTCTCCTTTATGTACCTTAAATAAATCACGGATGATTTTGCGGGTCGTGCTATATGCTTTCTAGCTGTACAAACTAGCTGGGGAACGCCTGCTAGGAACGTCCTGTCCTTTGCATTACGGTGCATAGGGAAGCGTGGAAAACTGAAGGAGGAGGGTTGGCTCCAGGACCTTTTGGAGGTGTTCGGGGTGAGAATTTTGTCTGAGCTGTCTTAAGGAAAGGGCTTGTCTTTGGTACAGAAAGACAGGGCAAGGACGGAGCAGCCGAGGCCACTGTAATACTTCTTTGTGTGAAATTTTGTCTTACCCAAGGAGAGCTCCCAGTCCTGAGCTCTAGCACATGTCAGAAGGATTTGCATGTGGGGAGCGTGTGCTCAGCCCCATTCAGGATATAGCTCACTCTTTGGTTTGCTCGTTAGTCATACCAAGCCCTCCTTCACCTCCGGTTCACACAGCAGTACTGCAGTTTGTCAGGCTCTCTTGTGGAGTATCTGTCCACAAAAACATTTTGTTGCCTTCAGTCTGCCTTTTCTCTCCAAATGGCCAACCCATTCTTCTGTGACTCTCCATAGATTTCTGCTCTTGGTCACCAGGGATCTCTGTTATTGTCCATCTCAGCTGGTTTAGTACTTTGCGGTTGGTCAGGGTCAGATGTGACTCTTTTCTGATCCAAGTGGAGAAAAGCCCAAATCCTTTTGCCATGAAAACTTGGGGCTGGCAGCACAACCATCCACCCCTTGGTGAGGAGGACTTCTTGTCACTGCTTTTTTGGTTTCACCAGCTTCTAAGTGCCAACTGGCATGAGAAGCAATGTGCAAACTCGCAAGAAAAGAGTTGTTTTGTACTACCGAGTCAGTAAGATGCAATCTCACAGGTGCTCCTCAGAGCTGTGCAGAAAAAGACTTTTGCATTATTTACTCTGTTTTGGAGCTGGAGCCAGACCTGACCCTGGTCTTGCTCAGCTGAAGGCAGTCGAGGTGGGAGCGAACCCCTCCCAGTAACACCATCAGAGCCGCTGGAGCTGGGCTCAGGTTTCTTCCCAGACTGGTTCTGGCAGCTCAGTAGAGTCCAGAGGTGCTCCCCCTTGGCATAACGCTGACATGGAATTCTTCAGCTCAGCTCAGCCCTGATGTAGCTTCCCCAAACACCACCCGATGGTGAAGTTTCGGGCTTGGGCGCTCGCACCAGGCTGACCTGGGGCCAGCCAGCCCTTTGCAGGCGCTCGTCAGCCAGGCAGAGCCAAATTCTTGACTTCTGACCCTTCGGCAGTGGCTGGGGTCGGCATGGGGAGAAGGACAAGGAGGACTGTGGTATCAGCCCTGTTTGGAATCCCCCCACCCCCTCGCCCATGGGAACAGTCCCAGCGAAGCGTTTTGCCTGCTGGCAGCCAGCTTTGCCCCCATCCATCCTTTCTCAAGCACTGAGCTGGGAAGGGACCCATTCAACACCCGCTTTCCTCTCCCCCTCTCACCACCCACATGCCCCCCAAATTCCACTCCCCCCCCAAAAAAAATCTTGCATTGCTTAAAAAACCCCCATATTCTCCCCGGCTGCTTTTTCTTGCTAACCTCCACTCGCTTTGCCTCTCCTCCCTCCCTCCCTCTTCTCCATCTCGCTCCCTCCCTCTCTCTGGGGGGAAAAAAGGTCATTGCGCAAATGATTAGTCAGAGCTCAGTTGCTGTAGCAACCGGCTGCTGGAACTGGGACAGGCGTGCAGCGAGGACAACGGAGAGGTCGAGCATCCGCCAGGGCTGGGGGAGCCCAACCTTTGTATTTGCTTTCAAGAGCCGGGGGGTGCGAAGCCCCCAGCCCCACGCCATGCACGGGGCCGCTTCGCCGGCAGCCCCCGACCCCCATGTGGCCACGACGCAGCGAATCGCCGGCGTCTCAACGCCGTCGTGACATTGGCCTCGGCGTTTCTCCAGCGTGGTGGCACCGTCCTTCGCCGGTGATGCCCTCTGCGCCTGGAAGGAGCCCTGAGCCCGTGCGGCTGTGGACCTGGGGCACGTCGCGGTTTCCTCCCCCACGCGGCGGTGACCAAGCCGAAGGGGGATCGCATGCCGCTGGGGTTCAGAGCTCCTTGTCCTCTTGCAACATCCCACACTTGAAATATGAAGCCAAGTTCCTCCTGATCCTGCGTGAGGAACCGGGCGTTAACTGTGTCCTGACCATTTCCAGTTCCAGAGCGCTGCAGTTCCTCTGACCAGCTTCATACGGAGAATTTTTCAAATCCTCCTTCTTTCCTCCCTGCCCTAAACTTGAGGACAGCATCTTGACATGCAATGTCCCAGGGTTGCTTGGCCTTGGAGGACAGGGCAAGGGCTCTTCTGGCGACGGTCGGGCTGCGTGCACGGTGGTTTTCACCACCATGGTCATGGTCTTCCAGTGGTTTTGTTGCTGGATGCGGGCTGGGGACCGCGCTGTGTGGTCCCACCCGAGTCACTGCCCAGACGATGTGGCCGAGGAAGGTTTCTGAGAACCACAGAACCACCAGCCCCAAGGGCGACTGGCAAGCAAAAGGTATCCAAAGCAGAGCACATCACTGCACCAACATTGGCTTCTGGAGAACTCTCGAATCTGGGCTAAATTTTTTTGAAGCCACGTGATTGCAGAGCGCTGGCGGGAGGGGATTGCTGGTTTAAGGGCTTCTTACCTCATGAGCTTTAGTGATGTGACGTCAGAGGGGCCTACGGGCTCAAGAGCCAACAGGGAAATAAAACCAAGCCAACTGGTCCTTTTTTGTTTTTTTCTTTCCCTTGCAAATCTCATTATTTTAAAGGATATTCCCTGATTTTTCCAGGGTCTGTAGGATCTCTGAATGCCTGGGTTTAGCCACTCTGTTTCAGTGTATTTTTTAGCTGTATTTTCCTTTGGAGGTGGTGAGTAAAACCTTCAGCTCCAGTCCAGCTGACTAATAGTTCAGGTTATCGAAAATGACAAAAGAAAGGAAGAACGAATGAATGTAAGGCCTCCAGGAGAGGGCCAAAAATCCCTGTGACTCATTCAAACACTGTTTTTGAGCCTGAAAACACAAAATGGTGCCTGTTCCCTGCAGCCCCTTGCGGCGGGCTGGGAGACCCAGGGTTGTGTTTGGGTTGTGGGGCTGCCAGGCAATTGTGGACTTCTGTTGTGGACTATTTTCTTCTACATCCTGCATCTCTTGTCTCCCTCCTCAGCCCTGAAGGACCCCCAGGGTCCAGGCTGAGAGATGGTTCTACCGATGTCTGAAGGCATCAGACGTGTGAGCTATAAGAAGGGCAGAGAGGGAACTCAAGGATTTCGCCCTGTGGATGATATCCAAGAGAGACTTCAAGCGATGAGTGTTGTCTGTGATGGTTTGAGAGCACATCCATGACTGTGTGGGAGATTATTGCTTGGAAAGGATGTAGGAGGGGAGAGATTGGGGACACCTTAGTCCCTCCCCGGGCAGAGGAGAGGCAGTCTGAGAGAATGGTAAAGCTTTAAAGCCATTTGGCAAAGCGAGCCTGAGGTCTTGCCCATACTGCCATGGCACCACTCTTCACTGGAAACTGCCTGCAGAGCAGGATGGGACTGTTTGTGGTCCCCAGCTGCAGAGCATCCCTGGAGCTGGGTGTGATGGGACCTGGGCTGGCCAAGGCTCTGCAGCAAGCTGCAGCTGGGCAGGGGACACATGGCGGGGGGGGTGCAGCCCTTCCCTCAGCTCTCTCATCTCTATAAGCTTGTGCTCCTGCAAAGAAACGTACTCGTGAGCATTTGTTGGTGATTAGTGTCAAAACAAGCAAAAAACTTGGGGTCTATAACTCCTCTTCCCCACATCTCCTCCCCAAAACTGCAGGGAGCAACCCCTGCGTGTGGCATCTCACCTTGCTGCCGGGGCTTGGCTGTAGCCCGTCGGTGGCAAAGAGCTGGAGTGGTGTCGTGGCAACACCAGGGGTTCGGGCAGCTCAGGGTGACCCCGTCGTCGCGCCTGTCCTGACGGGTGAGCACCGTGCGGGTGAGTGCCTGCCCAGGCTCTACCCTGGTGCGGTGGGTGATGCTCCTCGCTGGGGTCCGTTGAGGAAAATCCACCCTGGAGTTAATGCATGCTCTCGTTTCAGTGTCTTTTGTTCAGGGGTTTGGCCCCGTGCCACAAGGGGAGCGTGGGCAGGCAGCGCCGGGGGCCAGCAGGGACGGTTTTTGTTCAGTACCGTGGAGAGGACGGTTGGCCAAAACGAGACGCGTATGAGCGAGGTGGTTGCTGCGCCTGGGGAGGAGCCCAGCTGCTCTCTTTGGCATTGAATTCCCCGGGGTTTTGTGGGAGCACGAGGAATCTGCTTGATCCCGAACGCCGCTGGGGATTTTGCTCGTGTGGCGTCAGAGTGCTGCTCCCCGCCACAGCCGGGTGGGTGCTCGGGTGTCTCATTGGTAACACTGGGGAGAATTTGCCCCTGCGCGAGATGTTGGGCGTTCTCTTGACTTGGGAGCACTGGGGCAGTGGGTGGCCAACGGGAGATGGCTCCTCTGCCTGACTCGGGCCGAGTCCAGCCTTGACTGAGCCCAGCACCGCCAGATTTGGCCATCTCCATCCGCTGGAACAGCTCCTTGTTTTACCCAGCCTTTGTTTCCTCCCAGCTCCTCATTGTTTTTCATGGCTTTTCCCCCTCTTATTCTTGTGCTGCTCAATGCTGTTGGTGCAGGCTCAGCTTTTGGGCTCGTGCTTGTCCAGCTGAATGCTCATCCACGCCAGCCGGGTTATTCTGTGTCCTCCCCGGCATGAGCAGCCTCCGACGGCGAGGCTCAGCCCTGGTTTGGCTCTTTTAACAACAGCAGAGAACAGCACATCTACGCGAACCCAAGCCCGCGGAGAATGACGCAGCAAAGGTGAAATATCAAAGGGAGACGGGAAGTGCATGGCAGGAGCAGGGGAAACGAAGGAGAGAATAGCCGGAGCTGACCTCAGCCGGGCGGGGAGCCCGGCAGCACACATGGAAGGGAAATAGGAAAAGGATACAGCTGGGACCAGCCACGGCACCCACGTGCTCTGCCCTGGCGGTGTTGCCGGTTCCCCCTTTTCCCTCCGGGTGGGCCGGGGAAATATACCAGGTCAGGACTCAGCCCCCAGCAGATCGTGGTGCAGAGGTGCCCGTCGGGGATTGCAGCAAAAGCACCCGGCGAGGCGACTCGGGAGCTCGGCCAGGAGCCACCAAGCGACCACGTGTGACCAGGGATGCTCTCGGGCACCCGCATCCCGGTGTGCCAGGAGCTGCCTGCAAGGAAGGGGGCCCCAATCTCGTGATCCTCAGCTCCGGCTCGCCGCAGATCCGCTGCGGTGCACTGCCGAGCTGGCTCGCCGGGGTTCCTCGAAGGCTTCGCGGGGCAGATTGCGTTCTTCCAGCCTTCCCCGGCACGTAGCAAGAGCCGGCGGTGTCACCACGATCAGGGCTGCCTGTCGAGATGTGGCACAAGCCGTCCCAGGGTAGCTGCTGTCCCTTCAAGTGCTCTTGGCTGTGCCCAGGGACGCCTGACATTTTTATATTTTTTTGCACGTCGGGTTTTATTTTTAGCCGGGGAAAGAAGAAAACAGCCGTTAAAAAACAAACGCATGCAAAGTTTTTGTGAAAAATTCTCAGCACAATGGGATTCTTCTCTTTGCAAAACTCCCTGTGACATTTCTAAACGAAGGGTTCCTCATGTCCTTCTGCCTTTCCCCTCTCAATCTTCAGTGAAATTTCTCCCTTCCCTAAGCAGCCCTGTTTCCCTCCCCAAGATATACTCTTTCAGGAGGAGGAACAACAACTATAAGAACTGCTTCTTCTGGAATGTTGTTTTTCAAAACAACAAAAAAGGAAAATGTAGTAGAAAAATTACAAAAATGGGCTTTCTGAACCCATTAAAATGGAATGGGATTAATAATTTTGGATGTTTCACCCTTTTTCCAAGTAGTTCTCATCCTTCCTTAGCCTTTGGTGTGGGAGAACAGGGACAGTGAATGGCAGAGAGCAGCTTCTACCCTTTCTTTATTCAAGGGAAAGGTTTTACCATCCCAGGTAAGGTTCTCCTTTGGGGCTGGAGAGGAGCTCTGTGTTGCTGCAGGGGTTTGAGCAGGCACCATTGACTCGGCTGGAGCAGAGGATGGCTGTTTTCCTTCCAGGTCAGAAATACATTGGTTGCTTTTCAAGAGCACCTACTGATGTCTTGGCAGTGGAGGTGAGGATGCTTCTGTCTTTAGGCAACACGGCTCTCTGCAGCCTCTTGATGTCCAGAAACAGCATCCAAACCAGCAGCTGCTTTCCAGAAATTTCTCTCTGTGGTGTATCTGAGGGTCTCATCTGACCCAGCCCGGGAGCCTTCCCACCCCTTGGCTGGGGATGTGGTGCCACGGAGCAGAGCTCTTGACCGTTAGAAGAAACCACTTGAGGCCATGACAGGCTGAGGTCGCACCTTCCGCTGTGAAAGTCTGGGCTTGTCAGGACTGATTCAACCACCCAAATTAAAGTCATTTCCCAGAGATCCCATCGGAGCAGACGATGCTGCTCTGCCTCGCGCGCTCGACCCGACAGCTGGGGAGGGGACCTGCTGGGGGACGTCTCGGGAAGGCGCTGGAGCTCGTGTACGTGTCTGGTGGGAGCTGCTGCCTGTTTTTCTTCCCAAACCTCAGGGGAAATATCAGGGCTACTTGTAGCCCACATGGGAGCCCTGCAGCCCCCGGCCGTGCAAAGCCGGAGCAGGGAAGGGGGGCAAAGCGAACACGCTTTGTCCAGGCTATTTATTTTGTGCTGGGGTAAGAGATTTTTTTTTGTTTCAGACATGCGATGAGTGTGTTACTCAGCCATGACTCGAGAACTTGTGAGCAATAAAGTCATCCCGAAGTCTGCCAAAAAAAATCTTCTTAGCACACCCACCTCATCACACGTTCCCACTGTAGCTACTTTCGTGCGATCTGCCGTTGAAAGGCGGCTACCTAGCGGGGAGGCTGCGGTAGCCATCTGTGAGCTTGCGGTAATGGCCCATGGACAAACCCGTGGCCATTGGTGTCACCTGCCTGGTGACTGGGACCCTTTGCCAGCAGCATCACAAAGGTGGTAGGCTGGGGTTTGCTCCAAAATTCAGGTGAAAACAGAGCTGTGTAGTGTGGTGTAGTCTTCTTCCTGCAGCCTGTGCTTGGTCTTGGGGTTTGGGATGTTAGTTTTGACCTTTTGGGATCAAGACCTGACCTGAAACCACCATGAGGTGGGAGAGCCATGGACACCTTCCTCCTCCTGCCCTGCCCTGACACAGCTCTATCAGGGCTGGCTGGATTTGGGGTGACTTGGGGCTCCAGAGCCTTGCACCCGCCACCGCTGGAGTTTGGGCTGGTGATGAGCCACGTGGCAAGTCCTCCAGGCTGTGAGGAGAGGTGGGGTGGAGACGTGCGCCGCTGAACAGGGAGAGGGAGCGCTGTTGGAAGTGCCTGAGAAAGTCCATATCGCTGCCAAAATTCATATTATTGGGGGCTGACCAGTTCCCTGGGAGAGGAGGCAGGGTGCTGGGTCCCCCTCACTCTGGGGCAGCCACTCTGCATGTGGAGGGGTGCAGCCCTAGCTCAGACACCCGATCCGATGCCTCCAGTGTGGGGGTGCTCCTGGAGATGGATGTTTGGTCTCACTGTGGGAGGAAACCCTGCTCTGCTGAAGGCAGGAAGGGCTGGGGTAAGAAACAGCCCCATACAAGGGCAGGAGAGGGGTGCAATGGAGGGTGCTGGAGACACCCCATCATCAGGAGCCGGGGGCAGCAGCAGGGGGGGTCCAGGCAGAAGGCCCTCGCCTGAATTGCCAGGGTAAAGCCATCTCTGCCAAGGCCTCCTCTCCCCACCCCTTCCCTGCGCCGGGGCTCTAAATAATTGATAACGTTGATAAATAATAGATCTTGTATTTGCTCCTTCGCTTTTCTGTGCCGGGGCGTGCGCGCTCGCAGTCTGGCCGTGCTGCATGAGGGTTACGGGGATGGGGAGTGCGGCTGTTGGGCCGGGGTAGGGAGCTCTGCAGCGGGGAGAGCATTCCGGGGAGATAAAGGGCTGGTTTGATGTGTGTTCATGTGGCGGGGCTGTTTTGCCTTGCATGCCTTTCTCTTTTGCTTTATTTTTTTCCTGGAGTGAAGCCTGGCGCCAGCAGTCTGGAACCAGCCTGACAAGCTTTTGAGTTATGGAAAGGGGGAGGAAGGGGGGGAGGAGAGAGAAAGAGGGAGCGAGAGAGGCAGGGAGGAGGAGGAGGGCGAAGGCAGAGGGAGGCAGCTGGGATGTGGATTATTAGGGGAGAACAAGAATACACACAAGAGGCTGGTGGGGTGAGGGCTGGGGGCTACCGGGGCTGGAGGGGGGGGGTACAGAGCTGGCTTCTAGTGAAGCTTTCAAAGGAGATTTTTTTTTTATTATTATTTTTTTTTTTTTGCATGGGAGGGGGGCAGAGGGGGAATTGAGTCATTTTGGGCATGAAACGCAAACCTCGCCGCGTCAAGGAACAAGGAAGTTTTTTAAAGCACCAATTAAAGGGCTTGGAGAGGTCCGGGGCTTTTAAACAGCCTTGGGAAGGGGGGGGGGTCCTGGCCGGCGTTCAGGCAGCCGTCCCATCAGGACATTCCTTTCTGCTGAACGCTGCTGCTCCCGGCCCTCTCCTCCTCCTCCTCTTCCAAGCTGCCGTCGAATCCTTTCCAACTCCCTCGTCCGAACCCGGAGAACTTTGCTCCGTTTCATCTCACGCCGCCTGCCTCCCCCCTCCCGGCCCCGGGCTGCTTTGATCAGAGCTGCCTGCACAGAGACACCCCCCCTCCCTGGACCCCCGCGTTTCACACGCCCGGGATGCGGGGGGCCAGCAACCCCTCCTGGGGCTGGCATTGCCAAAAATCCTCGGGGCCCCCACCCTGGCTTGATGGAGCCCCTCGTCTGCCATCACCTCCCCGAAGGCAGCTGCTTCAGCAAATCGGGAGCTGTGATGATGGAGGGAGGAAGGCTCGGTGATGCCCCCCCCCCCCCCAAAATGGGAGAGAGAGAATGTGCCCGGTGGGAGTTGCGAGGGGATGGGCCACACGGTATGTTTGGAAAGGTCCCATCGGGGTCCCCACGCCACGTGGCACCCACGAGGGCTGCTCCCGAGCTGCTGCGGGGGGTTTGCGGCATCCAAATAAACCTGCCGGAGCCAGGGGTATTGCAGGCAGAGGCTGCGGCAGCTCCATGTCATGTTTTTCGCCCCCCCAGACGCCCCCTCATCGCCTCCCACGGACACCCAGCAGCGAGGAGAAGCGTAGAAGGGAATGCAACCTCGCTGCTCCAGCCCGTGGCACCCGCCTTTTTGAGAGGGGAGCACCGGCGAGCACCAACCCTGGGCTCTGGGGGGAAATCCAGAGCGATGGTGAGGGGATGGGGATTTGGAGCTGCTTTAAAGGGCTTTGCTTGGTTTTGGTTTCAGCCTGTTTAGCTCCAAGGACTGGTGAAGGTTGGGGAGAAAGGAGCTCTTTGTTAAAGGCTGAGCAGCCCCAGGTCTTTAAGGCAGTCTGTGGGAAGAGCTCTGAGAAGCTGAGATAGCCCAGGGATGGGCAGGTTTGGGGATGGGTTGATTTCACATAGTTTGTAGTTCTAAAGCAAAGCACCCAGGTCCCAAAGAAAAGCCTAGCAGAAGCCCTGTGAAGAACCACCACCATCTGCCAAGTCTTTGTCTTCGCAGAGGAGGTGGAAGGGGGAACACCCAGTTCTCTGAAATCTCCATTACAGGTTGTGAGCTGTGGCTCTTCAGAAAAATTACTCCTTTCTACTGGGTTTCCAGGAAGCAAAATGTTGCCCTCCGCTGTTTGCAGCATAGCTGGAACACACAACTCGCTGCGTCCGAGCCTGCTGGTGCTTTACTCTGGTGTCATATCCTCTATGGTGGCCCGGGGTTTTGGAGAGGGACAACTCCTACCCAGCCCGTAGATGCTGCAAAGACCTGCGAGATGTCCAGGCGCCCTCCATTAGCAACCACGAACAACTGCTGCCCACTCTTGGGGTGACCATGCTCCTGGCACCTCAACAGGGCTGGGACGTGTTGGTTGGCCCCAAATTGGGTTGGGTTTGGACTGAGGTGGGTCCTCTGAAGACCTGGCCTCCTTGCCCCCTGTGTTTCACAAAATAACAACACCAAACAGCTCAGCTGTGCATCCTTGGTCCAAATTCCTCATTTCTCCCTTTTCTTCCCTTTCTCCTTGAGCTCTTCGAGCTCTTTCTGGTAACTATAGAGCTACACTGGCAAGTTTGTCCTCCAGCTCCTGCTTGCTGGAGATACAACACAGATGGATCCATAATGCCAGTTGTCTTTTATAGACCGCCAACATTTAAGTGTTGGTGGTCTTAAAATAATAAATGGAGGGAGTGGCTACTTTTTTCTGTAGACGTGGAAACTGAGGCATAGACTACTTATTCAGGTGAAAAGAAGTTAGATTTTAGGACTGTGTATGGTTTCACTTGGAAACCTTTGCTGCGCTGGCTTACTTGGCACCTCTTGAGATGCTGCCAAGAGGGATGGGACCATTTTCCCCTTCTTGCCCAGGAGGGAGCAGGAGTCAGGGACTCGGCCCTGTGGCCTCTCCCCAACCCATCACCTCCCCGCTCGCGCAAGAGGCAGCGAGCGGAAATGAAACACAATTCGGGGCTGGCGGAGCCAGGAAAGAGCAGGATGGGTCTTGGTGGGGAGACCAGCCTCACCTTTCATATTCTAATGCCTTGCCTTTGCCTGATTTGTGAGCTCTCAGGAGTCCTGCTGGGAATTCGCTCGAACGGAGGCACACGCCGCCGTCCCTCGGTAAATTACACAGAGATATAATGAAGGAGGAGAAATCAGTTACTCTGTGACTGCGGCTCCCCAGGGGACCTTAATTCAAATATTTGTGGAGCTGAGCAAGTGGGGCGTTGGGGAGCCGCCGAGTTGGAGTGTCTCTCGACAGGTTGCTCGCAGGTGGTTGGCAACGGGGAGGCAGCGCTCTGGGCTGCAGGATCTGTCCCCAAAGGGGCTTCGGGCTCTTGATGATGCTTTGGGTGTCGTTAGCCAAGACGAAGACACTGGGGGAAGACGGGACTGTGGTCTGGCTGCGGCTGCCTGGAAAATGAAGATGGGCTCCAGCCCTCAACTGGTGGCTGTTGGGATGGGGCAGCCCGTGCGTCCCTTTGCCAAAGGCTTTGGGCAGCACAGAGTGGTGGAGGCATTGTCCCAGGGACTGGGACCTGGGAGGGGACATCCTGGCTCTTCTGGGGTTTCTTCAGCAAGGAAAGAGCAGGGTTTGCAAAGCCAGGTGAGCTCTTTGCTGCTCACTCAGCCGCTGTTCTCAGTAACGAATACAGAAAGGGTTAAACTCCGTACAGCAGCGAAACCCCACTTTGCTCAACTTAGAAATGAGAACATTGATTTACCTCCACCTCCACCGCCAGCCCATTCCTTCTGCGTGCCCTCAAGCCAGGCTTTCTGCCCTCTCTCCTCCCAGGGAATGCCAGTGCCGCAGACCTGAGAAAACAAACGGGATCCAATTTGCCCGGCCAGCAAAACAGGGCACAGCCGGGGGGTTCACCCCGTTGCTGGAGCCGTGCAAAGGTCTTTGCACGGCTCCAGCAAGGGGGTGAACCCTTTGGATGTGCTGTGGTTCTCTCCTGTATGTTCATCCTGCATGGCCCACACTCATCCCGCACCATCACCCCAGCAGGGATGCCGTTGCCAGGAGTTATGCCGGTGAGCGTGAACACTCGCAGAAGTGCCCCCCGTCCCCTGCACCCGCTCCTTGCACACCCGCTCGCGCGTGCATCCGCTCTCCCGCTCCCCAACGGGCAGCTCCTGTGGCAGCATCACGCCCCGAGTGCGCGGCAGCCACATATGCGGGCACACATGCTCACTCCGAGCCGGAGCGTCGCTTGGCATCCCTAAGTTTTGTCTCCGGATGCCGGGCCTGCCACACGCGGCGGGGGCGATCCCACACCCACCCACCCACTCGCACCCCGAATCGTGCCCCACCGGCACCGGCAAGTTCAGGCACCCTCCCCGCGGCCCCTCGCACGCTTCTCGGCGCCTTCGGGGCTGCGCGCACGGGCGTGGGGATCTGCATCACACCAACTGTTGGGAAGGGGGGGAAAAAAAAAATAAAAATCCACAGATTCAGCCGAGAAGAGGGGAGGGGGGGGGAGAGAGAGGGAGAGAAAGAGAGAGAGAATGACAGACTGCAATCCCCCTTGAGTGCCTAGCCTCATGAATATTAATAAGGTGGTAATTAAAATGCAGGGACACAGCAGGACGGATGCAGGCGCTGCCTTCGGAGCGCTGGGAACGGGGGGAGCGCGTCTTTCCAGGCAGGTTTTGATTCCGTTCTCTGATGAAAAGAAGAAAACGGAGCCTTCAACTTTAATCAGTTTAGAGTTTTTTTGACACGACATATCTTTAATTGCTGATATTTCTCCTCTTCTCAAACCCGGCTCCACCGACTCCAGTCTAAGCGGAGATAACGAACCACGCTGAAGTGACGGGGATTCGTGCCTTATTTACGCCTCGACTTGTTTGATACTTTCCTGGGGTTTCACCTCTTTGCCTGGGGTGGGAAGGCACAGCCCTGATGCCGATTGCCCCTCCAGCCAGGCACAGGGACTGGAAATGCAGCCTGGCTTCTCTTTGTCTAACACCTTCCCCCCCCAGTATCCCCGACAATAGCTTTACGGAAACTGCCTTTTTTGGGTTGTTAATCCCTTTTCTTGGTAAGGGCTGTACAGTGAGCTTGGAGGTGGATGTGATACCACCCATTCTGGGTGGTGGGGGGATAGACTGGGGCTGTTGGGTGGTGGCAAGGAGAAGGTTGGGTTGGGTTGGGCTAAGTTGGGTGAGTCGGGCTGAGTTGGGTTGGGTTGGGTCAGGCTGAGGTGGGCTGGAAAGCAGGTCTCTTGAAAAGAGACTCTATTTCCCCTCCCCACTATGAGAGTAGAGGTGGCTGTTGGGTTGTTGAGGTCGACTTAAGGAGGCTTAAGTCTCCTTCAGTAACCAGGATTTCAGGGTTGAGTGAGGGTCCTGTGAAGAACACACAGGGCAGGCTCAGAGGTCGGTGAGCAAGGGGAACTGTAGTGTTCGTCCTTCTTGGAGAAGGTGGCTACTCCAGTGCAACTGGTCCATTGATGGAGAACCCTGTTGCTGGGAAAATGAATGGAGAGTGTTGGCAGGTGCCCAAAGGGAACATCTTGGGTCGTGTCAACCCAGAGCAGAGATTTAGGAGGCTATTTCTGGCAAAATGGGAAAGAATTTAAAAAGAACTTACAAAATACCCCATACCAGTGCAAATAGTTGTTTTAGGTAAAGCCAGAATGTTTAGTTTGTCCTGAAAGGTTTTTGTTTTGTTGTGTTTGGAGGCTACCTAATTTTGACTAGATCTCTTCTTTTATATTGAGATCAATTTTGGACTGAAAAAAAATAGTTTTGTTGGAATTAAAAAGTCAAAAATATTCTTTTTAAAAATGCCCGAATACAACAATTCATCATGCAAGTGATGGAAGAAGATGAACGCATCCAGGCACGTTTTGAATGTGTCCACAGGAGGAGAGTCCACAACCTTCCTGGGCAGCCTGTGTCAGTGCTCCGTCACCCTCACAGTGAAAAAGTTTTTTCTAATGTTTTTGTGGAACCTCCTATGCTCCACCTTGCACCCCTTGCCCCTTGTCCTATCATTGGACATTGTGATTCTGTGATTCCATCATACCAGGGCGAGCCGAAGGTGAGGTTGATTTGGGGTGAACTGCCACAAAGCCAGTGAGTCTCTGTCCAGTCTTGCCCATCAGGAGCTTTGGGTTTTAATGGTTTTATTCATTTTAGGGTGGCAGGGGGGCTCTGCTCATCCCTTCTTGCCTTGTAATAGATCAGGTACCATGGTCTGTGCCTGGGGTTGGATCTTTCCTGCCAAGCAGGTGATGGCTTGTTGAGTTGTCTTCCCTTGACCATGCTGGAGCTACAAAATGTGAGGATGTGCTGGAGTCCCCGTCAGGGACCACGGCATACAGAGGGGACAGGCGGGTGAGGGACAAGGAGATGAGAACTGCAGGGAAGTCAGCACACGTGCAAGGGGCCACCTTGGGATCAGGCAGCCTCAGCCAGGGGAGCTGGGGGAGAAACAGAGCAAAGTTGCTTTGGGCGTTAGCAGGGAAAAAAATACTCCTCCTGTTTTTTTCTCTGCTTCTCCTCCTTCGTGTTATCCTTTCTCCTTTCCTGCAGTGCTACAGCAGCTGGTTTGAGACAGGACAGGGGGAAGGTCTAGCCAGTGTCTGAGCTCCCTTCACCCCAAACCTCCCAGTGCTGTGCTGAAAAAACCTCAGGAAACATCAGGTCTGCCATGCCCAGGGGGGTGAGGTGGCTGGGGTGTTGCAGTGGCCGGCACAGCCCTGGATGACAGCCCCAGGGAGGGCAGGATGGAAGGGCAACGATGGAGGGAGCAGGTATTGCTGTGCCGTTAACAGAGAATTTAAGTGGTGGAACAGAAATGGGACCTGGTGACTTGTGTGGGAAACAGAGTGGCTGGGGCTCGGCTCCGAGGAGTATGAGAGGGTGGGTACAGGATGGGCCTCAGGTACCGCTTCCTGGCGACACCCCTCCGGCAGTCCCCGTCACCCCCGAGTCACATCCTGCGTGTGCTGGCTCGTGTCTCATCCTGCTGCCTTCAATTTCTCAATCCTTTCTGCTCCTGCCAGCGTTTCCTGGCTGCTGAGGTTGCCGCGGGGCAGGCAGGGCCCGTGGGAGCTCCCAAGGCACTGGGGAATTTAGGATGGGGGAGCAAACGGCAATGCCCTTGCTCACTTAGGGAGAGTCACAACCTGGCCCTGTTCTGGCTCCTGCCATCACTCGCTTCACCCCCTGACCATCGGCTGCGAGGGGCCGCAGGGGCACTGACTGTGCATCTCCTGATGCACAGCGAGGGCTCGCAGGTCCCCCGTGCATCCGTCCTGCTGCGTGGAGCCCCGGCAGCGGGGGCAGAAAGCCAAGGTGGGAGTGAGCTGGATGCTTATTCCCCTTCTCTCTCATGCCCCGAGTCCCTGCACCAGGCAATAGCTCTGCAGGGACGTTTGTGAATGCCGAGCTGGGACTGCAGAGAGCCCTACTCCTGTGGGGTGGTGTCAGTGAAGAGTCCTAGCCTGAGTCGAGCTCAGGTCCCGCTGAGAAAACACTGAGCTCCATCCTACCCTGCTCTACAACAAAACTGCCATTTAAGGAGGATTTGGAAAGAAGACATTTTCCTCTTTCATATTCCTTCTTGCCAGTGCAACCCCCTTCCCCTGGCATATGCTGGACTCCGCTCTACAGAGCATCCCGGCAGCTGAAGGGTCATTCTTCTGGCTGCAGATTTCTTGTGCTCTCTGGGTCCCAGCTTTGTGCTCAGCACACTTTTCCGCCTCCCCAGCCCCATCTCCGGAGGGGCTGTGCTTACAGCTCACCCGGCAGCGGGCGTCCTCCCCCGGGACGGTTTGTGCCCTGGCACCGGAGCCTCCGGGCTGAGCCAGCCAGCACGGGGGTTCGCAGCGGCCGAGCTCAGTGCCTCTTGGCTCTCTGCTCAGCGCTGGGGTGCTGGGCTTCGGATTGCTGACCTTGAAGTCCTCCTGCAATGACCAGGAGATTTCAAGGGGAGTTTTGGCTGTGGTACACCAACAAGCTGGAGCCTTGGGCAGGGGGGCTTGTGTCAGCTCTTACCTCTGCCACAGGCTTTCCGGGATAACCTCGGTCAAGGCTTTGTGTTTTGCTCATCCTGCCATAAAGCAGAGCTGCGGCTGTGGCTCCTTCTGCGCTGCTAAATCTGCTTGTGCTCAGAACCTGGCTGGCGAGGGGGGGAGAGCAGAGAGGATCCACGCAAACACTGGCTTTTTTAGCACCAGGGTTTAGCTTTGGGGGACACGGAAGTTTTCTCCCCATGTGGTTTTTACCCAAGTGTTGCCTTTGCTCACTATGTTGGAGGAGCGGCTGAGTCCCTGCGCTGGCGGAGGGTGCCGGCTCCTGCCAGAGCTGCACTGCAGCAGGGCT
Source organism: Trogon surrucura (assembly GCA_020746105.1). Lineage (NCBI taxonomy): Eukaryota > Metazoa > Chordata > Aves > Trogoniformes > Trogonidae > Trogon > Trogon surrucura. Next base: position 6,303,215 of record CM036636.1, read on the forward strand.
GAGCTCCGCGCGTCCGGGGCTCTCTCCTCCCCGCAGACCTCAGGGCCGTGGGGCTGGAGCTGCTGGTCCCACTGTGACCCCCAAAACAGCATCGTGTGGCACCCCAGCTCCCAGCCTCGCCCGGCTCTGAGGCCTGTGGCGAGTTGCAGGCTGGGGGTGCAGGTGCCCAGGGAGCATCGGAGCACCCCGCTGGCAGAGGACCACAGCCCTCCTGGGGGCTGCGTTTCACCTTGCCTGGCCCGTGGGAAGGCAGGACACATCCGAGGGGGTCCACAAGGGTTATTGCACCCGCATGGGGCTCAGGGCTGGAACTACCTCTGGCCGTGGGGTGCTGGCACCGTGCATCCCCCCTCCTCCATCCCCCCTCCTCCATCCCACCTCCTCCATCCCACGCTCGGGGCAGCGGGGCCGGGCCGGGACCCAGCGCGGGGGTCCCGGCTGATGCAGGAAGGGTCGCACCTCTCCGGGGAGGGGAGGTCCGAGCTCTCCGCTCCTTCCCTCCACGGCCAGGCAATGGTTAAATTCCTTTCCAGCTGAGCTGGCAAGCAGAGCCCAAGCATATTAGTCAGATCCCTGTAGGGGGTGGGGAGGAGGAAGGAGAGAGCAGCGAGGAGGGGCCGGAGCGCGGAGCCGAGAGCGCAGCGATTCTCCGGGGCGCGGGTGCAGGGAGGCAGGCGCAGCAGGAGCTGCTGCTTCCCAGAAACTTGATTATTTTTAACCCAGGAGGAGGAAAGGAAGGAAGAGGGGGGGGAGGAGGGGGGCAAAAAAAAATTAAAAAGGGGTAAATCTGGAGGAAGTGGAAAACAAGCAGTTGGCATTTGCAGCCAGCTTTGGGGAGGGAAGGGATGGGGAGGGAGGGGGTGGTGTGGGACAGGGGTGCCGGGGCTCCCCACACCACCACGGGCTGTGGCAGGGACAGCACGCACAGCCCCGGGTGCCCCCAGTCTTCGTCACCTTCCCCGCACATGTTGGTGCCCGGGGAGCTGGATGCGGCCAATTTCCCTCCAGAGGGCATGTACACGGGTGGTTGTGGCTTCCCAGACCCCTGCCCACCTCCCCTGGTTGGGACTGTGGCTGCTGCAGAGAGCTGGCTGCCCAAGGGAGGGTCGGAGAGGCAGAAGTCGAGGTCTTCCTTCTCCCATTGCCTCACCACGCTTCGGTGGGCGTCCGGCATCAGAGACGGGAGAGAAGCCACGGTGGCAGCCCCGCTGCGTTGCATGGCTGTGTTTGGTTTGTGGTACAAAGCCCTGGGGTGGTAGTTTCAAAGCTCTGCAGCCGGCAGATCTTTGGCAAAACACTTCTCCAAAGCCCATGAATCACGTCTGGCCTCCTCGTGCTCCAGCCCTGGGTCAGGGAGGGCTGGCCAAACGTTCCCTGTGAAGGTCAAACGCTTTCTGGGCCAAGCTCACGAGTTGAAGAACTACCACTGCTCATACTAAGTATTTTGTTTCACTGCAGCACCCACTCTTGTTGGAAGCATCTTCCACAGCTAGAGCATTGCAAGCCCTGGGTGTAGGGCTTTGGTGCAGCTGGTGACCCTGTCCCTGAGACGCGGGCTGAGACGGCACATGAGGGAACTCGTCATGGCAGCGCTGGAAGACGAGGGCACCGTGGCAGTGGGATGGTGATGTGAGACGTGAACAATGGACAGAGATGGCATTTTCATCCTCTGAACCTTGCCCAGGGAACCCTGCAGTGGGAAACAGCCTTGTCTCCCTGGCACGCCGTGGCCAACCAAGGTAGGCAGAGAGGATGACTCCCTCCCTGGGCAGATTTTGCCATCCCGGACCTTTGTAGGAATTCTACTGTCATTTCTCTGGTCAGCTGCAGTAGCCAGAGCCTGACCGGGGCTGATTTTATCCGCACAGCAACATCAGTGCCAGGTACCCAAGCAAGAAGAAGTCCTTAATTTAGCAGACATGACCAGACCTGGCCAGAAAATGGATGTTGTTCCCCAAAGGCAGAGAGGAGACAAGGACAATCAGCTCAGCTGAACTAGTGTTGGGTCAGGTACCTCTCAAACTGCATCCCATGCTGGCTAAGTGTGCTGACTCTTTGGGTTTTCTACAAAAAACCTTTTCGACAGAGATACCCCTGCTCTGAGGGGTCCAAGCAGAGCTTGCCCAGGGTATTTGCCACATTTTAGATCCCAGGGCAATGTCAGGCCATACCAGCTGAGCGAGCTGGAGCTGGGAAGCTTACCTGTCACCAGCCCGGATCGCTAGTGAGGAAAACATGTCCAACCCACCGGGTATTCCCTCACGCCTCCTTTCCAGCCATTAAAAGTGCTAATTAAACCTGAGCTGCACTCAGGCATCTGGAGGGATCTGCTGCCTCCCAGCACACTGGCGTGAGTCTCTGTGGGGGTGGTCCCTGGTGCCTTCCAGCAGCAGAGAATGTTCCTTGGCCGTGCTGCTCTTTGCACCCAAATTTTGAAGACAAGTGGCACAGTCCTGGAGCTGAGGGTGCTCCCAAAGGGGGATGCTCATCTGCAGGGCACCCTCATGGACAGTGAGGTGGGATCATCACCACTCCCAAAACCACAGACATGGAGGAGACAGGGCACTCAGGCTCCTCTCCTGACTTCTTGCCCTCCGAGGTATTCGGAGCTGGCTCTCACGAGAGCTGGGGTGGGCATGGGTCGGGTGTTTCCAGCTGACAGCAGGAATTCCTGACTCTCGGCCAGTTCTGGGCGTTAATTCCCTCCTGGGAGGCTTGACCACATCCCAGACCTCCGAAGGCACAAAAGCCCATCAGAGGGCAAAGGGCCCAAGACAGGAAAGGGTAACTACCCCGATGGTGGCAGGGAGATGGGATGGAGGAGAGGAGGGATAATTTTTATTCCCATGATCTTGCATGAGTGACTTCCCATCATTGCCTGAAACCCAAGTGAGCTAAAGAGCTGCCGGCACAGCGTGCATCGGGGGTTTCCAAGCAGGGGGAAGGTGCCCAGCTCTGTGTTTCACATCCCTGCTGCTCGGAAGAGGTGTGTGCATCCCCCAGGCCAAGGTGTCTGTCTGACAGTCCACCATGGGCCCAGGGAGCAGCTCTGTAGATCCTTACAGCTAAGTGCTGCCCTTTTTCTGGGCCACCTCTGATCTCCCTGGGGGATCTCTTACCCCCAACCCTGCATCCCTTGCCCTGAGCCCCATAATCTGTCCGTGCAAGGGCTGCTGTACCCCAAAACCAGCCAAGGACCCCAACGCTAGGCCAGGAACCACTTGTACCCCATGGCCATCTCGCTCTGCAGCAGACTCTGTGCTCCCCCCACTGCGAGGGTACCTGGGGCGGGGGCTCGCGGGGGGCTCGGGGTGACGGAGGGCTCTCCGAAGAGCCCCTTGTGCTGGAGGGAGACCAGCTCTATGCCGGCATGGTATTTTTTTTTTCTTCCTCGCTCTTTGTTAAGCTCTCTTTCAGCTGAAATGGCAATGCCTGGGTGTTCTGAGCTGACAATAATTGCTGCAGTCTAGACACTGTCTGGTATGAGGCACGGGAATCAAAGAGGCCCCTTCTCTCACTGCGACTTTCACACATGCTCCCTCACTCCGGCTCCTTCCTTCTCCCTCTCCCATGTTCCCTTGGTCTTTGCCTTCTTTTTTTTTTTTTCTTCTTTTTTTTTTCCCTTGCTCCCCTCTATCTGCCTCTCGCAGAGATGGAGGAGAAGCGTCAGCATCTTCCCCCCCACGCTCTCCCTCTCTGCCGTCTGTTCCTCTCTCCCGCTCCCCCTCTCCTCGCTCCTTCTCTCATCTGTCTCCTCTCTCCTTCCTCCACTCTTACCTTTATGCTATTCCCTTCCTCCCAAAGTTAGCAGAGAAGGGGGGGGAAGGCAGTGCTGGGGATTTAACTCCTTCCTCACCCTCTCGCAGGCTCTCCTCCCCATTCCAGCCCCTCACTGGGGGTCCGGGCTGCCTGGCTGTTGCTGAGCTCCTCTCTGCCACCCAAGCCCACCCTGGGGCTGTGCGAGAGGTTGAGGAGGTATCTGCTGGAGTTGTCTGTTGGACGCAGCCTGGCTGGGGTGAAGGAGATCGAGGCACCTCCTTCCCTTTCATCCCCGGGCTCATCTTGGGTTGTGCCAGCGAGCTCAGTGCGAGATGGGAGCTTGGTCTTGGGTACGGGCTGGGCACGCAGCCATGTTCACCCTCATACTGTGAGCAGGAGGAGGGTGGTTTCCTCTTCCACCTCCCATGGAAATTGCCTTTCTTCTACCATTTCCTTCCCCACCAGGACGGCCACACCATGGACGTCTCCCAGCCAGGAGGGAACCCATCCTCGGAGATGCAGATCGCTTCTTCAAGCTCTGTAACAAACAAAACGGAGACAGTTTTTCCACCCACCCACCCCAGACCTAAGCAGAGCTCGCCCGTGCTGCTGGAAGGGGAGCCTCACCCGAGCTCACACATGCTCATGGCATGGCTGCCCCGTGCCCGCTGCGGGCTCCAGCCGGGCCTCGTCCTGCCGGCGTTTCAGTGGGATGCCACACCACCAGTTCCAGTCACACTCTGGAACTGGACTCTTCTACCATGATGCTATTAACGGATTGTTTCTAGCTCAACCTTGGACTTATTAATCTCTGGTCCCTATGCAAAAGATCCTTGTTCTGTAAAAAGAATGCCAAGTTTTGGTTAATGTGAGATCTCACAGCAGAAGACAGACTGTAAATGTTTTTACAAGCAGGGAAACTGAGGCAAGAGCCAATGAGCCCTTTGGGTCACTCTGCCAAGGGCAAAGCTGCCTTGGAGCCACGCGATTCTCCACTGCAGAACCCAAACTTGGGTTTGCAAGCCAGCAGAGCCGCTATCCTGGCCATCCATGGGCACAGCAAGCAGCTCTCCCCGTGACCTCCTGCATCTCAGTGGCGGCCGTGCTGCTTGCTTACCACAGGAAAGTCACATTAGGAAAGTATGCGATATATTTTTAACTGTCTATAATGCAATTTAACAGCTGGAAAGGAGGAAAAAAGCCAGCCCCATGCAATCAGGCAGATCCCTGCTGGCCACAAGCGAGAGCTCAGTAGACTCAAGGTATTTTGGTACAATTGCGGACCTTGTTTGGGAAAAGAGCAGGAAAGAACCTCATCCTCAAGACAGACTCAGCTCAAGGAAGGCAGTGAGTGCAGGACAGAAGCCAGAGGACCTGGCAGCTGCCGGCATGACACACTTGTCCCCAAAAAGCCACCGTGCTGTCCATAGCTGTAGATGCTGGCCAGATCTGATGCCCCCAAGAGCTGGGTGTCTTGGCCGTGTGTTGGCACTGGGATTCTCTGCATGCTCTGGCAATGGGACATGCCTCTCGTGTGCTGAGATCCTGCCAGTGAGGAGTAGAAAAGGCTGCTCTTTGTGTTCCTCTCTGTGCCATCCAGGTAGAAGTTCTCCTCCACCATCAGCAGTGGGTCCCTAATGGGGCTGAACCCTAACAGGGACCCTCTGCAGGGTGGGGGGCTCTTTGGGCAGCAGTAGTAGGGCTCACCTGGGCTGTTTGGGTTTGTTTGCTGCCTCCAAGCAGCTGGATGTTTAGGGGGGCAGTTTGCTGGCATCGTTGGTGTTACTCCTCCATGCTTCTCCTTGGAGGACTTCTCCCTGACACGGTGGTCCCCAAGACTTCGAAGAAGAGAACAAGACTCCATCCAGCCCTGTCCCAGGGGATACCCCCGTGGCGAGGCTCACGTGAGGAGCTCATTTCCCCCAGAGTAGCTCTGCTGGGGGCTGGAAGCTGCTGGCAGCTGGTTCCTATATTCAGGGCTTTGCACACACAAGCTGTAAAAATGAGCCACAGGACGGCACAGCGAGGAGGGGGCTCAGTGCGCGGGGGTCTGGCGAACACTCGGAGGACATAGGACCGACTGATGCTCAGAGCTGCTGCTATTTGCACACCTTCTAGGGAAGGGGGGTGATTCCTCAGGCTGGGGGTATCTCACTGGGCTTAGAGAGGGCTGATAAGGGAGAACAGGCAGGAACACAGGCAGAGAGAAGGGGAACAACTTGCCCAAGGTCATCCCTGGGCCAGCAGCAGAACCAGGAATCAAATCCAGGTGTGCTGAGCTGGTCCTCGGGTTGGATTCACACACATGGTTGTGTTAACACTGCTGTCCCGGGCAGGGGCTGTTCATGGTAGAAAGAGTTTCCTAAAGCCACCAGTGCCCTCAGGAGCCACGGTGCAGGCTGTGAGGCTGGTTTGCATCTTAGAGAAGGAGACATTCGGATATTTGGGGTCCTCTTTTCCCTCCGAGAGTCTTCCAGGCCCTTCTGGGTGGATGGCAAATGCCATTGGATGCTGGATGATAAGGCCAAGTGGTTAAAAACACTGCCTTTCTGTGGAAGCTTATCTCCAAATCCTAATGAAAACAGACACAGAGGGAAGCCGGGGACAGCAGAGAGGGAAGACTCGCACCCCAGCGTGGTGGGGATCGGGCCAGGTGATGCTGTGCAGGGGGACCTGGTGGGGCTTGGAGTCTGGTCAGCTCCGGCACAGGGGGAGGGTGAAATTTTAAAACTTTGGAGCAAAACCAAAGAACCAGGTGACACCGTTGGGTCTCCTGCCCAGGGAGGGAGAGCCTGCAGTGGTAGCTGCAGTCCCCCTCCAAGCACCCCAAATCTGGGAATCCTCCCTAGTTGCCTTTTTTATTTTTTAAATAGGGACTCAATGAGGAAGAAAAACCTTGAAACCAAGGAAACGAGAGAGACAAAAAAGAAAATGTTGGCTCCTGCAAGGCAGAACGAGCTGGCTCCAGCACCCTGGGATGACGGTGGGTGCTGCCATGACCCCTCTTCTGCCGCTGGGGGGCAAAAAGGTGACCAAGACCAGGATACAATAAAAATATAAGAAGGTTAAAAGGGTCTTGTGCAGGGACAGATGAAGGACTTTGCCCCAGAGGGTGCTGAGCTACTTGGGAGACTGCTTTCGTGCAAGAGCGTTGATAGAGGAGGGGTGCAGAGGTTTTGGGGGGGATGCAGTGGGGCAGAGAGTAGCTATAGCGGGCTCAGTGATCCCATAAGGAGCTGGACTTAACAGGCACCAAAATGCTATTCCCAAACCAAAAGTTATGGGGTAGCAGGGCTGGGAAAACTGGGGATGAGACATGCGTGCGCGTGTGTCGATGTACACGGCTGTGTACGTGTCACGGCTGTGCCAAGCCCCATAAATCACAGTGGTGTGGACTCCATCGAAGCTCCATCGAAGGAAATTCTTCTTTGACAGATTTGGAAATATCCCCTCAACAACCTCAGTTTTCCCCACCAGCACCAAGAGACGCAGGATCCTGTTTACGGTGCGTGCAAAGCCTCACTGGAGAGCCCAGCATCGCGAAGGAGGAGGTCGCTGCCGACGGGGGCGCAAAGCCCAGTTTTGCCCCTCATTGGGGCCGATCCTGAGCGGTGCTGAGGCTCTGGGGACGTGCCACTGCCATCGCCCCATCCCTTGCTCTGGTCCGCCCACCCAGGGCCGGCCAGGCCCAGTTCTGCTTTACTGGGGGAGAGTAAGTTGATATTTTCCTGCGCGTCCCCCAGAGGGTTTTTTCCATTACACAGGCAGAGTGGAGCGGAGCTGAGCGGAGCTGCCTGCTCGCCCGCTCGCCCGGCTCCCCCGCCTGCAACCTCTGGCACCGCTTTTCCAGCGGCACATTGTGCAAATGTAACCTTTCAGCGAGCCGCTCCTACGGCAGGAAGCCGGGGGGGCTCCGCTCCTGCCAGGAACGCAGCCGGCGCGGAGCTGGAAGGCAGCCCGTTAATCAGAGCCGGCTGACAGCGAAGCACACATCCTGGGCAACAGATTTCTGCTCCCTCTCCCTCGGTCGCTCAGCCTCGCCTTCCCGCTCCCGCTCGCTGCGGCTCAGCTGCGCGCTCTGCCCTGCCGTCCCGCCTGCCTCCCCATCCTCATCCTCCCCATCCTCATCCTGGCTTCATCCTCATCCTCCCTACCCTCATCCTCCTCTTTCTCAGGCCACCGATCACGCTCGCGCTCCCCACGCGCTCCCTTTCCCTCACCGTGCCGAGCAAGAGCTGCCCAGGCCGCTTGGTGTGAAGCCGATTGGGGTCCTGGAGGGGACCTGGCATCCCCTGCAAGGGCACCAGCTGCAGGGAGCGATGGCAGCCACGCCAGGACGAAGCGCACATCAGAGCATCCTGCCCCTTGCTGGCCGGCAGCACTGTGCTGAGGGATGCTGAACTGGTGGATGAGACCCGTGTGTGGCTGTGGGGCTCCCCAGGGCTTTGTAGGAGTCCCCCCTCCAGTCACCCCCAGCCAGGTGGGTGCTGTGTCACCATCGTTTTTGACCACGGCAGTGGGTTCCTTGCCCTCTTTGCTGTAAAAACCAAAGGTGAGCTGTTATCTCTTGTGCAGGCAGCAAATTCGTCAGAGGGGCTCTCCTCCACTTTGCACCAGCGGGCGCTGCCCCTCGGGGAGAGTTTAGCCCTGGCTCATCTCCACGGGGCTGCACGGGCAGGAGTTGGACTGCCCGAGCTGGGGGCTGTGTGCCCGGCGGGGACGGCTGGGCTGGGACGAAGTGGCCGCATTGGTCAAGGCAATGGCTGGTGGGGCCAGCTCGGGTGGTGTTCCCCAAGTGCCAGGCACACCCTTGTGCCCAGGTAAAGTCCAGTGAGGAGGAAAAGATGGGTGAGAAAACCACATCGTCACATTCAGGCCTGCAGTGGGCTCACTTGTGCAGGACTGTGGGGCAGCACCGGTGTCGGGCACCTCTGCACCCTCCCTTTGGGTTTGCCAGGAGCAAAAGGCCACCAAAAATGGTCACATCCAGCTCAGTCCGTCACCAGCTCCTCCCTCTGCAAAGTCCCTTTGGAAGTGCCAGGGACTGCTGCAGTGCTGTGATTTTGGGGGCAGAATTGATCCCCTTCCTAACTTCAAGTGCAGCACAATCAGACGTGTGGTGTTTCTGGGCTCACAGGCATGGCCGAGCAGAGACACAGGGGGCACTTTTATCCCCTCCTGAGATGGGTTTGCTTTGCTGAGGATGAGGAGGTTGATTTTTGGAGCTGTTGAGCCTGGCGTGGGTTAGGCTGAGGGGTCTTCCAGCCACCCTCGAAACCCTGCATTCATTTTTCATGTCTGGTTTCTTCCCAGCACTAAATGTGCTGTGTTGTAGCATCCGTTTTTGTGGCGTTTCCAGCCCAGCTGGAAGCAGGAGGCTCTTGAAATTCAGAGGTGGAAAAAAAATAACGAAGCTGGTGAGATTTCGGCTTCCTGCCAAACTCACCAAACCCGGGATGCCGGAGAGCCCTGCTGCAGGCGCAGCATCCCGGGACCTCACGTCTTCCCGCTTTCCACTCTTTACTCATCCCAAAAAATCCTCTCATTCCCAAATCGCTTTCAGGACACTGCACAAAGCCTGACTCTGCTGTTGGAGCTGGGGACGGGCAGATAATACAATCGCTGAATTTATTTCACCTTTTCCTCTGGTTGCGAATTGTCCGGGAGCAGATGGCGATTTTCTCGAGTGTATCCGTTATTCGAAGTCACTCACTGAGACAGCGACGGCTCAAACAAATCCCAGGCCCCCTGCAAAGCCGTCATTTGGTCTTTCCATCTGCCCAGCCACCGCCATCGGTGTGGGCTCGGCTTCCGCCGGCGTGCCGGAGGGAAGCAGGGAGGCAGGAGGGGGTCAGCCCCGGCACCTTCCTCCTCCTTCACCTCTGAGAAGTGCGAAGCTCCAGAGGTTTGTCAAGATCAGGGTTCACATCGCAGCTTCACCAGGGTTTGGGGGGTTTTGGAGCTGTGCTGACTCGCTCACATGGTGCCTTCCCATGCCAACAATGGGGCGAGGTTAACTCACTGGGAGAGTGTCCAGTTGCAAACTGGGAAGCTGCTTCTTGTGAGAGGATGCCTGTGGCTGTTCCTGCTGCACCTCCCTGCCTGGATGGGGGTAAGTGGGTGCTTTTAGGGTGGTGAAACACCAAAACAATCCCCGGAGACCTCATGTGTGCAGCAGTCCCTGGTGTTGCAGCCAGGTCTGAAGGTTTCTCTGTGCAGGGATGTGCCCAGATGCGGGTGATGGATGTGAGAAGGAGACCTGCAAAAACAGCCTGGGGAGTGACTGCAGGTGGCCAGAGCCATCCCAATGTTGGTGGCACCTTGGTGGGGGAGCCTGGGCAGCTCTGTGAGGGATGGGCTTTGCCTGGCTGGCATCTGCCAACCTCCTCCAAGGGGACCAGTGTGCCCACAGCTCTGCTCCCGGGGCTGGCAGGCTGGGAAGGGGCCAGGCATATGTTTTGGTCACACCTCAGGACAAGATTCCCCTTCCCAGATAAAAACAAACACCACAGTGTAATTGTGAGAATGGACAGAAGTGAGGGGAAACACAAGAATTTCCAAGCTCCCTCTCAGCCCAGCAGTCAGTCCCTGGAGCTGAGACATCTTCGACTTCCCCACCCAGAGAGGGGCTGAGGGAGGAAATGTTCCCACAGCTATCTGCTCCGTCCCCCTGGCTGGATTTGCCTTTTCCTCCTTCTCTCTTTTTCCCTCCCCTGTGGAGACCCTGGGCCTGGCTGGAGGGGACCCAGTGCCCTCTCCCAGCAGTGCTGGATCCATGCAGAGGGCACTGGGGTAGGGAGGGGGCTGTGAAGGGTTCACAAAGGGTGAAACACTTTGAAATGCAGTTTCCTCTCCCCTCTCCACCTCCCCCCAGGCTAAACAAATCCCCCCAGCCGAAGATGCCTCCCACATCCCTCAGGCTTTTGTTTCCAGGCCTTTGTCCAGGGCTGGGGAAGGGGCCAGGACCCCCCAGCCTCCCCGGGGACACCCATGCTGACTGGGTCCTGTGCTGCCCATGATGTTGAGAAGGAGGCAGGACATGAGAGCTGGCTGTGCTGCAGGGCTTGGGGACACACCATGAGCCACCTTGGTGGCCTCCAGCTGCTGTCCCCTTGGCCTGCCACCCGGCTGCCACTTTTTGCCCATCCCTGGGAGCTACTCATGGGACAGTCCTGTCCTCACCATGTCCGCTCCTGGCACCCTGCCACCAGCACAGCCTGCAGGCTCTGCACATGGGCAGTGCCACCAGCTCATGACACCCCCTCCAGGGACAGCCCCAGATGCTAATCTACACCCAGCACCCAAGGGACCCTCTAGGCAGGGGGTCACTGGCCACAGCTCCATCGCAGGGACCCCACAGGAGAAGCCCAAGCAAAATTATGTGGGTTTTGTAGAGACCTCGGGCCCTCAGAAACCCATTACCTGTTTATTTCATTTGCACCCCAAAAGTCACTCTAATTACACCCCAGGGAGGGATCTCTTCAGGGAGTTGCTTTCTGGAGCAAAGAGTTAGTGGAAAAACCTCCGATGAAGAGTCAAATGACCCCTGATGTGACCGAGCAGACTCCAGTGCCAGCCTCAAACCACCGTCCCTGTTAGCAACTCCCTTACTCTGTGCAAAAGAAACGCCTTGATTAACTCAAGGCAAAGGTGAGACTCCAAAAAAAACCAGCTGGAAACCAAACCCTGACTTTGCCCTGGAGCGAAGCGTTTCTCTGGTGACCACGTCTGGAGGAAAAGAGGATTGTTTGAAACGTCCCCTGTTGCTCCTGCCTCACGCCAGGAATGACAAGAAAATAAATGCCCTCTTTTTTGTTGTTGTTGTTGTTGTTGTAACTGTGAAAGTGTCCCTAGGATGGGCAGAAACCATTATGTCCCAGCCTCACAGCTCCCTCCGTGTTCGTGTCCCCGCGGGGCTGGGCAGCTGCTGCTGCTCCAGCCTCTCTGACCTGGGATGTGCAGAGCCTTTCCAGACAACAGAAGCTCTCTGGCTGCCCGATTTCCTCCTGCCTTATCTCCTTCTCCAACGGTCAGGTTATCAGGAGGTGGAAAAGGCACCAGGACACCCTGACCCCAACCCCTGAGGGCCAAAAGCCCCGTCAGGGTGGGCGATGGCTGTGTGTGAGGAGCAAAGCTTTGCAAAGGGCGAAAGCAGGAGGCTGTCAGCGCACGGGGATCCCATCCTGTGTGAGTCAGAGCCCTTTCCTGCTGACGTCTTCATTGCGTGCAGTGGGGTGGGCAAAACCTCCTTGGGGAGCAGTTTTGGAGCCGGGGTGAGCGCTGAAATCTCAGGTCTCATCACCTTCACCCGCGGGCCAGCTCCAGGGATGCTGAGCCCCGGCGGGGTGAGCAGAGGAGGCTGCGGGGCCGGCCGGTGGGGAGAGCAGCCCCGCAGCCGAGCACCGCGCTTGTCACCCAGACAAGAGATCAATAACTAATTTCACTGCAGCAGCAGCGCCAGTTTTTTTCCAATAATTGTGAGCCGGCGGTGGGGAATGAGGCTCTCAGCACCGCTCCACACCAGCCTGCACCCGATCAATCGCCACACCGCTGGGGCAGCAGGAAAACTCATTTTTCTCCTTTTCTTCCCTCTCTCCCACCTCCTCCTGCTCCATCCCTCCTCCTCCTGGCATGGCTCTGGACTATGTCCCCACGCTAGGTGGGACACGGCTCAGGCTTTCCTGAGCTGTCTCAGTGGCGATGGGGTCAATGGCCGAGCCTCCCATCCTGGCCCAAGCACTTCAGTCCCTGTCACCCACGGGCTGGACCTGGCTCCTCGCACAGAGCATCGGGCGCAGCGGATGGATGAAGGCAGCAGAGGAGTAGTTTCTCCTCAGTGGGATCAGAGGCTCCCACGGGTTCTCTGGCTGCCAAGCTGTGGCTTTTGGTGGCCCATTGATGCCTCTGTGTGGTCCAAACATGGTCCTAGGTTCACAGCAATACAGAGGGAAATCTCGAGGTTTTCATCCTCTGAGTTGTTGGTGTGCTTCAAGGTATGAGCCCTACTGAGTTTCTCCATAACCGTCCTTTATCCCTTCTGCTTCTGTAACCTGGTGGTGCCTCAGTTTCCCCCATATGAATCTATGATAGATGGGGCTGAGAACATCCCCCTTTGCTCCCTGTCACAGTTAAGAGCCACCATGGGCTGTGTGTCCAGGGCAGAAGGTGTTGCTGGTTCCCAGCTCACAGTGTAGCGCTTGCTTTTCAGGTCCTCAGGCTGATCTGTGGGGTCCCATGACCCAAAGGGCCCCAGGAAACAAGGTTATGTGCTTGGCATCTCCAAGAGATGCCAAGGCAAGGGTGGAGCCTGGGGCACCTTCGGATCTCTCCAATACCCCCAACCTGGGGCACTGCAGCGAGGAAAGCTCAGCAGCAGGTTTGTCACCGCAGCATCTTCCAAGCCCGTCCACTGTGCACCCAGTGCAGATGGCAGCAGTGCAGCCCCTTGTTCCTTCTCCTTAATTTAAGACATCGCCCACAGCTCCCCAAGAAAATCCCTATGAATTAAACACCACCTTTGCTGCAAAGCACCTAGTGCTGCCTGCATAATCTCCAAGGTCTTTTACTTGCCTTAAAGGCACTTATTACTTGGGGTCCTCTCCAGTGGATGGAGCTTTTACTATGGCCTGAACTTGCCAAAAAAGGCTGAAACCTCAGCCTGCCCAGCTTAGTTAAGCCACGGCTTAAAATCTCTGTGGCACAGGCACATGTCTGTTCCTGGAAATGGGGTCTCCATGTACATGTTCCCACCAGAGCTGTTTGCACTTCAGGATGCTTTTTGGCTTCTCAGCCTCAGCCCATGAGCTGGTTCCCCCAGACCGTGGAACATCCCGCCAGGGGTTTAACCCAGAGAAGGAGTTTCCTGGGAAGGTTTGAATTGCCTTTAGGAACTGGTGTGAGAGGAGTTTGGAAGGGGTTTCTGCCCCTCTAGGTACAGCTCACCTTCTCTCTAGGGCCTGGGGATGCTCATGGGATTTGGGTTTTACGTGCAACACCCACTGTTGGGCGCAAGTGACGGAGTCCCAGTGAGCTACGTCATATTTGCACACACGTGAACACACACACACACACACACACACACACACGCACGCCCTGCAAGTCGCATGAGGGACGGGCTCTCATCTGCCCCTTGCCTTGGCTTGGAGAAGAGCTGGGAACAGTCACTCTCTCCTTGTCCAAGCTCTCCCTGCCACTGCTGGAGGCTGTGGGATATCAAGGGCCACCACCCCACCACTGTAGTGGGAGGCGAGGTGCATCCCACTGGCCCAAGCACCCCCACACCTGTTGCTGCCGGCACCCCGCTCCCCTGCCCATGTCCTCACCAGTGCTGGGTCTGGTGGCCATGAAACCCCTTCCAGTGGCCACTTGGCCCTGGAGAAAACACAGCGGTTGGTGGTGAGTGTGGCCGAGCGGTGGCTCTGTGGCCACAGAAATGGCCACTTCCACCCTCTCCCGATTTTTGTGTTCTCGAGGCCCACCCTGCTCTCATTCCTTATCCCCTCCATCCCTGGGGGTCCCAGTGTGTGACTGGGCCAGGGTGTGGGAAAGCCAGAGCAGGGAGGAGGGAGGGTGTGGGAGGCCCCATGGCTCCTTTAAGAAACCCACAACCAGCTCCAGAAACCAGCTCAAGGTCACAGCGGGAACCTGCGGACTTGGCAGCGGAGAGCGAGGGAGGAGGGACGGAGGGAGGGAGGAAAACAGCCCGAGATCAAAATGAAATCTCAGCCAGAGAGAGGAGACTGCTGGCGGCGCGGCAGAGGGGAGCGGGAAGATGGGGTGCAGCAGAGCGAGGCGTGCAGGGGGACCCCACCCATGGGTGCCCCCCTGGGATTGCTGCAGTCCTGACCCCAGTGCAGACCCTGAGGCTTCGCGGTGTCCCCCGGCACAGAGCCCTGTGCCCTCCTCAGCGGCACCCCATGTGGCCGTGGCTGCCCAAGTCAAGGACAGTCCCCCCCAGAGCCACCCTGGGAATGCTGGAGGCACATTCCTCCCACGGGACTTCCCGGTCTCCCTGAGAGGTTTTCCAGCTCCGATAGGAGCAGAGCAGGAGGGAGCTGTCGGCCGGGAGGGTCAGCTCCTGCAGTAGCTCATGGCACGGTCCACTCCCAAACTCTTACCTTAGTTTCTTCTTGAAGCTGGTTTTCTTTTTAAAGAAACAGCTCCTGGAGTCCTGTGATCACTGCTGAGTCTCTGCCTTCGTTTCAGGCCAGGAGAATCTTTGGAGCCACCCTTGCTGGAGACCACGGGAGGGAACAAAATAAGTACTTAAAGGCTCAAAACCCAGGAAGTTACTGAAAAATAAATATAAAGCCCTTGGCATTGAAATGAGTCTCACCATTCTGGGTGTTCTGACTTGCTCTGTGGGCAGGTAAACCCTCTTTGAGCCAGGATCATCCCATCCCCTCCCAACCCCGGGGCCTGATCCTGCCCCACAGGCTGCAGCACATTTACCCGTGCAGGGAGCCAGTGGTGTAACACCCCTGGGGTTTTTGGGGGACAAGCAGGAGCAAAGCTCGGCCAGATGTGACCCTGGAGAGCAGCTGAGGCCAGGCTGGGGCTGAGCTGTGGCGCCGAAGCAGCTCGTTACGGGGTTGGTTTGGCTATGCCCGATTTTAATTTTCATCATCAGAATTAATCTGCAGAGTTATTTTCCCTTCCTCTCCCCCTCCCCTTCCTCTCCTCCCCACTTTATACACAGAATTTGATAATTTCTTCCAGGGGCTCACTCCCGATGCATGCGAGCCGTGCTGCATCACCAAGAGCTGCCGGCTCCGGCACCCAACCCCAGCTCAGAGGGGACCTGGGTGTCAGGTTCTCCCTCCGCTTCTTCCAACTCCACACTGAGCTGCCTCAACACTGCAAACAGGGAAGGATCCTGGCCTCCAGCTTTGCTCCTTTGGACATTTCCAGAAAATGGAATCTGAGGGGGCTCTGGGAAGAGCCCCCAAGCCAAGGGCATGGCCAAGTCTTGGTGTTTGAAGTCACGCCAACGGGTAAACCGGGCCTTTCCTGGAGTTGCGTAAATTTGCAGGCTTTGGGTGTTTTCATTAATAAAGGTCAACTAACAAATTATTAATACTATAATAATTATTAATATTATTAAATATTGCAGGCCAGGCTGCCTTCCCCAGCAATAGCACTGAGGAGCTGCAGAGGCACAGCCTGGCCCAGGTGGCACGGCTCTGCAGGCGCTGTAGGCGCTAAAGCTCCACGTGGCATGCGTGTCAGCTCTGCGGGATGCAGCTTGTGTTGAGGCTTGGCTTAGTCCAGCTCTGAAGGGGGCCCAAGAGCTTGGGCAACTAGGCAGAAAGGAAAGACGGCACCTCGCAAGGTTTAATGTCTGGCTGGAGTGTGGTGCATCATCACCCACACCCAAATCCGGCTGTGTTTCAATCCCAGGTTCCCCCAAAGAGCCTTTTTTGTCCCCATTTCAGGCCCTTCTCTCCTTCGCAGCTCCCCCAGTAGCAGCACTGACCCATAAGTGCAGCCACAGGCCAAAGGGATGCTGACGAGCAGCAGCAGCCCTGCGGAGGGAAAAAGGACTTTGCTGCCCTTCAGGTTTCACTGAAGGCAGCGGTGGCTGCGCTGGACGGGCTGCGCGCACAGAAGCCCCCCTTGACCCCCCTGGATACAAGACCTCCCGGGGTGTCCCACTTGGAAAATTAAACCAGCTCCCAAGGTGAAGTGCAACTGAGCCATCTCAGGAGAAGAAAAAATACAAGAAAGCCAATAAAAGAAAAAACAAGTTCAGAAGCTAGAGTGGAAAAGGAAGGTTAAACCATGTGCAGTGCCGTCCCCATCACCCCACAGCTCATCCCAGGCAGAGGCAAGGGCGAGCCTCACGCTGCCGCACGCCCTGTGACCGTCCGTTCATCCCACCAAGGCTGTGCAGAAAGGGGCAAATTTTGTTTTAGCAGGATTCCTGCTGCAACACAGCCTTTTTTTCATTATTTTGTTTCCTCTTTTTTTTTTTTTTCCCTTCCTTTCTGGCTGCGGGGAAAGGAGCAGCCGGGTGCTGAGCCTGCCACAGCCCAGCCGCGCTGCCGGGCGAGGGCAAAGAGGCGTTAGTTGAGACGAGGAGCCGAGCGCTTTATTTTTAGGCTCAGTTTAACAAGTATTAATTAATAAGAGTGTAAATGCTAATGCCGAGATGACACAAATTGCGTTGCCTGAAATGAATGTTTGGGACTTGTCTGTTCCAGGATTTACAGCCGGGTGGGTTCACAGGGGCTAAATCATTGCTCAAACTGCAAGGATAAGCCAGCTTGCTACTGCTGAACCCAGCGTGGGATGTGCTGAGGGCTCGGACCTGAGTCCCTGCAGCTCCTCGCTATGCTGCCCCGACTCACCTCTCTCTGGCAAAAAGTCCCAGGAGGTTCTGCAAAGTGCGGGTCTCTACCCGTCGGGGCTGAGAGATTGCGGAGTCACGCCTTGTGGAAGGATTTATCAGCCCAGGGAAGGTTAAATTTGGAAAAATAACCTTTTTTCCCTGGTCAAGTATCTCTGTCCTGCCCATCCCCTGTCCACAGCTTCTTGCCCAGAGAACTCAGCCTGGCCGAAGGGTTGGGAGGAGGTGCAGGAGAAAGAGGCAGCGAAGAAATACCCTTGGGCAGTGACACACAGAGAGTTTTGGCCCATCAGCACCAATATGCTGGGCATGCTGGCACCACAGAGATAATAAACTTGAAGTACCGTCAGTGTTAGGGTTTCAGAGTTATTAGGATGGAAAGGTCCAATGCCCGTGATGCTCGCCCAGAGGGCTGATGTCCTGCCTGCGGGGGGAGCGTGGGACCAAATGGACTTGTGGGGGGCAGCTCTGGGGTCACACTTAAACTCCTCAGGTGGGGTTCTTAAATTTTTCCAGAGAGGCAGGTGTTCAATCAAGCCAGATCCAGGCCAGGTTTTCCTCTTTGTTTCTCCTTTCAAATGCAAGCGGGAGGGAGCTGCTACCTGCCTGACACTGCTGCTGCTGCTGCCTCCAGCAAGCCCTGCTCACCTGGGACGGTGGTGGTGGCAGAGTGTGGGAGGCTGAGGAGCGCGGCCAGTGCAAGCCAGGCACATGCTGTGTGCTGGGACACAGGGAAACTGCTCAGCGTGCACCCTGCAGCCTCCCAGTGCTCATGCTACATCCTCCCAGTGCTCACACTGCAGCCTCCCAGTGCATCTCTCACCATAAGCTGGGGCAGAGGTGGGAGCTGCAGAGACCCCGTGGGGAAGGAAACTGGGTGCCCCACCCTGCCCATGCCAGGGGGGCTCCCCTACACCTGAGGGTGTCTCAGTTGCCAGGAAAGAGATGAGTTGGTTTTGTTCAAGGGCCTGGAAGGATACAGCGCTGCAAGTGCATCGTGCTCACCAGGCTGTGATGGGAGACGCGGCGATTCAGGGGAGGGGGGGGCAAGAGGTCACAGGGTGGGATGCTGTGGTGCTGCATCAGGGCACAGCACTGCCAGAAAACCCTTGGTCTGGGGGTTTGGGTGACCCACTGGAGCCACCCTGGTCCCTGGAGCCGAGTGCTTGGCTGCTGCCACCCGCAGTGGTGGGAGCTTGGGAATTTGAGCAAATTATTCAGACTCTCCATCAAACCCAGCAGCAGCCCTGAACCAGCATGAGGGTGCTCCGGGCTGACCCCTCATCATCCCACAGGGACCCAGCCAGGGTGCTGGGGCGCCCACATGAGAAAGCCCTACTCACAGCCTCACCAGAAGCACCCGCTGTCGTGTGAGGTTCGCCGAGGAGGGACGCGTGGCCGTGGCGTGGGTCCGTGCTCAGGCTGGCTCCGTGGACGGTGCTGCCGCGCTGCTCTTCAGCCGCTGCGCTCCTATCATCGAATTTTAATTTAGTTAGTTGAGTTCTTTAAACAGTGTGAACTTGCTAAGTGCTTTGCATATTTTATACTCATGAATAACATTTATCAAACGGAAAGTACAATTAATCAAAGAGGGGAGCTTTTGTAACTTGGAGCAGTTTGTATTCTCCCTCTTTCTTCTTGCTGTGCGCTTTCCTCCGCATCTCCCTCCTCTTCCTCCCTGCTGCCCTGCACCAGCCACGGAGCCAGAGCAGCTTCCCTGCGTGTGACACACGCCTACACACAGACGTACACATTCTCTCCCTCTTTCCCTCATGTACACCACATATACATAGATGACAAATATGCTTTATCTGTGTGTATATATATACACATATAATTGTATGTGTATATATATCCATGTGCATATATCTATATACATATACCTGTATCTATCTACCTGGTGTGTAAATATATGTGTATGGTGTATATAATATGCTAAAAATGTATATTATATATAGAAAGAGGCATAAATGGTCTATTTACACTACATATATGTGTAGATACACACACATATACACAGTTATACTCACGATACTATGTACACAGAATTTTTGTATATATACACACTATAACTATTATCTACTATCTAGTACATAGCATACAGTTTGTAGTATATCACATATATTACACTAAATATAATAAAGTCATTTTACCTATTTCGGGCTGCTGGTGGAGTTCAGCGGTGTTGGTGGTGATGCTTCAGCCTCCTGGCAAGAGCTGGTGGTCAAGGGACCAAGCTGGCACAGACAGTCCCAGGCCCAAGCCACACTGGGTGGCCACTTGGCCAGCACAAATGCAGAACTGGCTCTATCTGGGGACAGTGATGGGGACACGGGACGTCCTGACAAATCTGGGCACGAGCGTGGCCACAAGCCCACTCACACCATTTTCAGCAGCCTCTCCGTGCCGAGCGCTGGGGATGAGGCACAGACCAGGGGATGCTCTCACAACAAACAGCAAAGGGACCCTGTCCCCAGCACATCTGTGTTTATTATAGGGGTAGGATCACCCAAACCATGTTGGGTTCTGGCTCCAAAGGCCCCCCAGGGTGACACGGGGGTGAAGCCAGTGCCGGTACCCAGCGAAGGGCTGGTGCCAGAGCTGGACGATAAGCGAGGGATCATGGCTGATGCAAGGGGACCTATGGATCTGCCACCCCTTGGAGGGCCTTGGTGGCTCTCAGCAGAGCCAGGAGAAGCCTTGACCTAATTTATTCCGACTTCCCAGGCCTTGGCCACAGAGCGGAGGAGGCAGCTGAAGGAGATGGGCAACTGTGGATGCAGGGGCAGGTTTGGCCGGGGTCAAACCCCGCTGCCCCAGCAGAGTAAAGGAGGTGGGAGCATCCCCCATGGAGCCCAGGAAAGAACCTCAGGGCTTTTCCCTGGGCCTCGGAGGGCTTTGTTGCTCTATTAATTGCCATTAATGGCAGCAAACGGGGCAGCGAGTGCCCACCTGGACCCAGGTTAAACACCAATGAGGGAAGGGCTGCGCTGGCACGGCAGGACCTGCCTCGCAAATCACCTGCAACAACACGTGCTGTCCTGGTCACCTCTTCTCAAAAATGATAGTGCAAAATTAATTAGAATTAATTAATCAGAAAAGGGTAATAAGGGTGATTAAGCACCTGGGGAAAAAAAAATATTCCTGAAGAGCGCTTGCCATGCTGGTGATTACCTTGAAAGGCAGCGAGCGAGCAGGAACAGGAGGCGAGTGTGCAGGGAAACAACTGGGCTGGAGAAGGGGGTCTGGGGGGTGTTTTCTGTCTCATCGCACAAGGAATTACCAAGTGACAAGATTGAAACTGGTCAGAGGAAAAGCATTTCCCAGCAGCAGCGACCACGGGGAGGCAGCTGAGCCGAGGAGGGGAGCAGGCGGCTCCACGGCGTGGCTGGAGCCACGCTTTTTGCAGACTTGGTTTTGCACAAACCGGCCCCAAGGTTGGACCCGTCTCCAGCAGAGAGCGGCACTCACCGGGCTGTCCTCGACGGTGGGATCCTCATCCCCAGCTCTTTGCTGGGCTCAGGAGCACGGACAGCTGAGGAGTATTCAACCGATTTCTTTCTCCTCTCTTAATTTTCAGCCACGCTCTGTTGCCTTAAAGATAATGATAACATAAAATCAAAGGGAACATTTGCAAGCAAGATTGGCCCTGGGTTTAAGGCAACGGCTGCAGGTTTTGCTGAAACCCGAGGGGCTGAAGCAGACCCTCAGCCGCAGGGTGGGGACAGGAGTGTCGTGCCCTCCCTGCCACCATGAAGGGCTTTGGTGGTGAGGAAGGATGGAGGGGGTGGCCAGGGCTTAACAGAAAGGGTCTGCAGGATCCCCAGTAAAGCATGGGGGGGAAAAAAAAGGAGAAAAACGTCCTTTTTGGAGAAGCAAGCGGAGCAAATTCTGCGGGCTTCCCTGGGAAACAGGTTGTGTGGATGGGATGTGGATGCCCCATGGCCTGCTTGAAAAATACAGGTGACAACCAGAGCGATGCGATGGCTGCTGGTGGCTTCAGAGAGGGGCAAACCGGTGGGTTTGGTCATTCAGGTGCCTGTGCATGGGGAATGCTTGATGCCAGCTCATGCCCATGCACCTTTCCAAACACCACCCACCCCAGGAGCAGCCGGGCACTGCTGCTCTGTGCTCGGTGTCCCCTCCCCAGAGAGCCTAATTTTCTTAAAATCTGGAAAGCAAAATGGGGAAAAGCATCGCTTTCTGTGCTTAGAGGTGCTCCTGTTGCATCCCCAACTCCGCACCCAACAAAACACGCGCTCCCAGCCTTTGCCTCAGGTTGCTGACGGCCCCGGCACATTTGGGTCCTTTTACAGGGACTTGGGGAACCTGGATGCCCAAAAGGTGTCCCAGGGTGACAGCTGCTCTCAAAACTGGAGTCTCCCTTTGCTTTCCACAGAGGAACCATGGAATGATGGCAAGGGGCTCTTGCATGGAGGAGGCATCCTGGTCGTGCCATGGATTTTTGGTTGGCTGTGGGGTGAGCAGCTCTGTTTCGGACACGGCAAGTCCTTGCTGGGGCCATTAGGGCGTTGTGGGGTGTAAGTGGGTGTGGGCTGGGTGGCAATGGGCCACTGTCCCCTTGAGCCTGAGAAGCGTTGTCCCTGTTGCCGCTGCCTTCTGATCACTTTGGGTGATTTCAAGCAAATTTTGTTTCCACAAGGAAGTCTGTGAGGGAAGGAGATGCCAGAAGATCCACATCAGTCTCCTCTCCCCAGGGACGTGGCTGCAGCCAACCCAGTTTTGTCACTGTCCCCATGCTCCTTCTGAAGGCCTGAGGCACAGTGGGTCCCCATCCTCAGGAATAGGGGGGTCAGGCCGTGTGGCTGGGGTGGGGGACACAGATAACAGACAATGGGACGGGCTGTTGCCCCTCAACCGGACACCGTCACGGGGGCACCCAAAGGGGACGGTCTCAGCTGCACCCCGGGCTGCCAGGGTGCAAGGGGAGGGGGCCACAGCTGCGATGAGTCTGTCGGGCCTCAGCTGCCCGTGGTGTCGCGGCAGGACGGATCAGGGCAGGGCACGGAGGGGTCGGGGACATCGCCTGGGACCGGCGGGACCGGAGCCCACGCCGGGGCGCGGGACGGAGAGGAAAGGGGTGGGTGCCGGGTGAGGGGGTGGTGGGGCAGGTGCCCGGCGGGGGGGCGGAGCGGGTAAGGGGGTGGGTGCCGGGGGACTCAGGGGTACGTGCGGGTCCGGCTCCCCCCGCCCCGGCAGGACGCGCTGAAGTTTCCGCGGCGGCGGCGGAACGACGGGACAAGAGCGCCACCGCGCGGCCCCGGCGGGACGGGACAAGGACAACGGCGGGACGGGGAGCAGAGCCGGGACGGGGCAGCCCGACCCCGACACCCACTCGGCTGTCCCGGTCACCACGACCCCTGGAGCCGCCATCCCGGTACCACCCTCGACAGGCCTATCCGCCCCCCAAGAGCCGCCCAGTGCGGGGCTGAGGAGCCGTGGTGGGGGGTCCGGAGGGTGCTGACCCCGGGCGGGGAGGGTACGGCACGAAGCCCCGCCGGTAGCGCCGGGGCCTCCCGTGACACGTCGGGGCAGCTGGACCGGCACCGGGTCGGGACGAGACTCTCCCGCCGCGCTGGTCCGCGCCGCCGCTCCCCCCGAGCCCCCCCAGTCTGTCCCAGTGCTCCCCAGTTGCCCGTCCCACAGCGGAACGAACCGCCTCCCCTCCCGGGGCGCCCCCCCCGCGGCCGGCCGGTAGCGGAGCGGGGAAGGCCCCGCCCCCGAGGTGACCTCACCGTGACGTCACCAAAGCACCGCCTCCTGGTTGGTGCCCGCGGCCGCCTGTTACGGCGGGAGGGGGGGGCGGGGACAGAGCGTGGCCGCCGCCGGAGGTAACCGGGGGGAGTCGGGGGGGGGTCGCGGCCACCCGGCCCGAGGGAGCGGGCGGGACCGGGCACCCCACGTCCCCAGGGCCGGTGGAGGGGGCCGGGAGAGCCGCCGGGGCCGGATCCGACCCCCTCCTGGCGTGAAGGGCCGCCGGTCTGAAGGGCTGCCCGCCGGGGCGGGGGGGCACAACGCAGCCCTGGGGGGTCCCAGCCCCGGTGGGGGGCACCGGAGAAATGGCCGGGTTAGGCCTTCAACCAGGAACCGCCCCCACGGGCAGGGCTGGTGTAACCCCCCCTCCCAGCCCCGGGATGGGACCCCAGGGCCCCGCCCGCGCCTCCTGGGGACCCCTCCCGTCCCCTTTCTGTCTCTCCCCCAGCCTGAGAGTGACTCCCGGGGTCAGGGCATGGCCCTCACGCTGGCTGGACACCCCTCCCTGCCCGGACACCCCCCCCCCTGCCCAGGCACCCCCCCCAGAAAGGGGGCAGGGCCGCTGTGACCTTCTCCCGGTAGCGGGGGGGGGGCCGCGGGGCCCGTACCTGCCCTCCCGTCGGTTTGGGAACTGCCGCGGGTCGGGGTCTTCCGGGGCAGCGGGGAGGTGCCGGCACCGGGCTCCGTGCGGGTGGGTGCTCGCAGCCTGGGTCAGCCTGAAAAACATCACCCGGCCAAACATGTTGGGGTACGGAAGGGGTGGCACTGCTGGGAGGGGCGTCACCCCTCCTCTGGGGGCCCAACCCTTGAGAGCAGACAGCAGCGCTGTTAAAAAGCTGTTAAAAACTCTCCATGTGCCAGCTGCCCCCATGGCACCCTCTCCTGCCACCTCCGAGCTGTTGGGCAGCACCAGCTCCTGCCCCCCGAGTGCCCCGGGAGAGTGCCCGCAGGGTCAGGGCGGCTCTTACCTCCGGCTCCTTGGGGCTGCAGTTGTCCTCAGCAGGACCAGAGGGGTGCTTTGGGACTAAAATCCCATTTTTTCTTCCCTTAGATCACAGAGCAGACTGGCTCACGGCCTTCACCGAGCCAAACTGGATTTCAGCCGGTGATCTGTCAGGTGAGATGCTGCGTCCTCCCCACACCGTCCCCGGGCTGTTCAAGACCACGCATGGCCACCGAAACTGCCTAACCTGCCATAGAAAAGGTTTTGTGTCTAATGGGATATCTGCCAGCAAATTCAAGCCACGAACACTATATATTTCTTTATTTGTAAAGGTGTTTGAAGTCCTCAGATTTACCCTTTGGCCACCTTAAATCTAGTTTCTAATCCCCGGCGCAGTTAATCAAATCCACAGTGGTTTGAATTATGAGATGCCTGGGGGGGATTTATAGCTTGTATTGCTGATTATACCTTGACTTTATTATATTGCAAATATCTAATTTATGGTCACGGCGGCGATTTACCATCCTCAGGTAGGTGCTTAAGATAACTTTTAGCAACTCCAAATGTAATTAGAGGTGACTGATGGTGGCACAAGGAAAGAAGAGGCAGCACAGGTGGAAAGGGTGGGCCAGCCTTAGAAAAATTAATGTAATTGGGGGTATTGCTGAGCAAGGCTCCAGGATGCCTGGTCTGATGTATCCTTGCCCACAACAGGGTTTTGGGATTGGTGGTCTCCAGAAAATACCAGGATTTAGATCTTTGTTCTCTCTTGCTCGCAGCTGAAGGATTTTAGTGTTTGAAATAGCCCTGGGGAGGGGGAAATGAAGAAATTGGGATACTCACAGAGCTGACGCCTGCCTCTCTGGTTCCGGTGGGGCGGGGGGGGTGGTTTTGCCTGTGGCGCTTTCAGACCTGACCTGCGGTTTCTCTCCGTCTCCGAGGAGCAGCGAGTCCCACGCGGGCACGTGCCCCTCGGCCAGCATGACGAGCGAGGTGGTGGAGAACGAGTTTGAGTTTTACTCCAAGGCAGAGAAGTACTGGAAGGACGTGCCTGCCACGGTGGATGGCATGCTGGGGGGGCTACGGCCACATCTCCAGCATCGATATCAACAGCTCCAGGAAGTTCCTGCAGAGGTTTCTGCGGGTAGGTGGCACACTCTGTCCCTGCTCCCAAAGCCCCTTGCTTCTCCCAGCACAGAACTGGCTCTTCCCTCTGAGTTACTTCATGGGATCCTCCTCTGCATGTGTGCTGGGGGAGCTCTGCCCTGCAGTGGGTCCCCCATACGCCAGCCCCATCCCACGTGGTTGCCCTGTTTCTCCTCTGTGGGTACCTCATGGTGCGATTCAGCCCCTCGTGGTTGTCGTTCCAGGACGGTCCCAACCGGACGGGGACAACGCGTGCTCTGGACTGTGGGGCGGGCATTGGCCGGATCACCAAGCGGCTGCTGCTGCCCCTCTTCAAGACAGTGGACATGGTGGACGTGACGGAGGACTTCCTCACCAAGGCCAAGAGCTACCTGGGAGAGGAGGGCAGGCGGGTGCGCAACTACTTCTGCTGCGGCCTCCAGGACTTCAGCCCCGAGCCGAACTGCTACGACGTTATCTGGATCCAGTGGGTCATCGGTGAGGGTCACTGGGCTTGTGGGGGTCTCACCAGCCTCTCCTCTGTCCAGCCTCCCCTGAGGGGCAGGTGCCTACATGCCAGGGCGAGCTTTGGAGAGAGCAGCATGAGGTCTGCATGAAGGATGAGTGTCACAGCATGGTGGGGGGGGGACTGGGTTGGGGACCTGCCCCACCGAGGGGCATTCTGAGGGTGCTGTTCTGTGGGGTCTTCCCTCAGAGGCCAGGACAGAGGCCTGGGTTGGATGGAGTTGGATAGAGCCTGTGGGACACAAGTTGGACTCCCCCAAGCTAAAGCTTCCACCTGGCTCAAGTACTTGGCTCAAGATCAGGGGGATTACCAACCACAGCCTCCTGGTCTCCTCCCCTGGTCACCCCATGCTCTCTAACCCCTGCTCTGCTCCTCCAGGACATCTCACCGACAACCACCTCTCCGACTTCCTGAAGCGGTGTCGTGCCGGCCTGCGGCCTAACGGCATCGTGGTCATCAAGGACAACATGGCTCAGGAGGGCGTGATCATGGACGATGTGGACAGCAGCGTCTGCCGGGACCTGGACGTGGTCCGTAAGATCATCCGTCGAGCTGGGTTGCACCTCCTGGCTGAGGAGCGCCAGGAGAACTTCCCCGATGAGATCTACCATGTCTACACCTTTGCCATGAGATGAGGGCGGCCAGCGGTGGGAGAAGGTCTCTCCAGGGCCAGCTCAGAGCACGGGCCAGCACGGTGGTTCCTGCTGGGGCCAGGAGGGGTGAGGACCGTGCCTTCACTGTGGGGTGGCAGACAGCGGCGAGGGTGTCGTGACTCCCTCGCTCCAGGGCTGGTGGCAAGGATGGGGCTTTGTCTTCCAAGTTGCTGCTGTTTGTGAAAAAGAGGCATTTGCCAAATACATTTTCCTGCTGTTGCACTTCTGCACGTGGGATTTGTCAGACACGGCACGCTGGCTCAATGCCATCTTTGGAGGGTTCTATACAGGAGCAAAAGGGTCTTCCCTGCAGGAGAGGTGCTCCTGCTGACTGCAGTCACACAGGACTCCTGTTAGTGAACAGGGTCTTGGCGCACCTCTGTGAGGGTCTGGGCTCCCTTCCTTGCTTGGGTGTTTGACCCTTTCCTGTTCTTGAACTTGATGCCGCTCACAATGGGAGCAAACTCTGCCATTTCCCCACAGCAACTGGGGAGGCAATACTGGGTTTTGGGGTTTCAGGGGTGCCCTCTCTTTAAAACCCACGAGCAGGTGTCACGTGTGCAGCAGAAGAGGAGGAGAATGTAACGCTGGGTTCCCCACATCCTCCTCCAGAAGTAGGGGTAACCCAGACAACGCCCTACAGCCCTGGGAGAGGGCTGGTGTGCTCCAGGCATTAACAAGAAACCACCTTGAGCTGCCTCCAAACCCCCCAGCCCGTTACCCACAAGCTCACGGTGACACCCAGCACCTCCCACTGAAACGCTGCGACACTACAGCTGCTCCCCCAACACCCCAACCATCACCTGGCTTCAAACGCTCCCGTCACCTCATCCACATCCCTTACCCAGCCCATGCCCTGCGTGCCAGGTGGTTGAGCCCATGCGCAGACCTCAGCTGCAGCCCATCCCAGGCTCACATACAATCCCCCCCCCAAACTATCCCCCACAGAGCCCTCTCCTTAACTCCGTCTCTCCCACAGGAGAAACAAGCCCCTTGTCATTATTATAAAAAGGCCTCGTTTAATCGCTCATTTCCAATTCCAGACACCAGGGGAGTATTTGATCACATTATTATTTTTTTAAACATCACTTCATCAAGATGCACAAGCTCCAGTTCCATGGGGTGGGAGAAGGATGCTGCCAGGAGGGCAATGGTGGGGGGAAACAACCTTTCTGGAGGCAATCTGCTGGTGGATCCCAGATCCACCTGCTACAAACTATGTACTCAAGAGCTGATTTTTTTCCTTTTCTCATCCTCTTCTGCATCTGTCCCCCGTGACAAACAAATAATGAAACAACAAAAGCACAGGGGGCTCAGCTCTGCAGCCAGTTTTTGGCACGTCACAAGAAAGCAGATGCCCAGAAGGGGAAGCTAGACAGCTGGGACATGGGACCTCCATGTGCAGCTCCCGAGTTTGTGGGTTCCAGTAGCAGCTTGGAAAGAAAACCCCGAGTCCTGCTACAATTTCTTGTTCCTGGGAAGGAGACACTGGAGACCAAAGTCCGAGGAGCAGTCAGCAAAGAAGAACCAAAGAACAGGGAGGAAGGCACAAGGCACTCGGCAGTTACCTGCCTGTTCCTCCACTGCCACAGAGAATGCACCACAAAGCTGAGAAACATCCATTTGTCTGTTTTGGAGCCCAGCACCGCTGAGATGTCCTTGGTGGACAGTCCTACATGCTGGGAGGACAGGGTGCTCCCAGCAGAAACTCCAAGGGTACAGAGCAACTGGCCACAGCTGCCAGCTCCGCTTCCCCTCACTCGCACCCCACCCCTGCTTTCAGAAGCCCGGGTGAGCAAGGAAGGCATCCACACCCACGTGGAGATGCCAGACCTGCCTCTGCCACTAGGACCAGAGGCAGGAAACCAGGACACTGACACCAGCGCTCTCTTGGCACAGGGAACACCTCTTCTCCCAGCACCAGTGACTCTGCCACCCCGCTAAGGCACAGCTTCACCCACCCTGGGCCCAGCAGGGCTGCAGAGAGGGGACAGGCTGTCTGTGCAGTCACCTCACCCCACCAGTCCAGCCCTCCAGGCCTTTTCTTAAAATCCACACAAACCAGCCTCCTGCCCAGTACCCAACTCCCCCATGTCCGGGGGCTTTCTTCACCCCCAGGGAGCCTTGGGGCTCTGCCCGCCTCCCCACGGTGTGTCCCAGAGCAGCAAAGCCTCCGCAGACGCGCGTTTGGCATGATGCCCCAAAAAAACACACACCCTCCTCCACCGCAGCAGGGAGGGGCACCGTGGGCAGCACTGCCCAAGTCATGGGTAAGTAGACAGCATGTGGACAGTCCACCTCTTGTGGAGAAACTTGGCCCAGAGCAGAGATTTGGTAGCTGTAGGCAACACCACAATGGCGGAGTGGGGAAACAGAGAGGCATTAGTCAGGCTCAGAGGTCCTCATGCCCGGCAGCAGCATGGTCAATGAGGAGATACCACTTCAGCCTGTCTGGAAGAGGTAGAGCCTTGATTTTGACATCTACTGGCCACGGCTTAAGGCGCTGACGGATAAACACCCTGCAGAGATGTTTCAAGGCCTGCGGGGAGCGCTCCAGCTGCTTCAGAGAGCAGAAGAGAGTCCTGATCTTCTCCCCGTGGTACCTACAACTGCTGGTGTTGACTTCAAAGTTGCTGGGCAGCTGGATGGCTTGTGAACTGGCCATCATGAGCTCCAGCAGAGTCTGACCCTTCTGGATGAGGTCTGTAGAGAAGCTGTCATCTTCAGAGACACTGAGGTGCGAGCAGAGGCACTCAAAGACGATGTGGAAGCCTGACCAGCATGAGGGACCGTGGAGGGAGCAGTTGTAGGCAGCACCTGACTCCAGCAAGAAACGCAGCAGCAGGAAGTGGCGTTTGAAGCTTTTGAAGCAGAGATGAGTGAGGGACTCGGGGGCCGGGCACTCACTGGGGTTGGCACCGTGGGCAAGCAGCAGCTGTGTGACACGAAAGCAGAAGTGACTGATCACCTGTGCCTCCTCAGTGCTGCTGCACGCCATTTCTCCCAGCAGGAAGATGATGTAGGTGAAGACAGTGTCACCATCTTTGGTGGTGGCCCTGACATCTGCACCTGGAGGAAACAACAGAGAATGTAACTGGCATTGAAGAAAATGAGGCCAGGACAGCAGCATCACCGGCACTGTTGGGCTTCACTCTTAAAAGTGGGAACATAAAGAGTTGGGAGGTGCTGTACAAAGAATCCGCAAGCGCTAGGCCTGGAGAGGTTGTGTGTGGAGAGGGGAGAAGGTCGCCCTCACCTCCTTCCAACAGGAGACGGATGCTCTCAGTGTTGTGGATCTGGACTCCATCACTGCTGGCCAGGGCGTGCAGCAGCGCTGTCTTTCCTACAACGGAGCAATCCATCCGTTAGATGAAAATAGGGTGACGCACTAAAGGGCAGGAAGGAAAACCATCCACCCCATCAACCAATGGCTAAACAACCCTTCTCCTTCTGGCAGGCTTCCATTGTCCCCGTGATGGTGCAGAGCTGTGGGGACAGGGTCAGAGGCCACACATGTAGGGCTGGTGGTGGCCCCTGAGGGCACATGTGCCACAGCAGAGTGAGCTTTAGAGCATGCAGGCACCACAGGGCTGTGAGGGCACAGCCCCATCCCATCTCTGACAGCCTGGTGTCAGCCCTCTTCTGCACCCAACACAGCCAGCCCCCAAGGAGAAAACACAGAGCACCAGGGAGGTTCTGCAGCCTGCACCCAACTTGCAAACCAGTTTGTGACCAGAGCACTTGCTCTAGCCCACCCCCGAGGGCTGACTGCCGGGAGCACCTGGGCTGGGGGAGCCCGACAGGGCACACGCACCATTTTTGTCAGCCGCATTGACATCGGCACCCAGCTGAAGCAGCCGCTGGAGGCACGGCAACCGCTCGGGCTCCTCGCTGGCCAGATCGAGGGGACTGCTCTCATGGATCTGCACAGAGCAAGAGGGGAAAAGAAA
This sequence comes from Trogon surrucura, assembly GCA_020746105.1. NCBI lineage: Eukaryota > Metazoa > Chordata > Aves > Trogoniformes > Trogonidae > Trogon > Trogon surrucura. The sequence goes on from CM036636.1 coordinate 6,333,294, forward strand.
AACCACTAGTAAGTGTTAAAGACTATTTCTGAGTGCCTCCCGAGAGTCGCTGCTGGTGCCAGTGTAAGAGTATATTTCAACCCATCCCCAAAAATCAAAGTGAACCTTCCCCAATGCGTCCACAGGGAGAGGTTTGCCTCCCTCAGCCTCCTCCCAACCACTGCTCCACAGCAGAAGGTTTGCTCTGCCAGAAGTGACCTCAACTTCTGCCACAGCATTGGAGCACGAGAGACAAGAGGCACAGGAGGTCACCAAGGGGATGCAGCAGGCAGAGAAGGCCGGGAGGTGGGGACTGTCCCCACACACTAGTCCCTCATAGCCAAGGCTCAAGGGGTCTCAGCTTGGCTGTGCCCAGGAAGGTAAGCCCGTACCCGGTCTCTCCGGTTGATGTCGGCCCCGTGGTGCACCAGGAGCTCCACCATATCTGGCTGGTTGCGGAGTACCGCGATGTGCAGAGGGGTGTAGTAGGTGACTGGATCTGAGGACAAAAGCACGGAGTCAGAACTAAGGGCTTCCCCAGAACAGCCCTGGCACCTGCCTAAAGTGGAAGGGAGCAGCTGGGGAGGCCCTGAGAACACAGGGCTGTCACAGGCACACCAAGTCCTGCTTTTGCAACAGCTCCAGCTCTGGTGAAAGCCCTCAAAGCTGCCCCCAAGTCCCTGCCACCCCCCAAGTCCATCCACATAGCTGGGTCTGGACAAGCTGCCACAAGGCACATCCATGCCATCCCAACAAGAAATGGGGGGCTGAGCCAGCAGCACCCCCTCTTTCTGCACCAGCCATCACCACCTCCCAGGGCAGGTTCTCACCAGCTGGTTCCCCTGGTCAGGCCCAGGCCCCTCCCACCAGCCTTACCTTCAAAGCTGAGGTCAGCTCCAAACTCCAGGAGGATTTCTGCAGCAGGAACAAGCCCCAGCTCAGTGACTTTCAACAGGGCATAGCTCACACCTTCCTGATAAAATGGGGAGTGGGTCTCCCTCTCCAAGACTCGTCTCACAGCTGAGAGCTGGCTCCTGTTACTGCCCAGACAGGCAGGGCTTAATACACACAAAAACACCCAGTTACTCAGGTGAACAGCACACATATTGGGGGCGTGCAAGGACAAAATAGCAGCAGGAAAAAATAAAAAGCCTAGTCTCCCCTCTTGCCTTGTAATCCCTCCAGGTCTCTAACCTGTTGGCTGTGGGGTTACGCAGCAGCATCAGGGGACAGCTGAGCCCCAGTTTAGGTTTTATTGCCATGAGTCAGAGAGGGCTGTTCCTTGGGAGCACACGCAGTTCCTGTGCTCGCTCTGCTCCACCCTTACGCTCCCACAGAACAGCAGCAAGAGGAGGGTCCACAGGCTGAGCTGCTCACCAGGACTGGCGTTTGTTCCCTGCCAGTGCCCATGTCTGACCTCAGCCACATCCCTGAGCTCCAGCCATCACGCCCTAAAACACCAAGTGGGTGCTGAGCCCCAGAGCTCTGCTCGCAGCCCCAGCCAGTTACCTGTCCAGGGCGCTCTGCTGCTCCGCGTCCTGTATCGCCAGCAACGCCAAGATCTCGTCGACCAGGGGCTGATACTCGAAGATGATCCTGCGGAAGCCGTGCAGGAAAGGCATCGTGCTCTGCTCTGCACACAGACTCTCCAGAAGCCTCCAGCATGGCAGTGGTGTCTCCCCCCCTGCAGGACTCCAGCAGGCAGACCCCGGCGCTGCCTGGCTTTCCAAAGGACTTTTCCCTCCTTTTAAAACAAGTAAGCCTTGCTAGCAGTTTTTCATTTAGGAAAAAAAAAACAACGAAAAAACAACGCTGCAGCCTCCCGCCCTTGTTATGTGCTTCTAAAAGGTAGCGATAACCAGCGCGGGGATCTCAACCCACACACCACGGGGCGGATTCAATTTATCTCCTTCGGGCAGAGCCGCGGATGGGAGTTATCTCGGCCGCGGGGAATAAAACCCGGGCGGGGCCCAGGCTCGGTGTTTGCCGGGGCTCTGCCACAAGCCCGCCGCACCGGGGGTGCCGGGGCCCAGAGCAGAGAGAGGGTCCGAGATGCCTGAACGACCCCCCCCATCTGCTTTCTGAGGGGCGAGCAGGGCTGGAGAAGCCCCCGCAAGGCCGGAGGCTCCGCGACCCGCTGCCACCCACAGGGACCGGCCGGAGGACACCAAGAGCCCCCTCCGCCAAGAGCACAGGGCGGCAGCCCCGGGGAGGGGATCCCTAAATCCCACCGCGCCCCACGGGGGCAAGAAGCCAAAGTGCCCCCGGGGACCCACAGCCCAAAGCCGGGGACCCCACCGAGACGGCCCCGAGCGCCCCCGCGCCGCACGGGGCGAGCTCCGGGAGCCACGGGGCGAGGCCGGGAGCGCCCCCAGAGCCCCGGAGCTCCGCGGGGAAGGACCCGGAGACCCCAACGAGCGCCCCCGCCCCTCACGGCGCTCACCCCGCGGCACAGAACCTGCCCCGGCGCCGCCGCCGGAACCGGAACCCGGAGGTCACGGGGGGGGGGGGGGGGGGGGGCGGGACCTCAGGTAAAGGGGTGGGGGGGGGGGGGTGGGGGCTCGGTTGGGGGCGTGGCCTCGCCGGTGGGCGGGGCCGGGACGCTGCCGGCAGGGGGCAGCAAGCGGCTGGGAGCGGCGCGCCGGGAGCGCGCGCGGCGGGTGGGAGGGGCCGAGGACAGGGGGTGGGCGTGGCCAAGGGTGGCCGGAGGGGCGGGGCGGGAACCCCCCTGCTTGGAGGGGGCCCCTCCCACCCGGTGCACACACAGCCCCTCCCGCCACGGCCACTGACCCGCCCTCGGCGCGCGCCCCCGCGACGCACACCGCCCGCGCGCACGTGGTGCTGGCCCCGCCCCGCGCGCGCGCGAGTGTGCGGCGTGGGCGCGTGCACGCGCGACACCCGTGGGCACCTCCTCCCCGTGGGAATGGGCGTGGGTGTGAATGGGGGGTGTGAGTGGGTGTGAATGGGGGATGTGGGGGTGTGAATGGGGGCGGTGGGTGTGAATGGGGGGTGTGGGGGTGTGAATGGGGGATGTGGGTGGGTGTGGGTGTGAATGGGGGGGGGGGGTGAATGGGGGGTGTGGGTGTGAATGGGAGGGGTGTGGGTGGGTCTGAATGGGGGGTGTGGTGTCAACGGGTGTGGGTGTCAGTGGGTGTGAGCGGGTGCAATATGGTCGTGCAACCCCACGCCCAGTGCCCCACCCTGCACCCTGCCTGCCTCCCCCACCCACCCGCCCCCCCCCGGAGCACCCCCCACCGATGCTACCGACACCCACCCGGGACAGGCCGGGTGTGACAGGGAGGTGACACTCAGTGGCTGTCACTTCCCCGGGGGCCCACGGGGGACCTTGTCCTTCCCGGACCTTGTCGTGCTGAAAGAGCTGCTGGGGGAAGTGTTAGCCCAGGATTTATGGGTATTATTATCATCATCATTATTATTATTCTGGTGGAATTTCCAGGCGCGGGGAGCTCCGGAGAGCCGGCAATAACTGAAGCAGCCTTGAGTTTCCTATTTACGTATTTATTTTATTCTGGTGGAGCGCTTCCAGATTTCAGCAGGCAGCCGTGGCCCGGAGGCAGAGGGAGCAAGGAGGCTGCACCAGTTGGGCATTCTTCTGACATGCAGTCACACTCCCACCATTCCGTTTCCTACACAAAGTGGGGTGGCAGAGTGGGGGACCCCGGTGCCCATTGCTCGCCTCCCAGCCCTGAGCCTCACTTTGTGGCAGGGCAGTGGCTCCAAAGCCCTTTGCAGCGTTGCTGCTGGCTCTGGTGCCACAGGGACTTGGTGCCATGTGGTGGCACCATGCTGGGCAACTGGTGTGGACCCCTTCTCGCAGCCCAGCAGCTCCCACGGGTGAGATTTGGGGGTGCATCATCCCTGTGCTGGCCTGAGTGGGGACAGAAATAACCCTGTCCAAGCAGCCTGGGCAGGAACAAGAGGGAAAAAGAGGAGGAGTAACGGGGAGCAAGGATTTCTCCCCGTGAGGATTTCTCCTTTCGCACGAAGGATACTTTATGCCCGTATGAGCCGTCTGCAGACCAGTACAGCCCAGATGCGGGGACCTCACCTTGGGTGGGTCGGGCAGCTGAGACCGTCACTCAGGTCCTGAGTGTCACCTCGCTGCTGCCATCAGTTGGGTAAACCCTGGACCCTCTGTGGTCCCAATAAAGCCCAAACCCTCCCTAGTCTGGTAAAACCCTGGACCCTCCGCAGTGCAGCTGGCGGCACCAGGCACATTCACTGTCCCAAGCTATGTGGCACCAGTGGGGACCCTGCGGGGTCCAGCCCTCTGTCAGACACCCTTTTGGGGAGAATCCCCACTACATTCCCCACCGCTGCCTGGGAAAGGTGCGCTGAAGAGTGTGGGTCACACCCTGGCCAGCTCTGCCCCCAGCTGTGTTGGCCCTGGGGATGAGAGGGGACCCCACAGAGTCCCACCAGCCCAGCCGTGCCTCCACAAGACCTTCAGAGGCTTTGCCCTCACCCCAATAACACCCTGGGTGGAAAGGAGGCTTTGGGGGTGCAGTGTGGGGCCAAAGCTGGCTCAAAACCAGAGATCCAAGAGCTGAAACTCTTCCCTGGCCGTCAGCACGGCGAGGCTGGCAGGAAGCCGGACACACAAGACTCCTTCCCCAGAGCATCGCTGCCCTGGTCCTGCCATGACTATGTCACAAGCCACGGCCTCTGGAGAGATGACTCCCCGTCCCTACATTTCCTGGGCAAAAAAAGTCCCTTTTGCAAATCGAGACGTCACTGGTGTGGTCAGTCAGGGCATTTGAGTGCCCGGCTAAAATAACAGCGTTGAGATCTGCCCCCTTCCTCCCCATCGCTTAGGCGGGGCGGACTAGGAAGAATGCGAGTTGGCTATCCATCAGGGAGACAGAGCAACAGCCAGCCGAAGAAAGAGGGGCATTTTAGGAGGAAAGCCAGGGAAATTTGATCATTAAGAAATCCTCCTGGCTGTCTGGGCGAATTTAATTAAATTGCTGGAAAGGGCTGTAAGCACATCTGGATCCAATATGTGCAGCTTTGATTTTTTTCTTTCTTTCTTTCTTTTTTTTTTTTTTCTTCTTCTTTTGGTTCACTCTTTTCCCATCTCGCTGTTGAAGGAGGGGGGGAATAAAAGGGAAATAGCAGAGCCACAGAGTATTGGTTCATCTGGGACTGGGATTCCTGGCAGGGAAAGAAAGAGAGGGAGAGAAAGAAAGAGCAAAAGAAAGAAGCAGAAACAGAGGGAATAAGAAAGCTGGGAGAAAAACCTTCACCAAGAGCCTGGCCAACTTGTTTTATAACGGCACCGACCGCAGAGACAAGGAGTTAGGAGGGGATGGGGGCAGTTGTGAAAGCTGGAGGGGAGAGGAGGAGGAGGAGAGGGTCTAGCTCCTGGGCTTGCTGAGCTTTTTGGGTCTGGCAGGGATGAAGGGAGAAGGAGGAATTGCTCAGCAGATAGAGAACCAGCCATTCATGCCAGGAGCAGCAGGGCCAGGCATGGGGAGACTCCTCCAGAAAGAGCCCCTGGCTGTCACCCCTGAGGGCAGCGCTGCCCTGACCCCTCCCCCGTGTCCAGGACCAGGGTGCTCTGGTCCCCGGCCCCCGGTGGGATAGATGGGACAGGCAGCTCTGCTTCCCTGGCACCAGGGAAGGGAGTGATCCCCCAGCCCCCCACCCCAAGAGCTGGTCATCTCCCCTACTCTGCTGCTTATCACCTCCTCACACGGAACATCCTTCTCAAGGATGGTAAGAAAAACCCTTCTATCCATGCGGAATGTGGGCAAGGCAGCCCAGTTTCTCTGCGTGATACTAAGCATAGGGCAAGTTTTGGGGAACATTAAGGAGAATCAGCACCTGGAGCAGCAGCAGCCCGAGCAGTGCTCCAGGGATGCTGCTCTGTCCCAGCCCAGCCACTGCTGCCGTTTGGGGCTGAGGAGGAGGAGGGCTGGGGCTGGCAGAGCACGACCAGATCCGTGCTGTGGTGAGTCCTATGGAAGCGTGAGATGTTATCACAGCGTGAGAGAAATATCAGGAAAGCTCTAGGATGCCATAAAGCAAGATTATCAAAAATCTTTTTTTTTTTAAAGAGAGGAAGATGAAGGCCTGGCAAGCAGAAACACGTTCATCCCAAGGGCTGCGAACTGCAAACCTGGCAGGCTCTGGCCAGACAGATCCTCATCAAGAGGAGCCCGGCAAAGCCCTGCCAATTCGGTGCCGCTCTGGTTCATCAACCTAACAGCTTCAGCTTAGCAAAGCCGGACTCTGAGCACACACTCAGCTCAGCTAAATCTGAGCGATCTGTGTCAGGAGAAGCAAACCTGCCCGGCTTCATCTCCAAACTGCCCATGCCTTGCCCTAAGTATGGCCAAGAGTCACCGCGCCAGATCCAAGGTCCAGTTTTCATCCCTTAAAACCCATTTCTTACAAAAAAAACCACAAAAAAAACCCAAAATCCTTGCACAAGAGAGTTAAGAAACACCAGGAGGGTGGGTTTCAAACAACTGGGTCTCGCTTCAGATGCCTTGTGTGGCTGACGGAGTTAAAAAAAATGATGCTGAAAAAAAAAGGCAAATCCTAGAGCTAAAAAGGAAATTGCATTAATACAGATTGTTTTATTTAAAAAAAGCAAACCCTGACCTCTACTTCAAAAAAGTCATTAGACATTCTCCTTCTGAAAGGCCGACAGGGGATATTACTGAAAGGCCAGTTAATTTCTCAATGACTTACTGTTCTTGCTCTGCTCATGGAAATGTGTAAAGAGTCGGAGGGTAATTTAAGGCACCCTGCAGAAAGGTGTGTAAATCTTTGCGTGTCTAAAGAAACTTTACCAGACCGCTAGGATTGGGAAAAAAGAAAATGCTTGCCCTCTTTTTTTTTCTTTTTTACTTTTTTTTTTTTTTTTACTTTCCTTTGGAACTCTGATCCCCTTTGATCATAAAAAAAAGGTCATATTTCACCAAAAAAAAATATCAGCAATCACAGGGCCCGAGGAAGTGTGAACCCAAGGGGGTTTCACCGACGATTATTCCCTCCATTTAATTATTTAATGCCGCAAACTGAGGAAAAGCCGTCTCCCCTGGAAAAGCCAGACAGTTCAAGAACAAGGTCTGGCCCCAAACAAGGAGGAGGAAGAGGGTTATAAATGTGGTTGGGACTGCTCTGTCCCCTCTCCTGCCCTCACCCCTTCACGGGCCAAGGCCAGCTGCCCCACAGCCCCCCCCCCAGAATAATCACAGCAAGATGTTCCCAACCTCTGGGGCCAAAGGGGAAACGCTGGGGGAAGTAGAGGGGTCCTCACTGTCCCGGCCCCCTCACCAGCCCCAACAGGCTGGGTCACATCCCCAATGGGTCACTGTCCTCCAGGGGGAATTCTCTGTTCCCCAGGTTAGTCCTTGAGCAGTTTTTCCTGGACATGGTGTCATCCCCATCCTGGGAAGGGTCTGTCCCTGGAAAAAAATAACCAGGGTGAAGCTGGTACCTGGCTGAGGAGGGAAGATGCAATGGGTCCCCCAGGGCACAGTGGTCTCAGGGGCAGTGCAGGCATCTCCACCCTGAGAGCACGGGGCAGCCAGGAGGGTTGGTGGCAATATATGCGATTTATATTCTAATACATGCATTGAGTGCACAACTGCAGTGCACAGAAGCACCATGGCACCACGTACCACCGGGTATCCATCCAGCTGGGTGCTGGGTGGAGGTGCAACACCCGTCTGTGGGGAGTAGACCCCAGGGAACCAGGAGCAGAAAGCGGTGTGACACCAGCCTGTCATTTACATGGCCAAGGGGACAAGACCAGACGCCAGTGCTGACTCTAGGGCCAATAAATGGACCCCAAAAGTAATGGAGGGGGGAAGGGAGGTTGGACTGGCTTGTTTGCACACTGGAGGAGCCCCCCGCAGAGTCAGAGAGAGCCAAAATCTGCCTTCAGCTACACCCCTTCCAAGCTGGAGAGCTCTGGGAAGCCGCTTCCCCGTCAGGAAGATCAGATTTGGCAGCACTGGCTGGCTTAAAAATCTGCACGCCTCCGACTTGAAGGGGAAGAGAGTGCAAGAAAAGCTTTCGACAAATGTTAAAATAACTCAGCCAGGGGTTTGCCTCCCTCGGCTACGCTGGAGCAGGGATGTTTATGAGCTCAGAGCTGGGCTGCAGCGGCCGATCTCGCTCGGAGATTTCGCATCGAACCCTGCGTGCGCGCAGTCCCGTCCATATGTGCCTGCAGCGACGGGCAGGAGAGCACGACAGAATCAAGGGGAAGAAATAATAACCGTTAACCTCTTTGATTTCTGCTCGTTGTCCCCAGCCCAGCCCTCACTGGACACCAGCAACCAGCCCCAGCTCCCTCCCTCCTCCCCCGTGTATATATGTATATCTCTATATAAACATATATATAATTTTTAAAGAGGAAAAACTCCTTTTTCCTCTCCCGGTGGCTGGTTTTCATTAGGGAGGTTTCTTTCTAACCCCAAGGGAAGCAGCCTATGAGTTTTTAACTGTGGTGCAGGACGTAATTATCTCATTAAGGCGAGAGAGCCAGGCTTTTCCCAGGAGAGGTGACCTTGCTCCGGGGTTGATGGGGACCCAGGGCGGGGGGTGGCTGAAGGTGGAGGGGGGCCGTGTCCCCCGCTAACCTGCGGGTCACCTCTCCCTCCAACCCCATTTGGGGCTGGGGAAACCCGGCCTCTCTTCCTCCCCCCCATCCGTCCCCACGGAGCACAGCCACTTACACTTGTTGATAGAAGCACTTAAAGAAGGGGTTGGGGGGGCGGATGGTGTGGATGGGGTGAGAGGGGGAGAAAAGCGGGGGTCCCCCCCTTCTCCGTGGTTTGGCTGCCGGCGGTGCTCGGCCCCTGGTAGGGGGGCAGGTCGCCGTGCCGGGGCGGGGGTGGGGGGGGCGAGGGGCCGCCCCGCTCAGCTCGGAGCAGGGGCGTTTGTTTGAACAGCTCCAGAGCAAAGAGCAGGGGAAGAAAGTTTGGGCTGGGAGCGTGGTTTTTTCCCCAGACGTCAGCACAAGGCGGAACAGGGGCTGGGGAGGGAGCCGGACTCAGAGGGCAGCCGTGATTTTTTTCCCTTTTTTTTTTTTTAAAAAAAATATTATTAGAATTTTTTTTTTTTTTTTACATTTTTTTGGGGGGGTGGGGGGGGTGGGGAAGGGGGCCGGGGAGCGGCCCGGCACCTCGGGGTGGGCTGCGGGCGGGAGCCATGGACTCGGCGCCAGCCTTCGCCATGGACAAGCCGTTCGCCCCCAGCGCCGTGCGCGGCCCGGAGCCCCCCGAAAACCCTCAAAGCCGGAAAAACTTCAGCGTGAGCCACCTTCTCGACCTGGAGGAGGTGGCGGCCGGTATGAACGGGACCCCCCCGGCCGGTCCGGCGCCCGCCGGTGGCGGCAAGGCCGTGCCGGAGCCGTCGGGAGGCAGCAGCGGCAGCGAGGCAGCGCCCCAGGACGGTGAGTCCCGCCGCCCCGCGATGGCGTCCCCTCCTCACCGCCCCGGTTTGGGGTCGCTTTGGGGATGGGGTGTCCACGCCGTCCCCAAGCCGCCCCGGACCGGGCTGCGGTGCCGGTGGCCCCTGCGCAGCGCCGGGCATGGTGGACAAAGGGGTCGGTGTCCCCCTACCGCGGGGTGGGGGGGGAGCGAGTGGAAGCGAGGGGTGACCCCCGTTGGGGTGAGCTGCGGGGGTGCCGACACCCCGACGGCTGGGACAGAGGGACCGGGGGGAGAGGGACATCGCACCGGGGACAGGGACATCGCACCGGGGGAGAGAGGGCTCAGGGACACCGCACCGACGGCGGGGATACTGTATCGAGGGCAGGGACCGGCTCCCTCCCCGCCGCCACCAGAGGTGCCGGGTACGGGACGGTCCCGTGCAGCCGGTGCGTCCCGGGGTCTTCGCGACCCCTGCGGGATCCCTCCTTTCCCGGAGGTCCCCCGCAGCGATTCCCGGGCCGGGAAAGCGAGGGCGGCCCGGCGGGGCCGGGTGAGCCGGGGCGCAGCGGGTCTTCTCCCGGTGTCCGCTGCAGCGCGGCTCGGGGCCAGTAGCACCGGCAGTAACGGGCCGGGACGGGGAGAGACAGAGCCGGGGCTGATGGAGGGGACGGGAATCCACCCGGGCGGGACCTGGCTTCGTGGCGCTCGGTCCTGGCGGGACGCGCGTTTTTACCGGGACAGCCCCGCCTGCCCGGAGGCTCGGCGCCTGCCGTCGTCGCGGGGCTGCGGGCATCCCTCCGGGCCGCTCCGCCGGCCCCGGCGCATCCCGGCTCCGGTGCCTGGGGAGGGGAGGAGTCGCACCGACCCTGCGGCAAAGCCGCGGTCCGGAGACACCCGGCAGCCCCCAGAGCCGCCCCCGCCGGAGTTGGGTGTCTCCTCGGGGCCCGGAGGCGGCGGAGAGGAGACGGGGATGGGGAGACGGAGCGTGGGGTGGAGGCGCAGCCCGGGCGGCAGTGCCATCCCCCAAACCTGACCCCACGTTGGGCTTTGGTACCCCGGGCTTGTGTGTTGCAGCCCCTGGAGCCCAGCCTCGGGGTGCTGCCGGCCTGACCCGTGCCTGGCCAAGCAGCGCACAGCCCACCCGGGAAACGGTGCCGGTGCTGGGGGCTCAGCTCACCCCAGGCGCTGCCCAGACCTGCGGTGAGGGGGTCCCAGCGGGAACCCCTCCTCCCGTGCAGGGTGCTCCAACTGTACCCTGCCACAGTTCCCACACTGCATGCAGGTCTGAAGCACCTTTCTCCCACCTGCATCTCACTCTCGGTACAACCTCCTTCCACCCCCTCGAGTCCCCAACCTGCCTGGGCCTGGGGTTCTGTGGGCTGGATGTGGCTGGGTGCTGCTTTCTAGGATGACTTCCGGTATTTTTGGTGTTATTCTCCATCCTCCCTCTCTTTCCCTTGGAATTTTTTTGTTTGTACTTCTCGCATTGCCTTTGGGTCTGCAGGGAGGTTTTTGCCTACTGATGGGACCATAGGAGGGGGACAGTATGCCTTGTGGGATTGGCACAACTTTAAGAAACTCAGCTTGGGTTCATCTCACAGAGCTATGTGCAAAACAGCAGTGAATCTATCAACCTCCTGAGCTCCTAATGCATCCCAAAGAGGCTCAGTGGGGACTGGGGATGATGCAAATACCAGAGGGAGAGAGGCAAGGGGGCTGGCTGATCCCCACAAGCCCATTTTTCACCCTAAAAGCTCATTCCTCCCAGTACAGAGGCCCTGTGGGGTTTGGCCCACTGATCCAAACACCGCTGGACCACAGGGGCTGTTTCCCATTAGTACCCATTTTGGCAAAGTTGCAGGGATGAAGACACCGTCAGCATCTGGGATGCCCTGACAACCTGTCCAGAAGAGGAAACATTTCTCCCCCTGATCCCACCTGGATAGAGAAATACCTGAGCAACGGGAGCTGAGAGCAGTGAGCGAGAAGGGAATGGGAAAACAGAGAAGAAAACCTGTGTGCATTCAGACAGTGGCTTGTGAGAGCCGTTACCCAGTGCAGCTGCCCAAGATGGGACGCAATTTCCTAAATTGAGATTTGAAATACCAGGCAAATGCCCTGACTTTGTCAGCACCAGCCTTTTGCCACACATCTGCGATGCTTTTGGCATCAGCGTGATGACAGCAGAGGAACTTTTACTGGCAACGTTATCTTTTTTTGGCATCCTAAAGTAAAACAGCCTCTCAGAATTTTCTCTCATGTTCCTTTTCACCATCATGGGGTTTTTCCACCAGATACAGGTTTGGAGCTCCGCAGCTTGGTGGCAACAGGTTTACTACCAATGCAAACGGATCCTGCAGGATGCGGCTCCGTGCTTTCGGCCCGGGAGCTGTTATCGGGGTCTTCATACCAGCAGGTTGGAGGAAGAGCAGCCCCCAAAGCCTGCTGCAAAGTCGCTGGTCCCCCACTCTGCGTGGCAGGGTTCGCTGTCGGGGGGGGGCCACGCTGACAGAGGGATGCTTTAGGCAGCCCTAGGCTGTGCTCAGCAGATTTTGACCTCAACAAAACCTTCTCCCCTACCCCAAGGAATTGCAGCAGGAAAAGGCTTCTGTTCCTAAGGCTGGCAGAACCAGAAAAGCTCAGGGCAGGGTTTTATTCTATGCAGAGAGGGATTCAACTCCTCCCTACCCTCACCTACCACCCCATGTCCCATAGGCCCACATCCAGGGCCCTGGGCACTCTTCTGCTCCACACACAGCCCCTCTGGCAGGTCCTTGCAGGGCTGGAACATCCCTTCCCGCTGGCACAGAGAACCAGAGCTGTCTCCACCTCCCTCTCCAGTCCCAAACTGGACCTGAGGGCACACAGTACATCCTCACGGGAGAATGAGAACACATATAATCTGTTTAATGCATTGCTCTCATGGCACCTGAAAAGAGGCAGAAATCCCACAAGCCAGGCAAGAGTGAGGAAATGCCACCAGGCTGGCAAGGACTCATCCTCATCCCCATCTTCATCCTCCCCCGGAGCAGTGCAGCAGCAACCCATTGAAAACCTTCCACACAACTTCTGAGGTCTTGAAAGCTTGTTCACCTCCTTTCATTAGACTAACAAATAATGTGTAACGCGAAACATCTGTTAACAACAGCCCTTAATGTTCTCAAGATGATAAAGCAGGAGGGTAAGTTTAGCCAGCAGGCCTTGACTGATGGCTTTTCAAACAATGAACTTACTTTTGGTGCCGCCTGGGGATGGGAGGGAGACAGAGTTGGGCGCTGGCTCTGGCAGAAAGAGCCACCTTTGTCGAGGTCAGGCTTGGAGAAAGGACTGTGGCCCCTCTGAGGGGATCCTCTGGCGTGGGGCAGGCACATATGTGTTGCCCGTTTAGATGCAGCCAGTGGGACTGGATGATGGGGTGAGGAGATGTGGTGGCCCCTGGGCATCCCATGTGCAGAACAGCTCCTGGGGCCCCTCCCTCACCGCTGGGGCAGCCAGGACTCTCTCAGCTGTGTGAATGCTGAGCAGAGCAGTGATGAAGTGAGAGGAGAGGCTGCACCCAAGGGGGCTGAGGGGATTAAGATGATGTTACAGCAAGTTGATTTTAATTATATAAACGAGGGCAGCTGAAAAGGATGAAGAGAGGCAGAGACCTGGTAACCGAGTGGAAAAGGGACTTGGTTTTGGGATTCAGGTGGCAGCAGATTGCCCAGAGCAGCCCTGAGCTGCTCCCAGGGCTCAGACGCCTTCTCCAAGGCAGAGCCATCCTGGCCAATGTCCCCATAGTGGCCCAGCCCAGGGGCTGTGCTGGTCCTGGCTCGCAGGACACAGTTCAGCTGCACTTCCCTGCCTTCCCAAATGCTGCTTGTCCCCACCAGACAGGGGACACAGCCCAGGGACACTTTGGCCCATCTGGCTGCGGGCACAGGAGGCAGATCTGAAAAAGGGCTGGGATGTGCCCATGGGGATCTGCCCTCCCTGGGACATCCATACACATACATATTCAGCTGTACTTAAAACCAGCATCATTAACTCATGGCTGACCCCTTGTTCCTGGCTCAAGGCAATACAGACCCCTAGGGCCAGCGGGGTTGGGCCATGGGCACGGAGAGCCAGCTGAGGAGCCCTGCCCTGTAACCCCAGACCCATCAGACCCCTCTCTCCAGCACCCACCTGCTCTCCACGGCCCCAAAATTGCTGGAAATTCCCTGGGCCCCTCTGCCCAGGAGGCTTTCTGCAGTTTTTTGATGACTGCTCAGGGAGCTACAGGGGTGTCAGGACCCCAACTCAGCCCCTGTGGTGGGGAAGAGGCTTTGAGAAGTGTCTGATGGATGTGACCATAGCTCTCCAAAGAGAGGCTTTTGTCCCCTGAAGGAGAGGAAAATAGAGGTCCTGGCTGCTCAAGGTGGCACCAGGACGTGCTTGCCCCAGCTTGGGAATGAGGTTGGGATGCAGCGGGGTGGGACACTACCTGCTGGCAGGCAGCAAGGCTGGGGTGCAGTCTACAGCACCCATGGCCCCTCACTGCTCCCCAAAAGAGCTGAGGGTGCCCCTTCCCTGTGGCATCCTCCCAGGCTGGCAGGCCTCCTGCAGGGCCCTTGGCGGGGACGGTCCCTGCGTGGCAGAGCTGGGAACGGTGGTGTCCAAAGCAGGGCTGGGATACGAACTGTCTCGGTCCTTGTAAGGCCAACGCAGCCGGGATGGGTGGCACTGGGACAGAAGCCATCCTTGCACAGCCATGACGCTCAGCAACCGGACATCAACATCCCTGTCCCCAGCACCTCCTGCTTGGGGACATCTCTCTGCCAAGGGACAGTGCCCATGGGGCCGCTGAAGCGGGACGGTCCCTAAGGGAGGGGGTATCACATCTGGGCCTCGTGCCCAAGACCAGCACTCGCCCAGTGCCCAATGCTGGCAGGTCCCTAGTGCAGCATCTGTCAGCGCAGATCGAGTAAGTGCCAATTAATCCAGGCGGGAGCTCCCCGCCCCAGCCCGCCTCCTGGCCCTCCACATTTGTTTGCGCTTAGTGCGAGGCTGGCGACAGGCGAGGGATGGATGGGAAGCCTGACATGTCCCAGCTCTCCCAGACGGCTTCCAGCCGCTCGCAGAGAACCCAGCATATCCCAGTCTGGAAAAAGAAGGGGCTTTGAGGATGGAAGCACCCTGAACACCCTCACCCCACACCAGGCTGCTGCAGTGGATGGGGGACAGCCCCAACCTGAAGTGTGACCCCTGCAGCCAGGCTTCACCCTCCCTAGTTAGGGACTTTCCCACCCGGCTCTCGTCCACTGTACTGCACATGGTCCCCTGTTCCCTGGGTGAGGGGGAAACTGGTTGCCCAGATCTCACCCGTGCAAAAACCACAGTGCAGCAGGGAGCAATGCTTTTCCCATGGAATGGGCAGTATGAGAGGCTGAGTTAGGTCACAACCCCACAAAAACCAGCCACAGCAGAACAAACCACTGCCAGGCACAGGCAGGGATGTACCTGGGGCTCAGGGTCATGGCTGGAACACTCCAGGTCTCATGGGGCTTCTGGTGTCGGGCCCACCCTGGCACTGCTGCTCGGTGCTTCCCTGTCCCCTCCAGTCCTTAGGGTGACACCCGCTCAGCACCCGCCTCCTCCCACAGTGACCCCCACTCACCATCCTGCTCCTCCCCATGTGCTCAGAGGCTGCTCTGTGCCCTGGGCTGCAGCCAGGCTCTTATTGACTGGTGACACCTGGGCTCCAATTTGAGGAAAATTTATCCCCAAATGGGCTGAACACCCCCACCTGGGCTCCAGGGCCTTGTTCCCCCCACTCACCCACCTAGCCTGGGGGGGGTTCTGGGTTGAAAACGGGGCTTTTCCAGCCCTACTTCCTCAGAGCCCTCTCCAGGGGTGTGGGGAAATACATACCAGCACGTTTTCTGCGGCATTTGCAGGGCTCTGCGGGGTCCCCGCACATGCTTGCATCTGCGCTGGGGGAGCTGCTGCCAGAGGGTAAAGAGAAAAAAAAAAACCAAAACACAAAACAAAATCAGGTCTTGAGGAGATGGGTCCCCTCTTGCTGAGAGAGCCCAAGAGGCAGAAGAGCCTTGGCTGGGCCAGGAGGTTCAGAAAATCCCCCCTCAGTTCTCATTGCTGGGATTTTTCTCCCCTCAGCATCCCCAGCAAGCCGGGTTCTGGGCAGGTGCTGTGTCGGGGTGCGCTCGTTCTCATCCTCCTTTCCGATGGGGCCAGGGTGCAGGAGCATGGGGCACTGCTAAAAGCCACCCCTCGACAGGGTCCAGAGGGGACAGTGGGGGGTTCCTGTGTGTGATGGGGATGTGGGGCTTTGTCCTGCTGCCTTGGGAGCCCCACAGCAGCCCCTGATGTCCTTTAAGCTCCAGCAGCAGCTCAGACACCCGGTGACACAGCCGTGCCCAGCCCAGGAGGGTACGGGGACACCTTGCCTGTCCCCCCCCGGGCTGTTATGTCTAGCTTCACGAGGAACAGCTCAGTGCAAGACTATTTCCCCTCTCCTTTTGGGCTGTTATTTCAGGGAACGGGGCTGATTCACAGGAAAAATATGAAATTTTGACTCCGCGCAGCCAAGATGGGCGAATTTCAACGAATCAGCATTTTAAGACAGCCTGGGCGTGTGTCTGTAGCTGAGAGGCTGATGAAATGATTTGGGGCTTTGAGGCTGCGTCGCTAGAAACCCTCCTCTCTCCCAGGGAGTGAGGCCGATCATCCTTTCTCCCAGAGCTGATTGCCTCCGGCCGTGAGGAATTATCCCCCCCAGAGCTGTAAAATTATTGAGCCGAAGGGATGAGGTTCAAAGCAGGATGGGACCCGGCTGCTTTGGGGCTGGCGGAGGCTTGGTGTCCCCAGGCTGGCACCTCATCCCCTCCCTGTGGGGTGAGCAGCAGCTGGAAGGAGTTATCCTCCCAGGATAGGATCCCTGAGCCACAGAGCAGGCTCAGAGCATCCTTTATAATGCCGGGGCACTGGGTTATGGCCAAGTTGAGGTGGGACTGGGCAAGGATTTAGACATGGGTTAATCTGTGGGGAGAACAGCCTCCCCCTGCCTGGTCCCAGTGCCTGCGTAGGGCCAGCAATGCCCAGCTGGGTCAGAGAAGATGGGGAAAGCAAACCCTCTCTGGGAAAATGACCTGATTTGGGGTTTCAAGGCAGTTTTCCGATGCCTCTTGGCCAGCACTGCCCTGGCGCTGCAGAACCAGGATGTTTTTCACTGGACATCCCCAAATTTCCGAGAATACAAAGGAAAAAAAAGATCACACCCTCACCCCTGAGGCATTCCCAACGTTCGCGTTCGCCCAGGGGACTCATGGCCGCGGGCGATGTTTTCCAGCCTTCCCATGGCGTAACGAAACCTCCGTCTGCGCTGAGCATCCCTTGCCAGTGCTTGCCTGCTCCGGGCTTCCCCTGGGAAAACCAGCCCCAGCGCTGGGAGCTGCTGGGGGCATCATGGGGGGCATGGGGGTGGTCCAGTACCCGCCCAGGGGGCCGCCCCTCGCCCACAGGCAGCCCGTGCAGGCAGTGGATCCCCTTGCAGGGAGTTGGGGGGGTTAAAGGGATGCTGATTTTGGAGGGGTTGGGGAAAATTGTCCCGTCTTGGGGGTGAGTGACACCCCTCTGGGGACACTAAGGGGGACAGAAGGGATCCCCTTTGCCACCCCCCTCCCCTGCAACTCTGCTGGGGACTGCCCCAGCCATGCACGCTGCTGGGGGTCAAAGAGCTGAGGGAGGGGGCACAAGCTTTAATTGAGCAGGAGGCGTAAGGAGCCCCTGCCACTGTTCTTTCACCCTGGGGCTGAAGTGACAAAAGGCCCCAGGGAGCTGAGACAGGGCTGGGGACTGGGGGTTACAGCTCGGGTCCCGACAGGGGACGCCGGGTGGGTTGGGAGCCTTCCGAGAGCGGCAGCGCCAGCCGCCAGCCCCCTCCCCTTCCCTCCTCATCCCCCTTTGGAGTGCCGTATAATAAAGCAGCTTTTCAGCTGCGGCTGCAGTGATAGATCAGGAAGAATTGTATGAGTCTATTAAAGTCTGTGTGTCTCTGACTGGAGACTGTGGCTAAGCCAGGCGCCAGGCTCGCGCATTGAACCAGATGTGGAGAGGCGCCATCCTTTCCAGCCACGGGAGCGCAGAGGCTGCAGCCTTCACACGCGAGGAAACTGGAGAGCACATGGCAGGGGAGCCGGGGGAGCGCCGGGAAGCACATGGCAGCGGAGCCCCGGCCCTCCTGGCATGGGGCAGAGCTGGAGGAGGAGGGTTGGAGCAGCAAGTCGCGCTGCCCCCGGGCTGGAGGATGCACCCCAAGTCTTGGGGGGGGGGAGATTGTGTTGCGCCTCAAGCTGTACAAGGCACTGCGGGGGGGGTTGGGTTGCATTGCACCCCAAGATGTACACGGCGTTGCAGGGTGTGTTTGGGTTGGGGGGGGTTGTATTGCACCCCAAGATGTACAAAGCATTGCAGAGTGTGTATAGAGGGGGTTCCATTGCACCCCGAGTCACACATGGGGACTCTTGTACCGCACGTCATGCAGGTCTCTTGGGTGGGGATTGCACTGCACCCAAGGTGCACAGAGCAATGCAATACGTGTAGTGGGGGGGGGCAGGTTGCATTGCACCCCAAGTTGTGAGGGCATTGTAGGGGGTGGGAGCACTGCCTCGCACCGCAAGCTGCACAGAGGAACTGCATTGTGCCCTGGGTTGTGCAGGGCGTTGTTTAGGGCAACTACTTTGCACCCCAGGTTGCACAATGCACTGTAGTGTGTGTGTGTGTGGGGGGGTCACTCTGAGCCATGCAGGGCATTGCAAGGGCTGGGGGGGTTGCATTGCTGCAGGACTGTGTTGGGGGTTGGAGGAGCGGTGATGCTCACAGGGGACCCCACACGCAAAAATCCTGGTCCGGCAGCAGCAGGGGAGAGGAGGGCACAGGACGGGGCAATGGGAGGGGACAGCTACTATCTCCAAACCCAACGGTGCTGTGGGGCTGCTCTTGCCTCTGCCCAAGGCAGCCTGATGCGGGTCAAGAGAGGGAAGGAGAGAAGGAAAGACAAAAAAGAAAGGGCTGTCCTGCTGGGGACAGCTGTGACCTGCAGCTCAGGAAGCTGGTTGCCCCACGAACTGGGATCCCCATGTCCCCAGCAACAGTGCAAAGCAGAGTCGGTCTGTGGGGTGCGGCGTGGGGACGTGGGGTGGCCGTGGGCAAGGCGCTGCTCGGGGTTGTGCTGGGCTCGGCTGGGGACAGGGCGGCTGCCACGCTCCTTCCTCACCCATTTCACTTTCTCGGCTGGGCTGGCCACATGGCTGTAATTTGGGGGTTGTAAATAGCTCAGGGGGATTTTTAAATTAAAAAAATAACTGTTTTCATTCAAATTAAAAGACACTAAAGCATTTCTATTAGTATTAGAGGTTTATAAAACTTAAAACAAATGTCGAAACTAAACTACCGGGCACCGACCGCTTCGCAAAGCCCTTCACGTATTCAACGTGACCCGGTTGCCAATTGAGGGTTAAGTTTTAACGGAATTTGCATGAAAGTGCCCACGGGTCCCACATCAACACCCTGGGACCCCAACCAGTGGTGCCAGAGTGTCCCCCACTTTACTCCTGGTTGTGTTTTGGGGCCTCATCCAGTGGGGTGCTGAGGTCAGGGTCCTCAGTGTGGCAACACGGTGCTTGGGCTCCCTGGGGACCCAGAGGGGATGGAGGTTTGGGGCAATGAGGGTGAGGGTCTCAGCTCTGCTAGGCTTTGCAGAAGCAGGACCCTGATGCAGCTGTCCCCATGCTGGCACCTCTGGGGTGTCCCCGGTGTCCTCCCCATGGCTGGCACCCAGCAACCTGCCTGCTGTCCTCTCCCCACTGTCCCCATCATCCCCACTGTCCCCGCTGTGCACGGCTCTGATTTAACCTGGAAACGGTTAACCGTGCAGGGTTTAAAAAAAAAAAAAAGGAAAAAGATACGAGCCACTTATTAAAATGAACGTTTTACAATAAATTTGGCGAGAGGCCACGGACCTCAAATGAAAACCAGACCGGAGGACAACGATGCTGCTCGCTGGCAAGGGTTTCCGGGACGTCTGTGCGTGCAGGCGCCCACAAGGGTCCTCACCGGGGCGGTGGTGGGATGGGGTCCCAGCCAGGGGCTCGTGCCCATCCCATGTCCTGACCAGGTGTGCCACTGTCCCCAGCCCAGAGACACCGGCCTGTGGCTGTGGGACGGGCTCTCGACAGGTGCTGGTGCTTGCTGATAAAATGGGTGCTTGGTAGTATCTTGACTTGGGTGTGAAAAATGCCCAGCTGGCCTCAAAAAAGAGAGAGGAGTGGGGTCGGTGGCAGGAGGGGACACTGGGGGGGCTCCCCTGGGTCCCCTCGCTCCCCGCCTGTCCCTTTCCCTGCCCCTTGGCAATGACCCTGCTGCGGGGTCTGTGCTTTGACCCAGTGGGCTGGTGTTGGGTTTCAGTGCCAGATGCCGTTGGGGCTGGCTTGCTACGGACTTCTGCTTATTAAATTTCAAGAAACCACCTTTTTTGGGGGGTGGGAGGGGGAGAGAGGAAAGCTGGGATGGCCATGCCAGGGGTCCCTGGCTGGCAGCCAGCCCTCTACGCAGCATTCCTGCTATGCAGCCCGGGCTGCTGATTAGTTTTCTTTTTTAACCACCACGCAAAAGTCCCAGCAAGCTCTTGACACTGTGCTGGCCCGAGGCACCCACCAGCCCGTCCCCATCCCAGCCCCCGGGGAAACCCACTTACACAGTTAAAGCTGAGTTTTCGGTGGAGCTTTGCAAGCGCGGGCGGGTGCTGCTCTCTGGGGCAGCGCTTGCTCAAATCTCATTAGCGTTAATTAATTACACATGCCCCGTGCCCTGCTGGGAAAGCGTGTAACCTGTTACATCAGGCAGCCACGTGTGAGCGATGTTGACACCTCCGCGGCTGCACCATGGATGCACCAAACGGCCCCTAAAGGGTTGGCGGGATGGCAGGAGAAGCAGCATCTGCCACGCTCAGCCCCAGCATAGGACAGCGGGCTCTGTCTGTCCTGGTATCCTCCATCCCATCACCCCATCGCTGATGGCTGTGGGGAGCCACCATGGCCAATCCCTCTGCCTGGATCCCTTCTCTGCGCTGCCTGGGGCTGACCCAAACCTCCAGCATTTCAGCAGCAGGACCCGGGCTGGCCGTTTCCCCATGCACGGAAGACCCTTCACACATCTGTTAAACGTCACCGGTGCTGCCGCTCTCCGTGCTCATGTATTTTAACGCAGCATAAATGGTGCTGCTGAAGCTGGGAGGTTGCATCCCTGGTGGGTACCCAGGGGCTTCGTCCCCAGGGGCATCTCAGGGTGCGACATTGGTGCGAGGGGCACAACAGCCCGAGCACTGGTTTTGTCCCACCCCAAGAAGGTGTCCTGACTGGGAGATGAAAGCAAACCCTCTCTGGTGAATGCCTCCTCACCCGGGAGGCTCCAGGCTGCCGGTGGCTGGGGGAGAGCCATCGCCTTTTGTTGGTCGCCGGGCCTCCACTGCGGGGGCTGGCAGATTCGTGGGAGAACAAAATTAAATTCCTGCTCCCCTGTCGGTCGGGGCTGCTCTGTACTTGGCACTTCAAACCCACCGCAGTGCCTTTTCCCAAGGTGTTTGGTTTTGCTGTGAGGGCTCCTGCCACCCCCCGCCCTGTGGCCACGATTATCTGCCCGAGGAGCCCTTTGGTTGGACACGGCCTCTCCGAGCATCCCTGCTCAACACACATCATGTCCCTGCACCCATTCTGTCACACCCTCTCCCTCTTCAGCATTTGCAGGGGATGTCCCAGACTGGTACCATCTCGGGTGAGTTTTTGGAGGCTCTGTGTGACCTCAGCCCCATACAGGCAAAGGGGGAGTGAACCCCCTTGAGCCGTGCGTTTCCCTGCCACGAGCAGGTACGATGCCAGACCCCGACCAGACCTCAACCACACAAGCCAGCCGGCTCACCCGGCAGTGACTGCTGCTGTGTCATTGTCCCCAGCAGAGTCCCAGGAGGCTTTTCTCCTCACCCCGCCATCCCTTGGCGGGGTTGAGCGCTTCCTGCTCATCTCCTCTGCAGCTCCATCCCCGCTGAGACCGGACACAATGGAGGCGATGCTGGTGCTGGAGCTGGGACAGCCCATTGTGTCGGGCTGCGGTTGCAGCCTCCTCCGAGCACATGGGATGCTCTTGGCAGCTCCTAAAAGCCCTTCGCCAGGCTGAGGTCACTCGCCACACGGGCAGGGCCCTCGGAGGGAATTTTTCTCTTGCACATCACCGAGCCCAAGGGATGTGCTGGGTGCCCCGGGTGCCGGGCTGGGTGCCCTGGGCTGTCAGCGGGCGCAGCCAGGCAGTCTGAGCCCTGCAGCCCTGCACAATGGCCCCGGCTCCTGGGGTGCGCAGAGGCCAGGCTGGGGAAGAAAGTCTTCACTGAACCCTGCGCCGGGTGCCAGTGTCATTGCACGGTTTTAAAGACTGTTTCTGGAGCAGCTGGTTCAGGGTGGTGGTGGTGCCAGGCTCTGTGGCCTGGATCCCACTGCGGCGCTGGCGTCAGGGTGCTGGGGTGTGTCCCGAAGTCGACGATCCTGGCAGCAGGGTCTGTCCATGTCCCCTTCTCCAAAGATCTGTCCCCAGGCAGGCAGTTCCTACTCCAGGTAGAAGGTGGGTGATGGCACCATCTCCCCCAGCCACCTGGGAGAGCAAGGGGGGTTCTTGTGCTGCTCAGCTTTCTCCTAATGGAGCTTCATGGCCAAAGATGTTCCCCAGCACCTTCCTGAGGCTTGACAGCATCCCACCAACCCTGCCTTCTGCTTCAGGGAGCGTGGCTGCAATTAATTCATTAAAAGCTTCCGCTGACGTAGGAGCTGGCTGCGCCAAAACACTGTTCCCAGGGCCCGGCCTCAGCTGGGTGAGCATCGTGCTGGGCTGCACAGCTGGGGCAGGAGCCTCCAGTGTGTTTGAGGAGTGCAGGGGATACCGAATCCTTGAGGTTTTACCTGTAGCAGACAACTGCAGCCCTATGGTTTTCACCAGCTCTCAACTCTCAGGGCATCCTCTCAATCACAGCATGCAACTCGGGCAGCTAGGTCCTCTCCTGGCTTTTCCAGCCTCTGGTTCCCCTCTCTTCCTTGCTGTGACCTCCTGATCTTGTCCCTCTTAGGTTTTGCAGGAGATAAATCACCTCCACCCTTGCTGGAGGGCCATCTTTTAATCCTCTCACAGCTCTCACCAGTGAATTTGGTGGCTGCTACTGATCTGGGACCATCCCTAAGAGATGCAGTGTCCCACGATGTGAGGCTCCTCCTTTTCAGGTTCATAGAATCATAGAATGTTAGGGATTGGAAGGGACCTCGAAAGATCATCAAGTCCAATCCCCCTGCCAGAGCAGGAATGCCTAGACTATGCCACACAGGAACGTGTCCAGGCAGGTCTTGAATGTCTCCAGAGAAGGAGACTCCACAGCCTCTCTGGGCAGCCTGTTCCAGGGCTCCGTCACCCTCACTGAGAAGAAGTTTCTTCTCGAGTTTAAGTGGAACCTCTTATGTTCCAATTTCAGCCCATTACCCCTTGTCCTATCAGTGGTTGTCACCGAGAAGAGCCTGGCTCCATCCTCGTGACACTCACCCTTGATATATTTGTAAACATTAATGAGGTCACCCCTCAGCCTCCTCTTCTCCAAACTAAAGAGCCCCAGCTCCTTCAGTCTTTTCTCATAAGGGAGATGCTCCACTCCCTTAATCATCCTAGTTGCCCTGTGCTGGACTCTCTCCAGCAGTTCCCTGTCTTTCTTAAACCAAGGGGCCCAGAACTGGACACAGTATTCCAGATGGGGTCTCACCAGGGCAGAGTAGAGGGGAAGGAGAACCTCTCTCGACCTACTGACCACCCCCCTTCTAATACACCCCAGGATGCCATTGGCCTTCCTGGCCACAAGGGCACACTGCTGGCTCATGGTCATCCTGCTGTCCACCAAGACTCCCAGGTCCCTTTCCCCTACACTACTCTCTAATAAGTCATTCCCCAACTTATACTGGAACCTGGGGTTGTTCCTACCCAGATGCAAGACCCTACATTCACCCTTGTTATATTTCATTAAATTTTTCCCCGCCCAACCCTCCAGCCTGTCCAGGTCTCGCTGGATGGCAGCACAGCCTTCTGGTGTGTCAGCCACTCCTCCCAGCTTGGTGTCATCAGCAAACTTGCTGATAGTTCCTTCTAGTCCTGAAACCCAGCTAAGCATCATGTTCCCACCATGTTTGCGGCACTAAAAATGGGGATGAGCCAAAAAAAGGCTTCAGCGCTGCCATGGGGCTGCAAGGACAGGTTGGCCACATCCTCTCGGAGATGCAGGGATGCTGCTGGCTCAGCTGGCTCTCCAGGACATCCCCGTCTTGCTCGGCTTTCAGCTGGACACACTGTGATGGGAGCTCAGGCACCCTCAGCATCGCTGTCATGCAGCGACTGCAGCTTCTGGGGGTGCCTCCTGGGCTTGGGGGTCACAGGCTGTGCATGGAGCATCCCTGGGATCCCAGAACCACCAGGCAGAATCCTCCTCGGTGTCCTCGGTGCTGGGGATTTCGAGCCGGGGCGCTGGGTGGTTTCTGGCTGGTGCGACGGCAGCTCTATAACCATAAAACAGTCTGCTGCTGCCTGTCAGTGAGCGCAGGCTAAGGCCCTCCCGGGACAGCCTTGGCCTCTTTCTTGGTCCAGGCTTTTGCTGCTCCTTTTTAACAGAGACACTTTTCCCCCAGCAAAACTGGCAGCCTGTAAAAACGTGTCAGCGTTTCAGTTTTTTCACAATTAATGAGGTGAAACATCCTCGGAAACATTTCGCTGTAATGTTTCTCCAGTAGCTGAGACTTGCCCCTCTCTTACATTTTTCATGTACGCCACTTGAGCTGAGAAAATTTCCTTCGGACTCAGCACATTTGGACCCCCCTGGCTTCAATCCCCCTCCCCAGAGCCTCCAGCACTCTTGGGGTCTTCATGAGGCTGGGGCTGGGCTGGAGGGGGAGCAGGGAGGGGTGGTGGGTCAGGATGAAGAGATCAGACCCCATTCGCAGTGGGGAAGGTGGCTGGCAGCCCCCTTCCCCAGGGACACCCCGTGCCCTCAGGTTGTTCCCGAGATGGGTTTGGACCTTGCAGCATCGTACGGAGCAAAGCTGGGACCCTGTGGGCAGGGGATGGTGGCCCCAAGGGGCTTCTCCCTGGGGCAGCAGGGTGAAAGCACCCAGAAAATAGAATTCTATCAACATGCTTTTGCCCCCGAATTGCCACACTGTGTTGGTCATGTGCACCCAGGCTGGGCAGAGAACCCCCTCTGGGGGCTCCCGAGCTGACCCTAAGTGCATCCCAGGGCAGGACAGCGCCGGCAGCGGCCCCTGGAAAGGGGGTTCAGCCGTGCTTGGATGCCTGCACACCCCCAGATCATCACCCCCGGGCTCAGTCTCAGCTGCAGTTTGTGGGATAAAAAGAAGCTGAATGGCGGGGGAGGAGGGGCTGGCAATTCCCAAACGCGAGAGTTTTGCACCGCGATCCGAAGGGAAACGCTTCCTCCCCATCGCATGATTTAGAGGAACAAGTTAAACAATTGCACATGAAGCCTTGGTGTACGTCATCGCCCGAGCTCTCCTCGCTTTCCCCGAGTGTATAAAGGGATGAAGGGAGTCCACATGTTTACCGAGAGAGACCATGGGAGAAACGAAAGACATTGTTTTTCCAAAGGATTTCTTGGCTGTAAAAGGCCTCCACCACCCTGCGGCTTCCCTGATGAAGGCCCAGCGTTAATTTGTTAAATCCACATCAAGTGCCCGGAGAACCCGTTGTTTATTTTTGCTAATTCAGCCGGCCGAGATCAAATTGGGGTTTTATTTGTTAAGGATAAACCTTAATTAATAAAAGCTATTTATTTGGTTAGAGCCGGCCGCAGCCTGAGGGTCAGATATGCCACGATCATTATTTCAAGTAAAACAAACCCAAAACGTCTCTCAACAGTTTGAAAAACGTAGAAACTTAGAGGGCTGAATTTATTTGTCTTAGGAAGAATTTACAGCTAATTCCCTCCAGGCTATTTCAACCCTTAAATTATACCCAAGAAGAAAAAAAAGGGGGGAAAAAATGCCATTCCAGGCGGAGAAGGGAAGTAAATGTTACGGCAGATTTGATCATTTGGCTGGGAGGGAGGGTTGAAAAATTGAAAGCTTAAAAGGTCTTTGGCAAACTGCTCGCAAATAAACGTAACGTGTGAAATAATTTAACGGCAGAAAACTATTCAGGGCTCTGGGGTCTGCGGCGTGATGGAAAATGAAACACTCTGGGGGAGATGTAGCCTGGGTTTTTAGCAGGAGAGGTTTGAACTTGCTCCCTCCCAGCACAGCCCCTAAAAGAGGGGGTGTTCACAGGGCCAGTGCTGGGCGAACGCTGCGCTCTGGCATGAGTGTTTTGAAAAGAAACCCCCCAAACTGAATGTCCAGAGGGGAGCCACTCCCCAGCAGGAGACTGATCTCAGCTGGGAATGGAGCCCCCCACCAAAAGCCACCCCAAGGGACGAGCGGCTCTGCCCAGAGCATCCCTGCCAGGGGACGTTGCTGTCCCCGGGGCTCAGACGTGCGAAGGGCTGGGGTTTGAAATGCTGTTGAGGTCTGGATCCCAGCTGCACGGAGGTCGTTTATCGCTCGCTAATGGAGGTCGTAAGTCAAAGCTGAAGCCTAGGTGGAAATCTAGTGAAAATTACCCCTTTACAGCAGTCGGCGGCTGCTGCGCGGGAGGCTGGAGCCCCTGCCAGCTCGGGGCCCCCCTTTGGCAAGCCCAGTGCCCAGGTTTCGGCAGCTGAAACCCTCCGAGTCCTTCCTGTGGAAAAGTGATGGAAGCCCAGAGGAAAAAGGCAAGACCTGGAAAAGCGGGTGCTCAGATGAACCAGTGTAGCTCTGACTTGGCAGAGCTGAGGCCGATGCCTTTGCAAATGGGGCAGGACCAGTTGGTTCCCCAGTTCCTGGTGGCAGCCTCTCACAGTGTGGTCCAGTCTTGCCAGCACCATTGCTCCCACATGGAGAAGGGTTTGGGGGTGACCCCTGGCACCCCATGGCACCCATAGGGCAAAGTGCTCCCCACGAGGCTGCCCACATCACAGAGGTTTCTCAGGCCACAGCCGGCACCCCAAAACTCATCTGCACCACAGGCAAAAAGACTTACCTGCTTTCTAACACCTTGGGGCAATTTAAGTCTTTTTCTGTGAAGCACGACAGGCCCATGCTGGTCTATGTAAAGCCCCTGCACCTCCCTCTTCCTGTCCTCCCTCCCACATCATCTTTCCTTTTTCAGTAACATTATCCTCTCCCCACTTCCCCCGTTTTCCCCCTTCCCTTGCATTTTCTTCCTTTCTAGCGGAAACTGTAATCAGTGGAAGGTAAATACACCAAAGGCAGTGAGGGGGGGATGGCTCACGGATTCCCTCTGACCTTGGGGTTGGACAATCAAGCCGATGCCTCCAGCCATGCCCCAGGTGAACCCCCAGATTACAACTGACAAAGGCAAGGGTTTGGCTTTCTCCGTAACCTCGCAGACCACTGCATTGGGGCGAAAGAAAGATGGCAGTGAGCTTGTTTCTAACTTTGTGAAACTACAAACTCTTACTCCTGGAAACCCATCAGGACAGGGAACTGGTTTCCAGTTCCTCCATCAAGGTGTTGGTGAACCTGGTTAAATCCAGTTCCTGTGGATGAGTGGCAGCGAGATGACAGGGAGTCTTCAGGAGACCCAACCCATCCCCTCCCCCATCCCTTCTCCAATGCCACAGAGCACCCAGTGATGCTCATCTTTGGAGAACTGATCTGGGATTATGAAAGCATTATGAAGCGAACCAGCCTGACATTGCACACCGTAAATCTGTCAGATGCACGCCACCAGCAATTAGGGTGGCATTTGTCTGGTCTCACAAGCCTGTGATGCCTGGGCTAATGGGGAAAAGATGTTAATCTGTTACTGAGGCTCATCCCTGAATGGAGCAGAGGACCCAGGGAGGCACCCTGGGTGTGGAGCTGCCTGCCTGAAGTACAGAGATGGGGGAAAATAGGGGGAAAATGAACATAGCAGAGAAATGAGCCACCATCCTCCTCCGAGAAACTCCTTGGAGCATCCCATGGGGTTTTGTGGTGCAGGAGAAGGTCCCTCTATTAAAACCAGCAGAAGAGGCTGAACAAAACACCCCAATCCAGGCACAACCCAGGGCTTGCAACTCTCCAACCACCCAGGAACTGCCGGCACCCGGACGCATGCTGACCCAACTCTGGTCTTAAATCTCCATCCCAGCATGACACCAAGCCCTGCATGGGAATTGCTCAGCACCATCTGTCTCCCATGGCCATTTAGCTCTTGCCTCCACAGGTTTGAGGAGAAAGAAACCAGCCAGAAATGGGGCCAGATCCTACAGAGATGATCTGAGAGTTAATTTAAGAAAGTTTTCCTCCTCCTCCTTGCTTTCAGCCAAATTAGAGTGGGTGAGAGAAGGTATCACTTATGGAAAAGTCATGTAGCCAGATTTTAAATTGGGTCAAAACCAGAGGGGGTTGTAAATTTTATTTATACTTTTACTAGGGTTCTGTTGAAATCATTGCCAGTTTGGTGGGGGGCAGTGAGTGCCCTTGGTAACAGCACTTTTTGACCCAAGCTTCAGTCTATAAGAAGCTCTATGGGGTGGCCATAAACCCTCAAGGAAACGCCTCTCACCCTATTACATTTTGTAGCTCCTTTCCAGCCTTGTGGTTTCCATTTTGGTCCCAGGCTCCCAAAAAACTTAGGGACAGCCATGGCTGGACTTTATGTATTTTAGTCCAGCGGCTTGTTAGCTCACTGAAGGAAAACAGGACCAAAAAAGGAGCTTGACTAAAAGGGGCAACTGGAAAGCAAAGACTGGCAGAACATTTGAAGCTGCAGAACAAGAGCTAGAGGGAATCTGGAGAATTTTAGTTGTGAGCCGTTAAATATGAACAGCGGCGAAGGGCAGCCTGGGGTTTTCTGGCTGGGGAAGGGCCTCAAAGCCACATGTATTTCAGGCACGGTGCCGTCCATAGTGTCTTTACCCGACAAATACAAGAACACAGGCTGTTTCCAGCCCAAAGGATGGTCAACCAAGGTCCAAGTGCACCTAGAACACAACAAAAGACCCAGAGAAATGCTGGCAGCTGCAGCAAAACCCTGAGAGGTGGATGAAGCTCCTTTTCCTCCCCTTTCCATCCAGGGATGCTCCCCTCTCCTCATGGCCCCAGCAATTTGGCCTCATCACGATCAAAATGATGAGGCATTCCCGCATGTGCTTGGGAGATGAGGAACAGAGCTGGTGGTGGTGCCCAGTTCCCACTTCCACATCCCAGCATCTCCCAGCCCAACACTTCATCCCTTACTGGGTCAGGGTGTCCCATCTCAGGATGGGACAACCCTCGAAAGTGTTATACTCAGGCGCAAAGGGACCTTAGGGCTTTGATGGAGAAGTTGTTGGTGGAGCTTTCATGGCTTGAATTACTCAGAATTAAGGTCCAAGGAGGTTTTTCTGGCTTTAAAGATCTTGGGATCCATAGCTTCCTCCTGCTCAACAGCTTGGTGGTATTTTGAAGCAGGGGAGTTAATATCCCTTCCAGTAGGTTTTGTTACTTGCTCAAGTGTCATCTGAAAATGCTGCACTTCTATTTAATAAGTATCAAGATAGCTTATTAGCAAGTATTATTTCTTGAGCATATTCAGGGAGAGGTAATTCCTGCCATCATGGCCTCTGCAGTGATATAGAGCAGAAAACCCCAATATAACCCTGCTATGAGTCAGAATGTCATAAAACTATTAACATTTCAAATAATTCCAAAATACTTTCCCACCAGTAGGTACAGATTGGATCCAGATGCTTTATTAACAGAAAGAATAATTAACCAGTACCTCCATAAGGAAGAGGGACAGCAAGACATGTTCCCCACGAAGCTTTTGCAGGCGGCTCACTGGGTATCTCAGAAAAAGAGTTCATAAACTTGCCTAAACCTGATGATATTAGTGACAAAGAGGAGACTAATCTCAGCCTGGCTGAAAGCCCAAGATCAATACTGAGAAACCAAACTACACCCTCAGCTTCATATTTCCATGAGCCAGCAAAGCCTGAAATAAACACGGCGGAGGCTGAGCTCTGCGAGACGCGGTGGTGTTCGTTCCTATCTCCAAAGACCATGGTTGGATGAGCAGACGCTTGGCTGCTGTCCTGTGTCACCTTGGGGACATGCCACAGCCAGGACTTCAGGGGATGCTGGAGGTGGGAGCTGAGACCCACATTCAGAGATGTTTTGGTGCTGAATTTCCATCACCGTCCATGAAAGCTTGACCTAACCCCTTAGTGAGAGCCAAGCCCAAGACACTCTGTGGACCGCCACAGCTGTTTGCAAATGTTGGGTTTAGCCCCAAGCTCCAGCAGGTCCTGTAATAGGTTTTGCTTCCCACAGAGAGCACAGGGCTGCCCACGTGCTGCTCCCACCTGGGAGCGCAGCCGGTCCGGAGCAGGGCAGTGCAGAGCCCCAAGAGGGCTCAGCCTGGCCAGGTCCCCGTGTGGAGTCTGTGGGGTCTCACACAGGTCTGGCTCTCACGTAGCCTCTTCTGTGCCTTCCCCACAGGTGAGAGCCTGAGCCCAAGCCGTGGGGCAGCCAAGAGGAAGAAGAAGCAGAGGAGGAACCGCACCACCTTCAACAGCAGCCAGCTGCAGGCTCTGGAGAGGGTCTTTGAGAGGACGCACTACCCCGACGCCTTTGTGCGGGAGGAGCTGGCGAGAAGGGTCAACCTCAGTGAGGCAAGAGTCCAGGTGAGCAAAGGTTTGTGTAAGAGCAAACAAAACCCTCTACCTTGTTCCCAGGCGGGAGCAGGGGCCGTCCCCTCTCTTGTTTCATCCTGCACGTGACCGTGATTGGTAGGATGGATGCTTGGGGCATCCCTGCTTATGCCAGGTCCCCGCTGACCACCTACCCTCCCCGCACAGGTCTGGTTTCAGAACCGGAGGGCAAAGTTTCGCCGTAATGAGAGGGCAATGCTGGCCAACAGGTCGGCATCACTCCTCAAATCCTACAGCCAAGAAGCAGCCATTGAGCAGCCCATGGCGCCGCGGCCGACCGCGCTGACCCCAGAGTATCTCTCCTGGACCAGCACCTCCCCATACAGGTAGGTGCAGGAGCTGGGGAGGACGTGGCCATGGGACAGGCTGCCTGGGGACCACCCCACCGCCACAGGAGTGCAGCCCTGTGCCACTGCTGAGGACACAGGGAGTTTTATGGGGCCAAAAGGAGCTCATCCAACTCTGCTTTGGGAACCCGTTTCAGCCCTGTCTGAGCATTCCCTGCCCGCCACTGAGCAGGCTTCCCTGTCTCCATGCATTTTCGGGCCAGAGCAGGGGCCCTGATCCTCACAAGGGATTCACTTGGCCTCGTGCTGACCCTTCCCATATCTCGGCACAGGAGGTGGCACGGGTCCCTTCTGGTTCCCAGCTCTCAGCGTCCAGCTATCTCATCCAAAAGGCCAAGGCAAGGCCTCCTGGTGCATAGTTTGAGGGGTTCCCACATGCAACTAGCCACATAAAAATGTGAAGTCTTGACTGCTCTTATGGGAGATGTCTAAGAGGGAACGGCTGGTCTGGCCTGGGAAACCAGCAGGACTGCATGGGGCACAGGGACTTCTCCATGGGCCATGCCTCATTCCTCCCCTGCTCCCTCCCTGCAGCACTGTGCCCTCCTACAGCTCCAGTGGGACCGCGACACCCACCCAAGGGGTGAACATGGCCAACAGCATCGCCAGCCTGCGCCTCAAAGCCAAAGAATTCAGTCTCCATCAGAACCAGGTGCCGACTGTGAACTGACAAGGGCAAAGCCCACCCTGTGGCCTCATCCAGGAGCTCCTGTGCCAGTCTAGGACGAATCTGTCACCCACGCAGCCCACACGCCACTACGTCTAACGTCTCAGCACCTCTCCTCTCCTCTTCCCTTTTGAAGGTAGAGTCAGTCCCAGGCCGAAGTGGCACATAATTATAGCCACATATGGAACAAACTTGGTTAGAAACTTGCTTTTCCGCACACCCTTATAATAAAGGCTATATATACACACACATACCCCCCACGCGCTCGTCAAGGACAAACAGACTTGCCAAGGGAACAAGAATTTGCTTCCAAACATGGAAGGATCTTGGACTATTGGATTTGACCAATTTGGGTATCTCGCCTGGAGAGCCAAAGAGTTACTGGGTCTTCTCCTCCCGCAGGGACAGCACATGGCGGTGGGAGGATCACCAGCCCCCCTTTCCGCCAGGCCGCGGCTCACAGTGCTCAGCCACGCGTGCCAAAGCTTCTTTATGTATCCCCAGCCGCGGCGCTTGGGAGAGACTTTGGGAAGGCGATGGCTCAACCCCTCGCCCCGTCCAGCTCCCCGCACCGCGTTGCCTGCATTTAGGAGCTGCCTATGTCAATGCCATCAGGCTTTGTGCCTTCCCAGAGGAACAAGGAGGGCTGAAGCATCTCAACAGATTCACTCGGAGCCTGTGAGCTCTCCTGCAAGCTGAGGGGAACATCGCTGGTCCCCAAGCAGGCACTGCTGCCCTCCCTCAGCACCTTTGCCAGCAATTCTGCAGAGCCCAAGGTCATTGAACTGTCCCAGGGAAAGAGAAAATTGGAAAAAGCTGTTGGGTTTCAGCTGAGTAGGCGGCTCCCAGCGCTTCGTGCCAACGGCAAAGCAGGCTTCGCCTTCCGGAGGCACGGCCTCCCCGTCGGCAGCTCCACAGATGTGTGCAGGGGTCTGGGGCTGGCGACTCCGCGGGGGTGGGCTTTTTTGGTTTTGCAGAAAGGAAATGGTTTTCCCCTCGTCCCACCCTGCCGTGCAGCCTAATGAGGTTGCAAGGTGGGACATGCAGGGGGATGGACACAGGGTGAGCAGCCTTGCCCCAGGCTTACACCACCCCAGTTTTTCACCCACGGGACTGAGCCGTGAAGAGACGCGCCCTCCGCCATCCCCTGCCAACACCGCAGCAATGGGGGACGAGGCAGAGCGAGGGAGGTTTTACCCTGTGGACAAAGACCTCTGGAAACCAGACCACCCTTTCCTCATCCACTGCAACAAGCCACCAGCCAAGTCCAGAGACACCACCAGCTCAGATGGGTGGCCTGGACAGACAAGGCACCAGCCCTGCTTGCCAAGAAGAGCTTCTCCCTGCTGAGGACCATAGCAGCAGATCTGAAGAACACAGCAGTTGCTAAAGTGTTTCCTCCAGATAAACATTCCACCATGTGCAACACCAAGGCTGAAAGGGTCTCGACTGCACATGTGTCCCCAGGAGCATCCTCTCCCTTTCCCACCGGGGCTCTCACTGCAGCCACACGTGGTACCCAGGACCTTCAGCTCTATCCCAGGCAGGGACTCACCCAGCACCCAGAGCTGGAGACCTGATGGGAGAACCAGGAGGGGAACATGCCTCCTCTGGTTGGGAGTGGACCAGCCCCCCCTATCCTGCCCCCAGACCCAAATTTCTCGGCTCCACCCAATGCAGCTTCCCAGTTGGGAGCCTCTTCCTCAGTCATGGCAGGCAGGGAGGGGGCACAGCCTGACCAACACCCCTCACCTCATGCAGGAAGCAAAGTCAGCCTAAATACCCACCCTGTGCCCCCCCATCCCTATTTCCAGGGCTCATATTCCCCCATTTGCTATGTCAGAGGATGAGAACAGAGCTCCCCAGACCACAGCAAGACACGGCATGGAGACCTGACAAAAGCCAAGATGTACCAGGCCAGGAAGGGGGAAGATGGATCAAATAATCCACCATGAGAAACACCGCTTCGGGCAGGAGGAAGGGGCTGGGGGGGTCCTCTTCCCATGGAAAGCACAGGGCTCTTTTTTTGGTTATACAAGATGAAACCACAGGGATATAAATGTCGCTGCCTCTTTGAGAGCATTAATGAAAATAAACCCATTTAATAGTTTGCAGATGCCATTTCTGTAAACCTAAAAAAAGCAGGGAATAAATATTTCTTCACTAAATATCTATATGTGTATATATATTTGAAAACATTTGCTCCTAATCTTAAAGCCCCTCCTTCACCGTGCTCTTGGCAACTTATCGCAGCTTGTCAGTCAGCGCTGAAGCCTCACCGAGATGAGATAAAAATTGCACCCTTGGAGAGGTAGCAGGACAGAGGGATTATTGTAATCTAAGCTCCCTCTCGCCCTTTCTATTTGTACATTTCAATTACTTGTAACAAGATCCACAGTGGATTTTTTTTTTTGTTGTTTTTCTTCTGCATGTCTGTGTTTTGGAAATTTTTGTAAGGTTTTTGTAAAAACAACTCTTGTGAAATAATGGAGGAATAAATATTTTACTGAGTAGAGATGTGTCTGTGCACGCGACGGGGACTGGCTCTTTCCTCACCAGTCACTGAAGCTTTCCCACCTGCCCCAGACAAACAGAACGAGCAGGGGATCGACCACCCTGGGCAAGGGGACAAGAGCCACGATCTGGCCACTTTCACCTTGTGTGATGGTGGCATCTCGCAGCTTCTCCCCAAGACCTGGATTTCATCCCAGGCTCCCAAACATCAAGTGGTTCACATCCAGAGGGGAGCATGTCCAGGCCCTGTGGAGCTGGAAGGGAACAGAGGGATCACGCTCCCACAGCAGAGCTGCTGGGCTTCCCTCGGGCTTGGGGACCCTCAAACTGATGCCTGGAGATGGTGGAAACTCAAGGGGCACAAACCAGCTGAACAAAAGTCCCTGCGCAGCAGCTAATTGCAGAGCCTTGCCAGATCCCTCTTATTTCATTCTGGGATAATGACTGTGGGCTGTTGAGGAAGGGGTGTCAGGAAAGAGAGCTTGCTTTGCTTTTCCCTTCAAGATCTCACCAAGAATGGTAAAGCTTACAAGGTCTGCCCCAGGGAGATGAAATTCCCCGAAGAGCAGCAGCTCTTGTTAACGCTGGCCCTGGTTCACATCCACAGCCTTGGGAGCAGCACCCACGTTTCCCCCCAGCATCAAGGGAATCGGCTGAGATGAGATGCAGCCAGGAGCAGGCAGCAGAGACCCTTGCTGCTAGGCTATCGGGTCAAATCCAGCATTGTAAATGGAAGTGGAAACCTGTAAATACTAATTGATGCTCCACAGACGTCAGATGAGCATCTGTTACAGACATACTATTCTCCTGGGACAAGCCCTCATCAATGGTCCCAGCAGAGACCAGCAGAACGTTATCACACAGCCCTGGAAGCCAGAGATGAGTAACATGGAAGTCTGCTCAGAGAACTGTAGGCAGTGGAGATATAAGGAAATTCTCTCCTACACTCTCACTGCAGGCACATCCAGGCAACCAGACAGAGGAACAAGGCTCATCCCAATTCATCCCAACACCTCAGCACAGCACCCAGTAGAAGGGGAGCAGGTCCCCATGTTGGGCATCACCCTGAACCTACTAGCTGCCTGAATTTTTGTGCCTTCCCACCCTGATTTCAGCTCTAGGAGAGGAAAACCAGGGAGTGGCCACACAATGGAAGGAGCATGGATTCTCTGTAACACAGCCACAGAGCTCCTTGTAGCATCCCAAGGGCAGTGGGCAACTCCATGGACAGACACTGAGACCTTATCTCAGCTCCTGGAGCTGTGTTCGTGTCCAGAATCACAAAGAGCCACTGCGATTCAGGGCACCCCCCACACGATTTACAAATCCAATCGGTGGAATCGCAGCCCACAAAGCCATGCCAGCCCACTCCAGCAGCCACGGTCCCACACACCACTATCATACTGCTTCACTACAAGTGTAACGACTTCTTTATCCATTCAACAAGTGACTTACAGATCATTAAGGTCATCTGTCCAACCTCCTGCCTAGCCCCAGGCAGAACATCACCCAAGCAGCATCCTCATGTCCTCAGCATGTGGCCTATGCAGAGCATCCCTTTGGAGGGCATCCAGCCCCAAGTCAGAAGACCCTTGGAAGCGTAGAGCTTGCAGATCCCAGGGCAGATTCTTCCAGTGACTCATTACTGTCAACTGCTGGAAATGTTACTTATTTCCTGCCTGAAGTGTCCCAGCTTCAGTTCAGCTCCCACTAGAGCAGAAAGTCTCACCATGGCCTGCTGACTCCCAGGAGCTGATGGGCTACTTCTGAGGGGTCTGCAGACCAGGAGACAGACAGGTATGGAGTCTGGCAGGGTTTGCACACTACAGAGGAGGGGTGTGTTGGGGGGAAGGCTGCCAATGAAGAGCTCAGATGCATTGTGCTACTTCTCCATTCATGAGAAGGTGTTTTCCTCCTAGGAAGCAGTCTGTCACAGACACATCCACCACCAGAACTGATTTCTGCAGGAGAGCTGGTCTCCCTCCATACACCACAAATTCAGGTGGGAGGGAAGGTTGTGAGAACATCATTTGCAAGCTTTGTTTCCTTCCTTGAAGCAGCTGGTTTTCAGCCAGCTGATTTCCAAAGGGCAAGGCTCAGCTGATGGGAGGAACTCCCTGTACCCCGTTTTCCTGTTTCTGACCCCAGAGCCCGACACTTGTGTGTGGCTTTCTGATGAAAAGTTGAAAAGTCTGCCCCTGCAATATTTTAAAGATAATAATTTTGTATTGTCATCAGCAGCGAGAAGACACAGGACTCACATTTTCCAGCTCACAGGGATGCCAGCCTGGTTATTCCCATCCAGAATGATTTTCACAGACATCCTCCTCTTCCACTACCCTTGTGCTGAACCTTTCTCCCTCTGGTGGCAAAAGGAAGGTCCAGAGACCCTCCAAGTCCTGCTGACACCACCTACGAGCTGCAGAAACACAAGGACATATGACAGCAACATGTCATGTCCCAGCAGCTGAGCCCCTCCTGCCCTGGGGGGTGCGATGGTCACCCCAAATTCTGCATGTCATCTGGAAGAAGCAGCTCTTCCCCGTAGCTGATATTTTTGCTCACTGCTGCTTCTTTCCAAACCCCCAAAGGAAGAAATCTACAGCAGCAGAGAAGCTTTTGAGAAGCTGGATGGTAGCTCTCTCCGCTGGGGGTGTAACGCTCTGTAACAATTTGAGGAGGAGGGAGCAAGCAAAGGCTCCTTTTTGCAGTGGGTGTTACAAAGCCAAGGATGAGTTATTGCGGGAAAGGAAGAATTATTGCCCGCAGATGCTCAACGTGGCCAGCAGCAAAGCGGACCATCACGTCCACCTGCTCCGGAGATGTTGATGGGCGCAGGAGCAGACGTGAGCCGCCTCCTCAACCCACACCCCCGGTATGGCACCCGGCACCCAGCCGGCCGTCTATCCGTCCATCCAACCCCCCTAGCCCCTGCCCACAGCTCCCTGCCCAGGGGCTGGGCTCCCGGTGGGGGCAGGTCCCTTTTGCCCCATGGCCGAGGGGAACGGGGTCCCCCCCGCAGCCACACGAGGGTGCTGCAGCCCCGCTCAGCGCAGCCCGCGGTAGAGCCGCAAGGTCGGGGGTGCGGAGGAGAACCCGCTCCCCCACATCGTGCTGCTGCTCTGCTCGACACCCCTCCTCGGAGCAGGTCGAGAACTCTCTCTTCCCTGCCTGGAGCTGGGGCTGACACTCGCGTCGCAAACGGGGAACGTCAGGCAGCTCGGGGCGTAGGGAAAAAGCCGGTGGATGGAGTTTTCCTTGTGCCAACTTCACCGTCGCCTACAGCAGAGGGGAGCGGGGAAAGAGTTCACTTTTCCAGGGGACTAAACCTCTGGGATGTCCGTACCTGTAACGGTGGCTCTTCCACGGGCTCAGGAATCCCAGTTCAAGAGCAATAAGGGGGTTTGCGTGGCAAAGCCCGACAGCGTGAGGCCGAAGAGCCTCGCATCTGCTAGAGGAGATGGAAGATTTTGGGAGGGCGGAGCAGGTGCAGTCATACAGGAGCGATGCCCAAGGGGGATCCTGGTGCCAGACCCCACCAGGGGAAGGTCTGGATGAACAGGAGAGACCCGGGAAGTGGCGCAGGCAGGTAAGGAAGGGGTAAGCCCAAAGGTCAGGGGTAGGAGGGATCCTGGGGCTGAACGGGCTGGAAACACGTGGGAGGCGAAGGGGCTTGTGCTGGGTCTCCGCTTGCTCTTCCCCCAACTCCAGACATCTTGGGCTCAGGAGGGCAGAGGGTAGACACGTACTTGGCAGTGGGAATCATCTTCAGGTATTTAAGCAGCAAATTCTGTTGTTCTACAGCCCCAGATGGGTTTCAGTGTTACCGTTTCAGGTTTGAAAACTGAATTGCAGGCACAGACAACACCCCAAAACCCAGAGACTGGTACATGCAACCACCATCCCTGTTCTCCTGGAGCTGTGGGAGATCCTGGGCACATCCTTTCCCCAACACCAGCGCCAGCGCAGAAAGCTGGGAGCTCTGGGCTTTAGGATATTATCTGGGAGAAAGCAAGGGATGTTTTAGCTCCTCACTTGCCCCGCACACAGTGACCACCACCAGGGAAGAGCCCTGATGGGGCCTGGGCTGACCAGGCAGCCGAGAGCCAGGCGCTGTCCCGCCTCCCACAACCCTCCGCAGCATTTCAAAATAAGCACCATGGCTGGGCCTCTCTGAAGTTTGCCTCATGGGCTTTTTCTGTTTGTTTTTTTGGAGCCAGGAGAGTTCACGTTCCCAAGCTATTCCCTGCAGCCAGTGCAGCAGGGTTTATTAATTTATTTTCTTTAATAAAAAAGAAGAAAGCAGAGCTCTGCATGTAACCTCAACTTCCCTGAGCAGGGCATCAGCCCCAGGCACCAAACAGGCAGTTTAGAAGAGAGGCTGAAGGGGACTACACGGTTCTGCAGCCCTATTTTTTCCTTTCCACGCCAGAAATCTCAGTCCCAACCACACCTCTAACTACAGCAACATCTATTGGAGAGAATCTATTTTATAAAGCCGCTGCCTTTCTTATTTGAAAGCAAAAAGCATGAGGGAAACTACCAAGTGGAACCACTTTATCCATCTCAACCAGCTAACAGAGACACCAACAGGGCAGCACCCCAAATACCATCAGTTTAAGAAAACAGGCCAGAACCAGAGAAATGAAGCATTCACTTCCCAGCAACCTACCAGCAAAAAGTAGGGGTTGCCAATATTAAAAAAATACAGGCAGCTCCTTTTCAAGCCAAAACCACAGAAATAAGAGCAACCACATCTTACCTGAACTTTCCCAGCCTTCCAGAATTTAAGCATCAGCTTGGCTGTGCAGGCAGGGTGTGAAGAAAGCTTGCTGGGACAAAGCATTTCAGACTCCTAGCCCAGCTTTAGGGGAGCTGGGATGGAGGAGGTTTGGGTGAACACCAAGCTTTGTTGCAACCTGCTACTTTGGAAAGGAAAAAATAAGCAGAGCTACTTTACAAGCCCCAGCTCTGCTGAATTTAAAGGATCAGCACAAATAACACACACCTGGAAAAGAGCTTTCTCTGTAGGGCAGGTGAGTGCAGAGGAAAGGGACGTCTCTTTAGGAGTCCCAGGGTACTCCAGGCTCTTCAATGGGGTTTAGCAAGGCACGTTGCAGCTGGGGAGCCATCCTGCTGAGGCTGGACCCAGCTGCTACCCAGCTGCATCTGCTGCTCCTGAAGGAAGGATGTATCAAAGCACAATGATTTGTTTTTATTGGGAATATTTGCTTCCTGCCACCAGGATGCATGTGCAGCAGCAGAGAAATGTACAGGGGTTCGAGACCTTGTGCACCACGTGAGGCAGAAAAGGCT
The DNA here is from genome assembly GCA_020746105.1 of Trogon surrucura. Lineage (NCBI taxonomy): Eukaryota > Metazoa > Chordata > Aves > Trogoniformes > Trogonidae > Trogon > Trogon surrucura. Next base: position 6,372,375 of record CM036636.1, read on the forward strand.
TGTTAAGAGGGGTATGTATTACCCAGACATCTGTTGAGGCTGTGTAAATGAGAAATGGCCAAGAGCAAACTGCCAAACCTGCAGTCCTGCCCACCTTCCACACACGGTGGGCCCTGTGTCCCCCACAGGAGAGCAGAGCACTGCCCCAAAACTCACCAAACGGCTTAGCCTAAGGCCACAACTGCACCGGGGTCAGGAGTTACTGGTACAGAAGCTGCTACCCAAGCTGGGCAAGGGCTCAGAACACTGGTCGGAGCTGGTGTTTTGCCCCACGCTTTGTGCACGCAGGCGCTCAGTGACATCTCAGTAAGAGCATCTCCAAGGACAATGCGGCTAAGGGAACAGCTTTAGTGCGTAGGACAGGTGGGAGGGGAGTTTATTTTCCCCTCATTCTGATTTCCACCTGTGACTGTAGTAAAACTCTGCATTGCCTTCAGAGGAGGGAGGAGGCACTGAAAGGCAGGAGGAGGCACTGAAAGGCAGAGGTTTCCTCCTGCCTTGACCTCCACAGGGGTGCTCCACTGCGTGCTGCTCTGGCCTGGACCAGCCCTTGGCACTTCAGGACAACTGCATGGCAGAGGAGCTCACAGGGTTTGTCATCCTGAGATACCCCGGTCACAGCCTCTCCTCTCCAGCAGGACAGCTTTCAGGTGACACCACAGAGTGGTTCAAAGCCACTCTGCTCATTTCCAGAGCTTTCCGCAAACACCACCAAATCCAGGCTGTGCGTGGCTCAGCAGCAGTGTACAGCAGGAAACAGCTGAAAGAAAACACCCCCGAAGCGGTCTCGGCACATTCCCCAAATAGCAACGGCCATTCTGTGGCCAGAGAAAGGCTACAAACAGAGGGGGAGAAATTCAGTCTGCTGTCCCTGGGAGCATTTTCAGGCATCGGTGGCATGCGAATGCAGATACTGCCGTTGGGAGAAAGCTCAGTGTGCAAACTGAAAACTCCGTTTTGTGTGAACATCTCAGTCTTTCCACAAGTCCCAGAGCTTTGTGTCCAGGGTAAGTGATTCCTGCCGGCTGCTCCAGGCATGTCCCTCTGCATCTTGTCACGGTAAGGTTGAGATGGAAAAGCCACAGCTGGTGCCGGCTGGGAGCTGCCAAACGCCGGCCGTGGGACATCCTTGCTGGTTGAGGCATGCTCCTGCCTGGAGCGAGGCTCCCCCAGGGAGCTGCATCCCGTGGTGTGAGACGAGGCGGTGCTGGGTGCACAGAACACCTTGGCGGCTTCACAGCCTCACCCTTGAGATTTCAACTTGCACCTTGCACTGCCTGGCAGGCACTGCTTCCCATCCTCCTCACAGGAGGGAGAACCTAAGGGGGTCCCCATCCCCACAGACGCACACGGCTGGGCGTGTGGAGGATAGCTGTTTTAAAATCCCCCTGCTACCACCCACGTCTGCTGACCAAGAGACTTCACGGCACCCTCATGATTTTCCCTTCCTGATTCATGGGGGTGTTCGTGACCAAAGGGAAGGGGCACATCTTCCCTTTCCCAGTTCCAAATGCACTTGGGCTAGAAAACCTTCTTTCCTTTAACGAACCCTTTCCTCGAGGGGTAGCCTGGCTGCTTTCCCCCTCTCACCCTTAGCAGGAGTGTGAGAAACCTGCTGCTGCATTCCCTTCCTGCTTCATGGGGAGATGTGCCTCTTCTCTCTGGTGACTTCCCTGTCCAATTTCAACAGCATGGAGACTTTACCAAGGCTGCACTGAGCATCCTTGGGGTGCAGGTGACCTCCCTGACAACACACCATGTGCCCACACACACACACACACACACACACACACACGTGCACACTCACACTCGCACCACCCAGTCCAGCCAGGGGAACCAGCAGAGCACAGGACGAGGGGTTTTAGATGGTTGGTCTCACTGGGCGTTACCAGTATGGAGTGGTGGCGAGGAGGATCTGCAGAGCCATGGAGAAGCAGGGCAGCTGTGCCACACCGTAGGCCACAGAGCGTGTGGGAGCCTTCAGCCGGAGGAGGTAGGCGATGGTGTGGATGATGCGCCCCACACAGAAGATGAAGAAGTGGATCCTGGCCACTGCGGGACTGGGATCCAGCAGAGAGTAGATGGCTCCGAGGAAGAGGAAGGGGAAGATGTTCTCCATGTCGTTGCGGTGGGCCCTGGAAAGGGAGATAAGGTTGCTCCTTCCCACCGGGCTTCCCCACTGTTGCCCATCCCTTCTAGCCAAGGTGCCAAGCCCTGGGTGCTGCTGGCCCTCTCCTCCGTTGGATTCCTCTCTATACACAAGCAGCAGAATTTCCCACTTGGTGTCTCCCCCTTGGGATGCTGTGTTCCCAAAGCTTGCCCTCCATGATTGGGACGCCTTTTGCCACAACAGATGACAGCTCGACGAGGGTTAGAGCTTTTAAATAAACAAAGTAAAATAAAGACCCCACAAAGCTGTGAAAAGCTCAACGCTGGTGCGGCGCCAGCACGGCACGGCCCCAGATGTGGCCACGTTACACAATAATGATGTGGTTTCCAGGCCGTGGTTTTTCCAGAGAAGAAACTCCCAGGATGGAAGGGTTTGTGGCTTCTCCCCTCTCTGTAAGTGCATCCAAAGGGGCCCGGGGAGGAGTGCCCTGAGCACCCCCCACACCCACACATTGAGCCAGCAGCGCCTGCACCATAGTCGAGCTGGAAGGACTGATGTGACATTGGGGCTGACAGGCCCAACCTCTGGGCTCCATCTGAACACGCACCTGCCTGGGTGTCACAACATCAACTGCCACTGCCCACATCCCTCCGCTGCCCAAACAGGAGTTGATCATGTCCTAAGCACAGGCTGCGTCCCTCCTTCCCCAGGTACCATCTTTTGAAGGAGGGAAACTGATGTGCAAAGCACTGAGGCTGCCCTCACCTTCCCACTGCCTCTCTCTCCTTTTTTTGTTCCCTTGTTGTGCAAGAGCTGCTTTCTGCAGCAGAGCCCCATCCCTGTGCTTCAATGGTGGCACTGTCATGTTGTGCCCTGGTCAGTAGGAATAGATCTGGGCTGGAGAGTGACGGAGGTGCAAAGCTCAGTTGCCTTTTCCCTGCTCTGTCTGAAGGCTTAAGAGGTAGATATGAAGACTGGATAAGAGCTGCTCTCGCTTCTCCATTCCTGTGCCCTGGGATTTTCAAATGTTCACAAAGCCAAGAGAAAATTTTAAGTGATTTCTTAATCACTTAAAGTGATCCTCCTGGCCAGACGGTGCCTGAGCAGAGCCAGCCCCTTCCCAGACACGAGGACAGGCTTGTCTGCTCACAGCCCCTTCCCTTCCCAGCCCAGGGCCCCGCTTGCCTTCCTGAGCTGGCGTCACCTCTGCGGGTACCACCACAAAATCCTCCCACAGCCCAGCCAGGACAGCAGCGATGACCGTGGGTTGGTGTCAGCCGTGCCCACCGCCTCGTCCTGTGGCAGCCCCATCCCAGCAAGCGCCTGAGCACTTGGAGGTTCAGCAGGGCTGGAAGGACAAACGGAACAACAGGGAGGAGAATGGAAAGAAAGGAGCTGAGACGCAGCCGGGGGGCCTCGCTAAGAGGCGAGGGGGAAACCTCCCTCCTGACTTGCTCTCCCTGGCTCTGCACGGACCCCAGCAGCCCATGGCTTTGCTCCCCTCCTGACAACATCTAAGAAGAAAACCTGACATCAGTCTTGTTCAGGGAAACACCTTGGGTTTAATCCGTCTTCCCCAGGGCCATGAACAGATCAGAAAGGACCGACATCTCATGCTTTAACTGCACAAGTCAGATCCCAGACTTCCCCAGGTCTTTGCTGCAGCTCTGGTTATTTATTTTTATGGAAGTTTGTCTTTTCCAACCAATCAAAAAAGGATTATGATTATTATTACTACTGTTATTTTCTTTTTCCTAGCAAGGAAACAGCTCATTTGCCATCCTACTCTCTCTGGAAGCCTGGGGATTACGTGGCACTGGATGTTTTTTTAAGCAGATCTTACAGGCAGTGAGAAGTGAACGTCATGGTCCCACAGCAGAGCTGGCAGCACAAAGAACCTTTTGGTGGAGGTACGGGACAAGCCCTTGGGTGCTCACAGGACGTTGACCATCTAGAATTGTGTCAGCCAGCCGTTGGACCCCAACCCAGGTCCTGCCACGTGTCCTTGCTTCAGCACACACCATGCTCCCAATTAAAGATTAAACTGCTGTAGTGTGCAGGGTCCCACAGCCGAGCTCCAGGCATGCAACCCATCTAGGTAATTACTTAATTAACGAGCCCTTTAGCTTCCCACTGGCTCTTTGCCAGCAGCTGCCAGGGATCACCCTGGGGTGCAGGGGAATGCCAGCACCGTGGGTACTTGCCTGCGGCACCGCTCCACGTCGGGGTCCTCGCGGTAGTACTGCAGCCCCCCGTTGCGCAGCGCGTCCTCCGGGTTTGCAAATGCCTGCAAGAGACAGCCCCCGTAATACATATACTTAGAACGTTCACAAGCAGAAGCTTTGCCTCTAACCTTTAAGACCTGTGGGGATTTCTTCTTGCCGCAGTTTCTCACCGCTCTACACAAACGCAAGAACAGCTGAGCTTCTGTGTGCACGGTCCTGGGGTATAAACCCGGCACCTCTGGACAGGTTTTCCTTATCCTCTGAAAAACTCACTTCTGCCCACCGACCAGGTCCCAGCTGGGGGCTCCGAGGGTGCTCCAGCCTGACCCCAGTCTATTTCTCCCCATGAAACCCATAGAAAGGAGACTCTGCCAACAAATGAGATCACTGCTGACACAGAGCTTGCAGATACAGAATAGGGTATCCAAAAGATAAGTGGCACTGACAGGCTAGTTCACCCTCATGAGAAAGAATATTCCCTGGCTGGCTTTTTTGGCAGTGATACTGTGTGACTGAAAACAGCCCCGGGGGAAATCGGATCCTACATTAATAAATTTACAAATAAAAATTATTTATATGAACTCCCCACCTACGCTTAGAATCTGTTCCTCAGGGACCTGGTTACACATGACACCTTCACTTTGCAAACTGGAAAGGACCCTGGCACTTTATTTAATCATGTTCCAATCCCAGAGTGTCCCAAGGCTGGAGCAGCATTTAGAAACACAAAGAGAAGCAGCCAAATCATCAGTTACATTGATGTTACAAGCCAGGGATCCCTCTCTCTGTTTTACCTGAGAGTAGAAATCTCTCTCTTGCACTCCACTGATGCACTTGGAAACTCGTGAAATACTTTAAAACAGATTTTACAGACAGGTGAGTTTTGTCACAAGTTCAATTTGAGTCATGGGCAAGATAAGGTCCAGTTAACCCTGTCTCTTGATGGCAGCTAGAGCTCCCAGTCCTCCCTGTATTTCCCCCCCCAGTGTCCAAGAATCATTTCCTCCAGATATTGTTTTTATTCCCAAGAACTTCCTGTATTCCGGGAGCTTTCACAAAACCATTCAGCCTCTGAAAGCTCAAAAGCTTTCTGATACATTGCAAGAAAAAAGATCATTACAATAATTTCTCCTTAAACCTTTCTCTTTTTTGACTCCCCCTTTTCTTCCAGACACGGCAAATTAACTGTTAATGGTCTCTTTCCAGAAGCAGCTCACCTGCATGGCATCTTAGATCTGAAATTTCTATTTAGATTAGGGTTTAGAAATTATAAACATCAAGCTACAGATGGTAGAAACAAACAAAAAGAGCCAAGGAGAAGCGAGATATTTAACTGCTGCAGCTATGAAACATGTTTTCCTTTCAACTTAAAGAAAACTCAGCTTGCTTCAGGAAAATTTTTTTGGCCTTTACAGAAGTAAGAGAAGAGAGGGAAACCACAGAAAACCAGGGAAAAAGCCAAAAAGGGAGAAGAAAGAAGGGGAAACTGGATCTTACCTTCTTTCTGAGTCTCACTTGTCCCGTAATGATGGCAACGACATACATTTTTAAAATCAAGATTGTGCTGTAGAACGTAAATGACATAAACACTTTGTTTTCCATTATTTCGGAGGAAGGTGCCCCTCGGTTTTTTGCAGCGCTCACGGACAGTGGAGATCTTGCTCGGGCTGCGAGAGAGCTCTGCGGGAGAGGGAAAAGAAACAGCCACGTTTAAACACAACACAAGTCACCACCGTCTCTTCGGCGACAGCCCCCAGCCCCTGCACACCCCTCCAGGCCGATGGGGCAGAGCTGCTGCTCAGCGAAGCCCAGGAGGGACGCGGAGGCTCCTTGCACCAGCGCCGCGGGGATGCGACACCCCAAGCTGGGACACAGCCCCGTCCACCCTGTGGGCCCCAGCAAGGCTCAGTCTGGCCACAGCTCGGACCTCCTGCCTCCCGAAAACAGCCCACCACGATCCCCCTGCCCCGCGGCCCCTCCTGTTCGCGCCCGGAGCCGCCCGGAGCATCCCTCCGCCGGCAGCAGCCCACCCGCCCCGGGCAGGAGTCAGGGAGAAGGGAAGCACCGACCTCCGCCGCATCCAGCCCTGCGCTCCTGCGCTCCCCCGCCGTCCCCGATCCCGCAGCCCACTCCTCCGTCACAGCCCAGTAACTCCCAGTCCCGCCCAGCGGCCAGCCTACACAGCCACCTGCCGAGGGATGGGGACGGGGAGGCAGAGCCGTCCCCACCACCGGCACCCCGAGTGACCAGCCTGGAGGCACAGCCAGGCGGGTCACGAACTGCAAAGCCCCAAATCTGCAAATAGAAATAAACGCCAGCCTGCCTGGCCCCAACCACAGCTCCTCCTGGTTTTCTCCGGGAGTGTGAATCAGGGCAGTTGGGTGCAATTCTGTCCTTAGCCTAGAAAGCTGCGCTTTGAATTTGGAACTGGGTTTTCACCCCGCAAACATTGGTGTAAGGAAAAAGAGTGGGATCTAAGCCACTGCAGGTGGCTTGGCTGATCTTCAAATGACAAACTTTCAACTTCTTCCCCAGCCCTGGCCCCAGCACAGCAAACCTCTGGTGAGCTGGTGGCATGTGGGATGATAGCAGCTCTCTGTTTATTAGTGTTGAAGGGCTGGATTTGGGGTTCAGTTCCTTTACACAGAGGGGAAAAAAAAAAAAAAAGATTTAAAAAAATACTTATTTTGGGAAAATGGAAACTTCCAGGAATCTAGTTGAAATTTATTGCGTTGAGCATGCAAGCAGTTTTTTAATTAACTGACATGCTGGATTAAAAAAAACCCAAAACATTTCAAGCCACAAAAAAGCCTTGAAAAACAATGAACGGAGTCTGACAGTTTGTCATTTACAAAACCATCTATCAAAGTGTTAATGCTGCTAGGACTGGTTTTGGTTTTCAAGGCTTTTTAATCTCTAAACTGCCACTGAGCAAAAGTAATCCTGTCCTTTCCAAGAGGGTTCAGAGTAACCCAGGAGGAGCATCATACTCAGCCCAAGACCAGGCTCCAGTCCTGTCCTACAGATCCTGTTGCACAAGGACAGGTTTGTCCCCAGCAGTGGGACACTGGTGGCACCCCACCCCCTGGGGAGAATGGGCTACAGGAGCCTTTTTCCTGGGATGCTGGGGTAAATTTAAGGCAGCCTCGTGCTCTGGGCACAGCAACCCTTGACCTGGCTGGTACTGAAGGGTTGTGGATGTGAGCATGAGCCAGGTTACCCAGGCAGATCCAGAAGGTCGGCTCCTGCTCAGGGAGCAACCTAAGAACAGTCACCTCTTCATCTAGGCAGCGTTATCCCACCTATCCTGACCAGTGGATAATGGATGTCACAGGCCACTCCTTGCCCCTGAAGAAGGGAGGGTTACCCCACTTCTTATATTCTCAGCAAAAGGTCAGTGTAGAGCCACACCAGAGCACCTTTCCTGCCAGGATCAGCGCTGTGGAAGAGATTTGCTCCTGCCACGCTCAGCTCAGACAGGAGCTGTGTGTTCTGGCCATCGCAGCCAAGGGCTGAGCCCTTCCGTCCAGAGCAGTTGTCCTTCCTTCCATCCCAGCCTGCCCAGCTCCAGACCCCTGTGCTGCTCCCAACCTGGCAGGGCAGAGCTCAGAGCCAGAAAGACCCTTCAAACACACAATCTCCCTCCCAGCACAAAGATCTGCAAATTCTTTGCCTCCGAATCTGTCTCGCCACGGCTGCTCTGCCCAAAGATACCGCAAACCCGAAGATGCCGCACCGCTCCTTGCAACGCACTGGCTCAGCCCTCTGACATCCAAGAGTGCAGAGAGCCTCTGAAAACCCCAAATGCTTGGTTTCAAGGGAGAGGTACTTGGAGCTGGTCACCACCACCCTGGCGTCAGGGCGGCTGCAGAACAAGTCCCAGCACAGCCTGGCGTGGAGCTCCGCAGCCCAGCAGGGAACGCCTCCGGAAGGCTGCTACCCCTAGGTATGGGGACAGGGGACACACAGCAGCCATGGGGATTCCAACACCACGGTAAGGGCTGGGGTGTTCACCCAGGACCCCAGCCCTGTGCTGCCACCAAACTGTGTCTAACCCCACTCACATCTCCCTGGAGCTTGACAAGAGTATTAGAAGCACCTTAATGCCAAGCAAAGCCGCGTCCCAAGCGCTGCTCCCTCCCACGTCCCCTCTCCCACAGCTGATAAGGAGCAAACCCTTAGCGGAGACCTTAGTTCCCAAGGGCCAGATCAGCCCTGCAGCAGGGACCAGACTTCCTTCAGAAGCCCCTTCCCCAGCTCTCCCAGGAGCCTGGGGCTAGGGCAGGCAGCCAGACCCTTCACCAAAACATCACGCCCTCCGTGAAGCTGCTCCAGTTTTTACCCGCCGAGGATCCAGCCCATGGGCTCTTCGGCAGCAGGACCCTTTTCCTCACGCACCTTCTTCCCCTCCCAAAGCAGCCAGCAATGCCTCACTGAGCACCGAGCAGCTGAACTATGCAGCACCTGCAGACAAGCCAGGACTTCTTGCCAGACAAACTTTCTCCTCCTCAGCATTATTCAAGCACTGGAAGGAGGCCCTGGACAATTTGCACCAGCAACTGGCACAAATTTAAATTGAATGGAGTGATCAAGGAGTATAGTTTGTTTAGGCAGAAGCCCCTGGGGCGTACCCAGGCTTGTATGTGCTGAGCAGGCTCTGTGGTGTATAAAAACCATGTGGGAAAAGTTGTTTTTTCAACATGTTTACACATTTCAGACCCTTTCACTGTTACACAGAGCTGAACCCCAGCGGGGAGGGCCAGTTTCTGCCGGCACAGCACCCAAATGGGTAGAAACAGATGGGCAGAGGCTGCCTGTAAAGGCAGGTGTAACACTCCTGGGATCCTAGCCCCTGTTTGATTCCTCACATTTAGGAGTCTCACACCAGGTGGGACATACCCACAGTCCCACCTTCCTGTCTTTCCTGACCCCAGGCAACACGGCTGCCAGAAGCATCCATCCTTTTAAGCCAGGCGGAAGCAGGCTGTTAATGACTCGATCCTCCTCCACGGATCACGTCCTGCTAGGACAGAGCTATTGCTTGAACAGGACCAGGCCCTAAGCACAGGATGTCTTCAAACTACAAGCTGTGCCTTAAAGCCTTTAGAACAAGAAGTCTCAAACCAGGACCTACCCAAAACCACCACTGGTAGCAAAAATCACCGCATTTTTGTTGAGAAACGGTTAATAGGAATCAGGGTCAGGCTTCGAAAGATTTAGTTATCAGGTTAGGCAGACCCCAGGAGCTGTGAGGAAAATATGGAGGGTTTTGCTGGAGGAGGAACTGAACTGCAGGAAGCAGAAGGAATGAAAAATACTGGAGAAAAGCACTTAAAAATAGAAGCCTCTAATAACAACCCTGCTTTGGAAAGACTATGGAATAAAAATCACCCTCAGTTCCCACACAGGTTGTTTTTTATTTGACTCGCTGAATTACATTACGGTATTATAACTACATGTTTTTCCACTATTGCTCTGCTGGGGAATTTCCTGGTGGCACCTACATGATCGGGTTGGTTGTGTAATAAATTCTTGTTCGTGGAGCACAGGCACGTATGCTGGGGTGGCACGGCCTGGGCACCAACCTCATCTCCAAGGGTAGCAGAAGCTTTGGGGCAATCACAGTTCAGATTCCCAAATGAGCAATTACATCCCACAGCTTGGGCTGGGTAAAGAGCTCGAGGCGATCACTCCAGCCTGGAGGAGACAGGCAGGCGGGTGGCACTTCTCTGGCGTGCTCCCACATGCAGAGCCCAGGTGGGATTCTGCCTGTCCTGAGCCCACAGCTCAGCCCACGGCTCCAAGCAGCACTGAGCCACTTTTCCAGCTTGTTCCGACACAGTCGTGGGCGCTGCTGCCCTTTCTCCCTGCCGTTTCTTCCTGCTGCTCCCACCACAAAGGCTCGGAGCCTGCAGACATGCCCTACCCCAGCGATCACTTGCCCTCGGCTGCACCTGGCCCTGGGAAATCCGGCTGCCCACGCGAGGTTGTGCCCGTGCCGGTTCATCAAACACATCTACATTTTCATGAGCCACGCAGCAATTTATGAAAGAGAACAAAGGCGCTCCACCTGTGCTCACTCCTTAGCCTGCACGAAAAGTCACATCACTGCGAGGCACCTTCCCCCCAAGATGAATGAAATTCCATCACTTCACCTGCAGTTCCCTGTCCCCCAGCTCTTGGTTCCTCACGGCTCTTGGCAGATTGAAGGGTGCGGGAAGGCAGAAGATACTGCAAAGTCTCACTCAGCAGCGAAACCACCAGCATTAGCGTCTGCTGAAACAAACGGGATCCTTCAGCCTTTGGTGAACTCAGGCAGTGTCTGTTTTGTGCATTTTAAAGTGACTGTGCTGGCTGGAGCTAACTGAGAGGCCTCAGACACAAGGAATGATCAGACTCTTCCAAATAGTCCTTCACACTCAGAAGACCAGATTCCTACAGCAGGAGAGAGAGGCCCGGGGAAGGGGCAGAGGTTCTGCAGCTCCGTGTCTCAGTCAGAGAAGGGAAGTGGAGGAAGTCTCTGTTCCTGAGCCAGCCCTGGGACAGGGACCTGCTCCAGGGTCAAGCAAGAGGCAGTGACACTTTCTCTTGTCTCCTCCCTCCAGCTCCATCCACTGTCCCGCCTGCTCGCAGGCTGCTGCCCTGCTCCCAACCACTCTCCTGCCCCAAAATATCACACCCACCCTGACTGCAGGGGAGTCCCTGTGTCCCCTGCTGCTGTGACAGCAGGAAGACACTAGAATGGAGGCCATCAGGCTGTGAACATGTGGGAGGCAGATTATTTTCTCTTATCCTGAGCCTCACATGGATTCGCGCCTGGCCTTTCTCTTAGAGGAAAGAATTCCTTGGCTATGCTGCTCTGTGCCTTCAGGGATGCAGCCCCACTGGGAGAGGGGTGGAGGAAAGTTATTTCTCCTCTACCCTGCTTTCTTCCTCTGCCCCAGCTGGTTTAAAAGTTGAGTTTAGGCAGAGTTGCACCTGCCACTGGTGCCATGCGGCAAAAGTGGGAGATGGGGGTCAGGGCTTGGGGCATGCAGGAAGCCAGCATCTCTCTCACTTGGCCACACCACAGCAACCCATAATGTGTTTTTCTTCCCAAGAACCAGATCCCATCAGCTGTAAACAGCAGGCAAAAAAACCCTTATGTTATTGCCAAAAAGAGGGAGTTTCCTTGCCAGACTGGAGAGAAGAGAAACAAATCCTGCTGCCCTAAAAATCAGAATTGGGAAACATTTCCTAGGCTTCAGGCATTTGCAAAACTATGAAGCAAATACAGATTCCCTCATGGGATGCTCTTGAGCAAGAGCAAAGGTAAAGGATGGTCCTGCTCCACATGCTGTGCTATAGAGAAAGGGGAATCAGAGCATGTCATAAAGCATTAAGAGCACTGGGTCACTGACAGGACTGGGAGAAAAAGCAGATGTGGTCCAAGGTTTCAGCCTTATGGAGACCTGATAGTCAACAGCAGATGAGAAGCTTCAATGGGAAAAGTAGAAAAGAAACCAAGGTGGCCTTTCTGCTCTTCGGTGCCTCACCAAGGTCTGTGATCTCCTGCTGTGCTGATCCACAGGGCTTCGCTTACCCTCAGAAGTGAAATGGGGTGCCCAGTTTAGGAACAGGGACTTTTTTTTTGGCAGGTTGGTACCTCTCAGCTCCTGGGCTGTTAACCCTGTTCTGAAAACCAGGAAGAACAGCAGGCTTCAGAGCTTACTCATTTTAAAGCCTTTTAAGTCCCGTTTCCAACGGAAAGGCATTTTCAAGTGGTTATAGAGACAGGGAAGCCAAGACAAGAGGGACTGGAAAGGTCAGAGCTTCACTGCCTGTCCCTGAGCCCAGCTGAGGGTGGCCACACTACCCTGGTGAGACCAGCTCCAAGGAGAGGCTTTCTCCATGGCCTTGCCATAGAGCTTCACCCACCACAAAGCTTTACAAAACACAGACGTTGTCCTTAAACCCCTGAGTTCTCTGCATCCCTTCCATCAACCCTAGACTAAACAGCATTTCCTCCCACCCTTCTTTATAGGTCATGTTTTCTAAATCTCTTTATCACACATGCTGATCTCCTAAATGCTCTCATTTCTCAGAGCAAGGTCCTGGGCAGGAGGAGGGTGGGGGGGCTTCTTAGGGCACCAAAGCAGGACCTCTTTCTCACGAGGCCTGACTCAGGCAGAAGTCAGAGCTCCTCAGCAGTTTGAGGTTTTTTTGAGTGGTCACTCCTCAGCCCACAGCTATGCCCAAGATGCACGTTAAAACTTTCCCTTTCTTTTCCCCACACTGGGTGACGCACAATGTGTCACTGAGACACGCTCCGGCATCTCAGCAGCCAGGAGAAAGGTGGTCCAGGTCTCAGGTCTGAGGGGCAGGGAGCTGCGTGGTGCCGTATCACACCAGGAGAAGTTTGTGTACGTGTTTGCTGATGGAAGAGGGATGGTGCTCCTCAGCAGGAGCACGGAGCTTGCCGGGTGGTACTGGCCATGGGGTGCAGCATGGTTTCATGGTATTACCTGCCCCTGGGGTAGCGAGCAGTGGATGGAGGCTCTCCGGCCCCATGCAGCCTGGTTCACCCTCTCTTCAGAAGACAGAGATTAACTTAAGCTCTGAATCACAAGGTTTAATTCTCTTTCCGGCAAATTTATTGTCGTACATGATGGTAATGCTTGATAATTACACGCATCGAGTCACTGTCCAAACTGTTAAATTAAATTACTTCCTGGGAGGATAAGTTCCATTATGAAACACAATTCAAGCTAAGAAAATGATAATAATTTCCTGGGATCTCCTTCCCCTCTTGTTCATGTCCCAGAGACACACACAGGGGGTTAGGAAGAGCAGTTCTTGCTCAGCTTTGTCTGGTATACTCCTCTTTCAAGACATGTCTGTGAAATCACCTCTTACGCAGCTTTACCACAGTCCCACTCGCTTTCATCTCTCTTCAAAGGAGATTCCTCCATGCTTTTGATTATCCTACTCATACTTTCTTATTTCCCTCCAGCGCTGAAGTAAGCAGATGACCAGCACATGACGCCAGTTCCTTTCACCCCTTGCACTTCAACCATCCTTCGACCCAATAGCTCATTTTTCTTTTAAACACCAATAGTCCTCACTGAGGGGTCTAGGATGACTCCACACTGAGTTATTTAGTACTCTGGAGGGGCTACTCCCAAACTGAAGGAATTCCAGCTATGTTCTTATAGAAGACAGCCCTGGGACACTCACTCCACAGCTATCCAGCAACAGATCTGCTTTGCTCATCCCTGTTCCTTCGAGGCCTTTCTGTATCCTCCAGCACAGTCTCCTCTCTGGCTATGCTGTTAGCATGGACTTAACGCTGCTCTTTGTTGGCACGGATTTAACATTGTTCTTTGTAGAGCACGTCCAGTCTCTTGTTTTCAAGTCGTTCCAGCTCACTGTTGGCCACAGGATCCCCAGCTCTCAAACAGGCATTTTAACAATAGCTGGAAACCAAAGTCCTGCACGCAATCTTTAATTTTGGCAAAGTACATTTTTCTTCCTGTTAGATAACGTACCTCCTGGACAAAGAACATAACGTTTTCAGATCCCTTGCTGATCCTCCACCCTTATTTAACATTGATGAATCTGAATCTGCCTCCATATCTAACGTAGGGGAAAAACGCTTTCCAGGTTGTTCAGAGCAAGATGTGAGGCATAAACTAACCGCAAAGGAGTGACCAGTATGGGGAGGGCAGAGCTCTGCCCTGGGTGTGAAGGACAAACACGGCCAGGCTGTAGGGAATACAGGCCTCCCTGGAAAAAGGGCCCAAGAGTGTCAACTTTAAGAGGCCACATGCAACAGGACCACCTCAGGCCCTTCAAAGCCATTTTTCTCCAGCTGGCTGCTTAAGTCCACTATTGTTTAGCGGAAGCAGCTGCACAATAGCTTGTCATCTCAGGGTTTCACACTGTATTGGAGTCCTGGTCTAAGAGATGCTGTCCTGGGTGATTTCTCCACAGTTGTTCTCAGCACCAGCAGCAGCAGCGACAACACAGGGGTCAGAGATGGACTGCAAAGCTCCTGGCAGGAAGTCACCAAACAGGAGAGATGCCTTGGCTGTCCCACGATGACAGCCTGATGTCCAAACCATGAGAGAAGGACAGACCTGGTGCAATTTCCAGGCTCTTCTCTTGCCTTGTAACCAGCTGGCAAGTACCAAACCCAGCTCCATGACCTCCACAAACCTCCAAGGGCAGCCAGACCCGACCTGTCCAAACAAATGGGAAAACCATTGCTGCAGTAAAGAGTTGCTTTCTCCTGGTGAGCCTACTTATTCCTCAGTGCCAACCGCTAAAGCTGATTGAAACCAGTCTTTATTCAAGCATGAGTTCAAGACAGAGCAACAGGAATAACAGAGGCACCAGGCAAAAGAGCTGTTTTGCAAAGCTAATTTTACAGCTGTAAAATTGCAAGATCGTATTTATGGCTCTTCCACAGGAGATGGGTGAAAGAGCAGGGTGTTTAGTTTTGCAAACCCCAAACCAAACGCAGCCTCTGATTCTAGTCCAACCCAAAACCTTTTGAGCACTTTTAAATCCTCTTTCACCTAAAGGTCCCAAAACATTGGATGAGGTTGGTTGCTTAATAGCACCGCTACCTTGTGTACTTTGGATGAAATACAAGCCACTTGCCACATCAGAGCCCGTGACTGGAGTGAGGGCACAGCGTTACTCACGGTATGTAATCCTCTTCCTGTAGCAACCCTCCCCTGCCATGTAAGTGGATTTTTTTCTTATTTCAAGTTTCCCCCCTTTCACAGAGTTTTTACCTGTAAATTAATATTTGCAACAGGATTGAAGCTTTAAGACAGAATATGAGCTAAAATTTT
Source organism: Trogon surrucura (assembly GCA_020746105.1). Lineage (NCBI taxonomy): Eukaryota > Metazoa > Chordata > Aves > Trogoniformes > Trogonidae > Trogon > Trogon surrucura. The sequence continues at coordinate 6,387,551 of CM036636.1, forward strand.
CCTATTATTTCTTGTTCTCTTAATGAGAACTATTGCCACCCACAGCAGACAAGCTCATGTAAGAGCTACTCCGCTCCAGCTGCTTCCAAGCCAGCCTGGAGAACAAAACCAGAAAGCGGGACCCAGTCCCAGAATGGAACCCAGTTAAAGTCAAGCAGGAACTATCTCCAGTTTCAGATTCTGGGCTCAACTTTAAAAAGAAGGAAGAAAAAGGAAAACAGGATTGAGGCGAGCGACAGCCAACTCTCACAGCATCCCCACCTTACCAGTGAGGAACCTACGGCACAAAGTTTAATTCTCTTTTTCGCAAATTTGTCATCATGTATTATAGTACTGCTTGATAATCACGCATGTCAAATCCACTGTCCAAACAGTTAAATTTCTTCCTGGGGCAATAAGTTCCATAATGAAACACAATTTAAATTAAGGTAACGATGATAATCATTTCCTGGGATCTCCTTCCCCTCTTGTTCATGTCGGAGACACACACAGGGGATGAGAAAGAACAGTTGATGTGACTTACCCAGCCTTGCTCAGCGGTGGGTGACAGCACCTTGGCTTGAACCCGGGAGTCCAAATGCAGTCCCCAGATCTAATCGCTAAACCACAGAGGATGTCTGCACCAGGAGTGTTTAGTTTACAAGCCAAAACAGAGCCTAACGACCAGCATGCAAATGCAACCCGATAGCCCGGGTCTATCACTACCACTTCATACATTATTCATCTCAGCAATGCAGGGTCTTGAAATCAGAACCCAGAGGCAACGAGGCAGGCACAGAGCCAGCTCTGCCTCAGTGCTATGAATAGGTGAGGCTGTTCAACACGGGTCCTGCACCCTGCTTTGCTTTCCCGAGTTCCTGCCCCGAGGGTGCCTCTCTCACCTGCCAGCCCAGGTAGATTTGCATGGTCCATGGGCAGCTGCTGCTTATTTGCACCTGGCTTTGGGTGTGATCAAACCTGCTGTACCCTCTTGCCCTGCAACAGGAGACACCCAAGCACATAGAGCACCCATCTGAGCCCCAATATCCTTACAGCACTGGTGCTTAAATGCTTAACAGCAATTTTTCTCCAAGCTGTAGCTTAACCTCTTCACTCCTGGCACCTAAACCTACCACAGCTTGGACCACGTCTATGCCATGGAAGTCCATTCAAAAGCGTGCTTTAAAATCCATTAAAAACCTGAGCTCAAAGTCTCTCACTACAGCAGTCTTGGCACCTCCTGGTCAGTTGACCAGAAACATTTCATTTTTTTCTAAAGACAAAGGGCTGCCTTCCTCCATCCCCTCTCCCTCTGGAGCTCACAGCGCTGTGGAGGAGCAGAGCCAGTTGGGCTGACGGGTACTTAAACTCCCCGTGCTTGTTCTGAGAAAGACCTTGTCCATCCATCATTGCCTGATGAAGTTAGTATGACTGAAAGATCACGTGGGTTTCAGCACCAGCTCTCCCCCTGTAAAGGGCAGAGGAGTGCCCTGCCAGCTTGTCACCTTGCCCTTACCTATAAATCACCTTTAGAGGAAGTTCCCACGGGACACAAGAAATGTGAGATGGCAGCTTCCCTTACCCACACCAACATTGTAGATTGAGCACGGCTTTAAACACCTCCTTCCCCCTACCTTTCACTCCTATCCCTACCAGGTAGCATGACCTGTGTAGCTCCACCTGGTAATCCTTGATATCAGATTAAAATCCTGATTTGTCCCCCTCTGCAGAAACTGACTGCCAATATTCACCATGCACAAAGGGCATCAGCAGCGTTGATAAACCTTCCTCGTTCCTCAGCTGCTGTACGTTGCTCTGGGTAGGTGCTGCACCAGCGTAGACCAGGTAAAGCTCTGGTCTGGACCACCACTGCAAGGTCCTCAGGGCTGGCCATTCATTCAGCTCCTACAGCCCAGTGGGACGCTCGTCTCTGCGATACAGGCAAAAGGGCTTTAAGGTTGGGCATCTGGATGGGAAAATCCTTTTCTCTTGTCATAGGGCAGAATCTCTCAATTGTTGTGGTGGGTTTTTTTAGAGACAGCAACCAGAACAAAACCCCAAAAAACCTACTAGTGTGTCAGAATTTTACAAGGGCCCAGACACGATCAAAGGATTTATCATGCACAGGCAGATTTATTTGGACAGGTATATGATGTTCCACTTCACCCAAACCCCAAGCTCATCCCGACCTTTCCCTGTTGGACTGTTCCTCTTCACACAGCACAGCAGCTCACGCTGACCCAAGGGATTCCGTGACTTTGTACCCTAAGCACGGACATTTAAGCCTGCCCAGGCAAATCAAGGCTCAAGCTCTTGAGCAAAGATTTCAAAGATGGAACAGAATTGCTAAACCCTTTGCTATAAACTACCACGGTGAGAAGAGCTTTCATCATGTGCAAACCTCAGTTTTCCTACCTGAAAGAGAAGGATGACAGTCTCTTGACTCCCCGGGTGTTGCTAGGATTAGACAATGTTTGCTCAACATTAACGTAGATTTTGGTGTCTTATGTTATTGCTACTGTCACACTATAGAAAGGTCAATGAACATATTCCAATGAGTCAGAGCCTTTACACAGTGTCAGTGTAGTCCTCGGAGCTTACTCAGGCTCTGTATTTGGATAAAATCTACCACAATCTCACCCTTAAAAGATCCCAATGTACGTCAGAGTGGCAGCCTTTTCCTGTCACTGTCTCATCTCTGTGTTTAGGATAAGGAGCACTTGGAAGATGATGCTGAAACTGAAGCAGGGAAAGAAAACAAACCCAAACCACACATACGGGGGGGTAAAAAAAAAACCAACCCAAAAGGCTAAAAATAAGCCAAATTTGCCTCAGAAAAACTCCAAGCAATAGAGAGCACCAAGCCAGAGTCAGAAGGCAGGGAGAGAAGATACGTGTTAAAATAGAAATTAAACTGAAAGTAGGAAAAAATGAGTATCCCATTTCTTCATGTACAGTTAGAAACCTTCAGCAAGAACCTCTTGCCAGCCCAGCCTGTCACGTAAAACAGTGGATCATGTTACCAAACCTCCTTCATAAATCAATTTGGAATATTGAGGACCTTATGCATTCTCCAACAAAAATAGAGACTTCTCCTGGGAAAAGCACTGATTCGTTGACCCTGTAATTCTTACCTGGAAACCTCTTGTACTCCATGAACTCAAGGCAGGGCTGCGATACCAGCTCCTAACACCCTGTCCCCTGGCTGGAGAAGTTGTTTCTTGGTTCACCAGCCAGCTGTGAGGTGTGCTGCCTTGTGATCAGAAAGTCACGATGACCAACCATATCCCAAATTCTTCAGGCTCTTTGTGAGCCCAAAATTCTGAGAATGCCGACTTTAAACCAACAACTTCCAAATCAAACTGTGGGTGGGCAACAGAAAAATCCATCACACCGAGAGTCGGGCCAAGCAAAGCTCTCACCTGGGAGAGCTTTTTCTTCCCTCCTCACCCTTGGCTTTAAGAACTCCACCTGCGCATCCCTTACCTCTCCCTTTGCAACACATCCACCCCAACTCCGGTACTTCCTCTATCACGACAGCTTTAGTACTTCGAGTTACTCACTGCAAACACCCCGTATCCTCCAGCTCATGTCACGGCTCCCCAGATCTCTACCTTCCCTCTTCTCTAACTCCCCCACCACATCCTTACCTCTCTCACACCCTTGCCTTCCCAACACAGCACTTCCACTGCTGATCAGCACCACAGAGCTCAGGCACCCCACACCAACAACTGTTTGAAAGCTATTCTCAGCTACAAGTTTTCAGTAACCTTCAACTTTTGGGAGCTGACCGAAGATGCCTCGCTGCCGGGTGACACCACCACATCCGTAGGCTGGTCTCGGGGGCAGCACAAATACATGACAGGACAGCAGTTCTGCATCCAGGGCACAGGAGGGTGTTGGCAAGCGAAGAACACCCCACTCACCAGCACACCGTAACAGGCAATAAAAGGTTGTGCTGTGGACTGCGTGTTGCAGGGTCTGCACTCCACTTGGAGCTTCCAGACAGCTGTTCAAGGAAATTGCCATCAATGTCAGCCTCACCACCACTACTACTAGACATCTCATCCATGTCTGGGCCCAGCTTGAACCCATTTAACTTGTAAGGGATAATGAGATAACAGTATGACATGTTGCAGCTGAAGGTTATTTAAACACCCATCTGGTACCTGTTATGCAGCATACGTCCTGTTGTTGTAGAGGAAATATATGCCACCTCCCTCCCACATGGAAAGGAGAAGATCTATAGATGTGTCCCATGCTACCCATTCCTTTTGCATATATGAGGTAATTCTCCTTCTCTGCGTTGTTTCCAGCACATTGCTTTGCATTTCTTGCCTGTTTTTTGGGAGATGCAGTCCCTTCCAGGCTGGTGAGACTTTGTGAAAGGACACAAGACACGGTGAAAAATTTACTAGGGACATCTCATGGCTCTCTTCACAAACCAGCCAGAGGAGGCTCCACACCATTCAGGTTTGAAAAGGTGGACCATAAGCCGGGAAACTGATTCACCCTTTGCAAGACACAACTGGGCACTATACTTTATCCTGGAGACATTCAGGAGTGACCGTCCATTTCAGTGTTTGTGGGATCACACCCCATTTCTGGGAGAACAGTGGAATATCTGCTGAGCTGGTGAGGTGAGCAACACAACCTGCTTGCACCTTTAATTCAGATGTATGGGCAAAAGAATCTGCAGATCCAGGCTAAGCAGCCTTGTTTCCTCATTCAAACTCTCCATCTTCCTTTGTAGGATGACTTTGGCCATTCCTGGTTCCTTGCTGAAGTTCCTGTGAGGCTCTTGCTCTCCAGGAACCCTCAGCAGCCATGAGGGCCGGGCTGTGCGGTATCTCAAGAAATCACGTTTCGTAACACAAGTGGTCAGCCCCGTAGATGTGTACTCCTCTCTCCCGGGCTCCTCAGGCATCACTCGCTGCAGTTTTCTGCAAAAGTTGGTCTACCCTGTAAATCCCGCACTAAAACCTTGTCTGACACCCCATCTAGCGTTCCGCACAGACAAATGCAGAGGGCTGGTGCACAGAGCTGGCTGGAATATTCACAGCACGTTTTCAGCCGTATGAAACGAACTGTGTAAAACTAGCTTGAGTTGGTTCCGAGAGAGCTCCGACAGAGTCCAGCCAGCAGAGTAACCTGAATATGCCCCTGCCAATTCCTTCCTACTCACCCTCTGAGTCTCCTAACAGAGAGATTGCCCCCAGAAAGCCCCACTCCTCGGGTGTCAGCTCCTTGGCAGCCCAAACCCTGGGGCTTTGAGGACGCCCCTCTGCAGGTGAGTCATCTGGGCAAACCACCCTGGAATAATGAGCCAAAAGTCTCAGCTGCCCCCACCTCAGGACTCTGAGAGCAGCTGCTAGTGAGGGCTCTCTCAAAACAGGGATCAGCAGAGCTTCCCGGATCCTCGGCAGGGCACTCGTTTCAAGAGAGGCGTCAAATCTTGAGCGTGTATTTTGAATACTAAATAATGCTGCTCTGTGGTTTTCCAATGAGATATTTTAAAATAAAATGAGAGTTACTTAAAAATGCTTTTCACATTTTTTCATTTAATAAAAAAAGTGCTTGCTGAGAAAATGAAAGCTGTTTCAGTGTTTGCCCTTCCTCTTCGCAAACACACTTTTCTGGTGGTGGTGGAGAGTTGTCGGGACAAAATACCTCCTCTGAGAACTTGGTTTTAATTAAGGAGCTTTCTGACATGTTCTGTGCTGTGAGTTGCAGAGCTCCAGCCACGGCTTCGGAAATCCTTGGGCTCGGCGATGCGAGGCGCACAACTCCCTCTGAACTAAGCCCAAAATAAGCATCACTATGTTTTTGGTTAATCACCAGACTAATTAGCACCTTGGTTAGATGCAGTCAGGGTCCAGTTCTGCTTCCCTAAGAGCTGGGATTGCTCTGCTGAAGCTCTCCCTCCACCCATGTGGCAATACCCTGTTCACACTTGGCAGCTCCCAAGGAGTAGTGTTAACTGTTAACTTATTAACACTTTCAGCTTACAGGAGACTTGGCTTCCATCCTTTTGAAAGGCCTCAGGCTCCAAGCTCCAGGAAATTATTCTGCAATTTCTCTTTTGCTTTCCTTTCCTGCTGAGCCTGGCTGGCTTTCAGTTCCCACCATGAAGCCTCTAAATGCTGCTGTGTTCTTGTGCCCACATTGATGCCCCCTTTGGACCCTCTCAGCACTTCAGTTTTCATGGGTAGTGCTGCTGTTGTTGGCAGCTCCTCTCCCCTCACTCCTGGCTCAAGTGCAGTCTCCTGGAGTGCTGCAACATGAAGGACACGCTGACCTTACCAGGTAACTTATCGGTGGCAGCGGCACTTTGAGCCAAGCTGTCAGTGGGACCAGCTGATGGTCCTTCCCAGGGTGTAGAGGGATTCCAGCCTCCTTCGGGGTGGTTGTGCGAAGAGAAGAGTTACTGCCTAGAATGGCTCTAGAAGGTAAAGGCTGTACTAACCTAATATTGCTTGTCATGCACTCTGCTTCTCATGGCAGCACTAAAGCATTTTCCTTGCTGGTGTCTTGGTGTATATTGGCAGAAGCAGGCAAAATTCTGGAGGTGAATTCAAGGCTAAGAGCTAATGAAATAATCCCACGTCTTCTTGAGACGGCTGTCCCAGTGGTATCCCACAGCCCCGTTGGTGGTTGCCTGTAATACATGTCAAACGAGCAGCAATTAGTGGTAGGTCTAGATTCAAAACACGCTGCTTCGCTTCCCTGAGACAAGCAGGCTGGCAGTTCTTGGTGGCTGGAGAACAAAGGGTTGTTTCACCCTCCCTGCGGAGAGATAGTGTGAAAAAGAGCTTATGCAACCTTTTAGCCATGAGCTCCTGATCCTGCCACCTGGAAATCCCTCTTCCCTTTGTCAGGGGATTACAAATATTGCTTCCTTTCAGTGCTGGGCCACAGATCTCAGAGCAAATCCTCAGCTGCTGGAGACCTGTGTGCCTCCAGCTACTTCCATAGGTCGCTTCCTACCAGCTCTGGATCTGGCTGGGTGCAAACAGGCCGTTTGCAAGTACTTCAGCCACTGAAACACCAGTTGTGGTATGTTTTAAAGAGAACTTGATACAGCAACCGAAACATATTTTTCTACAAATGCCAGGTATGCCAGATGCCACAAAAACAGTTAAAGAGAATGTAGAATATGCAGTGAGCAAGTCTCTGCAAATACAATAGGATGTAAATACGTCCCAGGACTTTATAGGAGGCCACAATCCTTCTGGGGCTTCTGCCTACCTCACGCAAAGGGCTTGGTTCCCATAAATGCCGTCAAGGGTCCGATCCATGAGTCTGCTCCCCAGCTGGACTCTCTCTTCTGATTCACAATCTTCTTGTGGCCAGAAGGCAGCAAACATTTTTTCTCTCTGATGGTCATTCAGATGCAACCAAAAAAAAAAAAAAAAAGAGGAATAACATGGCATGTTTCTGACTTTTCTGCCCCTCAGTTATAAAGATGGGTTTGGAATTAAAAGTCTTGGGCCAGCACCTTGCTACGCAGACAGCTCTGAGCACACTTACGCACTCCCAGCGGCCCGGGAAGCCCTTGTGATGTCCTTCACGACCACAGCAGATGGAAAAACCAGTAACTCCCTCTCCCATCCCTGCAGCTCAGACCACACACCCCTCCCGGGGGACTCGGGCTGTCCCGCACCGGAGGGACCTTCTGTGGAGCCCCTGAATAAACACAGAGGCTACGGCAGCAACCGCGGTACAGGGTGAGCAGGAGGGACACACACGGAGCATGAGGTCTGTTCTCCTGGCCATGGAAGCACTCGGAAGTATTTTGAAGGGGAAAACCTCGTGCTTCTATGGCAAAGAGTGTTATTGCACCTTCAGCCCCAGCACTGCCCTAATTAACCAACCTGCTCAGGAGTAACACCTCCCCTGGGGCTTTCTCGGACCTACGCAACCACCCGCGCCTGGAGTTACGCTTCTGGCCGTGAGGGAAGGGGAAGAGGCGGCTCAGGCTGGTCCCACAGGCCGGGGAGCAGCATCTGCACCCGCGTCTGCCAGGAAACCCCGCCGGGCCGGCGGGGAGGGGCCGGGACAGGAGCTCACAGAACCACAGCACGGCTTGAGCTGGAAGGGACCTTAAAGACCACTTCGTTCCAATCCCCCCACCGCGGGCAGGGACACCTCCCGCCAGGCCAGGCCTGGGACACTGCCAGGGGCTGCCACTGCCTCCCCGGGCAACCTCAGCCAGGGCCGGGGCCGGGCCCGCTCTAAGGGGAAGCGCGGCAGCCCCGGAGGCGCTGAGGGGCCGCTGCGCCCCTCCCGCCGCCGCGCGAGCGCGCTGACGCCATCACGCACCTCCCCTAACGTCACGGTGCGCTGACGTCACACCCGGGCAGCGAATGCCGGCCCTGCCCTTCGCAAAGATGGCGGCGGCGGCGACGGGAGAGGCGGGGCGGGGCCTCGGCGGCGCGCGGGCGGAAGCGGGGCGGCGCGCGGGCAGTCATGCGGCGGGCGCTGGCGCTGCTGGGGCTGCTGGTGCCGGGGCTGGCGGCGCTGGAGCCGCTCAGCGTGGGGCTGGCCATCGGCGTGGCCTCGGCGCTCACCGGGTACCTCATCCACCCCAACTTCTACTGCGGCTACGTGGAGTGCTGCCCCGGCGCCAGGCAGCGCCTCAACGCCACCGGTACGGCGGGGCGGGGGGAGCGGCGGGGCGCGCTGGGGCTCCTCGGCCTTGCCCCGGGGCTCGGCCGGTAACCGGTCGCTGCGCGGGGCGGCCCCCGGGGTGGCTGGCAGCGGCCGGGCCGCGCTGAGCCCCGCGCCCGCAGTGGCCGTGCCGAGCTCGCCCGGTGCGTGGCCGGTGAGCAGCAGCCCTTGGTGGCCCCGCGGGCCGCGGCCGGTGTCCGGCAGGCGTTGGTGGCCCCGCGGTGCTGAGCTGTCCCTGTCCCCGCAGCGCTGAAGGTGCAGCTGGACACCAAGCTCTTCGGGCAGCACCTGGCCAAGGACGTGGTGCTCAAGGCCGTGATGGGCTTCAGCAACAACCCGAGCCCCAAGAAGCCGCTGACGCTCTCGCTCCACGGCTGGGCCGGCACCGGCAAGAACTTCCTCAGCCAGATCCTGGCAGAGCACGTCCACCGCGCCGGCCTGCGCAGCAAGTTCGTCCATCTCTTCCTGGCCACCCTCCACTTCCCCCACCACGACAAACTCAAGCTCTACCGGGTGAGGAGGGGCACGAGTAGCTCAGTTACCGGGGGCTTTGGAGCCCCGGGTAGGATGGGTTTGGCTGTCGGTGCTGCCCAGCTGCCCCGGGTCCCTGGCAGCTGGAGGCTGGGTGATTTCCAGAGTCGGTGCTTAGGAGAGAGGGAGAGGCATACGGGAACTGAAAGGTGCTAAAATGCCAGGAAAGCCAAAGCGAGCGGAATTTCCTGGTGCTGTCCCCTCACGGATGCCATCTGCTGATTTCTGCGGTGTTTGCTGTTAGGGAAGAATCTTGTTATTAAAACTGCAGGTACTGGCTGGCCGGGATGGAGATAATTTTCTCCACAGCAGCCCCTGCGGTGCTTGTTTTGCGTTTGTGACTAAAGCAGTGTTGATAACACACCGGTGTTTAGGCTGGGCACAGCCTCAAGGTTTCCTTTTTTTCCTCCTACTCATAGCGAGCAGGGAGGGGGGGTGGGCAAGAGACTGGGAGGGGACACAGCCAGGACAGCTGTCCCCAGTGGGCCAAAGGGATATTCCCTGCCATGTGGTGTCACGCTCAGTGATGAAAACCGGAGCAGAAGGAAGAAGTGAGGGCATTAGTTTCTGAGGTGGTTCTGAGGTGGCTGGATGCTGGTTTGCATGTGTTGGGGGGCTGAGTGATGCCCTTTGCTTGTTTTTTCCTCTTTCCATCAGCTGTCTTGACCCATTAATTTTCTCACTTTCATTCTTTGTCCTCTCTTCCCCATCCTGCTGGGGTGCTTGGCTGTTGGCCACCCAGCACACACTGTGCAATGAGGAAGCATAGCCCACAGGAGAGATTTTTTTTTTAAGTGACTTCATTCCTCAACGCTGAGAGTTCTGATCTTCACGTTTTAAAGTTTGAAGGTACCCAAATCTGATCGACTAATGTCGTTTCTGCATCAAAGATAAACCACTGACTTTTTAAAAACAAACAAAAAGCTTTCTCTTTTCCAAGACTTCCCATCTCAACCTGGTTTCCATGTCTTACCTGTACGCTAAGCAGAAAAAAATTCAGAAGTCTTTCCTCTGTGAGCAGGAAAAGATTCACTTTTTAATTCAGGAATCAGTCACAGAGCTCATGGTCCTCTCTTCAGGAAAAAGTACAACCAGTGAGTGTGGGATGCTGACATTTGAAAAGGTGTCCCTAGAGCCTGTCACATACAAGCATCTCGCAGTATGTCTGGAGGAGAACTAGTTTTTCAGTGTTTTTCAACCTCTTTTTTTTTTTTTTTTTTCCAGGAACAACTGCAGAACTGGATTCGGGGCAACGTCAGCGCCTGTCCCCACTCTGTCTTCATTTTTGATGAGATGGACAAAATGCATCCAGGTCTTATTGATGCCATCAAGCCCTTCTTAGACTATTATGAGCAGGTTGATGGGGTGTCCTACAGGAAAGCCATCTTCATCTTCCTCAGGTCTGTAGCACCTATTTCAGTCATTTTGAGATGCTGAGATAAATCTGTGTTTATGATGCTAATGATGTTTCTGTGGGACCTCATTCAGGGAGGTCCGTTGCAGTGTGCTGAGCTCACAAACCTAGCCTGGAGCACAGGTCACGTGAGAATTTTGGGGAAGATCTCTGGGACAGGTGCCTCATGTACTTGGTCTGGCAGGCACGGAGTTAACTGTCTTCTTAGCAGCTCGTTTGGTGCTTTGGATTTGCAGCTGAAACAGTGTTGATAAGGCAGCAATGTTTTGGATGTTTCTGGGTGGTGCTTGCAAAGCCTCAAGGCTTTTTCTTTTGCCCACGCAGCCCCAGCGAGCAGCCTGGGGTGGGCAAGAGGATGGGAGGGGACACAGCTGGGACAGCTGACCTGAACTGGCCAGGGGAGTATTCGACAGCACATAATGTTGTGCTCAGCAATGGAAACTGGGGTAGAGAAAGGCGTGGGGGGGGAATTCAGCTTCCAAGGTGATGGTTCTACAGAGACTGCTTGGGTACTGGTCTGACTGCGGGGCTGGTGAGTGTTTTCCTTATACTTCTTTGTTTTTTTTTCTCTCCTCTTTTCATTACCTGTGAAACTATCTTTATCTTGACCCATGAGTCTCACTTTTGTTCTTCCTGTTTTCTTCATCCGTCCCGCTGAGGCAGGAGGGAGTAGGCAAGAGGCTGTATAGGTGCTTGGCTGCTGGCCAAGCTCAACCCACCACACGCTGGTGGCTATTTAAAGAACTGGAGACGTTCCCTAAATTTTGGCTTCTGGTTTGGTCATTTGATATCAATAAGATTAACAATACATGTAGCAAGCAAAAAAAAAATTCTGTTGAGTTGTATCTATATTCACCACATACATTTTTCTTTTGTGAATAGCAATGCAGGTGGTGACTTAATAAATAAAGCAGCTCTTGACTTCTGGACAAGTGGAAAGCAGAGGGAAGAGATTGAGCTGAAAGACCTGGAGCCCATGCTATCTGTAGGAGTCTTCAATAACAAGAACAGTAAGTCGCTTTCCCCAGAAAATGGGAAATTCATTTTACTTTGTAACACAGGTTTCATCTCTGCCATCTGCCCTGTGGTCTTCTTTGACCCTGCCCTGCTTCCTGTGACCTGACTTTCCTACGGTGCCCTGACGCAGTGCCCTTCTGTCCCTTCACTCCAGTGTCATGCCCTCACAAGAGAATTTTTGGCACAGAAGTTGCTCTGCATGCACGCTGAAGGGCAGCAGTAACGAGGTACCATCGGTCTGACCCAACCATGCTCTTCTTCCTAAGGCAGCAGCTGAGACAAACTGCTTTGTGATTTCACTCTGGGCTGTGGATCCTCTCTTAAGTGGGCTCAAGTTTAGAAAACTCCTATGTTTGTATTTTTTTTTTCCCCCCAACTCCTCCAGGTGGACTGTGGCACAGCAGCCTCATTGACAGGAACCTCATTGACTACTTTGTCCCCTTCCTGCCCCTGGAGCACAAGCACGTGAAGATGTGTGTCAGGGCTGAAATGACAGCCCGTGGCTACTCCGTGGATGAGAAGATTGTTGAAGCAGTGGCCGACGAGATGACATACTTCCCAAAAGAGCAGAAAATCTACTCTGATAAAGGCTGCAAGACTGTACAGGCCAAGTTGGACATTCATGAAGATGCTGCGATGAGAGATACGAATGCCAAGGGTTGATTACCCCCTCAGGTCTCCAGAGCTTTTGGAAATCCGTGTATTTGCACTCAAGCTTTTTTACAGTTGCAGGGAGTACGGTGAAAATACCAGTGAGCTGCGTGGGCTTTTGAACTTTTTTGTTTTGTTTTGCTTTTTTTAACTTAACATCCCAGTGTACATCTCTGAAGTGGCTGCAATCCACATGTTGCCCCCCCCCTTTATTTTTCTTTTAAGCTATAGAGCACTGGATACAGCCTCTCCTGCTTAATTCTCACAAGTGCTGGGATTATTAAATATCCAATTCCTCTTTCCACAGAAGCTACACCTAGAGAAAAGGAGAACAGAGGAATTCTTCCAGGCAGTCATCTTCCCTTCCTTGTACACGGCCTTGTTTGTGGGCTCACGAAATGAAGGGATATGTGCTGTGCTCAGGACTATGACAGTGTCTGCAGGGGTGGACACCTCGATGTGTTGCAGTAAGAGGACAGCAGCGTGGAAGCCTTCCTGTCCTTTGCAGCAGATTGGTGCTGTTGTAGCTTTTCCAGACAAGCGTCAGCTATTCAGGGTCAGGAGGGCATGATTATAGCTTAGGACTGAGCTGTGGCATCACACCACATCTTCTGCTACAGCAATATGGAAAATCATCATGAGCTCGGGGAAATCTGTTACTAAATAACAGAAAGGTGCGGGTGGGAAAGTAACTGCTTGTGCCTGTGCTATTTTGGGGAAAAAGAAACTGTCAAAGAAACTTTATGTTCTTCTAATTAAGGGGGCTCAGTGAATTTGCCTTGCAACTCCAGCTCTTCCAAAGCAGAGGGACCTGACTGTTAGAACATACCAACACAATCTCCTGTTAAGAGAAAGTAGAAATCTCTCTCATGAGAATTTGCCTGTTACAGCTCATCAAGGTAATCTGCATGTGGGGTTCTGGGCCTGAACTCTGCAACATCTTGAGTCATCCAGCTGCAACCAATGGTCTTGGAGTGGGTAACGCTACACTCACCTTGCTTGGAAGACACTTTTGTGACAGAAGTTATTTTTAATAGTGTATTTTTGTATTGAAGTGTAAGCAAGAGCAATACAAAGCTCTTCCTAGAGAGCCACAGAGAAGGGAATGTGTGAAATGGGAGCAATCAATGATCCCACACCTCACTAGATAAATGTGTTTTATAGTAGCTTTTAACACAAAGGGATGCGTGGAAGAGTGAGTGATGTTTGGAAGCTGGGAAAGATTGATTGAACCTTCACCCACTGCTAAAGCTGGGGTTGAAAACTGTTGCAGGTTTTAACTCTATCTCATCTATCACTTGTGGGTCAGTGTAGTGCAAGAAAGAAGTGCCAGGCACGTGGTTGAATGTAATGTGTTTCTTAAATTGGTGTTAGGGATTGGGCTATTTTTGTGCTGCAGCATCTACTCCCTCGCTTGTACTTAAAATGGCTTTAAGATGTGATGCAAAACTTGAGGTCTCAGCACTCATCTTAATTCAAAATACAACAGGGGGCTTAGCCCTTACATTAAGCTCTAAACTAGAAGTGTCAGTTGCCTTTTACAGCCCCACGGGGAGTTTGTCATGCTGATGCAATTCCCAAACACTAGCAAGCCATTAACCTTGGGACATTGGACTGTTACTTTTTGTGTGTCATGTTTTGCCTATAAACTGACTTGTTCATAGGTGTATATGCTGCGTCCAGTTTCTTTTACTCCAAACATAAAATACTTGTGCAATTTCAAAACACTACGTATTGCTACAGTAATGCAGTTGGAATAAATCCTAAGTCACTTTTCTCTCTCGGTTTGGTCATTTTCAGCTCTAGCAAAGTACCAGTTTATGCAGTTTTCAGCCAGCTGCACAGCAGCTTTCTGTTAAGCTTCCTTTATTCTTAAAAAATTTGCTTATAGCAACAGGTAAGCAGATTAAGTAGCCTGTTGGTATTCAAACACCATGTGCACAGCAAGGAATTCAGCAGTTAAATACAGCTCAGTAGAAACAAACAGCTATGAAAAAGCCTTAAAATCCCTGTCTGTTGTGTAGTTAGGAACAAGTATCTCCTACCGTGCTGCCACCGGGCACTGCAGGACAAATCTGCCTCAGGGAGCTTGTTTTAACGCTCCTGTCTGCGCTGGGTCTGGGGAGTTGTCACACAGGGCTGCTCTTCACCTCTCCTCTAGCTGGCAAAGGCACAAAAAGAGCACTAGCTTTCATCAGATCTTTAGGCCAGAGCATCTGCAGCCTCTCTAGCACTGAAAAAAAAAAAGCCAGTGTGTAAGTAACGGCCAGATTCAAGTGAGGTACAGCTGTTCGCAACAACTCGCACCTCACTGACCAGGGGGTTGCTCACGCTGCAGTGAACCGCGTGTTGTGCTGTGACAGGCACAGGGAACCCCGTTCCGGAGCCTGCGGGGGAAGCGTTTGCCGCGTTGCTCACCAGGACTTTGCACGCTGCCCACGCCGCCCTGCACACGCGGCAGCCGGGCGGCTCGGCCCGCGGCGTGGGACAGACGGAGCTCCGGGGCCAGGCTGCCTCTGCCTGTCAAGGGAGCATCACTTAGTGCATCGCTGGATTTTAACCACAGCCTCTGACTTTACGAGCACGACGCAAGCTCTCAGAGCACTGCCTGCCAAAGGAGGCTGAACTAAAGCAGCAGATCCTTGTCTTCAGTAAGAACGAAATTCGGGTGAGCTACTCTCACCTGACAAGGGGCTGTTTCTCTAGGGATCAGACCTGTCCCCCTTGCACATTTTCCTTTAATTTGTCTGATCCAGTGTCAAGTGGCCTATTAAAAAGAAAAAAGAGTAAATGGCCAGTTACCTCAGCCACAGCAAGAAAGACAGAGTGAGGACCTCAGCTTTGAAACCATACGGTCTAAAGGGGAGGAATAACAATAGGATCGAAGAATCAGATCTGGGAGCAATTTCAGGCACACATTTTCTTTAAAGTAAATGGGAGATGCTCCTAGCCGGGTCTACTTTTTTTTCAAAACCAGAAGGGAGATTAAACAGGCAGTCTCCACCCTTTGAACATCATTTCTACACCCTCTAGAGGAAGCTTCCATCTACCCTGGGCCACCCAGGGCTATGACAGAAGGAAATACTTGCTACCAACCTATGTCAAATGCTGGTATCTGCTGCAATGGCACACAAAGCAGAGTATTTAACGCTGGAAGAGCCACGATACTGCTTGGCTGAACTGTTTCTTCTGATGAGAAGGTATCAGTTAGTAGTTTATCATTTACACGTCTCCAGTTTTCCATTAGCCAGTCATTTGTTATAATCAGGAGGTCAAAACAGAGCTGAGTACCCGAGTTCAAAGCAGTCATTTGCTGACAAATACTGGGACGGATCATTTGCATATTACACAACTTCAGAGCAGAACCGGGCAGCTGGAGCCTTACGGGTCTTTTGTTAACCCCTGCAGAGAAAACTTCAAGATGCCACCCCTGAAAACACGGGTGGCTTCGATCAGAGCCTGCAGGTTGTTCAGTCAGTGGTACTACGGGGAAGGAGGAGATGAGAAAGAGAGTTTTAATTATTCTCTAGAGGACAAATTGATCCTTATGATACTGTTGAGCACCCACACTTGTAGAAAGCCTGCCCCTACTACAACTGCGCCAGTGTCATCAGTACCGGTTGTCTCACAGTGCAGCTTCCACTTCAAACTTCATTTGCTTCCCTTTCAGCAGGTAGCAGAGTGTCACATCTCCTCCCCACATCTACTCCCTCTGAAGCCAAGACAGAAGACACCTGTATTCAAGCACAGCTGAACACTTCAGCCAGAAACATAGCGCGCTCTTCCCTCAACAAGCAGTAACTTTGGGCAAAATTAACATCAAATTACCCAACGCAAAGAACACCAGAAGGTAGCTAAGAAATAAATTTCTGATGAGAAAAGTTTATTTTTCATAGAAACTGGAGTGAAAACAAAAAGCCTCTGCACTGCTCACATTTCGAAACAAGTCTGACACTCTTCTCACTAACTTCAGTTGACAGATTTCCTTTATTTTTTTTTTAAATGCCTTTGGGTCTGTCTTCACCCCAGCCTCAAAGGCACACACTATTGTGAGAATAGGAAAAAGGAAAAACTCTGCAAGTTGGCCCTTGAATTCTACATGTAGGAAAGGAGAAGAAACCTCTTTTCCATTTCCTTGGTGTAAAATTTATAACCTGTACAAGTTTCCCATTCAGTTTTCCACGAAGCTAAGTCACCAGTCAGAAAGCCACTGTTCTCCATCACTTTTCTCCCTCCTGAGAAGCTCGCTCCTGGCAGAGCACACTGGGGGCAATTTTATACATTAAAAATAACCAAGAATAGGAACCAACTTACACTGATGTGACAGTCAAGGATTTTAACCCACTTCCTTGTAATATTAAGTTCACCCCTTGAATAACTATTCACAACAGAGTTTCACTTTCTCAGTTTGACACGCAGGAGGCTCATTTATACAACCACCAGAAAGACAATGGTACTGCACAACGCTGGATGGAAGACTCTGGATTATTTGTAATTACAGAATCCCTCCCTTATCTTTACTGGTGCCAAGCTGCTCAAGAAGAGACACATATCCTACTTTTAATGCAGTTATAGGAATATTCCCACACGAGCCCAACGAAGGCTTTCACAGACACAAGAACTTTGATTAAAATTCTCAATATTGTCTAGAGATCACCCACACCAAACCAAAATCCAATCAAATTTAGATCAGTCTTAGTTCCTCTACACATGACAACAGGCTGCCAAACGGTTCTGACGATCGACACATGATCCAAGAAGAGTCTTCGGCACCGTCAGACACAGACCCCGCATTCCCGACGCTGTTCATCCTTACCTTGACAACACAAGGCTGAAGCACCCGGGAGCCGTGACTTGTGACAGAATAAAAATGCAGAGGCACTGCCATTTACTTACACACCAGTTATAAAATAACGTTCCTTCCTTTAAAAAGTGCTTAAAAATGAAATGTCCCGGGTTTTCCACTTGGCGATTAAATTAAATTTGCTTCTTTGCAGGTTGTAGCAATAAAGCATTAGAAGTCATAGTAATAATCCAGCTTTGCATCCACAGTTTTACACCCTTTGTCTGAGTAAATTCTCTCCTCTCTGGGGAAGTACGTCATCTCGTCGGCTATTCTGGTTAAAATGTCTTCATCCACCGTATAACCACGTGATTCGATCTCAACCCTGATGCACTTTTTCACGTGTTTGTACTCCAGAGGCAGGAAGGGAACAAAGTAGTCGATGAGATTTCTATCAATCAAGGTGCTGTGCCAAAATCCACCTACAAAGGGAAAGCAAAGGGCGCTGTTACCACTCCTCTCGTTAAATGCTACCACGAGTTGAATGCGAGCAAGAGGCGTATCACGGCCCTCTGTGACACACCAGCAAGAATCCACCTGCGATTTTAGGGCCCTGTAACGCACAACTAAGTCCAAATACGAGTACCTTCTCATGGTACTTTGTGCATAAAGTTTCAGACAGCCACATAAACATGGTCCATTGAAGCCAGATGAATGAATTCTGACTGAATGCATCAAAGCCTGGCTCCCCAGATGCCAATTTTTTTAAAGAATGGCAAGTTTGCTTCCAACGCTGATTTTAGAGCATAATTGTGTCAAAACCCCTTTTCACCAGAAGTCCTATGTGAGGAAACCTAGGAAGCTCGGACTGGCGTGTCAGCTGGCCACTTCTAAATAGCTGCCTGAAGGCTTCTGAGCAAGACAGGCTAAGTGGGTTGGAGGGCCAAGAAAATAGCCTCCCCAAAATAAAATATTTTATTGGTTAAAGATCTTTCAGCTGCTGTGACATCCAGCCTTACTGTGAGGTTTTCCATTTGACACGCTGGTCGCCAAGGTGCACACATGGCCCCTTCACCTTCATTTCATCTCACGAGCCAACGTAGGTTCCACAACTGCATCGTGGCTCCTTGCTAGCCAAAAACTGGAGGCCACATCACAAGTAGAAACCGTGGCTGTAAAAATGCAGCTAAATGCAGCCCACCCCTTTTGTGGAATTTCTACCACCTCTAAAAAGCAGCATCCGTTTTACTCACTATTTTTGTTATTGAAGACAGACACAGACAGCGCATTCTGGATATCCGTGAGCTGGATATCTTCCCTCGACCTCCCGTTTCTCCAGAAATCTAGTGCCACCTCCGTGATCTTTTCAGCTCCCGCATTGCTAAGTAAAGAGAAAATAGAGATTGCAGCTCGAGACAGTTTTAAAAGGCATCGGGTGCACAGAAGAGCAAACCTGAGAAGTCACTTCTTACCTGAGGAATATGAAGATGGCTTGTCGGTAAGACACCCCATCCAGAAGCTCGTAGTAGTCCAGGAACGGCTTGATGGAGTCAATGAGTCCTGCGTGCATTTTATCCATTTCATCAAATATGAAGAGTGATCTGGGGCAGATGCTCACATTTCCTCGAATCCACGACTGCAACTGGTCCTGAGTGGCATAAAAATAGAACATGCTGAAAGAATTTGTGTTGAAAAGACAGAAAACAGCACTTCTGCTTGTTGACCTTCATCCCGAAAGAGTCTTTTCAACTGTCTCCCTAATAGTTTTGGCTTCTTGATTTAAAACATGGCTAAAACCTCATGGTGAAAAAAAACTAAGACACCCAGACATGATGAGACCAGAGCAAAATATCCTTGTGACAAAGATATTCCCACAAACACGGCAAAACCAAAAGGACAAAGGATGGGTACTACCTCGGAACCGCAACTCCCAGCAAAGCCCTGGCAATAAGACAATTATTTCTGCTGGCACCTTGGTCTAAACATCCTCAGGTGTCAAAGCGACAAACAGTATCAAATACCTGAACAGCCCCATAAGAAACTGCACCTGCACTCACCTGCAGAAGTAGAAACAGAATTCAGTTCTCAGCCCGTGGTTTAACTATTTAGAAGTTAAATGAACACAGTCAGAAGCCCTTCTTAAAACCCAACACTGTTCAGAAGGGCTAACACTCTATTCTATGTAAAGATCTTCTCACGTAGGTGTTGTATTTAAGATCAATAATAAGGTAATTAAGGAAAGAAGGGTCAGTCTGCTGGCAGATGAACGAGAAGTAACTGTTCTGACCATTTCCAGTGATTCATCATTTTTGTATATTCACTCAGTCCCTGAACCGCGGAGGCAGCACAGACAGGCGGCCCTGACTGTCCCGCCGACTTGTTCCTCAAACCCCCCCGGGCAGCAAATTTCCCAAGTGTGTTGACCTCAAAACAAAAGCAGAAAAGGATCCTACTTTAAAACAACTCAGTTGCAAGAGGGGGAAGAGTAAGCTGTAAAAGAGGAAACTGGTATTTCCTCCATTTAGAAGTCAGGTTCGTAGACCATCTTGTTCCCATTTTTAACAGAAATACAGACATTCAGTATTACAAAAGACAGTGGTGCTCATTCAAATTCTGCTGTCAACGTGTCAGAACAAAAAAATCCCACAACACATGCACCTGAGCTATCACTCCACAATACCCACCTGCCTACAGAACCACGCTGACGCTTAAAAAACTGACAGAACGATTCCAAATGTTACCATGTACATTTCTAACAACAGAATACTCGGTAATTTTGGTTTATGGCAGAAAAACAGATACATAAAACACCTAAATGACCTACTCAGGGAGCAGTACAACTGAAAAGCACCTCCACACCTTAGAAATGAAGTTTCAGCTGGTACCTGACACACTTGGAGGTCACTGGGTGGTTCCCCAGAGTCATGAATCACAGAACATTAGGGGTTGGAAGTGACCTCGAAAGAACTATTAGCTTTTTGCAATGCCCACCGGCACATCACCTAACCAGGGAAACCAGCTGAATAATCACACATATCCTTAAATCAGTCACATCTCCAAGCAAAGCACGGAACAGAAATTAAGCACATCATTCTTCCCTAAACAGGGACGCAAAACACCTGCGCAAAAACCACTTTATGTCGATGAAAAAAACAGTCCTGACGGTTGTCAGGATTTACCCAGAAGATTTCAAAGCTGGCACAGCTTGTGTTTTACTGTACGAAAGAACATCCACGTTCCTAGCACTGATGGCACCAGAACGTTTACAACTCAGCCCAGCAGCAGCAGAGTTGTGCCTGTGGCCGCGGGCTCGCTCTCACCTTATACACGTTGATGCTGTGAGCGTGAGGGAAGTGTAAAGTCGCCACGAACTGATGGACATATTTACTGTGCAGACCTCGTTTGTAAATGCTTTCGGCGACTATCTTGCTGACAAAGTTTTTTCCTGTTCCCGTCCAGCCGTGCAAGGAAAGGGCGAGAGGCTTTTTGGCGTTGCTGTTGTTCAAGAAGCCCTTCACTGCCTTTACAACCACTTTGCTCACCAGGTGCTGCCCGAACAGCTTCTTCTCCAGGTTCTCCTGCAGAGCTGGAGGGAAAGACCACACGGTCGCCAAGGCGGGAGGGAGGCGGCCGGGCCGGGCCCCCCCTCCGCCAGGGCTGCCGGGCCCGGGGGCAAAGGGCCGGCCGGGCCGCAGGGAGGCCCCACCGGCCCCGCCCGGGCCCCGGCACCTCCGCACCGTCCCCTCAGCCCGCCCCGGCGCCTCCAGCCCCCCCCCCCGGCCCCGCACCGGCGGCGGCGCGCTGGTCGTGCCGCTGCAGGCAGCACTCCCTGAAGTAGCAGTAGAGGCGCGGGTACGAGATGAAGCCGGTAAAGGCCGAGGCGGCGGCTCCCGCGATCGCCAGCCCCAAGCTGATGGGCTCCACGGCGCCGGCCGGCCTGAGGAGCGGCAGCAGCGCCAGCCCCAGGGCCGCCCGCAGCGCTGCCCGCCGCAGCTTCATGGCCCGCCCGGCCCCGCCGCTCCGCCGCCGCTTCCGCCCCGCGGCGCCGCTTCCGCCGCCGTCGCCATCGTGGGTGAGGGCAGAGGCGGGGCCGGCGCGGCTGAGGGCGGCCGCCATCTTGGCCGGGCGGGGCCGCCATGGGCCGGCAATTCAGTAACGAGAGGGGACTGGAATTAATTAACGAGCGGGGGCTGCAATTACCTAACGAGCGGCCTCGCGCGGTGCCCGCGCAGGAGCCGCTGCGGAGCTGGGGAGGGACAAACTCTCGCCCTGACCCGAACCCGGGGGTTTCTGCAAGAGGGTAAAATCCCGGGTGATCCCTCAGGCTCCCCCCCGAGGTTCCCCTCCCGAGGGACAGTAGCAGCACCCAGCAACCGGCAGCGTGCATCCCACAACGAAAAATGTCATTTACACTCACTCAAAACCAGTTCCACTGTTCTCAAGTTCCAAACCTTGCCCTCGTGTGGCCACAGAACACACCTCAGGGAACCGAGGGACACCTTGGGCTGGAAGGGACCTCTAGAAGTCACTCACACGGTGACATTCAAGCAAGCTGGCTTTAAACCTTCCCTTTTTAAGGACAGACACTGCTGCTGCTTTTCCTCATATTTTTTAAGAGGGTAAAAGAATCTGTAATGGCAAGTTTATTTTCTTATTACAAAAATGACAACCATGAAAGCCCGTGTTCTTGTAAAAGAAGCTTTATGACTGAAAATAAGTTATATACAAGATTTTACTGACTAAAGAGTTCACAATCACCCGCAAACTGATTCACTACAAGATCACAAGAAAAGCTTTGTAGGAAACACCAGCACCTGAGGGCAGAGACTGTCCCAAATCCGTTTCAGGTCACTGACGCAAAATCCTTTATTAGCGGAAAAGAAGAGTAACTGCACAGACTCCGAGTCCACGTCCCTCAGTATCGCCTGTTCATTTTCTTGAATTTCTCATAGTGATAGTCGTCTGTTGCCTTCTCGTTGGCTGGGCGTTTGCGATTCGGAGGGGACCCTTCAAAAGGAAGAGAAGGAAATATTGTATTTCTTGTCCTTTCACAAGGGACATTCCCTTAACTCCACCACTTCCCTCACACAGCCCCTCGCTGTGTGAAAAGTTACAGCTTTAGCTGCCAGTGCTCCCCAGGCTTGCACCCCCTGCAACTCCAGCTCTCATCAAACCCTTTTCATCCAGCTCTGGCAACACGTCTCAGGTGTGACCTGTGCTGCTCTACCCCTGGGCATCTCTACAGACATCCTCTCTGGTGTCTGACCTAGCAGGGGCACAGCAAATGCAATAGCCTCTCATGGACTTAACCGCCTCCCCACTATCTCAGGGCACCCAGAGCACAGGAGGTAAGAAGAGTTAAGACCATTTCTCTGTGCAAGATCCCTGAAGAGTTTCAGTGTCTCTTCTTAGAACACTCCAGATAAGGAACTTACGCTCAGGTTCTGGCCTCTCTGTGTCACCCACTCTCAGTGGACGGGGCTTTGGCTCTTCTTTGTTCCTTCGCACCGGTGCATTTAGCTCCTCATGATAAACTGGAAGAAGAAAAACATCAGATAAGGAACATTATCTGGAGCAGCAGTGTTCAGACACACACATTTCAATGGCATTTGTTACGATGACGGATCTTTAGCAGCAACAACAGGACCTCAGAGCAAGCATTCTTGTAATTGGTTTCTACAGATAATCAATACAGGCAGGATGGGGGACAGCAAACGTCAGTAGCACTGTTTCATCAGAAGTGGCCCAAAGACTCTTCATTTCCTTCAGAACACAGAAATCTCACTCCAAATCACCCCTATAAACATGGTGAGACACAGCTGAAGGCTGCCTTTCCTCCAGATGGCTGCAGTATGAGAGGCTCTCCCGGAAATTAATTCCTATCTCCTGTCTAGTAAGGTCTATGTTTGCTTGACCACCTGTCTGCTCTGGCAGCCTCAAAAATTCATTCTCTCAATTATAAACCATCATTTAGAATCGCAGACGAGGCAGGCATTTCTAGCACGCTCAGGACACAAAGAAAAAAGTCTTGAAATTTACGAGGCGGTGTCAGCTGGGAGTTCAAGAGCAGAAAGTCAAGCCAGAAGCACCATGTCCTTCTCCCTGCTGACGGATGGAAGAAAAACACCGAGCCAGATGTGATCTATATGAACATCCCAGAAAAAGGAATTACGCAGCTGCTCGTGCCGATACATGAACTAATTTCTCCTGCATCAGACTCTGTGCCAACTGGCTGCTTTTCTTTAGCAGGAGAGAGGGTCACACCTGGGTCAGGAGAGCTACAGGAGACTTACATCTGTTGTGCTGGACATAGTTAACAGCCATGTTGGTGGGAACAAAGGAAGTTTCGCTGTCTTTCTTTTTGTTCTGCTGCTCTGCCAGCAGCTTGGCCTTGGCCTCTTCAGTTGAGATGATATTTTTTATTTTCGCACTACAAGAAAAACAAAGAAAAAAAATGCTCATTCATATTCAGAAAGGACAATAGGTACGGAAGAGCTAAGTGGGTGGATTTGGGGGATACTGATAGCATGATACGGCATTTGGTGTGTTTTTTATGAGGGGAGGCAGTGCCATAGAAACACTGTTTCAGAGGCGAAAGGGAAGCTCTCATCTTTAGCACACGGCATAAACTGATCCTCCAGAAAGCTGCCAGATCCAAGCCACAACGATTAAGAGCCTTTTCCCCAAAATCATACGATGGAGCTGCCCCAGAGCCTGTGTAGCACGTGCTGTGCCAGACACCGCACCAATCTGGAACACGGCTCGGTCCCACGCCGGAGCCAAACCGGCGCCACAGGCGCGTCACTGCTCTGCCCATCGGCGGCTGCTCCTCCTGGCAGCTCAGGCCACGGCCAACAGCTCCGTGCTCCACGTACTCAATGCCCAGGTCCACTTCAGGAATGCCGCTCAGCATCTGGTTGGACAGCATCTCCTCTGTCTTCTTGGCGGAGGAGACGCGGATGTTCTCTGGCAGCTCGTACAGAGAGTCCTCGGCGTTCTTAAGCTTCACCTTCTGCTCCTCATTCTCCACGATTCCTTTTCTCTTCTTCAGCTCAGTCTCAATGTACTTCATCCTAAACAGCAGCACACAAGGGACACACGGTATTTAATTCTGTTTTCAGTGCTTTGTCACAGCACTGCTGGGCGCAGCTGCCTGACCGTCCCAACAGCTAGGAGAGAGGAATGAATAGTCTCTCCAAAACAACTCGGCTAACGTCAGTTGCAAAAAAAACTTGTCCAAGAAACAATCAGATCCTCCAAGCTCTTTCACAACAGGCAGCGAAGGCTCCCACTGGTATTTAACAACGTGACACTGGCTGCCTGGCTGGCACATTCCATCTCTGTGCATGAGAAAGCCTTCTCAAGCCTGGCAGCCAGGATGTGAAAGAGCAAAAGAATGTTTCGGTGACAACTGGGAAGATGTTCTCGGTATCCGTGAGAGAAAAAAGAAATAATTGCCTGGGGACACCCAAAACATCCCAGACACAACGCAGCCCAACTTACATGTCAGCGTCTTCATCACGCCTGTTGGTTTCAGCTGAGAAAGAAGTTCCCAAGTTCAGATCCTCCTCTTCATTAATCCTGAATGGAGATGACAACGTTTACAGCTTTTAGGTTTTTGGAGGGGATTTTTTTGTGCGTTTTCTTAATTACTTTGACAAATTAGGCTAACCATAACTGGCCAAACTACAGTATGTTAAACTCTTCAAAGCAACACAACATCTGATTACTTCTTGATTAGCTGTCGTTGGAGCTTGTATGCACCCACCTGTCCTTGCCTCTTTCTTTCAGCTTCTTCATATCCACCATGCCCCCAGATTTTATTTTAAATGGGTCATCCTGTAAAATAAGAAATAATGAGAAACTCTGAGGCTTCCCTCCAGTTTAACGCTAGTCTTCAAAACCTGGATAACACCACATTTACGTACTGAGCTGTAGCCTCAGTCCCACCCCAGGCCAAGCTCGCACAGCGATCGCCTGGACCACGCGCATGTTTTCACATCGTCACATCTCAGTGCTGAGGTCATGGAAGTCTCTAGAACTTACCACAAGCGTTGCTTCTTCCTGCAACTTCTCTCCCACAAGCAGAGCTACAGCGCTAATTGAGGAGGGAAAGAAAGTAAATAAATTTCAGCAGAAGGAAACACAGCACCACCAACACAGCATTTCTTTATCCTTCTCTCAATCCAGCAGAACATCTGACACACTTCCTAATCCTGTTACTGTTTTGGGGAGATGATCAGCTAACCAACAGCACTGGGAGGGGAGAGGGGAATTAGGATGGAGGAGGTGTGAAAGTGTCCAATTTAAACCATGTGTGCGGTACACAAGTAATTTGGTGAAAACACATTTCATGGTTCATGCTGCTCTTGATCTTTTTCTTCACAGCTGGGACACAGAACAGACTTTGCCCACTGTAAACAGACACTGCGTGCCTGTATCAAGCTCCCTCTCTTCTTCACTCTCGGGTCTTAATGCAGAAACTCCTCTGTCAGGAACATGCTTTTGGCACTATCTGACATGTAACAGTTTCTCCTGAAAGGTGGCACGTGACAGGAGAGAAATTTACTGGGACATTACACCAACACGACTTCACATCCCTGGTGCTCCATCCCTTACTCACCTCACTCCATTGGGTCTCTTTCTGAGGCTCTGAACTTCTTTGGCTTCCTCAAGTTTTAACCTGAGGAAAGAACACTTAGCTTAGATACACTTTAATTTAACTACAGGTATTTTCTATTTTACTGCATATAAGGAATTCTGCTTCTTTAGGCAATCACAAAAAAACCCCACACGGCATCTGCTGGATACGTCCCTTCAACATGTCTTCCCTCTGCTGAGGGAACAAGCACCCAAACGTTGAAAAGCTTTAATAAGAACCACAAGGAGGGGAAGAACGAGCCAAGGATCCGGGGCTTGAGTCCACCGAGACCTCCAGACAACATCCTCCTCGTGGCACAACCGGGGGTCACCCGGTGAGACGTGCGGGGCGCCTCTGCTCCTTCACCCCCACACCGCGGTTAATAAAATAAATCCAAACGGTCGCTTCTCGGGAGAGGCTTCCACTTCTCGGCCTCACCGCTGCGCCCCCGGGGACGAGCCACCGGTCCCTGCCCGACCCGGGTACCGACCCCCCCCCCCTCCCCGGGAGGCGGGAGAGGGCGTGACCGAGGGATGTCCCGCTGCGACCGGTGAGACGTGACACGACGAAGCGGGGCAACGCGGCGACAGCGAGACGCCGCAACGCTGTGACGCTCTGAGGGCCTGACACACACACACACCCCCCCCCCCCCAGAGCTGCGGGGCTAAGGCAGAGCCGGGGGTCCCGGCCGCACGGCCCCGGGCCCAGCGCTTCCCACCCACCTGACCTCCTCAGCGACCTGCTCGTCGTCGTCGTCGTCCTCGTCCTCCCTCCGCCGGCGGAAGGACTTGTGGCCGGGCATGGCTCCGCCGGGAGCGCGGCCCTCGCCCGCCGCCGCCGCCCCGCGACCGGCCGCGCGCGTCGCGCAGCGATGACGTCACAGCGCCGCGACGAAGCCGGGCACGGCCCGTCCAGGAGCCGCCGTTCCCGCCCCGCCCCGGTCCCGGCGGGCGCCTCCCGGGCCGCCAATCTGTTCCGACAGCCCGTGTCCGCCACGGGGGCCGCCTCCTTTACCGCGGAGCCCCCTCCGCGCCTGTCAGGGACGCCCGGGCGAGCAGACGCCTCGGGCAGCGCTTGTCCCAGCTCGCCCGGCTGCTGCCCGGCCCGCCCGTGCCCCCCTCGCCGGGCCGGGGGTCCCCGGCCGCAGCAGGCGCCCCTCCGCGGGCTACAGCCCGGGGCTGAGCTCCGGTGCCGCCCGCCTGGGGACAGCCCTGGGGAACGGCCTTCCCGGGGCCCGCAGGGGCAGCCCCGCCGCCGCCGCCGCCCGCCTCCCCCGCTCCCCGCCCCGCCCCGCCGCGGCCCGGCCCCCGCCCCTCCCCCGGCCTGCGCCGCGCCCGCCGCTCCTCCGCCGCCTCCGCCGCCGCCAGCCCGCGCTGCTCGGGGCGCCGCGGCCCTACCCCGCGCCGGGCCGCCAGGCGCGGCCTACCCGGCCTCAGCGCAGCCCCGCGGCGGGGGCGGCGGCGCCCCGAGCATCCCGTAGGTGAGGAGAGAGGGGCGGCGCGCCCGGGGAGGGGGGGGATCGGGCCTCGGCCCGGGGCCCGTCACGGCCGCTCCGCCTGGGCCGCGGGGCGGCGGGAAGGGCGGCGGGGCCGGGGATGATGCAGCAGCGGCGGCGGGCGGGGGGCTCCGCGCCGGAGATCCGCGGTGCCCGGGCGGAGAGGCGGCGCTGCGGCCCCCCACCCCGCGCCTGGAGCCCTCCCCGGGGCTTCGGCCGCCCCCTCGGAGCGGGATCCAGGCGGCGTCTGGGGCGTCCGGACCCAGCACAGCGGCTGCGGGGCCGCGGGGTGGGAGGGTTGTGCTCGGGGCTGCGCTGCGGCGGGTGGGGAGGTCCCGCTGGTGGTGGGTTTTGTTGGGTTTTTTTTTTTTAAATAGCTAAATCCCGAAGTGCGCCGTCGTGTTGTGACCTCCAGTAATAAATCTGTGCTAAAACCTGCTCTCCTTTGCCTGTTCTACATCAAACGCCCGGCTCCCCGAGGCGCGGGGCGGTGCGAACGTGGAGCTGAGGGTGAGAAGCGCCCGGTTTCTGGTTCTGGCTTGTCAGCAGGGCAGATCAGTAAATACTTCTTTTTTCAGCATCTCGAGTATAAAATGTCGCTGAGAACAACTGCAGATACTCCTTTATCTTGGCGGGTTATGCAAGATGAGCAAGCAGAGCTGGTCGTTGTTTTGGGGATGAACAGTGCCAGGATTTCTTTTATTCGTACCAGCAGTTACTCCGCAGACCGTCCGTCTGCAGGTATCTGAAATTCTTGACAGCTGGCTCTAGCTTTGGTCCAAAACCTCACAGTTGTTTTAAGAAAATAAAAAAAAAAACAACACAAAAAAACCCTGAGAGCTGTGTTACTGTAGAAGGCAGAGACACCGTGTCTGGCAGCAATTGAAGGAACTGGATGGTGGGTTGCAGTTAACGTGGAATTGTTCTGACACGTTCGGGTACCGTTCTTCCACAGCGGTGCTTGAGAAAGACAGGCTGAAGGACTTGTTTTAAGGTAACTTCTTTTCCTGTCACACACAATACATGTTGACAAGCGCAGTTAAGCTTTCTGGAAGTGCTTTTATTAAATTCCTCGTTTCCTGAGCAGCGTTCGAGGGCTGCGTGTGCCAGCTGAAGGCTGTCAGGGCAGAGTTGCAGGCAGGTAAGGGCTGAATGCTTCTTTCCGAACAGGCACGACTCGAACCTTTTCTGATGGTTCAGTCAGGGCTGAGAGGCAAAAATGAAGTTTTCCCTGTTTGGTTAAAAAAAGGAAGCCCTAGGTGGGAAGATCAGCACCTCAATGCCAGAAAGTTTAGATTGACATGGTTTTAATTTTGATTAGAGGGGTCATCCCATGGAATAAGCTAAAACCACCCACATCCACAAGGCTGCGCTTGACATACCGCGCTCCAAAACTGGGCAGCTTAAGGTGGTGAAGATGAAGAGGCCTGGAATTAATTTCAAAACAGTTTTTTATTAGGTTTTCTGGGAAAACCTATCAGAGAAACAGGAGAAATCTAGGAAGGTGGACTAGCAAACACAGCATCGATACTTTTTTTTTTTTTTTAATTGGACCAGCTCATGCATTTGGGAAAAGGTGTTGGTTTTGCTGAAGGAACTCAGACCCTGAGAGTGTCCCAGTTTTACGTGTTAGTTGAAGATACTGCGCTCTTGTCACTTGCCTTAAGTCAACATATGTTACATGATACTATTTTGCTTCTCTGCGAAGCTGCATGAAATGGCTCGGTTGCTTCTTAAGCATCTCTTCACTGGTTACTGAGATCCTGGTTACAACCACTGGTGTGTTTTCAAGTACGCAAATATGATTCCTTCCCACTCCAGTTTTGCATTGCTTCTCCAGTTCCCAAAAGTGCTGGAAAAAACATTGTTATAAAATTACCCTTGAGGTTTGTCTTCTGCCCCGGCAAGGTGCTAGGCGAGCTTTTCGGCTCCCAAGTTAAGTGTTTCTGATATGGCTTATTTGTTTATCTTTTCTTTTTTTTTTTAATTCTCTCTGCTGTCAGTGATTCAGACCAGATCATGCTGGGAGTTCTTTTAAATGTCCTCAGAATAGGAAAACAACAGAGAATAGTAACTGTGCTGCTGGAGTTGTTAACCTTTAATCTCATCAGAGTTTTCTGCTTCTTTTAGAAGTTGGACAGAGCCTGGAGTAGCCTGATCTAGTTCCGAGGAGTCCCTGCCCGTGACAGGGAGGTTGGATTAGATGATCTCTAAGGTCCCTTCCAGCCTAGACCATCCTATGGTTCTTTTTTTTTTTGATGATGCGGGCTTTTGCCATCTGCTTCATTCCCACCAAACAGTAATACTTTGGATCGTGATCTGTGTAGTTAATATCACTTGCCTTCTTCTTTCTTTAGTGGCCACAAGTGAGGTTACTTAAACCACGCCCTTTCACTTTTAATTTAAGTTTCATGCCAGCAAGTCAATGAGGTGTGTATCTCTTCGTGCTGCCTGCGTGTGTTTGGCAAGAGGACGTCCGTTCGGATCGCCGTGGTTGGTTTCCCACCCTGCCTGCTGAGCCAGCACAGAACACCCAGTTTCTAGGGGAAGAGCACAGCTTACCAGCCAGGTTCAGGGAGCATTCACGGAAAATCAGACCGGTTCCGCTTGCGAAGCGTGTAGGAGTTAAAGGGAGGTTTTATTTATTGCCGTAGGACTCCGTGTTATTCAGAGATGCTGCGTGATCCAGTTTGGGTGTTTTAAGATGAAGAAGAGGGGGCTCAGTGGGTCACGGTATCGCTATTTTCATTTTGAGGCTACAGCAAATCCACCCCTGTGCCTGACACCGAGTCAGCCGAGCTGCTGAAGCTGTGCTTGGGCACTGGGCTCCTCCCGACGTTTCTGGATGCACATTCCACCTTGTATAGATTATTCAGCTTGATTCCTGTGTTTCCTTCTCCTCCCCATGGCCTTGCTCGCTAACCTGCGGTACCACAATGCAGCCACTCGACAGAACTGTGCTAGCCACTGTGACGGACTCCAGAATTAGATTTGTTTCGATCTCTGAACCTTAAAAGATGGATATCATAATTTCTAATACAGAAAACGTGCCAATTCATCTTCTTGCAATCTGTGAGAACAAATCTGGTGCGTAGCTGAGAGGAACTGTCCTTTCTTGTCCTAGGAAAACACCCCCCCGTGCAAAAATGGGCGATACAAGAGACATCTGCCCTCACCTGGATTCCATAGGAGAGGTGACCAGGGATGATCTGCTGCTCAAATCCAAGGTACAGTGTGTTCTGGTTGCCAGTCCTTTCCCTTTTACCCATTGTGCAGGGGTTTGAATGTTTAATTTTCAAAGAAAATGCTGCCTGTCTCCATAGAGGAGAGGCAGAAACTCTTCTTCCAATGCTGACGTACCCTGCACATGTCCCTAAAGTTCACCCTTTGTTGACCCCACCCGATCTGTTCCTCGCTGTCATTTTTATCCTGCTCGAATGTGTCACTTAGCTAAAATGCTGCAAAGCGGGTATTGAATTGGAAGTGTGATGTTAAGAAACAAAATACCGTGAGCTGCAGGCTGGTGAGGTTTGTCTTCTAGAGGAGTTTCCCGCTCTTGAAGGACTAGGTTACCTGAAAACCAAACAAGCAAACAAACCTTCTTTTATCATGAATATGCAGGGAACTTGCCAGTCTTGTGGAGCTGTGGGACCAAATCTCTGGGCTTGTCTGCAGGTAAAAATGGCTTGCTGTTTGTGTGCATGATATGGCGGGACTTCTCTTTAATATCGTTTTTTTTTAAAAAAGAAAGTACTGTACTGAAAAGGAAAAAAAAGAGCAGGAGGCAAAGAGGGAGCTCACAGTAGAAGTATCCACCATTTTTCAATGGATTCTAAGGAATCTCCCTGACTAAAGGCTAACGCTGTCAGAATTCACCCAGATGTAGCAGTTGACCCCTCAGAGGTGATTGTCTCCTCCTGTAGCCCCAACAGGAGTTAAGGAAACGCCGGGCGTTGCCTCTTGGCTGGGTCCTGCCTCTGCTGGAAGCTGGCAAGGGAGGCTGCAAGCGTGGGACCTCCGCAGGCGCGGCTCAGGGCAGCGAGGCAGAAAGGAACGACAAAGGGCGCGCGGGCGGGCAGGCAGGGGCGGTTTATTTTCACGCTGGAATGCCCAGACGCTTTGAGACTGCTCAGATGAGCTGCCCCTTGGAGCAGTTGTCTTGGAAGGGAGCCTTTACGTGGGGGCAAACCTGGTTCCAGGTTTTCCTTCTTAAAACAAGCAATTCCGATTTTCCGTCTTATCCTGGGCCCTGAATAAAAAGCAGCTTAGAAAACTGGCAAGATCAGTTCTGAAGTTGCAGCTGCTGGTGGGATTGGAGTTGCAGACTGTTCCGTGAAGGGTCTAATTCGTTGTGCCCGCTGTACTTTTGCTCTTTTCTCTCACTAGATTGGTTGTCCTTACGTTGGTTGCGGGGAGTCCTTTGCTGACCACAGCACACTTCATGCACAGGTGAGCTTTCTCCCTGTTGTCCATCTCAGGACAGACAGAGCTGGATTTCTCCCGTTGTCTAATCCTCCTCTATTCCATTCAGGCAGCCCAGTGCTTCAAATTCAGCTTGAGCCAGCTGTCAAACGAGATTTCATTAGTTCACCTTTTAATGTTTTTAGGCCAAAAAGCACAACCTGACGGTGAATCTGACCACTTTCCGCGTCTGGTGTTACGCCTGTGAGAGGGAGGTGTTCCTGGACCAGCGGCTGGCGGCGCACGCGCAGTCGCCGCCAGTGAAGTTCTCTGAACCGGTGGGTCTGTGTCACGGCGGGGCAGGGCTGAGCACTTGGCAGGACTTTTGTCTACCCCTTGCAAAACGAGCCGAGCGGTTTCCAGGCTTTTGTTAGGGTAGGAACTCTTCCACTGGAAGTGGCTACCGGTAGCCTTGCCTTATAGGATCTCCCAGCACAAAGACTTCCAGGTGGCTTGAATATCCATTCTGACTTTTTTTCTTTTCCAACCTTTCCTGGCCTCTTCCGTGGGGCATCTGTTTCTGGGAGGAACCAGAGCAGCTGTCACATCTGCATTCTCAGTGCACGGCCCATGGAAGTTTTAGCTGTCAGACCAGCAGCACACGTACTTGTGCCACGGCTGCACACTCCTGCTTTCTCTTGCCACGTGTGCTGGAAGCAGGGATGGTGCTGTTGCCACTCCCTCCTTGCATTAGTGAGAAGGGTAGATGGTGCAACTGGTTCTTCTCTCTCCAGAGTGCTTTTTCCAAAGCTGGCTCGATTTGTGTGCAACACCTGTCGCACCTCATCTTTCAAGGTAGGTCTCCTTCTCACTGACTCTTATTTCTCTGCCTTTCATCTAGGATTCTCCATTGCCTGCTCACCCTCTGAAGGCTGTTCCGATTGCCGTGGCTGATGAAGGCGAATCTGAATCAGAGGATGATGATTTGAAACCAAGAGGTAACTGCACCGAGTCGATGAAAGGGCTGTGAGGGCAACTCTGCAGTTGCAGTTGCGCTGAGGGGTTTCTAGGAGCAGAGTGGGGAGGCTGCCTAGAAAGGGCTGAATTCCCTCTGCCTTGGGGAGGACTGTAGAAAGCAGCACGCCTGGAAAGTGTTTTATGCCTCTCTCGTTTGTGCTTTAGGCCTTACTGGAATGAAAAATCTTGGGAACTCCTGCTACATGAACGCAGCACTTCAGGCTCTCTCTAACTGGTAGGCATCGGGGCTTTTCAGCAGAGTTTTTACTAGACTTCACCAAAGATCAAAAGTGGCGCCTCTGATCCGAGACCTTCGT
The DNA here is from genome assembly GCA_020746105.1 of Trogon surrucura. Taxonomy (NCBI): domain Eukaryota; kingdom Metazoa; phylum Chordata; class Aves; order Trogoniformes; family Trogonidae; genus Trogon; species Trogon surrucura. The sequence goes on from CM036636.1 coordinate 6,420,467, forward strand.
GAGTCGGGCAAAGAGGAATCAGCCAGGCTCGGTGCAGGAGAAATAGTGTTCATTTAGGGCAACCGAAGCTTTGTGGTAGGAAGCCAAGTGAACTGCCAGCTTGTGGCTACGTACAAGACTCGTGTTTAGATCAGTGCTTGAAGTAAAACTTCATCATTTCTGTTGTGACAGCAATGCATTTATCGCATGGGAAGGCACGTCACATCTCTTTATTCTCCCCAGTGATTTCATTCTAACAACTCCTGTCCTAGAATATTCTCTAGCCATCCTGCTGAGAACTGATTCTAGGATCTCTTCTCTGTACTGGGAACAGTTTGAGATCAGCCTTTTTAATTTCTTTCAAGTTAGGAGACAAGTCTGCATCTGGAATCACTTCTTCCCTCGATTTAAAACTTTAAGTATCTTAAGCACGCTTTCGAAAAGGCACGCATTTAAATTTTGATAAAGCTTAAATAGAAGCAGAGCGGAAATTTCTGTACACTGAATTATTCTCGGTTGTTTTTTTTTTTTTGTAGCCCACCCCTCACGCAGTTTTTTCTGGAATGCGGGGGATTGGTCCGTACAGATAAGAAACCAGCATTGTGCAAAAGTTACCAGAAGTTGGTGTCTGAGGTTTGGCATAAGAAGCGGTGAGTTGTCACTCCCTAATCTGACCTGGACAGGTTTCATCGTTACGTTAGTTCTGAAGTCTGGCATCAGCAAAGGGGAAATTTGATCTTCAGCGATAAGTGCTTGGCCTAAGGCGGTCAGTTGAAACCCTGCGTAGCTGGGTACCCGTATCTAAGAGATCCCATATCCTGCTACTGCTGATAAAATGGACGTGTCGATGCCAGTTACAACTTAAAAATGGAAGACTTTTTTTTTTTAAAATAGCTTCCCTGTTGGCAAAGAAGATAAATAATAGAGTAAAATAATACTTGTGGCCGTTTCTGAGTCTTTCGAGTGGGTTGACCTGCACTTAATTGCAGTGCTCTTGATGAAGAGAGGGATTGATGATTTGGATGGAAAAAGCGATAGAGAGATTTATTACTGAAGAGAGTGGAAAATGCAGGTGACATTGTGGGAAGTATTTGCTATTTGTTCAAATTCCAGACCAGCTGAAAAGACAGTGTAAAATCAGGCAGCTCTGTTTAAAGATGTCTGCTCTGTGCAAACAACTGAAAAAAATTGAATTAAGGATTTAAATGGCATCGCATGTTTGCTTCATCCTAATTGTTAAGAGATAAGTACGATGCAGAGCAAAAGGGAGCTGTGGTGCTGGAGGAGAAGGCTGGAGACTGAAGCGCTGCAGTGCCATTTTCGTACCGGGTTTGATTTACCTCGTTCACCGCGTGGTCAGCTCACCCAGATGCTGAGACGCAAGTTGTGCTTCAAAATCAAACCAAGCAACTAATTGCAAACCCCTGCTCTGGAATCACGTGAGACAGTTCAAAGCGTGGACAGAGTTTTAAGTTCCGTGTGCTCTAGGGAAGAGTCTCTCTGGAAGGGTAAGGCTGAAATGATCGTGAGATGTTTTCTGTCTCCTCATTTGTATGGGATCCAGCTAATAGAGGAACAGATGCCGGGGCTTTGCAGGTGCATAATTATCTTCTGCAGGTGCATAATTATCTTTTGTCCTCTTTAACTCATTGCCACACCCTGTTCTGTGCCTTATTAGCCAAGCTGGCTTCAGGCCCGATAGGAAAACTAACTTTTTTTTTTTTTTCCTTGTCTAAACAGCCCGAGCTACGTTGTTCCAAGCAGTCTATCCCACGGAATTAAACTCGTCAACCCCATGTTCCGAGGCTATGCACAGCAGGTGGGGCCTCAGCAAAAACGTGCCATCCTTCCAAAGGTGGTGGGGTTTTATTTCCTGCAGCCGTGTGGTGTGTTCGGAAGGAAGAGCTTGAGCTCGGGGATCGTGCCCTTTCCGTGTCAGTGTGAGTGATCTGGTCGAGCACTTGGGTGGGATTTAGGAGACCTGGGTTCTCCTCCAGGCTCTGCCTCTGGCTTGCTGGTGCCAAATCAGCGCGTTTTCGCGTGAGCTTTGCCGCCTCTGAAATGCTGATGATCGCCTCCTTTATAAAGATCTTGGAGATCTATTGATACAGGCTGTCTGAGAGTTAGGTATTATCCATTCACAGCAGACCTGAGAAACCTGGATAAATCTGTATTAAAAAGTTACAGATAGGAATGTTCTATATTATTTTTCTGGGGAATTACAGCAAACTAAATCTTATTTAAAGATAGTATCCTTTCTTATTTCTTTGAAGTTTTTGTCAGCATGTCTCTCGTGTTTATTCATTAGAATAAAATGTAAAACATCAAACTATGATTAGAAAACGTACAAGAGAAGTGACAGTACATCTAAACTGTGATACTGACAGGAAATCAAAACAGAGGATAAAAATAATAATTAATGAAAGAACTTCTGAATTTATTTTTGACGTGAAGTACATCAGACTGGAAAACTCTCAGCTGCGAAGTTGAAAGGAAGACAGGGCAGGCTAAAAGCCAAACTTCCACAAAGTAACAGACACATCATAATTAACTTTCTGGAGCTGTCAGAATACAATGTCATTTTCCAGCAGGTCCTTTGAAGCCAACGCATGAGCTTTTTTACCGTGTATTGTGAATGTAGGAGCTTACACCTCGATTGTATAATCTTTGGTTTCTGGCTCCATTCCCTATTTATGAAAGATTTTGATCTGCCCTCTCTAAGAGAGGAATTGCCATGAGCAGAAGTCAGCATTGATGAAATTTGTTTTGTGGGCAAGAGTCTCTTCTGCATGGCCTGCTGTCCGTGTTAGGCTTCTCCGTGTCTCTCACCTCTTACCGGCAGTAACAGATAAATAACGCTAACAGGGAACTACTCCTGCTTTGCAGGACACTCAGGAGTTCCTGCGGTGCCTGATGGATCAGCTTCATGAAGAACTGAAGGAACCAATTGTTGCAGAGACGAGGGATTTGGATGCCAGTGACCAGGACGACAAGCGAGAGGGTGACCGGAGCCCTTCGGAGGACGAGTTCCTCTCCTGTGACTCAAGCAGTGACAGGGGTGAAGGAGACGGTCAGAGCCGGAGCACAGCGGGCGGCAGCGGCTCCCTGCCAGAGACAGAGTTGCTGATCCAGGACGAAGCAGGGAGAGGGATCTCCGAGAAAGAGAGGATGAAGGACAGAAAGTTCTCCTGTGGCCATCGGCGCAGCAACTCGGAGCAGGTGGACGAGGATGCAGATGTTGATACCACGATGATGGCAGTCGATGGAAGAGCCTCACCTGAGGTGCTGCCAGCTCCCCGTCCTGCCAGCCCATGCAGGACACCAGGTACACGCCTCTCCCAGTCGTGTCGTTTGTGAGAAGACATGCTGTCGTCCTGCAGGGGGCCAGGGTTTCAGTACAGTGGCAAACAAGATGAAATGTGACTGTTCCTTTTATGGGTTTCAAGAGATTTTGCATCCAGGATTTTTCCTCTGTGTCCCTGGCAGTAGTTCTGCTTTTGTGCCCAATTGCTTCTGTGTGAGCCAGAGGTGCTCAGCTGGGCTGAAGTGCTGAGCAAAGGCTACATCCTGAAGGCAGCGAGAGCTGCCTCTGCCAAACCTGCAGACACAGCGTTTGTGCCTTTTCGTAATTTAAGAAAAAGCTTTTGTACATGTACTTTGCTTTGTCTGATAGGCTGGCCTGGGGAAATACTCACTGCGGGAAGGGCCGGGAAGAAGGTGTTTGTTAATGTTGGACCCTGGGCTTTGTGGAGAGAAAAGGGAGCGGCAGAGTTTGTGTGTTTCTGTGTCTCAGGGGAAAGAAAAGAGCAGCAGTTAAGATGTAGGTGTAGAGTCACCTCAAGCTGAGCACATCCGATCTTTCAACACTTCTTTACATAAGAGTCTTACGCTGCCAGCTGGCACCGCAGACAGCAATGCTGTTTGTGTGCATTAGGGATACAGGAGCAAGCTGTAAAACCTAATTAGTCATAAGTGCGAAAAAGTGGCAGGTTGTTGGCTTCTTTTTTTTTTTAACACAAGTTATTAGCTGTTCGGTATGGCTCTTCATGCACTCTTACCCCTGCGCTGAGGGGGAGCTGTGCAGGCAGGACAGGTAATAGACCCTGGACTGTGCATATTGGGAAAGATTCTGTGCTGGAACGTGGAGCTGGGCTGACACCGCCTGCAAAGGGCTGCCTTTCGTAACCGGGGTTTTAACCAGTGCTCCTCTCCCTCCCTGTTGTCCCAAGCAGAACCTGACAATGATGCCTACGTGCGCTGCTCCTCACGCCCCTGCAGTCCAGTCCATCACGAAATGCACTCCAAGCTCTCGAGCAGCCCTCCTCGCTCCAGTCCTGCCAGGCTTGGACCTTCCTACGTGCTCAAGAAAGGTAGTGCAAAGAGGGTGTGCGGGGAGGGAACGGAAGGAGCATGTAGAGGAGGAGAGGTTCATTGACAGAAGAGAGGAGGAAGCCATTACCATTCTGAAACCATCTTAACAGTTGTGAAGTGCTGATTCCCCTGCACATCAGCGCTTTCTAAAATAGTTCTAGGCAAAGACCTCAGTAAACCTGTGGTAAAGTCAAGCTCCAGGCGCAGGAGATGCTCTAGTACGCTCTCATATTGGAGCCCAAAATGATTTCCACGTCTGCATCTGCATGCCGCATTTGTTATTAACAAAATGGCACAAGCTCTGTCCCTTTAGGGGAGCCTGGAGATGTGTAAACATTTGTCTGCCAGACTTGAGTTTCATAGCGCGTGGGCCACAGAACTGTGAGAGCCTCCTGCCTCTTGGACATCTTGGGCTCACAATTACAGAATTGAGGCTGCAGATGCTAGTCCAGCGCTGGGAGAGCTGTCAGGCTTCAGCGCGGAGCCTGGCTTCTGTTCTTATCAAACTGGTCTCTTCATCCCAAGCAAACTGCAAATGGAAATCCCCTGGCATCGTGTCATTTGTGAACACAATGGCACGTTCTTACTGCCCGCTGTCCCTCCAGCTGGGCAGTGACAGCATTGTCCTCAGCTGCGTCCCAGCCCCGTGGCCGAGCTCAGCACAGCCACAGCTCTTCTGGCTGGCTGAAGAGCGCTCTGTCTCGTGCATGTGTGCGTCGGGGAGAGGGTTTGTTATTAAACAAAACTGTGAGTTTGGCAGGTCCCTGCTGTGGAGAGTCCTCTCCAGTGAAAGACACCTGGGGAGCACATGGTAAATGTCAGTGGGGGAAAAAAAAAAAAGGATGAAGTACACAGGCAGGTGAGGAGCGAGAGGATTAAGTGCAAAGCTCAGAGCAAAATGTTGCAAAACCTCAGTAAAGCAGGGACTCTCCGTGGCAGGGTCAGGCTTCTAAATATGTAGTAAGAGGATGGAAACAGGATTTTCAGGAAGACAGTTTCCGCCTGCTGAGAGCTGGCACGTGTGTGTCGGTTCAGTTGGCTGCCTCCCCCTGTCCTTTACCACCCGAAGCAGCAGCTTTTCATGTCAGCTTACAGCGGGCTCCCCTGTCTCACTGGTGTGCGAGTGGCAGCTGAACATGTGGGGCAGCACTTGGGCTGAGCTCTTCTTGCATGCCTGCAAGGCTCCCCTTAGAGATGGGAGACTGGGAAAGAGCTACTACGGGATGGGTCTCTCTTGCCTGTGTTCCAGCCCAGATGCAGGCTTCTGGGAAAAAGAAGAAAGAACTTCGTTACCGCAGTGTGATCTCGGACATCTTCGATGGCTCCATTCTCAGCCTGGTGCAGTGCCTCACCTGCGACAGAGTGAGTCTCCTGGTGCCCCCCGGCCAGAGGGCACGGTCCTCTGGCCTGGAGATCTCTTCTTGGGAAATGATGCTCCTATGTCCAAACCCTCTGGGATGCAGGAGACCTGTGAAAATGTTGATGGGTGGATGGAGGGAGAGGTGTGAAAAATCTGCCATGCCAAGAAGTTGTGTATCTCTGTAGGGGTGTGCGTGTTTATCCGTGTTACTGAGTCTGCCTAGACTGACTGCAGTGCTACAAAAACCACCACAAAAGTCATCCTGCTGACAGCAGCAAAGAGTAATTAGCCAGAGCGAGTTGCTTTTACTGCCAGCTCAGGTTTCTAGCCTAGACAAAATCCAAGCTGTGATAAAAGGTGATGAAGGTCAGGCCTCAGCTCTATTACACGCACGGAAAACCCAGACCTCTTCCTCTTGGATATTTCCAGGTCTCTACGACAGTGGAGACATTCCAGGACCTGTCGCTCCCAATCCCAGGGAAGGAGGACTTGGCCAAGCTGCACTCTGCCATCTACCAAAACGTGCCCGCGAAGACAGGGACGTGCGGGGACAACTACGCCTCCCAAGGCTGGATCGCTTTCATCATGGAGTACATCCGGAGGTGCGTTCCCTGCACACGAGCTCTTTTTCTTTCCGGGGTTTGCCTGCAGTGCAGAACATCAATTGTAACCATTCCTTGGAGGACAGCATGTGATACCTCAGAGATCTTGGAGACTTTTCGTGTAAGCCAGCTGCTACAGCTCCTCTGGCTCTGTCGTCACCTCGAAAGCTCTTGTGCAGCTGATAATCTCTCACTTACTTCTGCCTTTAGCTCAGTCTTGCCCTCCAGAGCAAATTAATTCCCGGTGTAATTTTCTAAATTGTTTCCAGTCTGAGCAGTCACAGTAGGAACATCAGCTGAGAGAAATCATGCTCTCCCTGCTCCTCTGGGATGCGTGAGGGGCTTAGGCCCTACAGCTGGAAGGAAACCCATCATCCACTTTGAGTTCTGTACACCAAAGCATCCAGCTGTTTGATGTGTAACTCTTTCTCTTAATCTCCTCTTCTGCAGATTTGTGGTGTCCTGTATCCCTAGCTGGTTTTGGGGTCCTGTTGTGACACTGGAGGACTGTCTTGCTGCCTTTTTTGCAGCGGATGAGTTGAAGGGTGAGTTTTCTTCAGTGGGGTCTGACAGCATGAAACAAAGGAGACCACGGGGAGGAGTATTGCACGTGCGTTTTGGAGGTGGATTAAGTCTGGGAAGCCTGTGCCAGTATTTCACTTAGAGACTGGCAGTACCAAAACTTGGCAGTTTGACATCTCCAAACCATAGTGAATTTTCCCACCTGCTCAGGGGTGCTGCTTTTTGATTCCGAATGCAGGCGAGAGTGAGTGTTTGCAGTGAAGAGCAGATGTGACCACTGTTTTTTTGTGAGTGCTGTGGCTCCTTAGCCTTCTTAGTGCCTTTGCTTTCTCCATCCACTCTAGAGGACTTAAACAATTTGCTATATTCACTTGTGTTGGTGGATAGTTGTATGCTTGTCTCTGCATTCTCTTCTTGCCCACACTTACTGAGAGAAGGGTTGGGTTTGATCTCTTCTCACCGTGGCTTCCCCAAGAGGTTGCTTAACTGGTTTGTCTGCACTGGATGGAAAAGCAGCCGTAGCAGCGCTGTGTGCTCGAGTAACTACGTAACGGCTTTCTTTTTGTCTGCAGGGGACAACATGTACAGCTGTGAACGGTGTAAAAAGTGAGTTTGCACTATCTGTATTGTGTTGTATTTCTGGAACTTTATTGCTCTGTACTGTTGTCAAACATTATGCTCTGCCCTCTGCCTGGACACTTCTTCTGCCAGGTGGCCTGTACAGTCTGCCTGGCCTTGTATCGGAGTTGTGGTCTTGAGAGGTCACTGAGTGCAGGCAGGAAAAGTGCTGGCTGTGGTGGGGAAAGAAAGGAAGAAGGAGATGGATGGGAATGTGGCTTGGCAGTAGTGGAGCTGTTGTTTTAGGAAGCAGAGGCGGGACAAGGTGTTCATTCCAGGCCTCATTTGGGAAGGATGCTGCAAAAAGCCTGAATTTGTTGCTGTTGGCATTCAGGATTTGTCTTGGAGTTAGCACAAGCAACACCCAGCCTTACCTTTTGGCTTCCCTTTGCTTTAGAGATTTCTCACAGCAAGTTTTTTTTTCCCTCCCTCAGACTGCGGAATGGAGTAAAGTACTGCAAAGTGCTCCGGCTGCCGGAGGTGAGTAAAAGCACCTCGCTTCCTCGTCTTCTTTTAGCAGCCACTGAGGAGATAAGGAGGCTAGAGGTAGGACAGACTCTGTGGTTTGTTTTGTGGCAAAGGCCTCTATCTAGACCAGAAGAGAATTCCCCATTCTGAGCTGATGAGCCAGCAGCATTCATGACGAACAGGCGAGGAACTCTTGCAAAGATAAGACACACAGAGATCTGCTTTTGATCAGAATACTTATGGCAAAACTGTGCTTTGGTGTTCTCTGTCCTTGGTTTTTTAGATTCTTTGCATCCACCTGAAACGGTTCCGGCACGAGGTGATGTATTCCTTCAAGATCAACAGCCATGTCTCCTTCCCCTTGGAAGGGCTGGATCTGCGACCTTTCCTCGCCAAGGAGTGTGTCTCCCAGATCACCACCTACGATCTCCTGTCAGTGATCTGTCACCACGGCACGGCCGGCAGTAAGTCCTTGTTCTGAGAGCAGAGGAACAGGACGAGCACGGGCAGAGCAGAAATGTGTTCCAGCACTGGCCAACACCTCTCCTGGGGTGCAGAGCAGCGTGAGGCCTCCCGCTCCCTTCCCAGGCTGCTCAGCCTCTGCCCTTTGGAAAATGAACCCAGCAGCTTCTGAGGCTGTTCCAGCCTCCCCACTGGGTTGGCTCAAACCACTTCCCCTCGTTCAGTCTCACTGAGAGGCCCTTCCAAGGAAGGCGAGTCAGGGAGACAGCGCCAGGCTCCCCTGCTCCCATTTCTGCCGCTGACGTGAGCCCAGGCCTGACTTGTGTCTGCGCTCCGAATCCCAGCGCTGTCGCGTTTTCTCTGTTGCAGGTGGACATTACATAGCCTACTGCCAGAACGTCATCAACGGCCAGTGGTACGAGTTTGATGACCAGTACGTCACTGAAGTCCACGAGACCGTGGTACAGAACGCAGAAGCCTACGTCTTGTTCTACAGGTGAGCTGTGCCCTCGCTGCGCCGTCACAGAACACCCAGAAACGCATTTCGCACACTGAGTTTTCAGGAATTGCTTGATTTCCTTTTTGTTTCCCGACTTAAGGAAAAGCAGTGAAGAAGCCGTGCGAGAGCGTCAGAAAGTCGTGTCCCTTGCCAGCATGAAGGAGCACAGCCTCCTCCAGTTCTACATCTCTCGAGAGTGGCTCAATAAATTCAACACCTTTGCTGAGCCTGGTCCCATCACCAATCACACCTTCCTGTGCCCTCATGGAGGTAAGGCTGGGGCCGGGAGCAGGAACTCTCAGCTGTACCTTTGTGCTGCAGAAATAAAGCTCCAGCTGTCACCCTGACACAGCGCACGCTGCGGTGCCACCCGCCGCTTCGGCAGAAACTCCAGCCCGCTCGGGGAGAGAGGAGACAATTCCTCCGTTGTCCTGCTGATCAGAGGCCTGGAGGGATGTGTAGTGCCGGGACACAATAGTTTCCAGTTCTCCATTTGTTTTTTAAAACAAACCTGTGGCAAGCAGATAAGGCAGCATTTACCCGTGTTACCCTATCAGCAAGGTTGGCCTCCAGCGTGTGTTGTGAGAACGGAGCACGCGCTGCTGAAGAGGCTCGATACCACTTGTTACTTGTTCTGCTTCTTCATCTGTCGTGCTGGGGAGCCCTCATGTTTGTATTGATTAGAAGTAGAGAGAAACTTCCAAAATTAGTGAACGTTTGACTGTCTTCCAGTAGCAAATCTAGAATCAGGGAGTTCTCAACAAGGAAGATCTGTTTGGCTGTTTTTTATTTGTGTCTTTACCCAGCGATAACGAGTTCCCTGGTTAATTCTTCCTCTTCCCTTTCCTCCACAGGGATCCCTCCTAATAAATACCATTACATCGATGACCTGGTTGTGATTCTGCCCCAAAATGTGTGGGAATATCTCTACAACAGGTGAATATGGCCGTTTCATTCTCTCTCTCAACGAACTGTGGTTTTTGTTTTCCACCGTGGCCACTACTTGAGGCATAACCCCTTCCCAGGGCACAGCAAGTGCTGTGGGCTGGCAAAGGTTGGTATTTGGTAGAGCCTCTGAATCTAAACCAAAATGAGTTGTATTTGTTCCAGAGCAATTTTGTGACCCTCCCTGTGTTGAGCAGAGGCAGCACTCCCTATCCCACTGCAGATGCAGCTCTTTCCCCAGTGTCTGGAGCAATACAAAAATCAATCTCTGCGGGATGGAGGGCTGGGAAGTATTTGCATTCCCCTGCAGTTCTCCATTCCCCCTCCTCTCGTCCTGTGCTCAGGTTTGGGGGTGGCCCTGCTGTGAACCATCTCTACGTGTGCTCCATTTGCCAAGTGGAGATCGAGGCACTTGCCAAACGCAGGAGAATTGAAATCGACACCTTCATCAAGGTTCGTACGGGAATGATCTGGGAGCAACAGCAAAGGGCAGAGGTGGGAAACGGAGACCTGTCACAGTTAGTGGAAAACTCTCGCCCCTGTTTTCCAGAACACGATCTACAGCGTGGCCAGGAGATTGACTGTGGGGTTCCCCGGTGCTAGCAGCACGGGGAGGGGCAGCTGGAATACGATAATGTTGTATGTGGCTGCCGGCAGGCGTGAAGTTTGAAAGCATCCTAGTCTGGTGCCTGTTCTTGGGAGCGGGAACAGGTTATGAGGAAGGTGGTGGAGATTACGTGGGGTTCTTCTGAAGAATGGCAAGGCTGCCTTACAGTTAATGGAAGGGGCTCCCCCAGATCTCAGGAGTGACTCTTCTCCTCTGCTTTCCCAGCTGAACAAGGCTTTCCAGGCGGAGGAGTCTCCAAGCGTCATCTACTGTATCAGCATGCAGTGGTTCCGTGAGTGGGAAGCCTTTGTCAAGGGCAAGGATAACGGTAAGAAGCCACAGACCCGACGGGTGCGATCTGGGTCTGAAAGAGTTCACACACCCGCCGCTCAGACTGCCTGCAGGTCCCCGGGGGCAGGGCAGAGAAAACAAGAGACGTAACTTGGGGAAATCGGCTGCACCTGGTGCCAATGGGGAATGCAGAATGGGCTTTTTTAATTTGTTTGTTCTCTCGCAGAGCCGCCCGGACCAATAGACAACAGCAAGATTGCGCTCACGAAAGCAGGTGGCCACGTGCAAGTTAAGCAGGGTAAGGCTTGTGCTTGCCCTCTTGTGTGTCCCTAAAAGGTGAAGGAGAACATTCCACTGGACGTGGCTGTCCATGGCAAAGCGGTCACAGAGCAGGACAGAGCTGCAGAGGATGACAGTTCTCTGCACGTCCCTGTGCTGATCGCCCTGAGTTCTCCACTGGTGGTTGGAGAGGACGTTTTTGTGTTGTGATGCACTGGCCTTTCCCTCCAAGGGCTGCCCAGGGCAAGGCCCTGCTGGCTGCAGCTCCTCTCACGGCCGTTACCGCTTTCAGGTGCTGACTATGGGCAGATCTCCGAGGAGACGTGGATTTATTTGAGCACGCTGTACGGAGGAGGCCCAGAGATTGCCATCAGACAGAACGTCGCCCAGGTCCAAGAACTGGAAAACCTCCACGGGGAGCAGAAGATCGAAGCGGAGACGCGAGCTGTGTGATCTGTGCGGGACGGGGCAGGGGAGGTATGGCACGGATCCGCCCGCGTGGGGATGGAAGGCTGGGGAATCCCGAGGAGTCAAACCTCTGCCGTCGTCTGGCCCTCAAAGGTGTGTGCAGCTCCCACCACCGCCGCTGGGCACGGCAGGTTTCCTCCGCCGGCCTTTCATCCGGCTTTGAACGGGGTGGTGCTGGGCAAGACTGGGAGAAAAGCAACTTCTCTGTAATTCACCTCTGGTGCGAGGCTGCAGTCACGCTTCACTGGGATGTTTTCACCTGAACCCTCTCCCTTTTGTTTGCTTACACGGAATCAGCACACCTGGCCTGCCCCCGTGAACTGAATCTGCTCCTTTGCAGGTTTTGCTTTTGGCACTTTTAACTCAGATGTATAAAGATAACAAAACACTATTTATGTTTCCAGTGGGCAGCGATGCAACTGGAGAAACCTGTGATTTGAAGCTGACTAAAGCCACACTCTCTCCCAGTAGCTTTATGCTGGCGGTGCACAGCTGTCACGACTTCCTAGTTTTGCTCCTGATCTAGTTCTTGCAAATCCAGTTGCAAATCAACTAAGAAATTTCAAAGAGGTTGTTTCTTTCTCCTCTAGCCCCTAAAGCCACACCTTCACGGTCCAGAATTCTTTTCTCTTTGTATCTGATTTCACGTGTTCAGCACATTTTCAGAGAACAAAGCTGGAAGAGAGTCCTCCTTCCCACTGTAACCTTTGCGCTGAAATTCCCGGCAGCTTTGGGATGCAGCCTGGTTGGTTCACAGGGGCGCTACACGAGCAGCTTAAACTCAGCTCTTGCTGGGCCAGCTCGGTTGGAATGGGACACAGGACGGCTCCGATGCAGACTTTAGGACTCTTGTTTCATCACCCCCCTCTCACACCGGCCCTGCCGTCAGCCTTGATTCATGCCCGTGTCTGACACAAGAAGCAGAGGGGGCAGAAGGACGAGGAGGAGCCCGATGGGTCACACAGAGCCCATTCGGCTCAGGAATTCAGTGCTGGGGAGGGGGCCTGGCTGAGCAGCCCCCAGGCTGTTGAAGCAGCTTTTTAGGAATGAGCTGCTTTCTGCAAACAAGCCTCTGCCCGTGTGCTGAGGTCATTCCAGCTTCTCAACAACGACGTTGTTTGTGTACACAGTGACACAGTGGCTTGTTGGATGAACAGAAGGAACTCGCTCCCCCTTTGCGCTGCTGCTGACGCAGCCGTGGAGCACCCGATAGCGGGTGGCGGAGAGAGGCATGAGGACAAAAACAGGCTAAACACTACGTTTCTCAGCAGGGCTATTCCTAAAAGTTCATCTCATAAGCCAGAAAGGCAATAGTTAAATCTGTGCAAGCATTTGATGCAATTTAATGGAAGCAGAGCAAGGCAGCGGTGGCCTCTCCTGGGCTGAGGAACCGACTGCGTTCACAGTGCTGGAACCAGAACGATTCCACAGGATCAAGTCTGGCCTTGGTGGCACCGGGCCCTGCCCAGGGCTGGGACCTCCAGAGCTCCTCACGTAAAAGCGAGGAGGGAAGGAAAGGCTGCTCTCTGATTTAGAAACTGAGAAGGGATTTAGGACAGGAGAACTTGAAAAATGTGGCCTTCAGATTTATTTTATTTTTAGACCAAACGTTTGCTGCAAACAGCAACAACTCCTTCAAAAATACGTCTGTAAATGGTTCCGCATGTTAATTTTATTATCCTGTTTATTGGATGCTTGTATATACCCAGCCAGGCCCGAGGGAAGGTCAGAGAATGAGCCGCTGATGGGATTTCTTGTTGTTTTAAGCTGTCTTTGTTAGCTCCTGCAGCCACCTTCAAACCTGCTGCAGAGCCTGTAGGCCTGCATGTCTGTGTTGTCCGTGCCGTTCAGAGGATGCTGTACAGATAGTAATAACACTCCTGTACTTAACTGTTATACTTTGTGCTGAAAACGTGTTACAATAAATACATGTGCATTCAGCACGGGCTGCTGCCTGCCTGGCGCCGGGAGAGGGTCCAACAGCTTCCAGGGAGCCCATGGTGTTAATGAGGGGAGAATGACAAAAAAATTAAAAGTACTAAAAAAAAAAATCCAAAGTTCCTGCTGCCGAGTGACCTTGCAGTAAGCGATCCCTGTGAGCAGCCGGGAGTGTCAGCAGCCCCAGACGCCCTGAGCCGTACTGCGCTCGTTCGGAGGAGGGCGCCTGCTCCTTTCAGGTCTGCCTGCGACGACTCCGTGTTTTCATTTAACTGATTTCAGCCGAGTTTGTCTCAGAAAGCCCGTGTTGTCTGGCAGCCTGTGCTATTTGTGACCGTCATGACTGCAAAAGTAACTTGCAGGGGAAGCAGCTGAAGTTTCTTTGCGCTGTTCTACAGTTCTAGGAGAGTTTTCGGTCAGTTTGCTGTGTGGTCCAAGCGTCATTAAGGCTACAGCCACTGACAGGAGCGCGGCTCTGCTGCCTCCACCCCAGGAATCGTTGTGCTCTCTCCAGCCTCTTCCCTGCTGCTGCCACCGCCAGTTGACGGAGTTGCGGACCCAGCAGGGGCTGCCCGAGGGGCTGGAGGAGGACACCAGTTCTCCACCACGAACACTGCGTTAGCCAAAGTCTGAAGTATTCGAAGGAACAGGGCTCGAGTCGGGTTAATGATAACATGCAGCTTGTGCTTTAGCAACTTGAAGTCAACCGTCAAAACTTGCATCTCAAACAAACGCCGTCACCTCAGCAACTGCAGAACAGCTCCAACGTTCCGGAGGCAGTAACAGACACCCTTCCCAAGGGAGGGGATTATTCAGTGTCTAGACAAACAGCTCGAGCGCTGCTCTGGCAAACCCATAGTTGTACTTTTCGTTACCCTCTGTCCGTTAAAACACTCAAAGCTTAGTTCTGCATCTCTGTTTCATTTGAAATACAACTGCAGCGTTGCTCGTGGCTGCTCGCAGTAGGCACCCACAGCTGGCTTTGGGACCCATGGCCAGTGTCCCCTGATGTTACGGCTGAACTCTTGTATCAGGTCTTTCTGCAAATCGCATCTTTCTCCCTTGATTCTATCAAGTCCCTTGCCGACTGCAAGAACGGGGAGATGAAAGAACTGTTCATGCATTGGGCTGATGGAGTTAAACTCGGTATTTAGATGATCTGCTCCCTCCCCGGGTCTTCTGGGAGTACCAGGGAGTTGGGTTCAGGGGTGCTGCTCCTCTTCCCTCAACTCCTCTTGTGCTCAGGCTGTGGCCTCAGGGACTGATGGCAAGTACTCGGCCGGGGCTGCCCCACGCTCTCACCGTATGACGCACGTGCCACACCTCAGCCTGGGAAGGTGGAATTGGCTCTTCCCGCGGTGAGACGGGCCCACCTGCCCCAGGGCTTCACCCGCACGAGGCCACAGCCCCACTCCATGGCCCACGGGGGCTGGGGGTACATTTTGGAACAGCTTAAACACATCCCTTACACTTGATGCGTTCAGTGACACGGCGGCGGATGCAATGCCCATTCTATCTCCTTACCCCTTACTGCTCAGCCTGGCTTCAGTCTCCAGCCTTCAGCCACTCCTGTGGTTGTGCTGTTTCTATTTAATGCTGATGCTGTGCAAGATGAATCAAAGTTAAAGCCAGACTGACACTCCCTCCCATTTATTACTTCCCCAAAATGCAAAGACCAGCAGACTGTTTCATCAACAGCACTGATTTGTCCTGAATTGACAGGGATATTAATTAGTGCTGGCAAAGAACCGAAATTCTATTTAAAAATACACATAGAAAAAGCACTCTGACCTTAGGAAACCATCTCGCTCTAGCTGCTTCAAGTGAAATTATCAGCCAGGTGTCACCTGCTTCGAGCTTCACAGCACCACGATGCGGCTCCTGCCGGTGACCTGGACTAACGGGTGCAGAGGCTGCAGACACACGCACCCTTCACCCACCCTGCAGCTTACAACGGAACTGGAAATACCCTCTCCCCAACTTACAGAAACGCAGCTGAGTTTCAGAGAATTCGGTGCCTTTCATATAGCCACACGTTCACGTATGATGCACAAATGCGTTATTTGCTGTTCTTGCATCAGGTTTAGTTTTAAGACATAATCAGTATCAAAACCACCTGCCAAGACTTCCAGATCGGCCAAAGCACCCACTATGGGCATTATAAGGTCCAGCTCTGCTGGGGAAAATATTTTCCCTATTTCCCAGTTCTCATGGCCTCTTACAGAAGCGGAAAAAAGCAAGATCCTCCCATCCTTCCCAAGAACACCAAACAGAACAGAGTGTTTTTCTTTCTCCTCTGATGCCCAAATAAAGAAATCAAAGCAACCGCTTGAATTTCTCTTCAGTTCCAGCTGGGAAGGTAAAATTTTGATGAAATTGTGCCTCAAAGGGACAGGATGGGAGATAGCTATGTGGGATGGTCACTCAAAGGTACAGGCAGAGCCAAATCAATACTTCAAATACCAGAAAATCCCAGTAGGAAGTATTATGAAATAAATAAATAACAAAAAACCCAAGTACCACAAGTAAGAACATAACGCCATGTGTTGGCAGCAGCTAGACACAAGCACCTCCCACCTCAGAACCGGCTGTTTCTGCTTATTTGTTGTAAATTTTACGTCTGGAAGCAAAACCCAAAGCCCCTCCACTGTCAAGGAGAATAATGAGGAGTAAGAGAGCAGCTATGGGGAGTTTTGGGATATAAAATTTTACCTGGCTGAGGCAGGCACAGCTAAAGTCCTGTGGGAGGGCAGAAGCTCGCTGGAGAGCGATGGCCACACCTCGGCAAACGAGAGCTGCCCCGGCAAAGCGTCACCACCTTTATTATTGGCAAAGGGAAGCGACAAAACCATTTTTCTTCTCTAGATGAGCAAAGGGTCCAGTGAAACCGTTAATTCTGGAATTAGATGTTTATTTAAATATGTGGATGACTTTTTTTCCATTGTTACAAGGTCAATATTCGCTTTCAAATGGAAGCACTTTATTCGGTTGAATTCTGTCTCCAGAAATGAATGGGCAACACCAGAACCTTTTACATTGGCAATGAAATCACAACACTGAGATGCCACCGAAGTCTAGAGATCAGTGCTCAAACACACATACACACACATATACAAATAAAAAAGTGCTCGACATCATCATGTTAAAATAGAATTTGGCTTCTTTTTTAGGTCTTTTGACACTTCAGGCAGGAAAACAGAAAACAAAGAACAATATGCATCAAACTAAATGAACTTCTGAAAAATACTCAGCATTAAACACAACTTTCAGTATCAGTAAATATGTTTCTTCTCTATTTACACGTGTTAAGAAAGGGCATTAGAGACTTTTGCTGGGGATAATGAGATTTCGTAGGATGTACGGTCCGCTCTTCTGGGCAAGATTAGTAAATTCAAGCAGAGTTTTTATAAACCAGTCACATATTTAGTCCTTCAGGTTTTGCAAAAGGTAAATTCTACAAAACTACTCGTTCATTACCCTGGATAAAGGCAGTGGAATAAATGTGTGTAGGCTATGGGATGTGGCCTTTGCTATTTTTTTCTTGCAGTAAGTTTTAAGATCTGAGCTTTCAGGAACTAGTTGCCAAGTTTATAAAAACTCCATACATGGTCTTTCAATAAATCTTTTGAAGAAAATCAGTCAGCTAAAGCTAATGCTCCTTCTAAAGCGCTGTTTAGCAACACAGACATTGCAATTGTTCAAATGTTCCACAGAGGCTGACAATAATATACTGTCCACCTAGATTAAATATATAAAAGCAAACTTTTTTCTAGTTTTTTTTACATAGATGGCACGACAGTAGGTGAAAATGAATTCTTCTAGCTGCTGATTCAACAGTGCATTGGACACGAGAATAAAAATACTGCAGCTAAAAATATTTTAAAGATATTTTTGCACACCTGTTAACTGCTTAACCATTCAGATCCCGTGATAGATGGGTGCAACGAAGCCTTTGCAGGAACCTCTGTGCGAAGCCACAGGTGCCGACCGTGCGGACCCCGCTCTGCTCTCGGAGGCTCGTGGATCTCAACAGTTAAGCGAGCACAGTAGCAGCAACGATAAGGATGGGGAGTTAATTGATTATGACCCTTCCAACGCCTCTAACACTGTAGCTGAACGGCCTCAGCGTTGGTACCGCCCGCACTTCGACGCAGGCTCCGGAGCCACTTGGATTCGATTAAAAAACCAACCTCTTGCTGGCTGATGCCTGCAGATATTAAGCACCGTCATACAACAGCTACAGTACTAAGTGTAGGACTGAGGGACTTTGTCCTATTCAAAATAAAGGTTGGTATCTCGAATGGAGAGAAGGGGACAGAGTTATGGACACAACACGTAACCCGACTCAAAAATTACTTCATCCTGAGTGGGGCAGGCCTGGGCCACCCCCGGCACGGAGAGGACGTGGTTCCTGGACACGCTTCTACGCGAGACCCTGCCCGAAAGCACAGCAGGCAGCAAACCAACACGTGTTTGCAAGCGAAGCAAACCTGAGAGGTTTCATTTTAGGATCACTGCCCCTAGTGGCTTTCCACATCAATTATCTCCAGTTCGGGGGGGTTTTACAAAATACACTGAAGAGCACAAAGAGCAAGTAGATTCCCCCAGAAGATCTCTCTACGTTGATCTACGAATAAACGAGGCCCTCGGGAGCTGCGAAGTAGCAACCGATTCTTGCGGGGCTCAAACAGGTACAAGACAACTGAGAAGTGGTGAAAGATTCGGGGGAAACCAAGCTTATAAAGCAATTGACCCTTTTCTTAGGCAGTTGAGGTCCAGATGGTGTAACTTTGGAGATATTACAGCTCTCTCTCCACTGCATGACACGGTAAAGTGCAGCATCACTTATCATGCTACTTCTGCTTCAAATAAGACCATGTGAGAACAGGATGGGCACAATTCCCGTTTGGCTTCTGGGTCGAGGTCCAGTCCATGGCAAGGTGGGAGAACGAAATAGAGCGGGGCTTCTTTTTTTCTTTTCTCGTATTTTTTCTAAAAAAATTCTCTTACTCAAACGTTAGCTGATGAGAATGCACAAGAAGTCATGCAAAAGGAGAAGGCAGGTCTGAAATGCTGAAAAAACAAACCGACAAAAGAAAACTGCAAAGAGAATAAACGCTGATGAGCCACAAAATAACGCGACCCTCAGGAAGGTGGGCGCAGGCAAGGCAACAGGGCGAGCATGCAGACTGAAACGAGAGCCAAACGGAGGCCTTTGTGACGAGCAAAATGGGGCTTCAAACCAAAATGCCGGTGTCTGTGTGTGTGTGTCTGTGTGTGAGAAAGAGAAGGGAGAGAGGAGAGGGGAATAAAGAGGAGGGAGCAGAGAGAACAAGCAGGAAAACAAGCGTACATACGTGAGCTCGAAGGCTTTCAGGAAACAGCAAGGTTGTAAGGATTTAATACTTGGAATGAGCATCAGCCTAGATTTTTTTTTTTAATTAAAAAAATAAAGGCTGACAAGTATTAGTGACCCTTTGGGGAAAGCAGACTATTGAACAATGCACGCGGATCAAATTTAACATCTGCAAATTCAAAGCCCAGTCCAGCTGCTGTAACACTGTTCCGGGGGAGGCTTCCCGCGTCTCCGCGCCTCCCTGCCACGCTCCCGGGTGAGACCACCTGCAGGATCAGCACTAAAGGCACCGTGTGAAAAGCTGGTGGAGCAGTGCACACATTCAGATGGACTGAGGGACGAGGGAGGGCAGAAGACAAGACCATGCGCGGGACTCTCTGGTTACCCTTTGCGCCAAAGGGCAGCCAGCAGCGCTTCGACCGGCGCTGGGAGGAACCGGGTGGGGGGAAGGTGTTGGTTACGCTTACGGAGGGGCTGTGCTGAGGTGGGAGAAGAGTGGGAAGGCTGGTAAGTTAATCTGAGCCACAAGTAGCATGCCATGAAAAAGAGCAAGCATCTGAATGGTATTGGGATGGAATTTAGGCCTTAATTTTTCAAGTAGGAACTCCAGACAAGACTGGGAGTCTGGCTTTCACGAGTGTGTTTTATTTGCCTGCAGGGTAAACAGACCATTTTGTTTCTCCTTCTGTGACAAGCTCGCCCCGAGGTTCTTGCACCAGCACAAACACCTTTAGGAATCTAAAACATAAGAAAGACAAAAAGAAAGAGACTGGATTAGAAAGAGGCTGGGAGAAACAGGATCCCTTAAGAGTAGCACTACCTGCAGGAGGTTAAAGCAAAAACGACATCCAAGCATCTACCAGGTTACAAGGGGCTGAGGAAGGTTCCAGAAAGGGGCACATGTGGCAGCAGTTACTGTCCCCTCCCAGCCCTTCCCGGGGACACAGCTCTGCTCTGGGAGGAGGCTGTAAAACGCTGGAGCAGGACCCTGCCAGCACTTTATTAGCGCCACAAAGACAAGAGCTTTTTAGTTTTCAGTCTGCAAAGGAGTATTGTACCAAGTGACAGCTCCAGACACCACGAATGGTACTGAAAAAATGACATAAAGCTAAAACAAAAAGAATTTTGCAGACAACTCCAGACTAGCTATCCTTTCCACAACAGGCTGCAAAGAATTTTCACTCTTAATGGACACTCAAAAATAAACAGGTAAGTGAAAGCAGTTTCAGCCTCTTCAACCCATCCTTTGGCACACTCCTGTGCTCACAGACTTGCGGCCAAGGGTAAGTTTTCTCTTTGGCCAAGTGAAGCTACAACCCAGAAGTGTGGTCTGGCCAAAGAGACCGCTGCATCCAAGGGAATACAGGGCGAGTCCACACCTCCCTCCCATTCGAGAGGGCAGGGGAACCTTCCCATCAACTTCACACACACTTCTACAAAACAAAAACCTCCAACAACAAAATAAGTTTCCTGAGAAAGAATTGAATTTGTACTTGGTGTGGGCAGCAGGTGAAAAGCAGCTCTGGGCCATTCGCTTTCCCTTAGTGAAGTTAAACTTCAATGAATCGCCATAAAAAAAAAAGCCTCACAAGAATGAGAAAATAGAATGTTTATTAGAAGAAGACACCATGGTACATCAAGCTATAAAGAGAATCCTGACAGATGATGATTCTTTAAAAAATAAGAATAGAAATGAAACAACCACACTGGCCAGATTTAGCAAACCTTAACACAAAGCAAAACTTTCTACACCAAGTCCAACCCGATGCAGGCAACTGAGTAACCAAAAACACTTTTCAACATAAGAGGAACTGTGTAGTTATCAAAACGACAGCTAGGTTAAGCAGAAGGAACAGCCTATAAAACCATTTGTATTTATACATATATAAAAGGATAAAAACAATTCAAATTCAAGTAACTTTAGTTTTTAAGTTATGTTATATACAACTTTTTTTTTTATATACTGGGAGAACTAAGGGCAAGTATTTAACAAAAGGATTTTCAAAAGCCACAGTCCAGTTTATAATTATTGTCTCCTAAATAATTTGGCAAGCATTAAATAATCAGATACATCCTAGATAAAAAGTGCATCAGCATGGTTAACTTTTACCTATTTACTTTTATCAGTCAAGGCTCTGCACAATGGTTACAGCGAACAAACAGCAGAGCTGCAACACCGAGAATCACAGAGCAACGAGTTTATTTCTACGGCTGGAGGTGAGGAGGAACAGACCCACAGGCGGCGAAAGAGCCGAAACGCTCGCCAGCCCACAGCTCCAAATTTTTCTTTATCAGGAAGTTAAACTTTACAAAACAGCCCATACTCCTTGCAACGGTGTCTATCCAAAAAACCTGTTATTTCACGCAAGTTCTTTTGCGCTCTCACATCACTTCACAACATCCCTCAGTGAAAGACAGTTTTGTTCCCAAGAAGATGATGAGGTACCACATTCAAGACAAACAGTACGGTCGGTCTTGAGCAAAAATGCCCGACTAGTTCTTGTACGCGACAGCCGTCAGCACCAGATACGCGACGGGCAGAAAAGCCCCGTGAGACGCACGGAGGAGTTTTCTTCCTCCTCCCCCAGCAGCGCAAGGCTGGCGTCAGCCCCGAAGCACGAGTTTACATACAACACATCCAATTCTACGTCTGCATGGGTTTTCCCATTTGTAACAGTTTTCTGTGAGCATCACAAAAAGAATCAACTGTGCTGGCTCTCGTTTCTATAAGGAAGGACAACAATGCTGTTCACAACTAAATTCACACAGTCGGGCCAGCGCTTTCATCGACAGCGATGCACAGTAAAATCTGAAGAGGTGAACTTATGTGTGCATCAGCTGAGTGAACGGTACCTAACAGAGTCTTTCCTTGCTGGAGATAGGACATGTGCATTCATCTCTTCTACAGAAAACCTTCCGAAATACAGCGCTTAAAACAACCGTAGCAGCAAACCAGTAGGACAAAAGGTGAATGGGCCTATGCAAACCTACTCAGAGATTTTCTGAAGTGATTTGTACACATCTGGAAAAAAAAAAAAAAAGGCAAAACAAGATAGACATTACTGTTCCTTTTTGTGACAGGGTCTTCTAGCTGGAGATACCATTGCAAACTCTACAAGCAGCCCTCACACAGGTATTTGCAGGAGTACTCAGCCCTCACTCAGCTCCGATGATGACTACAATCAGGAGGGCGACAGCAGCACACGACTTACCTGTCCCATTCACCTCAGGTGCAGCAGCAGAGCCCTGACAACACCAGCTCCAGCCGACCGAAAAAGCTCGCCAGCTGCCCAGTGGCTTTTCAAAGCATTTAGCAGTTGCATTTCTCAGGCAGAGCTGCCGTTGGCTCACGGCGCCAGCCCGAGCTGGAAGAGCCACCGACACGCTCCGGGCTGGCGTGAGTGCTTCCAGCCTTCATGCAACTAACCTTTAGAGCTAACAGCTGCTCAAGCTTCTTTCCATAAAGAGGAGGAGAGAACTACTAAAGTTTGAAAATGCTTTAGTATTTACAGCATCACTTTGAGGAATATTGTAGCTCCTGCTTCATGGACTGAATAAAATCCTTTCTACTGATATATTGAAAGTCAGATGAGAAATGTGCAGCTTGCAACAAAGGTTGTTTTTTAAACACAGCAGCACTTCCCCCAAATCTTTATATGGCTACTGGGACTTTTTACGTAAAGTTCTCTTCTAGCTTTTCTTTTTAACCAGAGAACTGAAAAATGAAAGAGGTAACTATTCTAATTCCTTTACATTACATAGTCAGAGATACATTTCATCCCACTGACGTGAATCATGTCACGTATCGGAGGGCAGGAGAGCCCCGCTTGTTATTTAAGACAGACTTAGATGCCACACTAGCTGAGCTGTTTCAAGCAGCCTGCGCCACTGAACAACAAATTTTCCAGCAGGAGAATAATGCTGCTTTCAGCTATTCCCGCACACAAAGCAGTTGATCTCCACAGGAGAACACAAGGGGAAGAGATGGAATCCCCCGCTCTGTGCTTCCTGCCTTGCTCTGGATGTGAAGGTGAACACACGACCCACGTTCCCCTTTCAAAGTTTAACAAAAGCTGACGGAGCAGCAGACAAGGCACTGCGCTGATTAACGCCGAATCCAAGACCGTGAACTGATGCAGCTCCCAGAGACAGTCCCACTGCTCCTCCCCTCCTGCTGCCTACAGAGCCCAGTGAGAGCAGCTCGCTTGTGAACTGGATGAGGCAGCTTGGTTCCCACCAAGAACTCTAAGGTCTAAGAAACCCAACAACATCTGAACAAAAGTGACCGAACAAAACAGAGATTATTTAACAGTGGACTCCCAGCGTACCCTGATTTGAAACAGGACTAAAATATTTTGATTTCTTGGTGTATTACACTACCAGATGTTCATTGTTCTAGCACATATTCTAGGCAGGATTCCCCTGTAGCACTGCTTGCTTACACGATCCACCTGTTTGTGAGGAGTTAAAAGCAACAACAAAAAAGAAGATCATGGAGTCTAAATTCTGAGTGTCTTCACTGATCGTGTGTGAGCAAAAGTTTCAATCTTTAGTTATGGTCATCCGAAATTACTGCATTTCATCTGAAACAGCAAATATACCCAAAAGACCATTTTCTGAACTGTATTAAGGTGGGAAAGAATAGATGATCTTTCTTAACGTCAGTGTTTTTCTGATGTACCAAGGGTGACAGAGTGCTGTAGAGACAGGCTTTGGGCAGATGTCTCCTTCCCCTTCCAAACGCCTTAACTAAAAGACGACCAGGTTTCAATCTAAAAGGTCCAGAGAACACATCAGGCTCTGAAAAGCTACCACACTGAGACACAAACCACAGCCTACATATCTCCTGTATAACGTTCCGCTGAACCGGTCTGGGACAAACAGCTGACTCGTGAGGAGGTCTGAGGTGCCACCTGGGTATCTGAGGAGAGCCCATTTTACGTCATCCCAACCAGATTTGCATTTCCCCGCACTGCCGGGTGCACGACGGCAGTGAGGGCTGCAGAAGCACCGTCTAGGAAAGGCTGCAGTTTCCCTCTAGTTTTACAGTCTACCGCACTATCCTTCTCTGATCAAAGAAAAAGCATGTTTCGCAGTACAGTAAGCCATATTAGTCCACGTACGAAATAATGCACTTTGTGGCATTGTACAGACTTTTGAAAGGCTCTATCTGCAACACAGAGCCGTTTCAGGGTTGGATATCTCTGTGAAAGCAAATAAAGTAATAATAATAGTATTAAATATAAGTCATAGCACCTTTGGCATTTTTGTCCAAATAGACTTCAACATATGACGTAGGGACATAGCCCTCCTCATCTTCGTTCCTTCGGATTCGTGTCCACCCATCACCTTTGTCTTCTTCTATTACGTAGAGCATTTCTCCTTCTGCTACAGAAATTGTTCCTTCATTCTGACCTGAAAGACACAGTAACACAGAGTTCAGGTTGTCCGGCACAGCGGGAAGTGCAGAAACAAGGAGGGGTGCTCAGTCAAAGGCTGTCGATGCAACCTTCACTGCATCCCTAGCAGCAGGAACAAAAGCATCTGCTTCTGGTGACAACGGTGTGTACGCAAAGAACCAGGTGAATGTGATCCTCACATTAGAGTTTTCATTCTTTTTCTTGCAGAATCCCTGAATAACCGGAGACAAATCACTGCCTTGGTGCCTCTTTACAAAAAAGAATCATGCCAGAGCCTCACTTGCCCTTTTTTGCCTATTTAAGAACGACGGTTTCCCACTGTCCTTGGCATGTGAACTACACAGAGCAGTAAGTGAAACGAGAGTAAAGTTTGAGCGATACCTTCAAACGTATAGAGGGCTTTACATGTTCCTATGGTGGGTAGTGGTTCTTCATCATCAAATTCATCGTCAAAATCTGTTGCAGGTACTTTCATCTCAGTCTCCTGGCTTTGCTCTTCTGTGTAACTGCCATCTGGGCTGCTCAAGAGAGGAAAATACACAGCAACTATAGCAACCAGTCTCAGGAGCAGAGAGAATGACTTAGTTACCAGACACTTAAGGCAAGGTGAGCAACTGTAGCTGGAGCAGCTCAGCAATTCCAAAGTATGCTCAGAACTGGCTGTTACTGGCAGCTGCTCTCACAAAGCAATGGGTAAATCCAGTTATTTTTCCCACTGGAAAGGGTAAGAAATGCACCTGCCTCACTCACCTTCACAACACCGAGGGTAGGGGCTATTATACCCAAAAGTGGCTCAAAGTTGGGATCCCCTACACGCTAAAATCAGACACTTCACAGAGCACCTGCTGTTAGTCTGGTTACAGAGTAAGTTTCTGGGCACTCCAGAGCTACAGTTTTCCCGAAGAAGGAGGCACGCTGCCAGTGTGAAGAGCGCAGCTCTGTACAGATACTGTACCTCTCCCGGTCCTGCGCGCAGCTGTTCATGGCTGAAGTGTTCTGGGCTTCGTACAGTCCGCTCTGCCGCCGGGCCTGCTCGCTCCGCGCGGGCAACCTGCCCTCCACCTCGGCCAGCCAGCCCTGCGGGGGGACAGCAGCGTCACACACATCTCAAGCTTCGACTTGCAAGGGCATCCAAGTCGCTTTTACTTTGCCGTGTCACAGCCGACATTCAGACTACGGAACTAGAGCCAGTTTGTGAGTAGACTTAAGAGCTTCCTTTGGGCTGCAGTTGTGAGGAGGAATAAATTCCGTGCTTTAAGCATGTATTACACCTGTAGGCCTTGCCAGAAAACACACTTACTGAAAACTTGATTCTTTTATGACACTGGGTGCTGAAAACCAGGACCCAAGAGAAACAGTTCACAGCTGCTGTTGGGAGATGCTGCTGCTTTAGTCACAATAAAGTCAAAAGACTTGTAGCAGCTTACTGTAGCCTCTCTAACACCAGAAACACAGAAATCTCAGTGAGTGCTGAATGCAAGAGGACTAAAGCTGGGAGGAATGAAAAAAGCAGTGATTTTCAAGCAGAGGGGAAAAAAAATAGTAAAGCCAAGAATGGTAAGAAACAACTGCAGTTAATGGGTTGTATCTATTTATGCACACAGTGTAACTTCCAGAGTGAAGTCTTTTCTCAGTCCTATAATCTTTCTTGTGTAATTACAACAGCATCATATATTCCAAATACTCCTCATGCTCTTGAGATTTTGCATCTCTAAGAAGCTTCCTGTCAATGGCAGACTATTCCTTAAAACATATTTTGTCTGGTGGTTTCTGTACCGCTGCTAAAGACTACAAATGGTACTTCGCATTTAGGTACCTCTGATTTGCCACAGACATCTGTAACACGATGCTTCAAATTATTTAATTAATTAAATAAGCATCTGAACCTTCTGGGCAGTCCAGAGAGCACTTATCTCTTAGCCTCCACTTAGCACAGTTTGCTTTCTGTGGCAAATGAAAGAGCAGGACTGTTGGCTGACAGTCACAAGAGATGGTGCATATTTGCGTTACACACAGAGGCTCAAAGATCTCAATTAATGCAAGTGCCTAAAGAGCACTTACCCATACACAGTAAGAAAACACATCAATACATCTGGAAAAGCAATGAAGCATCTGCTTAGAACTAAGCATGTGCTCAGTTACTTTTTACTCTTCCCATACCTCAAACTTCTGAACTTCTAATCGTAATTTTTCAATGTTCTGTCCAAGTTCTGCTAATCTCTGGTCCACACTCGCTGCATCTCCCATCTGTGGGTTCTTGATATACACGTCTTTCATTTTTGTTAAGGCATCTCTGAAAGACAGAAGAAAAACCAAAACATGTATGTGTTAGTGCAGTTGGGGGAAAACATCCCTCTATAAACAGGGGCAAATAAGAGGATCATAAACTGCCTTTGCTTTGTGGTTCAAGCCTGATCTCTTACAAAGGTAACTGAGAACATCCACGCAGGGGCTTCTGCCTGGATAGAAACAACCATCAAAAAGTACCAGTAAAATCACTTGCCAGAAGAGAATTAATTCTGCCAGAAACAGAACGCCTTTACCTACAACGCGACATGACAGAGAGACTGCGCACAAGGCACACTCTTCAAGCTCCTACATTAAAAGGAGCGACTCGCTCTGCGGGCAGCAACAGGTTCTTCAGCTTAGCGAGGCCGGCAAGAGGATCATGGGCTACCCAGGAGCTGGGCTGTGGCAGTGCAACCACACAACACGTTTAGACCAAATGATTCAAGCTTCACGTGCTGCATTTGAAGAATCCTAGCAGAAAAATAACTGAATTCTTGGATAGTTTGCAAGGCAAAAGGAGAAATTTTGTACTGGCTTTTAGACCAACGTGTTCTTTTATTTAATATATCTTTGCAATATCTGCTTGCTAACCCTGGAGGCAAAAAGAATTTGGAATAAAATAATTTAGAATAAAGTAATAAACTCACAACCATCACAACAAATCACAGCTTCAACTTTCTAGATGACGACTATCTCAGTTTATGGAGCACAAACAGTTTGCACCATTATTATCCATCAAGGGCTGAAACCCAGTTGAGAAACTGGGACAACGATGTGGACGTATTAATAATACAAACGGAGGGCTCACCAGCAACTTTCACCCTGCCTGTTGCAGTGCCTTTTGCAACCCAAATAATTCGCAAGGCTTTTTAAGCAGTGTGAAATAAATGAAGCTAACTGCAGATGGTTTGCATTTGTCACGGCGCAGCGACAGATGGACCTTAGGCTGCATAATGCGACCCTCCATCCGCTTAGGTCATACAGCATTTCTCTAGACTCTTCCTGGGGGCTGTGTTTCGTATCAACCCAGATGCCAGGGCCTAGGGTTTCAGAGATGTTAATTTTAAGTCCTGCTCTAATGGATGTGGCACCGTAAGGCCAAGATTAACACAGTACGTGCCTTCACGAGCTCCCTGAGGAAAACCCGCGGAGCTCGCGCTGACAAGCAGTTTGACTGGACTCAAGCTGAGGCTAAACTTACAGAAAAAAGTTATCAGCACGATGATGAACGTTTCGGAGCTTAGAGACGGGTGCACTAACGGGCCAGTTTCCTGTGTTACTGGCACAGCGATTCAGCTTTCCTCTAGGCATTAGCTGGGGGGAGAAAGGTTAATGCGAGTCCCATGACTCAAGTTAACGCTCTTTATATTTTAGAGTTTCCCACCAAACTCCTGACAATTGCAATCTTGTGCCTGCCTTTGCTTTGTGTGTACAGAGAATGGGAGAAAGTGTGGGTGGTGAGGAACTGGGACTGCTCTGTGGCTGAAGCCCTAAGGGACAATATTGCAAACATATGAGTCACAATTATTACTATTCTTTTAACTCTTACTTAACTGGTGGTGCTGCTTCCGCAATCGTACCCTACCATTATTCAAAATAACCTCATCCTGCTCTGATTTCCCACTGGACTTTAACATTGAGTTACCTCAGAGTCAATACTGAGCAGAAAGGAAAATCTGCACAGAGACAAATGGAAGTTACCACAGAGGAAAAAAACATAATAATGAGAAATCATATACCCACAGGCAGTTTTCCTTTCTTATTCATGATATAAAACAAAGAAGAAAGTTTGGGTTACGAGACAAACTAAACAGTTTCTTCAAAGCAAGCTAGCAGAAAACGTAGGCACATCTGTACAAATGCAAAGCAGTATTTAGAGACAGACTAATACTGGACAGGCTGTTTTGAAATCACTCAGTGATAAATTCTTCCTCTTACAAACCAAACATGTTGAATCTTTAATGCAACTGCAGAATGTGAATAAACAGAAAACAACAAATACAGGCTGCCCAAATCAATAGAAAGAGTGTAACTGAAATAGCCCTACTCTTAACCAGAATGATAAATGCATCCACAAAAGCACAGGAGTCATTATCTTTCTGCTTCCAGGAAACATAAGCTACAGATCAGAGAGCCTTAAGATACAATCAGCACTTGCACGATGTTTTCACGCCAGATAACAGCCCCTTTTGCTGGGATCTACCCGGGCCCATCACAGAGAAACAGCCACTCTGCTCAGCGCTGGGAGGTTTGTGATTGCACGTTCGACTGAAGTTGTAGGGACATCTTGTTCTTTCCTAAAACACGCCCTCGGCTCACTGCAAGAAACAAACTTAGCAAATCTCACAGGAACCCTTGACTGGCTCATGATTAACGCTCTCTCATGAAAGCCCAAGAAAGCAGCTCCAGAAAGAATGAAAAACTGTCTCCAATTGCTACACTTTTATCATTCCCATCCTTATACCAGGATCTTACCTTTGCACAATTCCAAAGGCAGGATACGTATTACTCTGAGGTGGGAGAATGGAATAAACAGAATGCAGCTTTTGGCCCAGCTCTGCCCTGCATCAGCCACAACTAAATAACCGATTTCACAGTCGGAGTTATGGACAACCTCACATCTCTCACGTTTTTAGCCATATGTAAACTCCAGCGGTTCCTTTCTCAGAAAGTTAAACAAACCCAGAACCTTGTTCTTACTTGTTCCTGCTTATATTTTCGCTGTTGGGGTTGGACTAGATGATCTTTTGAGGTCCCTTCCAACCCCTAACATTCTGCGATTCTGTTCTATATGAGACTACCTATTTCATTTTTCATTGGAGAGGTTTGACATACCTTTGATCCATCTCCTTCTGAATGTCTCTGTTTAGTTCATCGACTTTTTGCTGAAGTTTCTTTCTTCTTTGCTCAGGTGGGAGATTGCTGAAGTCCTCTGGCCCCGCTCCCTGCACAGAGTAGAACGAAGGGGAGAGAAAAAAAAAATCAGACCCTAAAAGAATCCTTCAGGATTGCATTTTGAAAACAGCTCACAAAAATCTGTCCAAAATCACAGTGGTCTGAAGCATTGTTATCATTCGTACTGAGAGTTGCCAGTCCCTGAATGGCTGGAAATCTGGATGCCTTAGAGATAATCCCAGGACCACACCCCGCTTCCACATAACCATAATTATCAGATTTTACTTAACAGAGTTCCATTCTCATGGAAAGCTG
Source organism: Trogon surrucura (assembly GCA_020746105.1). NCBI lineage: Eukaryota > Metazoa > Chordata > Aves > Trogoniformes > Trogonidae > Trogon > Trogon surrucura. The sequence continues at coordinate 6,450,151 of CM036636.1, forward strand.
ATCTTTCCTGCTTCCCTCTACTCTGTTACAGACAGCATCCCCATAAAATCCGCTGTCAGCTTTTACTCCTGTGCCACAGTCACATTTCTCATGCACACTACTAAGTGCTGGCTCGCTCTGCATAGTCCGAGTGTTGTTCCAATACAGTTAATTCATGTCAGGGCTCTCCTGAACACACTAAAGTAATAGAAATCCTTCCTCTGTGATCCTCCAATCTAAAACCACGTTCCACGCTTTCCAGTACCCATATTCCTTATCAAAGTCTCTGAATTTTTCCTCCCTCACTTATGGTAGCATAAAAATTTAGAGTTATATCAAAGCTACAGATCAATCAATTTGAAATCATAACCAAAGAAAACATTTGAAGACCACGGTGGTTACCTTTGTGTGATTCTGCTTGAAAGCCCCTTTTCTGCCTTCAAACTGCTATGCCTCTTCTTGATTGCCTCAATTTGACACAGCAGATAGATGACACATAAAATACATCCACACCATTTTCTTCAAAGTACCGCCTATTTTTGTCTTGCGAGAAAGCAAGGGGGACAGTTCGGGTGGGCTATACTCAACACACACCAATATTGATTAGCTGCACCATAAAGGAAAGAGGTTCTTGTACATAACTTTGAACTTGTGTGGCTGTTTTCTTGTTTTGATTTCTGCTCACTCCATGTCCCATTTCTAAAGGGGAATACCAGAGGATGGGTGAAAGAAGGGTAAAAACCCAAAGTCGAGGAACCAAATCCAGTGGCCCGTCAGCTTGCGGAAAGCTTGTGAGCAGAGTTGCAACATTAGTCTTATCAAAACGCTAAGTCTCCTTCTCTGAGAGGATTTAGTGGCCACTCTGCCCCAAAAGCTGCCCTTGAGACTCTTTCAATTCCGCCCTGAACGTGCTCCCAGACAATTCGTTCCTTTCTCAGCAACTGCAGAACAAGCTGTTTAGGAAGAACTGCTGGGTGTCAGAGGGAGGGAGGACAACTACAGACAGGTCACCTACTCCTCCGCTCTAGCGATTTCAAAATAACAGAACGGGCAAACCTAGTGAAACCGCTGCCATACTGATTTTCAGTAGAAGACAGCATATTCATCTATAGTTAAGCCTTCAACATCTGTGTAATAATACACTTAAAATTCCATTTCATGAGACAACGCAAAAGTAAATTTAAGACAAATGAGGGAAACAGCTAAATCACACTGATTCTGAAACTTTAACCACATGAAGACCAAGCAGGGCTTACATTACCTGTTGTGCATGGTACAGGAAAGATCTATTCCAAGGCCTTCTTTAATGATCATACTTTGCTTGATAGCAACTCCCACATCACATTAGACCTGACCGTAGTTCAGTATTATTTTATGGATAATCTACACACTAAAGCCATATGTAGCTTTTTAAGTCAAAGCATCTGGAGGTACCTTTGTAAATAGGTAGTCTTTACCTAACATATTCTTCTCAATTCTAAGCACAAGAGAGGGATGCTTGAAAATACCCCCAGATACACATTCCGAGAATGCAACAGATGTAGTCGAACAAATCTGGAAAGCATCATGGTTTTGATCCTTCACCTTCATCCAAAAGCTCTAGGCTGGGCTAAATTCAGCATCTTTGTTCACAAAGCTTCAGACCAAAGCATCAGGGTTGCATAGAAATGCGTGCCTGAGAGAAGGAGGCAATCTCACTCGAACTTTATCCCATGCTTGGCAACTCCCCATCATAACAGAAGCTACAGTTCCTCCTCTAAAAGAAAGAGTCAAGGAGCAATTTTTGCACATGCTGGGCACATTTCATGCTCTCAAGCAAAACCATACCTGGGCTATCTCTCAGGTAGTGAACACTGTCTACATTTTTAGAAATGCTTCACCCGTGAGGTGCTGGTGGGGAAATCTGGGCTATTTGTGATGTGCTGTCATAGGACCAGCAGAGAGAGTGCTCACTAGACTTCCTTGCATAAAGGAACTGGGATTTAGGATGCAGATCGTCCCAATGACAAGGACCGTGAAAAAAGGGGCCATAGTAGGATGAATTCCTGGGCTGAAGCTACATGTGGGAAGAGCATGAGGTTTATCAGCCCCAGTTTTGGCTCTTGCATGGCTGGGAACCAAGAGGAAATTACAAACAAGCCGATTTTCTCCACCTGAGGTACACCTGAGCCTCAGCCCTCTCTGCATGTATTTCTGAGCCGTGCACTTCTTGGGGAAGGGCCAGGTCAGACAGCTCAGCCATGTAACACACCCAGCTCTGTGAGCAGGAAATCCCTGGTATAAAGTGTTGCACTACCAGGACAGTGGCTGGGCAACAGCCAGAAGAACAAGGTTTGCAGGTAAGCTAGATGCTTCCATCACTCCTCAGACCTACCACAGCTCTTCAGCGAGAAGCAACATTGCTCATGGAGTCCGAGCAAGTCACTGTGTTGACAGAGCAGCACAGGACCCGAAACCTCCAGAGCTGCCGCAGGGAGCTTCAACAGCCTCTGCTTTTCCTCCAGATAAGTTGCTATGAACAGAACAGGCCCACAATGACGTATCCAAGAACAACAGATGTGTCGGGTAAAGAGCACTTAAAGGAACTAACTGGTGGGGAATAAGAAAACTTTCAAGCTAATGCAGTTAAGGTAGTTCTGCACATCCTGTGAAGCTCTCTGAAACTGCAGCCGGTCCGTCGTGGCTCCTGCCTGCTGGCACGGAGCAGGTCAGCCAGAGAGTCTAATTCTCCTTGTGACTGGGCTCTCAGAGGGCAAAGGAATGGATACAAGCTCTCAGGCACGTATCGAGGTGTGGAGTATCTCGAGCAATACAGTACCTTGTGTCTGAAGTTCAGCACAGAATTTGCTTTCCCAAACACGTTCACCCCTTCCCTTTCCAGCTCAGTAACGTATCTTACCGTCGTTCAAGAAACCTTCCCAGCTGCATCCAAGATAGAATTTAGGATTTATATCCGTACATCTCTCCATTTGTAAATTCAAATCTGAGTTAACCTTGTTGGTTAAGGTTTATAGAATTTCAATTAATATCATTATTAGTTATTCGGAAGGACTACATAGGGCTGTAAAATGTAGGTGACAGTGATGCAGATTTCCAGTAACACCTGGACGTGGAAAGCAAACTTTGCAGCTATGTTACACAAAGACATGCATTTCTCTCTGGAAAAGGTCCAGCAAGCACAGAGACCTTTATTTTTTGTTTTCTTTAAAGCTTTCAATGCATACTTATACAGTAGTAGAATTACTCGATACCATTTTTCTACATTTTCATAGCCCTAGATTATAAAAGTGAAAACTAAACTACAATTAGAGTTAATTTTTAGCAGCTTATTAGAAAGGCTGAATTCTGATCACCTCTATTAGACTCCAGACCTGCGTATTCAGAGTTATCTGATAAATATAAAAAAAAGCAAACGCAAAGAAGAAACAAATTTAACAGTTAATTTCAGTGTCATGTCATACGTGGCACAGTGCACATTAAAACACACACAGAAAATTGTGATTAAAACACGGGACAGGCATGCCGTAAATGTGCTTACCAGCTTGAGAGAAAGCTTCATGTAAAAATTGGAGAGATACAGGGTGGGGGGAGAAAGAGAAAAAACAACAGTGCATCAGTAGGAGAGGAACTTTTTCAGACCGACGTTACAATAAAATGACACATCATCCCCTTGCTGTTGGAAGGCAAAATGGGTAACACTAACAGGTCTGTGCAAAAGTTCACAAGATGGACCAGCTCTGTCAGTCAGCTGCCGTTTCCTCGCCAGAAACCGAAATGGAAAAGCGTTGCACCTCTTCCCAGGTGTGCTTTATTTAGTACTGCAGGTGTAAATCTGGCCCGGATTGCTTGGCTTGCAGCTGCTACAACAGCAGCAGCGATTTTTTCTCATTACAATAACATCTCGGGCCTGGAAAAAAACCCCTCAGAACTTGCAAATGTATGCAAAGATCAAAAACGTGCTGAAATGCAGTCGTGAGGATCGGCCACTTTATGCAAGGGCTTAAAAGAAACGGGGGTAACACCGAGCCAAAAGGCGGCGGAGAGGTAAGGTACAGCACTTGGCCTCCAGCAGCAAAACGCACGGTGGGATCTCTGGCGATCATTTCCAGCTCTCAGGCCTGTGTCCAAAGAACAACATCCCCGAGGACTGCCTGGGCAGTCACGTAAAGTCGTTTCATGTTCCTGAACAGTTCAAAACCAAATGCTCGGTCTGAAACGTACTTTGGCCATACAGCCAGACAAGCTCAGGACCAAAAAGGAGGAAAAATAAAAATCAAAAAATCCGTTCTCCTTACACCGAATTGATTCTATGACAGCGCAGTAAGACATCATTCAAGCTCCCTTAAGCAACGTATGTGATCTAACTCTTCAGAGGTTATCTCCGTTCCTGGTGCAGAGCCCAAAACATTATCTTTTAGTTCCCCTGGGAAAGCAGGACTGAAGAGAAGCGCCTGCTTCGGGAGCCCCCACAGCAGCAGGGTTTGCCCCTGCCCTCCCCTCCTGGAGCTCTGGGCAGCCCAGGAGGGGGTGCCTGGGCAGCCACCACTAAAAATCACCAAAACTTCTCCTGGTGTTGCAATATGTTCTGGGAGCTGCAATTCAGAAGGTTTTCTGAGAAATAGAGCGGCTGAGAGTGCTGCCGTGCTCTTCTGTCCTGTGCTGAGGAACACGACTGAGCTGCTGTTCAAGATACAAACCCGGGCTTTAAAGGGACAATCAGAACCGCACCGTGGCCGCCCTGCCAGCCGCGTGGGCACGGCTGTGAAACGCTCAAACTATGCAACAAGCTTCTAAGCGCGTAAATTCACGTCCTTGGTAAAGCCAGCTGCAACATGGAAGCTGGAAAATGCCCCTCGCTCAGGCAAGGAGCTGTCCCGTGAGACTTTGCAGTCGAGATTCCTCGGTTCTTTCACTGCCTGCAGCTCCCGGCCAAGGTGCTCTCAAACAGATGCTCCGTGTTTAGCAAAAGCGCAGCTCTTTAGGATTGGATTGGAAATAAAAGTGGCTGCACACCTGTGATGTTTTTGACAGGACGATTTAAGAAATACACGTTTTTCAAAAATAGCAATTACCAGTAGTTACCAGAATTTGCACAGTAGCACATGCCAACCATTCAAGGCAAATACAGGGCCTTGAAATAAATAGTGAAATATTCCATCTGCACCGATGCAGCCAGCGGCAAAGCAGCGGCTACGCTTCCCTCTGAAGTTCAGCCCGTTAGGAAGTAAACACACGATAATAATCACAGTGCAAGGAAGAAATTCACTCTCTCAGCTAAGAGGTCATTAAAAAAAAAGAAAAGCAAACAAACCCAATCCATTTGAGAGAATTATCATACAGGAAGGAGAACGAATGAGCTAAAACGTGCTGCTGAGGAAATTCAGCGTAGGCAGCTTTTGTTTGCATAATTTCTGTAGCACTCCTGTGAACTTTCGCAGAGACATGATCAGCACAAATTGAGACCCTTGTACGTATATACAGACAAGACTCATGATGCAGAATAAATATTTACCTACGAAGCACTCTATAAAAGGCACAAATGTAAGCTACATGCGCTAGTTTCTAAACACTACTCACTCTAAAGGCACTACACTACTGCGAAGAATCATCTGCATCAAGGCTATTCTTTTGCTGTAAATTCAGCAAATTGGAAAAGGATTATAGACACTGTATGCCGAATTCTTATGCTGTTAAGTGTAACAAAAATAGAGAACTTATTAATAGCATTTCCAAATAGTACATCAGGGATTGTTATAACCAGTACAAATAAAGCAGATCATAGACTGGAAACAACGAAATGCTGAAATAAATCATGTTCAGTTTTCCATTTCTGAAACGTATTTGTAATTTTTCAGGAGGCAATTCAGTTTCTATAAACAAATGGAAGCAGACTGAAAATAAATCTGCATTAAACACTAAGTAGCTACTTTTGTCCATTCTATTGGGTTTTCACAGCTAGAAACTTGTTCACAGCTCCTGGAAGAACAGGGGCATTTCGCCCCCAAACGATCAAATAAATCACATCCCCTCAAAATGTGCAAATCTGTTTCAAGCTGTCAAGGTAAAACAAGTCTAGCTTGGTCTTGCAGGGAAAAAATGAAGAGCTTAAGAGCCACAAGCTTCAATAACACATGAGAGAGCATGAAAGCCAGCAAGTCCATGTGTTATTGGACAGTCACGGCCACTAACCTCACTTACAGAAAACAGGGTTGAAATAATTCACTGGATTTCCATACAACCAAGAGGTAATTTTCTGTATTTAGTGGTCCTGTAACAAACCCTCCCGTACTCTGCTTTACCCAATATCAGATTTAGAGCTGACGTATCTTTATTCCATGAACTATCATCAGTGCAGAGAGTTCAGGGAAGTGTGAGAAAGCTCCATGGAGCGCTCCACGACCGAGGCACAGAGCGCGTCACTGCGCTGCTGTCAATCAGGGGTCGGCTCATGATGCTCAAGACTGAATTCATAAAATAATTTAGAATAAATGCATGGAACCTGTTTGTAGCACTGACTCTGAAATTCACAGGCCCAGCTACTTTAATTGTGCCAATTCAAGTACTTAAATTGTGCCAATTTCAGCATTTCCAGGACTCGCAGACGTATCTCTCCTTCACACACCACCATAAGCTGAAGCTTGCCTGCCCCCCCAATTTTCCTTTTATCTTTTACAAAGCACATTCCCACAGCACACTCCATCCGGGCGTTGTAAGTGGGGTTAGCGACTGTGCAGCAACGGTATGGGCTGATCACACCATACACGGACTTACAACATATTCCCTAGCCTCAACGGCACACGTGGGTGTCCCTAAAGTCCTCTTCATGAGTTCTTTGTGAATATACAAAGACTGTGTCTGCTGGTGAGTCAGCAAGAGAAAACACATCCGTTACAGGGGAGACGAGCACAGCACCTCTGTGTTTACTGCTTCTACAGCAAAAGCCAGCTCGGCGTTTAACTAGCCTTCGAGCGCAAAGTGGAAGCGTCCTAGAAACTAGGCCAATGTTAAGAGAGCATTCTCACACAAATCAGAAACAGTCACATTTTGAAATGCAGAAGACACTTCTCCGGGCTAGAATAAACCACGGCTTTAACCACCCCACCCGTCAAAAACTTCTGGTCTTGGCACAGATTGACTTAAACACTTCCATCAGAATAACGAGCATCGCAAGGGGCAGGGAACAGAGCAGGCACGAGGAGGGGTGGTTTTGGTTTGGTTGCTGTCTCTGCGTGCTCGCAGAACAACAAAGCACTGACCAACACGCAGGCAGAGCGAGAGCTCAGTGTCAAGGGAGACGACTCCACAGCAGCGCACGGAGGCAAGACGGGGTGCACAGGAAAAACATTAACTGGTGCGATGGAAACCACGTTGTAATGAAGTCAACAACTTCCACTAAAAAGGAAACCACAAAAGTCCCTCCGTGTGCCTTCTGCATCTGTCTGGTGGGTGGAACTTGGGTAATGACAGCAATATCTGCGTCCCAGCTCCCTGACCCACCCTCTCTGCTTAACCCCTACCCAGTCCTCGAGGTAAGAGGGAACAGGCAAGTCCACATAACAGCACACAAAGTAATTCAAAGGTGTAAGTTCTACCCCTGGATTTTGTTAGTTCAGAAGTATTGCTCTTTAAATAAAGGTGCTGATGTTACTGTTGCTATAGCAATAAAACAAAAGAACACAAAATTAATATCAACTAGCAGAAAACCAAGTTTTCTTTGTCCTCAAAATGGAATTAGAAAAAGCAGAGCAAGCATAAATGAAATTATGACTTGTGTAAGTGGTTCCTCATTTTTTTGTACTCTTCTGGCTTGAACTTCCCTAAAGACACGGAGTTGATTTCAACTGTTGTACCACTTCCATGCTGCCTTTTTAAAGAGTTATTGGAAACAGCCTTTAAAAACTGGGTAAGAGAGACTTTTTTCCCTTCCTCTTCTAGGTCTGATCCACAGTAAGTGCTGTGACAGTTTTATGGTATTCTCTATAATGGAGATTTCTGCTGTTGGGGTTAGAAGAAACTCTGAGGAAAACACAAAAATGTGATTAGAAAACCATAGTCACTGACAACAGTCAGCACCTATATTTTTAGCTTTTTTTTAAAGCAGGCTAGGATTTCATACTGGCAGTGACCACTGACACTGGCACTGGTGCCTCTACACTAACCTTGCATCTGTTGTAAATTGTTCAGGCATCTGCTTCCTTTCATGGAAACAAGATTCATTAGATTATTTTTTGTTTGTTTGGAAGCCAAATTAAATCCAGACTGGGCACAGGACATATCATTACTAATTATATAATTAATTTTAACAGTCACCAGTGATTTTTCCACTTCAGTTTCATACTTTCTCATTCCAAACGCAATACAAGATGCTAAACCTAAACTGTCTAAGGAAACTACTAAACCGTGCTGCCTCTCCCGACACACTGTGATAGCAAAGATTTCATGGAGGAATTGCACGGGAATCCATTCCCTCCCTTCTGTTTCACGGATCAATTACAATGTGCCGTTAGTTCTGCTGGTGGCATTTATCCTGTTAAGGTCTTGCTATCTACTGGACTTTTTCACATTAAATAGTTCTTTTTCAAGCACTTTTTCCTTAAGCCAGTGCAAAAGGAGTGTGATCATCCAATTTTCTCTGAAATAAACAAATTACTTTGGGTTTTGTAGGAGTTAACGGCTCAGTTTATCAAAGCTAGGAAAGCCTCGTTGAACAATTTGGTTGAATACTCCAAAATAATACTTCAAGTCCCTTGTGGTCACCCCTACTGCAAGGTGTCTGGCAGGAGGGGAATTTTGCCTCTGAACAAAACCAGCCGTGTGGAGACAATGTTCAGAGCAAATGAATTTATTCAGTGTCCAAAGCCAAAAACCCACCACGTCGTGCTGTTGGCTCCCTGCATGACCTTTCCAAACACTGCTTCCCTGATGTACTTCTCTACAGATCAAACGTTCTTCGGTGTGGGGGAGAGTCTCTATGTCCTTGTAATTTCTTTTCATAAGCCAGTATTCGTAGCATAACTGCCCGTGTTCCCGAGCAAAACTCAAATGCTTTTGGATTTGACAGTGAGATAGAAAATAATGGAGAAAATGAAATCTGAAGCAACAGTATCCCAAGAGCAGAAATAACAGCACTGTCTAGCTGTACTGCATGTAAAGGGGGTCACACAAACCCCATCGGCCAAAACAATTGCCAACCACTCCTTTTTCATCTGATAAATTAACACGATTGGGGGGGAAGGAACTCTTGCTTTATTTTTTGCCGGGTTAAAATTTTATTTTGCAAGGTCATATGGCCCTTTCATGATGTTTTAGTCTGACCATTTGTATAACATGAATCATCGAGGACCTCCAAAATGTGAATTTGACAAGTTTTGGGATTAGATGGAGCAAGCTGCTAGGGCTTTGCAGCTTTTCCTATTCCTGGATGAAGCAAGCGGCCTGAATTCGTCCCTCTGGGGGGAAAAAAATAAAGAAGAGTCTACGATCTGAACGCTGGCCTCCACCTCTGTGGGTGAGTCAGGCAGGAAAAGTGTTTACATACAAACATCCTGGTAGCTAACAGGGGAAGGAAGCGAAATAGAAAGAGAACAGGGCAAAAGGATTAAATGAAGATTTAACAATAACCTTTCCTTGCACATTTTAATGAGGGTGTCAGCAGAAATTTGAGGGATTCCAGAGGAGACTATAGGAAATCCTTGTCGTTATTTCACCTTTAACACGAACAGTTTATAAACCAATGTATGTAGAACTTGTAAGATTCGCTTGGATTTCTCAGATAGTTGGTACATAAAATACTGGACTTCCTTCAGGAAATGTTAAAAGCAGTTAGTCACAATCTATTTGGCCAAATATTCACTAAATAAGAAATTGTACATTTGAAATACAAACTTGACAAGTGCCCAGGGAAACGCAAACTTGTTTTTAAATCGAGTTAGAAATCCTCAGCACTATTTTCAACGTTGAGCCCCACGACTGGCACTACGGGAGCGCTGCCTCGCAACACGGACCCTCGCCTTCAGCCCCGCCTCACTTCCCAAAGCGTCCCAGCGCTACGTGGTCGCAGGAGGTTCTCAGTTGTGTGACGGGGACTGCCAGATGCCCACCCAGCACCACGACAGCCGGCTCCTACCCAGCCCGTCCTCTGGCTCTGCTGCTGCAGAAGCAGAACTGAAAGGTGGTGTTTCCCCCTACAAAACCACGGAGAAAAGCTGCTCCGAGCCAAAGTGCAGCTGAGGGAAGAAGATGCATTTACAGAACCTTCCCTTTGGACAACTCAGAAACTTCCCGCTTCCCCAACAATGTGATTTTCTGGGTTCTGAATATTCCACTCAATGGCAATTCCCTAACAAAGAACTGAAAACCACTCTGCATAAAACATCTTTTTTTCAAATGTACTGTCTGCAACCAGATGAGACAAAGTGTTGTTTACAGTGCTGTTCTCAATTCTCTGTAACTGACCGCTGAAGTTCCCCACTGAAATCATCTCTGCTTTTATGCAACTCCAGCCCTCAGCCCTAAATGTCAGTGCAGTCCCTGGAGCAGAATTTGGGCTTTTTAAAGTAGTCACTTCCTCGCTGTTATAGGCTGCTCTAAAAAACATTTTAAATTACTGAACACTTGTGTCTCCTTCCTGTAATTTTTACAGGAGGACATAATTCTGAGGACCTTAACCTAGGAGCCAAAGCCAGCCATGCCAGCAATTTTTCAGCAAGCTCCTTTTTATTTGAAAAAGGGAAAAATTTATCTCCGGGACCCGTCATTTCACTTGCTGCTTATGAAGGTGACCAACAAGAGCATTTCACTCAACACAAGCCCTTCAACACCAGTTTACCAACACAGCCACAGCTGATGTCAGCAATGGAGCAGCTGACCTGGGGAAACTCAGGCCATGTTTCCTACCCTTATCAGCAGCAAAGGAGACAGGGTCACTGACCTTAAAGCTGTGGTGACGTGTCACAAAATGTTGATCCAGTTTGATCTAGACCCAGGTGAACCCCCAAGGTCAGCCACAGAACTATTCAGCTTCTTCGCACCGTAAAATGCACCAACCGCGCTGCACTTCGGCTGCCGGCAGGACGAAAAAACCCAATCCCCAATCCCTCAGAGCCTCTCCCCCATGTTTTGGAGCTCGTGTACTAGACTCATAAAAGGTTAGAATAGAATTTTGAACTGTGTGCATCACAGCACTGGGAAGTGGAAGTCGGTTCAGAAATCAACAAGGTCTGTGGGCCTAATGGGAATTAATATTTAATGGCTGGACTCGATGACCTTAAAGGTCTTTTCCAACCTCAGTGATTCTATTTAGAGGCAACTGTAACTGAGGCAGCTTCAGGGAACATTAAATTCAGTGCCCCTCCAGTCTCTGCCCATGTGGCAGCCCTGATACAAAGCACACACATACCAGATAAACAACTTTATTACCACCTAGAATCAGTTCATCTTTCACATCTCACCTCTTCTCTTAAGACTCAGCCTTACTAAGGAAGCTAAGACTGCGCTTGAAGGCATGAACTGAGGCTCTGGAACAGAGGCTGCACCCAGAAGCACACTTGGGCATAAAATACAGGGAAGTCCTCCTCACCCTGCTACAACAAGTGTCAGATCATTTCAGGGAAACGCCTGAACTCTACCCAACTGAAATCAGAAGGATTATTTTCTAGAATCCCTCTTAATTCACTCTCCTCCTCCTGATACAGACATTGAGCTGAATCCACCCTGCAGAGAAGAAAACTTCTCACAAGAAAACATCTACACAATTTGCAGCATCAGGACCAGAGCAAACCCCTGCTCCTCCAGACCTACTCTGCCAACTACACAGGGCTACGAAATTAATGACTTTCACTTCTACATGAGTATCAATGTTCAGCTCTTCCTTCCCTATTTCGGACAATCCTTCCTCCCCAGAGGAGCTGAACGGGTAATTTCCATCGGCAACTGCACTTTTTGTGGTTTCATTGTGGGGTTCTTGACTACAAATGTCTTTATAGGTTGGGAACCCTTGGATTTGTCTGCATGTTATGATAAAACACAATGGGTTCATTCACAAAACAAAGCAAGTTTTTACATAACAGAACGTGCAATAAAAGCGCAAGAAAGAAAGAAAAGAGAAAGAAAGAGAAAGAGAGAGGTATCCAGAGGAGAACTTACCCCGCGCTTTAGGCTCCTGAAGCAGTGGATTTTGGGTTTGGAGGTCATGAACTCGTTGAAGCGATGGGAGAGGGGTTCCTTTTGCTGCTTGGGAGACTGGGGGCCGTTGGGAACAGCAGAGGGTGAGGCAGAGGCAGGGGGAGGAGGAGGGGGCTGATGGGGGGATGTTAAAAGGGACATAAGCTACGTATAAGAGATGGAGAAGTGACAGAATAAAAACCAAAATAAAAAGATAAAACACAAAACAAAAATAAGCATCAAAACCGATATTTGAAATCCAGAGAAAAAAACCAATTAAATAATTAAATATTAAAGGCCATGGTTCAAAAGAGGGGGGGAAAGCAGCATTTAAGAGTTGTGTTAAATGAAGAATGGGATAAATGGAAGTTTTAGTAAGTGAAGTGATGCAACAGAAGAGTAACACAAAAGTATTTTGACAGGAAGCTCATGCAGACTCTTCCATGCAGCGCTATCCCCATAAAATTGCCCTGTTCTGCTCTGTGGACAGCTCGGAATAATGCATATGGATAGAGCTTTCAAATACCTGAATTTAAATGGATCAGATAAGGAAGGTACCTTAGTGCCCAGTAGCGTTTCTATTATCTGGAAAACAACAAACCACATTCCTTCCTGCTTTCAAATCATACCTCATAAGGTGCATCACACTTCACTTGTACAAATTATGCTACGAATTTGCTCAGGAGTTATCGTCCTGGATTTTGTTGCTGGCTACACTGATGTAAGCACCAGACAGTCGAGTTCTCTCTTACACCGGTGCAACAGGCACGGCCCCTTTTTAAAAGGTAGAATTTTTTTTTGTCTCTGTAATTTGAAGAAGTGGTTTGGTAAAGGGTCAGAGCACGGGCGAGATCAAAACAACGAAGCTACTCTGGGCTTCCACCAGTGTTACTGAAAACCAGCTCAGTCCAGTCACCCTGACACATTCTGGTAACCCCAGATAAATGCTGCCATGCATTATGGTGTAAAATATGACAGTGAAATGAAAAAGGTTTAATGGATACATAAGTTAATCCGGTCTTTTAAAAAGTCAACTGCTCAGTTAGTTATGCTCCGTTAGTTGCGCTTAAGAAGAATGAATCGCAGCGATTCCTAGTGCCCAGCCACCCAACTGCTGAACCCAGTGCACAGACTGAAAAGACAACGCAAATGAAAGGCCAAGGAGAGTTGCAGAAGTGTCACAACAGTAACGCCACGTTGAAGCTTCCCCAGAGTTACAATGTTAGTTGGCACACATGGCACTAGTAAGTGGCACACAATTCCTTCTCTGAGTTAGGATCAGAAATGGACCATGGCAGAGACGTGACAACTAAGGTTAAATTAATACAAAAACTGCAACATAATTAAAGAAATTACACAAGAAAAAAAAATTTAAAGAGATAAAGAAACTTAAGTAATCGAAGACTACAACAAAACACCATATTAAGACATCAGTTATTAACTTCCCATATCTAAAATTCTCTTTAAAAGAATTGTAATTGCCAGGATTGCTAGACAAGACAGAAGTTACTGACTATACACATACTAGCACCAAGCTCAAGTCTGCAAGTCAGTACCTTATTTTTCTTGATGAATGGCCATAACTTGCCCTTGGATTTGCCACCGAACTTCGGCTCAGACCTCCCATCCGCCCTGGAGTTGGAAAGGCTGGTTTCTGAGACCGTCCGCTTCATCGGCTGCGTGAAATCCTCAAATTCGATATCTCCCGGAGGCTCGAACCCCGATTTAAAGGCTTCTATTACCATCTGCGAATCCTGGAACGGGACAGATCCAGTGCAGCGTAAACATCTCTGGGGAGGGCTGGCACCAAGTCAGTGGCACAGAACAGCAGCACATCCACCTGACTTGTCCCTAAGAGCTTTCTGTGTCACACTGCTCTGACAATTATCTTCTAAGATCATTAGAGAAACTGTGCCGCGGCACACAGATATCTTCTTAGCCTCTGGAGAGGGGCACCACCACCCTATTCAGATCAAAAAACCCGAACTTGTTGCTTTGAAGGTATTTCGCAGATTCTGCTCATGGCCGCAGGTAAAATCCTGCTCCTGAGAAATCTAGTGGGATATAAACATATCCAGGAGCCAGGCTCAGCTGAGCAAAACACAACTCTAGGAAAAGCTTTGCAAAAGTCTTCATGAAATTGTGAAGAAAATTAAGGTTTAAGATCTTCAAATTATCAGGTGCACTGTGAAACTCCTACACAATTTTTAGGGAGGTGGAACAACACTTTCCATTATCTCATTCCAATCTGACATTAAAACTCCCCGAGATCTAAACACTTGAAGAGATTTTTTAATAACAGTCACAAAAGCAAGATGAAGAAGGAAGAGGGAAGAGACTGCAAACTCACACAAGGTTACATTAAATCCTCTCCTGGTGTTTTACCCTATGCACAGAGTTTTTCATTCTTTCCTCTCAGTTTTACAGTGTTCTTTCCATTTAGTCAAAACATCCTTCCACTACAATGGAGCTAAAAATAACCAGCGTGCTTCATATATCACAGAGATAATGTCATAACAGGAACTCCAAAGTCCATCACAAATTCATTTTATCTGCTGCTAGAGCCTTCTGGAGCAAGTTCTGCACACGGCAGCTCACCCTTGCAACACGACCCGTGTCGTCCCAGCGGTTAGAAAGAGGGCATGAAAAAGCAGCACGTTGACAACTGCTTTCGAAAGCCAGGGCTAATCAGTATTCCCAGACAAATCCAGACAGTTTCTGTTCGCAGGAATTCATACACTTTGGTGAGGGCATAAAGCAATAACCTGATTTACACAGCTGCAAATTTAGTATCTAAGTCTGTAAGACTGGCCGTTTTGCTAGTGGGCATGAGGCAGAACTTTGTAATATTGAAGCTGTAGACAATACAGAAAGGATTAAATCTGTCCCATATGTCATTCTGGTTCTTAACGCTAGTCAATGAAATCGGAGCCTGGAAGAAAATTGATATTCCAGAATGCCGCTGGCATCCACAGAGGGAGGGGACACGGAGCTGGCCACGGAAGGGAAGCCTGTTAGCAGCCCCAGTTTCACAGAATCACAGAATAGAATGTCAGAGGTTGGAAGGGACCTCAAAGATCATCTAGTCCAACCCAAAAGTCACTACAGAAATCCATCCTTCCTTACGACTGTGCTACACAGTTTTCATGCTAGAAATCCCTGTGGTTCACAGACCACATGTCCACAGACCAGCGTTTGTGAGAAACCTGCCTGAAGCCGAAAATTGATTAGCAAAGAGCTCTGAGATACTGACGTGAAGTACGAAGTTCTGCTGCTTTTGTTTTTCTTTTTAAACAGTAATACCTCACTATCAGCTGGTCACTGACAGCAAAAAAAAAAAAAAAGCTGCAGAACTTGCAGGTTCTTCCATCCTTTCAGCTGGAGTTGACACACCGTTTGGTACACAAGATAAATTACTAGAATTGGTGTTTGATCGAATTTTTTTTCTTTTTCTTTCAGACCAATACATGTTCTACATTAATTGCAGTTGTTCCATTTCAAGCCCTGGCTTCTGAGCTGAATTTACTGCAGGAAGAGCAGAGCTTTCATTCAACCTCTCACCTTCTTCAGTAACTCTGTGATAGCTGGGTAGAAAAAGCAAAAATAAAACCAAAGGATACCAAGAGCTAAATAAGAACTTGAAATGCAGCACTGCCTTTTGTCGGTGTCATATTGTCTGACCTCACACATTTCAAGTTCAGTGATACTGTACTTTTGTTTAGAATTACCAGATCCTGGAGGTCTCCTCCCAGCTGGGAAACACATGTCTCTGCGGGCCCAGAGTTTCACACAAAGCTTTTCCTGCTCAGCAGGCTCTGGGCTTTGCTCACCATTGTACCAGCTATATTATCACCAGCTGTCCTCACATTCAGCTTCCCTGGAATCTGACCTCATTTTCAAGCTCAAAAAAGAGGAGTAAAAAAGAATCTTCAGTTTGAATCTTTCGAGGAAAAGGAGAAACTCTCCTGATGGTAGTCTGAGAGCCCAAGCTTGCTGTTCGGAACGTTAAGAGGCGAGATGGGAAGGGTCTGCTCTAACACAGCAATTTAAAATTGCTGCTGTGTGCACCTACGGCCGTCCTTACGCAGCGGCAGGAGCGACAGAAGGGCAGGAACGAGCTTGTCGCTCACCAGAATCAAGAAAGTTAGAAACTACTCTTCCAGTAAAAAAGTCCTTGATGATATTTAAGACAAAAGAACCCTTTACAGACATAACTGTTTTCCAGACAGAACACGCTAAACCCTTTGCAATTGTTCAGATGTAAGAAATATGGTTAAACATATTTTCGTGGTGTGGTATCTCCAGGACATCCCTCAGTCAGCAGTGCTCAAAGTCACCATTCGCAGATGTCACACGTGCACAGGAGCCATCAATGCGATTTATCTGTGTGCAAGAGACTCACCTGAACACAAAATTCAGAGTGACTCAAACACCTTGCTTAAGCTTTGGGTGCATTTTGCTAAGACCTCACTTGACAACTCAGGCAGAACGTAGGCGTAGCTACGAGTGCCCCTGACACGATTTCACCACACAGCACCAAAAGCCGAACCTCAGGAAGAGCACGTTGAAATAATTTTCAGATTTCTTGGTTTCCTGTGCTGCTCTCTGTGAGAGCAATTGCCAAGCAGAAAGTAGTGGATTCATTTCAAAACTTCAGCCTCAGGCTTGGGCTGCCAAATTAACGGCAGTCTCCAGGCTCTGGGCACTGAACAGCTCAGAAAAGGTTCCAGTGAAAGAGATGTGTGGGAAATTCAAACAGCCACCAAGACCCACACTGTTTGTATTTGAAGCACTAATGTGATCCATGAGAAGGGCTGAAAGAGTGAGCAGAGACTTCATTTCCAACGGGAACATGTCATTCTGAAAACAAAATAGAAATCACATTTGCCCTTGATGTTAACTGTACATCAGGAAGCTCAACCGACCTCTTTATCAGCCTTTTTATCAGGAAAGGCTTCTTTGTATTCCCATAATGTTGTTCAGAAATCAAGATCTGTGGACCTCAAATCCACAAAGAAAGGTTTTAAAGTGCAAATCTTGCCAGAGCTGTTCACAGTAGTTTATGTGTAGCCAATACTTTAAACATGCACGTATTTAAGACTAACTGGAATGAAGACATGTCTGCAACACCTGCTTTTCTGACTATTAGACATAGAAGCCATGTGAGTAAGAATTGGTGACTATCAGGTACCTAGAATTATGCCCACCATCTTTCTTATTCTTTGTAGAAGTCTCATTTTCAATTACAGTATTTCAAAGAGTAATTACCCTAGTAAAAGGAGAGGATATTCCTAAAGGAAAAAAAAAATAATTGAAAAAGGAAAGTGTGGCAGTGGAGGCATTTCTGGGCGTTAAGTAGATTTGGGAAATCATCTGTGCACATTCTGCCTCAGACAAAGTACCTTGGGACAAGAAGTTATTCTTTGTTTTAGTTCTACGACTGCAAAATTCTTGTGCTGCAGCCTGGACCCAGGATTTAAGTCTCCATATAGAAGTGATCAATACTAAACGTGACAATTGACGACCAAAAGAAAAAAAAAAAAAGCAACACTTACATTCTTGTGATCGACCGATTCCGCAGCCTTCGTTATTTCATCCAGACACTTTCCAATGATGGGGATCACTTGGCGGTCAACCTCTGCAAACGTTTTCATGGATTCACCTATCCTCACGATTCTTCTTTCCTCCATCTCTTGTATTTTCTAGAACATTAAAATTAACTTGACAGTTTCAACTCAGCATACATCAGCTGCTTTAAAATGTATGGTTTAAATGTATTTTTAAGAACAAATGAGGACAATTGTTCTCATGAAGGCACCAAGTGATATTGTTCCTTTAAACATTGAAATGCCATTCTAAAAGTAATCTGAGATTTTTTTCAATTAACTTCTAATGTAAAAAATGTCAATTTGTCAAAACTCCAGCTTTAGACATCTGTAAGGATGGCTCCTGAGGCTTTTAAGAGAATTTTTACAATCATTTTTCTTATTTTATGCACATATGCTGAAAGATCTTATTTTCATTCCACTGCAGAATCCAAGCAAACAAAAATCCTGATGTCTCCCCTTCAACTTTTCCATAGAAGGTAATTTTTGGTTTACAGGCAGTCCTATACATCACGGATTGCTCACCCTTGGCTTCTCAACATATGCTCCCTGTTGCTCAACGGATTCAGCGCCACAATCTCCAGCATCTATTCCAGGAGCCTCTCATTTACACCAGAGGCAAACTGGCTGTGGCGTAAGGCTATTACGGGAGATTATAACAGGATACAGAAGGGCACGAGCAGGAAGAGCCTGTTTCACATTAGACTGCAGGAATCTTACGGAGCATCGCCGACTTAAAAAACCCCATTGCCTTGATTGATCCATAAGCAAAAACAACGCTTTACAAAACAACTTATTTCAACACTTAAAATAAAGCACTAGAGCTTATCGGTGCACCGGTAGTGAAAGCGACACATCTGCAGTACTTGAAGGGTGCTCACTCACAAACCACCAGATCCAGTATTAAATACAAATCCAGCGATAATTTATCTTAAGACATTGGCTTGAAATGCCATGAAGCAAAAGAGAAGAAGCTCCAGCTATGGATAAGAAAATGCACATTTGCTACGCAAATGTCAGTTATTTCTCATCAGATAACCATCTGACACTCTCTCCCTTAAAGAGGTTGTATTTTCCACTTGTGTTGCCCATGACCCATTACAATGGAACAGTCATGAACAACTTCTGCTCTACTACATCAGTCTCTCTTCCTTCAGTCAAGTACAAATTCGAATCTTCAGTCAGTGTAAGTGTGATGGCTTTTCTGTTCTTTATCTGCAGTCTTTCTGTGGGCTCCCTAAGACATAATCAGGAAGCTTGCTCAATCCCTTTGACATTCACTACTGCTGAATTCTTGTGGTTTAAGTTTAAACATTTAAATTTAAACATCTGCGAAGTCTGATTTGCAGACAGGTTATAAAGGGGCTGTGAGGCTTTACAGATGTAATGATGTCCAGCTGACTCCTGCCCCAACAATGCAAGTAACGCCGTCATTCCCCAGCTGCATGGGCACAAGAGCAAGATTGTGACGACTCCAAAGACCGTCGTAATCTGTCATGACAATTCAATGTCACTTGCTTCATATATTAATGATCACTTAATATCTAGTCTAAGAGACAGGGACAATTTATCCTACCAAGCTCTCCAACTCCTGGGTAGGCAGACTGCAATATGAAATTTGCTAACAGTGACAAAACCCACCAAAACGTAAAAGACAAGGTCACAGAAGTGAAGTGATGTGCAATAGGCCCCTCTGTTTTTACCATAAGATTACGAGCAACTCTAGACCAGTGCCAGTGATCCTTACCTGGAAGATGCTTGGTATGTGCGTGTAGTAATGTTCATGTTGTTCACTGTTGAACTTCTGTAGAGTGGAGGAATATTCCGCTTTGCTGTCTTCTGCCATTTGATGTCGCAGCTGGGCTTGCTGTCTTGCCTAAAGAAATGCCAAAAGAAATTTATAAGTTATACTACACAGAAAGAACAGGCTTTGTGTTACTCCTCACCTTATTATCCTTACCAGTAGGCAGCACAGGACGGGTCCCTAAACACTTGGGTTTTTGGTTTACTACTAACTTGTAAAACAGTTCATTTCTGTCCAGCAGAAGCCTGCAGAGTGCACACAGCTGCCGTTCTTATAACACACTATTTCCACGAACAATCTCTGTTCGTACGGCATGTAAAATGCCAAAATAAGTTTGCCTCTGAACTGGCCCACTTAACAGGCACGAACATCTTCTGTGAGCTCCTGGACACTCTTCTTGCTCCACCATGTGCCCTGCTGGATGGCTGCTTTTTCTCTCCAATGAACTACTTGTCTGTTGGTTAGCAGTATTGGTTGGGGAAAGAGAGGTGTTACTTCACGTGCCTCAGCCAACAGAACCATGGCAAAACATCTGCACTCGTGCGCTCTCTGCACAGTCCTTCATCTACGCTTCCTTGAATAGCGCTGACATGAAGCGCCCAAGGAAAGGGGAGCCCGAGCAGCAGCTGAGACACGACGCCCTATTTTTACTCCCACAGCTGACTCGCTTTGCTACCCAGCATAGCGGAGCGCTGGGCAATTAATCTCTCTTCTGTCCCTAGAACAACCCGTCCCCAAGTGACCCGTTTATATCGTCCAATTCCTCTCCTTCCAGTTCTGCTTCCCAAGGCCTTCTGTCAGCTTTCACTGCCCACTGTGACTCCCTCCCTGTCTGTCCCAACTGTTTATTTCAGTTGCCTTCTTCCTTGCTGTTGCCCGGAGCTCTGTCCCTCACCCCGCTCCCAGGCAGCCCCTCCTCACCCTGCCTGCCCCCATTTAATTTCACTTGCTCTGTGAGAGCTCTGCCATTGATCGGAGCGAGCCCAGGATTTGCTTTTGTAAATCTAAACTGCCCTGAGTCTGCAGCTCATTTTTCAGGCACTGACAGAGCCTCCTCAACTTCCACCGCCGATCAAGCCCTGGAACCTACAGAACCTGCCTTCTCTGAGCATTCAAAAAGTGTTATGCTCCAGTCACTCTCTCAATTGCAGAATAATCCCTTTAAGAAAGGAGAACGAAAGACTCTTCCAAAAATTTAAAGGATTTTTGGGTGTTTCAGGGAAAATAGCACAATTAATTTTAGCATATTCTAAGTGGGCTCCCATTAAAACCAGTTCAGAACGGGGTTATTCTTTGAACTGTTCCAAGCAGACAATAGTTTCCTGACAATAAATTCATGAAATACCAAATCATGGAACATTTTAGTAATCGTAACTGGAAGGTAAGAAATTCTGCCAGAAGGTTTCAAATCTCAATTTGCAAAGAAATAGGCTTCCCTCCCATTTGTCCAGCTCGCACATCTCACCTAATAATTTATTTCACTTCACTTCAGCTATGTATTTTGCTAGCGCAGTCAACTGTCGGAATTTCCTAGACCCCCTTCACATTCTTTCTACAAAAATAATTCAAGCACAATGCAAAAATGCTGGGCACCGAGTGCATATTAAGAGAAGAAACAGTAGCATCAAATGGAGAAGACTGCAATTATTATCAAATAAAAAAAACCATCCAATTAGGAAGACAGACTTTCAACTTTCCTTGTTCCCCAGGAGTTTTAACTGTCCAGTATCTCGCAAAGATACGCAAAGAACTTTAGAAAATTTACCTGCTGTAATGCAATCCCAAGAATTCACATCTGTGCTATACAGCTTATTAAACCTTATCATCCTCGCTATATTAAATGGGAGTGTGAAACAATATAGCCTTGTACTACAACCACAAATTCACCAGGAAAACAAAGTGAGCCCTGGAAAGGCGGGCAGCTGGAAGAGTAACGTGCGCTCGTCTCCCGACCCCTTCCTCCGGGGCCAGCTGCTGCGGATCAATATCCATTTGTGAGGCCCATTCTCTCCAGCCACCTAAGAGCAACCCGTTGTTCGAGTTGACTTCTTCAACTGGGGGGGTTGTTGTCACAGCTGTCTGTCTTTTCTTTTTTATTGTATTATTTTATTTTAAATAGTGCAACACAGGAATTTGTCCCTTGACTCTATTGTTGCGGCAGAAAAACAAGAAATCCATTATTGGGCATTTCCAGCAAATACCAGAGTTCATTTTCAGGAGCCAGCTCATTGGCTGGAGGTGAGCAAAGTAACTCTGAGCTAAACGTACGCAGGAGCAGACACTCAGCTTCCAAAATGATCTTAACTGGCCTCAAATAACAAGAGGCAGCAGATGAGTAAGTAAAATTGGGTAGATGCCAAACCCGAGAATTTTTCTATGAGAGCCCCAGTGATGTTTTGTTTCTTCTGGCCATTTAATGCACTTGGCAAGCTTCAAACACTTTACATTTTTTTCCGATGAGGTATTTCGATCTTAAAATAAAAACATTTCTGAAAGTCTAGATTTTTTTCATTACTTGAGTTACTCTAACATCATCACTTCTAGTATTAACAGAGTTAGATTTTATAGCCAGGTTCCTGCACTGTGCTGAAGCACAGAATGAGAAATATTAGCTGAGGGCATTAAGTTCCCCATTCAGAGCACCGGACGCGGTGCTCTGGAGCTGCACATGGGCACAGGAGCTATTTCAGGAGTAATTTCTAGTTGAGCTTTACAGCTCACTTGTGCATGCAAAGAGCTTTAGAGGAGGTATTTTTGGGGGTTGAGTTAATGTTAAAATATTTGCTCTCGACACTATTTTCAGAAGGAAAGACTTTGGAATAATCAGGCTCTGGCAAACCAGACCATGACTTCAGATATAAGAGGATGACACTGTGATGCAGCTTTCAGGCAACATCCTCTCTCCTTTAGCTGGGCAGGGCTGACTGAGCAAGAGCTCTCGTTTCCAGCACCACATGTGAAATTACGATCCAGATCTCCAGGCTGCCAGACTTCTCAGTTGTGAGAGATATCAAGGCTAGGTTCTTGTAATGCAACAACAAAAATCCCCTCCCCTCTTCAAAGGAAGAAAGAATAAGGTCAATCTTCAGCATCATGAAGAAGCAGAGATGTGCATGTACATTTGAGGGATTTGTGGGGAGAATAAAGGCAGTTTGCTTTCAAATGTGCGCTTCTGCACACGTCGGCAAAAGATGAACAGATTTTGCACACTCCTGCCCCCAAATAAACAGGCATTTAGTTGACTCCTCTCCAAAGTCTGCCTTTGTTAAGGCAATTCTTCTCTAAACTCATATGGCAGCAGCAAAACCAAAAGGTCACGTATGCCAATGCATGTCCCATCAAGAAAAACACTCCGAAAAATAAATGACAGCCCAGGATCTGCAGCATCATGACCCTCACCACACGCATGCAGGTAAACTTCACGTTTCCACTGCCACAGCAATCAAATTTAAACATCGCTGCACCAGAGGAGTGTCTTCTCTAACTAACTCCTAAAGAAAATTCTAGGTAAAGGACGTGTAGCTCTGACCAAACAGTGGAAACACACTAGCAGGAGGGTCTTCTCTCACAGAACCTACACAGAATTGCCATTAAACATCCTCAAAACCAATCTTTTTCCCTTCCCTCAGGCAGCCTGGCTAGCTGATTCAGGGGAATACAGGGCAGTAGCTAAGTGCAGGGAAGAAAGAACTTTCAAAGTGCTGGTTTTTAAATCTCAGTAGAACTGTGGCAGTCTTCAGCCCTTGAAAAAAAATAAATAAAATCAGGTCTCACCAGCACTTATGTGAAAAACAACACGAAATAGCCACAGGAACTGGCAGCGTGCACTACGGCATCTATCTCTTCTACGAGGCAGCAGGGAGAGAAATCACCCAAACGGTCCTCTCTCCAGATTATTTTAACCACATTTCCTGTAGATTTTTCTACCCAACCACTGAGTTGCAAAAAAACAGACTTTCCAACAGCATCAGAAGTTAGTTCCAGATGTTGAAATGACTCCACCAGGAATCCAAAGATGGCACATTCAAGCTAAGTGACAGATGCCAGGGTGGGGTATTGATGCTCTAAAATCTTTCAGGACTTAAGTACTTATACCAGTATTTATTTCTTTGCCCTTCAAAATAAGAAATTAGAAGGTTAACCCTGCAACCCTTTTACTCCGAAGTGACCCATGTTAAGGAGATAGATTTAGCCTGAATCTACTTGCCACCTGCTTCAAAAATCCAGCAGTTCTGCAGTATAATGCAACTCCAGTAATCGCTGTGTATCACAATGAGACAAAAGAATTACAGACAAGGGAAGTTCTCCACAGTCCTTGCAAACACGTGATACCAGTAAAGGTTTACACGCTGATCTGAAATCAATCCTAGTACTTCATGCCTTTGAGCAGCAGTCAGAAAAGGAAACTTCAACAGAGAACGGGGACACGGACGTCTTTACAATGGACACTGTCAATCTGGAAGGTGTGAGAAGACCTTTGCAAGCCGCTGTGCGTGGCTGCCTCGCGGAGAATTCCAAAACTAAACCCTTGTACACACCTTATCCCCCCAAACTCAGTTGGATATGAAAGGCAACTGGTGATTAAAGGTAGGAAAAATTTTTAAAACACAAGTATACTTTCTGCCATTTTGGTCACCAATACAGAAAAGAACGAAGGACATTTTGCCAAGAACAGTTTTCTAAGACGCATTCCAGAAACAGCAAGAGGGTCAATAGACACACTGTCTTCTGGGTTTACACAGACAAAAAATGCAGCTCCTCGGGGCTGTTATGGTGGGAGTGATATGAATAACTGAAAAGGGCAGAAAAAAACTTTGGCTGCTGTTCAGCTGATCCACACTCAGTGGAACAGTTCAACTTCTCAGCAGTCGCTCTTGTCCAGAATGGCCGACTTTCCAGTCAAAACTTTGGTATAAGTTTTCTTTCTTCTTTCTTTTCTCCCATTTCTCCCCCTCTTTTTTTTTTTTTTTTTAAACCCAGACAGCATGTGAGATGCATCACTGCCAGGCCACTGCCTGCCAAAATAGATCCGTCTTTGGTAAATCCAAGATCAGACTAAAATGCTAACACACACACACACACAAAAAAAAAAAATCACCCGTTTCTCCTCCTCTACAACTACCGAATCCCTTCAAAATAACTTAATGATAAAGGCAGACTCGGAAACACTTCACCAATTTCAGGAATGCTTTCAAGCGCTCACAGATTTTTTAGCTGCAGGCTCCGACTCTCCCTCCCCAACCTCACACGGCCGCTCTGTTCCGAGCGGGCACCATCGCGGGGAGCAGCGGGGCCCCCGCCTCTCGGTAGCGGCAACACTGGCAGCATTTGCAGAATCATTAATAACAGTGGGAATTCTGCCACGGACTCCAAAAACAGGGCCAGGATTTCAGGCTTTTGATTTACATAGCCTGCAAATCAAGCTCCATTGTTTACTATTTTACAATAACCAGTTTGGTCTCTCCGAATTGGCAAAGAGAAAAAGGCTTCGAAATTTGCTTTCCAGAAAGCAAGATGGTACAATGAGGGGTGCAAAATAACAGACAAGGGAAAAAAAAAAAAAAGAGAAATATCCTTACTTTTAACATCAGAATGGTGGAGAAAAAAAATAAATCTGACAATCTGTGGAATCCTGAAATTTCTTGGCTGAATATAATATACAAATGAGGAACCTGCTCACATGGGATGGAAAAATCTCCATCAGAAGGTCTCAGGAACCGTTACCTCGTGCAGTTGCACTGCACATAGAAGTGCTCACTAACAGGAGATATGCTGAAACAAAAAACCCCCACTGAAGCTCTAACAAGAAACACAGACCAAATTAAAGGAGCTGGGACGGCAGCACAGCAAGCACGTGGCACGAGGCTGTAGCACAGCTCTTGAATTGCTCTGGTCACAACTGCACTGCCAGGAAAAAAAAAATAAAAATCAGACTGCAACAAGGACTCACGTAACTGTGTCAGTCCTACATCCGTATGACCAGTCCCACAGCAGGACTAAAAGCACGGCTGCTTGCCAATTAATGGGGTCTGACAGCGAGAGGTTACTTGAAAATTTACTTAAGTGAATGAGCCCAAGGCTGGAGTTGCCTGGCTTCAGATCTCCGTTCTGCGGCAGACTCCCTTGCACAAATTTGACTGCTGTATTTCCCAGTTATAAAACAAGTGTATGGCTGTGGTTTTTTTTTTTCTTTTCTATTGTGTCAGATCAATCACCACAATTCGGACTGAAAAGCATTTAGAGTTGTCTACATGTTGTGTAAGCGAAGGACCATTACGTAAGAATCAAGAACAGCCGCACGTGCCACGCGCTGGAGAAGCACCTCTGGGCACCTGAGTGAAACAACTGTGCCTCGAATCCAAAGTGTCCCTCCTTGCACTGAAATTCGCAGGTCATGAATACTAAATATCCACAAATACTAAATAACTGAACTGCAAATCCCTGCTAACACGCAGTAGCTCAGAGAAATGCAGTTCCACGAGGACACCTAACAAAAGTTTATTACAAAACGATGAGGTTTGTGGCGAGTGGAAGGTTCCAAGGACTTGAGGGAGGAGGTACCAAGAAGAGACGTATTCGGAGAAGTGTCCAACAACGTTTAAATGATTTCTGGAGATGTGTTTAGTTGTACAAACATAAACAAGTAAATTCTGTGGTGTATAAATCTAAGTATTGAGTACAAATAATGGAAACTATTTCAGGACTGTATAATAGATCGTTTAGCTCAGACTTTGAAAACTGGACACAGTTCTAGTCATCCATCTCCAAAAAAGAATTTACAAATACAGCCAATGCAGGATGGATAGCCAGCGTCGAAGGAAGCTACTCGTATGAATTTGCCAACCTTAAACCCTAACTTTGGGCACAATACATTCACTTAAACCAAACAACTTACAATAAGCTAAATTCTGAGGTCTCTGCTTTATTTTCCCTGAGTTCTTAAACAGGTGAAGACACCAGTTCTAGTATCTTGACAGAATAAGAATTACTATAGACAAGCTTGCCAGCCGTACAGCATAAGTTGCTTTGCACGAATGAGCTAAGAACACGGGTTATATTATTCCTCCCATTCAAATTATAGTTGATCCTTAATTCAGAAGTTGCTCTTAGACCTCCCTTCACATCCCCTTTCCCTCCCTGCTTGCTCCTTAAGCAATCTGCCTCCCAGTAGAGCTGTATTGTCATGAAACTCGGTCAAATTGCTATGTAGAGCATTACTGTCGAGGAGCACTGCTAAGAAGAAATTTAAATTCAGATGGATTTCCTTATCTTACGCTAAAGCTGACTGGTGCTTCTGTTCATTCACCTCTTAACACCAAACACAGCATATACGTTGGGTACACACAAATATTAAGTTTTCCAGCCACTCCTGCTGCAGTCATTAATTCTAGAAATCAAAACTCCTGAATTAGTCATGATTCTAAAAGGGAAACAGCTGCTATGCACAGTGTCACAGACAGCAGGTTGTAAACAAGGTTTACTCTTCCAGAAACACAAAAAACCCATCCCGAGGGACTGCCCATGTTCACACACTACATCATCCGTTAGGAAGGAAACAGCTCAGGAAGGGGTCTACCTAACCCAGAGAAATAACGTTAGTGTGAATCTACCGGCCTTAAATCACATTACCAAGGAGGGACTGCGCTTGAATTGACAGGAAATTTGACCCCCGTCACAAGCAAAGACACAGGAGAGCTTAGCCAGCTCCATCTGTGCAGCAAGAGCAAAGCAGCTGCCCAGCTGAAGTACATAAAACTCCCCACGCAGGGAACATGGCAGATCTTACGCAATATCTAACTCCAATAAAAAACGCACAGGGCAGGCCCTCCTGCACTATGCTCGGGACCGAGCCTTGCGCACCTTGCCTGCCCGAAACGCCGCTGCTGAGCATTTGTACATTCACAGCAAAGTACAGAAAAAGCAAAGCCTCTGCAACTATTCCCCGCAGTTCGCATTCGCCACGCTGATGACGCAAACACTGCAGGGCTTGTCCACCTTCTATCATTACCTTGGCACAGCACCGTGTTTTCCAAAATGCTGAGACATTCATTATGCCAGCAGGTGCCTCCAGGTGGGCAGGAGGTGCAACGAGGGAGGGGATACAAGAGCCTCACTGACTCAGCATCTCCTGAGAAATGAGGCAGCTGAGCCTGCACAGGTCACGCACCCAGCCCTGGGTTATGCTGCAGAGTTTACTGCTGACAGTCTTAACTGACTAAACCCTCAGTGACACACGATGCAACACCACAGCCCCGAGCCCCAGGTGTTGCCCTCTGGTCTGCCTGTGGGGTTGCAGCGCTGCACGCTGCGTCCGGCTCCGCTGTCACTTGGCTGCTGTTTCGACAAACCGCGCTGTAAATAAACGGTGTATGCAGGCTAGTGCTTTCCTCCAGAGCCCAAGGAAAATCGTGCAGCACACCCCTTCATAGTGAGGATGCATAAATTTTTAATGAAAAGATTTGTATCCCGCAGGGCAGCAGCCTGCAGGCTGGAACAGCAATTTACCTCTCGACACCCTAACTGCGTTTGCACAGGCAGGAAGATCAGCTCGTTCCAAGAATCTTTTTAATGAGCAGTATTTCTACATCTATGTGCAGTGAGACTTTGCCAGTGACCCAGCTCGTGACGTCCCAAGGCAGCGTAAGTGGACGTGTCTTCTGTGGGGAAGGAGGGAGACACGGACTCTATATATTGCATTGAAACGGATGGTGAGCACGCAGGGAACTTGGCATACGAGAAAAGAAAAGAAAACTTCGAGCATGAAACATCGGTATCTCTCTGTAGTTACAGTTACAGACTAGAAAATGAGTGTCATGGTGATATTGTATTACGAGGTTTTATGCCGTTATGCAAATCTTAAGCTATTCTGCGACTCCAGAAATCTTGGATACAGCACACATAACCCCATCCGAAAGTTGCGGAGCTCTGGAGAAAGCTCCTAGAGATTTCATTAAAACGTGAAACTAATTCCAATTCCCTCAGTTTCTCCACTTCAAAACTCAAATAAAACCAATGAAACAAGGGCCAGTACATCTAAAACTGGTATCTTGGAGTCAGCACAGGACTAGAACCATCAACTTCTTAAGTTCTATTGTTTATAGATATGACATAGGATTGGGCAGAGAAGACAGGAAGGAATTGAATGATAATTCCGTAACAATAATAATTTTGAATCCAAGTTTGGATGATTTTGTAGTAATTTTGATTTCAAACTGATACTTGACTTACAACAAGCTCGAGCAGCTTTTTTAATCTATTACTACTGAACTACCTTCTAAATCCAAAACACATTGACATTAACTTCAAAATGACTTGAGGTGAAACCCTCCTAACGTAAGAGGAACAAAAATCAGAACAAGGAGATGAGTCCTGACTTCTGGAGAGCAGTTCTGGGAACTCATGCACAGATCCTTTTTTACTGCTCAAGTTGTTTTCTGGGAAAATTATTACCTAGGATGCCAACGTAGGACTGTGTCCCTTCAGCAAAGGGACAGATCCTGCCTGACTCCAAGTTCCTCAACCCAGCGTCCTCCCCCTCAGTGCTGTGCAAATCAAGAGGCAAAGGAGTCGCATCTTCCCATGGCTGGCCCCAGCCACTTCCTCCCTAAAAACAGATTCTGAAAGTCTACTTCGAAAATAAAACTTCAGGAAAGCCAGTTTACTTTTTTTTTTTTTTTAATTGCCAGAAGTCTGCAAAGGCACCACCGGGTACCACATTATCCCATAAAGATGTCAGCTTTTTAATGATTGCAGCTCTAAAGAGAAGGAACAAACAATAGAGCGCTTCCTTATATGTACACCGCCTCGGCACTGGTGACAGAGCCCATTTCCCCAAATGGTCAAAAAAACTGAAGCGGCTCCACTGTGGTTTTCGAAAGAGAACTGCTCTAAAGCACATATCCCACTGCAATCCAAATGAAGCTAAAGCTCCCCGTGGTGCCTGCAAGACTTCCTGGTATTAACATCAGCACGTTGCACCATTTACTCAGTTTATGGGATATTTTCACGGTACCGCTTGCTGCAACACAGTGAGCTTCCTGCGCTGACTTTGCTAAACTGAACTGGCAAAACCTTTGTACCCAACTGCACCTTGGGTTGAACGTTTAAACATCTCCCAGCAAATGCCGGCTGCCGGCGATTTAGAGGCTCCGTGCAAAGGCAGGAAGGGAGCTCAGGGGTCCCAATCCACTCGCCTTCGATTCCTGCACAAAGCCCGTGAGCACTGCAGAGACTGAGCGCAGCCTCCTGCCCCACGCTCCTATCCCCAAAAAAGGAGACAGGAGGAAACAAAGCTCCACACGCTGCTCGCTCAGAGATCAACTCCCGGGCTGGCCGGCTCCAAAGATGATTGAGCCCACACCAGCCACACACGCGGCACAGAAGGCGCATTCCCTCCGCGTGTTTAACCTCAGCTGGTCCTACGAGAGTTTGGACGGGGTGTGAGATACCCACGCTGCACGTCCAGCCCCGTCTCTGAGCACACACCCGAGGCCCTTTGCAAAACAGTCCAGGAGAAACAAGGAGGAAAGTTACTCTTAATTTGGTTCTCTGCCACTATTCTGTTCTCTGTCACTATTCTGGTTACCTAATTCTAGCAAACTGTAATACGAAGAGTCAGCCCTTGGTCAATGCCGTGTTAAGTGCCGCTCTCTGACAGCTCTGTCACAGAATTTCCTGCTGCAGCTGTCAAAGGCCTCGGCAGCTGGAAGACTGAGATGCGAGCGTTTCAGAGCCTCGTGTAGCTTAGCATCAAGTGCATTAGGGAATTGCAGCTCTATGTTCTTTTGGCTGAACGTGTCATTGTGATCACTTCAGAATTTTAATTCCATTACTCTATAATGCATGCTGCAAAAAATAGCTCCAGTGTCTGCTCATATCTGCAGGTACAAGTAGCAGTAGCCAAGGTGTCAATCTCAAGATGAAGAAATGAGGGCAGCTGATCCCACTGCTTGAAGAGCACCTTGTTCCGCCAAAGTGAATGGCGTTGGCTCTGAACACAGCCAGATTGTCTGCTTTCCTGGCCAGACAGGTTTTTGGGAGCTTTGAGGAGCAGGAGTGCATCAGCCAAGCCATAAGGGGCAAGAGAAATCGGAACCGTTGCGCTAGGAGGAGAAGGTAAAAGTCATCATGTTGCTTCACGGGGAGCTGAGCAGTTTCTGCATCTCCCAGGAGCAAGTTGGCCAGAGCTGCCCCCAAAGGCAGCGCTTGGTTAAACAATCTCCTATTTTGCACTTGGGAGTTACGTAAGAGAGGTCCCAGTCACACGGGCAGAGGGAAGCAAAGAAAGGGCATTATTCACAGCCTGACATGGACCGACCCAGTTTAACGCATGCACTTGGAAAACACTGCTCTCTCTGTTCAGTAATATTATTTCACATTCCAGCCGTTGTGATAACCTTTCCTTCTCCAGTTACCCTGCTGGCTTACTGGGAAGTCGACTAATGCCTCCTCTTGAGATTAGCCAACACACAACTGCAACAGATTTTTCTTTTTTCTTCCTTTCAAGATACCACAGAGCCTCATTTTCCAATAAATAATTTACAAATACATACGATAAAAAGCTACAGCAATTTAGAAGCAAAGCCCCTCTATTTCACTTTACAGGAAGAGATCACCAATACAGAGGTTTCTTCCCAGAATTTACCTAATGCTACCAGGCTGCTATAGCACCAATACACAGCTTTTCACTCGGATCAGAAAAGGTCTTAGGAAGGGATGTAGAAGCAAGGAGTTTCAGCCATCTATTGTAAACGGTAAGTCATGTCTCTGTCTCCCTTTGACATGGCCTCAGCTTTGGAAAAAAAATAATAAAAAAAATATCTAGGGCAAGTCCTAGTTTTATCTATGAAAAAACCCTGTATTCTAAAAATCACTTTATAGAGATAAAGCAGAGATGATCCTCCTCTGTCAGAAAAACCCACATGTGGTATTACTTCTTTACAGATGAATGCAGGACTGCTAAAGTACCCTGGTAAATCCAGCAAGCAACAAAGCTTCAAATCTGCATGGTAAAATTTACAACTAATAGTGAAGGAAATCACAAGACCACAGAGGTATTTTTGATCTTGATATGCAGTATCACTTTGGGGAAATTTTCTGAGCTTCTTTTTCATTTACTCTCCTCATTTCCAGTAGCATCCCTGGCATTATCTGCTACGCAACCTCCATGACGTTCAACGTATCAGAAATGTCTTAAGTTCCCACAAATGTAAAGAAAAAGTTATTTGATGGCTTTCCAGGATTGAATTCACCAAAAACAGAAGAAGACCTACTGAGCAGCAAAAGCTACATTTTACAAGGGCTAGAAAAGATTCCTTGACTATAATTCAGTTTCCTTGCCTATTCCTGCAACAAAATGTTTGCTATATTTTAAGTTTCAGCTTTTTTTCCATTTGCTTTTTTTGTTGCCCTTTTTGTAAAAGAAACAAACCTTTTCAAATGTTCTACCCATATGAATCAAACTCGTGGAAGACAAAACTGCCCTTACACATAGTAATATGGCGATTCTGAACTACATTACTGCATCTTCTGAGCAGATGTTACCACTGGAAAGAGAAACATCACTGGACGTGATTTTTTTACTGTATCTAAAAGAATTTTAATGCAAGTATAGGTCTCTGCGAATCTCTCTCTATTTTTAATTAACCTACAGCCTGATTTAAGTGCGGCATTAAGGCTCAGAGGATTTATCCTACCAGCCAGGAACTAAACCTAGCACATCCACCCTCCACTTACTTTTTCAACATCTGCTTTTGTAACATTGATGTCAGCATCCATTTTCTCAAAGTACTGCTGCGCTCGATCAGCTTCTTTGCAATCGCGTTCAAACCGCCTTTTACTCTGAAAAGGAAAAACAGAAGCCTTCATTATGGGAAAGAAACGTAATACCAAAATCTACCTGAAACCAGTACCTGTCCCTAAACGGATCCACTGTAGCAACTGGCAGATTTTTAGGACTTGCTTGTTTACATCTGAATACATTTCCACAATAAAGAACTTGAAAGTTACCAGAAACACATTTTTTCTGTTCTAGCCTTCAGGTTGTTTGATTTTACCAACATCACTAGCATTTCAATGTTTTCCCTCTTTGCATCTCTTCCTGCTCTTGTTGACCAAATCCCTCCCAACAGTTCACTCCTCAGTGTGTGCAACAAGATCCGGACATTTGCAGGAAGGACTTCTGGTCACTGCCATCCCATTTCTTTGCCCTCTCCTCCACTTACAGTCTCACTTCTCCTCACATGAATGACGGTTCCAATACATTTACTTTTGAGAAACGGCACCTTACTCAAGAGATGCCCCCCTCCAATTTATTCAGGCAGTATGAAGCTATTCTGCTTACAGCGGCGTATGTGAATAGGACCCCGAGGGATTCTGCATTCCCAGCACTGCTTTCAAGTCACATCAAATGAAATGCTGCTCGTGATAGACACAGATCCCACAGAAAGGCAAATGTACTATTAAACCAGACTTTTTCATATCTACCAGCATATTTAAGACAGCAGGGTGTTAAAAATCCCATATCTACAGCTTTTATCCACACACCCTTCTTTTTCCAAATATAATGTTTGGAGCCACCTCTATGAAAACAATATAAAAATTATTTAAATGTCGCATCTGAGAAAGTTTCCGCTTACTGCTTCAAGTTGTTTCCAGCAAGTTTCGATATGCTGCTGTGCCTTTCTGCCATCGTGGAAGTGCTGTTTCGAAAAAAGAAAAGAGAAAAAGAAGAAATCGTTTTGAACAACAAAAGAACAAACAGTCAATTATGCTCAAGGAGTTCCAGAAAAAAACCCCACAAATTATACTGACAGCTGTGTTCTGAAACGCTGGTAGATTGAGCAGGTGTATGATGACTATCTAATGGCTCAGCAGGCTGCAGATGTATATTTGCATCAATTATAGTGGTTGGTTCGACCAAAGCTAATTAATCTCTTTAGCAATTCTACCTTGTATTGTTCACTGTATCTCATAATTATTGGTTTCCCATACCACAAAATCTGAAGCACTTTTATTTGAAGAGTATTTCTTTGGTTACTGACTGAACACTAGCTCTAAATTAAAATCTCTCTCTGCATGGAATTTACCAAGATGCTCTTGATTGGCACATTCTAACAACCGATGTTGGTCCTGATTTTTATTCAGACTCAACATAAAACCCTCTTCTCCCAGTGACTGGCTGCGTGCGCGAGGCCAGCTGTTCCAGTCTCTTGAGGGCTACTCAGTTCTTCGGGTCCCTGCAGAAGCCTTCCTCTCCCACACCGGGGGTGCGCGTGTGCACGCACCAAGGCGTCAGGGAAGTTTTAAATCCGAGATGCCAACTACATTTTAAATGACAAGGAACTTCTTTGGGAGCAAGACTCTTCGAGTTGCTTTAAATGACCGTTCTTAGCCCTCACGCAGTGCTCTTGATCAGAGAATATAATATTTTTTTGATATCACCCCCTCTATCTTCCGTACGCCTCACTTCTCCGCAGGATAAGCAGTTTGCTGAAGATCATGGCGTAAGCCAACGACCCAGCTCCAGACAGGAATATTAATGCATCCCCCACCAGACTGCTAGAACAGGTTACTTCCCTTAGAAAGCACCTTGCAAGATAAATAACACAGCAAACTACAAACAGGAAGAGAGACGTCTTTCTGCTGTATTACATGTACCAGCAAGTAGGATATTTTCCTCAAATACAGGTATGGTTTTTACAAAGCAAACTTGAAAAATAAAAGCCTGATATTGTCAGATAATCCCAGTGCAACTCACTAGAATTCTTGCATTCTAAGGCCCACGCATAATCAGACATTAGATGCATCTTAAGCAACGCGGTATCAACAGTCCGTTAGGGTAGAAAAAGTTCCAACTAACTCCAGAACAGTAGCCTGCCACAAACTGTCAAAGGTAAAAAAATGCATCTGCCAGTACTTCATAATTGGCAGCTACTGGGTTTTCTGCATCTTCTTCCATTAGAGCAACTGGTATTTTCCTCTGTCACGGGCAGATTTCTGGACCAAACGTGCCGGAGCTGCCTTTCTGGCTCCACCAGACACACCAGTAAAAAGCCCCAAAACTCAACTCTCTGTCATACCATGTCCAACGGACTTGTATCGCCTTAAAAATCACAACCACCTTCAACTTGTCCGTGAGTGCCGAACGCCTCCACGCTGCCCCCAGGGCTCTGGCTGCTATCACCTGCAGTCCCCAACCCCGGCAGCTAAGGAAGGCTGCTCACCGTTGAACACAGGGGCAATCCACAGCTTCAGCTTTCTGGACAGTGTTTAACTCTGCACAAGAAATTCTCAGAGCAGAAAAGAGGGGCACAACATCAGGAAGGCTTTTAATCCTGGGCTCAGCTCTGGCTCTCCTCCTGCCCGATGGCACTCGTGCAGCTCAGAGCCCAGCCTACCACACTGGGCTTCTCCAAAACCTCACTCACCACATTATGACTGTAAAAAAACTGAGACATAACCGTAAAACTGCTGGGGAGGTAGGGAAAGGCTCCAAGTCGGTTTTGGTTCCTTTTGTCGATCCCCGTTTCCTTTCAGCTCCGCCTGTGGCAGATATTGCACCTTCCATACCGGGGGGCTTTGAAACGCTCCTCGTTCCAGGCTTGCTTTTGTAATTAGAGTTTAGGAAAAGAGTCCCGAGGAGCAACAAAAACAATCCCAAGGAAGATTTGTAATTTAATACTGCATTTTTCAACATTTTTTCTAACGAGCATGAAACGCATCAAAGTCTCTGAGAGAAGCTGTAAGTAAAGTCGCTTGGTTCTCTTCCCGTCCCCCTTCCAGCCTCCCCCAGCCCTGGTTCCTGCGTTCCCCCAGCACCAGACTTGGTCTGGGAGCAGCCGCCCTGCCTGGAACCTGGTCCTGACCCACGAATCTCAGGAAAACGACACGCCCGGGTAGTTTAACAGAAGGCAATATTTGTATATGGGGGGTGAGGGACATATTTTGTAACCCCAATCCCGGCTGTGTTATGCCACATTTATCCTTGTTAAGAGGGATAAAGCTGCACGTGGTAAGAGATGCAATATGTATCGAGAGTATTCCTGCTTCTGCAAGCTTTTTGCTCTCAAAGGATAATTTCTGCCTTCCAACAATTCATTTTTGTATAAAGCAACCAAATGGGACTTTGCAACTATCTGTATTTCTTCACTGCTTGCACTTTACGGGTAAAGCAATTGAGACCGTACAGGGATCTGTTCAAAGTCATACAGGAAGCCTCCGGTTTCCTCAGAACCTGTACTATCTTCAACTTCCGCAAACTCATTTCCTTTACTGTAAAATCTTCTTAAACAGCAAATGTATTTTAGTATTTTTTTCTAAAAAAAAAAAAAAAAAAATTAGCAAAAATAAACGTACTATCAACACTTCCTTGATAAAGTTTCAAGATATAAGTTCTAAAGAATCTTTTTTTAATAGACTAAACTAATTGGTTACTCTACACCTGATGATTCAGGAAACATGAACATGGCAAATGATTCAGCAAACCGTATGGAAAAACTAGCATTTAATTAATCACATGCATTTCAGCAGCACACACAGTCATGAATCTGGACTAGCTGATACGACACAGAATATTACTTCTTCCTCCACAAACGGAGGGCTCAAACTAATGCACCCTAATCAGGTTTTCTATTTAAAACACTCAGATTACGAGCAAGATACCAGGCTAATGAATCACACCCTTCAAGTGTGCCAGCCGTGGTGTTGGCTGCTCACACGCCATGATTTCCTTCAGACTTCTCAGCCATGTGCACAGCATTCAAAGCACACGTTGAAAACACGCGAAAGTGAAAGCATTTTGGGTTTCTTTTGTTTGTTTTTATTTAGTGTTCATTACTCTATTTCCCTAAATCACCTTTTGATCTATACTCTGGAAGCCTTAAGCTAGTAACCACCATGTCGACTTTAAGACTTGCCTGAAAAATATTCTATCCAAGCATAAGACCTACGAAACAGCTTTAAACAGCAGCATTACTACCCATGACCTCAAACCCTGCGTGACCACAGCTGTGCTTATTTCCTGGGTGTCGCAGGATGCTGTCCTGCTCAGAGCAGGGCGCTCCGAATAATCCGTAACCGGCCGTGTTTTGACTGGCCGTCGCCCTCCCTTCTACACTCGCGGGATAAGACCCAATAATCTAGGTTTTAGCCGATCTCATGATCTCACCAGTGCTGTCAAGGCTTGAGAGATTTTCAGCACAGTATTAAATTGCTTATATGAAGACTGGATTAGATCAACTTTTTAAGAAGCATTTATGCTGTTCTGGAAACTCCCACCTCCAGGAATACTCAGCTAAGGTGAAAGAAGAAGAGTTTTAGGAAAAGCAGGAAATCCATGTACAGACACACTGCATGCACAAGTAGTTTTTTTTTTTTTTTTCCCCTCCCCCCCATCAAGTCACACCAGTCAGTGTGCTCTCCCCATCACCAGCCTGGCTGTGTCTGTAACAGCTGGGGAGAAATCCTGGCTGCTGCACAATCAAAGACAGAACTCTCATTGACTTTTGTCAGGCTCCCATTTCACCCGTGCTGATCAACACACTGGGAGCAGGGAGCGAGCTACCTACAATCCAGAGTCTGTGCCTGCCAACGCCACCACGAGAAGCAGCAGTGGGATATTTCTGAAAAACTTCCTTGCTCTGCAAGAGGGTTTGCGTAGCCACACGGCTCACAGAGCAGACAACAAAAGCTTGTTAGAAGATGCCTCGCCTCTTCTTTCTGACCTTTTGAGGGGAGTAGTAGAAAAGCAAGATGTGGTTAAAAGCATCTAATAAAGGACACCACAGCCCAGTAATTTTGCCAAAGAATTCTTGAGTAGTTTTAAATAAAATAATTGCTTGAAACACGGAGACCGCCAGCACAACAGGGCTGCTTATGTTGCATCATTAAAATGAGTATGTGAAACATTTTGAGAAAGGCTGCAACAAGACACCCTTGTTTTTCTTAAGGAAGTAAACAACAATTGATAACATGGTTAAACTTAAGATTTGCATATCTATAGTCTGTTTCTATCAGAAATAGTCAGAAGAATAATCTTAGTTTTATAGGCATAGCACATGGCTCATTTGACAACATCCTATTAACGAATTTTCAAAGTAAACACAAACTGCCCTACAAAACAAGGATAATTCATTCTCTTTTTCCAAACTAGAAAATATAAATACACTGAAAAAACAGCTGCTTTTGACTTCTGCACTTGCATTCTCAGCTCATACTGGTAGTTGATATAAAGGCAGTCCCACCAATGTTGTACTTCCTCCTCCCATTCTAATTCTATCTCCATTTTTGTTACAAACGAGTCCTAAAAATAACGGTCAGTGATTAAAGCATACCAGAGACGGAAATCAGAGAATGTGATTTTTCTCTCCGTTTTCTCAGCTCAATTTGCAAAAAGCCTTGTCAAATGTTTTTCTGGCTGCAAAGACAGGAAACAGTCTCCTCAGAAGAAATTTTTGTTTCCAAGAATAGCAACGTGCTCTTGAGGTCTTATCGCTCTCATTTGGAATAGGAGTAGCACAAGGCAGCCCTGTGAACACTGACGTGACACACAGGACTGTCTTCACACACAATCATCTCGTGGCACAGCCCTGTCCTTCTTTGCAACCCTCCATGCAAATGTTATTCTTAACAGGCACCTCTTGACCAGGTTAAACCTGAAACAGGTGACAGGAATATCTGTTCAAGGTTGATGCTAATTCTACTTGAATTATCTCCTGGAGTGGGGCATTCCAGACTAACTCCAGCTACAGACCACGAAGACCAAAGCTTCTCAGGTGTCGGACGAAGACCAGACCAGCTGCACAACCAGAACGAGCTGGGAGATGTGACAACAGAATGATGGTGATAAGCATAAACCTCAAAGACACGACGGCAGTAACATTTATGGTAATTTGCCGTTTCACACTGCCTCACTGAATTGTAACTCGGATCCAAGTAATTTCTCAGGCACAGCTACAACCAGGCAACGTGCTCCTCTCAGCAGAGCAGCGCTGCGCTCCTACCGCTCGGCAGGACAACTCCACGGGAGCAAAGCTGCAGGAGCCTCTGCTGCACCGGCCAACCCTTCGAGCAGTCCTGCTGAACCATCTGGCTTCAATGGCAGCAGGCCACAAGGCCCTGGATTCAGTGAGCACAAACACAGGTATGACAGGCTGTCTGGAGAGCACGTACCACACTCTGAAATCCAGCCTTGGGGGCTCATCACCTCCTTAAAGCTGTGCCAAAGTGCTCTACGAGAGCAAGCCTATGGGCTCTTAAAAGGGAGATCCAACATTACCACTGAAATCTAGGGTGAGAAGAAAAAACATTTGCCTTTTTAAATCCTTCACGGAGAAAAAAGGAGCATGCTACTCTAGCTTCCGCCTCTTCTAATTCCCAGTTTTGCCGCAAAGCTTCTCTTTCACTGATCCATAACCAAAATGCAATCTCAAAAGAACGTCTCCTCCACAGAAATGATCTGTGACAGTCCTGTACAACTCTTGTACTGATCAGAAAATCAGAAGATGTACCCATTAATTTCTCAAAAGTCAAAAGAAATACTTATTTCTTTAAATAGCTGCAATCTTTTAGCTGTTTCCAATAGCCTTAATGGGTACGTATACCTACACACGAGTGTTAAGACCCGCATCAGCTACATAAAGTACAGAATGCTGACCAAGATTGCAGCTCAGCACGCCCTCATGTATCGCGTACCTCAGCCTTGGATAAGCAGCAGTTGTACACAGCTCAGGCACGCCCTACTGGGATGGCTTTAGTGTTGCTCTTTCATTTTAAACCCATCTCTGCGACTGTCTGGATAGAGCACAAAGGGAAAAATACACACATGGCCCCTGCTCAACCTCTCTCGCCCTCGGGCGTTTCTCAGTCCCGCACTGCACAGGCAGGAAACGTTCCCGTCCATGGAAGAGATCTCTCAGAGCTTAGTTTGAATCTCTCAGCCTCAAGTCTGAAGTTTGGCAAATCACTTCCTTTCACTCATCTCTTTTCCTCTTCCCACTGCCTGCACTGCCATGAGTTGGTCATTTCTGGAAGGCAGCACAGAACACACCTGTGCCCCAAACAGACGGACACCTTGAGGCACATCCGAAATGCAACACGGAAAAATGCATTGTGAAGCTGACAGGGTTGTGTTCTGCCATCCTGCCTCACGCCAGCACAGTGCGTTATGCCATGAGAAATCCTGCTGAAAACCACAGGACTATTTGCAGAACAGGGCACTATTCAGAATGAATGAACGTGGTAGAATTCCTCCAATTATTTACTTTTCATCAACACCTGAGAGTCTACAAGAAACAAAGTTCTCTGACATGCACACTCCCCCATGAATACGTACAGGGAGGCTCCACACGCTCCACCATGAAGAACAGAACCGTTTTTGCCCTCACGGTACCCATAAGGATGCATTCATCGCCCACTCCCCTTCTATCCCGACACAAAAAGGAATGCATTGACATCAGGTAAATTCTCTCGCAACCACAGAATCCCAGGGCTGCACCAGTTCAGTCTGCAGCAAAGTTCCTGGAGTGTACTTGACTTTCAGGCTTGATTGTA
Source organism: Trogon surrucura (assembly GCA_020746105.1). Taxonomy (NCBI): domain Eukaryota; kingdom Metazoa; phylum Chordata; class Aves; order Trogoniformes; family Trogonidae; genus Trogon; species Trogon surrucura. The sequence goes on from CM036636.1 coordinate 6,490,252, forward strand.
CGGAGCCAGCCTACCCCCAAGGGGAGGTGGAGGAAGAGGTGAAAGCAGCAGCAGCAGCAATAAGAGGGACAGTTCATGACTCCCAAATACATTTTTAGCAAAGCTGACACAAGCAATGGCTACAGAGCAGCTGCTGCCAGAAGAGACCATGAGACCACAGATCTAAACCAGAATTGTCGCAGGAATTAATTCTTGAATTTCAATCTAGACAAACTACAGTACTGAGACTTTTCCTCAGCCATAATTGAGAGATGACCTAAATCAAGCTATCTCCTGTGAAGCTTTAGGACAAAAAAAAAGAAGCGGAATTCTCAATGCTTGGGCCACACTGCCTACAAGTTTGCTCAGAAGTCCTCTCAGGCATCATCCAAGTGACCCCAATGTCTATATATTTTTTAATAGAACAAAGCACGCTGAGTAACTTGGCAGTCAAGAAGCAGACTCCCTCACCTAAGAAATAGAAACTCTTCTCTCATATGGAGAGTAACAGGTCTGCTTGGGAGCCACTATCACAACCAGCAAGTCGCAATGGGTAGAAGTCTTAAGTACATTTCCAGCCTGGGAACGTATTCCCTGCCAGTGCTCGTGAAGTCAAGTCCAAACACCCCTCCTGACATCACTGGCACCATCTCCTTCTATCTTGTCATAGACAAGCAAGATTACAACTCTATTCTGTAGTACTACGGGGCACTCAGCTCAGAAAGTTGACACTTCCATGGCTACCCAAAAGTAAAGTTTTGGTGCAACCGGGGTAGCACGAAGAATGACAGCAGAAGCAAGTTCTTTCCCTGAACCACTGAGAGACAATCCCCAACTCACTTGTGTGCTTGGTGATGACAGTTTTCATGCAGTGAAGGGGAATTCAGTTGCGTGCATCTGGCCTCAGCAACCTCAAGAGGAAAGCGGCCGGGACACGACCTTCCCATGGAGCCTAGAACTGGCATTTCAGGTTTGGAGCAGCCAGCAAGATCCCGGTTAAAGATGAGAATTACTCACGTGAGAGCACGGACACACTAAGATCATGAGAAAACAAGAACTTGAAGCGAGGAACTGTACTATGAGGAGTTTCACTTCACCAGGCAGCTGGGAAGAACTGAAACAGCGAGTTCTCCCTCTCACATGCAGACACACCGTGTGTGAAAAGCCGGCACGGTGTCCGCCTGCCTCCAGTGACTGCGAGGGCAAAACTACTCACCAGGTCCAGTGGTAACACCACGAAGAGCCTATGGAAGAGGAATGCATCATATCCTAGAGTTGAATCACTTACTTTTGCTGCTAACAATATTCAAGTTTCACGCAGAGAGTACTTGCCTGATTTTTCTCAGTTTTCCAGTGATCAAACACCACCATGCAACAAAGCAGGAGATCTGTAAAACCATCGAGGCAGCCATCTGTGTAAAAACTCTCCTAAGCTCAAAATCAGGACAGAGGAAAGAGGAGGTGTCTGTCTTTTGAACAGCAGCACCAAACCACTGTGAATTTGGAAATCATCTCACTTGTCCAATCTTTAGACTGGTCTGCCTGGTTTTGATTTGCTATTTCTTCCCTTATTTTCACTATTAGGAACTACTTTACATGGCAAAACGTGATATAGGCAGCCATCAAGTACACCTTTCACAGCAGTCAAAATCCAACAGAGGTACAAACTGCATGTCAAACAAATTTTATCCATCATAAACCCAACATAGAGCTTTATATACAATTAAGTTCTGTGCTGCTGCAAGGCTACAGGCTTGTACTTGCCAAAGAAAAATCAAGAGAAGTGTGATTTATTTGTGTGCCCTCAATTATCAGCTGGTGTAATTCCACTTCAATCAATAGAGCTAAACGAGCATGAAAACAGAGCAATGCAGGCATGCACCAGAGTTGAAAGATCACCACCCTCATCCTCCACGACCCTGTCAAATGCACAATTCTCATTGCATATCAAAGGGTTTCCTTCGGAAACAGAAGCTCTTAAGTCCGATATATTTGCCTTGACCACTTTCTGCTGTCCTGGAGTTCATCTTTCACACATTTCTGACAACTTTTCATATCGTTTCCATATTCCAGATGGGAAATTACCAAAAAAGAAAAGATGCTTGTATCTCAGTCATAATGAAAAAAGTGGGAAGGTGTACCATTTTACAGTCATTTGGACATCTGAATGACTTAATGCAAATTATGCAGGACTCTGTGGACAAGAATGTGGGTCTCCAACTCCTACGTGTGGCCCAGGAATGATCTTGTGACTTGGTAGCGTTAGGTTAACAGTTGGACTTGATGATCTTAAGGGTCTTTTCCAACCAAAATGCTTCTATGAACATGCAGCGTAACAGCTGATGACATAACAAGCAGCGAGCACGAGAACTCTGTCAGCAAAAGTTCTGGAAATACCAAGCTATTCATCAATTCACATCATAAAAGCATCAGCCCTCTGTGATATTTACACAACAACCACCTTCCCCTCCTGCAGATCCCAGCACGATTGATGCATTTCTGTTTCACAGCATGAAGTGAGAGAGGCTACAGTTGGAAAAACGCCTGCAGGCAGAAGCAGTTTCCTTTTCAACACCATTCGCTCATAAATGAGCAATCTACAGGAATCAGACAAGGACTCGTAATTCATATAAGCTTAATGTTCATGTCACAAGAACAAAACAACCAACCACGCCTGACAATTGTTTTCTGTTAAAGGCTAAGAATTATCAGCAACAGCAGGTAAAAATACTGCCAGCGGGTTTTTTTGCTGTTCTCATGCTGTCATTATCTGACCAATATTAAAATAATTTCCCTGTTATTCATCCATTACTTAAGCCATACTTAGTGCAAAAGTCTAGAAAGAAAACAAAAAGGAATCCAGTTACTGCTCACTTTCTTCGCAAGAAGAACAGCAAGCCCTCTTGCATGGTACTTAAAGTGTCTAACCACCGTATAAGCCCATGTAATTGAAAAAATAGGTAAAAACACTAGAAGCAACAGAAAAATGCCACACTAGAATGTTTCCTATTCCTCTGTTGAGAGACTTACCATCCCAATACCGGACTTTGGCCCTGCACTGCACTTCAACACATTTACTTAGTGGGACTATTTCTAAATGCAAAGTTTTTGCTGGACTGAGCTGGACTTCCATAATGGACCAACAATCTGGAACGAGTTAAAGTGCCCTGACATTCTCCTGCTTTGTTGCACTTGATTTTATATCTGTGTAATAAATATTTGTAATGATAATGCTTGGAATCCCTGTTTTATACCCACTCATCCCAGGGATAAAAGGGTTCAAAAGGAGGAACAAGATCACATCTCAACTAGACACCTTACATAGCCCATGACATGCAAATTCATCAGCTTTGAACACTTACTATAGCAGGAACATAGATTCCTAAATTACTAGCTAAAAGAGAGCACTAACATAAAGCTCCGAATTCTACCAGTCTTGAAGGATAAACAGGTTGAAAACCAGATTCCCCACCATCACAAAACAAGACAGATCCCATATTTCTCATTAGAATAATTTTCCAGAAAGATCTGTGGATCCGATCTGGCTGAGAAGCAGGAAAACGTGAACCACAACCTTCATAATTCTTTCAGTCAGTCTCAGTGCTACAGTTCCTCTGTTTATTTCAGGCTTTCCACAGTGCTGCTGGGCTCTTCCCTGAGCAAGCTTTTGGCTAACAGAGCCTTAAGCACAGATGGGTCTCTGACCATATTTAGCAGGGATTCTCCTGAAGGCGTTGCTGCCTGATTTTAGAACATCGGATTCAAATGGTTCAGTGACTTGGCCAGAGCACATAACCCAATTTTTTACTGCTCGGTTCATTAGCAAAGCTTATGTTTATTAACTACAAATAAATTCTGCATACCACTGAACTCTCCTATCTGTCTTAAACAGCAATTAATAATTGTGAATTATAAAAAATAATAAAAAAAAAATCAATTACCGATTTCCTCTCTTGTTTCAGCTCCTGCACGTAGCGTGTTAACTCCCCAGTGATAAGAGAGGTCATGTTCTCTGAAATGACCTCATGCTGTCCGGCATAGTCATTCATTTCATTTAAAGTGGCTAGGAAGGCTCTAGTTGATGTGTACCTGCAGAGGACAAAAACGTATTTTGCTTTTAGCCCCTTTCTTTTCAGGAAGACACACTGCAAAGGGAGGTTGCATCCTTCTCAAGCATTTAATATTGTTACGTGAGACTGAATATGGATTAGCACAGATACACTTGAAGGAATTTCTCAAAAGGAAGCCTATCCCACACCCTGACAAGTTGTCCGATAAATTTATCTGGATTTAGACAGTTTGACATTGGCTCTTAAAATACCACAGCTTTAGAGTGCCAGGTTTTTTATCAGCACAGCTCTGGGACTTCACTGTTCTAATCTCTACTCACCACACAGTTCTAGCTACACTCCTTTGAGTCCTCCGATACAACGCGCCGAGCCATCAGTACACCCGACCCGGCAAGCCCCTGTCCAACGTTTTGGCTAGTGCAGCGCAGAACAGAAAATTTTTTCATAGTGTACATTGGATTTAAATCAGCTATAGTTTATAAAGGTAGTGAGTTTACTAACCAGGTGTTCATTCACGACCCTTATTTTTTAGTACTTTCCATCGTAAGGTTTGGTTTTCGTATTAAAAAAAAAATCTCCTATACACCATTCCATGTATTATTAAAAGGAAGAAACGAACATCTGTGCACAGAATTTCAAAACAGTGGATTATGTCACTAGTATATTCAGCATACAGTCAACAAAGCTGCATTTAAATGCTGCAGCTGGCTGTGCTGGTCAGCTGGAAAACAGCAGCTTTGAAGCACTGCACTTGTACATACTAGAAAATCTATTACTTTTAGATGGTAGCAATCTGCATTAACGTCACCTAAAAGGTGAAAAAGCAAAGCAAATGGCGAGAGATTTAGAGGAAACAGAGGGGAGTGGTGCAAGTAGGCAAGAAAGAGACAGTAGAGAAAAAAAAAACAGGAAAAAAAACTAAAAAAGACTAAAAATATAGTCCAGTGCAAGCAGTCACACTCCCAGTCAACCTGTGGTGCCTCAAGAGAAATCCCAGTTGCAGAGACAGAGGCCCAAAGTCACAGACTGACAATAAGCTTGAAACCAGATCATTTTTAGGCAGTGTGTCTCAAAGCAGTGTCCGAGGCACCCAAAGGTCGCATGACAAATCCCAGACATTGTTTAGAGACATGAGGAAGCCAGACTGAGGTGAACGCTATGTTTAAAAGGGCAAAGGATACACAGGATCTTCTGTGCCATATCACATGAATCATTTAGCTCCAATATCCTTTTACAGCAATGTAAGATGTGTCAAAAAAGCTTGTAGTAAACTCAAAATATCCATTCATGGTATAACTAGCCAAAGGCAGATTTATTCCTAATCCCAGGTATAGACCAAACCAGCTGATGTACTGGTAATACACTTCCTTATTTATATATCAATATCTCAGGAAACAATGGCATGAATAACCGATTCCCAAACCATGTTACTAAAAATAATTTAAGATTAAAAGGCTGTTATCGCTCTTAATGTGAGCCACAAGAATAGCTGCACGGAGAAGCTTGGGGGTCTGACTCAAAAATCTGAATTAATATAATCATGCAGTTGGATCTGTAAGCAAACTCATTTGAAACGTTTCAAATTTCAAGGTCAAGGGTTTGAGTCTGCTGCTGGGCTCTCCAGAGGCAGAGCAGCCTCCTGCCAGGCGAGGTCACTGGGGCAGAGTGTGCAAAGCCTTCCTTCAAAGCCGATGCATTACAGAACACTGACGCTGAGAAACTTCAGAGTCAAAGAGCTCTAAGGAAAAAGGTTCTTGCTCTGGCTTGTAGCCTGTTTGAAAGCTCCTTCTCTAGCAAGTTCTCGTTGAAGAATATCTCTAATCTTGTCAAGGGCAAGAATGCTTTTAAGGACACGTGGTTTATCATCACCGGCATCCATGTCCACAGTGTCACGCGGCACAGGAGCTGAGGCTGTGGGGACCGTGAGCGAGCTCTGCCCCGACACCCTCACACCAGGGAGATACAGGGAGAACACGTGGAGCAGCAGTTGGGGCCAAACAAAGTCCTTCAACAGCCGCACGTCCTTTGTCGATCCCTCCCAGGGAACTTGGAGAACAAACTACATCGCTCACCTTACTCTTTGAGAACCACTGGTTTCTCCGCGGTGTTACGACATTATCCCTTTAGTGAGTTATTAATCGGTGCTGTCAGTCTACTCAAGTAATTTAATAGTTATGCAGACTAAAGTTTCACGCTAAAATTAGCAACTGTTTCTGTTCCTGGTGAAAGTAATTAAGAGTTTGGTGTCCACCTCAAAGAGCCAGGATCACAGAGGCCGGTTTAAAGTTTTTAAAGTACATAAATACACAAACTAAAACAAAAAACTCCACCAAACTAGGCATCCAGAAACAATAACGTAAAAAGGGAACTGAGTAGTTATCGACCAAATATAAACTTTGAAAGTTCACTCCTTAGTATCTACCATATGACCCTGTCTCTGCATCTATGATTTTTATACTCGTATATTTGAATTTTAGAATCTTTGTTTTACAAGTCAAATTGTAGTTGGTAACACAAACTTCTCCCCTTTCTCCTTCGATGCGTGCTTACCCAGCAGTTGATCATGAACATACCTGTATTCTTCCTCTTCTTTGGAGTTCTTTTTGGGTTGGTATTTCTTTGAAAGATTCCTAAAATTAAAAAAAAAATATATATAAAAAAAATTAAATTTAAAATCTCCTTTAAAATACCTGGATAATCTTTGCACGAATATACATTCTGTGGGACTTTGGATTTCATTTGCAGTGACCAGACACCTTTTCAGAAGTAGTGCTCAAAGAATGGGCCGCACAGTGCTTCAGTCTTTATAACTGCAATAAAATAGATTCTGAACCCAAGAGGTCCATAAATTAAGGTCGTGAAATCAATACACCCGAGCTCTGGTTCTGCTGATGCACAAGTCTCCTTCATCTGGTCTAAAGGAGAGACCCTCTTACAGTAAAAAAAATGGTCCTAAAGTAGACAGACATGCTTTACAAGCTCCACCCAGCAGAAGGTGCTACTCCACATCCAGAGGTCAGTCAGTCCATTGAAGTGGGATTTGCAGCAGCAGCTGACACTCCTGGCCAGGGAAATTTGCCTGCCTTTAGCAGGAGGCTTCCAAGGAAAAGAAAGAGCTTTATGATGCTGTGGGAAGCTGCACTGAGATGACAAAAGGGGGGGTCATTTTATGATTATCAACTGATGCTGGCAGACATGTGAAATTCGATTATCCCAATTAGCACGGATGATTGCATCTCTCATTACCCCACATCCAAGCACCGATTTAATTTTCAAATATCGATACGCTCTTCAAGCGATCGTATCTTGAATAGGAAATCTGAACGTAACCGTTACTGCATTTCACAGACATTACGTAGCCCTAAAAGCACTGACTGCAAGCCCCAAGGCAGCACCAAGGCAAGGGTTCAACGGACACGTGCTGTCCCTCAACACTCAGTACACCTGCCTGGCACGTAAAGCTCAGCATTATGTGCACACTGCACCATAGCACAACACTTTGGGTCTCCTTTAACAATGCAAACCAGAGAGCTGACCAATCCTACTTTGTTTGAAAAACTAACAAGTTTCACTGACCTCTCTAGGCCAAACTCTTTAGAGGAATCCCAGAGCTCATCTAGTTGAAAAGAAACTGCTCTTTTGGAGGTGTGACCACCTCCCTGTCGCATGCCCTTTTCACTGCGAACTGGGAGACAGCAGGACCTCTTGTCTAACATTTCTTATTCCTTTTATTTTCCTTAAGGAGGTAAGAAGCATCTGCTGAAACAGAGCAGTAGCCAGAACCCTGGCAGATTTGCACAGGCAGACATGTGTTTCTCAAAATCTAAGTATCCCTACTGGAAGGGATCCAACTAAGCATCTCCTTTCCAGTCTCTGCCTTCTCTGAAAAGAGCGCGCTCCGAAACAATGAACTTGTCTCTAGTTCTGCACAGAGCAGCTTCAACCAAAGAACACCAGCATGGGAAGAATTCTACAAACTGTTGTGCTTGACTACATTTAAGTCTTGTAGCACTCTCCGTATGCCATGGGAATGCCTCCCTCCTCCACACACCTGCTTAACGAGGAAACCACACGAAAACATGCACAGAAGCCTACACTAATAAGGCATTTTCAGACACACTCAAAGCACCCTGTCATGCTGCCCAATTAATTCTGACATACACAACTACTGTCTTGTGAATCTTTATACATGTAGAAATGCTATAGAGCTGGGGCAAAAAAATCCAGATAGTGTGTTTTCACAGAAGAGATTCTGAAAGCATAACAAGGATTAGCAGAGTCAAACATTTTCTATATATTTTATAAAACACAAAATACAGAGTCTATACATTTGATATTTTTCTTTTTCTTTTCTTTTTAAGCTGAAAACATATGTGGGGTTTTAACCAGGACACACACAAAAAACACAGAAGTGATACTGAATCCAGAAGTATTGCTGAGGTTCAGCAGGCAATCGTGCCCTGTCATGACTAGAACCCCAGCACTTCCCAGGTTCAAGCTCGTGAAGCAACGACAGCTTTAGAGCTGACAGTGATTAAAGAGAAAACTAACATATAAAATCAAAGACCAGCAGTAAAAAAGCAATTCTGGACAGATTCTGTGCATCATTTCTTCTGCCTTTCCAACCTGTTTCTCTGCTCCCTTATTCTGACTTCTTTGGCATCTTGCACTTTCTCTCACATTTATCATCCACCAGAGGTTCCCAGTTCTCAGATTATCCTGATAACCTAAGCATTTTTTTTCCAATACATCTTCCTCAAGGCTTTCTGTCCATCACCACACCAAGCAGGGCTTCTGACACACTTTGTGATGCTCAGTAGTGATCAGGGAAGGAGAAAAACAAAACACCACTTCAGCCCTCAGAGAGCAGAGTCCAGCGTACAACACCTAATGGAAGCTCAAAACAAAACCAAGCAGAAAACACGTTTCACAAATGAAAAGTTCAACAGCTTTACTTACCATATAAATAAAACTTTGAGTTAAATCCACAGGAGTACCTTGTGTTAGCTTGCCCCTTTTTAATGTCTGCAACATGTTTCGATGTGCAGCGATATGCTGCTGCCCTTTCACACCAAATGGATAGATATGACACAGGAAAGGTTGGCACAAGGCTTGAGGAGACTTATTAAAAGCAGATGCACAATTATTGTTTTCTTTTAAACGTCCAGCACTGTTTTATCTCAACATTTGACAAGTCTACACTCTTGTTTTTTCTTTTATATCTCTAACTTCTTAGACGGCTCCAAACAACATTGTGTTTAAGAGCTCCTCAGAAATGGATGTATTTGTCCTCAACTCATACCCGTGCGTGGGAGAGACAAATGCAGCTATGCAGGGGGAATTAAAATACAGAGCAAATAAACAAATTGACTAAGCTTGGTTTGGAAGTCTAGGACAGAATAAGAAATAAAATTCAGGATTTTGGCATTTCTGCATAGTCACAGGTAAAACTATCTTCCACTTTCCTTGCTTATTTTGTTTGTCTATTTTCCCAGTTAGGCTCTTTACACCTGAAATTTGTCATTCTAAGCAATTCAGAGCCTCATGCATGATTCTTCTTAAGACAGGCCTGCTTACTCAGTCTGCTGGGGTTTCCCAGTGTAGTCATACTCTCTTTCTTCCAGTTCATTTTGCCTCTGTAATTCAATCTCTTCTCATCTCCATAGGATGTGAGCAATTTGTTCCTGCACAAGTCATTTTCTATTTCCTGCTTGTCTATAGCAGAAACCCTGGGGAATCCTTGTGGCATTCCCCTGAGAAAGCACATAACCATAAAGGCAGGGCTTTATCATAAATAACACATCACTGTGCATCTCAAATCCATTCTAACATAAGCATCAAAAATTCTGGGTGATTTTCTTTTACTGGATGCTGTGCTTTAGATAGATCCAGATAACTAGAACCCCAGATCTCCATCTCTATAAATACTGAGAAGATGGTAAGAGCTCTGTTATGTATTATAGTCACGCCAAAGAAAGAGTAGAGATTTACTGGAGGGTTAAGGAAGGCTTAGTCCTGCATTCCCCTTCCCAGTTAGCTCCACCACCTCCAGCTGATCACCCTGGACATCAGTGGCTGCCAAAACCTTTGCCTCACGGCCTCTCTCAGCAGCAGCAGGACCACCTGTGTGTTGCATTCCCTCCTAACTTTTGCTCACCTTTCATTTTTTTCTACTGTACTGGGAAAAGCAGGGTAAGAGCTACTTTTTATGGGAGGGTTTTTATTATCCCTTCCCCACTGAAACTGCATCTGACCTCAAGGAAGAGGTTTTCTGGGTCTGGGTCACACACACTCGTCTCTTTACCTACAACTTCATGGTCAACCCAGATATGTAGAACATACGTAACAGGAATTTCCAGTAACTTAGCTACTTGAAATAACTTCACAGGATCTCTGTTCTGTTCAGGAGACAAATCACAAGAACAGTGGCAAGATTATAAACTGTCAAAATTCAAATTTCAGGCTGCAACCCGGCTAACTACAGAGATGAAATTTCCACGGGCTGACTTTCTGACTTTCTGCAGTTTCTCCAACACGCATTCATACAGAGCCTGTCTTTTATGACAAGAAACCCTAAACTTTACCTTACAACAAATGATCATTATTCTGTTGTGTTCTTAAACCCTTTAGCATTTAGGTGCAGCAGTTCTAATTTCATGGAAAACTTTAGAATAACTACCCTCAAAGCCCGAGCCATTAATCGTGCGTCTCAGTCATCTAAATATCCTTTCTTATTGCAAAGTGCAAGATTTTTGGCAAGGTCATAAAACAGTATCTTGAATTAACTTTAGCTTTCCATTCTCTACATTAAAGCTATTCCCTAAAAGCCATTATTATAAGGCAAACAAATTACCACCACTGAAAAAGTAAACTCACAGATGATTACAGGCTTTGAACAGATTCCACTCCAAGTCCAGAACTTTACATATCAACTTACCTAAGCTGCTTTGCATAGCTGAGTTCAATCTCTGTTCTTTCTTTCACGAACTTGATGTATTTTTCCAGAACATCAATACCCCACTGCGTGTGTTTTTCTAAGTTGTCAAACTGGTCCTGCAATGAATCAAAATAATTGGTTTGTCTCGTTGGGCATAGAGATAACTAAAAATAATTTCCAAAGCGCATATCACCGCGAAGAAAGTGTTATTAATATTTTCCATTACCACAGTTGAGACACTTTTGTAACAACACAGGTTTTTAATCAACAGAAATACGTCTGTTAACATACACCAATTCAGAAACAGTCCTCATTGCTCATTTCTGAATCAGTTTCATTTCAGAAATCCTGGCAATGCTACTGAGTACAATCTTCTAATATAAAGACATAGGATAAGGAATAGATACTCTTGTCGGTATTTATTTGACTCTGAAAAGTTTACTGAAGTTCCACGAATTTGAAGTCTATTCCTAATTAATAACCCTGATTTTCATCTAAAAAAATACAATTTATACTCAAGCTTTGTGAGTGTTACGAATTTAAAATATCATTTAGAACAGCTAACCATCTTTTTACAGAACAGAATTTGTTTCCCCATAGCCTGGCTTACTCTAAAATAGAAGACATGATAAGAAATGATGCCACAAAAAAAAAAAATGTCATTAGCTACGTTCATGGTAAGCTTTCCTGTCTACCTCCATTTATATACAGATGCTACTTTGTTCTTCAAATATCGTTGCCCTCAAAAACAGTCACACATGTTTTCAATAAAATCTTTTTCAATCGAGAACATTCCACAAGTCAGTCTGGGATTTGCAAATGCCAAGAGAAATTAAGCAACTCTAAATCCAAATTAATTATCTAAGCCAGCTCATTACTATCTGCAGATTTAACCAAGAATTACCTCATTTTTAAAAATTTTGTTACTTTAACAGCACTCAAATTCCATAACCACCCATTCCACACAGCGTTTCAGAAGTTAATGTTTCTACAAGACTTGAAAAATTTTTTTTAAACTGCGATACACTTCTCCTGACAGAAACACAACGTAAACAAGGTCTTGAGTCTCAGCCTGACTTATTTGGCATCAGGTTCCATTATGGTTTAAATGGAAAATAGCGAATAAGTTTGTACCTCCGCAGTGCAAAGGTTCGATTTACAACATTTTCCAAAAATCTGTACACCAGCAATAGATTTGGGTCAGGTTCTTAGCTGCTACAATTCAAGCTTCTGACAGAAGCGATGCTGAAGCTCTGCCGGAGATCCGGCCGTGTGACTCGCAGTTTGCAGAGCTATCATCAAGCGCTATCAAAGCAACACAAACCCACTTCCTCAGATGCACGGAGCAGAAAAACAACAGAGGAGTACCACAAAGCCCCGTTGGTGAATACGTTGCTTTTAGGCAAACACCGCTTTCTGCTTTGTAGCGTATCTGGCTCTGACAGTAAATTAGGTCAGTGTCGGGAGAGATTCTTCCAGCATCAAACAAAAGAATCATGTGCGCAGAAGCTGCGACTTGCTAACAAAACTGTATTAATTGCGTTTGGAAAGGAGGAAATAGGAGCCATAATAGAGGTGGAAAATCTGCACAACTCCAGCAAGAAGCTCGGTTAAGACAGCAGCTAATATGCACAGCATAGGACATACAGGGTTTGTGTAGCTGTATTTCCTCTGGTTTAGCGTAAATTGCTATTTGAAATCATTTTAGCCAAACCAGACCAGGCTTCAATTTAAATTATGTCGATTAAAGAGGCACTGAGGGCAGAGCAGCAAAAGGGCAATAGTATAAAATTACAAAAAATAGTGAAGAACTAAGCCTTGTGCTCCAGGAACTAACAAAAAGTGGTTAAGGGTAACAGGGAAAAAAAATTCAAACTACGCAGAAGAGCCTGACTTCCAGCAATATAAAGCACTCTTAAAAAAATATAGGTACCATCATTCACTCAAAAAATAGGCTGAATGCATCCTGCAAAGGGAAGACATGGAGCAAGTGGTAAATATTTGCACAGAGACAAATCTTCATTTCAGACAATTTCACAGCTGGGAAGAATAAAAAGATGAGATGACACTGGTAACATCACGGACCTCTCCTCCTCCCCGAGGGCTCAGGTCAGGAAGGGACACGCTGTGATGTCTGGAGTCCAGTGCCAGCACAACAAGGCACCTTCTGCTCTGCTTCAAACACCATCTCTGAATCTCTCGGATTATGCTGGTGTCGAGAAAGTAGCACAAACACGATCTTTCTAAGGTTTCCGACAGAGGCCTTACAGCTATCTCACACTCTTCCACAATTTACATTATTTAACATAAAGAGATGCACATAAAATAAAAACGCCACGAGGCAGCCCATTACTCACAGGTTTACATGCGTTCACACACACTCCCAACTTCACGAAAGGAAATCTCAGGGAGGGAAATCCACGCCCTAATAATCCCTGTAAGCAAATTACGCCGCCCGTATCAGATACCACGCTAGGAGCAAGAAGCCAACTTACAGCCCTACTGCAACCTCGTCCCAAGAGGAAAGGACACGGTTTCCCGTAGGAAAGAATGCCTTTCAGGGAGATCCTGCCCTTCAAGATAATTCAGGTTGCTGACTGCCGAGAAAGGTAGAACAAGTTCACCCCGGAAAGGCAATCTTGGTGGTGGCGTGTCCAAACCTCCTCCATCGCCATCGCCTTGACTCAATTCTCAGAGCAACGTTTAGATCAGAGTAGGAATAAAAACCTGAAAATGGCTCCAGAGAGCTGCCTCAGTGGAGTCTGTGATTGCACAGATGCATCTGGGCCGTTTCAGCAATCTCAGTGTGTCAAGTTTGGCAGAAGAAGAGTCCGTGAAGCGCGGCACGGAGGTGAATGCGCCGCAGCGCAGCTGCCCGACAGACCAACCGCGCAAAGACGCCAACTTGCCATTTATAATGCGAGCAGAGACGCTTGTCCTGCACCGAGCGGTAAACCAGAACCTCAACCAGACAAACGACAAGCACTGACCTCTGCTATTAAGCAGCAAGGCAAGCAATTTAGCAAGCAATTTAACTCTCTCCAGACTCTGCCAAAGAGAAGAGTTTCTGGCCTTTTGCGAGCACAAAACGGTTTTGGCCCATGTGCCATTTCGCAGCCGACGCCCCACAGCAGTGTGCTACACCGGGGTCATGAATTCCATTATCCGTTCTCTCCTCAGTGTTTCTTAAGGATGAAAAAAGTCAGAGAAGTTGGCAACATCACCACTTGGCTGAGCACAAGAGTCCAAAGGAAAGGCAGGGGACCCAACACAGCTAGTCCTCCTTTCATGGACCTGCTCAGCAAGCTGAAGGCAGGCAGAGGCCGTGTTAATGGAGGGAGGACAGAGCACAGGGAATGCTTTGATCATAAAGCAAAACCCTGACCTCACGGAATCCCAAAGTGCAGGGATATGCAATCAAGGCAAACCCAACATTTCTAAAAAGATTGTTGAGAGTAGGTAACAACAATATCATGTTTATTACAAAAACATTCTCACACAAAATCGAAGAGTTAAATAATCTCAAGTATCCTGTGACAAACGTGGTCTACTTCTAGTACCTTGAACCATGAGATTTTTCACCTTTCTCCATAACACACTGCCTCCCACATCAGAAGCAGACTGCTAGAAAATTACTTCAAAAGATTCCCAGACTCCGGTATTTCTTCACAGTCATTAACCCCAGCAAACAAATATCTCATAGCGGGGAGTGATGTCATCAGTAAAATAGCTGGTACTTTGGCTAACTTAAGCATCTGCAGCACTTGGTGTTAGAAGCTTCTCAAACAGTAGAACTCTACGAGGACTTCCCATCAGAGAGATCAATAAATGTACCAGTGTCCCACTGAAGCCAGGAAGAAGCTGGTGGCTGGGGAAGCATCTGCCTTACAAAAAGAAGCAGAAGTGCAGCTTGTGAGGGTTTAACTGTCTCTGCTCTGCAGGAACTTGGCTCTACAACTAGGAGCAGTCTAATGAGAGCAGCACATGGCTTCAGCACACAGTGCACCGGGCACGGGTTCAGGAGGTGAAGTGTGCTGCTACAGCCGTGCAGGATCCATCACCAGCTGGAAGATGGCTCGGGTACCTTCATGAGCTGCTGTTTCAGCCTTCAGTTTTAACATACATTCTCCTCTGTTCATTTTTGCAGCCTCCTCACCCTTCCAGTTGCAGCGAACATCAGAAAACACTAAATTCCACAAGGCTTTAGCATTCTTCAGGAAATGCAAGAAAACAAGACAAGCAGCATGACACAGTGCTCAGTGAGAACGCTCCCACCAGACCACAGTGGGCGTGGAAACAAAAGGTCACTTTTTGTACCTGTTTTCTCCAAAAAAGAAACACCAAAACACTTTCTGGAAGCATTCACTACTTTCCTCTGACTCACAGACTAGTTCACAGCTAAGAACACTCTAGAGTAAAACACTGCATCGACAAAGAGGATCATCACAGCAGGCTCCCACCCCAGCCTTCACACTGTTGTCCGTGTGCTTTGGCCTCCCAACATGCCACATCTCACATTTTCCCATTTTCAAGTGCCTATACTTACTTGGGACATCAACAGCTTATTAAAAAGAACAGACTTGTGATTGACAATCAAGAGGCACACATAATTCACCTGCTCATACAGCTGTAACTTCGTCAGATTCCACTGGCTTCCCAGTGACAGCAGCACATGCCAGCACAAACCCTTCCTGCCTTCCCCGAGCGATGGAGGAGTTTGAATACACAAACTGACCCACCCGTGGGTGGGAAAGCAGAACCTTTGCTGCAGGCTGCTGGAAACAGCTTCTTCGCATTGTTCAGTTTAACACATTCTTGAGCCCGCACATAAAAACTGAATCTCAAAAGAGGAAAGAACTTTAGTCATTAACTCGAACGGGAATTGGACATTCAAATACCCAGCACGCTTCGCGCATTTTATCCCTAAGGCAAAGTGTGTTTCTAACTTCATTTCTGTTTCCATTAATTCTCTCCCGGTATTTTTACCGCTGCCCAAATAACCTCACATTCACGCATTCTTTCTGAAACTCCACTGCATGCTTGTTACACTGACAATGCTTAAAATGGAAATAGTGCTGCCTATTTGCTTTTCTTCATTTTAACGGCTACTTTGAGTTGTCAGATCCCCTCACTCCTCAGCTCTTCTCCTCAAGTCACATTCCCCAGCTATGCAGAACATTTTAGGAAGAAGAAAGTTAGCCATTAAAAAAAAAGAAAAGCTTTCTTCCCATTTCTAAGCCACATAACATGGAGTACAACCAATTATTGAGCAATAAAGAAAGTGTTATTCATGTAGTCTCTGAA
Organism: Trogon surrucura; assembly: GCA_020746105.1. Lineage (NCBI taxonomy): Eukaryota > Metazoa > Chordata > Aves > Trogoniformes > Trogonidae > Trogon > Trogon surrucura. The sequence goes on from CM036636.1 coordinate 6,506,542, forward strand.
GATCAGCTCGGTGAGATACTCCTTCCTCTTTCACGAGTGCTTCCATCTATTGCAAAACAGTTCAACGCAGGGCTCGCTCAGATCCAATCAGGAACGGGACCTTAATTTGCCTCCAAGGGGCTTCAGCATCAACATGTCCTGCAGGAAAATGGGCGTTCTCGCTCTTCTCTCCGTCTCTGTGGCCAAACGACGCTCACTCGGGTCATCATACTCTGCTCTTCACCAACAGAAAGGCTGATGACGTAGAGCCCAACTCCACCAGGAAGCTGGGACAGAAGTCTTGGGGGTTTTATTTGGTTTTGAGTGTGAATAGAACGTTAGATTCTGGGAGACTTTATCAACTAATTCTGCAGATTTAATCACTGTGTCAAACTTGCTCAACTTAGACTCCGGTAGCAGCATTTACTACACCAGTAACCAGGCTGAGCTGTCACTCTGCTATTTTCAAAAATAGGAGTGCAGAATTATGAAGAATGCTAATACAGACATAAGTAGTGAAGAAAGCGTATGCTGAAAATTCAGATACTAATAACAGAAGAACAAAGCCTTTATATTTAGCGTATTCCTCCTATAATTCTAATCCAGCAACATAATGAAAGACTCATAATTAAATATTAAAAATATCTGAAGACCTTCTACTGCCTCATTCGATTTCATTCCCTCCCCAAATCACTTGTTTATTCACTGCCCTGAAACACAAGTAGGAATAAGGGAATTAAATACTAATTTTCACCTCTGGTTCACACCTTGCCCTGCTACATCCCTGGGTTTTTTTTTCCTTCTTCCCCCCCCTCCTTTTTTTTTTTTTCCCCCAACACTCTCACCCATTTCTATAGTCAAAAAGGAACTTAAGTGAAGATCAAGAATACATTACAGTGTTCACATTCTAAATCACTTTTTTAGATTCCATGGTTTAACAACTTAAAACTATAAAAATAATTAACAAGAGGAGGCCTTCACAGGCTCTGTTAAGTCTAGCGCTAGCAGAACGTAACAGTTCAGATCACAGATCCTTGGAGACCTACAGTAAAGCTATATGCAAATGTTAAACAGTTTTCAGGCAAATTAATAATGAAAGAAAATGCATAAAGTACAGGCTACCACTGCAAGAGCCTTCCAGAAAACTGAGACAAGCAGAAAACATGAAAATATTTCAACATCTCTTGCCTGAGCCACTACAAATGGAGACAATTTCTCCCAGAACACTTGTCAACTATGGTCAGTGAAATTCTCGGTTAATGACAACCAAACAAACATCCGTGTTTATAGATGTTAAGTATAAAATGGAGTAGAGGACACCAACCTTTCGCTTCCCACAGCACAGACAAGGAGGCCTAACGGCAGCACGGAAGATGTGCCAGTGGGACAGGGAGCCCATCTCTTTTTTTCAGTTTACATTCTAGTGACGCTGTGGCTTCACCAGTTGCTTTAATGAATCTACCCTTCCGTTAGCCCTGTACATCCGGTCCTCGTTCACAAAACCATTTATGATCACATGCATCCTTCATGCAGATCTCCTATTCCTCCATGTGTTTAATTTCATTTCACTCTTTAACTATTAAATAAATTCTTCCTGATCTTTCACCTTAAACAGGCATATTTCCACTCAAGCTGAATAATAAATACCCCAGAAAAAACTCCATCTTTCCCACCTCTGTTTTCCCTTCATCACCATCCTTAAACTCATTTTTCCATAAAGCACAAAAGATTTTCAACTGTATTTCTAAGTCTTCCAATTCACCTTAGAACTTGATCTGGTTAGGAGAAAACAAACAAGAAGCTTCTTTGCTGCATCATTAGGCAACCGAGTGCATTTCAAACTTGGCGGGGACACACACACAGAAATCAAGAGTGGAAACAGACTACATTTTATGTTGAAATATATTCTATATTGCTAAAGATGCCTCTAGTTGCCCTACTTGTCCCAATAAATGTTATGAATTAAGGAGTTTCTGGTCTATACTTCAGCCTTGAAATGCTTACTTTCTTCAGCATTTTGCTGGAGCTGTAAAGCAAAGTCAGTTCTACTACTTACGCCAATTTTAATTTGTATTTAAAATAATGTTGCTCCAGCATAACAGCAAAGCCCTTTGTGCAGCAAAGGACAGCACCAGGGAGTAACCTTCTTAATTGCTCCTAAGACCAACCACACTCATCCCCACCCAGAAAACCACCTTCCACAAACTCAAGAGTGACCCCTCCTGCTAATTAAGCAGAAGTGCTGTCTCAAAGGCAGGTTTCGGTCATCCCCTAATCCTACCTTGATGGAAACCTGACTGGAGAAGTCAAACAAGAACCACTTCTAAACAAAATCCACCTGAGCATATGGCGCAGAGGCCAGCACCTGGAGAGCCAAATGAACATTACAGCCCCAGCGAGGCAAGGCCAGTCCGGGGAGTACGACCAGATTGTCAGGGTTGATGGGGAACAAATGGCAACATCTAACAGAAAGACCCACCTATGGTAAAGCCACACAGGTACATCCCCCACCGGCAAAAATGCTGAGACCGTCTTCATATCAGAGTAGCTTGCAATCTCCTGAAGGTGATGCACAGCACCAGACTCTAAACCCCAGGAGTGCATTAGAGCAGGACAAACCAGAGCCCACCAGCAAGCTCTGAAGGGCAGGAAGGGAGGAGAGACTCCCTCAGCAGCAGCACAGAGCATCAGGTCTGCAACAAGACTGCTCTGCCTGCCTGCCAGGACACCAGGAGCACAGCCCTAGGTGACCCACTTTGCCCCCTATTACGGAAGCCTTGTACAACCCGACACGTTCTGTCACGGGAGGACACTTCCCTGTGTGAGTACAAACTGTGTCATCAACTGCCAAGGTGTTCGTGCACATACAGAGACTCTCAATGTCTCGTTTCCTCTGCTGACAGCTTAAGCCATGAACTGAAACTGCTCCTTCCTGCAGCAGCCAGAAGCCTCTCAAGTCACGGCTGCCCTGAGCCGGAGGTGCAGGAGCTGCTCCGAAACCTCCGGCTCTTGGCTCCAAGGGCTGCTCTCCCCACTACACCCAACGGCCTTCTTCACCAGAGCCCAAACCTATCACACCTTCGCCTCCGCCATCCTGGTGTCAAACCAGGCCTTCTCCCCCGTCTGAGCCTGTTGCATCCCCCAGAGGATGTGGTAAAGCAGAGCTTGTCCCTCTATAGCAACGGGGCAGGCACGAGTGCTAACACAGCAGCCAGGAAGGAAGGTGAGAGAGAGGATGTGCCATACGAGAGAGGATGTGGTTGCCGGTACAGCAGCAGCTTCAAAAGATGCTGCGAGAGGTAAGACAACAGAGAGGAATGATTAATTCTGAGGAGTGGGAAGGCAGGAGGATGAGAACAGCTCAACTGCAGCAGGACAGAGCTGATCAGCAACAGGCAATTACAAGAAACAGCAACTGAATCAAAGGACGCTGGATTGGTAGCGGACAAGAAGATGGTCCTTGTGGAAGCAAATGGGGAAGCTGTTTTTCTTGGAAAAAGTGAGATTTTTATGTGAAATTATGTAGATTACATGCCCTGGATGACATCTGTGGAAGACTCTAGGTCCATCTAGTATAAAGCATTATATGGGTGCTGTTTAATTTTTATTCAATTACCTGAAAAGGCCATACAGAGGCATTAGAGACTCAACACAAGTCACCTGCTGTTATCAGTGGGAAAGCTTTTAAGAAAGTTGTGTTACATCTCTTGAAAAAAGAAACTTGCACCTTAAAGGTGCCAAAGATCTCATGCTCTTGAAAATTAGTTATCACAGTTTTCTTCAAATAACATTGTTTGCAGTGTCCAAGGATACTTTTCATAGATGGCCATGCTGCAGCAGCAATTAATTTCCTTCAAGTAAGTTTATACATTTTGAGGTTTGAGGCACTGCACAACTTTACCACAATGAAAACCATCTGTCATAAACAGACCATTCAAAAATGAACACTTCTTTTCAAGCATACAAAACTTTGCCTATAAAATCCAGGCAAGAAACCCCACAATGGGACACAGTTTCGTTTCAAAATACATTCTAATGTGCAAATTACAACCCAGGATAACAAGAAAGCTCTTAAAGAGTAAGATAATAAGAGAGAAATCTCAACTAGTGCCAGACATAAGGACAGAAATACCAAATATTTCTACTGAAGGATTGAGTGCATTTCAGCTTTTTTCTATACGTGTCCAGTTACTTAAACTCAAGACAAACACGTAAATGCTGTTTCTCTTTTTGGCGATACTGGTGCAATTTAACCAGTTTAAGTGAACTTATTCCTACTAGGTATGAAGATAAGCAGCAGAATCTAGACCTTAAAATCCAGCTGAGAAAAAGCTAAGCAAAGGCTGAAATCTACTGGAGCCCAGAGAGATGATGCTTCTCTACCGTTAGCATTAATCATACCCATGAAAGTCATTTAAAAAAAAAAAAAAAAAAAAAAAAAACGAAATAAAACAAAGCAATGCTAACCTCTTCCTTCTGCTCATCCTGGGGGAAAAGGAATGGGACATGGATTTGTTTTTTGCTGACAGTATCCAGAGCTGCAGACCAAAAGCTGCAACGACCCACAGGGATTCACTGTTCTGTGTGTTATAAACAAGAGCTTTGAAAATGAGCAGATTCTGGTGTGTATCGCTCCGCTGCCGGGATGGTATAAATCATGAGCTGCAGCAGAGCTCCAGACCCGAGCTGCCTCCCTCAGGAGCTGCAGCATGGTAACAAAGCTAAATATACGCTGCTGTTGTTCCAGGAAGGTTTTTCACTTGACAATGTTGTAACTTCTCACTGTTCCCCAACACCATCCCACTTCCCTGATTTAATACACGCCCCATTCTTTTATTCTGAAGAAAAAATAAATAAATTAACAAATGCAATTTTCGAACTAATTCCCAGTAAATCTTTTGGTGCCTGGCTACATCCTTGGATTAACTGTTGACTATTTTCATCCTCTTTTGTTCCATTCTGCGATGCTCTCCCTTAATAAGGCCAGCTGTTAAAACAAAGATCAACAAGATCTCTCGCCCACACAGTTTCCCCCTTGGGCAGCTGTGTACTAATTATTAAAAATGAACCATACACTGTTCCTGCTTATTGCATGGATAGCTACAATAGAAAAACAAACAAGCCTGCTGATCCATTTAAAAGATGAGACTCACACACACAAAAAAGGCAATTCTGCCCTCTTACCCAAACCCACACTGCGTTGCAAGAGTGGAATCTTCTCCACAAGAACAATACTTCGCACTGCAGCAGCTTGTGGGAAAAACTAGAAACTAGATTTTTGCCCAACTTTTTCATGAAACAACGTCATACTGGATTCATCATATAGAATACGCAAGTTGTTCCATGCATCTTCAAAGTGCAAAATTTTGTCGTTAATATCAAACCTTTTCAAATACAACACTGCTCTAAGCACGCAGCTGGACTTTAGGAACTCCTCAGTTTCAATCCTGTTCTGTTGAATTCTTTGGAGGAATAATGTCTGGGTGAAGGTTTGTGTTTGGGGTTTTTTTGTTTGGTTTGGGGGTGGATTTGATTGGATTATTTTTCTAATATAGTGCCTTGTTAAAACACTTAAAAAGAAAAAAAATCAGTGACATTGTTAAACCTTGCAAAATGAGAGTCCTTGTTTTCCATTTTTTTAAAAAGAATAAAAAATAGTAAAGGCCTCACCAGGTATGCTGGGTATTATCAGTAGCAAAACTTCTTATCTTCTAATCTCCATTAAATAAATCACCTGTCAGTTGTAAAATTGACCATGTGTGCCAATCTATTTTCTACATGGATGCTAATGCAAAGTCAAATATCTTTATTAAACAGAAGAGAACAGCCTTTACTCCTCTGGGTAATGTTCGCCTCCTCCTCTGGCCGTCAAGCACTCCGAGGATTGACTACCAGACTCCGCTGCAGACATGGTGTCCTTCTGGGCTGTTTATGCAGACACTTGGAAAAGAAAAATGTTGTAATTCCGCTTAGCTGGAGGCTGCCTCCTAGATCCACTGGAGCCGAGGCAGTACCTCCGGTCAAAAAACAAGCCCCCGCCAAGCCTAAAGGCCCTCCCTAAAGTTCAAAGGAAAGGTGAAAGTCTGTAAACTGACTGTTCCTCCTCTCTTTTCCAAATTAAATGGAACTAACAGCTGAAAAATACTGCAGTACTCTTTTGCAGATGGAGCTCCAAAAGTATTTAATACCTTAAATACCATGACATCACAATTACAGGCAGGGATTTTTCAAGGGCCACTTCATACTCAGGACCAGATAAGATTACTGCTGTGTCTCAAGTGTGCCTATCTGCCATCGCATTCCATTTGTAACCCCGAAATCTGGGGCTTCCGCTCTGACCCAAGAAACGGTTAAGCTTCTGAAAACGAAGATATATACAGACATACAATTCAAAAAATCTAATGCAATAACAGACACTGCCATTCTGAGTATGTAACTTTTTAAATGTCTGAAAACCTAGGCGTAAACTCAAGTTTTAGACACAAAATTGATAACCTCAATATCTGTTAACAAACTCAAGGTGCATTTCGTAATTTAGTACTACCCACTCATACACTCCACTCCGTAGAGTCAAGGAACACTGACAAAAAAATTTAAATTAGATTTATTCTGGAACTAAGCGAGATATAGAAAATAAGCAAAGCGCTGAGGAAAAGCTGAAGAGATATTTCTCCTTAAATCCAGCTATTTGGGTCTGTCCTACTGCGTTTTTATTACAGTAAGACCCAACTCTACAGCTAGGAAAATGGCAGGCAAGACATTCAGCTAACATCCTGTCAAATAGTCTCCTATCACCCTTCTCATCTCAGCTTTTCAGCTGATAAATGCTTCAGAAAAGGGACTAACCGCTGCCACACTTGCACACACCGCAGAGTTTTGTAGAGTCAAGCCACTTGTCTTCATTTCGACAATATTGTTTCAGACTGATCCCACTTGCACAACACTCAGACTCGAAGCTGAATCGTGCCACACCTCTTCACTGCAAGGAACGAGATTACCTGTACAGCCACAGAATAAACCCACGATTAACAACATAAATTATGATCAAACCAAAACTAACGTGGCAACTGCACTGCTGACACGTCTTGCTAGTGATTGGAAACACCCACCGATGAATCAAAGCGTGTATTGCTATCAATAAACAAGGATTCTCCAATAACTTCAGTTTCTTTTCCTTTGGAGGCAGAGCATACATACTCATTCTCACTGCCCTGTTCTGTTCCGTTTCTGTAAAGTTTATCCTCAAGTAACAAATCCCATTCATTATAGTGTGAACTTGTGTTAATCAAAGTTTAAATCTGAAGAAAATAAATCTCATTTCCCTTAGCCAAATAACCACTGTGTAAAAGCCTCTCTGAAATTTCAGTGTCTCCCTTTTCCTCCCAATAGAAGCCTCTCTCAGCTCTCAGTGCCAAAAAATGAATGCATCAAAGTAGGTGGAATGAAGAAGGGAGAAATATTGTGCAAAATGCTGACCCACCAAAAGCACACAAAGCATTTGTTCAGCAGCGACAACGGATAATTTAATCTGAGGCAAATTACCAAACAAACATCAAATAAATGACATGCAGGAATACAAGACAAAGTTCTCCCACACACATTTCAGGTTTGCAGAGTCAGTGGGGCAGCACGCACGCAGCCAAGCACAGTGCTCTGGGGTTGTGATGGAGCCGGCCCAGCTACTCGCTCAAGGATACTTGAGATTCTCCACAGGACATGAGACAGTTACGAGCATCTCAAGAGAAAGAGGTAAATTCACACTAAATGAACACTCGCATAAGGAGATTTTGTGTCACCAAGCTTTCAAATGGGAAGAAATCAGTGTCTCCTACCCTATAAACACGACATTCACGAAACACACAGAACTGGAGTTTGCCAACACAATTATCTCTACCATCACTAAACGTGAAGTGCCCAACCGCCTGACCAGGGGGCATTCGGAGCAAGCTGCAGCAGCAGCAAAGGTCCTCAGCTCCAGCAGCCGTCCCGTCGTGCTGAGTGCCGCCTGTCCACCGAACAGATCTGCAACGGGGACCAGCTCACAGCGAAATCGGAGGACCCACAGTGCAGCCCACGAGACACGGCGGTTTGCTGCCTGTCCCATAAAGATGCCGTAGTAAGGGCACACCCTGAGCCCCAACGGACCCAGCTCAGGTTCAGCGTGTTAACCAAACTGTGCTAACCAAGATAACCTAAAATCACAGTTTCTAGGAAGTGGGGCATCTGCTGACTGCACAACCTTCTAGTCAGGCTCCCTACAAAGTCTCCAACCTCTCAAAGTAAAATGGAACATTTTATGGAAATAAATCAACAATTACGCACTCTTTTGACCAATATGACTTGGAAACCTAAGCATCAGCAATAAACAGCATTTCATCCTTCTGAACAGGAAAAGCAACACGCTTGGATCCTGTAAGTAAGGACTGTTTCCCTCAGCAAGGATACTCTGCTCGTCAGCTGGGCAGAAGAGCCTCGCTGAGCAAGAGAGATAAATTCAGTCCTCTTGCAACAACAATCTCATGTCCTCAGGTTCCAAAAAGTATTTTATAACTCATGCTACAAAAAGGATGATGGTACCATGGTACAGATTTCAAGCCTTCACAACCCTAACTGGAATTACATCAGTAAACAGCCTTCTATTAACCAAGTTTTTAGATATAGTCACGAAGAAAAGCACAACCCAATTTAAATCAGTGCTTACTGGAGCCAAGATTAAAAGCCACACGCATGTCACACCAGTCTGACCACTTCCTTCTGCCCATCCCATCTTCCATCACTATTTGCCTAAATCCTGTATCAGTGGAACAAGGGACAGCACTAAATGTCTGTGGCTTTTTTTTTAATTCCAGTTCTAAATAAACACCTGTAATACCTCTGTATTCAACTCCCAGCTCCGAAGAGTTCATAAGCCCCAGATGGAAGCACTGCCAGAGCAGGGAACATACACGCTTTACCCATCTAAGCAGCTTTCACTAAAAAGTTTGGGTTCAATCTCTGAATAAAAGCATCCATATCAAGACCTTAAAAACACACTTCTAAAGTTTTAAACTTTCTGTAGTTTTAACAATCCATTCACACCCCTCTTTTCCAAGAACTGCCAGACAGAATACTGGTTTGAGAGGGGGCAAGGTTTGGTTTACTACACAAAGAAGAAAAAGGAAAAATCGTTTAGTGGCGTGCAAGTTCTACTCTGGCATTTAAATATCAATTTACAAACTCGACATGGAATAAAAAGTTCACATGAAAAAAGCCGGCTGATTGCATCCAGTCTCATTAAACCCACATTAAGACAGTTTACCTAACTGTAAAGGCAACTACTTTCTCAACATAAACCTAGACTGTCCATCAAGATTAAGCACATACGAAAACATGCAATAAAAGTATCCACTGGCATCTAAATAAAAGCACAAATAGGAGCCTCATATAATAATGAGCTACACAGTAACGCCTAGAGCACAATGAAACTCCAAGACAATTAATAGTACCAGGAAAAGATTCGTATTAACTTTGCTAAGCCCAGAACACACAACATTTTTGAAATACAGATCTTGAAATTCTTTACAAAGCCGGCAAGGCTAAGGCAAGCAGACAAGAATTTAAAACTCTCTTTTAAGGAGTTTAGAGCCAACAAAGCTCCTGGTATTTTAGTGACATTGCAGGCTCTTGTAACACTGCAGGCATTTAGAAGTGCTAGCAAATTAATATGCTGCACCAACTCATTTGGTGAACAATCTCATTCAGATCTTAAGCTGCTTGTCCTGTGTTCTGAATCTGTTAGCAGGCTGGAAAAATCTGAGGCGCCAAAGATATTTTGTGAAAGGGTGCTACAGTTTTTTCAAGCGTAAAGCCGCTTGCTGCACTTTGGACTGATTACTGGGACAGCAACAAAAAGCATTCTGTCTTGAAGACAAACAAAAACAAGACCACCACACCACATAAATCATTCAGTTAGTTACAGGACTAACACAAACCGCAGTTCAATGTTACTAAAGTCTTCCTAATCGTGGTAAAGGAGAGCTGCTGGTCAAGTTATGAGTCGGTATTACAGCACAGCATGTTTTACAGGAATATTTCTTAACGACTTGCTTACTAAAGCTGTCAGAAAAGAGCGCTGTGCACAAAGCACATGCGATGAAATTTTTGTGAATAATCCTACACAGCCACACGATTCCGATTTCCATTCTTCTCACGTTCTTGGAAGATCAAGCAGAAGTCTACCACAACAACAAAATAAATGGAGGAAATGCTTACATTAAAATGTGCTACTTGGGTCTTCCCATCCCAGCAGTAACAAACCATGAAGTATCAAAAGAGGATGGCTAGCACGGTGCTGCTCTTTTTACCACTATTGTGGGAGGAAATCTAACAAACGTTCACTTCGTTTCCAGAAAGCAATGGATTCCCTAACTCTAGACATCTATGTGGAATAAACAGTGCCCATAAATTATATGCAAATCTGTTACAAATTCACTCCTCCTTAAGCCTGGCCTTCAAAATAAGCAGCTGATAACATAGCAATACCAACGAATACAGCCTGTTCACATACAAAAACACTGCCAACAGCTCAAGAGTAGACTGGCAGCTCGCAAGAGAACCATAAATTTAGGTCAGCTCGGAGCTGCACTGCTCATCAGCAAAACAAAAAACAACGTGATGTGCAGAATATGCTGTCGGTCACTTGGGCTCACTCTTCCCTGAAGCAAGGGTAAAATTACAGCCCACTTTCTGCATTGCTTCTGCAGCCTTGCTTCAGCTGGAGGAGCCTGCCAGCTGAAAGGTGGAGAGACAAGCTCACCCCATCCAGGAAACAAATGCCCTGGTAATCTCCCAATATGTATTCAGCACCCAACAGCCTACAAAGAGAGATGAAGCCATTTCCTATATTATTTTTGAGCAGGGCCATGTAGGGCATCTCACAACTACATCTTGAAGGAGTAAGCAATTAACTCCTTAAATGAAAAGAAAACACAGACACACACACACATTCCGTCCTCTCTTTATCAGGGATGTGTGACTATCACTCCCACACAGCTTTAGAAGTCTAGACCAAGAGGGTTTTTAAGCAGATGCCATTAAACATTGATGATGTTGTATCTCATTTTTTTGCATGACTATTTGAAGGGAATTAATTAGTACGTTGGAAAAATAATCCTTTGAAATGTGGCTGTCAGACATACAGACTTTTTATAGCATCCAGTGAACGCTGCCGTTCTATCATAGAGAAATTATTTAGGGTATCTATCAGCACACGACATTGATTTTCAATGTTAGAAGATAAAATAAAGGGTTATCTATTTTATTGTACTTTTTAATTTTGTCTCAGAGTACAGGGACTATTCAGTAGCTTACAACTTCACAACACTTAAGAACTTCCATAACAAATGCAGATGCAAGAGAAATTACTAGCTTCTTCTCCAGATCAGAAGAGTCACAAGATGGGAGAGTTTTAAGACCTGTGTATGATTTTCCGTGTCAGACGCTCCATCCTTCCAATCTTGCTTGTCTTTAATTCACATTACACAATTTGCGAGACAGGGCCCATCAAGGTCAAGATTGCACAATGCTTACCTAGGACACTGGGGATGGGATCTCCAGCAACAACTGCTATGAAAACAATCCCTGGGTTCATAAAATAAGTAATTTTTTTTTTTTTTAAAAAGGTGGGACTTCCAGAACAGCAAACTAAGGAATGCACTTCCTAAAACAGCAGATATTTAAGTGTTACAACAGTTGACATCCTGTAAATTACTTTGAGGTACTACTCAAAAGTCGGGCTAGATGCACTTCCAATTTGATTGTTACTGGAATGAGGTGGTACTAGAGCATTTACTTTAAAAGCAGAGGATAACGAAGGCAAAACTCTTGGGTTTTGTTTGGCTTTTTATATTGGCAGTTCAGGAGAGCAAGTGTAACCTGGAAAGACTCCCCACATTAAAACACTCTTTTTTAAACAAACAAATGAAAAAACAGTCTTGCCATTTTATTAATATCAGCCAGTGTCCCTCCAATGCTCTGGTGTCTAATATTCAGAGTAAGTTATTTGCTGTTTCTAGGAGACCTGGTATATTCAATTAATCTACAAAAACCTTCCTGCATTAGACATGACACTGCCTGAGCTGGCACCCAAGCCGGGAACTGGCTATCCCACTCCACTTCCACCAACACTTTTGGAAACATGTTGCAAACGCTGAAGTACTTGGCAATAAGAGTCAATCTTAGGAGTAAAGTACGAGAGACACAAAAAGTAACAGTGTCTTCAGTATAAATAATCTAGTAGTGGAAGGAAGGCACATGGGGGTGAGCAGAAGAGAATGAGATGTTAACAAAACAACTTGTCCCGCTGCAGATCAGAGAAATCTTACTTCACCAGTGCTCAAGACCAAAGTGTAAGGCAGCTGCACGTACTGCAGAAGAATTTCTTAGGTTGCTAGAGCCACAAATGCTTTAGAAAAACGTGTGCCTGAAATGAGACCAAAGGTTCTGAACGCTGCCCTGCCTTGCACAGACACGGATGCAATGACAGATGTTCAGAGAGCAGAGTTAGCAATACTAAATTAAGCGCAATGATCTAAATTTCTTATTAATCTCAAAAAAAAAAAAAAAAGCAGGCAGACATAACGGGTGTATAAACAAAAGGCCAAGGCTTCAGCTCTTATCTACACTGAAATAATTGAACTTAAGGGTAAGGGCTGAAGAATAAAGTTTAGCCTTATAAAATGTTATTTAGTTGAACAATGGTACGAAATATAAGCAATTTTTAAAATACTAGATGGATTAATAAAGATAAAATAGTCTAAGAAATGTTTCACACCAGTGCAAGCGCTTCGCAAGATGAAGCTTATCAAGGGCTTCATATTATACGTGGTAATGGTGGCAAGGTAAAAATACATCTCTCAAGTTTATCCTCTCTTTAAAATTTAAAGGCTATAATTTCAGCAAAAATAATAACATTCACTACAGCTAAAAATCTCCAAACTTTTCATATCCTTCTTGTCACCTTTATGATTCCTTCCGAATGCTCATACTCAGAAATGCTTATCTAGAAGGCAATTTCAAGAAATTAGAGCACCTCTCATACCCAGAATGAATGAGTCACTGTCGTAAGCATCCAGCAACACCACGACCAGCAATCGGGACAAGCAGTGACACGGATTGAACCGCTCAGTGGGACCAACCGAGGGGAGTTCGGATCTTCATCAAGTTTGCGAGAGGAAAAGCCCACGGCTGAGGGGCGACTGCTGCAGCAACTCCACCTGACTGCGGGCACAGCACGACCAAGGACCCCCAGCTTACGGCGCACCTAGAGACTTCCATCTCCATACACAAATGCTCCTTCTGACAGGTCTACCAGTCCCTTGGCAACCTGTATCAACTCCCTCCCGCTACTAAAAATAATGATATTCCAGCCTCCCTCCTCTTCCCCTCTCACCTTTCCTCATAGATATGCTTTGCTTACTTCAGCTTTCAACCATTACAGCACCACAGCTTTGTTTTTTGGATTAAAGAACACTCACAAACACAGAAAAGCAGCTTTTGCTTGAAGAAGAACAAACAGGAACCTCCTGTTCAACCTTTGACTTGGATGGATGTGAGCTACTGATCTTCATACGGCAACTGGAGCTTCTGGGCATAGTTCCCTGAACGTCCCATGACTCCCCAACTATTTTATAACACAAGGATAGACCATTTGCCTGATGAGCAGTTGAATCATCTAAAAAATATGAAAGAGGATATTGACTTGAATCTACCAGATGCTTTATCTGCCAAGCAGGGAAAGCAGGCTTGGCCTCTGAACCAGAGTGATACCGAGAAAGGGGAACGAGGAAAACAAGCGCGTGCTTACCTACGTACACAGAGGGCGAGAGGAAAAAAAAGGGAATTTCTTGTAACTCAACAAGAACATCACTTCCCACAGCATGGACAACAAGGTCATTCGGGGCTCTTCAGCTGTCATAATGACAATACCTTCCAGTTAAAATAGTCCTCGGAAGCTCCAATTCCGGTCCAAAGGTTGACTGAAACTGCCATAGCCCTCAGCCAAGAAAGTAAAAGTGAAGACCTTATTTTTCACAAGCCCTGAAGTTGAAACGCATCTCCCCACATAATGGAGACCTGGCTGCTAACACAAACCGGTGGGACGTGAACCTGTAGGACCAAGAGGGTTCATATTAACAGTAGAATACCCTGGCAGAGCATCTCTCAAGTCAGAGGTCTTGAAGATGACAGCATCTGCCAACTTCTTCCATGGATATTCCTTATGTCTGCACAGACGTTATTAATGAAGAGTCATCCTACAACAACTGAAGCTTCTACGAAGTCCTCAGGCCTTCTGGATATATTTGTTCTCTTATGGGAAGGATCACAATACTCTGTAAAGGGAAAATTACTGCTTACTCGACTTGGTGTGCAGACTGAGGTGGAACAAGACAAAGCGGCTGAGAACTAAGACCAAGACTGAAGAAACGTCTTGTGGTCTACCACACTTTTTTTTTTTTTTTAGTACCTCTGTATATGAATGACATTCACAATGCTCAATAAACATATCCACCAAGGTTACTGACACATTATAGTTATAGTATTCTTGCTTATGAACACTTAATATAGAGACTAAAGCTCAGTCATAGTGTTTTGTTCTGCATCCCAGTTCATGAAAGGATTTCCAGAAAAGCTGAATGCAACCATGGCATTTTTATCCGCAGGAAATTCATACATAATTGTAGACTCGGTAAATGCACACAAATAAACACAATCATAAATTTTTGAAAAATTAAGACATAAAACACTATGCATAGGAACTGACATTTCCTCAGCAGTGACTACTGTTAAAAAATCATGCATTTCCTGGCTTTAAGATGTTTAATTCTACTAATTTAACATTTGTGACGCCATCTATTTTTGGAACAGCAACGGAATACACACACAAAGAGAAAATAAGCTATAAATGCAATGCCATGAATAGAGCTCCACAGTTCATGCTCTTTTTCTTTTCTTCCTTAAGAGAATCTGAGCATTAAGCACTGCATCACACGGAGAAAATGTATTATAGTCCACCCTTTTTAAGCGTGATTTTGCCTGTGGCTTTTTTTTTTTTTAGTTTTGGGTTCATCTGATTATTTTCAAAATTCTCCTTATCCAAGAAAGCCTCTTGAAGTGCATTAGGGCTTACACATTAGTCCCAGACTGTTTAATTTAGCCCTAATACCTTGAGGAAGCTGCAGGATGGATTGTTGCTATTCTGATTAAGGAATCAAACCCACCCCCTGCTGAGAAGGTTAGATGAATGCTTTGCCCCCAGAGGGAAATCAATGCTGCTCCACTGACCAGGAGCTTCCAAACACTGCACGCACCAATGTAGCATGAACTAAAAAGCACTTAATTCTTGCATTCTCATTATAAAACAGATTCTGAATTTTGGCTGTTTTGACACTTGTTCAACTCTTCAAGAAGTAGGGATTTTAGCTTTTTACTGCTGTCAGTAGTACAGATTTTTTTTTTTGTCCCCAGGGATTAACCCACAAACAAACCACAAAAGACAACTCTACCAAACCAACAACAGATTCAACATTCCAGTCAATATGAATTGCTGTAATCATATGCATGAAAACCATATGTATTACATAAAAGATCTTCTGACTTTTGTGTGAATGGAGTATGCTGCTTTGTCATGCTGTTCCTAACCATCAAATACTTCAACTTAACTGTTAATAACCAAGTGAAATATTTGTATTTTTATTGTTTAGCTCAGCTAAGGCTTTTGTTAGGTGGAACAATTCAACACACTCCCACAACCATTAATGTTGGCACTACGATATGCAAGCTTTCTATTCAAGACTAAGTATTTTCAAAGAGCATCAACAACTATTCAGATCCAGTCTCCAAAGATGCCTGAATTAGGTGAGTTTGTTTCACAACAGCACATTCCTTGCAAGAATTGCCATCTTCAGCAATCACAGCTTTCATTTGTCAAGATAGTTTCACATCAGCCTCTGAAAAAGAAGCTTTCAAGAATTTCATACATAGGGATGACAAGAATCACATCAAAAAGCACAATGCAGAAAGAAAAAACATCCCACAGCTGTCCAGAACAGGTGTAGAGGTGCTCACAGTCCATATCAGGCTTTACCAGCAGCGGATGCATGCTTCCACCCTTCCATGGCTGTTCCCTGGCTACTGCATTGCATCTCAGAAGGCAGCATGCAGCCACACTGCCAGAGAAACATTATTTTATCTTTATAAATAGAGTAGGAACCTAACTATCCCCCTCTATTCCAAAAATAAGGTTGTAAATCCCCAGGGTGCTGATTTAAACAGGAACCAAGTCACACGTGTCATGTGATACGGATTCTCATTACCTAAAGCACAGGCTGGTGCATTTGCCTACCTTACTCTTTGGGTTTTCAGGTAAAACATGCAACAATATCCTGTAAGTGCTGAATGCCTTGATCACTGCGAGTATGTGTTCTGTCCTTCAAGAGGATGCAGCCCTTCTAACCAGCCAAGGATAGAGTCTTTGTGCAAACTGGCAAAGAAGCTACTAAGCAACATGTGCACCATTGAAGTGTTTACTTACTTTTTTTTTTGCACACCAGAAACTGAAGGAAAGCTGTGCTACAAGGCTTTTCAGTTTTTACATGTTAAGCTATGAACATACGCCCAAAAGCATCCTCTGTGAAACACAGATGTTTCACAACTCCAAAGAGTTTTAAGGAAATAAAGGACCAGCACACACAGCCCTTTCCTCTCACTCTATTTTTAGACTTTTCAGTGAAATCAAAAAGTATCTCAGACTGTTATACTTGCGAGAGAGAGGCAGGACTGGTGAAAAAATATTTATGTAGCGCTCTATCACAGCTCTCCCAGTTCATCCACTGCCAGTTTTTCTTTCACTACAGCAAAACCTTTAGTTACACATTCTTAACAAACGCCACTCCTATAAGACCCATATTTGACAGATCAACAGCCCTCAAGAGGGCAAGAAATATTTCCCTTCCCCATTTAACTTTTGTTTGAGAAAACACACTGCCATTCACTCACAGGTGCATGCCAATCATTTTTTGACTTTGTAAATACAAGATAAATGTGTTAAAGCATTTATCTCTGCATAAGAGAAAACATAATGCAGAGTGAAAAATATTATCTAAATGCATTTTAAACCTATTTGCTAACCAATTCCTCAAGGCTTTCTGCACAGAATGAGTGAATGAAAAACTGCAGTGCACACACTTTTTGGATAAAGCTCTCATTTGGGGATGCAGTCAAATATTCTCCCACAGCAAGTAAAGATGCAAACTGCAACCACAGAAATCAACATACATACATTCAAACCAGTAAGTCAACTCTACTTAAATATTACATGGAAAAAGCCACATAAAAACAGCAATGCTACAAAGCCAAGCATGCAAAAGTGCACTGCTAGGTCCCTTCACTACTTCTCTGGTTTACTTCTTACCTAATCTTCATCCTCTGCCCCACGCTTCTTCTTTCCCCTCGTGCACTCACTACACTTTCTCCTGATCCCATCAAACTCCTGACTTGCCGTTCCTGAGGCACTAATCCCATTGCACGTCCTGCCTGACAGCAAGGCACAAGCCCACCTGTCCTACCCAGAGTCCAACCCTGCTCTCCCCAAACGCTCCTTATTCAAGCTGTTTTCTTGTTGCTGGTTCCTTGCCTTTTTTTGTTTAAACTCCCATTCTCCTTCTGAGCTCCCTCCTGCCGTTTCCTTTGCCCAGTGAGTCCCAATTCTCTCATCCTGGCCAAGCTACCAGAATTGCCAATTCAAACTGTCTCTCCTCAAACGACCCCATGCCCATCACTCTTGGCACTCCAATCACAGGAACAGTTCCTACACAAGCAGCTCCAATTCTCTGTAACCAGATCTGTAACTCATCTCGACTCCTTCCCCACCACATTTGGTCTCTTGAATCGCCTAGTTTCCTCTCTGACCACAGCACTCCTTCCCCCACTCCTCACCCTCAGGCAAGTACAACAAGAGAAGAACCAGTCCATAACAAGAACCAGTTTGCTACCATCAAGGAAGCATAAGTGGTCAGATGGACCCTGAGCGTGACGTCATGCAGCTACGCTTCTCATCCCCCTTCCCTCATAGCTCTAAGTCCACCTTCTCCCAACTACTCCTCCTTAATGACCAACCCCACTCATGCAGGACTGTCCTCCAGTCGGCTTGTTCCTCTACACCGTTGGCTGCCAGTGCAGGAGTCTGAGAGCAGAAGAGGCTGCCAGACTCCACCTTGGCCCCAAGCAGCCATGACACGGAAAGCCTGGCTGCACTCTCGCAAGGACTCAACTGAGACATGTTCAATTATTCTGTGGGTGACTGCATCATCTTGTCCCACAAAAAAACCCTCCAAGGCCAAAACATACTCAGCACACACTGGAACTTCTAAAGATTTCGGCACCAGTATCTTCACTGAGTACTTGCCACGTGTTATTTTTCCAAAGAATTACAAGTTGGCCTAACTTGGGCAGATCTTCTCCAGAACAGCTGAAGACATATCCCTGTTCAACAGCTAGCATCTGCAAAATTCCAAAATCTTGCTCCAATGAATGGGAGAACTACAGCTTTCCAAAACCAAAGAGGCACATGTTTAGTATGTGCAAGACACTATTGGTAACAACTCGATAACCCTGACTAAATATGAAATACAAAAAAATGTAAGGCAGGCACAGGAAAAGGAAAAATGCAGTCTGAATATACTCAGAAAAAAAAAAGTTATGCAGCAGGAAACAGGTGACTTCAACAGAAAGTGTTAAATAACCTTCATAATACAAAGAGCTACCAGCTTAGTCTAGAATACAGGCCGAAACAGAGTAAACTGTCCAAGGCACCCAGTAAGGAATTTCTCAGTGTTAAACCAAGCTGAGCATCAAAATTTCCAAGAATCTAGTTAGGAAAAAGCAGTATTCTCATTATCCCTGCAAGGCAATCATTCTCCTGTCACATATTCCTTTATCTGCCTATCCACAGACTCAGTGCAATGAAAGTAGTTTTTGAACTGTAAAATGAATAATTTATTAAGTAAATCATACCTACTGTTCACAGAAGAGTAAGTCTAAACACTACAAACCACCTTTCCCCTTCAGATACATAAATGCTACTAGCAGCACCGATACCAGCCTCACTGAAAGGGTAGAATTCAAGGATTTGCTTTAAAACTCTTTTCAGTACCAAGCAGTAGCACTTGAAAAATACTGAAGAGACAGCCGAGTGACACATATTTAACAGAAGAAACTTATATAATTTCAGCTACAGGAATAACGATAATCTACTGTGGCATTTCCCCGGGATTAAGGACTATCTGGGCAACTTGGTAGCTCATTAGAGACCATCCTTCTAAACGAGGCATTAATTCCCAAGAGACTCCATTTCAAGTTTCATTGCTTTACTGGGTTTCCAAGGGCACCTGGGGAATAGCTGTTGTTCTTTTGGTTGTTTTTGCAATTAAGTTGACTCTTCCCCAAATAAATCAAGGATAACATGGCAACAGAACTGCTTCTTTATGTGCTTTACAACACACACGTCTGCTTCAGGGATCAGCAACGGACAGCAGGCAATCAACATTTCATTCCTGCACTTGAACTGCACTGCTGTGTGCTCTAAGCAAGCTTGAAATCCCATCTATTGTTTTTCATTTTTAGATGCAAAAAGAAACATTTTATTTAATAATCCAAACAAATCGTTCTTAATAAACCGAGCCAAAAGAAATTACTGACCAGGTTAACGAGGTTATCCAGACAACAGTGAGGCAAAGCAATCACGTAAAAATTCCAATGGGATCCAAATCACACCTACCACATCTGCTTTTTAAGAAAGACTAAAACCACCATAAGCTGTACATACCTATGTGCATACATACAACTTCTATACTATCTTTTCCCATCTTGCATTTTAGAGCCAAAGCCATTGTTTGAAAAGAAGAACAAAGACTATTGTGTCAAGAGACAACAATGTTTTTAACTCTTGCCAATTTAACCAGCTGATTGTTTTTAAAAAAAAAAAAAAGGTGAAATAGAAAAATAGTTTTTAGAGGTGGAAGGAAGAAGACAAGTTTCATCTGAAAAGTGCATAATCATACTGAAGGGGGAAGTTATTTAAAAATATTTATATGAACACTAAGGAAACTCGACAGAGCACTGGATTTCGATGACTGGATTGGATTCAATGTATAATCAATCTCAAAAGCAGTACTTCAAACAGGATGAAAGTGAATTTCAAAAAATTCATTAGCAGGTTACCTTTCCAGTAATCAGCAAAGGCAATAACGTAAAGCATGTTATTAAGTTACAGTGCAGCCATGGCTCCTACTCTTCATGCGGAGTGCAGCTTTTGAAATTCTGCTTTAAAAGAATGTTTCACAACATGAGTAACACTAATGAGCTGCAAAGAGTCCAGAAAAACATCGTCTCATGTTTGACTGCTTTGCCATATGGTTCAAGAAAGCAGGGGATCTTGAGCAGCCACAATACAAACGGAAGAGTCTGTGACTGCAAGGAAAAAGAGATACTCTGCAGTCTTGACACGGGCTCAAAGAGCGTAAATCCCCCTTTGTTTAATGGATAGGTAGGAAATAGAAAGAATAGGTCCGTGACAACGTTACAGAAACCCTTTCTTAGAGCAAAGCAGAACTGTAAACGAAATTACTCATTCATCCATTAAAGACCCAGCTCTGGTAGCAGAAGGGATACACCTGTGCCTTGAAGTACCACGGGCCTTAGAAGGAGATCTCACACACCACCTCGTTCTCCTACCGACTAGCTCCCACACAACACATCACCTAACGTTTAAAAATCAACTACTTTTAAACTAATGAAAAGGACTATGATAGCACTAATTTTAAAACACACAGGCTGCAACAGCCTGAACCACCATTCTGTGACGAGCAAATGCATAGGGGTGAGCACTGCTGGATTAGGATAATGTAATGATTCGAGTTCTATAAACAATTTCTCACTTGGTAATCTGCAAGTACAGGCTGACCACTTAAAACGGTGAGTGATCCACTGTGAAATAAGGAGATATTCACGTCAGATAATTTTGCTGCCTCTACAACTGTCCAAATAACTATGCAGAATACTTAGCTAATGAAAAACTGTATTTTGCTTTGAAGTGCCCATTTCCAGCACTCCATATACAAATTTTACTAAAGAGCCTTAGAACAGCCAAGCAAAAATTACAAATATGACACATTTATTCCTGATCTTTTTTTTTTCCCCAAACCTCTTACTACATTTGCTTTTAGGGAGCCTTACTCTGGGAGTATATTTTGTGGGTGAAACTTCAGCCTCTTTTGAAATATACCGAAGTTGTAACATGTTACTAAACAGAAACCCAGATTCTACTAAATACAAAGAGAAAGAAAGGGGTCAGGGATACACAGCTCTGCCTCAAGGAAGTGTCTGAATGATGGCAAATAAGTTGGAACAATTCACAGCCAATTTACAACACACTACAAGAGCATTTGCCATTACTACAGAAAAGGATTTTCTAAGCTGCAAACAATTCATCCACCCACCTTTGAAGGCTACACCCATTACTCTACATAATGGAAACTCTCAACTCATAACCAAGAGTTAACTGGTGATTGCAAGACTAAATACTTCTAATCGGTGTCCTTGTCCCATGAGAAAACAGCTCGTTTTCCTTTCAGGCTTGGAGAGGAACAGTTAACACTCAAAACCAAAGAATTCACAGTGGGCAGGGGGTGTGAGAGTGGGGTGGGATGACACACACAGATTCTATTGTATGCAGCCAACTCGAGTGGTGCATACAATAAAACCAGAGGTTGGATTAAGAATCGGGGCATCAAACCCAGATCCAGCTGTGCAGATCCTCTTAGGGGGATCGAGCTGACAAGAACAAAGACTTCATTTAAGATCACATTTGACTACAGACACACACGACCCAACGCCACCAAGCCCAGTAGCACCCAGGTACTCCAGTCGGTTTCTGAATGTGAGTCACCACTATATGCAACACCCATACGTTATAAATACGGCTGAAGAACAACACTGCATTCAAGGAAATTTAAGCAATGCAAGATTACAGCTGTCCAAACACAAATTCTGCTGATGAAATAGACGCAAGTACCGAAAGAGGAAACGATTTGTCAGTTACAAATAGCAAGGGGGGGGGGGGTCTTCAACTTGCTCAGTGTCGCACCCATGTCTCCTCATCCGATGTTCAGGATGTAGTTAAGAGAACACGGTCAGCAAGGATCCCGCTTGCTTTAATACTATGAATTAAGAAATTACTATTGCTGAAAATAATAATTTTCTAAATCATAAATTGTTTAGAGCCGACTCACATTTGTAAGTGGAACGAACTTTACAAGGCAAAAATAACCATACCCACAAATTGCATTTTTACATACTAAGGCAGACTGGGACACTCTACAAACGAGAGGCGCAGTCCCCAAAGCATCAGACACATGAGTAGTCGGTCAACGGAGCCCCTTGCGTACAGACCACAAATTAAGTCCTTTACAAATAGCGAATAGTCACCTCCTCACAGGCTGAAAGAACAGTCCCAGCTGTTAGCAGACACACAGCTATTCACAAAGGTCAAAGAAAAGTTTGATTAATTCACCTTCCTCCCCAGTCTTTTTTTAAACCTCACATTGAATGTGGGAAAAAACCCAACACCAAAGCCACGGCGCTTGCACCTCTCAAACACTCATAACAAAAAGACAAACCTTCCTACACTGAATCACTTCACGGCTCGTACTGGCCGTGCTGTGTGACAGGGCTCTGAAGAGACAGTTTTTCCTGGACCACTTAACCACAAATTTACACACAGCTCCCCCAAACTACACACTGCACCAAAACTCATCATCAAGAAAGTTCATTCCCTTCAATATACAAACCACGCAGCCACAGCCTTTTCCACTCAAAAGACAAGGACCCAAGCGCTGAGGTTGAGTTTAGCTCCATTTGCTATGTACTTCCTACCACTTGCTTCAAGGGCTTCTTACCACACAAAAGGACACTGGTGTGAAGTGTAGCACACACTAGCATTTTAGCAGCTAAAGCACCCCTCAGAATAGCTGTGTGTGCCATGCTCTGTGTTCTTCCCCATTATCCAAGAGAGGAAAAGGGTAAAAGAGATGCTTTTTAAGCCTACTGTCCCTCAAAACATAGTTGACTGAAAGGACAAGTTGTGTCTGTACACCAAGACATATAATCTTTCCATCCCACTGATTTCAGCAGAGTATTTAGAAAACACTGCCCGTTTCCAGAATCAGACATAAAATGACTATATCCTCCTACCTGTAAGCCCTTCAAGCTATTCTTAAACTGGGGCAGAAAACCAAACAGTTCACTCCTATGATCATGCTTTGTCCTTCACCCACTGCTTCTTCCTCCAGCTGCTGAGTGTTTCGAGCCTAACGGGCAGAAAGACCTTCTGGGGGGCCTGGGCAAACTGACAAACTGCCCAGGGCCCGGAGCAGCCGCTGCCGCCCCACACAGCGTGCGTACATGCAGGGAACTCGCAGGAGGCTACATCAGACCTTCAAGTTGTGCTCTGTGGCGCTGGATTGCTTGGAGGCCCCAGATGATCTCATTATCCCAAGCTTTCAGCCTCATACATGATGTAAATGCTGCATTAGCACCTCTAAAAATTCTGCTGGTTATGGGTCCATTTATACTCACAGGGTCAATCTTAAGATGAAACTCGGAAGTCCAGATTCAAAAGAAATATCAACAGGAACTTTGCAATAGGATTTGCAAGCCGGAGGCACAGAACACGCTCACAGCACAGCACAAAGCTAAAAGTCTTGTCTTGGGAATAACTTATACTTTGCCAAAGGGATTTTATTGCTTCTGAAGTATGAAGCTTTCTGCAGTCAAGGTTTTGGGGTTGTTTTTTTTCCAGGAACGAAGAGAAATTCTACATAAAACCACGCACATTAACATTCTACACGCTTTAAAGAGCAAGCTTGATTTTACTTCTCCTTTGCTACATTTAAAGGGGTGAGTCATGAACATGCAACCAGTCCGGCAGACCAGCACACATCACAGATACAGGGTGCAAGTCAAGTCTGATCAAACAACACTACTCCTTCGAGCAAACTTCAAATTTCTAAACTACGGTTGGAAACACTTGATATTGCCCCAGCTTTCAGTCCATCAAATGGTTCCATCAAATCACGCAACTGTCCCATCGTAAAACAGGCACTTGTTGCTTACAACACCTGTTCCCAAATATCCATTCCCCGACTACTTAAAACAAACACTAAGTTCTAAGGTAAATGGAAATTCAAACTCCGTTTTTACAAAAAGCAGCTATGATGAACAAAAGGAAGCAGCATATATTAAATACAGGTTGTTCCTGTGGTTTCCTTTCCCAGTGAAAGGGAAAACATGGAGAGAGAAATCAGTGTTTTGGCCTATACAAGCAGAGCACTGGAAACCAACGTGTTTTCAAAGCTCTGCAGAATTTCAAATAAAACAATCCCTTTCAACTTCACATCTAGAATCATTTAATCTGTTGGTCCATTCCTTTTCCTCAGTAGCCTGGTACACTTCTTGAAGTACTACACTGAAGACATGAAGAATAACATTTCGATTCTGCTGAAGACAAATTCACCAGCAAAATTTTCAGTGGCAAAAAATGCCTCAAAAGCAGTTTAACTGCTACAGAAGACAAATGTATGCCTGCACGCACACCTGCAAAGACTATATAAAACAGAAACAAGTATTTATAAGCACTCCTCTCTTGCTACTGTTCTCTTGCAGAAACATCTTGGTATCACTTGTGCAATTTTAAGAACACAAAAATAATATAAGTCCATCTTGAGAACTCAGATTTTATTTTCCCATGCCTCTACTGACTCTTACTTTAATTCTACTCAAACTATTTTATCACCCCCCCCAACAGCATTTAAGATGCAGAAAAAGACGACAACTGCAGATTTTCCCAGAAACGTTCCCATGCAGCAGAGCTGTTTATATACTGATGAATCAATACAGCATCACTACAATATTTCATCAGCATGTATCACCTTTCTTCCTCTGGAATGTACAAACATACCAGAATAACCTCTGAGGAAGCATTTGCTCCCTAATTTACTGCCTAGTTCTACCCAGATCTAGCCATAACGTGACTACAATGTCACAGCAACACGGGATGCCTGCTTTACTGTCTGCCAGAACAGGCCAGTAAGGAACCCCGAAAGGACAGCAATTAGCACATCTAAAATGACTATTTCTATACAGAGACACTTTAAGAGCTTACATATGTTCAGATTTTAGCTCGTCCTGGTGACTGGCCAGAAACAGATGAAGACAAGAGCAAAACCCTGCAGCGCTTTGCAATCCAGATGCAATCCTCACTGACTTCTCCGTTCAAAACGCTATTTCTGTTTCCCTCTTCTCCCCCCCTCCCCGAGCACAGGTTCGTCCCAAAGATTCTGAATGTCCCACCATTAAGCCAAGGACCGCTGGCACGGTCTCCTGTCCACTCTCCCAAGCCCTCAAGAACAGGTTTTGCTCCTCCATCGCGCTGCCAAACATGGCTGCATCACGTCCTCTTTGTGACCGAGTATGTATTTCTCTCTTTTGCCTTTCAGCAATTCTTTTATCTGCCCACCCTTAGTTTCTCAGAGGAGCAAGGGACCATTTCAAATCGCTGTTACCCATTTTTCCCCCCCCCCCATTCGTTTTCCCAGCTATTTTCCAGTAACGTTCCACCGCAAACCAGCCGCATTTACCATCCCCAGGTTTATCCCACAACCAGCCCAGGAGCTTCACACCTGGGAACCCTCCCCAGCACCGCCCCGCGCGTACCCCCACACAACGGGAAACTTAATAAAACCCTCCGTCCTCTCCAAACAAACGCGGGGAGAAACCCCCTGAAGGGCAGCGACAAGGGAAATGTTACCGTCTGCTTTTTCTTCCCCTGCAGCTCCCTCTCCTGAAGTGGGACCCCCCGGCGGATCCGTCCCCCCCCCCCGGAGCCCTCACACAAACACCCACCCGCGCCGGGCTCCCTCCGCCCCGGCACCGCGGCCGCTCTCGAGGATTTCTCAATTTTATTTCACCCAAGAAAATAAAACCAACTCCCGAGGCTCCGCTCGGAGACTCCGCTTAAAAGTTTGTGAAGGGGGGGGACCCCTCCGCGGCCGCGGCCCCCGCCCGGCCCCTCCGCACGGACCGTTATGGCACCGGGCGCGCGCGGCTGCTCCCCGTCACCGCCGCAACGGGCGGCCCCGCCGCCCGCCCTCAGCGCCCCCGGCCCCGCCGCCTCACTCACCCACAGCTCCGTGCCCCAGCTCATGGCTCCGCCGCGCCGCCCGGGGCCGGCGTTCTCCGGGGTCTCTCTCTCTCTCTCCCTTAAGCTGGGCTTGCCTTCCCCTTTCGCTCCCCGCGCGCGGAGGGCAAGGCCCCGGCGGGGCGAGGGGAAGGGAGGACGAGGCGGGGAGGGGGGCTGTGGAGAGGAGCGGGACGGGACCGGTCGCTGCTTCACCGCCGCTCCCGCCTCATCGCGCCGCAAAATGGCCCGAGCGGCGCCGCGCGGGGAGGCGGTGGCGGCGGAGTGGGGGGGGGGGGGGGGGGGGGGGGGGGGGCGAGTGACAGCTCCTGCGCACTGCGCATGCGCCGCCCGCGGGTGGAGCGGGGCGGGGGGGGAGCGCGAGGGGGATGCGGCCGGCAGTGCGCACGCGTGGCCGCAGGGCAGCGCGCGACCCCGGCCCCCCTGGCAGCGGCGGGAACGCGCCTCCCCTCGGCCCCGGCCCCGGCCCCAGACCCAAGCCCGGCCCCGGCTCCCCCTTCCGGGGCTCCCGGCCGGGGAAGCGGCGCGGCAGGCAGCGCTCGGGAGCAGCCGGTTGGGTGAAATGGGCGCTCCCCGCCCGGAGGGCAGCCCTGGCCCTCGGACCCGCCCGCCCTCAGGTGTCCCTTCCTCGATCCTTGCCGCCCTCTCCCTCAGCGATCCTGTTTTCTTCTTTTTTTTTATAAAGCGAATTGTCTTGTTTTGACCATTTGGAAGGGGAGGCAACCACCGCAGAGAAGAAGAAGACCCAAACCCTTTAAATTAACTGCAAGGGCCGAGTCCTTCAGACTCAGCTACCCAAATATATATATATATATACACACCAAAAATAACCCAAATCCGGGAATATTAAGTTCCCCATCTGTCACCGCCATGCTCAACGAGCAAGCCGAAAAATAACCAAACGACCTGCCTTTGCATAACTGTGGGTTACTGTAGCAATCATGCAGGCCTTGCAAAGCTGGGCTCATTTCCCCGCCGGAGAAATAAGATTAAGTTTGTGCCCGTCTCCCCCTGTGACAGCGTTTGAGCGGTGTCAGTCTGGTTTCACGTCTCTGTTCCTCAGCTGCCAGAAAAGCAAACAGAGCTTGATCGTCTTATTGCAGCATCTGGTCACGAAAGATTTACCTGCGGGAAAGAAAAGGGAAGAACATTTATTCACCTGAGGAAAAATATCTGCTAATAGAGGGTGGGGATATTTTTGATGTCGACGATAAAAGTTGTCCAGCTGCTACGAGCTTTATCTCCTTTGGATTAACGCACTTCTCTTACTGAGGCTCGGCTATTAACCTACATGAGAAAGGACAAGAAAAGAATAACTTATTAAGCAATTCCAGCATTTAGAACAACAATGAAGACAAGTGTTATGTTAATAACTGAATCATCTTTATTTTTATCCTAGTTCAGTTGATTTTGAAGACTGCTGCTCCTCACAGAGCTCTCTTTGAAGAGAAGAGGCAACGCTTTTGTTCATCATTAAAAGTTATTACTTTTAAGGACTGACTTCATAACAACTAAGAGACTCGCTGTTCAACTCAATTTGCAGAATACTTCTTCCTGCTACTGCCAACTTATTTAAATGTCTGAGCCTGCCATGCTGCCTAAAGCACAACCACAATCTTCCAAGGGCCTGTTCTTCCTCAGACTCTCAGGGACAGGGCACCGAACCCCGCGGTCCTTACACCTGCATCCGTCCAGAATGTGGCGCAAAACCAGCGGCATCACGACTTTTTGAGAGCTTAATCCATAAATATTTGGGTAAGAAGAACGTACAGAGGCCAAACAGAAAGCAGCACTAGTATCATCTGAGGTAAATTTGCTGTGGAATTTCCTTTTGCACAGAGAGCTGGGAGGGGAACAAGGCAAACCTGTTACACCAGCACGGGCAGGGAAACCTGTCCATGCTGAAAGATAGAAATACTTAACCAGTTACAGAAAGATAAAGGCCAGAAATACAAGTTTTGTATTATGATGGTACATTAGAATCAGCCATGCCGAAACCTATAAAGAGTTATTAAACTTTGTGGATGGAGGTTCAAGACAAACCCTAAATACAATTAATTCTGGAAGGGGACTTTTTCGTATCTTTGATTACCTGTATTATTTATCCTGAGAGCGACTGCACTTTATTACTTTGAGTTGCACAAAAACAGCAGGGTCTGCAGCTTGGTTGGTCTCTAATTACTAATGTAATTAACAACGATGGGAGCATTAAGAGTTCGTCTATGCTGGAAAGCTCAGTAGGTCCCAGCCTTAAAAGAATAACTCAAAATGACACTTAGACATTGTATTGTCTATCACATCATTATTTAATTTGCACAATCTAAATCTGAGCAACACAGAAGCCAGTGGGAGCTTTCCTGCAGCCGTGCTGAGAACAGATCTCTTCGGTAGATACAGGCCTATTCCCGTAAATTCTTTGTTTACCTCTCCAGTTGTCATGATTCAGAACACTCCCAGAGTTAGAAGCAATTCCCTTTTTTAGAAGACCAGGACTTTGCTTAGGAAACCCCAATCCCACTTGAAAACAGAGTAGCTGCTGAATAATTCACAAGGTATTTAACGAAGATAAATCCCTGAACTACAGTTCAACCTAAACTCTTGTCTCTGGGTTTGTTTACTCACACAAAGCAAGAAAAATCACAACTTCCAGCACACATATAAGGGTTTCCAGCTTCTAGGATACAAGAGGAAATGGACCCACCTTTTCCCCCTAGAGTTATCACCCTTGCAGCTGCTTCCCTCTTATTTTTATAACTCAACACAGACCGTCCCCATCCAAGACAAGGAACATAGACATTACTTGTAACCTCTCATACACTGGGACTGAAACAGCACCAGGAAAGGAAGAGGACACACCTTTCCCTAAGGCCATCACCATTGCAGCTGTTTCCTTTCTGCTCTTACACCACCACACAGCTCATTCACACACGCAGCAGGGGATCTTGGTTCTCTTTAAATGCCCTATCAGGGCCCAGAGGGGCTTTAATTAAGACCTGATAAACCTTAATGGCCCTGACCAGCCTCACCTGTGGCAACGATCCACACCTTCTCCTCCCAGCCTCAAGAGCCCCATTTAAGGTTTGGCAGGAGGGATCACTCTCTGTTGCAGTCGTGTTGTAGGGGGCGCTGATATCGAGTTCAACTACAGCTGTGCCTGGCTGTAGGCGCTGCTGGTGTGGAGCCTGGTGTACATCTGGCCTTATCTCAGACCTGTCTCACCCCTGCAGACCTGTACAGCCATGGCCAGACTGTGCCTGACCTTGGTTACCGTCACCTGAGCTACACAATGACTTTTCAGCTCGGCCTGTCTTATTGCTATGAGCTTGCCTGAAGACTTGAGCTCTTGGCTGCTCCCAGCTTCCAGCCCTGAGCCTGCTCCTCTCGCTTTGCTTGGGCATTGTGGGACTGAACCGCTGGCAGTCGGGCTTCTGCGCTGTGGTCTGTGCTACCAGGCTCATCTTCCAACTCCATGTCCCTCAGGGACCAGCTACGTCCCCGTGACTCAGCTCGTTGAGTAGGGTAACAAACGGACACTAAGTCTGTTTCACTCTATACTGAGGTGCACGTGTTGGCTGTCCCCAAGCCGAGATTTTTTTTGACACTGCTGGTGCCTCCAATACAATCTCAACGGTTGTCCATGATGCACTTAAAAAAAAAAAAATCTGTGAGGGGTTCCAAAATTAGATGTCTGGGTACAACGAAGGAGTAAAGGAAAAAGATATCCAGGCTAAATATATTTAACCACAGCTGAAAATAACTGTACTTGCTAGAAAAAGCACATTTAGAGCAAGACAAATCTTGTCTGGAAGCTACAATAAAACACATCAATGTAACGATGAATATGTTACAGACAGCAGCCAGTTTGCATATTGATAGGAATGTAAATTTAAGTATAGACATCTCCTAACAGAAAAGTTCTTAGAGAAACGCATAGCCGAAGTAAACCTGTTAAATTCTAATTTTGAAATTGTTTCGTCTAGGTAGGTGGGAAACTTATCATTACTTACATAGTGGAGAGTTACACGAAAAAATCTGTAGACAGTTTCTAGTCTGTGGCACAGAAATCCCTGATGGCTATTAGGAAACACCTTCAGTGTAAGAGAGATTCTTCATGTGAGTCCATCTCTGGATTTGTAAGAGAAAGATTCTTACTACTTGACCACTGAAGCGTGCCTGACACTCGGTAGCGGAGCAAGGCATGGCAGCCTGCGCTGCAGCTGTGCTTGCAAGCTAATATTTATCAGGAGTCAAAAGTCTCCAGGTTTCCCAGGTGGTCCGTGCACAGAAATTACAACTACAACATTAAGAATATTAATTCTAATAAAATATCTGGACCAGAGTTTTATTTCCAGAATTACTAGATGTTGCAGTGACCTGAGCTTCTCACAAGCTGTGGGGTGTAGCTACGTGCACCGCAAGGGCTGATGCTGCCAGGACATCTAGCGGCGGCTGCCAGTTACTGCCCAAGGAAAAACAACTAGAAAAATACAGATGGATTTTTTTTTCTTGCTTCCCGATACTTTCTGGTAGCAGTTCAGGTTTCTTTGGCTGATGGCGAGATTTTTATGTTTGTTTTATTATCTTTGTTTTATCAAACAAAAAGGGAGAAATTAAATTGCAAGAAAAAACGAACCATAACATGTGATCACGTCTGTAATGGAACATTCTATACCATCTTGCTCACATAGAGGTCAAGACTATTGATTTTCTCTGCCTTTTCACCCTCACTTGAGTTTTACTGCTCGCCTGGTCCAGTCCAGTTGTTTACCTGGCTCTAGATGCAGAAACTTGCACTTACTCCATCCACTGAGAGGGAAAATCGGAATGTTTGCATTCTAAGAGCTGACTCAGTGAATTATACTTATTTATATTGGTGGCTTCTCATAAGGAAGACAGTGCATCATCTTTCAATTTACTTTTTTTTTTAGCAATAGTTTAGTCTTAAAGCAAATTTAATTGATGCTATTCAGGTTCACTTTGCTTCTTGTGTTACTTATGTTACTTATGTTACTCCCAGTTTGAATAACAAAGTCTCAGAAGCCAGGCCCAACCCACTTGTCATTTTATTTTTAAGTGGGGCTACAGTTCCAAATAATTCCATCGCTTCAACGCTATTCTAGTAAGGAAGCAGAAAGTTTTGCTACTTTTTTATGGGGTCATATTTAAAATCAATATTCTAAACCCAGCTTTAAACAGAAACATGGTTTTTCAGTTGCTTGGACCACCCGGTGCTCAGACACCTGCTCTCGCCACAGGTCCCAAGAAGCAGCTGAAACCTTCTGCCTGACCCGCGGCTGAGCTGGAAGCAACAACCCCCAAACCCCCCCCGTGAACCCAAACCCGCCCCGTGAACCCAAACCCGCCCCGTGAACCCAAACCTCCCGGTGAACCAGGGCCCCGAGGGTAAGGCGGGAAGGGCTCTGTCCTTTGTCCGGCCGGGGGTCAGAGTAGCTCGTGTCACCTCCCCCCCAAGCCACAAAGGCCGGTGTGGGGAAGGCTCAGGGGGTCCTTTTGGCCGGCGAGAGCCACCGCCGCGGGGGGAACTCGCCGCGGGGGGAACCGGCCACGGGGCCCAGGGCGCTGCCACGGCCCTCGCTGAGGGGCCCGGGGGGAGCCGTGGGAAGGAGGCAGCCTGCGGGCGGGGGGCAGCCCGGCAGAGCCCAGAAGGGCCCGGACAAGAAGGAAAGGAAGGGGCTGGGAAACCACCAGACGCCGCTGGCAGGGCCCGGTGACCTGAGACGAGGCCCGCCGCCGGGCCGGCAGTGGCAGCGGGGCGGGGCAGCCACGCCCCGGTCACGTGCTCCCACCGCCTCGTCACGTGCCCCCCGCCCCGCCCCGTTGACCCCGGAAGTGGCGGGGGAAGAGGATGCTGACGCTGGAATAAAGATGGCGGCCCGCGGCGCTGGGGCGCTTGTGCTGTCGCGGGCCGCGGTCGCGCTGGGGCTGGGGCTGGCGCTGCTGCTCTGCGCGGGCCCAGCCGGAGCCCGCGTCCATCACCTCACCCTCAAAGTAAGGTCCGCGCCGCCCCCGTCCCTGCCGTCTCCGTCTCTCCGGGCCCCCCCGAGGGGAGTGGCGGGGCCAGCCCGGCACCACCCGCCTCCCTCGGGCCCGGGCTCTCCGCCCCGAGCTCGAGCTCCGTGCCGCTGCCCGGCCCTGGGGCTCCTCCCGTGTCGCTTCTCTCTGAGCCCTCCCCGCTGCGCCTCAGCCCGCCCGGGCCCCGCTGTGCTCTGCTGCTCCCTTGGTCCCCAGCCCGGCTCTTTTTTTGGCCGTTTGTTTCTTAGTCGTGGGGAGAGAGTGCGAAGGGGCCTTCGAACTGTAGCGGTTTGAGGGTGCGCGTGCTTCACGTCCCGTTGAAAGTGAGGTAAAGCCGTGTGTGATAAGAGAGGCGTGGATGTGAGCTGTGGGGAGGTTTCTGAAGGGTTTGGGGGCAGTTTTTAATCTGTTCTCTGCTGTAGTCTTCCTGTCCTGGCTGCTGGTTGCCTGGCTCTGAAAGGCTGCAGCCCAGCTTACTGGCTTTCAGATGTAGTTTATTGGTACTAATCAAGCAGTCGATACAGACAGAAGATACTGATGCTGACAGTTCTCAGTTTGGGTTTGATAGACTTTTTACTGTACTTTGAAAAAGCGTCATGTGACTAGATTTGAGAAAAAAATGGTTATTCAGGATTGTTGCTAGAAAGCAGTGCAGACTGTGGTAAATGTCCGCAGCTCTGGAGTGCTGCTGTGTTTTAAATGAAAAGCTGCATGGTTTTTATGTGGTAGAGGAACTGCTTGCTTGGGGTGGTGCTTTTTAAGAGCGTTTTAAGAGCTGCTGTATAGTTTGTGAAAGGCTGAGAGACTTGGGATTGCTCAGCCTGGAGAAGAGAAGGCTCCAAGGAGACCTTATGGCAGCCTTCTAATACTTGGAGAGAGCCTATTAGAAAGATGGGGACAACCTTTTTGGCAAGGCCTGTTGCCACAGGACAAGGGATTATGGCTTTAAACTAAAAGAGGATAGACTTAGACTGCAAATAAGGAAGAATTATTTTTTTATAATGATGGTGGCGAAACGCTGGCACAAGATGCCCAGAGTGAATGTGGAGGCTCCATCCCTGGAGACATTCAAGGTCGGGCTTGATGGGGCTCTGAGCGACCCGATCTAGTTGAACATGTCCCTGCTCACTGCAGGAAGGTTGGATTAGGTGGCCTCTGAAAGTCCTTTCCAACCCAACACATCCTATGATTTTGTAGTTCTGTATGTTTTCAGTATGAGGTTGTTAGTTGTGTTCGTGTTGTCAAAAATGTACGATGTTTTGGCAAGAGAAAGGTTAGAGGAGGTTAATAAAGTGATATATGACTAGGACGAGCATTACCATGTTCTTGTGGCAGTTTTGGGAGAGTTCCAGAGCTTTGTGGGGGTTCCCCTTCAGCCTTTGGGATACAGAGAAAGCAAGGGGGACATTCAGGACTTACTTACAGGGAATTGTCAAGATTATATAGTTGTCTAGTGTGCAAGCACACAAGTAGCTTCAAAAAAACCTAAGTCTTTGTCTGAAGCAATAAGTTAGGAGGTTTGTGCTGGTTACATTGTCTGAGGAATTTGTAACCAACAGTTGACTGCTAGAAGACTTTCTGCTGGGGTGATAGTTTTTCCCTACATAAAAACTTTCAAACTGTCTTTAAGCAAATGTTCTCAGCAGCAAGTGTTACAGTTTCTAGTTGCTATTAGGGTCTCAGTCTCCTAGATCAGTTGCTAAACTGTGTTTGCTGATTTTTTTATGATCAAAGTGGGGTATGATTTTAGTTCTTGTAGGTATTTTGTGTGAGCTGCAGCAGTGACCTGCCGAGCACTGGTGAAAGTAGAGGTGGGTTAATACCTTTGTCCGCCTCCTGTATAAACATGAGCTCTATCTCTGGAGCACAGTCTCTCCCTGTCTGCTTCACCCAGTGCTGTGCAGTGTTTATGTAAACTTCAGGCTCCAACAACTGTACCCTTTCACGGCGAAATCTCCCTCTTGCCATTGGCTTCTTGCTTGAGGTGTGCTTTGACGCTGTGCCAAGCTAAAGGCCACGGCTTTGTGTGTGTTTGATATTAGGTTTCCTCAAACAAGCTTTTATTGCTCCGGTTAGAATAGCCTCATTCTTCCATCTTTGTAGGTAGTATGTTAAGGTGAAGCTTTTTTGTTGTTAGAAAAGCAGGCCACAATGTGAGCGGTTTCCTGTTCTGAAAAGAACTTTTTGTCTCTATAAAAGTGTACAAAATGGCTTATTTCTTCCGAGTTAGAAAAACGATTTGTTTGGATCTTGCTGTTAAACTAACCTTGTCAAAGGAGACTCTTTTCCTTAGCAGCAACTGTTATCAGCTTTGTTAGTTTAATATGTTAAAAACCAAAAAAAAAACAAACCTGTGCACCTACAAAAATGGAAGCTAGAAGACTGGTGGAAACAATTGTCAGGATTCCAGAAGTTGCTGGTAGTTGGAATGTTTCTCTTGACCAAAAAAATAAGATTTTTATTGTCTTCACAGCTGATTGCTATGGTATTGAAGCCTTATATGTTGTGTAATGTAATGGCAGTCTCCGAAAATGAGGAAGTTGGTCAAACGAGGCCTTCGTTAGGCACGCAGTGAAGTTTAATGTTGGTGAAGAGCTGGAGAGGAACCATCCAACTGACAATGCTGTGCAGCACCTGTGTTAGTTTCTGATTAATTTGAGTCATCCTTCCAAATAACTGGCTTCCAAAAGGGAAATGGGAGCTCTCCTCTGTAACAATACTGTCAAGATTGCAGTTTCATGCTAAATTATTTAAAAGATGCTATTTTTCAGTGTTTGTTTGTAAATACTTGTGGCCTTTTAATGTTGGTAGGTTTCAGGCTTCAATTGCTTGAGTTGAAAATACCTTTCACAATGGTT
The DNA here is from genome assembly GCA_020746105.1 of Trogon surrucura. Lineage (NCBI taxonomy): Eukaryota > Metazoa > Chordata > Aves > Trogoniformes > Trogonidae > Trogon > Trogon surrucura. Next base: position 6,541,702 of record CM036636.1, read on the forward strand.
TGTTTAGTCTTTACACAAATTAGAAGTGTTGCCATTAGTCTCAGAACTGATAGAGTTCCTTCACTGTAAGGGTAAGCACTCTCTGAAACTTTTCCTGTACTGATAGCATGATCCTGACTAGATTTTGAGTAAAATATTGAATATTATTCTGCCCATTCTGAACTACAGGGTCTTGGACACCACTTTCTTGTGGACTTATTCAGATGTTGCAGGATCAATTTTTATCCTAAAGGAGTGGAAGAAGTGGGGAAGATTTTCAGGGAAATAAGCTGAGAACTGACTGTACTGGCTTGACTAACCTGTTAGTGCTGAGTCCCAGCTTGTCCCTTCTCAAAGGGACAGGCTTAGTTGTTAAATGCATCCTGTGTAAATTCCGATAATATGTATGCTAAGGACTCAGTTGCTTCAGTATCACTTCAATGGGTTCCCACCTTTCTTGTAAACTTGCAGTTAAATAGTTTTGAAGTTGGCAGGTGAGTGATTATAAATAAAAACTGAATTCTTCCAACCTAAGCCTCCTGTGAGAGGCGAGACAGTTATGAGTAAGGCAGTATCTCTAAGCTGTCGGTGTGTGGAGCAGTAGGTGCTCTCGGAGAGCGTGCTGTCGCTTGGTGGCAACTGGTGACAGTGTGTGGGGGATCATGTGAAGCTGAAGGATTTGTGAACTAAATCTGTAAACTCTTAAGCACTGAGAGCTGATGTAAAATAAAACCGGGGAGGAAAGCGTGTGGTGTATATTAATTATCTTTTGTTTCTGGGGAGCATATTAATAAACTAGCAGAGTAAATTAAGCTGAATTTGAACTGAGCAGCTTTTGCAAGGACGCTGAATTCAGCTGTCTCTGGTTGTGCTTACAAGGTGCAGAAGACTTTGTGGCTGGATGACACTTCAGCTTTACCTAATCAGCCAGACAGATGCTTCTCTGCCCAGATGTAGTTAAATATGTATGATGTGCTGTATAAAGAACTAGAATTAATCATCTGTTCTGACTGGGAAATTATATCAGAAGCAGTATTAAAGGAACCAGATGGGCTCTTGTTCAAGCACATTACATGACCTAGAACCTGGAGGTAGCACAGCTGTAACACTGTTGAACAATGCATCTGCTGTGAGCCCTGTGTCATTAATGTTTGGGAGGAGGAAAGAATTTAGTTATAGTGACAACTGGCTTTACTGCTTTTTCTCCAATTACTGATTAAGGGTCCAACTACATACTTATTTATTGATTTATGAATGCAGAGTAACAAAGATATGCTCTTTCCTCCTCTGATGTGGCAACTGTGTATAATGTTTATGACCTCATGTGAGGTTCTTGATGACCTTATTTAGAAAATAAGAAAGCTTGTTGTACTTTAACCTTTATCCAGCTGAGTGAGGCATGGAAGAAAGGGATCAATTTCTACAGTTTCCTTGACAGACTGAGAGGAAGTAAATTACTCTACAGCTGAGACTGGGAGCAGGAGAGGGAGATTGGGATTTTCCTCTTGGAGAAACTAACCCAAGTGATACTGCTTGAACCCACATATCGAATTTTGAGGGGTTTATCCTACCTGTAAGATGCCAAGCCTTGCTAAAAATCGTTTGGAGGAATGGAACTATGTAATTTTTTTTCATCTACACCATACACATAGTTTTCCAGTGTGTTATGTCTTGGGCTGTCCAAACATTGACTCTGCCTAACATAGAAGAGCTGATGGGATGACAGTACACCCTGATACTTGTTAAACACTTGGCCAAAACCCAGCTCTGTTAGCTAAGATCACTGTGGTCAACTAATTCCTCTTCAGTCTGTTGCAATGGCAGTAGCTAGCTTTCAAACAGCAGTTGTCTTGATTTGTCTACAATTGTTAGGATGTTTTTTGGTAGCAATATTGTGTTTGAGTCATGTCAGATGTTTAATTTCTTCCAGACTTTCTTACATATTTGTCACTAGCATAGCCAGGTAATTAGCAAAGACTTGTTTATTTTAAAGTTCTTGCTATTTGGGTTATTGGAAGAGTTTGATTCCTGTGAAATAATTGGTTATATCTGAAGGGATCCTAAAGAAGTTTGCTCTTGGTGTGGCTGGGTAGATATTTTGCATAAATAGTTAAATGTCAGCCTCCATCACCCCTCTTCCTCTTTGAGTGCTGCTGCAGATCAGTGCTTGTGATTTGTAAACTTGGTTTCCTTTCTTACAGGATGACGTGAGGCAGAAAGTGCACCTGAACACCTTCGGCTTCTTCAAGGATGGTTTCATGAAAGTCAATGTCAGCAACCTTTCATTAAAGCCACCTGTGGACATTAATGACAAGGATAAATTATTAGTGAGTTACTTTGAGTCCAATGGCTGTATTAAGCTTCCTGTGGAATTGCCTTACGCTGGGTGCCTGAACTCCTTTGAGGTGTCAGGGTGTAACTGGTGGTGCTGCTGGCTTTGTTCTCTGCTGAGAGCTGTTTATGAGGATGGGTATATTGCGAGATTTATCCTTCAGCACTCTCCATTCTGCTTTAAGTATAAATCTTAACGTACTGGATCCTCTGTGGAGCTTGATGCACGCATCTATAGCCTGTGTTGAACATGGGTTTCTTAAGGAGTCCTCCGATGTGAGACTGTCCCGTTGGTGTCTTGTTGTACTGCAGTGCATCTTGTAATCATTCTATCGTGAAGTTTCCAGAACAGTGACTGTTGTATTTTTAGAGGACTCTAACATTACGTGTTACATAAGCACATTATATTAGTGATTTCAGTAGACAAATACTAGAGTAGAAAACAGATTTGTGTTCTTACTCTTGCACAGTTTGACCTCTTATTATTAAAATTAAGTGGTTTTCTCTAGCAAAAACATCTGGAAAAATACTGAAGTTAAAAGGTTCAGGGACAGAATGTACTAGTTTGGATTTGAATCAGTATATATTTTGTTCTGGTGACTATGGATGAAGCAGTAAGTTTATTTGAATAATTTTTTAATGTCTAATTAGATAATAAGAAAAATATCAGGATTATGCCTTAAATTTAGGTTAATTTATTTGGAGAGCGGTATCCTCAATTCTTTCCATGGTGGTTTGGTTCTGATGCCAGCGGAACCTGAGCTGTTATGTTATCTGACAGATTCTTCTCAATTGTCTCACAGGTGGGGTTCAGTTTGGATCGAACAAGGAATGATGGGTTCTCCACTTACCTGGTAAGAGATGGGAACTTACTTTTCTAAACTGGGGACATCTCATAGTCTACCTTACTCCAGGAATATGAAAAGCCTTTAGACTTGGGCAGGTTGTTTAGGAGGATAATTCAGTTTTATAAGTTGTAGAACTGAGAATGGGGGAGCGTGTCCCATTTTTAATGAACAGGAGATGTTTGACTTGTATTACCAGGATGAAGAAGTGGATTACTGTATCTTGAAAAAGAAAACGGAGCAAGATGTTTCTGTTGTAATCCTACTTCTGGACTTCAGTACTGAAGTGTGAGTAAATAGTGTACGCTGCACTTTAAACTTTTTTCTCTAGTTGAAGCTGATGTAATACTTGTGAGATTTCTTTAAGGTTTTAGAAAGCTACTGTGCATCTACTTTTGTTGTTTTAATGGGTTACATGAGAGTTGAGTAGAGGTGACAGTGAGAGAAAATCTGCAGTATGAAAAGGTCCGAGAACTGCTCTATGTTGGGTGGATCAGGGGACATAGGGCAAAAGGATTAGACCTTAATTTTGCTGAAAATGTGTAACGCTGCATCACTTCTGAAGCTCTGGCACCAAATATGCCATTTTATTCTTTCTCTTGAATTATCTGTTTGAGATTGTGTTGCTTTCTTTTTAAAGAACAACCTAATTGCTTGTGTGCAAATGTATTTTTTTTTAATGAGACACTGGTTACCAAAACTGAATAAACTTTTTCCAGCTGCTTTTGTATTTGATTTAAATGCGTAGTGTGCCTTCTCCCACAGTGATCAGTTCAATGCCAGTTTGCTGTAAGTCGTGATCAGATGCCTGCCTGTTTGCTGAGGGGGGGAAAAAAGAAAGTCAAGTTGATTTTTTTTTTTTTTCCCTTTATTGGATATATGTATGCTATGACAGCCTCTTCATGAATGCTGATTGCTTTCATTTTGTGTAAAAACTTTCTTTTAGTGTGAAAGTACGGTTCTCTGCAGAAGCTGCTTCTTTGTTACCGAAGATTTCATTCATATCTGAGGAAAATGTTACTTCCTTAAGTACCAAGCCGCTAAAAACTTCTGAACAGAGCAGCAATTCTGGTAAAAATCCTACAAAGACCAAGCAAAATATAGATAGCGAAGGTAAGCCTGCTAAACCTGACCTCTCTGCTCTCCCTGCCAGTTCCTTGGTGATGTGCTCTATCTTGTGATCACATTCTGGGGTCCGGTTGAGCTAGAACTTGGCACATGGTCTTGTGTAAACCTGTGCCCAGAGCTGCCTTTTGGGCTGGAGTTTCCTTCTCAGTGACTTGTGTTGACCAGTTCTGTTGATCCAGCGGAGACCTAATGTGAATGTTGGAGGCCTGGAGCGTCTGTGAGCAGGGATTGTCTTTTGTCTGGGAAAAGGAGGGCTCAGGGGGAATTTGGTAGCCACTGATGAGTAGGTGAAGGAAGGTTAGCAGCAACAGCCAAACTATTTTTAGCAGTGGGACACAATGCAACCTGTGTCTCCTTGGGTGCCTCAAAAACTGTCCTAGGGAGGTATTCCAGCATCGTCGCAGGTCATTTGTGGGTGTTGTAGAACCTCCATCTTGTGATGTTTTAAACATTTGCCTAAACAAAACCAGGGCTGATGTGATCTATTATTGACACTAGGCGTGCTTTGAGTCAGAAGTTGCATTAAATGTCTCCACAGGTCCTTTCCAGCAGCGTTTGAGTGTGTATGTATGATTCTAAAGAGCTGAAATATAGTCTGTTGCTTAGATGCTATGGGGATAGAGAATTATCTGTACCAATAACCTTTCTTGGAGGCACAAATCTTTGTCTGACTTCCAGACCAGCAGACAAAACCGTTCTGTAATCTCAGCTCTGATGGGATTAGTGCTCTAAACAGTTTGTGTTATCCCTTCCTGGAAGAGTTTAGACTTGAGATCAGACTGCTCAGCAATCTGATCTGAAGTAGTCTGAGCCTTCTTGGCCTGTCACATTGATGTGCTATGATACAGTTGAGAATTTTGCACAGCTCTTATAACAAGTCGAGAACTAAAGCTGGATGGTGCTGAAGGCAATTGATGTGATGTCTCTTAGTTTTGCTTTTTGTTGTGTTAAGAAGCCTGGCACGCACTGACACTGCGCTGAGGTGCAGGAGCCCAAAGCAAAGGTGAAGTCTTAAACTTTTGCTTCCTAGTAAAATAAGAGGTCCTTATGTTTGAAAAGCTTCTTACAGGAGTGGAGTGAAGCCGTGAACTTGACGTGCTGCTCCATTGACATCTCCTGGGAATTTAAGTTTCTCATGTTCAGAACAGATACTGACTTGATGCTTTTGTTGTTGTTGTTTGATTGTTGCTTATTTGTGTGTTTTACTGGGGCCTTGCTTAGTAGAGAGCTGAGAACTTTTTCTTTCTCCAGGGCTAAATAGGACTTCCATATGTTTATCAGGCCATGTATTAATGCCCAGATTAAGGTTAGTCAGTGAGATTAACAGTACTCAGTCATAACTTAAGTCGTAGCTGTAGACTGTGTGAAACAAGGCTGTGGCCTGCATCTGGCGTAGGTCACCTACCTCCTGCATCCTTCTAATTGGAGAGGTTGGAAAGATTTCTTGGGTAGGCTTTTTTAGAAGGTGTAGTAAAAAAGACAATTCTCCTACATTTTGAGGATGCATTGAGAATGAATGCTAGTTGTGGGAAGAGTCCTGGGAGAGTAAAGAGAGACTGGGAAGGAATCTGTTTAATGATTGCCACGTGGACAAGTATAGGAAGATTTGAGTAAAGTATTGGCAGTGTGTAAAAGATGAGTTTGTGAGGATGTCTAAATGCAAACACTCTAAATGTACCATTAATACTTTTGTCTCTAGATAAGAAGTCTAAACGAAGTACAACACCCTCCCAGGTAAGAAACCATCTGCCTTTCTCTTTCTGAAAGAAGCTGGGGGAATATACCAGTATAAGCATAGCCAGAAGACGGAGAGTATTTTCTCCTGCTCTGACTCCACTGTAAATATACAGAATGCAGTTTTGATTGTCTTGGTGATGTAGCCCAATGTGGTAGTTTTCTGCATAAAAAACAATATCTGAAAGTCTCTCTTCCTTTTCCCAGAACATAGTAGAACAAGAACACCCGGTTCACAGTGACAGAGGAACTTTTTCATTTCAGGTAGGGTGTCTGTCAGCGTTCGATCTTAATGCATGTGGGCAGTTCCTTCACTGTACTACTTTGTGAAAAGTAAAAGTCATGTATAGGTGCTGCTCTGATAGCTCAGAAAGTTTTTGAGTGGACTCTTGTTAAGAATAAGGGTGGAAATTTCGTTCTTCATAAAGTGTAGGAGCTGTTTTACATGATGTTTGCTATGATGCGGTTCTAAATATATTAGTGAGCCTTAGCCTGTTAAAGTTTACCGTGGCGCAGCTAGTGTGTACAGCTTTCTGACAGCCTGTGACCTGACTGATGAATCACTTAAGAGGAAAATGTTTTGTATGAATCCAGATTAACACTGTTTCAACATCTGGTTCACTTGTGATTGTTGGTTGTCTCGAAACGTGGTTTAGAATCTGTTATGTGATGTGAATCCCAATTCCATTGCTGTCACAACTTGTATAGTTGAGGGAGGACCAGAATAGCTGCTTATGCTTTAGGTCTAGTATGATCAAAATGTTATGGTTCACAGTGTTAAACATAGGAGACTTTTTGTTGTCTTTTTCTGTCGTGAAGTTAAACACTGATACTGTAAGGTCTTCAGGAAAGAGTTTGAATTACTGAAATGCATAGATAGGTGCAGTGATTTTGCACCTGATGTTCTGTTAGAAGCTTGTAGATATGCTGGTATCCTCAGAGCAGTGCTTGTGGAAAGGAACCAGCTGACCCTAAATGACTTTCATGCTTTGGGAGAGATGGCTTCTTACCAGGGCAGTCCTGTTGTGCATAAGAATGCTGACTTTCTTATTTCTTCAGTTTTTTTTTAACATCAGCTCTGATAACCAAGAAGGTCTCTACAGCCTGTATTTCCACAAATGTGTTGGCGGTAAAGGGCAAACTAAAGAACAGCGTCTCTTTAGTCTCGATGTGAGTATAACTTCTAAAGTATAATTAACTTATTCTTAGACTGAAATACCCAGCTTTCAATTCTAGCTTGTATACCAGGCACACACTGTATGTGAGTGTGTGTATGGGGTGGAAAGTGATTCAGAGTTGTGCATTTCATCTCTGTAGTGGCGTTTCTGAAGGAAGTAACTACAGTAAGAAGAATTAAAACACTAGTTTTTGCGAAATGTCTGGAAATCTGAAGACTGTGTAGGCTGGGTTCAGTCTACACAGTTGTGACTAGATGCTGTTGGGAGCTAAACCAGCTCTTTGTGCTTTGCTGTGCTCAAAAATCACTTTTCCTTTACGCAATTGCAGGTATTAAGGATGTTGCTGCAACCTAAATTGTTGGTATTTGTGAACAGTTTTGCGTTTTTTGGCTGAATGAATGATGTGTTTTTACAGTGAATGCATGTCGTAAAGGCAGTATGTTACAGCAGATGTCTCAACATCCAAGGTTTGGTCCTGTGCCCTTGGGCCAGTGCATAATCACATCTCATGTCGGCATGTGCTCGTGCTGACATCCGCGCTGGTGGGTAGTGAGCTATTCTGTAACGAGTCCTCTCGTTGACTGAGGTAATTCTTGGCCAAATCAGACCCTTGAACTGCTTTTTATGTGGATGTGCTGGTGCTGCTGCAAAGGAAAAGCAAGGGAACATGTAGGTGATCAAACTTACCAGCCCCAACTTAGTTCAGACCAGACCACTTTAAATCTGTTTCTGAAGTTGTATGTTTAGAAGACCCGAATTTTTAAATTGCTGGTTGTTGCTTTGATCCACGGAAGAAACTGAAGGAGGAAGACCTGGATAACGTACTTGGTTATTATTTAGAGATGCGGAACAGTTTGAGTACTGCAAGCTAGTCTTGATGCATTTATTTAATCAAGTCCCAGCACATCTAACTAAGTCATTTAGGGACGTTAAATAGAATGGTAAATCTTCTGTTTTCTCAGTCACAGGGCCATAGGCTTGCAGCAGAGTGCTTCCTTTCTCTTGACAGGTGAAGAAATCCACTGTGGTAAAACTAAGAGTGAGTTTTTCAGTTATGCATGGCTCCTTCCACACTTAAAATCAGACTGTGCTAGAAAACCTGCTTTTTTGTGCAAGGTTTTAGTACTGGTTTGGAATCAGAGGTGTACAAACTCAGTGAGGTTTGGCACAGATAACTATTCTTTGAGAAAATTACTTTGTCTTTCTGCATTGTTGCATAACTGAAACACTGGGAAAAACCTCTGTCCTTTTCTGCTTTTCAAGGAAATAATTGTGGGTGTAATTTTGCAGCACGCTTTGAGACTCCTGAGGATGAAGAACTGCTCTTTCTCTTTGAGAGTCTCAGAATGGTCACAGCTTCAGAAAAACTACTTTTAAATGAGCAAATTTGATTGTGAACACTAATTGTTAACTCAATGCTTTAATATGATTTTTTTTTTCCAACGGTACCCATAACATACCTTTAATATTCAGATAGAAATTACGGAAAAGAATCCTGAAAGCTACCTCTCGGCGGGTGAGATCCCACTGCCAAAACTTTACATTTCCATGGCTATCTTCTTCTTCCTATCGGGAACTGTATGGATCCACATACTTCGGAAGCGCAGGTAAGTGGAGTAGTTTTGTCAGTGACAAATATGGGCCTACCTTGGTAGATTTTTATCTTTTATTTCTGCTTTTATCCAGATATCCAGTTCACAGTCTGACTTAAATGAGTTAAAATTCCAAATCTTCCTCAACACTGTATGCTTAATATGTACATTTTAGAGCTGAGAAAAAGTTACTCCAGTCAACAGTGCTGTTGCTGACTTATTCTAAAGTTTAATGAGCCCAAATATTAAAAATCAGAGTTGTAGAATGTGTAGTTGAATTGTCGTTCAGGATGTTGCAAAAACTTGGATTGCAGTGTTAAAGGGAGTCCTTTTACGCTACTGGGTAGCTCACCCTGAGAGTGACTGTTTGACATTTACAGGTTTTAAAGAAATACCCTTGAGAACTGATTTTTTAACTGCTTTCAACTGATGCTCCTGTTTTTTCTTTTTTTCTTCTCCTAGAAATGATGTCTTTAAGATTCACTGGCTAATGGCAGCCCTCCCTTTCACAAAATCTCTGTCCTTAGTCTTCCATGCGGTACGTATGTCTCTGCCTTAAGTTGTTCAGCTAGGATGTAGAAACCGGGAATCCAGGGCATGCTGCTAGAAAAATCTGCCTTAGAGGGGAGAGAGAGATGTCATATTGAAGCATCGGAACTGAACTGCAGCTGTTTGGAAGTGATTCAGTTTTCATTAGCAAATTCTGACTTCAAATGCTATTGAGATCATGGCCTGAAGTGGTGAAGCAGCGAGCGCAGATGAGCGCCACATGAGTTCCATGAATTCTGCTGTTTTGGCTGCCTGGGGCTGGCCTGGAAGCTTGAACTGTTGTGCTGCTTCAGCTACGTGGCTTACAGCAAGTGTTCAGAAATGGAAGCCTTGCTGAATGTTGGTAAAACTCAAGGGTGCTACTTCAGGTGCTGTGTTCTGGTGTACTGTAACAGACCTAATGGCAGGAGCTTTAACACTTTAAATAAGTCTCAGAATTGTGTTGGCTTTGCCTTTGTATTGGAGAGAACTCGTAAACAAAGGTCATGGTGAGCATTTAATCCTTTGGTGTTTGTGCCAACTGTGATCTTCACTTTCATGGTCGTGATACGTTAACTGCTACAAACGTTTTTGGATTCTAATGAATTGATTTGGTTTTCAAGTGAAACTAGAAAGGCTCTAGGCACCTAAGGCGACTGAACTTGAACAATAATAAATGGGTTGCAAATGCAGCCCTCTGTAGTTAAGTATGGGAGCTGTGTGGGAAGGATGTAGGTTGTATGAGAGATATCCACTAACACTTAGGAAATCCAGCCAATGGAAATGACTTCGTTGTTGCTAAACAAAACTAGAATACTTTTGGAGGAAGTATTGTCTAAGATGTAAAAGAGGGGAGTGTCTACACACTGATTGAAGAATGAAGCTTGAAGTGGCTGTCAAGCAGACCTATTTTACAGACATGGGTGATGTGCTGAGGAGCAGCTTGTAAAGTAGTGTCCTGTATTTTCTGCTTCCAGATCGACTATCACTACATTTCTTCTCAGGGATTTCCTATTGAAGGCTGGGCTGTTGTTTATTACATCACTCACCTGTAAGTATGTCAGAAGATTGATGTGATAGATTCAAACAATGGATCTGAATTCCCCATGGGGCTGTGCCCCTCCTGGGCAAACTGGAAAATTGCTGTTTCTTTGGTGATGTGGTGTGAATGACAAGACAATCAGCCCTGTGTGAAGTGGAAGTCTCTGCCTATAGAGGGCAGCTGCAGAGAATTGGCATTTATCTGGGTGGAGGAGTAAAAGGATAAGAAATGCTTTGCTTTTTTGTTCATACTAATATTCAAGTATCTAATTAGCTCATGGTGTGAATGGTAAGAGGGTACAGCTGCTGAGTTTTATCCTGTTCATGATGTTAAATGGTTGACTCCCCCAGAAAGATTGTGTGTAGTGACAATTGTGAATGAAGTGTAGTATTGCTGTGTTGTAAGCAAGCACATCTGCTTTGCTGTTGTAGGATAAGCACTTGCCAAAATTATGAATAGGAAGGCATTTGTTTGGGTTTGTGGCTTTACTGGCTGTAGGAGAGAACCTGGGCAGAAGAGGAAGTGTGATAAAGTCTCTCACTGCAGTGTTTGTTTCTCTTTCAGACTGAAGGGTGCTCTTCTGTTCATCACTATTGCCCTAATTGGCACAGGCTGGGCTTTCATTAAACACATCCTGTCAGATAAAGACAAAAAAATTTTCATGATTGTCATCCCGCTTCAGGTGAGGGCTGAGCAAGGTTAATGCTTACTACCTTGTGGGAGAGCTACTTGTACAAACTGTAAAAGGCTGTGAATCCTTTCACAAAATACTGCATAGCTACTGCTTCTATAAGCCTCTTGCTTACAATGTCAGTTGAGCTGGAATCTTGGGGCCCAGAAGTTATTTTGTAATTTTCCCCACTTTTCTCCCTCCATTGGGTATAAATAAAATGTCAGCAAATGAACAATTAAAGTAAGTATATTCATGCTGGGAAGAAACTTGGGCTGCAAAACTGTACTAAACTATTGAAGAGAGAAACTAAACCTAAGTTGTTACTTCTGAAATACTTGTAGAATGGGCTTAAGAAGAAAAAAGGGAAAACTGAGACTTGTAGGCCTGTTGTGTCTGAAAGGAACTTTCCCAGCGTGTTTGAAGGGGTCAGTGTTTGCCTCCTACTCCAAAAACTGAGGTACAGAGGAGGGTGGCACTTCTGTGTGTTGTTGCAGATAGAGCAGTTCTGCCTTTCCAGATGGAATCCCTTACCCCAAACCAGAAGTATGTGACTAACATGTGAGGCTCTTACAGAGCTCAGCTATGGGATACAAAATGTGGTCAATGACCAGTTTGAATGACTATCTTAAGTTAGAATAATGTGTTTTAAAATGTTTGTGTGTATCAGTCCTGTTTCTGTATTTTACTAAGTAGGTTTTGTTCTTTCTATCTTTACTGATACAGTAGATTCAGTGTAGTATGTAACAAAAGGGACTATTTTCTGAGAGTCAGCAGAAATAAGTTCCCATCGGTTTTATTTCTGTAAATCCTGTGTAGATGCTGCTGAACATGTGACTCTCTTGCTATAGAGCTGCGGAAGAATTATTGATGTTACTGAATGGGCTCCTTTTGCAACTGGGACAGCTTTTACTGAGTTGGCAGCCTACATCTAGTATCTCCTTGGAAAGCTTCTGAAGCCATTGAGCGTGTTTTGTCCTGTAGGTACTGGCAAACGTCGCGTACATTATCATAGAGTCCACAGAAGAGGGCACGACTGAATATGGGCTGTGGAAAGAAATCCTTTTCCTGGTAGACTTGCTGTGTTGTGGAGCCATCCTCTTTCCAGTGGTATGGTGAGTCACTCTGAGCCCTGAGGGCTTGAGCTGTTCCTGAACTAATGGCTGTTAACTGCTAGTTAGAGATGAAAATACTGCCAGAGCAATGAAAGGTCTGTCCTTTGGAGTCAAGTGTTCTGTTAACTTTTTAAAACCTGTTTTGTATCATAACTCTTCAGTCTTAGGTTGTGGAAGATAACTTGTTTTGGGGATACTAAAGTGAGGATAAGGTAAGGTGGATGGTGTTTTAAATGTGGCCAGCACAGTGCTCACTACAGGTGCAAGATTCCAAGTTTTGAAAGCACAAGTCCTGACCCTCTTATGTTGAGAAATGGGATTTTTGCCTTACTGACTTAGATTGGAAGGTAGGCTGCTAAATTCTAAACCAATAGTGCTGTCTAAGATCAGTGCTACCTTTGAGCAGAGTAGCTGCATTTTTTACTTGACCGTTTAGAAGAAATAATCCCACAGGGAGCATTTCCCTGCCCTTCCTTCCATTCTACTTGGCAAGGAATGATGTTGGTGATATAAAACTCCACCACAACACAGATAATTCAGATAAATGCTGTTGTTGCACCTTGCCAGTTAGTCAGAACATTTATCTTCTAAATTTGTTTTAGTCTTAATTGGATAAACAGCTGGATTTAAAGGAGGATTTGAAGGAGCTCCTAGCTCCTTGGTTAGTAAGCACAGAATATTTGTCTTTTCCTCCAGGGTTTTGGTTTGGGTTTTTTTTTTTTCAGAAATGCAGGGTGAATATAAGTGTCTGTCTAGTAAACACATTATTACTGTAGAATGTAACCCTTGAGTTTGAGAGCTGTTTTGTGATGCATGTGTGTGTAAAGACACACGTGTTGTTCAACAGATGGGAGCAAACTTCAGCTTGGCTTGTGAGGATGGGTTTCAGCTGTCCTTGTCTTCCCAGTTGTCCTCCGTGTCTGGGCAAAACCCTGCACAGTCTTTGTGGCCTTCTGCCAAGGCTGGGAAATGCCCTCAAAGAAACTTGCACCACCCACTTATCCCTTCCCCCTGCTCCTGTCAGAGCGCTGCAGCTCTTCTGAGGCTGAGAGCGTTTGGGTACGGCAGATCAAACTGCAGGGATATTGACCTCAATTGTAGGGAGACTCTGATTTCTTCTCATAAAGGTCCCTCTTACAGTTACAGCTCTTATTACCTAATGCCAGAATCTCTGTGTCCTACCTAGTGATATGCTGGTCCAAAACTGCCTTTCCATAAAGGATTTATATCTGAAGAACAAATGCATTTGGGTAACTGCCCTGGAAGTGTTTATAGTGTGCGACCTGTGTTCCTCCGTTGTCATGGTACCGACAGAAACACAAAATCCTGCCCCTTTCTCATCTGGATAGTGTCACTGCAGCTGGTGGGATGACTCATGTGAGCAAGGTGACTAAGACTTGGCCCTTGAATTTCCATTCCTGCAGGGTAGCTTCTGTTACATAAGTTGCCCATGTAGACATGTGAGCTGTAATCAAGTATTTAAATGGAAAGAGCTTAAAAGAGCAGTAAGATGCCAAATGTTTGGCAGCGCTCTGCGTAGTAGCTCAGCTTAATTGTACAAGTGGAAAGCATTATGCTGGAAAATGCCCCAGTTTCTCACTCTGCTCCCTCCCTCCCACAAAGCTTTCTGTAGGCTGAGGTAGGTTTTAGCAATCGGCTTTCTTAATCACAAGGAGATACAGATGCTTGAACTAACTGCCCGAGCTGGGTAGATCAGTGTGAAATGCAGGCAGTGCTGAGCACAGTTAGTAATGAGCCTACCACTGCCATAAAGAGCTAGCAGAGCTTGTCAGTGTTCTACCAGGCTGCAGTGAAAAGGGATGTAAAACTTACAACTAATCTACTCTTTTTTTTTAAAAATATTTTTCTATATTATTCAGGTCAATAAGACATTTACAGGAGGCTTCAGCAACAGATGGGAAAGGCAAGTAATCTGTAGTATTTTTTTCTGTTTTATGCTACATGCCATAAGATAATGCCAGAATTTCAAACACATGCTGATTTTATAGTTTTAGCTTACATATTTCAAATCTACACGGTGTTAGTGTCACACTGCTGTTTTTCCTTAGTGAGCTCATGGGAATAACTTTTGGGAAACGACCTTTTTCATGTATTACTTTAACTATCTGAGCTCATACGTGGAACTCATTCTCTGGTACTTGCACAGCTCTCGGTGCTCAAGCTAGACATGATGTGTAGAGCAAATCATCTTGACAGATATGCCTTCTTTCCTCCGAGTTTATTGTTCAGAAGCAGACCTAGAAATGAATTCCGGAACTGCTGACTATTAGTCAAAATAGATTCCCTTATTTCAATTTCTGCAGAAATCTCTCCCTGCCAGAATAGAGGGAAACAAACCTCGTTATGAAACAAAACGTGAATTGCATTCAGCGTAACAAAGTTCTTGTCCATGTTTGTACAGCAGCTTAGAGGACTGCTTGTGGAAAGTGGAGTTATGTTTATTGTAGCAGTGAAAATGAGATGATGGATGGAAAGCGAACCCAAATATGGCCACTGTAGTGCGTGTGCTTTTCCTGCCTTATCTGCTCACTTCTGCTTTAGTTTCTCAGTTGGCTGCAGATGCACGTGACAGCACAGCACTGGCTCCCTTGGAAGGAGGCAGCCGTTTCCATGTTCTATCAGTTGCTTACTCTTCTTGAAAGCTTTATTTGTAGAAGGTCCTTTGGCAACATCCTTCCAATCCAGTCTTATCCTTTAAGTCTCTCCTTTCTGGAGATGGTTCCCTAGGTCTGGATGTTTCCTCCAGCCCTTTCCTTGGCTTCTGAGACACTTGCATTTCAGCACAGATTGCCTCTGGTCTAGTAGGTGAAGAGTAAGGCTGGGTACTGAACTCAGCTCTGTGTGCAGCACAGATGAGGTCTTTTCTTGCCATCTGTTAAGTTGGAACAATACTTAATGTGAGCCCGGCGTTATTTTGAGATTCCAAGCTGTAAAAAAAAAACCCACAAAACAGCACGCCAAACAGCCGTACACACAACAAAACCCCCTTCAAACCTAAAGAGGGAAAAGTGTTAATTTCCGACAGAAACCAATGTAGAAGAGGTTAGTGTTGATAATGTAACATGAAGGTTATTGGTAGCTTTCTCATCAGTGTTCATGTGGGTTTGGTGGCATTCACAGAATGGATTTGTTTTGCCTTGTCCACTGAGCATATGTTCTGGAGTATTTATGTTCTTCCTGTCAAAAAGTCCACTTTAAATTTAGACACTACTTACTCTCTTCCTTCTGAACAGAGGACTTGGCATATATAAGGGGCCTGGTTCTTAGCTGAAGCCGCAGTGTGTGACTGCAGATAGAGGTCAGCTGTCCTGAGCGAAGGCAGAGCTGCTGGGTGGCGATGGAGCCCGTGACTGTTGCGAGGCCGAGCGCTCTGCAGGCGGTGCAGGGGATGGAGACACAAAAACCTCGGGGTCTGTGTGCCCTCAGGTGTGACCCCGCGTCTGCATTGCACTTGATGGTTCTTAGCACAAGATGGTGCTATGGAGTTTGCTGAACTTTAAAACTGAGTGAAGGAGGAAAAGGTGGTTGATGTCAGGGGTGTTCAGCGTGAAGGCTGGACCTGTCTACTCTTCATCGTAATGGGTGGAATCCAGATCTGAGTAAAACCAAGCGGTTCTGAAGGGTGCATTGCAGTGTATAATGGAGGTAAAAGAAAATGGTGATCGAGAAGAACTTGTGTCTTTATAGCTAGTCAGCGCTGTGCCCAGTAGCCCTTAAGGATTGGTTTGCCTTGTTCTCCACAGATAATGGTCGTCTTTAACGTTAATGTTGCTGTGGATCTCCTCCTGCTGTTACCCTGCTTTACCTACTGATGTTACCATCTGGTTGTGCAGATCCTGTTAAAGAATTGTGTGTTGAGAGGGACTTAGCAGCTGCTAACAGTAAAAGAAGCTATGGAGGGAAAAAATCATGGAAAACAGTGGTACCAGGATTGTGGCTGGGACAGCCACGGTGCTGGGACTCACGTGTGAAGTGCAGTGTGGTTGGAGTGTGTAGAGGCCGTTGGTAGGAGCCAACGGGGAGCAAGTGAATGGCAATGTGATGCCAGAAGCAGAGCGTTACTCAGTGATGTCATGCTGCTGGTATGCCTGCTCGAGAAAACCAAAAATCACTGGATTGCACTGTAGTGAGGTAAAATCATTTGTTAGGCTTGTTGAATAGTCTTCACTAGAACATGGTGCTCTTAACTCCGTAGGCTTCCCCTGGAAGCCCTGTTCTGCAGGGCTGCTGCTCGGTGCATTAGTTTCTCATGAGAAAAACGGGACCAGCACTAATTCTCAAATCACCGGCATTTTTATTTTTTTTTCCTCCTAAAGATCGTTTTCTCCTGAAGCTGTAACAACTGGATCCTCTCATGAGCAGCTTAGCTGCTGCTCTGCCTGTCCTGCGGTTAGAGCTGACAGAATCTTGCGCAGACAGTTCTGGTCGGATTGCTTATTGCTTGCTAGGATTTATTATTACCTCACAGGCTGCTTTTCTCTCACACAGACTTGATTAACTTATAGAGTGTCCTGGGGAATTATATGCTATAAATTCAACAGCTGTTTTTCCCCAGTATTGAGCCTTCTAATGACCTTCACACTGGTGAAAAATACCTAAGGAAAACTATTTTTGCTGACTTGTGTCTATTAGAACTAACAACTCCAGGACTTCATGACTTAGTATCCTGGTGGTGTTTCCTGACTGACTTGTCCTCTCCCAGCTATTTCACGAGCTGTTTGTTAGGTAGCACTCCCTTGGGCCCAGTGCAGCCATGACTGCGGTGTGACTGGACTACAAATGAAGCAGCCTGGCCAGACTTTTAGTCTTACAACTGTGCCTCCCATATGCCTTAGTTGTAGTAATGTACGATTATTAAAAAGGCTTGTTGTAAGTAGCAGTGATTTGGACTCACTAGCTAATGGTCATTTCGAAAGTGGGAAAGCTAGAGGAATGGGTCTAAAGCCATGATTTTCCAGTGAGACCTTAGATGCACAGATGCTGAGGGTTGCTAGTGCAGAGTAGGCACGGCACAGTGATACACCTGCGTTTGAGCTGTCTGGTTGTTGGCTTTTTTTCCTCATGAAGGTGATCTTTAACTCTAAAGCAAAATATGTGACCTACACAGGCATCTTATCTTGCACAGCAGTGGGCTTAAACATCCCTTTTTTTTTTTTGCCTTCCCCTTTCAAAATCGCCACCTTCAGACTTAAGCAAGTGTGTAGCTACAGCCCTTTGGTCCGTTGGCGTAGCTTCTTTCAGGTGGGAGCCTGTGCCCTCTGTCCGTTTCTAGACCTGCACTGCAAATGTCGTGCAGAATTAAGGAAATCAGCCTTGCAAACTGAGCCACAATTTTTGAGGCTGGAAAGCTGCTCAGCTGTCATTACTTTGTTGACAGGCATCATGAGAAAAGGAAAAGGAGGGAATATGCTGTAGTAAACTTGTTTATTTTTGTTTGAAACTCAGAAGTTTTTTGGTCCCTGGGCCTCTTGAGTCTTATAACCCAGTCTTGTGTATCGTGTCGTCTGTTGTTTGAGGGAGGGGTGGAGGGCTGGAAACGCCACTGCAGTTTTTATTCTCCTTGTGCTTCTGTGTGTGTGTGATGAGGGATGTGAACCTCGGTGCAGTCTGATCACGAACAGTTAGCTGTTTTCCTGAAGCACTGCAGCTTGTCAGAACTGGCAGCAGAATCAGGGAAGTACATTGCGGTGTGTAGCTCCCGGCAACATTCGCTGTGCGGTGGGAAAATGATGATTAATGCTTTCATGCTTGTCCCCCATGTCAGGAAAAACCATTTGCCATATTCAGTGTCTTGCTTCTGTACCACGAAAATGCTGTGAACAAAGAGTCTGGTCCCGTGTGGTGCAGGACACCCTGTGCTTAGTGGAGCTCAGCAGATGCTGGAGGCGATGGCTCTGAGGAGACCTGAGCTAAAACACCTCTGCAGCTCTCCAGTGAGGAGGAGGGGTAAACATGCCCGAGGCAGTACACGGGCATCTCAAACCTTGAGATAAAGCTGAGTGATTTAAGTGTCGAGACCTGGAGAGGTAGCACTGGAGTGCTGGGAAATGTTGAGAAATGCAAGCTGAGAAGTTCAATAGGCCTGTTGGTGTTCCCATGTACCACTTCCAGGCGCCCTAGATAGCTGCCCAGGGTTGATACAGCAATTATGTGCGGGAGATGCATTCCTTATCCTGCACTCTTTTCTGATCCCGGTGGGGAGCTTCTGTGCCACGTGGCTAATGTGTTTCACAATATTCGAGATTAACTGGTCTGTGCCACCTTCTCATGCATAACTTGAAGAGTTACTATATCTGTTTGCTTGACCTCTTCTTTCTAGTACAGGAATGCTTTTAAGCAGAGTGCTGTAGAGATTATAGAGCCGTACTTCTCTGAGTTACTCCTGGAGTTGCTTTTTGAGACCTAGATCTACCTGAGTGCCTTTATTCTTGGGGAGGAAAAAAAAATTTCCCATTTACTCTTTGATAATGACATAGATTGCATCTCGAGTGCACCAGAGTTAGCACAGCACGCAAGGCTCTGGAGTAATATTCTGAGCTGTGCTTCAGCGTGTTCATTCGAGACACATTACGGTTTGCCCTTGTGTACTGTATTGTCTGGACTTGAGCTCCCTATGCCCTCAGCTGCAGTCCTCTTATTCTGATTATATACATATGCTAAAAAGGTCAGATTTATTAATCAAAAAGCTATTGTCTGGTGTGCAAGGCTGTAGTGGATGGTCTGACTTTCTTTTCCCATCTTGTAGGCTGTCTCGGCATTTGAAGTGAACACAAGGGACAATCTCAAAAAGATTGATTATCGAAATACTGGGCTATGCTGTGCTTTGAATGGTGCAGATCAGGCTATCGCAGGCACCGGCTGTTAAAGTAAATGGTGACAGAGAGGGGGAGATGAGGGAAGCAAGGTACAAATGTTATAAACCTTTCTTGAAGGATGGCTTTATCTTTTTTTATTTTAATTACTTTATGAAGTAGATGAAACACAAATATGAATTCATTTGTAAAACCTTTGGTAGAAAGTCTGTATTGTGGGTTTTAGTTTTGGAGTTTTTCTTCACTTCTCTGCAGTTAAGGGCTGTTCCTTGAAGAATGGTTATCATACTCCAAACATAAATTTACCCAACCTTTACTGCGTGCTGCAATTTCTGCTGTGTTATCACAGCTTTACAGGCTGGGGCTGCAAGTGATTCAAGTTGTAAGTGACAGCTGCTGGCCTAGCCTCCCTGCTTGCAAGTGTTGCTGTCGGTGTCTGGACTGCCAGGCTGAGGTGAATCAAAAATCTTAAAGTGTCCAGCACGGTGAGACTCAAGTGTTAGTGCTCGGAGCATATTCAGCCTGTGAAAAAGCAATTCCCAGGCTGCTGATGCCAAGCAATGATGATTTTAGACTTTCTCCGGAACAGCGTGTGCTGTAGCTTTTAAGCTGTTTAAAATAAACTGGCAGAATTTTGTAGACATGCATTAATACTGACTTTAGTATCTGATAGTGGAGAGAAGTATTCCTGAAGTTGAGGCAGCTAGAGGAAGGCACCTAGTTGTGATAAATAAGCAAACCAGCTTCCAGTGGTGACTCCTCAGTGTTTTTTTTAGCGGTGAAGGTTGTCTTTTTTTCTTCCCCTCGTGCTTCTTTCCCACACTCACTGTTCTAGATATCGATGTACCAACCTATGACTCCTTAGTATTGATCATCATGATGAGTAGGTGAGGTCTGTGCTCTGTCAACTGGGAGAGGTGCTGTTGTGACACTTGAGTTGGCAGCCAGATCTTTGGCTTCCCTACCCTTTCCTCCCATGCGCTGCGTGAATCCAACACAAACGACTCTCCAACTCGCCGAGTTGTTGACTGTAAAGCGCTGATGGACTGGCAGTTTGAATCACAGCTGTTGAGTTGGTGTTCCCTTAACTAGAAAGCCTGGTAATTCTCATGGCCTGTCATTGCACCAGTTGGTGGCAGTTCTTGAAGATGAGTGCATTGAGTTCGAAATAGATCCTTCTGTGTACAAACCAGTGTGTGGTAAATCACAAGATCTTTGTGGTCGCACTTAATGTAGCTCTCCTTTAAATAGGATGATATTGCTTCACGATTTAATGAGCTTGTCCTGCATCTTTACATGCTCTAAGCTTTCTACAACTGTATTATGTAAAGGTTTTTATGTTCGGTTATCTGGTAGAGCACTAGACCCATGACAATCTCTTAAATTTTTGCTGTTTAAGTATGGGAAGGTAGCTTTTGCAAGGGACAAAAATGAGGGAGAAGTAGCTAAACCAATGTCAGTGGTTTAGCTACTAAGGATTTAGTTAGATACTTGTTCTAGCAGTTCCAAGTCTTGCCATCTGTTGCCCAGTGAAGTGCCCTGTGCTTCACTGCTGGTGCTTTACGGGTGCAAATCTAAAGCTTGGGCAATGCTTCGTGGAGTCCGGAACTGTCTATTGCGAAGTTGATGCTATTCAGTGTTTCATACTGCAGTCCAGAAGGGACCGTCCTTCCAGTACTGAGAGGTAGCGTTCCTGTAACTTACTGTGCTGTAAGATTACCCCATGAGCACTAGATCAAAACTGCTCTTAGCTTACTTGTCAGTCAGTTTATACCTGGTGTTAGTCGAGTGCTGTTGTTATGGTATGTCTGCTGCAGGAGGGTTTGTAGCTGTCTCAAGGTGTCCACAGCTTTCAGTGCTTCTCCTGGATCACCAAAAGTAAATTGGAAAGTTACTCCTAATCTCTAGATTGTACAAAGCAGGTTTATAACAGAATGTTGTCTGTCTTTTCTGTAGTGGGAACCTGTAAGAGTAACAAATGCACCACTCTAACTACCTTTCCATAAGAAAAGCTTCAACACTTTTGTGAAGCATTTCTTTGGCAGCCATTAGCCCTCCTCTTCCTCATGGGTAGTACTAGATATTGTGGTGTTGTGAACCTGGAAGACCTTCTGTGAAAATGCACACAGCCTCTTATAAATGCGCTTTGTGCAGCGGGTGATTTCTGTGAGGGAGTGCAGGAGAACTTGAGTGCACTTCCACATCTGATTAAAAAAAAAAGGGCCTGGAGGGAATGCTAATAAGGATGTGTAGCGGTATTTTCTAACTGGCAACTTGAGTTTATTGGCTCTAAATTGCACCTCTGTTTGCTGTCAACATATCTTGGACTCTTTACCTCTCTTGTTGTCACAAAAACACCGGGAGTGTGTTTGTAATCCTGCTGCACCTATAAAACCTGACTCTGAAACCAGAGTTGACAGCTGTTCCATCTGTTGTTGACCTCTGCTCGTTCCCATGAATATCTGCTGCGTTCCTCGAGAGCTGATGTCATGTGTCCAGTAACCGCAGGTTAGCGCGGGGCCTTCGCTCGCACAGTTTGTGGCTGAAACACATGCGTGTGCTATGAGAGCTATTGAGTACAACTTCTCATTTTACTTTTAAGTTGTGTCTGAGCTACAAATGATAGAGGATACTGAGATGTTAAAATACTTCTGCTGCCGTTTGACAGGATGCAGTGCTTCCCAGGATACCTCAGTCACTCGGGTCAGCTGAAGACACGGAGCAGGGCAGGAAGTACTCTAGGAAAAAATACAAATTTTCTAAGAGGCAATGTCAAGTGGTGTAGCCCTTCTGGCAGGAGGGATGTACCTGTGTGGTTGACTCTGTACAGGTAGAGGAAGGTTCTATACTGCAGCGTGTGTGTATGAAATTTAGGGCAGAAGTGATCTTGGTGACCTTTTTAAGTGACCTTTTTAAGAGAGCCTGGCTGTTGCCCAGTACACTGACAAACCAGACCAGCTCTCCTCAGAGTGCCCACTGGGCTGTGGCACAAACCCTTCCAGTCTGGGATTACCCCAGTCCCAGTTTTGAATGCTTGCCTACCTTGCAGACAAGCATCAAAAGAAACTCTGTCTCATTTTAACAATTTTCTGATGGACTTTTGTGTTCTCTTGATAGCTGCCATTAACCTAGCAAAGCTGAAGCTTTTCCGACACTACTATGTTATGGTAAGTACGACACCCTGCACATGCTTACAGAGCGCTTAAAAGCTGTTCGAGCCTTTTGATGGTTACTTCTTGGAAACTGCTATAGCTGGTGGATGTCTAGAGATGTTCCTAGTTCTGTGTCAGGGCTGTGCTTTGGCATCTTGGTCAACTGCGTTACGATCTGCGAAGCAGCTTCCCTTCTTTTCCTGGTGATTGCATCCTTCTGTCTATCTTCAAATTGGTTCCAGCTTTTTGTAACACTTACTGATTTCCTCTGGAGACAGCTTGAGCTGCCAGTTGAATTGATGGGCTTGAATAACGTACTGTAAACTTGCTAAAAATTAAACTTGGGACCAAATGGTGCCTTGAGATGCGTGTGTGCAGTTTCTGATTAAGTCAGTGGGAGCCATGAGCATACCTCCCAAGAGAGCACAGGCTTCTTAATGATTTCCAGCGGCCTCATTTCAGACTCTGAGTGGTAAGAGTAATAAATTACAATCGTGATTCTTCAAACCGTACACAATCCTAATACTTAAAGCATTTCCTGCTGTAACTTAAATATCCTAGCAATAGCTTGAGTCATTTGGATGCTCAACAAACAGCAGAGCCTTCAGCCTCTATCTTCCAAGTTTATCAAGGAGCATAATAAGCGTAGTCTAACCTAATGAGTTGTCTGGGAATTGTTTGAGCTATTTTTCTGAAAAAAAGATTCTATAAGGGTGATGCTATTGTTCTCATCATGCCTTTTCCTTTTCCTTCCTAGATTGTGTGTTACATTTACTTCACACGGATCATTGCAATTCTCATAAAGATTGCTGTTCCATTCCAGTGGAAATGGCTGTACCAGGTATTTGCCAGCAAGGGAAAATACATCCATTCCATGATGGTTTTGGTTTTTTCCTTATTATTCTTTAACTACACACACACACAAATCCATAAATTGTTCCTCATGTTGTAGTAGAAAGAACATCTCAAAGCACAGTGTTACACCGTGTCTCCTGCTGATTATCACTGATGTGCCCAAGGTGGCAGGAATATATTTTTAGGTTTGCTTGTCCAGCAAGGCTGCTGGATTATACATGAGATGCCTGAAAGTAATTGCATTATTGATTTTTAGTCTTTCAGTTTAAAACTGTCTGAAGGAAATTAATCAAGAACATACAAAGGAGGAAAAAAATTAGTCAGGTTTGCCCTGTGTAATTGAGGCCCCAGGGAGCCAGTGAAATAGGCTTTTCCTTTTCCATCTACAGGCTTTATTTGCCTAGTGACTTTTAAATGCTTGGTTTCTTAACATATAATTCAAGTAACTGTGCAGGGAGTCTTTGGAATACATTAACTGTTGAAAATACGAAGCAACATAGGGGTGATTATTTCCCCCCCTCACTTAAAAGCCGAGTCTTGCCGTAGTTATTTAAAAGCACTGGAGTGATGGCTAGAACTGTAGCTGTGTTTAAAGTGACAGGGAAAGCTAAAAGAACAAAGGGCTTGACAGCCTTTAGCCTGGGATTAATGATAACAGGACAGGAATTGCTTTGTTATTTCTGCTATGACAGAGGCTTTCTTGGCTGTTAAACCTTGAACCTTATGAATGAGGAGAAATGTTTCATGACCATAAAGGATTACAGGGCTGAGCTTCAATCTTGTGTTTTTACTTGCAGCTGCTGGATGAAATGGCCACGCTTGTGTTCTTTGTCCTCACTGGGTACAAGTTCCGTCCAGCGTCAGACAACCCTTACCTACAGCTTTCTCAGGATGATGAGGATGACTTGGAGATGGAAGCTGTGTAAGAGCCTCTTCCCCCACCGCCTTTTTTTTAATCTCTTCACTTGTTTTGAGAAAAGCAATGTTTCAAACCAGTTTACTTTAATCTCTCTAAATCCTTCTTTGAAAAAGATTAGCATCTGCCCGCACGTTTAAAGATGAGGTGTCTATTAGGTGTGTTTTAAACTAACAGAAGAGATTTGTGATATGCATAGCAGCCTCTGAGCTGGGTATGGCAGTAGCGTGGAATAAGCTGGTAAGGCTTTTTGTGGCACAAAAAGTTGTCTGTAAAAATATCAAGTGAAAAAGCTTGTGTTTAATCTATGCTGCTGAACCCCAACAAGCATTATAGATTGTCCTTAATGCGTCATATTAGGGAAAGAAGAAATGAGCAACCAAAAACCAAACCAACAAAGAGTTACAAATCTACAGAATATAAACAAGCGTGGTGTAAGGTCCTGTCTACCTTGATGTTCAACTTGTAGCTTTGCAGAAATTTATCTTTAGTAACACTGAGCTGAGGAGATGGATTTTTACCAATACTCTCCCCTGCTCTGTTCCTTGCTGCTGAGCTACGGGGCACCACAAATGCGGTAGGACCCGAGGCAGTCTGGAAAAATTATAAAGTAGGGCTCAGCCTAAGTCCTTGTAATTTTCTTTGCAGTGGTTTTCCAAGGACTTCAGAAATGAGTGATGTTTCTGAATCTGTAATAGAAACTGCCCTAAGAAATACAGCGTGCTAGAAGCGTTGAATACAGCTATGATTGCCACACACTGTTGCCTTAATAGGAGCAGAGCTACCTAATCTCTTTAGCAGTTACATTTCCTGCATAATTGCAATTAATGTACAGGCTCAGAAGCTTGTTCCTAAGAGTTTTTTCCAGTTTGGGAAATCTCCTTTACCTGATCTTGGGTGAAACAAACCAACACTCTAGTTCTTTTGTGCTTTTTTTAGGACTAATATGACACCTTTCATTTTTTAGTGACTTCATTAAATTGGAGAAGCTGCTAAATTTAGGAGAATCTGACAAATAAGCTGGAAAAACTGATTTACCTCTCTCTATAGTGAAATAGATGTTACTAGAAACTTGAGGATCACAATTCCTAGTAAGGCGTTTTGCTCTGCCTTCAGAGTTCCCATTGTTGTGCCTTGTGGGTTGTTCCCCTTAGCCTTGCTTGGATTTTTCTCATCTGATTCACCAGTTTTACTCAGTTTGGGCACTTGGCAGGGTGTAATCTGTGTCTTGTTCTCCCTTCCCCAGCTGCATCAGGGAGGTTAAATTTGCATGTTTGAAAAGCATGGTGCATACACATTCTGTGACAGGTGAAACTCTCCAACAAAAATGTATTCAATTTCTTATTGAGTTGGTCTTGCTGGTCCTATTTTTGCTTTTATAAATAATAAATGTTTCTTTGGGGAGGGGAAATATCAAGGCTTATTTGAGCCAGTGACTAAGTGCCTGACAGCATCCTGACTAACTATTGCACGAGTGTGTTTTGTCTTTCGTGTGATAAATACCCACTTGTCTTCAGAGGCTATGGCAGAAGTTAAAAGCCTGTGAACTTCAAACTTGATGGTGTTCTGCCCTGTGTTATTGCCAGGTTTTATGGTTGCTTTCCTCTCCCAGTGGGTTTTTGTTAAAATCAAGCCCTGGAAAACATTTGCTGCAGAAGCCTTCAGTTTCTTTTTAGACTCGACATTTCTATGAGCCAAGGGAGGGGAAAGCCGTGAGGTCATCAAGCCTGTTTTCCAGGCCTGCTTGTCTTCAGCAAAAAATAGGACACTTTAAGTGCAGCTCTCTAGCTTATGTCTGGTTTCATGCAATGCAAACTATATGAAACTCAGTCTAGCAGTAAATGTAAATATTAAGGACGGTGTGGAAATCTGCAAAGCTTCAAGAAAAAAAGAAATCCAAACACTAGGTGTCTGTGGCAGAACCAACAAAAGGCACAAATCCTCCCTCTAAGTTCTTGTAACTCAAAAATAAAATACAAATCCAGGACAGCAAAGGTAACTTCCAGTGAGTCTTCTTAACTAACACGCCTCTATCTGGGGAGAAAGCGTTCACAGATGTTGTAGGACTTTCTCTTCAGTTGTACCAGGCTCAATAGAAGTTGTCCTGGTGGAGAGGAGAGCACGACTAAACCTCAACTAAGGACCAGTCTGTTCTTTTTCAAGTAGGGTCAACAGCCATTCATCACTAACTGAGTGGCTTTCTGTGTACTCTGTGCTAGGCAGCCTCTTGAGCCCGTTGTGTCAGTACGTGGGCTTGTCGCTGACAGTTTGTTAGATTAAAGTACCCGGTTTGAAAAGGTGCAGCCACACTTGGCAGAAGGAGTTGTCAACCTTCCAGTCCTAATGCCATTTCTGGGGCACGAACACAAAAATATAAACAGTGCAGTAGGTGAGGTGGGGGTGAGGAAGGGCAGAGGAGAAGCAGTTTGGGGTTGGTTGGTTTTTTGGTTTTTATTTTTTACTCTTGCAGCAAATTATTTCATTAGGTCAGAGAGCTTGCTTTAAATGTTAGGTACCAAAGCACTCCTTCACACATCTTGGGTGAGAATGATGCTCGTACGTGTGGAGGGGTTGAGGTATTTCCACTGGAGGAGGAATTGCGGGAAAAGCCATTAATGGTTTTGTTCTCAGTTCAGTAAATCTGTCTTGCTGAGGGCGTGGAGACCAACTTTGGTTTTCCTTAACATCCAAAACAGCCTTAACATAGGTCAGTGTTACCACAACAATTCGCTACCTCTGCTTCTGCCTTGGGATCTGGAGTTTCTCACTGTGTGATGAAGCAACCTATTCTGTGCTGAGGCTTGAAGTCCTGGTTGGTTGCTGCTTTTTTTTTTTTAGCTTTTGGTTTATGCTCTCTGTCAGACTGAATCATGATGCTCTCCATTAGAAGTGATTTTCTTCCCCTAACACATCTTTCCTTTGCAGAGATCAGCTTTTTTCGCTCGATGGCTGATCAGTTTTCACTCCAGTTTGCCACTGATAGTCGAGGCTGGCTGCTGCCAGTATTGCAGTGTTTCTTGTTGGACTAAAAAAACAGGAGGAGACAGCTGAGACACACCACCTAGAGGGCTGAAGAGTCCTCTGATATTTAGCCATTCTTTGATACCTTGGATATGATGTACACAGGGATAGAGAACCAAAAAAAAACCACCCACCGAAAGCTTGTGAAATTTGCACAGCACGTACCACTGTGTGATGGAGTGTTCAGGGAACTGTTTTCGTGCCTCATTTGTGACAGATATCCCTCTGACAGCCACAAAAAAAATTCTCTGGAGAGACATGGTTTAGTGAGAGGGATTTGTTGCATTTTAACTACTGCTGGTTTGTGGGCTGGAAATGCAGTTCAGCAGCCTGCAGGTGAGGACCATTTGCTTGCAGCATTGCAGGTCCGAACTGAAGTCCTGAGACCGCTTGGAGGACTAGAATGAGAATTGCAGTGTGCTTGGTGTTAGTGCCTGGTAAGAGAAGGGTATCAGCACCAAAACATTGACTGAACTGATTTTTCTAGGTGGAACAGAATTGCCTGTGGTACAAAACAATCTGAGGCAATGAGAGGACTTGAGCTGTGCTGTGCGCTCGTCCTGAGACGAGAACAGTGCTTGTCAGGTGATCTTTAACTTTTTCCTGTTGAGGAATCCACCCCAAAACTGCTCCTCGTTCTCGACTGTCATCGTAGCCAGGGGATGGCAGCAAATGACCTCTCTGGTGACAAATGGTCCTGGCTGCAATTGCAGTTTGTGGCTGTTTGTCCTGCCCCGCCGTGAATGCGGGAAGTGGATCGTTCCCCCTCAGCCGTAACCTCCCGTTGCTCCTGTCATCATCTTGGTGTGCAATGAGTTTGTCGTTGTGTTACGAGAGTGCAGTGCTGAAATCTAGGCTGTGTGCCAGGTGGGATCTTGCTCACCGTGAGTCAAGTGTTTGGTGTCACGTATGTGTAAAACACCTATTTATATACCCCAGTAAGTCTGCTGCTGTGTTGCTACGTTGGTTGGTTGGTTGGGGTTTGTAGTCCATGGTAATTTTCAGCAGCTCTGACAAATTGTTGCTTAGCCCCTTGTTCTGTAGTGACAAAGTAAACTTTGTAGCTCTCTGGCTGCCTCCTCCCATATTTTTAAGACCATTACTTTGATTTTTCCAGGATCTTTCTGCATTCTAAATCTGTTCTCAGATACGTAGCTCCTAACTGTCTTCTGCAGATTTAATAAGCAACTTCTCTATTCTGTTACCTGAGCAATTACTGAAAATACTGAATGGAAGTGATCTCAGGACAGACTCTCTGGAATCACCCTCAGTGTTCTTTCATTTTTGACAGGAAACCATTAAGTACATCTCAAAGCATGCTCTTCCAATTAGTTATGCATCTACTTCGGTTCTTTCTAGCTCATGCTTCCCTAGATTTTTTCCAGTGTGACTGTGGGAGAACCTTTGTCAACAGGGAGAACTTACGAGATCTGTTTTCTGTTGTGATAACATTGACTTTATTTTTTTCTTTCTCTTTCAAGCAATGTTTACTGTTTACTAATTCTTTCTCCGTTAGGCAACGTGCTTGCTTTTCTCTCCCAGTTTTGGGTTTTTTTATTAATTTCAATAGGAAATACATCTGCTACTTGCTCTGTACTCTTCTAACTCTTTCACTGTTCCTTAAATACAAACTCATCTAAAGTGTCTGAACCGCTGAGAATCCCATTACTGCCACAGCTAGAGAGGCACTGAACACACCAGTTGGAGTAAAGTATTTTTGCAGTACATGAACAGAAGCTGATATCTAACGTGGAACTAAGGGCATTATCAGAAGAGTCTATCTGAAGGTTACCTCTCCTCTTGGGCGACACTGTGAAAATGTTGTTAGCTAGTCTGATCAAACCAAGTGTTCTTACGAGGTGAGCAGCAGGGGAAGGCACACAAAGACTGACAGTGGCATCTTGGGACAGGACAGTTTTATGTGCGCTTCCAGGCATCCCTTGTGAATGCACCGAGCTGTTGGCACTCTGTCAGCATCCAGAATAACCTTTGTAGCACATTTGTGGGGTGGAAAAAAAAAATACCTGTGTGGAATGAGAATCATTGTGCAGAAGAATAAAACAAACGTCTGATGCATGCAAATAACCTGTGTTGTCCAACAACAGAGGAAGCTCCTGGACTGCCAAGGTAGTGCTGAGAGGAGCGATGCTGTTTTGGCTGGACAAACAGTTCGGTCTGCCTAGTGCTCAGATGATATTATGAGACTTTATAGTTCAATGCTCAGATTGCCATGACAAATCCAGACTTGGATGGTATTAAAAGGATGACATCTCTCTCCTGGTTTCGTTGCTGTTCATTGAGTAATTTTGCTGTTAGCAGGAGCTGGTGTGCATTTAGCCAGTAAGGTTCATTTGGGGCACTGTCCACTGTGTGTGCGTTTTTATAATACATTGTACCTATTAAAAGCTTTGCAAATGCAGAAGAAAGTCTTTAATGCACAGAACTGAGGGTGTCTGACTGTATGGCAAAATGGTTTGTTGGTTGTTTTTTTTTTTTTTTTAAGCAAGCTGCTCAAACTTTAGCGAATAAACACCTGGATTAACTGTTTAACGACCCCTGCTGTCTTTTCAAGTATGAGCAAATGTTATTTGCTGTTTTAATGATAGATGCAGAGGTCCTCGAGGCTCTTGAGGACAGTGGCCTTGCTCCCAGTGCCTGTCAGGGCTGTGTCCAAGATGACACCTGACCCGCAGAATGGTAGCGATAACAGAGACTGAACATCAAGACACATGTAGGAAGTGCGGTTTGGTGCGGGCAGGAAGACAAGCACAGGTTGTTGGTCAAATGGATGTTACAGGTCAAGTTCTGTTCTTTTAATGTTTTTCTATTCTCTTCCAGGGTGACAACTTCTGGAGTAATGGAGGGCATGAAGAAGGTCAAGAAAGTAGTGAATGGTTCAGCAGAGCCCCAGGGCGAGTGGGAAAGCACGGCGTGATGGACTGGACTGAGGCGGCACTTTCAGAGAAACTTTTTTTAATTTATTACTATTACTCTCAGTGGAAAGGGAGCAACAAGCACTTCCCAACACTGAAACTGCAGCGTGGGGTGTATCTAGGGGGAGCAAAGCAGTGGAGAAATATTAGCTATTCCTCGGATCATAAGAAAATGGGATTTCTTGGTACCTGCGAGGAGCGTGAAGCTTTCCTAGGGATTTTGGGTAGCATATTCTTTTTTTTCTCCCCTCCCCCTTTCTGGATCGGTTAGGCATTCTGAGGTGTTTGCAGTTACATTCTTCAGAATGTGTAATACTAATGTGAAGAGAGACCTTTAGTGTGTATGTAAAGTATATATTTTATATAATGCGCATATATATACACACACTTGCTATGTAACATTTATGCTGGGAAATACAAGGCGTGTCAGAAGGTGAGAAAAGATAAGAGATGTCAGGGTTGTTTTTTTTCGTTTTGTGAACTCTCTGGCTTGGACAAAACATTGCAAAACAGATGAATAGGAACAACAGCAGTTATTTGAGAGACTAAATGGGGAATTGGATCAGATGACTGCTGCCACTACTCACATCATTGGGAAGGCTGATAAGCATCTTCTTGTCTTATCCATGCAGTTATTCCCTTGAACGTGTCACGTTTTCCAGTGTTTTGCTACACAGGAGGCAAGTGACTGTTCTCAGTTAAAAGCACTAGCCCATAGTGCAATAAGCATTAATGTCAAGTCTCCATGTTCGTGGAGCTTCTCTTAATTCACACCCACCTGACAAGAGATACACAAGAGGTCTAAGACTGATACTTGCTTTTAAAGGATGCTATTTCAAGCATTTAGTTTCAAGCTGTGACCCGGAATACTTTGATCTGCTTTATAAAATATTTTCAAGGTATTTCAAAAGACACTCCTTTCTGGCACAGTGTAAACACTGCCAGAATCTCCAGTAGAAATCTGTCTAGTAAGTACTGCAGTGTAAATCTCTGGTTCACCATTATTCTGAGTTACTTAGCCTCTCTGGGTGGCCACTTGTACCCCTCTGGCTTTGTAGGATTAATGATACTGCTGTTTGAGCTGAATTGGTCAAAATGGTATTGCTCCCCAACCCAGGCAATTGCAGCTCCCAGTCCTAAATGGCTTTTATCAGGAAGGGAGAAGATTATGACCAGAACTGCAGTGCAGGGAACACAGAAGTCTTGACTGTTGGCTGCAAACTTGCAGCGGAGTCTTTAGAGATGTCAAAATGCCACGTGCGTTTGATCTGTAGTGCTCTGGTGGTGTTAGTAAGGCAAGCTGGTGCCCATAGTTGTAGTAGTAAGGCATAGCACATGGCTGTTAAATTTGGGGGAGGATCGAAGTGGTTCGCTGATATAATGAGGATAAGATTTGAGAAAAATAAATCAAGTATAATTTGCTGACCCACTGAAGCCTTAATATTCCTGTAGAGACACTGACAGACAGCACTGTCTGCCAAAGTGCTTCTGTCCCAGTGACAGGGATAGGCATCATCACAGAGCTTCAGCTATGCCAGCATCCTTCACAAACTCACTTAGGAATTGCTTTTTTGACTGAAGGGACTACATCTCTGGGGCACAACTGATTAGAGGACTGTTAGCCATGAGGTTGGTTTTATTTTTTCCTTTAAGTTTAGAAGGGTGATTTTCTTTGGAACCTTGAACCACTGCAGTCACGAACAGGCACTGTGGAGCTCTTCAGTGAGCAGTGTGTACCCAGACTTGCTGTTTGAAGAGCAGCATTGTTTGTTCCCTTTGCCACTTCCTTTCCCAGGCGTTAGTTCTGTGCATAATGGAAATAGTAGAAATTAGTCTACCTGCTTTAACACCTGGAACTGTTTTTTCTCCAGATAAAACATGAGACTAGCCCTCTTCTCTGGATACAGAGTCCTCTTCTGTGTTTTTCTCCTCAGCTCTAGCTGCGCAGTAATCACAGCAGTGATAGTTTGACTTTTGCTGTCATTGCCTTACAGTAATACAGTTTTGGTAGCAGAAGCCTACACCACTGGAAAAGCTGTCAGGAGACCTATGAGCCTTTTAGATCTTCTGCACAAAGAAATCTTCAGCATGTTAAGTAGCTGAGGTGTGAGGAATTGGACTATAAACAAACATAAGCAGTCCCAGCTTGTCATGCACTTAAATACAATACCAGGAAAAACTCATCCTCTTATTCTGCGCAGTTACTCTGTCCCTGTGGAAATGTCACTGTCTGCATCCAAAGGGCTACTCAAACAGGCTGTGAGCTTTGTTCTGAGGAGTCCACTGGAGACTTGAAGTCTGTTGGCACTGAAGCATGTAAGGGGTAAGGATTTGCTGTCAGGAGCAGAAGTGAGGTAGCACTGTTCATCCGGATGTGATGTTGTTTTGGAACCTGTTAATACGTTTTGTGAATGAGATGGGAAATTCTGATGGGTGTGGTGTTTCACCCAGAGCCATGAGGGGCTGTCCCAGGATCCCAGCACATGCTGAGCTGCTTCCAAACAGCTGCCTCTTCCATACCTCAGCGTCAGTGGAGCCACTGATTTGGCAAGTGCTTTTACCTTCGTCTCAGGTTTCTTTTTGAATATGCACTTTTTTGCTGAAGTTGCCTAGGGTGTAGGTTTACCTGCCAAGTCCCTGGCTCACTAGCCAAAGGCCAAAAAATGGGTGATTTCTTTTTGTCTCGGCATGAAAAGCCACAGCAGTACTCCAAAAGTGTTTTTAGAAGAGCTTTTTCCGAGATATGACCTGAGCTGCAGCAGTCAGCAATACAACCAACTTCAGCTGGCAGTGAGTGCAGGATGGTGGCCAGCAGTAACTAGCCAAACCTAAGCATTAGTAAAGAAAATGAATGTGGGTGTTTAAGTCAAAACCCAGAGAAGTAGCAAGTTCTTACTGCAGCTGTTTCCAAAGTGAGTTTCCACTTTCTCTGGTGGAATTCCTCAGAGCAGGTTGAAAAATGTGTCTTGCAGCGTTGTACGGTGGCTGGGGTGTTGGAGAAGGGAGAGAGTGACTGCAGTTGTGCTTCTGGCAGCACGGTGTGTGCTGCGCTGCAGGGCACCCGAGGGAGGACTGCTCCTGCTGCCCCGTCCTCCAGAGGCGAACCCGCATTCGCAGGACTGGCAGGGGCATGACTCTTGCTGGTCAGGTGCAGCCACTTGGAGCACACCAGGCAGGGTAATGGCAGTGCTTGCCTTTGGAATGCTGAGGGCTGCCTGTCACAGGGAAGGAAAAATAGGAAAAAAAAAAAAAAGCTGCCTGTGGCTTACGGATCGTTTCGGGATACAGCCTTACTTTCGTGTCTGCCTTTTCCTGAAGTGAGGAACTAAACCAATCAGCCGGTGAGTACACAGCGGTATAATGACAGGAGTCCTGGAAAAGCAGGTCTGGTGCAATTCAAAATAAATTGGTTTGAAGGCGTTCGCATGTTACTGCAGTGGAGTGCCCGGCACCCTCTGCAGACAAAAATGAGATTGGTTCAGTCTTCGGTTGTAAAGCAGGTTATGCCCCAATAAATCCCTGGTGATGATGACACGCAAACACCGCTGATGCACTCCTCCTTCCCGCTGTAACTGCTCAGCAAGCTGTCTTCCAAAGGAAACCTCCTTGCAGCGCGACTGCCAGACTCTTGCGTTCTTCAGGCTCGAAAATGTTTTCCTTGATGGTTCATCAGGAGACACACTAAAAGAAAGCAAGACATAATGGGGTCATCTGGAACATCACTGCTGCTTGCTCTAAATGTAGCAGCTCGAGCTGAAGAAACCACATGCTGTCCTATTAAGATGCTCTTTCATGTTGTCATCTAACTCAGCGTGTCACGATCTGTGCAGTGCATTGTTCAGCGATTCTCTCCAGCTGAGTGTCCTGTTCCTGGATTTCCATGCTGGCATACCCTGGGAGCATGTTGTAAAAAATTTGCTGCATTGCAGTATTTTGTCTTGGAGCTAGTAATGTGGAAGATGTATTTTTCTAGGCTAAGTGGACTCTCTCTAGCATGAGTGTGCATCCACCATGTATCTTTAAGTACTGTAACATTCCTCCTGGCCATGGAAGGGCACATCCGAATCACTCCAGTGTGCACGTTCAGTGAAAGTCCAACAGAAGATTTTTTTTTCAGTGTTAGATCTTTTGTCCTTACAGTGTGCTGCTCCTCTTAGAGAAGAGAAATGCAGTCGGGGTGGTGACAATCCAATAGACAAGAAAGAGTTGTGGGTTTTTTGCTGTCTGAAGATTGCCTGTCTGCATTTGAAACGTACTGGGTATTTGTATGTTCCCTTGAGCTCTGAGAGCTGAAGGTGCTTAGCTGTTAAAAAAGTCATCGGGTAGTAGCACGGGTATTGGAGGGAAGGAAACCATTCCTCCTTCAGCCTACTTGGTTTGCCTCCTTCAGTTTGACCTGACGTGATAGCTCACGGGCTCCTGTTACTTTAAAGCAAATGTGTTTCATTGATTCTCTGTTATGATCTCCAGTCATAAAACATTTCCCTGTTTTTCACTTTGGCTAAAATAGCGCGGAGCTGTGAGCTGCAGTGGATGGAAGGCACAGTGATGTCTGAAACACAGCAGAACTTACGTTGTCTAGAACCTGTAACTTTGTGCGTAACTTTGATAACCTGAATGTTTCATGAAAACTAAGGTGGTGCTGCCCAGGGACACTTGACCAATGTTTCTTTGTGTTCCTTGAGGGCTGAATTGCTGGAAAATGTTGTTCTACATTGGATTAATCTGGTTTTTCTTGTTGCTGCTGGGTGTGATGTTGTTTTGGGCTTATAAATCACTTTTACTTAGCAATATTGGGAAGCTGTATGTTTAACCCCTTGTTAGTTTCTTGCTTGGATATAGCGATGAAGCTCTAAGAACTGCACATGATACGTACTTACAAGTGGCTGGAACGGGATTTAAGAAAAATACTGAGATTCTTGTGTACTGGAAGAAAGTGGCAGAGAAAAGAGTCTCTTCTGGTAGGTTGACTGGCTCAAGAACCCATTTATGTTTTGACCGCAGCAATCTAGTAGGAAGGACAATTCTTAATGAATATTTCACTGTGGGATTTCACTCGACGTTCTGCTCTCTGCGTAACAGAGCCTGACCTCCGCGTCATCAGGAGCATTTCATCTCGTAGCTGGGGTACTGGAGCCCTGGGCAGCTACCTGCTCTGTCAAAACAGAGCATGGGTCTGAAAAGCTTCCCTTTCTCTTTAGTAACTCTGAATAATTAATTCCAGTTCCTCTCGTGTCATTAAGTGGCTTTAGGGCACCTTGTACAACGTAGCTCTGAATTCATGTAGTAAACAACCTCCAAAAGGACTCAGAGAGACTTTCCTGTACAGCAAGGTCTGGTTCTAGGGTTTTTGGTGACCTGTAGATATCCTGTTCCTCAGTTCATGTTCAGATGTACAAACGGATTCTTTTTTCATTATTTTTTTAAACTTTGTTAAAAGAGCAACAAGCAGTGTTTGAAGAGAAGCAAGGTAGATACAAATCAGGCCGGTCTGTGTAACTTGGTTTCCCTGCTGTGATGCAAACGTGTAAAATAAAGGTTGTCCAGAAAGAAGTTTAATGCATCTCATTTTCTGCTTCTGAACTGCTGGCAGCCGAGCTGACCCATTAATTCCAAAGTCTCTATGTGCCCACACCTGACTTCCACTTGCAGCTGTTAACATCTGCAGCGTGGACACGGGGCCAAATCGCAGAACTCTTCTGTGGAAAAAACTCTTCTAGGGGAAAAGCTTTCCTGTTGGTGACCCTCGGCGAGGTTCACTGAGGTGCCTTTCCTGGAGCTGAAAGACCTCCAGGTTCTACAGCTGTGCTCCTGCGTGCTTACTCCTCTTCTAGCTGTGTCAGTTGAACGTGTGCAGCAGTTTCTGGTGAATGAGTCTCAAAGGGAAGCGTTTCTCGCAGCCTGGGACAGGCAGGCGCATCCAGGGCTCATTTTTCCTGGCCAGCCTTGTGATCAGCTCGTTCCTCAGGGCTTGGTGTCAGAGGACAAGGAGCTGGTGCACTGAACCTGGATGACTAGATACGAATTAAGGATAGAAACCTGTATTTTAAGTCATGTCCTTTGTGGGTCTGGCCACGTTATCTGAAAGGGGCAAGCCCTTGACTGGTTTAGGCTGATCTGGGACTGGTGTAGTGTTCTCTTCCTGACATGCCAGGATCTCATCGTGTGTTCCGGTTCTGCAGACGGGTTGGGTTGGCAGAGATGAGTGCAAAGAGATGTCTGTGAAATGCTCCGATTACCCCCCCGCCCCTCAAAAGCATATGTCCCTCATCACAAAACATTAAGTCTTCAAGATGTTTCTTCCAGTTTAGCCTACAGCTCTCATCCTGCCACAGAGGGGTAATGCCAGAAATAGCCTGTGTTCTCTACCTTGCAAATCCCAAGCAGCCAGTTCTGCATTGCCTCAAGCCTTTGGGTGGGTGGTGGTTTACCAGGGAATTAAACTATAAAAAGTACACGGGTTTGGGGCTTACGGATACCCCGCTGCAGAATAAAACTTCACGCAGTGAATGTTAGAGCTGGTTGTTGCACGGGGCTATTGCACATCTGTTTCATACAGGTAGTTCTTGGATGTAGAGTTGCTCCAAACTGAACATTCTCTGCATTTTTCTGTCTGTTGTATATTTGGCCTTAAAACATTCCCCCTTAAAGCGACAGCGGCCAAAGCCATCCTGGCTGTAAGGGCACGGTGATCCAGCAGAGGCAGCTGCACTGGGCAAAAAAATTGCTCAGCTGAAATGAAAAGTGAAATGTTAGGGATCACAGGATGGGGTGTGTCAAGTGGGATGAAATTGTGAAAAGACTCACTTGAAATTGAAACCCAAGTGTAGGTTACGTGGGGATTTCTGACTACATTCTCCAAGGGGACATTTTTGTCCCTCATTGCAGCAGAGGTCTTGGTATTTAACATCTATTGCAAGCAGAGGCTGCCTGGTACACTTATGTATGGGGGAGAATAAACAAAATCAGAGCCCTAACAAAGCTTTTTTTCAACCTTCTGTGTTTGGATGCAAGTTTGTAGGTGTCTTCCTGTCCAGAGGAGGTAAATTGCTTTACCTGCTTTAGGGATTTTCTTCTACTGTCTGAAATTTCTGAGCTGTCTTGAACATTTGCTGCTCTGTGTTGCAGTCCAGGCTGCCTGCTGTCAATGTTCTTGCTCTTGCAAGATTATCTTCATGACTGCAAAGAGCTGCCTTCTTTTTAAATCTTACTTTTTACCTTTCTTTGCCTTCTGACTGACAGGCTCTAATGAGCAGGAGCGTGTTGTAGTGCCCTGTATAGCGAGTGGTCAATAAAAACAAATTGCTTTGTACAGGAGAGGTAATAACACAGCTCGTCTTGGCACAGCTGATCCTGATACTGGGGTCCTCAGTTAGGAGACAAGGGCTTTCATGTGGCTTAGGTAATAAAAAATGCATGTCGTCCCTTTCTTCTCTACCCTGTCATCCACTGAAAATAATTGAATAATTTAACTTGGGGTAACACTGCTTTCTTGTGACTCTTCCTCTCTGGGATATTCTTAGCGGGGAGGGGCTGGGGTATAATGTGTGTGATGGCTCTTGCATTACTGACAAAAATAAACAGGGATGCAGGGTGGGGCTGTTACAGTGGCACGGGTGAGGGTCGAAAGGGAGGGGATGACTTAAAATTCCTTTTCCTGCTCCCTCTTGGGATGATAGTGCTGAGCTTGGCAAGAGACTTCCAGCATCCTCAGTGAGAGGAGCTGCTACCAGCACGGGTCTCCTGCACCAAGGGTAAATGTGTTAATAAAGTGAGGGAGGGGGTTGTCCCTGAGAACACTGTTCTGGGGTGCTGATCTTCTACACTGTCTTCACTCCCGAGTCATTGCTGTAGGGTGGCACGATACCCCAGGAGCAGCCCATCTCCCTGAAACCGCGTGTGCACCCACCGCTTACTGCAGGGTGTGCAAGAGCTGCCTCTTGCCCTGAGCTGCTTGGAGTGATTTTTTTTCTGCAGGATCTCCGTGAAGTCGGAGGGAATCCCACACCCGGCACGGCTGTGAGGGTATTGACCTACATCTCCTCGGAGAATCCAAACTTACGTGGGTTTGGGATGGATCTGGCACCAGAGGCAGTAGCCAGATTGAAGGGGCTATAGATAGCAGCTGCAGTGACAGAGAGACTTGGGTGATGACAGAAGAATTAAAGCTCTAAGCCTGACTAAGTGATGATTAAAGAGAGCCAAGATGATGTCGCACGCTACAAAATGGCTGCATGGGGGGAAACTGCGGAAGCAGGTGGGGAATTAATTAACGTGACTCGAGGCCTGAGCTGCGGAGAGGTGAGATGAAACGGAAGCGGAGGAAAACGATGTTGGGAGAAACCTTTTGCCAATGAGATGGGTTTGGCTGCAAACGATCCCCCTGGAGAAACAGAGGCAGTTCTGTGTCGTTTTAGATAATCAACACTAGGCTGGACAAATCGCTGCTAAATACACTGTAGGGAGCGACCCCTTGTTGGCTCTGAGCTGGGCTAAATGCCTGACTCGGTCTTTTTCCCTTTGCTTATCTCTGTGTGAGGTATATTGCGTGCATAATTTCTGGTTTAAGCGTTCATTTTTGTCTTACTATTAAACCTTGTGGATCCCTCGAGTGAGCTCGGCTGCTCCATAGGAGGAACATAAAAGTACTACGTTAAAATGAAGCTGGTACGTGTGTGCCCTAATCTGTATTTGTGGTAAGTCAGGGTTTTAACCGTTGTCGCAAAAAGTGAGCAGAAATATCTGCTGGGACTTACCAAGCACACAATGCCTGGGTGTTGCCGTGAATCAGAGCAGCCTTGTGGGAACCAACTGCTCAACCTCTTACGGCAACGACATTTGAAAGGTAGGTACAGGTCGGGTTTTTATGTTTGAATGGTTTTGGCACTTTGTGCGGGGTATTTTTGGTGTCAGGTGTTGGGTTTTTTTAAAATTTAACGATTGCAGGGTGGGGTTTGGGCGGACAGACATCACTGCTGACGGCACAGTTTGCTTATGGAGCTTGCTTGAGAGGCTTGTGCCTTGTCTTACACCCAGAGCGCGTCAGCATATATGTGTATATATATACTTTATTCATATAAACGTATATATACTATATACCTATATTTATACTTTTTTTTACAAAAAGCTTTGTTCTGCTGCAAACCCCAGTATTGCAGTTTTAGGGAGACTTCTCTCCAAGAGGCTTTTCTCGAGTAAAACCATCTGCTGAAGCTGGGCAGCAGAATTGGTGAATGGCGCTCAAGTAACCTCGTGCAGCGCATCGCTCACAGCGTGGAGAGCAGCCTCTCCAACCTCTCGCTCAGCCCCGAGTGCTGCTGGATGCTGCGGGGTGCCTTTGCTGCAAAAAGCTGCCGCTGCCTCCGTAACTGCGATCTTATCTCCCGCAGACATAACTGCTCAGCTCTGGCTTGGTTGTCGCTACGAGGAGCCTTTTCTTTTCTGTCCCTGAACAAATGCGCTGCCTGCCTCTAGTATCGAGCCTTGTTTGAAGGCTCAGGGTGGCTGGGCTGAGCTCTGCAGTTCCTGTACTGCAGGATGAGTGTGGCAGGAGTAGAAAATGAAGGTGGCTTCCCAGTTGCCAGCTGTGATTTGTGATGTGCCACGAAGGAGGATGGCAACACCTCCTCCTGCTTGGCTTCCTCTCAGCCGACTGCTGGCTGCACACAGCAGGCACCGGGGAGAGCAGCCCATGAGTTCACCACAGCCACCCTTTTCCAGGTTCCCACATTAGCATAACAATTACAGCCCCAGAGGCTGTAAAGAGAATAGTCTTTAAAAACATATACTAGAATTTAAGAGAGAAATTAATAGCGCAGCGAATCGTACCGCTCAGCGTGGCAGCTGCGCGTCAGGCTTGAAAGGCAGCCCTGGCGCAGTTGTGCTGATTTCCAGACCTTCCTCGGCGTTTGGCCATCGTCTCGGCAGCCGCAGTTCTGTCTCCCG
The DNA here is from genome assembly GCA_020746105.1 of Trogon surrucura. Taxonomy (NCBI): domain Eukaryota; kingdom Metazoa; phylum Chordata; class Aves; order Trogoniformes; family Trogonidae; genus Trogon; species Trogon surrucura. Next base: position 6,581,499 of record CM036636.1, read on the forward strand.
GGGGCAAGAGTCCGCAGGGCACCATTCCTGCTGCCTTTTTACTCCCAAACCTGGTCTGTTTTGTTTCTGTTCGGTTTTCTCTAAAGCCACATTACGTATTGATACTAAAAGGCTGCACTCTCTGAAATTCAAATTCATTGATAATGGTGATAGCCAGTAGGGCTGCTAGAGTTCGAGTCTCAGAGTGTTTTGGGTTATCAATCTTGATTTCTGAGGGCTTTCTTGTTCAGTTGGATATAGCTCAGCTTTCAAAACAGCTACAACAGTAACTGCCAGTGCTTGGAGCTCGCTGCAGCCCCCAGTGAAACCAGGGGCAAAGCAAGAGCAGCACCACTCGTATCTTGTCAAGCTTAAAAGAGCTTTGGGAATGCACTGGTTGATGAGCTCAAAGCTCTGGAGACCTGTTTAAAGCTGCCTGTGGTCTTGGAATCATACATGTGTGGAAAATTGTTGTAATCTGAGATTAGGGTGATGCCTGGGAAGCTGAGGCACAGGCGAGGGTGTCCCCAGGATTAGCTGATGCGTTCCTGCCTTCCCCATTTGTGGTTGTTGCACCAGGATGTTGAACTCACTCTACTGGCATTTTTCTCAAAACCCCTGGAAAAGCAGCTATTTTGGTGGCTCTCCGCGCCAGCGGTGACCACGGCTTGTCTGGTGGAGCAGCCAGCGTTGGATGCCAATAATTTCTTTGGCTCTTTTTCTCACTGAGTCAGATCACTTTAAGCATTACCCTTAAAATAGCCACTATTTTTGTCATTGATATAATTAATCTCGTGTGTGTGTATGTTCCTTCCCCATCCTAGGCTTCACCACTCCCCTGCTGACCGACTCCCTGCTTTGGCACAAGAAAGCTCTTAGCGAAACTTGGCTTTTTCACAAAAAAAGCGCAAACTACGGGCTGCGCGCGCTCCGCTTGGCGAGTTCACTGCCAGGCAAAGGCTGTCTGCCTTCGCTGCTGCCTTCTCCGGTGACAGATTCCTTGCTCACGTGGTCGGTTGGTTTCGGAGCACCTTCTCCATCTGCTTTTTGGGTGGGTGGATGTGGAAGGGAGGATGTTCACAAGGTCTGGGGGTAACACTGGACACGAAGACAGCAGTAACAGATGGATGTGTGGGTTTAATGATGCACTAGGAAAAAAGGGGTTGGTGAAGCCCAAAGCATGAAGGGACCCAGTGTGGGGCTTCATCCAGGGCAGCTTCTCCATCAATACACGTCCAAGAATGCAAGTGTAAGGTACTGGATACAATCCCATCCTCATTTTCCAGCTCCAGCCATGCCCGAGGTGAGGGTCAGAGGGTGCTGTGCTTTGGCTATGTTATACCACTGATTTTTCAGGTCTGGGCACATCAGTGGTGGGGTAGGGGGAAGGGAGTAAAGAAAAGGCCTTTTGTGATGAAGCACAGAGAGTGAGAGCGCTGGAGTGGCGGCACCGAACCTTACCGCTTGCATGCAGCGCTGTTCCCATGAGGTGACTAATCCTGACAATCAGATCGACAAGGACGTTGGGGAAAACCCCCGTGATGGCGTCTGAGGATGCTTTATTAAACGCACGTGGCATGGCGAGCCCACGTGGAACAAAAGGCTGCGTGGCTGAGCCTGACAGACTCGCTGTGTCCTGGGGAAAAAGAGCTCGGTGGTTTTACTAAACACTTTTATGTAAATACCGGAGGAAGGAGAAGCTTTCTGCAGCCCCAGACTCAGCTGCGCAGCCCACACAGCTCCCAGCTTTTGCAGTCAGAGGGTGGAGCATCCTCGGATCCCATCCCAACCTCGCGCGCTGGCGTGGCAAGGAGAGGCAGCGGCTTCCCTGTAAAGCAAGACCCCGCTCCGACCGCAGCAGCAAATATCGCCCAGGGAATGATCATTTCCATGGCAGCGCGTTGCAATATGGTGAACAGACGGCGGATGCACCGTGAGCAGCACACGCAGTCGCTTAGTTAAAAAAAAAAAAACCAACAGCCCGGGCTAGGGCTGGGCAGGCTCACAGCTCGTGCTGCAGTCGCTGGCAGCAGGGAGATGTGGGCACTGCCCGGGTTGCCAAGGTCTGCCCGGGAAGAGGGAGGCAGGGGGGGATTCGCAAAGCAAAACTGCTCTCGAGGGCTGGCCCTGCTCTGGGTTTTTGTCTCTGAGCAAACAACCCGGCTCCTTTCCCAGTGCACTCACCGCGTTCAGCTGGATGGGATTGTTTTGTGCCACAGTCGCTGTTGAGATTTCAGCCCTGCCAGCCCCAGGAGTCTTTCCAGGCTGGGGCTGTGTTCTTCTGGCTGCGAAAAAGTCACTGCCTCCTAGAAAATGCCACTAGTGGTGTTATTTAAGCAATAATGGGGTTAAAGCTAATAATTAGGAAGAGAAAGTGACTGGCTTGCACAGTTTCCGATTACTTTTCTCCTCTCGCCTGTGTGATCTGAGCTCTCTCTTCAGCATTCCCCACGGTGGAGGCAGGGTAGAGTTTTAAATAGAATTAAATCCCTTTAACATCAGTTTTGCATCAGCAGAGCTCATACTGAAATGCCTGTGCTACGTGGGGAAGGTTTGGGATCTTAGCCTTGCTTATCACCCCAGCTGGGCACGGGACGGGTCCTGCTCTGCACACAGCGGGACAGCCCTGCCGCAACACGCGTTCCTCCTGGTGACCGCAGATGAAGGGAAATAATGCAAAAATGGGTATTTTGCTGATGGGTGGCAAAGGAAGGGGCTGCACAGGCCGTTTTGCAGCACATTTGGGGACCAAACTGAAATCCAGCGGGGGCTGTGCCTGTGTCTCGGGTGGGCCTTGGTCCCTAAAAGCCGTGCAAATATTGGTAGCGCCTGGGAGGGATCCTGGAGGGAAGGCATGAGCCTGGCTGGGCTCTTGCGGCCGTGTGCTGCGCATCTCCCGTTGCTCAGCGCCGTCCCTCATGTTGGTCCCTGGGGCTGTGCCGCTGCTGGGTGCCTGAGCTGGGATGTGGTGATGGTGTTTTTATACCTTAACGAGCTCGTTTGTGGAAGGCTGGCTAGTAGACGACTGTGCATTTTAGAAACATCTACTTGGGGAATGCATCCCAGGAGAAGGGAGCATCAGGCAACCCTTTGCTGGTAACACAATAAAGTGCAGAGACCAGTGCTGGATCCTTTGTCCCCTTTGCAAATACCCCGCGTGTTTTGTGTTGGGCTCTCTGCAGCCTTGCAGACAGTCTTGACTGTAACCAAAAGCCGTTTCTTTCCCTCCTTGGCTGCTACCACGGAAGTCCAGGCATGCCTGGGCAGCTCCAGCGAGGCTCATTGCAACACAGGAGGGGAGAAAACTCTTATTTATCGTGTGCATCGGTGGAGCTAATGAACGTGCGCACACAGAGAGCTTTTTGTAGAGGCATAAAGCCCTGCGTGGTTTCGAGGTGGAGAAGAGCCGAGTGCCACCGCGTCAAGCGCTCGCGGGGTTTCCTGGCTGTGCCGCAGACCCGCCGTGGGTGCAATCCGTGGGGTTTTGGAAGGGACCCAACTCGGTTTCTCCACGCACGGTCGCAGAGGGGGCACGAAGGCTCCCAACAGCCCTGAGGAGCCCCGGGCTGGGAGGCAGGGCCGTGCGGGCAGCCGGGGGCTGCCAGGACTCGGCAGAAGAAGCTTCCACAGCTGAAGGCGTCGGTGACCCGCCAAGGTCACCCCGGTGCTCCTGCAGCCCCCCGAGCTCCCACCGCCCACCGCCCCCCGCGCAGCGCCCCTCTGCGGAGCAAAATGGGGGGGGCACACACCCGCGGTTTGCTCCCCTCCTTCCTCCAGGAGCCCCCCCCTCCCCGCGGTTCGGGGCCGGGCCGGAGCACTCCCCCCCCCTCCCCTCCCCTCCCCTGCCCGCTCCATCCCGCAGCGCGGGGCGGGGCTCGCCGCCCCTCCGCGCCCCCGCAGCGCGGCCGCGGCCGCTCCGCGCTCCGCGGCGGAGGGCGGGGAGGGTGCGTGTAACCAGGGACACGGACACACACACCCCGAACACACACGCGCACACAACACACACGCACACACACACAACACACACGCACACGCAGGGCGGCCCCGCGGCCATCGCCTTCGCGGCCAAACCCCTCAAACAAAGACTCCCCCCGTCCCCTGCCCTCATCCCATCCCCTCCCCGGCCCCCCGCGGGATGTAGCCCGGCCGGGAGCTGCCACCGAGGCTCCGCGGCCCGCCCTGCCCGCGCCGTCCCTCCATGCCCCCGCAGTGAGGCCGGGCGGCGGCGGGAGGGGCTGACGGCGCTGCCGGCCACCATGGGGAAATCCAACAGCAAGCTGAAGCCTGAAGTTGTGGAGGAGCTGACCAGGAAAACGTACTGTGAGTGGATGGGGGGCCGGGCTAGGGGCCGGGGGAGGCGCTGGGGCCGGGGGGGTTGCTGGGGTCCGGGCTGGGTCCCGGGGGCAGCGCTGATTCCTGCCGGCACCGGCGCGGCCGTTCCCCCGGGCAGGGCACGGGCTCGGCCGGGCTTTGTTGCAAGAATTCAGGGATGAGCCTGGGCGGATAAAAACAAACAACACGCAGCGACCGACCCACAAGGCGGCGGAGGCGAGGAGAAGGGTGGGGAGCCGGAGAAACGCTCCCGTTTGCTGATCAAACGGATTCTCCGCGGCCTGTTTCTGAGCCTCCGGTAGCGGTGGGACGAGGGGCCGCATCCCGCCGCCGCCGCCCCCGCTCGGAGCATCCTTCCTGCCGGGGGGTTCCCAGGGCCCCTCCTTCTGCCCTCGCTGCCCCCCGGGGGCCGGGCAGCTTCTCCCTGAACCGGGAGCCAAACCCGCTGCTGGCTTTCAAAGTTTGGGTGCGATACTTGGAGGGTTTTCCTTTGTTATCGTGCTCTGAAGTGGAGAGAAGAGCCAGGCGGCAGAGTTCGGTGTTTTTTTATGAGTATCTCCGTATCAGTTTAATAACCTGATTTTCTAAGTGAGTGGCTTTCCCGTCTGAACCTCTGCTGTAATCTTATTAACGTGGCTGGTGCCTGAGCCATCCGGTTTTAGCAAAATCAGTTTGGTTTTTTATTTATTTTTTTTTTCTTGAAGGATGCGCAAAGGAAACAAAGGCTTTGGTGGTTCAAGTTTCCCTCTCTGCTTGCAGGTCGGAGATATTCCCTTAACGCGTAGCAGACCTGCGAGCTCTCCCCGCTGTCATTGCTGCAGTCCCACGGCAGCACTTACCCAAAAAGGCAATAGATTAGGATGCAGCAAGTTCTCCCATATGGAGAAGAGGCAACACTGGTGCATTGCACAACCCTATACGCGGGGTTGCTCCCTCGTCGTGGCACAACCCGGAGAGGGCAGGAGGAGGGCAGGTTGAGGCGGGCGCATCTGCGTAGCCAAACCGTGAGCGATGGGAGGACAGGTTGGGGTACCCTGGCTGGGTTCCTCAAAGCGGCTCGGGAGGAAGAAATGGTGAGGCCATGGCAGTGCTGGCTGGGCACAGACCCTGTCTGGAGCTAAGCCCCTGGTTTCGGTGTCCTCCCTGCAGCTGCGACCCACAGCCGGTGCAGCCGCGCTGGGCCGGGTACGGTCACGGCCGTGCTGTGCTGCAGTTGCAGTTGCCGTGACCATCTGATCTCCGATGGAGAGAGATCTGGGAAGAGCCAGCCCTGGTGCAGCCTCGTCTGCTGGTGGTCTCCTGCACACTGGACTTTACCCCCGGGTGGCTCCTCTCTGCGCAGGGAAGGGGCCGAGCCCGGCGCGGCCGGCAGCGGAGCACAGGGGCAGCGATGCCCCATGTCTCGCTGGCAGCTCATGCCAAATAAACACAGGGCTGGTGAAACCGTTGTCTGCGGGCACAGAGATGTCCCTTTTGCTGGATGAGGCCAGCAGAGGGTCATTGCTTTTGGAATCACTTTGTTCCCAACTTTCTGCTCTTGAGTGCCCTCCCCTTTCCACTTCACTCCATCCTAAAGACTCTGGTCCTCTGATCACTCCCTCGATGAGTTCCTGGCCTGCCTGGGACTTTGCCTGCCTGCTCTGGGCCTCTCACTGTCTGTTTTTCGAGGTGCATCAGATCCACGTACCTGTGCAGGTGAGGCAGCAGCGCCCAGGCAGCCGTGCCGTGGGGCAGCACGTGGCCCTTGGCATGGCCAAGAGCATCCCATTGTGGCCTGGCAGCGCAGCCGGCGGTGTGATGCCTGTCAGGGAGAGCCGTGGCTAATATCAGGCTCTGTTTGTTGAGCTCTGCTTGTTCCACCTCCCATCTCTGGGTTTAATTACTTTTGCTGAGTGTTTCTGCCGTTTCTGCAGCTGTGAAGGCGAGCGCGCGTTCCCGTGGCCGGTGAAGCATTTCACAGGGCCTTCCCAGGCATGTCTGAGAGCCTCGGGTTTATCTTCAGGCCCTGGCAGATCAGAAAGATTTTGATTTCCTTCTGCGTTTTGGGGAATCCAGGAAGAGGAAATGCAGGTAGAAGTGCAGGGTTGTGTTGAGTACAGGAGGAGGGACTGACCCAGAGCCCAGTGCCGCGGCTGGTGCACCAGCTCAAGCAGATCGTCGTACCTACAAATCCGTGTCATACCCAAGAACTTCTGGGAGTCTGGTTGGGAAAGGTTTTACTACACAGCATTGTGGTTTTGCAGCACCTTTCCAAGGGACCGGTGTTGACCGTCCTTCTAAGAGCACACGCTTCCCTTCCGGCGTGCCAGCAGCCCTGCCTTGTGCATGGTGCGGTTTCTGCTGCTGTTGCAGCACATCTGGGCAGATCGTCTCTGGGAGCCCCTAAGTGGCAGCTGATGACGGGGACCCGCTTTTGTCTGGGGAGGTTCTGGTGGCAACGTGAGCCATGGCTGCAGTACGCGAAGGGTTTCCCCCGTGATGGAGTTGCTTTCCATTGCGTCATTTTCTGTCTGTTTCCAAACAAAACGAAGCAAGTAACAAAAAGGCCCTTCTGGGTTCTGCCGGATCAGAGCGATGGGGAGAGTCAACCCCTGTCTCCACCCGCTGTGGCTTTCCTGCAGATCTGTCTCATCCCACAGAGGACCTGCAGCCCGTGCCGTGTTCCCTTGGTGCCTCTTCCAGCGCCTGGTTGCTTCTCACGTCCCCCAGCCACGGTCCCCTGTCCCCTCTGATCTCTCCACCTCCTATTTGGGACGTTTCTCTGGCCACATCTCGGTCACAGCAGGCTTGGGGCAAGCAGGCGATGGAAGCAGCCAGGAGAGGAGCGTGGGACTGTTCACGTGCTGGGGTGTGGTGGTCGTGCCCAGGATGCTGCAGGGTTGCCATCAGCAGCCTCCATGAGACGCTAGAGTTATTTTATTATTCAGAACAGGTTGTCCCGGGCCCTGCTGGGAACCGGACGCGGAAGGGCAGGAGCCTGGAAGCCTCGTCTCTTGGCTCCCCTCCCCACTCTGCTCCTGACTTAGGGTGCCAGGGGCCAGATTTTAATGGCACTTGGACACCCTAAAGGCGCAGGAGGACATTCGAGGGCTTCTTCGATGTGACGGCTGCCCAGGTGCTGTTGATTTGGACCCATCGCCGTGTGTCTTTCAGCATCTCTGGGCACCTGAGTGCCCCAGAATACGTGGCAGTGCCAAGCTCACCTGTCTGCCAGGCACTGGGCGAGGGTTTAACCTTCCTCTGAGGCCAGGCTGGTGCCTTATAGGAGCGTGCGGGAGAAGCCAACACTGAGTGATAACAATAATGAATAATAAATTATGTAATTTTTTGTACTTCTATAAAACCTTTCATCCAAAATCTCTTGAAGTGCTTTATAGTCATTAATTTATTAATCTCTCTGATGCCTCATTGTAGCTTGGAGATGCTGTGTGTTTTCTCCTGGGACACGACAATGCCCAAGGCTCAAAGGAACCGCCATCCTCCCTGGATCTTGTCTCCTCAGAGGGGATTTGTCTGGGCTTAACTTGGGCCAGGTGCTTGTGGCTCAGGGCCGCGGTGGGATTTGGGATTGTGCTTAAGAGCCTTGCGGGTCTGGGGTCAAAGAGTCTTGCTAAGCTGGAGATTTATGAAGGTCCTGGGTTATCGCTGCTCCCTGCAGCCTGCATGAAGTTGTGTGAAGTGCACGTGTGCAGTTGTGGGTGCAGAATGTGCGTCGTGGGTGGAAATGGCTTTGACGTGGAGTCCTGGTAGAGAAATTGGGAGAGGAATGCGATGCTGAGCATCCCTACTTACAGCAGAGCTCCCAAGCCAGCACAGCCACAGCGTCGGCAACCCTTAAAGTCGTCAAACAGACTTAAAAATGCCAGGTTGTTTCAGCACAGCAAGTTTTAGCTCTTTTTTTTTTTTTTAGTTATTTGGCGGGGGAGTGGTGTTGGATTTTGGGGTTCGCTTTTCATCGCTTTTGCTTGTGCCCTGAACTACTAACGCTGTATTTTTTATAACGCAATAGCTGTGCAATGCCGTGCGCTTGGAGCCACGTAGGTGCAGTGGGCGTGGGTGCCGGGACCGGGCACGGGGTCAGGACAATGTTCCCGGTGCTACCGAGGCCACGGCGAGGCTCCGGTGACAGGGTGGGATCCGCAGCGAGGATGCCAAAACAGCGCCCGGGCTGCAGAGTAGCTGCGGGGAGAGGAAGATGCTCTTTTCCCAAGAACCGTGTCCCACCCACTGTGATCTATTTTGTGGATTTTAAACTCACTCTGGCATCATCATTTTCTGCTCTTTTACAATAAGCCGCAAAATTGGCTCTGTTGCTCGACAGTAATGCATTGAATTAATGGGCATTAGTTTAAGAGCAAACTACAAACATATTGATTTGTAGTTATGGGGGTACGTAGTGGCGGGTTGAATCCTGCAGGAAAGGAAAGAAAATTCTCCAATTGCAGCGGTTGTCAGCCAGAAAAATGGGTTGATTCCTCACTAGGGGTGCCAGGTTGGGGCTTTGCTCCATCGTGCCGTCCCAGTGCTGGGGAAATGTGCCCGCCGGGGCGGTGGGCAGGCGTGGAAGATGGTCCTCGGGGTCTCCCCGCTGCCTGTTTATTTTTAGCCTTTCTTTCTAGAGTTTATTTAGAGTTTGGCCCTGGGTGCTGGGTTTCTCTGCCAGCTTGGTTCATGGTGAAATCCCTCCTCTCGCTCATCGCAGCAGAGAGCGGGGCAAGCTGGCCAGGTGCTTACATGCCCGGCATCCCTCGACGGCAAATCCTGGGTGCCCTGAAGCCAGGCTGGAACACGGCTCCTTGCCTGTGCCCACCTTTGCAGCACCAGCTCTGTGCCCCTTGGCTCCGCTTGGCCCTACGAGCACCCGTTTTGGGGCTGCCTAGAGACCCCAACCTGCTCCCAGCGAATCTCATGGCTGAGCATCCCATGCGTGCGTGGTCCTGGGGCTTGACGGGTAGTGCAAGCGAGGTGAGTCTTGAGGTGTCCCTGCAGGTCCCTGGGAGATGCTTGCAGTGATGGGGTGGGAAGGGGAAGACGTGACCGAGGGCCCCGAGGGCTCCCTCTGCGGCAGAGCGGAGCAGCCGTGGCTGCCGGGCTCCTGCTGCTGCTCAGGCATCAGAAGAATCACATTTCATTTATCCCCTGACATGTTAATGGATCTGCTTAACCACTCTCCTGACCTTTGCTGCTGCCGCTATAATTAAGGTTGTGAAACAAGAAGCTCTGAAGGCATCAAAGGAGGCGGCTGCTTCAGGGAGGAGCCCGCGGATGCGCTCGCTCTGTTATCGGGGTGACATTTGTGGGGTCGCTTTGTTCCTTCCTCCCCTCCTTGTCCTCTGGGGACTTCTAGGGAGCTGGATGGGAAAGGAAGACAGAGCCTGTGCCCTGCACCCTGCCTGCCTGAGAGCAGAAGTGGCCGGGGAGATATTCATCACCCGTGTTTCTCCAGTGTCTCCTGATGATTGGTTGGACTCCGTGGAGATGCCCTGGGTGTCTGTGTTACCCCCGTGGAGATGCCCTGGGTGTCTGTGTTACCCCAGTGGAGCAGCAGATATTTGGTGCCTCCAGCACCCTCGGCACAGCACAGTCCCTGCAGGCAAGGGAGGGGGCAGAGGTTGCCCAGCTGCCAGCGAGGTTTTGCCCTGCAGCATCCTCCTGACCTTCCCTTGGCTCCAGGGCCCGATGGCTGAGTCACAAAGACTTCCCTTCCCCTGCCCACGCTGGATGTGGAGGGCAGGAATGGCCCAGGGAAAGACTGAGCCGGGAGCAGGACAGAGGTGCCCCCGCACAGCCAGGGCACAGGGGCTGCCCCATCCCTGCTCCCAACAGTGCTAAGGATGCCAGGATTAAATCTAGCCCGGGACAGACCTGCTGCAGGCATCGGCTCCTGCTGTGGATGTGTTTCAGTCTGATTCATTAATTTCCGAATGAAGACACTGTCCTTTGCCCTTCCTCTGCTGCAAAGAGCGACTGCCGCTTTTTCCCCAAACTCAGTTTCCGAAGCCTAATGTCGGGCCCTTAAATATTTAATAAAGTCTAAAAAGGATTTTAACTGCATATTGGCTTTCCTGTTGGTACCAGCCCCAGGGGAGATGAGAGCAGAGCTGCTCGTGGACCTGTTTATCCAGTCTGGGAGCAAGACAGACTACTAATGGCAACCGCCGGCGAGAAGAGCGCCAAACGCACATGCAGTTCTCCCCGCGTATCGCTTCGTATCTCAGCAGTAACAAATGATACCAATAACACTGTCAGGCTTGTGCTCCGAACGTCTGGGAAGCTCTCGGACCCGCCGTGGTGCTGGCGACGGCTGTGTCTGGTGGGAAGAGAAACCAAACTGAGCAAGTGAGCGGGGAGATGGGCGAGCTGGGATGGGGATGTCCTGCTCCCACAGGTAGGCAGCTCCGGCTGTGTTGATGCCCGTGTGGTGAGGCTGCTCATCCCTCTGCGATGGGATGTTGCAGGGATGGGTGCCCACATGGGGACAGTCCCGGCATGGGGACAGGCCTGGCGCGTGGGTGATGCAGCTGGGAGCAGCGTCTGGGGTGCATGGGGCTGGGCTGGGAGCACGGTGGTTCGGGCAAGCTGCTGCGGGTAAAAGGAGATGTCCTTGGGCAGGCTCTTGCCGTGGTTGTTTCCACTGGGGATGACCCCGGTGCTGCAGAGGGGTTTTACTGAGGTTGTTTTTTAAAGCTGCTTCCCCAAAGCGAGTCCTGGGGCAGGCAGGGAGCGGGAGCAGAGCCCAGCCCCAGAGCTGGGGCTGGCGGAGGGCAGGAGGTTGGTGCACTCTCTAATGTTTAACCTGGACGTTGGTTCTGTAGTTAAACCTGAATTTTGATGAGACCGAGTTGTCAGGGCCAAACAACCCAAATTTCCAAAGTGCTGACGTGTATCTTAAAACTTACCCTCATCAAATGGGGACCCGGGTGAGCTCTGGGGTGCCCCAGGGTGGGGTGACAGTCCTGGGGCAGGACTGAGGTTGTGGCAGCCTGAGAGGAGTTTTCACCCCTTCCCCAAGAGCTTGAGCTGCTGCCATACCCTTGGCTACTTCTTTTGTGGGGACGAGGACTGAAATTGGCAATGACCGCTTAGGTTATGACACGGTCTCCCCGGGTGACCAGCTCTGCGGGGCGCTGGGTCCGTCTGCACCGACGGATGGGACCTTTCTGCGTCCGTGTCTGCAGGCTCGAGGTGTGATGTCTGCGCCCACTGTCCGTTCATGCTGCTGTACTGAGCCCTGTGGTTGCTCTGAGAGGGACCAAGGACTAACTGGGTGGTGGGTGTTTGTTCGGGCTGTGGTGCTGACCCCTGAATCTGAGCCCTGGGGCAGGGGATGGCATCTGAGTGAGTGCACGCACGCGCTGCGGAGCCCCGTCGCCTGCTCAGCTGGGAGAGAGGGAGCTCGTAACGGGTGAATATTAACCTTGTGATGATGTTGAGAGTGGAGTTTGTAACAGATTTATGCTGAGGCAATTCTTAAATATATGTTTCGCAGAGGCAAGGGGTGGAGTATGTCGGGCATAAATTGCAGGGTCTGTGGGGTTTGCCTCGGGAGCACCGTGGCGTTTTCCGCATGAGGGGCCGGTCAACTCATGCATGAGCACCCCGGTCATTTCCGCATCAGCACCCAATAATTTCACGCATGAGCACTCAATTAATACACATGCGAGCACACAATTAATTTACATATGAGCAGCCAGTTGATTTATGCATGGATGCCCAGTTAATTTGCGCTGCATCGCACGCTGGTCCGTGCCTGAGCACTGTGTTAGATCACGCATGGGTGCCCAATTAATTGATGCATGAGTCCCTGATCGGTTCATACCTGAGTGTCCAATTAATTGGTGCTTGAGCACCTGATCCATTCACCCCCGAGTGCCCAATTAGTACATGCGTAAGTGTGTTATCTACTGATTACACTACTTTACACGTGAGTGCCCAATTAGTACATGCAGGAGTGCCCAGAGAATCTACGCATGAGCGCTCAGTTAGTCCGTGCATGAGCGCCTGATGAATCCATGAATGCCCAAAAATTTATGCATGAGCACCCAGCTGGTTCATGCATGAGCACCCAGTTACTTCACCTAGAAGCACCCAGCTAATTTATGCGTGAGTGCCCAATTACTCCACACATCATCACCCGGTTTATTTTTGCATGAGCGCCCATCTAGCTCAGGCATGGGAGCCCAGTTGGTGCATGCATGGGTGCCCCATTAATTCACGCCTCAGCACCCACTTTGCTCTCGTGGGAGCACCCACTCTGCACACACATGGGTGCCCAGTTTGCCCCTGTCTGGGTGCTGCGCTGAGCATGCACAGCAGGTTAGACAGCCCCAAACCTGGATGGGAGCCCCAGCGTGGGGCGATGTGCTGGCTCCCCCAGACTGGGACACGCAAGGACCCATGGGGACCCTGGAAAGGAGCCACACCGAGTCCCTGGGGGGGAAAAAACACCACAGGACCACACCTGGCCCCAAAGGATGATGCCAGACCAGTCACCCGTGGGCTGATGGTGGAGCTGATGACCTGGCAAAGCTGGGATGTGGAGGGGAGCTGCTTTGTGCCTGGAAATAATTAACCCTGCTTTCCCTGATAAGGCAGGATGCCCGTGGCCCTGCGGGATCAAGGTGCTGTTGTTGTGCCTGGAATGAGGGGGGATGCACGGGGGCTTGGTCGGTGCTCCCTGCTGGCTGCTGTGAGGTGACGGTGCTTGCTGAGGACAGAGCTGTGTTGTGGCTGTGGCACACGGGGACCAGGCTGAGTGCGCGCGGTCCCACTCAGGATCCAGCCCTGTGGCTGCGATTAATCCCCTGCCCTCGCACAGGCAGGAGATGGGATGGCGGCGGAGTGGGACAGCAGCACAAAAATACCCTGTGGGGCTGTATCACCTCATGCATCCCACTGTGCCCAAAGGGTCCCCAAACCGGTCTGAATCGGGCCATCTCTCCTGAACTCCTTACTGCTGCCCGGTCCAGTGAGCAGCGAGCTGCCCCACAGGCAGGGCGATGGATGGGGATTTGCCGTTCCGGGTCTCTCCTTTCCTCACTGCTTGGCAAACACAAATTAACAGGCTTGAGCACTGATTAACCAGAGCTGTTTCTTGCTGCAGTGGCAGCTGGGTGGTGGGAAGAGAGGGGGCACGCGAAGGGCGGGTGGTGACAGAGCTGTCAGTCCTCCCCTGTGCTGGAGGGGATTGATGGAAAGGTGGGGGTAGAGAGTTGGGGGTTTTTGGGTACGGGTGGCTGCGAGGAGGGGGCTGGGGGCCGCTTGCGGTGCAGCCCCATCGAGCAGTCTCTGCCTCTCTGTGCTGCGTGTGTGGCTGAAACTCTTCTCCCCCGAGATGGGAATGGGGAGGGACCGACACATCCCGTGAAGGGGCAGCTCCGGGGTCACTGCCCGCTCCTGCTCCTGCTGCCTGCGGTGCCAACCCTGCGCTCGACGTTTCCCTGCACTTTGCTAAGAGCAGCAGAAACAAAGACGCTGCCGTGTGCCACTGTACATGCAGGAGGGCGTCTGCGGCGCGTAGCCGGGGCTCCCAGCTCGGCGATGCCTCTCGCAGCGTTGCGGTTCGTAACGAATGCTAATACCCTGCCTTTATTTAGCGCCTTTCATCCCCAGGGATGCCGGGGCACGCTGCATCCGCTAACAAGTTATTTATAGCCACCCCCATAGCGGCTGCGGGAATGGCGGTCCCTGGGGAGGGTGGCACGGCAGCCGAGCCACAGCCTCGGTAGGGAAGCCTGTCCTGCTCTGGTGGGATGCTGCAACGGGGCTGCTGTGGGTCATCCCGTTGTCCTTCAGCGCTCGGGGTCAAACCTGGCTGAGGTTTATATCGCTGCAAATTGATATGCATCGGCTCAGCACCGCGCTGTCATCGGTGCCGGGGGAGGGAAATGCAGCAGCCGCTGCCGCGCAGGTGCTTCCCCTGAGCTCGGCTGGGCTCCGCACGCTGGGGAGCGGCAGAGGAGGGACTGGGGAGAGCGGAGGGACAGCCGTGCCCCTGCATGTGTCCCCTGTCTCCAGCTCAGCCCAGCCAGGATCGTGGTGTATCCCCAAGGCTTCCATGGCCGTGGGTCCCTGCTGCGGGGACGGGCAGTAGCATCCCTAATCGGTGCCACTCGGAGCGTTGACACGCATCAAGGTCGGAGCGTCTGGGAAGTGCAGCCACGAAGTCGCCGTCTGTCTTGGATCCGTAACTACAGATTCGGGGAGGCAGGTACCCGCAGGTACCAGCTTGCCTGGCTGCAGCGACGCTGGGCTCGAGGCTGTGGTGTTTCCCTGCGCGGGGAACGCCCTGCCCCAGGGAGAGGGAAGATTTGGTGGCAGTGGAAGGATGCACCTGGAGGTGGGTGGTTTTCCAAGGGCTGGGATATGGAGCTGTTCTCCCACCCCAGGGCAAACCCCACAGCCTTCCCTCACTCCCCGGGCAGAGGGAAGGTGACAGTGCACTGCAGGAGAGATGGGGCTTTGCGTGGCCACATTCTGGGAATGCACGTTACAAATCCCTGGGATGCGCCTGGGGAGCCCCATGAACGCACATTACAAATCCCACCTGGGGAGCCCCATGACGATTTTCACGCTGGCTCCTGAGCCGTCCTCTTCATCGGAAAAACCTCTCCCGGGAGTGTCACATGTCCCTCCCGCGGGCATGAGAGGAGCCAGCTCCATCTCTACCCTCTTGCCCCAGCCTGAGTGTGTCATTACCAGCGCTTCTCCTGTACTAAAAAAAGCACAAATTTCTTAATTGTTTCCTGCTGGAGTTGAAAGACAGCTCCCAGGCCTGAAATAGCACGTTGAGGGAAACAGAGCCGAGAGAGAGCAGAAAGGGATTTGCCTGGAGGGGCTGGGCTGAGCCCTGACCACAGCCTCAGGCTCCTGCCATTGCCCCTTTCACCTGCCCCGAGGGCTGCCCGAAGTCCTGCAGCTCATCCTCCTCCTCCTCCTCCCATCCCCTTTCATCAGTGCCTGCAAGCGATTGGGGCTGTGAAGTTGGCACCTGGGGCATCCCCCGGGCATCCTCAGGGTGGGCGTTGTAGCTGGTGTCTCAATGCTTTTGGGCCATACGTGTAGGGAGGCTTGTTTCTGTTAGAGATGTCGCTCAGCATCTCTCTTTTGGAAGGATGCTACCGTGCAACCCTTTTTGTTGGGATGGGGATTCCTTTAGGATGGTCGAGACTGTTGTTTTTGCCCAGCTGCTGGATGTGGCGTGTCCTTCTTGTCTCCCTCCTGCCAGGAGACCTCAGTCCTTTCCCCTGCTCTGCTCTTCTGCCAGAACAACACTCCTGTGGCACAGCCACAGACCTCGGGGTCCCTCAGCCCACGTGCTGAGCATCCCCACGCCTGCTTCCCCCCTCCCGGGCAGCTGCTCTCTGGCTACCCCAGGGCAGTTCGGGCATACCCATCCCAGCACAGCATCCGCAGCCTTTGCCAGCTCCTGGGGCAGGCGAGGGGAGAGGCTGCCCTGTGCTGAGCCCTTCCGGGGGGGGTTTGCAGGTTCTGTCCCTCCAGCAGTCCCTGAGCTGGGGTGAAGGGACCCTCTGGATGCACAGGGACATCCTCGGGCACGGCGATTCTTTCCCAAGGGGCTATGGGAGCGCTGGAGGGGGACCGCGAGGTGGGGGCCAGTGTGTGCCCTCCCGGCTGCCCCGCTGCTGCCTCCTGCCAGCCCTCGCCTGCTGCGGGCTACATCTTCTGCCAGGCAAATTATAAATCTTTCTGATGGAAAATTGCTTTCTCTCTTTTTTTTTTTTTGCCATCCAAGGTAATTGGCATCTGTTGATGTGTCTTGGGTCTCTATTTTTATCAGCCGTTTGCACATTGACACATCTCTACTCCTCCTCATTATCCCAGTGCGTTTCAGACCTATTGCTTTTTTATTATTATTTAGATGCACGATGCAAAGGAAATGACTAATGAGGCCATTCCCCCCTGCTCCCTGTGCCCGCCTGCTGGCACCGGGCTCCCCGCTGGCCTGCCAGCCGGGCACCACTCCTGCCATGGGACACATGGAGACCAGCACCAGCCCTGTGCCCCGTCGTGTCCCCAGCATCCCTCGTCCCACCGGAGCCTTTCCTTGGCCAAGGACGTTTGCGATCTCAGCACCTGTCCCCGAGGTTGGGACACCTGGGGTTGCCAACACACTTTTTTCTAGCTTGTCCTGTTTTCTGGAGTTTCTCCAAGGGCCTGGGATGGATTTGATGATGTTTCTTGTGTGGTTCAGAGGCGGCTGGTACCTGAGGGATGCCGGCTCTGGGGCTGTGCCCGTGCCCACACTCTGTGTGTTGATGTCCAGGCCAGGCAGGTGCCTTCCCCGAGCTGCCACCAGGCAGATGTTTTGGCAGATGTTTCCAGGGATGTTTTGGCTCTGGGGAGGTGGGAGGACAGGGCTGCAGGTCCTCCCCAGGCATGAACCAGCCTGGCCCTACATGGTTCATAGCATCTTGCAGCGATGGCGCTGCACTCCTCTGGCAAAACATTTTGGTGGGCTCCAAAATGTTTGGAGCTGGAGGGACCCCGGTGCCTGCAGCCCCAGCCTGGTGGAGGCAGCTGTTTTCATGTGGGTAACAACAGCAGCTGTGGAGTGAGCCAGCCCTGGGGCATCCCGCCGGGAAGTCACTTATGTGAAGTGCAAAACACCAGCCCTTGTGGGAAAGCACTAAATTCCTTTTTTTTTTCTTTCTCTCCTGTTTTCTCTTGCAGTTACGGAGAAGGAGGTGCAGCAGTGGTGAGTGTCTGGCGTGGGGTGAGTGCCGGGGTGCGGGGCTGGCAGGCGAGCGGGCGGGAGCCACTGGGGCTCAACAAGTGCAACGGCCATGCAGAGCAAGGGGGTGCAAGAGGATGCAGTGGTTTTGGGGTGGAGGTGTGAGCTCACAGAGGGGAGCCCAGAAAATAGAGGTTTTTATTCATGCACTCCTCATTCACAGTGGGGCCTGGCTCCAGCTGCTCTCAGCCACCCATGTGGGAGAGTGCACATTCCCCTTCACTACCTTCCTCCCATTATGGGTGGCCAAGGGGAGCGGGGATGTGGGGACTGTCCAGCTGGTGGACCTGGCTGCAGGAGACCGATGCTGTCCCAGCATGTCCCCATTTGCAGCAGGGCCCACAGAGGCTGGCAGGGGCCGGGGCTGTGGTGCCTTGCCGGCAGCACGCTCTCACCCCATCCCCTCCACCCCACTGAACGAACGTGATGCCCTAGAAAAGCCACCGCTTCCCTTTCATCTTCCTAATCCACCAGTCAAGGTTTGCTTTCTTTATCTCTTTCTGTCATCCTCCCCCCCAACCCCACGATGAGTCAGAGCTGCAGCAGCGTGAAAACCATGTCACCGCCACTTCGGTTTCCCACCTCGCCACCCCCTTCCCCTCCTCCTCCCGGCCACGCCGCAGCGGGCGCCTGACAGATCTGGGCGACGCGTTGCATAACGCTCACGCACCCGGCGTGGTCCCCGCCTGGTCCCCGCACCCACGGAGCCAGCGAGCCCCTTCCCCTGCACCCTCTGGGGCGGCACTGTGCAGCGTCCAGGTCCAGCCCAGGATGTTTAAACACTCACGGATTTTGGGAGATGCTCTGGGCTGTGCCTGCCCAGAGGATGCTGTAACCCCACTGCGCCCACCGCTTCCTTGGAGCAGTTTTCACTTGGGGTTGTGCAGAAAGTGCCCTCACAGAGCCTCAGCTGCCCCGGGTGCCTCGGGTTTTCAGCAGGGCCCAGCTGTAGGACACGTGTGCCGAGCGGTGGGGTGCAAATCGCCCCTGGAGCCACGTGCGTCTGAAGATCTGAGCAAGGGATGTAAACACTCGCCTCTGCTCCCCGTGACGGGTTCAGGGCTGAGCCAGGCATCGCTTGCCATGGCACCTCTGCCTTCAGCGTGGCCGTGCTGGCAGGAGGCAACTCTGTGCAGAGGGCTTTTTATTTTAAAGGAGGTTTAAAAAACTCTCCCAGGTGCTCCTGGCCAGGCAGTGGGTCCCTATCCCCTCCCACATCCTGGCCAATGTTCAGCAGGAGCCTGATGGTGGCTCGGTTGTCACTTCTGCTCTGGCAGCAGTGTTGGACTTGGTGTCACTGGTGCCCCTCGCTGCTTCTCGGGGTTCTCCCCGCTGCCAGCCTCGCGGTGCCCGCAGGGACCTCGACCCATGGGTGGTGGGAGCAACACAGGGAGCACCCAGGGGTCTTCGCCCTGCAGCACCAGAGAGAGACCCTCCCGGGGCTTGCGGGGTTGCGTTAACCGGGGGTCCCGCCTGGTGCCCATCCCCTCCCCTTTCCCTGCAGGTACAAGGGCTTTATCAAGGACTGCCCCAGCGGGCAGCTCGATGCTGCCGGCTTTCAGAAAATCTACAAGCAGTTCTTCCCCTTCGGCGACCCAACCAAATTCGCCACCTTTGTTTTCAATGTCTTCGATGAGAACAAAGTAAGTTTGCGAGGCCGGGGCACGCTCTGGGAGGGGGCCGGGCCCGTGGCGATGGCGGGGCAGGTTCCGGACGCGCGGCACCGGAGGAGTGCTGCATTCCAGCACTCCCTGGGGCGTGAAATCCAAGCGGCGCAGCTGCAGTGAGCGAGCCCCCGCACTTATTTTAGTCGAGGAGAGTCACGTGGGAAAAAGGAGATGAAGTGGCAAGCGAGAGGGGAGCAAGGTGATGTTTTGGTGGTGCTGAGGGAAGCCCACCCGCAGGATACCCCTCGCTCTTGGGCTGGGCACCAGCGGCTGGATCGCAATGCTGGGGATAAACACGCATCCTTCCTCCCTCCCCGTCGCCTTTTCGGGTGTGCCCCCTGAGAGGGCACGCGTCGGCCAGGACTGTGCAGGGTGGCAGCGGCGCCCTCACCCCCTCCTTCCCTTCCCCAGGATGGGAGGATCGAATTTTCGGAGTTCATCCAGGCGCTGTCGGTCACCTCCCGGGGGACGCTGGACGAGAAGCTGAGGTGTAAGTGCTCCCTGCATGGTGGGATCAGCCCCGTGGCCCCCGGCGTGGTGATGGGGCCGGGGGGGGTGGCAGGGGAGCGATGATGGGGTGCGTGTCCGATGGTGGGGAGCGGCTGCGGTCCCCAGCACCTTGGCGTTGCTTTCGGTTTCAGGGGCATTTAAGCTGTACGACTTGGACAACGACGGGTACATCACGAGGAATGAGATGCTGGACATTGTGGATGCAATTTATCAGATGGTGGTGAGCAGTGGTGGGGATGGGGATGCAGCGTGAGGAGCCCCTGGGGGTCCCCACTGGGCAGGGTGGCTGTGAGAAGGATGCTGAAACACCCTGGATTTTGTCCCTGGGGTTTCGTGGGGGTTGGTTGTGGCCATCCTGGTGGGGCAGGGTCTGGATGTGGCTGCTGCAGAGGGCTCTGGTGCCAGTGCTGTCCCTTTGTGCCCCGTCCTCATGTGGGGGGTGCTGGGGAGCAAAAAGTGTGTCGTCACCTGGGGACACCATCCAGGCAGGGCACAGGCGGGTGAGTGACTGGGTCCTGTCCTGCTGCTGCAGGGAAACACTGTGGAGCTTCCAGAGGAGGAGAACACACCGGAGAAGAGGGTGGATCGGATTTTTGCCATGATGGACAAAGTGAGGATGCTGAGTGTTGTTTTTTCCTGGGGCCAAGGGATTTAGGAGGCAGTTGTGGGCCCCCTTGCCACATCTCAGCATTTGCAGGTGCCTCCTTCCCCTGCCAGTACACGGTCTCAGCTGCTGCTGCCCTCACTGCAGACCCCTGCACCCCTCCGGCATCCCGGTTTCCATTTCGGGGTCCCCGCGGTGATATCACACCCTCCATGGCACCCCTACCCGGCTGCGAGTGTGGGTGGTTTGATGAGAAAACGGAGGCTGCAGTGGCAGGGGGGACACCCGGCTGGCTGTGGGGGATGGCATGGGTGCTGCCGGGTCCCAGGGTGCTCGGTGTCCCCTCACCAGGGTGACACTGCGACGGGTGTGTTTTGCAGAACGCGGACGGGAAGCTGACGCTGCAGGAGTTTCAGGAAGGCTCCAAGGCCGACCCCTCCATCGTGCAGGCGCTCTCCCTCTACGACGGGCTCGTATAGTCCCGGGGCCCAGTGGCGGTGAGTGCGGCGCGGGGGGTCCCGAGGGTGTCCCACCTGCCTGATGCCAAGTGCCTGGGAGCAGGCGGCTGTGTCTCGTCTGCTGAAGCATCGAAGCATGGGCATCCCCCCAAAATCCATCTGGGAGAGGATGTTGCCCCCGTGGTGATGGGTATCTCCCAGGCTCCCACCATCCCACCCAGTGCCCCCAGACCGCAGCCCAGGCGATGTCGCACGAGCTGCCCGGCTGCAGGCATTTGCTTGCGGCACAGCTCGCGCTCTCGCCTGCAGAGGAGACAGGGAGGCAGCTGCTGTGCTGAGGCACGGCGATGCTCCGGAGAGATGTTGTATTAAATGTTGTATTTCTATTATATCATGTTATATTACACACGTGGCGGTGTCAGGGACACTGTGGTTCGCAGCACCCCGTCCATGCTGGGCTGAGCACCCTGTGGTCCTCGCTGTGCCCTGTGGGGCCATGCATAGACATCGTTTGGGGTGATTTTGGTGTCTTTTCTTTTTTTAACCCCGCTGGAATCTTGAGTTTTTCAAAATCTTCACTGTGTTTCCAGCTTAGTGATCATGTCGCGCGAGATGGCCGCAGGGCTTTCTGCCCGTCCTCCTCACCCACTTCTCCTTCTCCTGCAGATGCCTGGGGGAAGACGCTCTCCGTGCCATCCGACCACCGCCGCGCGAAGCTTGCCTGTCCCTCTCGGCCTTCCTTTCTGTTCCGCGAGCAAAGGATGCCCTCGAAGCGCGAGCTCACTCCCCCTCTCTGCACTCTGAACCAGCCGCTGCCATTTGCCAACTTCTGCTTTTTCCAAAAAAAACACAAAACCAAACCCAACCCACCAGAGACCCCGGTCTGAGTGGCAGCGAACGCCCAAGACTTCAAGGCTGGGGGAAGGGGTTGAGATCGCCGAAGGCAGAGCCCCCTTCCCCAGCCTCCTCGCCCCCTTTGCTCCCCCTTTCCTACGTTTTCGGATGGGACTGCGGATGCGCCGGCGTGGGCCTCTCCCGGGAGCCGGCCGGCTGGAGACGAAGCCCAAAGGTACCGGGGGGCTGTACACCCCGGGGTGCTGCCGGCGCGGGGTGGCCGGGGAGCTGAGGCACCGACGGCGATTGGGAGCACGGTCCTGGTGTCACCTGCGGTGCCGCTGGCAGCCCGGCCAGGCTCATTAGGGATATATATTATAATATTATAAGTTTATTTTTTTTTGGTGAGACAGTATTGTGCTTTTGCTTTTTTTTTTTTTTTTCTTTATTTTTTTCCTTTGGTGGAAAAAAGTGAGGCTTTTTTTTTTATATGCCTGTCTCAACGATCGATATCCTTATTTATTTGTTGTAAATGTTGCTGCTGTGTTTAGTCTCTCGTGTGTGTCCGACCATCTAGGCGATGATATGTAAGGTTTACATGCTCGTACACTGTTGCGGGGCACCGGGAGCCTGCAATAACAATGAAGCCAAAAATCTGCCTTCCCTCCTCTCCTCCCAACCCCTGTATCCTGAGCTCCGTGGGCTGGCTGCTGTTTTAAGGGGATGCTGTAGCTTCTTTTCTCATTCCCCTGCTCCCTGCATTTTTCTGTTCACTCTCCCTTTGCAAGCTCAGCCCAGGCTCTGAGCAGACCGAGCCCGCTCCATCCCTCAGCTGGGCAAGGCGAGGAAACCGCCGGGCACCAGAATGTCCTGATCTCCTTTATTTTATTTTTTTTTCCTCACTGCATGAAAAAGTATTAATGGAGCACACAGTTGCGTTTTACTTTCAAGTGGATTCCTTTACTATTTTCTGTTTTACAAAGAGGGGGAAGGTCTGTTTGCCCCCCGGGGAGGTGGCTGGCAGTCAGCCCCTGTGCCACCGGGGCTGGGGGGGCACAGGGGGTGCCCATGGGGTCGGCTCCCCCCATCCCGGCTGGGGCGATGCGGCAGCTGCTTCCTCAGGGGTGCTGGGCTGTGCAGCTCGGGGTGTCTCTTCATCCCCTTGCTCCTCGTTTAGGATGTGGGATGTTTTGCTGTAAATGCAGAGCACGACCCCAAAGTGGAGCCGCTTGGAAGCCTCCTGCTTGGAAGTTCCCCTTGGAAGGGGCTTGGAAGTGGCCCCTCCGGCCCCGAGTGGTGCCCGCACGGTCTCTCCATCACCCGCCACCACACCGGGATGTGCCCAAGCAGGGATGTCCCCCGCGGGGACGTGGTTGGCGTTTGTGCTGGAGGACGAGCGTCGTGTGGATGGTTGTGCAGCTCTGTTTCCACCCGCTTTGGCCTCTGCACTGGGGAAGGAGAGATGTGAACCTCCTCGGGAGCAAAGCTCACGATGCCCCTGATGCCAGCCCGGTGCAAACCCCTCCGGCTCCGCTGAGGTTTGTTCCTGGCCCAGCGACTCCGAAGCTGCCCTCCCACCGCCCTGGGGCTCACCCCTCCATCCCCGGCACGGCTAACACCACTCACATTCCCGCCCTGCTCTCCACCAGGACCGTCACCATGGTAGCAGGAGGTGACAGCTGGACATGGAGGATGTTCTCAGAGGTGTCCCATGATGTGAGAGACAAGGTGGTGGCCCAGCGGGTTCTGAATCGTCCCCATGTGGCAGGGACAGGCTGCCCAGCCAAGCCATGCTGGTCCTTTGCCATGCAGCCCTGCTCCCTGGTTTCGGGGCCGTGTGCTGGTGGCACTTTCTGATGCCCATAAAAAACCACTCCTCCACGTCCCCAAGGAGACCGACCTTGTGTCCACGTGCAATAGTTCTGTCTTTTCTGCAATTCCTGCCCCTGAGGGTGCCTGTGGTTCCTTGCAGGAGGCTCCTGGAGGGTGTCATCTCACTCCCTCCCATGGAAACTCCTTTTCCTTGATGCTTTGTGGCCAAAACGCAACTCTCCTGGGTAGTTCTTTGCAGTGCCTCCAACTTCTCTAACGCTCGTCTGCCAGACCGATCCCTTCCCGGTGCCAATCAATATTCCCAATGAATGTGACGCTGCTGTAATCGCCTCCGCTGATAAATGATGGACCCTGCAACGTTTGACATAATTCCCAGGCAAAGGCAAACCTCATTTGCTCTGACACTCTCCTGAAAGGCTTTTAATTTTTGGAGGACCTGCCATGATTTGAGCTCCATCAGTGCTCGCTGATGTCTCACCAGCCCTGTAAGGGCAGCGGGTGGGCAGCCCTCATCGTGGGTGGGGTGAGGGACCGACATCGGCTTGGGAGAGCTTCAGACCCCAGAAATCCCAAAATTCAGTGTCTGGTGCTGCTGTCATCGCCAGCGACCTTGTGCTGCCGCTGATGCTGCTGGGCTCAGGGATGGAGCCCAATGCCTCCTCCTCCCTCCTTCCTTGTTAAATATTTGCACATTAACAAAAACTAAAAAAAAAAAAGGAGCAAAAAGGAAAAGAGTTTGTTGCCTGTATTCAGAAGCTCTGCGGTGGGTGATGAGGACTGTGTTGGTTTGATGGTGATGGTGAATTTCCCTGGGCAGGGGCCCCTCCTGCAGAGTCGGGGCTGGCTCTTGTCCTGGGTCCCCACGTGGGGTCTGTCCTGCCCCGCTCTTGGCACGCTAAGCGTCCCCAAGCAAACCATTTTCGCCCCAGTATTCCCCCACCCCGGCTGCAGATTTGGGACTCTGGCTTGGATGCTTCTGGCCTCCCTTTGGGGAGCATCGAGGCCCTCCCGACTCCTCCTGACCATCACCAGGATCTCCAGCTTCTCGGTACTGCTGAAGATAAGGCTTGAAGCATCTCGCGCTTGGAAATGTTGGCCTTAACCGCCTCGTGCCTCAGTTTCCCCATCAGTGAGCCATCCCCGCTCGACGCCTGCGTCCGGGGGAGTGCAAGCACCAGGCACGGCTGTGACCGTGGTCCCACTGAGCATCAGGCACGCGCGGAGCACCGGGAGCGGGGCACGAACTGACGGAGTTTACATCAGTGAATAATTAATTTTGGCCTCATTTTTTACACCTGCTCGTTATTAAAAGCAAACAGCCGGCAAGACCTGATTTGTTTTGGATTGTGCTTGGGTTCCCGATGCCTGTCGGAGATCACGCCGGCTGCAGTGCTGGCCCTGGGAAGGGGACCTGAAGCGCAGCCAGGCAGAGGCGAGGCTCTGGCCCCGGCGACTGCGATGTGTCCCCCCCATCTCTCGTTTGTCCACGTCAGTGTTGCCCCATTAAAATGCCGTGTCTGTACTTTCTTTTCATTTTTCTGTTCATGCACTGACTGTTGCTGCTTTGTAACTGTCTTTCCTTGAGCTCTAGGGCTGGGCTGGGCTGAGCTGTTTCCCCCTGCCCTGAGCGCAGGGACGTGGGAGAGGGCTCAGGGGGCAGATTCTCCCTCCGGAGTCATCGGCACAGAACAGGACCTGAGAGAGAGAGAAGCGAAGTGGGTTTTTCTGCCGGATGAGCCCTTTAATCTCTGCAATTTGCAGTGAGACACGGTGGCCCTCAGGAGCGCTCCCCACCAGCTCGGCTGGGGTGGGTGTTTGCTTATGGGGGACCCCGGACCCGGTCGATGCCTGCCTCCCACGCCATCAGGACTCCGCATCCCAGTTGGATGGGGAGTGTTGAAGCTCTGGGACCCCCATCCCAGAGGCACCATTCCCCCGAACGGGCAGGGGTGCAGATGTCTGCGACCGGCTGCCGTGGGGCTGCCCAACCTGGGGAGTGGAAGGGTCTCGGAGTCTGGGGGCCAGGCACGGCGTGGGGGGCAGCTGAAATCACCTGCAGAGCTGCCCTGTTCCCGTGTATTTAGGGCCAGGGGGTTTGGTCGGGGTGGGTGGATGACCCACAGCCACCTCGTTGTCCCCAGCCCCAGGGTAAAGGGGGAGATCTGGGGCGTTTTGAGAGGGCATCAGCCATGCGTTGGAGGGGAAGGAACTGGCTGGGGTGGTGGCCAGTGGGGCAGGAGTGAGGGCTGGGGACAAAGGAGGGGGCCAACAGCCCTGGTCTCAGTGCACAGCTTGGGGGTCTCCTTGCAGAGTAGTTTGGGGGTCTCCGTCACAAGTGTCAGCCCCAGCTGTCCTTGCCTTCTCTCTCTCTGCTCCTGCAGATGCCAGCCCAGGTTGGGGGTTGTGTCCCATGAGACCCCTGCCCAGGGGGCAGCTGAGCCCCTGGGCTGAGAAACAGCAGCTCCAGCAAAGAGCCTTGTTTGTAAAGATGAAGCCTGTTTGTGCGTCCGTGCCGGTGTCTCGGCTTGCATGCCCTGCTGCCTTGTCTTGAGATGAATTCAAGAGCAAACCAAGCAAACGAAACAGTTTAAAAACAAAAGAAAACAAATTGAAACCCAGGAACTTTGTGACAGTGGAAATAAAAGCTTAATGACAGTAACGAAGCACCCGTGGTCTGTGATGTGCCCCGGGGTGAGCGGGGGGAAGGCAGGCAGGCTTGCGGGAGGGTACAGGTCATAACACCTCCCGTTACCCAGCCGCAGTTTTGTTTCTGCTGGGTGCTGTCCCCCTGCCAGCACCCATGTCCTTCTTTTTCCCTTTGGCAGCAAAGCTGCTTGCAGCCGTGCCTTGCCTGTCTGCGCCGTCCCTGTCGCCTCCGAGCCCCCTTGTTGATGCCATGGGCTGGGAGCCATTGGGTCGCTTTTGGCACACATCAGCTGCTGAGGAAGCTTGATACGAATATCTCGTAATTGTGCCTCGCAGCCCATAACGAGGGTGCCCCTCGGCAGCCCCCCCCCTGCAGCTGGCTGGCCGAGCAGGGGAAATCACAGCCTGGATCAGGCTTTTCATGCATGGTGGGATCGCGTTTGCCGTCCTGCCCTGCCAAGTCTTCCGGAAACAAGCGCTGCGAGGCCTCCATGCCAGCTCATCTTCGTTTGTTCGCTCTCCTAACGAGGCTGACTAATTATTTTCAGGAGGCCAGAGGAGATGCCCTTTAAACAAGGGGGCTGTGTTTGCACAGGGGGCTTTGTTTGGAGGTGCCTTGTGCCAGCACATGTTGGGGGCACCGGGGGATGCTGAGGAGGGGGCGAGGATGGGCACAGGCTCCAAACCGCAGTGGTTGCCCACAGGCTGCACCTGACTTTGCCACGCTTTAACCCCCAGCGAGGAAGGGGTTAAAGCCAAGTAGTGCAGGTGCTCCTGGAACTGGGAGCACTGGTGGGTGTGGGAGGGGCTGGCTGGAATTAATTTGGTGATGAGGAGAAGCTGTTGGGGTTTTTTGGTGCCAGCAAAGGGATGGTGTTGGGGCACAGGGTTGGGGATGTTCTGGGGTAGGTTTGGTGGTACTGGGGAATCCTCCCTGAGCTTGTGGTGAGGGTGGGGCTGGGGGTGCAAAGCCTGGGGGGGGGCAAAGGGATGCAGGTGAGTGGCTGCATACAAGGCTGCAGCCCTGGCTGGGCGACAGGAGGGGGACAGACCACAGCTCATGGCTCAGCCCCGTGGGGCAAAGGGGCTGTCTGGGTGTCCCCTCTGCCCTGCTGCAAAGGAGGGGTCCTCGCCCACCCTGGGAATGGGCTGAGCCCAGGCTTGCAGCACCTCGTGGGACAGAGGGATGCATGAGAAGGTCCCAATGTCCCTTGTGTGGGGATGTGGGGTGAGTGGTCCCAAATCTCCAGCCCCCGCGTCCGGGAGAGACTCCTGCTGGTGAGGCTCCGGGGGCTGCAGGAGGTGCTGAGCCCGAGGCAGGAATCTTCCCTTGCTCTGCAGCCTCACCTGGAGCCCGTTCTCGGCCACGGCCTCTCCCTGGGTCCCGCTGGGGGGTGGTTGAGCAAGAGCAGAGCATCCCTCTGGAGCGGCCGTGAGCTCAGCGCTCCGCTTCGGGGGGAGCCAGGAAAAGCTCCGCTACTCCTGGCCAAGGGCTGCCTTTCCCTGGCCAAGGGCTGCCTTTCCCAGCCCTCGTCCTGGCTCCAGCTTTGTCTGTGCTTTGTGTGGCTGTTTGCTTCCCGTTCCCGGGCTGGCTGTGCTGGGGAGCCCCCTCCCCAGAGCCCCTTGTCATCCCCAGCCCTGTTGCAGACCCCTGTTCCAGGGAGTGCCCTTTTCCTGGGCAGGGGCGTCCCTTCCTCGGGGTCCCTCTCGCAGCTGTCTCTCCTCCCCTCTGCCGTGGGTTTGGCAGAGTTTCCCAGCAGGCGCTCAGCTGCGAGCCCCCATGTCCTCCCCTAACCCCCGGCTTCCCCCGGCAGAGCGGGGGGCTCTCTGAGCCGGGGAGGGGGGGGGTCAAGGCTGGGAAGGGGGGGCCTGGACAGCGTTTCTGACCAGGCTGCAGGACCTGCTTTCCCAATCCCCTTGCATCCACATCCCGGCTTCCTCCAGCTCCCACCCACCTCCCCGCCACGCCGCTGGCTCCAAAAGTCCGGTTCTGCCTCCCTCCTTCCCTCCCTGCCAGAAGCTGAACGCTGGAGGAGCAGGTCCACAGCTGCGGGCAGCTGGGCGTCCCCGGGATGGGGTCCATGCTCTGTCCCCACTGCCTGTGACCCCTCACAACTTCCATCCCTCCCTTGTGCAGAGACGGTGCCGGAGGGGTCTGGGGGAAGGAGCAGGGGGTGTCTCCAGCACCTGACGGTCTCCCCCACGATGCCACCCCACAGAGGGGTGTTTGTGAGTCTCTGGCTGCTGCTGACCCATGGTTTTGCTGAGTCTCCCCCCAGCACAGGGGGAGCCACCTTAGCCTTCGTCTTCGATGTCACCGGCTCCATGTACGACGACCTGGTGCAGGTGATGGACGGGGCCTCGCGCATCCTGGAGCGGACGCTCAGCAGGACCACCAAGCCCATCAGCAACTACGCCCTGGTCCCCTTCCACGACCCAGGTAGGGCTGGGACAGGGTGAGGGGATGCTTCCCAATGGGGAACGGGGCTGCAAGGAGCCGGGGGGTGGTTCTGGACATGTCTGGGGCTGAAGTGTGCGCTTCCCTTTTTCCCATTTTTAATTCCCTGGTGACAATTGCGGTGGGGGTGGCAGTGGAAGAATGAGCTGCAGCCCGAGGGCATGGTGCTGGACAGTTTCTCCTCAGCTTAATCCCAGTGCTGCTGGCACCCACTTCTGGGTGGCTCTTCTACTTGCAGCCTGTGCCAATCCCCCCAGTCTAATCACGAGGTGGGGGGTGCATTTCTGTGCAAGTCCACAACGTGCTTCCAGATCAGCTCAGTAGAAGCACCACTCACTAAGAGGTTGTGGTAACTTACTGCAGTAATTTCCTTCTGTCCCAGTCTTTGTCTTGGGACTCTTGTGCACACCCATAAACAGAAGCTGCTCTCCTAAAGAGCCCCGACGCCCTACAAGGAGAGCGGGACGAGGCTTTATTCTCGGCAGAAACGCTGGTTTTGAATGAAAATCGCTGGAGCGGGACAGGAAAGGAGACAGAGGCAGTAAACATGTTTCTGCATCGCTTCATTGGGAGCTTCACACATTAGAAAAAGTTGCTAGGTTTGCAGCTAACCCTGGCTGGGACCACTGGGAACGCTGGCACGGGGCCAGTCTGCCCAAACCTACATCTTGCTCATTGCCATGCCAGGGTAGATGCTTAAAGCTCACGTATTCATGGATCCTGTCAGGGTGTTTGAGCTGGGGCAGGAGCTTCGGAACACCAGAGAAGGCTGGTGCTGGTGGCTGGAGAGACTGAGGCGGTGGTGTGTGTGTGTGTTTGCAGAGGTGGGACCCGCCACCCTCACCGCGGACCCTCGGCTCTTCCAGCAGCGCCTGCGGGAGCTCCACGTCCAGGTAGGGTGTCCTCAGCGCCACTGTGCTGCTCTGGGGTTGGCTCGGTGGGAAACATGACCCTGTGTTCCTGCATGGTGGCGGGTCCCAGGAGCAATCCCCGCTACCCTCCGGCTCGAGGCTGAGCTGGGCGTGCTGGGGGCTGACCCACACCGGGGTGGGAATGGGGAGGGTGGGCAATGCAGGTGCTCTGCCCCGGGCTCTCAGCTCACAGCTCTCATCCCAAAGTGGGAATGCTTTCCTGGGGAGAGATTGCGCAAACTCTCCAAGGAACCAAAAATACCGTCTTCTAGAAGTGCTGCTTGAAAATCAATTTTTTTTCAATTTTCTTGGTTTTTTTTTTTTTTTTTTTTTTTTTTTAAACTGTTTCAGCTGCATTCTGCCAGCTGAAACACTCTCTGGGAGTTTACTCATGCGTTATCCATCCCGGCTCCTGCCCTGCCTCCCGTGCGTTGCTAATTCCCTGTGGCGTTTCCCTTCGAATGCAGCTGTGTTTTGGCGGGAGGCGGCTGCAAATCGTTTCGCAGCCCTTTGGGGTGCAAAGCCCAGTGGAAGCCGGAGTCAGTCCTCGCTGTGCCTTTGTGCTTGCCTGGGGTGGCCAGTTCTGTTGCTGTGTGGGTGTGATGGGCTGGGGTGGGCATGCCACGTGCCCGCTGAAGGCGTCTGTCGGAAGAAGCCAGCGGCTTCGATGAGGCTGGGTCTCCACGATTTGTCATTAGTGGTGAGACAGGGCTGGGTCCTCGTGATCCTGTGTGTCCCTGCGGTACCATCACGCCGTTCTGGCTGCGCTTGGGCTGACTCTGGCAAACCAGTGCAATTCCTCCCCCGCGAGCAGCCCGTGAGTGGGCTCCTGCCGGGACCGCAGCAGGTGAGGGCTGAGCACCAGGTGACCGTGTGCCTGTGCCATGTCCCTTGCCGTGTGCTGCAGGGAGGAGGGGACTGCCCGGAGATGAGCGTGGGGGCCATCAGGCTGGCTGTGGAGGTCTCGCACCCCGGCTCCTTCGTCTACGTCTTCTCGGATGCTCGGGCCAAGGACTATGAACAGCAAGAGGAGCTGCTGTGGCTGCTGCAGCACAAGCAGACCCAGGTGAGCAGTGCTGCTTGGGCAGATGCTGCAGCAGCACGACGGCAGCCTCTGGCAATGAGCCACAGCAAGAAACCTCCTGGTGCTGCCTGTTCATGGGGTGAATTCTGCAACCCTTGGGTTGGCTCAGTGTTCTGGGGGCTGATGGACGCTGGCTGCGTCCCTCCCTGGGACGGACAGATGTCCCGTGGCTGTGTGTGATGCTACGGGGAGTGTCGCTGTGGCAGGTGGTGTTCGTGCTGACGGGGGACTGTGGGGACAGGAGCCACCCCGGGTACCGTGTGTACGAGCGCATCGCGGCCACCAGCTCGGGGCAGATCTTCCACTTGGACAAGCAGCAGGTGACGGAGGTGAGCGGGGAGACCTGTGGGAGCAGGGGTGGGGAGGCTGAGGTACGTGGGGTTCAGCCTGGCTCAGTTGCTCTTATATTCTCCCCGAGATGAATCCTTGCACCCAGGACGCCTCTAGATTGCTCAGGGAGCCCTGCTTTAGCCTGAAACCAAAGCAGGGGCTAGAGAAGGCTGGTTGCTCTTGGGCTTGCTGCAGGGCTGCCTGTGTGATCCTTGGGGTGAGCTGCCTCGCTGCCACCCTGTGGGGGGGTGTCTGCTTGGCACTGGGGTCAAAGTGCTCCTCTTTGGGAACCAAGTGGGCGGCCTGGCTGCAGGGAGAGGAGCCTCTCTGCCCGTTCCTGGCCTTGAAGTTCTTGATGGGCAGGAAATCTCACAGACCTAAGGAAGATCAAAGTGCTTTTCTGCCCATTGCTGGGGCAGCATCTCCCAGCAGACCCCCAGCAACAGCCCCTGCCCAGCCTCTAGCAGTTGTGTTTTAATGACTTCTATCCCCATGAGTGAGCTGGGGGGTAATAACACGTCTGCTCTGAGCAGCTGGGCTGGAGCCACCTGGCAACAACAATTACACCAAATTACTCAATTCCTTTCCCACCTGCTCATAGCCAGGACTGTCACCTCCTGCCCCTGTGCTGGCACCCTCCAGACCCAGCTGGATCTGATCCCTTGCCCAGGCACCATTTTGCAGCCATGCTCAAGATTTTGACTCAGTGCAATACAGCCCTGCTCTCAAAATGGCCCCAAAATGGCCGTGTCTGGAGGGAGGATCTGGGTTAATCCTTCCTCAGGTGCTGAAGTGGGTGGAGGAGGCCATCCAGGCCTCCAAGGTCCACTTACTCTCCACGGACCATGAGGATGGTGGGGAGCACACGTGGCCTGTCCCCTTCGATCCCAGCCTGAAGGAGGTCACCATCTCCCTGAGCGGCCCTGCCCCCGAGATCGAGGTCCGGGATCCAGCAGGTAGGAGCCTGGAGAAGGGCAACGGGTGGGGGGGGTGATGTTTTCCCCCACAGAGAGGACAAGTGGGAGGCTGCAGGCATGGGGATTGCCAAACTCTGTGCTGAAAATTTAAATTAAAAAGCAACGAGCTGCAAAACCTTCATTAAGCACTAAGTGCATCTCCTCTGCTCCCCTTCTGGGCTGGCTTTGCATCTGTTTTTTGAAGGGTTTTCTCTCCTGCCCTGGCTGCAAGAGCTGTGGGATGGGCTCTGCACCTCAACGGACCCTGAGGGACGGGGCTCATGATGGGTTGCAGGGACCAGGGGATGGACCAGGGTTGCCCACCCCAGAGGCTCACTCGCTGTTGCAGGAAAGGTCCTTGAGAAAGGCCAAGGTCTGAAGGAACTGCTCAGCATCCCCAACTCAGCCGTGGTGGTGGCTGTGGAGCCCCATGAGCCAGGGACTTGGTCGGTCACGGTAGGCTGGTGCCAGATCGTGCATGTTGTCCCTTACCTGTCCCCTGATGGATATTTAGCTGGCCAGGTGTGGTCTTCCCCCACCCTGCTCCAGCTGGGCAGAGGACATGTGAGCAGGCTGGAAGGGACCAGCTGCAGCCTCCTCTCACCGCTTCCAGACCCAGAGCAGTGGCCGTCACTCGCTGAGGATCACGGGCATCAGCAACATTAACTTTCAAGCCAGTTTCTCCTCCCAGCCGGACTTTGATGCCAGCCAGCCCGGGGAGCGACCGGTGCAGGGTGAGGCCGGTGCTGCCCAGGGACCTGGATGCTGCATCTGGGCTTCTCGCAGCTGGGAATGTGGCTGGGGTGTTTTTTCCCTTCCCTCTCTCCAGGTCTGCCCATCTCTGTGGTGGTGAACTGCACCGGTCTGAAGCCACCTGGGCGCCTGCAGGAGATCGAGCTCTTCAACGCCTCCGGCCATGCCCTCCTCTCGTTGCCCACCCAGCCCCTCTCCAACTCCTCCTCGGGGCAGCTCTGGGTGGGCTCACCGCTCCGCGTCCCCCCAGGCGATTTTCTGCTGAAGATGAAGGGTGAAGACTCCCAGGGCTACCCCCTGCACCGCGTCTCTGGGGTCACCTACACCAGCGTGGTCCCTGGTGAGTGGTCCCCACGCTACCCAAGGGTGATGAGAAGGGACCAGAGGCTTCAGCACTGCCTCTGCTTTGGTTTCTGCTTGAGTATTTTTTTTTTATCCTGCTTCCCAGCACAGATCTGGGTAAGCTCCTGAGGAGTGTTATGTGTATGTGTGTCCCCAACTACTTCCAGGTCTACCCAAAGTGAACATCTCCAGGAAGATCCAGGCTTACAACCGGGAGCCACAGCTGATCTCCTGCTCCGCATGGAGTGAGGTTCCTTTCCACCTGCAGCTCAGCCGTGGTGGGCTGAAGCTCGGGAAGGAGCAGCTCTTCAGGTGAGCCTCTGATTTGGCCCAGTGGGCTCCATGAGGGACCCAACGTGAGCAGCAACAGCCCCCTGAGCTGTGCTGGCTGGAGGGATGATCAGTGCTGGTGGGGTTGCCTGCAAGTTCTGAGCATCCCAAAGCAGCAGCAGAAAATCCTGAGGGATGTGTCTGCAGAGGGGTGGGTGTGCACCCCTTCGCCTGACTCAGATGGAAAAACATCCCAAGGATTTGGAGCAGGGTGGTGGCATAGCAGCCCCAGGACAGGGGTGACCTCGTAGTCTCTCCCTTTCCATAGGAGCTTGGGGAACATCAGCTGGTTGATCCCTGCGGTGTCCAGGAGCGATGAAGGGTTTTATGAGTGCACGGCCACGAGCAAGGTCGGGGTGACACGGGCTCACGCCTACGTCTCTGTCTCGGGTAGGGACAGCTCATGCCAGGCTTCAGTGCTCACGAGTCTCAGGGTCTGTGTCTGGGCATGGGCTCATTTCACCCCACATTTGCAGAGCCGCCACCACGTCTCGTAGCCCCAGGCAACATCACGGCTTTACCAGGCCAAGACGTGGTCATGTCCTGCCTGGTGCTGGGCGACGTGCCCCACAACCTGACGTGGAGCTGGGACGGGAAGGCGGCGCAGCCAGGGGATGGCCGGACCAGGCTGCTGCAGAACCGCTCGCTGGAGATCAGCCGCGTGCGGCCGGGGGACAGGGGCCTGTACGAGTGCGTGGCACGCAACGCCCACGGCACCGCCACCGCCGCCCTCTGGCTCTTCATCCAGGGTAGGCTTGGGGACCCTGCCTCCTGCCCTGGGTGATGCCTCGCCGTGTGGGCAGGTGATCGGTGGCACCTCAGGGGCTGAGCCCTTCTCCAACCCTGCACAGAGGCTCCATGGGTGCGGGTGGACCCCAGCCCTCAGCATTTCAGCAGAGGCCAGGAGCTGCGGCTGAACTGCACGGCCGGGGGCCATCCCCCACCCCGCGTCACCTGGAAGCGCTGGGGATGGGCACTGGAGCAAGACAAGAGGTAAACCCTGGGGACCTGAGTGCCTTCATTCTCCCTGGGGATGGTGATTCCCTATGCAGGGGTGCACAGGCTGAAGGAGAGGGGATTGGGGTTGCCCAAAGCTCTGGAAAGAGCAAGGCATTGCGATATCCCCAGTCCATGCACCTGAAAGGGTTGGTGTGCTGCTGGACTTAATTTCAGATGTTTAT
Organism: Trogon surrucura; assembly: GCA_020746105.1. Classification (NCBI taxonomy): domain Eukaryota; kingdom Metazoa; phylum Chordata; class Aves; order Trogoniformes; family Trogonidae; genus Trogon; species Trogon surrucura. Next base: position 6,615,461 of record CM036636.1, read on the forward strand.
TTTTAAGCTGTCTTGCCTTATCCAAGTCACTGTCCCCACCAAGAGGGACTCGAGATGCTTTGCATGTCTGGTGTGCGCTCAAATCTTAAAATACTCCTTGTGCTTCTCTTTTATCTCTTCTGATTTTTTGCTTCTGCCTCCCCACCCATGTCAAACTGTGAGTGTGAGAGTGGACTTTGGGGAAGGTGTTTTTTCTTTGGTTTTTGGTTGTTTTTTTTTCATTGCTTTGGAGATGAAAAAGCCCAATTCTCAATGCTTCTCCCTGGTTCAAAGCAACATCTTTGCTTGCAGCAGCCGATGGAGCTGGCTTTAAGTACCAACCCACGTCTATCAAATGCCCAGCACTTACCGTGTGGGTGGGATGGCCTTAAGCTGGCTCAATTACTTCAACATGGATTTTTTTAATCAGCTCTGTTTTTACAAGGCTCTTTCTCCCTCTCTCCCCGTTTGCTGCAGGGTTTTCACAGATGCTCAGGGTACCCTGCACATCAGGGCTGCCGTCCCAGAGGATGCAGGGAATTACAACTGCTACGCCAGCAGCGCGCTGGGCTGGGCTGAACAGATCGTCACCCTAGAGTTCTCTGGTACCTGTTCTCTGCCAGATGCAGCACCCCGAAAAGGGCTCAGAGCTGCTACAGGAGAGATTTATTATCCCTCCTTGCTGCACTTTGGCTGCCCGGCTGGGACTTTGCGGCGTGCGAGCTGTGGGATGGGGTGGTCTGTGGTGGAGGGTGTTGGGGGCAGCTCTTGGGGTTCTGGGGTCCCCTCGGTGCTGCGGGCAGTCACCGCAGCCATCTCTCTTCCCGCTGTGCAGAGTCTCCTGCTGTCCTGGCAGTGACACCCAGCCTGAAGGCGCTGGTGGGAGAAGACGTGACCCTGGAGTGCTGGGTTTCAGGGGTCCCCCCACCCCACGTCGCATGGTACAAAGGTGAGACTGGGACCAAGCTGGGGAGCAAATCCCCTCCATGTGCTGGGGGCCCTCCAGGGATGTCGCATGTGGGGTCCTCCAGACCAGCAGTGGGAGAGACCCCCCCCGGAGGCACTGGGGGTGCTGATGCGGGGGTCTCGGTACAGGCGAGGAGGTGGTGGCAGCGTTCCCACCCGGCACCCAGCGTGCCGCCCTGCGGCTGCAGGCGGTACGGGAGGAGGACGCAGGGCAATATGTCTGCGAGGCTCTCGGCAAGGCTGGCGTCACCTTCGATAGCACTGTGCTGGACGTGGGGTGTAAGTCTCTGCCTCCCCTTTTGGGTGCCACCGAGCACTCGAGCTTATTTCCACTGCTCTCTCTCCCAGCTCAGCTCCACTTGCTGCTTCCCAGCTCCTGGGTTCAGTGGTCAGTCCGAGCAGGCTGAAGCCTGGTGGGATTTCCAAGGGTCAGGAGGAGGGGAAGAGGCTGAAGAAGCGGCAGAAGACGCTGCAGATGCTATTATATGGGGACATGACAGTTTGGGGCAAGACTGGGGGTGCGAAGTGCAATTAAGGGGATGGGTTGGATTAGGTGGAGGTTGGGGCTGACTTCTGTGTGTCTGAAAAATCCAGGTAACCCAACTAATGCTCAGGGCTTCAAACCAGAGGCAGTGGGGATGGAAGAGCCTGGGGGAGGAGGAGGAGAGGATGTTCTGAGTTGGGGCAGTAAGTTTTGAAGCAGTTAAAGATGGAAAACTGCAAGAGATTTTGCTGAGCTAGGAGTGCTGAGTGTAACTGGAAGGGTTGGAAACTCCAATGGCTTTAACAGCTTTGCAAAAACACCAAATGCTTTAAGTCAACCTTGCAATTTTTTGGGGCACCTGGCTTGTGGGTTTGCAGCCCCATCTCTCACTCGGGCTCAGTTGTGCAGAGCGTGCTGTGGGGAAGCCAGGCAGTTGGACCGAGCCCCATCTCTGCTGTTCTCTTCTGCAGCTGCCCCTCACTTTCCAGAGCCCTTGGAGGATGTGATGGTTGAGGTTGGGGAGAGCGTGAGCCTGCTGTGCCGCGGGGAGGGCTCTCCCCCACCACGGGTCGCCTGGTACCGGCAGGACGGAGAACCGGTGCCAGGCTGGCACGAGCCGCGGGGTGTTTCCAGCCAGCTGGAGGCTGCCGAGCTCCTCATCGACAGTAAGAGTGTATCTTGGCGTGGTGGAGAGCGCCCATGGGCATCCCGCCCGTGTTCGTGCTTACGGTGTCACCCTTGGGTGCTCTCCAGGCGCCTCGCTGGATGACCAAGCCATCTACATCTGCGAAGCTCAGAACGAGTTTGGGAAAATCCAGATGGAGGTCAAGCTTGCGGTCACTGGACACGGTTTGCTTTTACGTGCTTTTTTTGAGTGTATCGATCCGGGCTGCTGCCAGCACTGGCTGCGCCGGCAGCGAGCGACTGGCAGGTGCCTGCAGCCACGTCTGCTCCCCAGGCGGCTGCTCTGAACACTCAGCAACCCCCCCCTTAGAGCAGGGTTTGGATAATGCTCTTCCACCTCTGGCTTAATGAGCTGACATGCGCTTGAACCCAAATTGTAGATAAATATCCCCAAAATTCTTGGGAGAGCTGAATGATGGAGCTGGCTTGTGCCGAGCCAAGGTCTGGGACCCTTGGAAGAAAGGCGATCCAGATCTGTTCTTGTAAGTGTTCCTGGCCAGTTTATCTCCAGTTAATATTGTTTCTCTTTCCCCTTTCTCAAGCAGCCCCAGAAATAGCTCTCACATCCCCTGTGGTCCATGCGCTCCCTGGCCAGCCCGTGTCACTGCCTTGTGTGATCCTCACTGGGAAGCCGTTCCCGGAGCGTCGCTGGCTGAAGGATGGGCAACCGGTGAGGCTTCCATGTCCAACAGGGGGTGGGTGGGTGGGGAGCTATGAGCACAGCCCTGTGGCAAGATCTTTTCTGCACAATGGGTGCCCCAACATCTCAGGCCTGCTGAAGATGCCAGGGGGGCATTTGGGTTGGGAGGGTGACGAGTTTATCGCTGCATCAGGATGTCCCTACTGCTCAAGGATCAGTTTCTAGATGTGGCCCAAAGACTGGTAATACAGTAACGTTTGATTCCCCGTCTGTCCTACTTTCTGCTCTCTGCCCATGCCCAGGTAGCCCAAAGTGGCCGCTACTCCATCCGGGCTGATGGGAGCCTGCACGTGGACCAGGCGTTGCAGGGGGATGCGGGGAAGTTCACCTGTGAGGTGACCAATGCCCTCGGCTCCCACAGCCAGGACATGTCCCTCATCATCCATGGTACGTGCAGTGTGATGTCCCCACTCTGCAGTCACCGCTCTGTGGGTGCCCTGTGCACTTCTTAAGCAGCAAAGCACCTGTCTTTGGTGGGCATGGCCCTGGCTAAACAGGATGAGACATTTCTCTTCCTTCCCAGTTCCTCCCAGCATTGAGCTTGGCCCTGTCCTCATCAGTGCCACTGAGGGAGTGGCTGTCACCCTGCGATGCAATGCCACTGGTGTGCCACCCCCGACTGTCACCTGGGCAAAGGTAGGTAAGAGGATGGGCAGGCTGCCACCCCACTGCCAGCCAGGCTCTGGGTCAGCCTTGGGTGTGGAATAAGGTGTTTGGAATGGACATACCACGCCTGTGTGGCTGTGGCTCCCCTGGGAAGTGGCACTCAGTGCCTGGTGAAGCTGGGACCCCAGGACAAAGCTTGTCCTGAGGGGTCGAGAGCCCTCTTATCACACTTGGGATGCTCAGCTTGTGGGAGAGTCTCTGCCATCTTCCCTTCTCCCTTTGCTTTCCTCTGCAGGGCACAGAAGGCATCTTACTGAGCCCACGCTACCACCTCAGCCCTGATGGGACCCTCTTGATCCCTTCACCTTCTCCTGAGGATGCTGGGACCTACTTCTGCACAGCTGCCAACACGGCAGGCTTCTCCAGCAGGGAGATGCAGCTCTCTGTCAGCAGTGAGTGCCTGGGACTGGTCCTGGCATCAGTTCCCAGTAAAGCAGGTCCAGCGGGTGGCTGGTGGGGAGAGCATGACCTGTGGACCCTCTTAGCTTCCTTGGGCTACCCAGCCAGGTGCCAGATGGGTTTGCAGAGTGGGAAGAGCAGCAATGAGGGTTGTGGGGCACCTGAAGTGTTCCTGCACCAGCCATGCTCCTTTCTCCACCCAGCAAAGCCCAGGATCAGTGTGAACGGATCGCAGGTGTCAGAGCCCGTAACCATCCTGGCTGTGCTTGGGCAGGAGACCACGCTGCCCTGCGAGGTTCAAGGCAATCCCCCTCCCTTGGTAGTGTGGAGCCGGGAGTCCCAGCCACTGCCTCTCGCTTCCACGAGGTAAGGAGGGCTGTGGGGGCTGGGGCCATGCTCTTTTGGCTTTGTGCATCTCCCCAGAGGGTTGTTGGGTCTGTGAAGGGACTCAGCTGCTTGGTGGTGAAATGCAAAGGGCATCCTCAGCATCAAGTGGCCGGTGCTCAATGCTCTGGCAGGAGCCAAGGCAGATGAGCAGCACGGCGTTAGCTCTGTTCTCCTTGAAGAGTAGAACAAGAATCACTAGGCGTTTTTTTTCATCAGAAGAACATCTGCTGGGATGGAGCAGCTGCTCCCAACCGCATGCACGCTCCTACCGGGCACAGGTTTGCCTTGGGAAGAGAAGGCGGCTCCAGAGCAGCTCGTCAGCCTGTCCGCCCTCATGCACATTCCTGCCTCATGCTGTCACAGTGCTGGAGGCAGACAGGCCATGGTTGTGCCTGGGGATGGTGGACCTCTGCAGGAGGTATTGGATCAGGGCTTGACCCTGCTCAGCACCCGGCTGACTGCAGAGCTCCGAGGAGGAGGAGTTTTTAAGTCTGGAGGAGGAGAACAGGGTGGACAGGAGGACAGGCAGCTGGGGAGGCTGGCAGTGCTGCAGCCTTTGCAGCCCATGTGTCAGCGTGACTTCATGAGCTTTAGGCATCAAAATGCTCCTGGGACAGTGCTTGGCAGAAATACGTTTGTGAGCCCAGAGGTGGTTTCTCTGCACTGGGGTGTGGGTTTAAAAGCCGATTCTGTTCCGGTGGGTGACTTCTGGAAGGCAAAATTCCCTTCTTGATGGTGTTGAGGCTGATAGCAGTCATGGTGCAGTCATTTAATGTGATTCAATGAGAGAAGATATCCTGGAGAATGGTTGGAGATGTGTTTATTAAGTGTCTTACCCTTTGGAAGCTTTCTCAGTGTGTCAGTACCACGCTGGAGGGGGCAATCTCTTCTTCCCCTGCACCTGAGCACTGCTGTGGCCTGGGGCAGCAGGGTGGCATCCTGGTCTTGCTCTTCTGGAAGGGTTGCGTTTCCTTGTTGTTCTTGTCTTCTTTCCCATGACTGCTCCTGGTTGACCTGTGCTGCTCCCTATATGTCAGGTGTCTTGTCCTCATGTGCCTGGGTGATTTATGAGAGCACAGGAGGAGGAATCTGCAGCAGTGGGCTGAGATGATGTTATGTCTGTGGAGCACAGACAGTGCTGGGAGAGAGAACGTGGCCAGCTCCAGCTGCAGGGGTCGTGCTCTGCAGGGATCCCCATCCGGCTTCATCCCTCTGGGTGGGTGGCTCGTGCCGCTGCCTCGTGCTGAGCTCCTGCAGGAGCTGAGCAAAGGGGATTTGCACCCATGGACAGCTCTGTCATCCTGCTTGCACAGGAGGGGGCCCTGGGGAACCTTCTCTTGGCTGTCTCAAGGCAATGGTGAGCCCTCAGCGCAGGGGTTGGTGATGGAGGACACGGCTTTTCCATCCAGATCTTCTGTCTCCTCTTCCTCAAGGTACAGCATCCTCCCGTCAGGGTCCCTCCTGCTGTCCGAGCCCCAGGTGACAGACACCGGACTCTACACCTGCACGGCCACGAACACCGCGGGGAACGCCTCGCTCGGCTACAGCCTGCACGTCCAAGGTTCCCATCCGCTGGCTGAAATGCTCCTCCCATGGGCTGTGGGTCTTAATGTACCACCGGGGTCCTGCAGCCCACAAGCCCTTGGCTGCTCCCACATCCCCATACCAGGGCCTGAGGGGGGGCCCAGCCTGAGGTCCCCTTTCCTCCCAGCTCCCCCCAAGGTGCTGATCGGTGATGGAGAAAGTCACCTGACGGCTGTCGCCAACAACTCCCTGAGGATTCGCTGCCAAGCCTCGGGCATCCCCACGCCCCGGATCCAGTGAGTGCTGTGGAACAGGGTGGGGGGTCCTGCCCATATTGCCCTGAGTAACCTCAGGGTCTGTGTAACTCCCTGGGGTGCTCTGTACCCCAACACGCAAAGCTGCGGTGGAGCTCGGGACCTCTGACTTAAGGTATCCCTTTGGATAGGAGATACTTATTTCTGCAGCCCCTTTCCAGGTGACAAGGACAGTCTTTGCTGCCAGAATCCCACCATTCCCTCCTTTGGGGGGCAGAAAGAGAGGCTGGCAGGGCAGACCAAGGACTTGTTGCTTGTCCCCTTCCTCGCAGGTGGCTGAAGGACGGGCGTGCACTGGGCAAACGGGACAGCGCGATGGTGTCCGAGGACGGCGGGACTCTGCTGATCACCCGTGTGGGGCTCAGTCACGAAGGGCTCTACATCTGTCAGGGCAGCAACTGGGCAGGGGTGGCCCAGGCGGAGGTGCAGGTTTCAGTGCAAGGTGAGTGCAGGTGCCCATTCCAGGGAAGGTGGCTGGCTTGGCCTTGTGTTTTGGGACATGTATAGTCACTAACTTGATCCGCTGACCTTTGCTGATGAGTGTGGGAGCTGATGGCCCCTGGCACTGTGGTAAACCACACCATCCACCCTGAATGAGGGCTTCCCAGTGGAGGGTTTACCCCCAGCCCCATTTCCCCTCCGGTCGGAGAACCCCTCAGTCAGCACTGCGGGATGTGGTGCTGAAGGTGCCGGGGGAGAAACCAGTCAGGGAGCTGAAATCTCTGCCCCAGAAAGATAAATATCACATTGGGGCAGGGATCAAATCTGCTAGCTGACTTGGGGAACAGCAGTGGCCCCGTGTGGTGATGTGGTCCCGTCCCAGAATGGTGAGCAAGCCCTGGCCCCTGGACACTGCTCTCCCGGGACTCAGTGAGCGTCAACAGCCCCGGGCGAGCCCGGCAGTGCCCCACGGCTCTGTGCTGTGCTGATGACTGTGTGCTGCCTTGCAGTGCCTCCCAACATCGAACCCAGCGAAGTGGAGCTGACCGTCCCGGAGAATGGCACGGCATCCCTGGAGTGCTTGGCCTCGGGGCTGCCTGCTCCGGGTGAGTTGGTCCTCACCCTCAGCTCTTACATGTCCCTGGGGCTTTCCCTGGTCCCCCTGGGCAAGAGGGGCAGCAGCATCCCTCCTTACAGCTCGGCTCCCTGCTTCCCTCCAGACATCGCTTGGTACAAGGGGCGTGAGCAGATCTCGGCTGGACCAGGTCGGACTTTGTCCAGGGATGGGAAGCGCCTGGAGATCCTGCATGCCCGCTTCTCTGACGCTGGCAGCTACCGCTGCGTGGCCTCCAACGTGGCTGGTGTCGCTGAGCTCTGGTACAGCCTGCAGGTGACTGGTGAGTGTGGTGACACAGGGAAGGACTGGGTGCTTCCCACTGCCTAGCACCTCTCATGTGTGCGTGGGACCAGCTGAGCTGCTCGAGATGTGTCCCTGGAAGATGGCTTTAGCAGATCCACTGTCCTCTGTCTTGTTTGCAATTCCAGCCACCCAGTCCCCCGTGTTTGTCCCAAATAATGTCCTAGAAAATCATGGCCCCACAGATGGGTACTGCCTGGTCCACATCATGGTGTCTCATACCTCTCCCACTCCTTTTGCAACCTGCTGCTCCTGGTGATGTTTCTCTCCCCCTCAGTGTCCCCCAGGATCACAGCTGGCCCCAGTCCCCTCACAGTGGTGGTGAACGAGCCGGTGACACTGGAGTGCGATGCCACAGGGACCCCAGCCCCAGCGCTGCTGTGGCTGAAGGACGGCAATCCGGTGCCCAGTGAGGTGGAGGGTGGCCCTCAGGTGAGACAGCTTCTGGTGGAGTGGGGCTAACTGGGGACATTTCTCTTGGAAGAGGCTCCTTTTTCTTGTTCTACTTTCTAAAAAATGATTGCTGGAGCTGAGTGGGGGCAAGGTTGCCCAGACCTGCCCCATTTTTGGTCCATGAGAGCATGGACCTGCTCAGCCCTGCGCTGGATGTCCTGCCACAAGGGGCGTGGATGGCCAGAGGGTCCCAGGGGTGTGATGAGGATGGGCTCAAGGCAGGTTTATGCCCACCCATCCCTGTTCCTGCCTGCCGGTTTGCAGCCCAGCTGCCTGCCAGTCTCTGGTTTTGTGTGTTCATCTGGGTTCTTTCTGCATACTGGGCGAGCACAGATCCTCTCTGGAGGGCGTGTGCTATCCCTGCCTGCCGCTCGCCTCCACGACTCGGGGACCTACACGTGTGTAGCCAGCAGCACAGCAGGGGAGGACAGACATGAGGCCACCCTCGAGGTGTGGTGTAAGTACCCCCGTGCATCCCTGGCTCCTGCCCACCAGCGTGGCTCTGGGGCTGAAGGCAATGCTTGGGGCTGCTCCCCCATCGCCTTGTCAGCTCGCAGGGCTGGAGGGGTACCAAAGGGAGTGATTTGGGGAAGGTGTTGCCTTCTTGATTTGTTTTACAGTATCCCCCACCACCCTGGGTGAGGAGGAGAATGTCTCTGTCATTGCCAACCAGTCGGTGACCCTGGAGTGCTCGGTCTCTGGGGTTCCCCTTTGGGGGTCCTTCTGGCTGAAGGATGGGATCTTACTCACACCAACACTGGGCATGCAGCTATCTGCAGAGGGGACTGTGCTCCAGGTGACATTTCTCGGTATTGCAGAGGATGGAAGGGAAAAGAGGGCTTTGAAAATCCCCATCTCCCCCCTCCCCACCCTTGGGAGAGAGTAAGTGTGGGGGCAGGTGATGTCCATCCCTGCTGCTGGTGGCTCAGCACCATTCCCACCCCTCACCCTGATCTCTTCCCAAATTCCCCCATGAAGTAGGGGGCTGCATGGCTCTGGCTCTGCTGCAGAGCATCTCGGTGTTTCTGCTTGCTCTGGCAGATCGGGCGAGCTACTGTGCAGGATGCGGGCAGGTACACGTGTCGGGCACCCAGCCACCCGGAGAGACACTACAACCTCAACGTGTGGGGTAAGGCCACTGTGGCTGACACAGCCCATCAGGGGCAAATACAGCATGTGCATACATGTTATATTATTATACTATTTAATTGTATGTATGATACGTACCTGGTGTAATTGACTGGCTTGGAAAACAATAAGCTCAAACTATTAAAGGTCTGCAAAAGGATGGAGCTGGAGGTGGTAGGGAATCCCCGTCAGAGTGGGTGTCAGAAGGGAAAAAGCTAACGTTTGCATGAGCCTTGCGGGGACATTTCAGTGATGATGCAGGAGAGGTGTCCTTCCAAAATTTGGACAGGAGAGCGAAGGGATTTCCTTGCCATTGCCAGGGCTTCTCTGTCCTTTCTTTGCACTTAACCAGTGCAGAGGTTGCTGCAAGTATTGTCCCCCTTCTTTCCCTGTGCATGAGCCAGGAGGATGCCAGTGGCACCACCTGCTCTTGCTCGCTCGATTCGACCATCCTTGCAACCTCCTGGCTCATTCAGCACGTCCACAGTGCCGAGGGCTGAGCCAGGGTCTGGCTTTTCTCAGGGATGCTCTAGGCCAGTTGGTGCAAGTCCTGCAGGCAGGTAGCCAGGGAGTGGAGAAAATCCAGTTCTCCCGATCCGGGCTTGTTCCTGCGATCCCTTCCCAGGGAAACGTTTGCACGTCTGGTGTCCTGGCTCGGGTGGATTGTTTGGGTTCTGCTGTTTTTGTTTTCCAGGGGTTTCTGGGTGTTGGGGTTTTTCTTTTACAAACTGATATCCCTCATGGGAAGGAGTTACCATTTTCCAGCCAGCTGCATTTATGAGCAACTGAGAACAGCATCCGGTAATGGAAAGAGTTAGGTAACCCTCCCAGAGAGCAGTGCTACCTAATATGGCTGTGTCTGGCCAACCTGGGCTTGGCCTGCCCGTGGGGCTGGCGTGGGATGCTCGGCCATCCTCTGCCGTAGGCCACCTGCAATTAAAAGCATCGCTTGCTTAATAACTGGAGAGTCAGGATTATCATTTCCACATGGAGCCAGTGCAGGGGAGGCTTGTCGTTTCGTTGTGCATGCGGTGTGTAGGCAGCAGGATGGAGCTCTGTTGGGGAGCTGCCCCTCTCCTCTTGTCCGGTGCCATCAGCGAGCTGCTCCTCTCCTCTCACCCCCTGCAGTGCCCCCGTCCTTCTCCTCGGCAGAGCCCACCACTGTGTCCGTGCTGGAGGGGCAGTCTGTCAGGCTGACCTGCGAGTGCCACGGGATCCCCTTCCCCACCCTGAGCTGGTGGAAGGACGGTAGGGTCCTGCTCCTTGGCCTCATCCCTCCACATGCCTGTGTTGACCCACCAGACAGATGTTTGTCTCCTTAGAGCAAGGAGTGCTTTATGTTGAGATATATCCAGCTTCTGGGTCCCATTGGGAACCTGAGAGGAGGCTGCTGTCCCCTTCCCTGGGCAGGCGAGCCCATCTCCGCCCAGCCCAGGAGCCCGAAGCTGGTGTCCACAGGAGGGACCATGCTGTATGTTGAGAAGGCACGGCTGGTGGACAAGGGGACATACACCTGCGAGTGCAGGAATGCCGCTGGCAGCAGCAGCAAGGAGCATCACCTGGAGGTGCACGGTGAGCTGGGAGGTCCCAGAAACACAGAGGGCCCAGGGGGTGGCTGAAGGTCCCATGATCTCTTGGACACTTGCATGTGGCCAAGGGAGTCGCTACCAGCGTCACCTTCACTCTGTGTCCCTCTGCCCGCAGCGCTGCCGAGGACCCAGGGCAGCAGCAAATCCCCGAGGAAGGTTTCTGTCATCAAGGCTGGTGAGACGGTTTTGGAGTGCGAGGCTTTGGGGACGCCACCACCCACGGTGACATGGGTGAAGGACGGGCAGCCTGTGGCTGGCGGGGACGGGCTCCTGCTCACAGATCAAGGGAGGCGGCTGCACATCCCCAAGGCAGAGGTTGCCCATGCCGGACGCTACACTTGCCTGTTGGCAAACACAACGGGGCAGGAGCAGAGGGAGTTTGATGTTGTGGTGCATGGTAAGGGCACGGGACAGGGCTGCTGGCTGGGGATACGGATGTAGGCGGGCTCGGGAGGTTGGTGGTGTCCCACCACATGTTTGCAGCATCAGCACAAAGAGCAACCTGACACGGAGCAGATCTTGGGCAAACCAGCACATAGAAGGTGCAGGCTCCAGACATAGCTGTAGGGCTGGATCCATCAGGCAGGAGTTTCTTTCTCGGCTCATCAGAGCAGACCTTCTCACTCGTCATAAAATCATCTGTTTCCCAGGGACTTGGGGAAACCTCATAGGTCAAGGTACCAAACACTTGAGCTGAAAAAGGCCTGAGGTGGCTCAGGGCGTGTGGCCAGCTTGGTGTCACACCTGGAAGTGTGGGCTTGGGGGTGCAGGTAAGTGGCACATACTTGCTGTAGGCCACCTGTCCCGTAACGCCTTCAAAGCAAACAACTTCAGGTGGTGCTGCTGATCCTGGACTTGTGTCCTCAAACTGTACAGAGCAGGAGGTTGGGAACAAGCGGGGTTCACCCAGTTTTCCCACTTTGCTTTGCTCCTTTGCTGTCCCAGCTACTTTGCAAATGGATGTCTGTCCTTTTCTGCATCTGCAGTTCCTCCTGAATTCATTCACGGATCAGGACAGACAATGAATATCAGCGTCCCTCTGCAAGGTTCCCTGACACTGACCTGTGAGGCCGCTGGTCTTCCCCTGCCCACAGTCACCTGGTACTGGGATGGCTCTCCTGTCACCCCCAGCGAGCACACACATGTGCTTTCAGGTCAGGGATGAGGCATGGATGCTGTGGGAGATGAGTGCTTCCAGAACGTGTTTTGCCCCAGCACTGATGTGTTTAAACACGGTGGAGCTCCATCGCTGCAGGAGCACTGCTGGGATAGGCTGGTGCCTGGATCAGGGCTCTGAGACCTTTCTGCTCCGTGCTTTCAGGGGGCTTGGTGCTGAGGCTCACCCGTGCACGAGCCCAGGATGGAGGACACTATTCCTGCCTGGCCAGCAATGTAGCTGGGGAGGCCAGGAAGCATTTCTTCGTGGAGGTCCTAGGTAAGGAAAGGTCCTTCATCTGATGCAGGATTCATGGTGGGATTTCACCCTTGTAGGAATGGGCTCGAGTTAAGACTGGGCGTGGTGGAAGCTGCAGTGCTGAAGTCCAACATGTGTCGATACGCTCAGAGGCTCAGTGAAGCTGGCCAGCTGCTGAGACCCCTGCTGGTTTGTGTTCCTAGTTCCTCCCCACATCGAGAATGCAAGTGAAGAAGAGACCCTCAAAGTGCCTGAGGGTCACTCTGTCACCTGGTCCTGCCTGGCTGCGGGTGAGCACCACGGAGGGATGGGAGATGGTGTGAGCAGGTGGGAAATGGGGCTCAGGGACCCAAGTGTCCCTTTGGGGTGTGGAGCAGATGGATGGCTCCAGTCGATGACATGAAAATAGCTGAAACTGGCTGAAGAGAGCTTTTTGGGCTGGTTCCTGGCTCTGCAGTTGGGCTGTCCGGGAAGCGCTGGGCCCGCGAGGGGAACTTGTTCCACAACGTAAGCCCCGATCCTTCCCGAAGGGAGCAAAATTCCTCTAATCTGGTTTCGCCTTTAGAGAGGGGAATAATTAATCACCTCCTACTCAGGACAGTTTTCTTTCTTCTTGCTGGCTCATCCTGCAGCCTCTGAAAACCTGATCCAGATCATGATCATTTTGGATTTGATCTGATGTCTCCGCTTCCCAGAAAAACTCCGTTGCAGTGACCCCGGTCAGGCTGTGCTCATGCACAGAAAAATTTTGCATGAAGGCCAAAACCTGCTTTCCATCCCACACAGGCAACCCCCAGCCTAAGATCACCTGGATGAAAGACGGCCACCCTCTACCCAGCGGAGACACTTTCTCCATCTCCTCTGATGGCTCTGTGCTCCACATCCCCCGAGCTTCCCTCTCTGATGCTGGCCGCTACTCCTGCCTGGCCTCCAGCTCTGTGGCAAATGAAACCAAGCACTACCTGCTAGATGTTTTGGGTATGAGATGCCTTTGGATAGAGGCAGAGTCCAACTCCCTGAACTTGGATCAGGCTCTCTGGAGGGGGGCATGAGGCACTGGGAAGTCTAGGTGGGTGCTCTGTTACATCTCTGCAGCCGGTCCTACCTTTGCTGGAGTTGCCCATGATGCTGCTGCAGAAGAAGTCACAGTGATCATCAACAACCCCATCTCCCTGGTCTGCGAGGCTCTGACATACCCATCTCCCAACATCACCTGGCTCAAGGATGAGGTTCCTCTCAAAGCATCCAGAAATGTTCTCCTGCTCCCTGGTACTGTGCTGGTGTCCACTGCCTCTGCATGGCTGTGGTGGCCCCTTGCTGCATGGCTGGGGGAGTGGGAGTGGGACCTTTTCTTAGTCTGGCTGTGGTCCAGGGCAGTGGGATGGTGAGAAGTCATCAGGTCCTGCAGCACCTGCGAGGCTCAGGCCATCTGGTGGGTGCTGCTCTTCCATGTGCTGCATCATCTGGCAATAGCTAGAGCCTCCTTGGCAACATCAGTGAGACAGTGCTAGTTATTATAAGCCTGGAAACTGGGCTCTAAAAGAGCATTAGAACCTCTCAGCTCAGGCTTGTTAGGTGATGAGCATGTCCCTTAAGATGTCTTCTTGTGCTGCATGGGGGTAGACAGCCGTGGCTGTGAGTGGTGACCCTCTCAGGAGACACTCTTTGCCCAGGTGGTCACGGGCTGCAGATCCTGAATGCCCAGGAAGAGGACGCAGGCATGTACAGTTGCATCGTGGCCAGCGAAGCTGGGGAGGCTGTGAAGAACTACGCTGTGAAGGTCCTGGGTGCGGGAACTCTCCTTGTCCTTCCCGTTTTCTGCAGTGACCCCATTGCTGTAACCAAGCCAGTGCCCCGTCCTTCCCTTCCCATGCCGTCATCCCAGGGAGCTCCACCTCATGCAGTTGGTGCTCAGTCATGCACATATGTCCTCAAAAAGCTACTGGTCTACCCTGGGGAGGGCAAAGGGGACCATCTGGGTGTGTCAGGGGCACCCTGAGATGCTGCTGGTTGCTGATCAGGGCAGAGCACAGTTGTTGGGGGTTCTTCTCGCATCCGCTGTCATCTCTCCCCTCTAGTTCCTCCTTCGATTGCCGGGGATGACCCTTTGGGGGAATTTGGAGTGAAAGAGGTGAAAACCAGAGTCAACAGCACGGTGATGCTGGAGTGTGAGACCTGGGCTGTGCCTGAGCCGACCATCCGGTGGTACAAGGACAAGCAGGTGGGGTCTGAACTGTGGCCAGAGAGGAGCTGCTGGTTTTGGGGACCCTCCCAGGTGGATGGAGGGGAGAAATACCATTTCAGTCCCTGGCTGGGCTCTGTCCCACTTGTGGGTATGTAATCCTCCTTCTGTCCTGTTTCTTCCCTTCCGGGTAGCTCCTGGAAAGTGCTGGCCATCTCCAGATCCTCAGTGAGGGGCAGGTCCTTCAGATCAAACCAGCTGGCATCTCGGATTCGGGGCACTACACCTGCGTGGCCACCAATGCTGTGGGAGAAGATGACAGGGACTTCATTGTGCATGTCCAAGGTGAGCCCTGGGCAGGCAGCCAGTGCCCAGAGCAGTGGGCGTCCTTGGTGGGAGCAGAGCAGGAAGAGTTTATGTCTGCTGGAAAACAAATATCTCCTTGGTCCTGGTCAGACCTGGGCACATGCTCTGGTCACATCTGGGGCTATGACTCCCTGTTCCCCACAGCTGACCACAGCCTGTCCCTGCAGTGCCACCCCTCTTCCAGCAGCAGACAAGCCCCAGTGAAGCCCTTGAGCTCTTCTACCGGGAGGAAGACCAGGATGGGGAGGTGACAGAGCACCGGCAGGCTGTCCTTGACCAGCCAACTGCTCTCTACTGTGACACCAATGCCATCCCACCCCCCCCAGCTCACCTGGTACAAGGATGGGGACCCTCTCTTCCCTGGACCAGGGGTGCTGATGCTGCTAGGTAATGGGCATGGACCCTTGCGGTGGGGTTTGGGGAGGATTCCTGCAGCATCTTGGTGGGTTGGGAGTATCCATAGCATGGAGAAGGTTCCTGTGGGACCTGTGGGGTCACTGGGGCTGTGCAGGGGTGTGCAGAGCCTTCCTCATCCCCTGCCCCAATCCTTCCCTGCGCCACAGGGGGCCGGGTGCTGCAGCTGTCCGCGGTGCGGGAGGAGGATGCGGGCAGGTACACGTGTGTGGCGGCCAATGCGGCAGGACAGGATCGCCTGCACTACGAGCTGGAGGTGCTGGGTGAGTGTGGGGACAGGGTGGGGGGATACATGGAGGCTTGTGGCAGCCCCATAACTATGTGCTTCCAGCTGCCCCTGCCATCCATGGTGGCACAGAAGACCTGGCTGAGGAGGTGACGGCTGCCATCAACAGCACCATTCACCTCAAGTGCGAAGCCACCGGGCACCCAGTGCCCACAGTGTCCTGGCTGTGGAACGATGTCCCCATTGTGGTCAGTCCACGACATGAGCTCTTGGAGGGTGGCACGGTCTTGCAGGTCAGTGTCACCCTGGGCAGGGTGGCTGTGCTGGGAGGGTCACAGGAGACAGTGAGTAGAGAAGAGGGGTCACTCTTCCCTCCCCAAGGAAGAGGTTGCCCTGGTCTTGCCAAGTGCTGAGGTCCCCATGGGAACCCCAGCAGCTCCCTGGCACAGGGCAGCACTCAGCGGGGCTCTGCTGCCCCTTTGCAGGTGACTGCTTTGGAGGTGGATGACACTGGCAGCTACACGTGTGTGGCTGAGAACCCAGCTGGCTCAGCTGAGAAGCACTTTGCCCTCACTGTGCAGGGTAAGGCAGCCCTAGCGACCCTTCCTCAGGCTGCTGATTTACCCCTCTCCTCCTCCTCTTCCTTCTCCTTCTCTGCCACCTGGAGTCTCTCATGGCTCTTGAACCTCCATCCCCTCGTGCGTTTCATGCTGTCCCTGTGTGAGGAGGTCGAGGTGCCACGTCACGCTCCAAGCAGGCGTGATTCTCGGTGCACATTTCCACCTGGGGAGAGCTCAGCCCCCACGGTGATAGTTCCACTTTGACTCTGTTTTTTGGGGTGTGCTGGAGCAGAAGCTCCCCAGATTGTGGGTGCAAACCCTGAACACGTCAATGGCATCATCAACGGCAACATCTCGCTCGTGTGCGATGTCCAGTCCCACGCCCCTGCAGAGATCACCTGGTACAAGGATGGCCGGGTCCTGCAGCTCAATGAGAAGGTGACCACCACCACGGGTAAGTTGGGATGAGCAAGGACCTGAGCTTGTCCCCAGGCTTGGCACAGCCACTGCTTCTCGATGGTGAGCTCTAACCCCCCTAATCCACTCTCTGGATGCTGCACGCAGAACTTGAGTTCAGACTTTTGGCTGTAGTACATGCTAAAAACTTTCTGCTGAGTGATCCCTTTTAGAGACAACTAAGTGTTTCATCCTCCATGCTCAGCATCCTTTTCTGCTGTGCACAGTGAGGCCTCAGACCCCAAAGAGAGTCTTTGGCCAGACATCTCTTGGATGGAGCCTGATCGGCTGCTGAGGGACAGGTCTGCTTGCCAGCATGGTGGCCCAGACCTGGTCCAGCTCCAGCCTGCCCCGACTCCCTGCTCTCTGCTTCTTCCAGGCTTCCGGGTGCTGCAGCTCCCTCACCTGCAGCTTTCCAGCTCAGGCACGTACACGTGTGTGGCACTGAATGTTGCTGGCCAGGATGAGAAACGCTTCATCCTCACCGTCCATGGTAAGTGGCGAGGGTTTGGTGAGGAGCTCAGCAAACACTGATCTGCATGTTCCTGCTCACACACCCCATTGCTGCTCCTCCTCCTCCTCAGAGCCCTCCAGCACCCAAGACCCACAGCAGGAGATGCTCAATGCTGATGTGGGGACCCCCCTTGTCCTGACCTGCCAAGTGACCGGCGTGCCCACAACTGCTGTCACCTGGCTGAAGGACGGGAGCCTGCTGGGTATGTCTGCAGGGGATGCTGGGCTGCGCTGCCTGAAGCAGCTCTGCCTCAGTTTCCCCTTTTTTCATCCTGCTGTGGGAGACCTGCAGGGTCTTGCAGGGAAGAAGGCAGAGCACAAAGGGGCTGTTTTTTAAGGGCAGTGGGAAGTTGGGGGAGCATGAAAATGAGGGCTCATCAGGGGAGTACTGCTGCAACCCCCCACCCCATCTCCTTGCAGGGAGCAGCCCGGAGCAGGGTCTGGTGTCTGGGGGGAGGCCAGCTTCATCTCGGCCCCCTGCAACCCTTCCACCAGGGCCGATACACTTGCCTGGCACAGGGCCCAGGCGCCGAGCTGCGCAAGGACTTCGTGGTGCTGGTGCGAGGTAGGGCTCCCCTGGGGCAGTGGGGTCCCCATGGAGGCCTCCCTTGGAGGGGCGAACCTTTCTCCTCTTCCTCAAATTCCCTCTCTTCTTGGTGCAGTGGCACCTCGGATTGCCAGCGCGGGGGTCCCCAGTGAGCACAGCGTGCTGGAGGGCGGAGGGCTGAGGCTGGAGTGCCAGGCAGAGGGGCAGCCCACCCCCCGGATCTCCTGGCTGAAGGATGGGCAGCCCCTGGGGCTGCAGCCCCCTTCTCGTGCCCGGTGAGTCTGGGGAGGTGACCAGCCCGTGGGCTGGCCATGGCACAGCCCCACCTGTGCCTCAGTTTCCTTATGTGCGGAAGAACAGTGCAAGGCAGGCTGAGTTCTGCTGCTTCTTCCCCCTCTCCCTACTTGGGGTGGGACATGTTCCTCAGCAAACAGCTTGCTCAGATGTCATCCTGGGTTAAGCCCTGGTGGCCTGGATGGTTCTGCAGCCTGACATGGCTACTTTCACCCTGGCCGGGTCCCACCCAGGCCCTGCCCTGGCCTTGCAGCATGCACCAAAATGTGCAGCCTGGGTTGCTACTGAGCATGGAGCATCTCTGCCCCATGAGGAGATTAGGGATGGACACTCGCATCACTGCCCTGTGCTCCCCATGCAGGATGGCCCCAGATGGCAGCTCCTTGCTCCTCGAGGGGCTCCAAGCTGCTGACTCGGGGGCATACACCTGCCTGGCCCAAAACAGTGCCGGAGAAGACGCACAGCTGCACACACTGAGCGTGCTGGGTGAGTGAGGCGGGGGCCCACGGGGGAGCCCCAAGGGTGACTCACCCTCAACAGCCCCGTCAGACCTTCTGTCCCTTCTCCCAGTCCCTCCCACCATCGAGAGAGGTGCTGATGACTCGGAGGTGGTCCGTGGTGTCGCATCTGCAGTGGTGACACTGGAGTGCTGGGCACGGGGGTCTCCTCCACTGCACGTGAGCTGGCTGAAGGACGGCCTGCCCCTGCACTTGTCCCCCCGTGTCACCCTGCTCTCGGCTGGACACGTCCTTCGGTAAGTAGCAACCCCGGAGCAATGCTCAGCTGCAGGCTTTGGGGCTGGTGACCAGGTTTGTGTGCCAGGACGACCACGGCTGCACCCGAAGGGGGCTGTGTGTCAGCTTGGAGACAGGAGGAAACACAGAGCTGTCATCTCCCCATCCCTATGCCCTGCTCCATGGGGTAGGATCTCTCAGGCACAGGTCTCTGATGCCGGGCTCTACACCTGCATCGCATCCAGCCAGGCAGGGGTGGCTGACCGCAGCTTCGTCCTGCAGATACAGGGTACGGGCCAGCCGGGGGCTTGGGGGAGAGTTGAACGGGGGGGCACCTGGGCACCAGTTTTGCCAACAAGGCATGTTGTGCTTTGCAGACCTATTTTCAAGTGGGGTCCTGAGCCATCTGTTGGTTGCCAGGATGGGCTCAGGGAGGATGGAGCAAGGCAGGATCAGCCTGAAAGCAATCTCAGAGCATCCTGGGGAGAGGCTGAGCCACCTCTGGGTGTTTGCAGGACACTGGGGAATTGCCAAACACATCCCCAGTGCCTGGGGACCCGGCTTGCTCCTACAGCTCACCTAAAGGGAACCCCTCCCTCCACAGTGCCTCCCATTCTGGAGAGTGCCGAGAGCACTGAGGAACAGATGGTGGTCAAAGGTTCTGATGTCACCTTTACCTGTGAAGCCACGGGGTCCCCAGCACCAGTGGTGACCTGGCTGAAGGATGGCGAGCTCCTGGAGCAGCAGAGCAACTGGGTGTCTGGTGGCCCGTGGCTGAGCCTGGTGTCCGTGGGGCCAGCTGATGAGGGGGTGTACTCCTGCCTGGTGGCCAACGAGGTGGGGGAGGCCAGCAAAGCCTTCCACCTCCTGGTGATGGGTGCGTGTCTGCCCACGGGGACTTGGGAATGTTTTGGGAGCAATGAGGGGATGAACCCTCCTGCCTCACTGTGTGCCTTGCAGAGCTGCCCCGCGTTGAGGCCGCATCCCGCCCCACCGAGATGTCCATCGCCGTGGGCACCCCGCTAGAGCTGACATGTGTGGTGACAGGTGTCCCCATGCCCACTGTCACCTGGGAGAAAGACGGACGGCTGCTGGCAGGACCCTGGCTCGCGTCGGGGAATGAGAGCACCCTCCACATTGAGACCACTAAGGTGAAGGCTCCTCTTTCTCCTCCTCGCCTGCATTTTCGTTTTTGCCTCACTTTCTCCCTCTTCTGGCTTTTTTGTAGGTGACCGACAGTGGCTTGTACACCTGCCTGGCCACTAGCCCTGCTGGGGAGGACAGCAGGAGCTTCCATGTCAGCATCCAAGGTAGCGTGGCCAGAGCTCTGGGCAACCAGAGAGCCAGAGCATCCCCTGCATCACTGCGTGGGTGGAGAGCGATGGGGGCTGTAAACCTCTAAAGAGGGGTCTGGAGCACAGCATGATTATCCTGCAGAGTGACGGCCTGTGCATGATTTACGGGGACAGGCAGGGAAGTGTCCCTCTGACTCACCTGTCATGTATCCCACAGCGCCTCTTGACATCGTGAGCGTTGGAGACGCCCCCAGCATCACCACTGTGGCTGGGGGGCAGCTCATCCTGGAGTGCCCTGTGGATGCTGCGCCACCCCCCCACATCGAGTGGCACCGGGAGGGCTCCCCACTGCGGGTACGTGTGATGGGACCTGGGACAGGGGCTGGGATGCATCTTCACCAGCCCCACTAGGCTTGCGGTGGAGACGAGCTGCTGACGGGGGCTCCGGGGGGCATTAGGAGGATGCCCGCAGGCACGTCCTGGCCGAGGGACGTTTCCTGCAGATCCGGGCCGTGGGGGCAGCGGATGGTGGGAAGTACGGCTGCAGGGCCACCGGTGCGCTGGGGGACACCAGCCTGCACATCCAGATGGAGGTTCACGGTGAGTGTCACCCTGCCACAGGGCTTTGCTGGCTGTGACTGCCAGCTCCTTCTCTGCTAATTCAAGGATATGCAGCATTACGGGGTGCCCCGTGGTGGGGGTAATGAGAAGGCAGGGATGCTGCCTGGGCTGACGCTCTCCATCCCCTGATCCCTCTCTCCAACTTTCTGCGGTGCCCGCTGGGTGCTGCCACAGTGGCCCCGGAGATCCAGGCGGGTCCCGAGGAGGTGAGGGTGCTGCTGAACGGCTCCGTGGTGCTGCCGTGCCGGGCCGAGGGCTGGCCCGTGCCCCGGGTGATGTGGCGGAAGGATGGACGGCTCCTGCCACTTCATGGGAGAAACAGGTACGAGGGTCTGTGGGTTGGTGGCACGAGGAGCTGGGTCTGGGATGATGCCACTGTCTCCATCAATAAGTGTTTTTAGCTTGCCTGGAGCAGACACAGCACTGTCCCCACGCTCAGTGGACACGTGCCACATACGGCTGCAATGGCACTTGCCACCCTCCCAGCTGCCTGTCCCTGTGTGTTGCAACCCAGCCATGCAGAGCCCTCACTGGGGCTCCCTTGTGCTCCCTCCCCAGGCTGCAGCTGCTGCCAGATGGCTCCTTGCAAATCGCTCCTGTTCAGGTCCGGGATTTGGGCTATTACCTCTGCATGGCCTCCAGCCCCGCTGGCTCTGACCGGCGAGGCCTGAACCTCCAGGTCCTGGGTAAGTGGAAGAGCCAGATGGGTCCCTCGTGGCCTCATCCCCCCGCAACCCACCGCTGCTGGGCTGCCCTCATCAGTGCAATGATATGCTGCTGTCCTCTGCTCATGGCTGCCATGCCCTTCCGCAGTCCCCCCCGCCATCGCCCCCGGGCCCTCCAACCTCACGCTGCTGGCTCAGCGGCCGGCTGTGCTGGGCTGCAATGCCTGGGGATCCCCTGAACCCCACATCAGGTGGGAGAAGGATGGCCACCCCCTGAACCCACATCTCCCACCTGGTGCCTACAGGTACGTGCACACTTGGCCACCTCACCCACTGAAGAGTCCTGCCCTTGGGTGGGGTTTGTCCCCTCCTGCTGCTCCCTGTGGGACAGGGACTGACCCCGATGCTTGCTCTGCCCACACAGCTTGCAGTCCTCGGGGTCGCTGCTCATCACCAGCCCCGGTCCCCGAGATGAAGGATGGTTCGAGTGCGTCGCCACCAACACTGCTGGAGAGGCACGCAAGAGCTTCCTTGTGTCCGTCCATGGTGAGCTCCTGGGGACGTTGAGTATTGCACAGAGTGGCTTTCACAGGGCAGGTCACACCCTTGGGTGCAACGTGGGTGTGCTTCAACCTCTGTTGCAGGGTTGCGTCCCCTCTCAAAGACTAGGCATGGGGGTGGAAATAGAAGTACCTGTGCCCACACACAGATTCCCCTTTAGCATTTGCTATGCCGTCTTGCTCATCTCCCTCTCTCCCCTCTTCAGTGCCCCCCACCATTGCTGATGACCTTACGGACGTGGCTGTCACCCGGCTGTCCCCTGCCATCCTCACCTGCTATGCCTCTGGTGTGCCCCCACCCACGGTGTCCTGGAGCAAAGAGGGGGCTCAGCTGGGCAGACGAGGAGGGGGCTACCGTGTCCTGCCCACAGGTATGGGCACAGGACTGTGCAGCCCCGTGGGGGGGTGGGACCCTGCCAGCTTTCCCCTGCTGCTTCTCCTCTGCCCACTCTCTTCCCAGGGGCCCTCGAGATCAGGCAGGTGCTGCCTGTACATGCCGGCCGCTACACCTGCATGGCGAGGAGCGATGCTGGTACAGCCCGAAAACACCTCCGGCTCGCAGTGCACGGTACATACGGCTCCTGGGGGTCCCTCCCCCTGTGCCTCAGTCCACTTTGGGGGGAGCTCTGATGGGCAATGCTTCCCTCCTGCTCGCAGAGCCCCCTGCCCTGAAGCCTCTGCCTGCCATGGTCATGGTGATGGTCAACACCAGCACGGTGCTGTCCTGTGAGGCAACTGGGGTCCCCCGGCCAGAGGTGACTTGGCAGAAGGATGGTGTCGGTGTCGCCAGAGGTGAGCAGGGGTGCACCGGAGGCTGGCAGATTCTGTGCTGCCAGCCAGCCTTTGCCTGGGGGGAGATCTGTGCGCCCAGGGACTGTAGGTGGCTCAGCAGCATGCTGGGTGGCACCGTGCGTGGGTCCTCCTGGCTCCCGGCTGCCATCCAAGGTGGGTGCAGGGGGTGCTGGAACCCTTCCCTGGAGGCTCCCCGAGGAAGGGACACTCCTGCAAGGGAAACAGCCCCTGCACACCATCCGTCTGCACCCCAGCACGGCTTCTCCTGCACTTCATTCTTGCCCATCCCTGCAGGACCTGGGCTGAAGGTACTTCCCAATGGGCAGCTGCATCTCCTCCGAGCCTCCCCTGGGGATGCAGGCACATACCTGTGTGTGGCCCACAACCCCTCAGGCACCGCTGCGGGGAGGACCAGGTTGATTGTGCAAGGTGAGGCAGCGACTGGGGCCCCAACACTTGCCCCCTGCGCAGCTTTTTCCTCAGCACCTTGCTGAGTGAAAGGTGGCTGCCAAGGTGTCAGCGAGTCCCTGCATTCCTGCCCCATCCAGTGCCCCCTGTCATCGCGGCTGGCCCAGCGGAACTGGCTGTTCTGGAGGGGCTGGAGGTGCTGCTGCCCTGTGTCACCCACGGTGTCCCTGAGCCTCGCGTGTCCTGGAGCCGGGAGGGAGCTCCATTGCAGGGTGGCGGGGGAAAAGCCACTGTCCTGCCCTCTGGGGAGCTGCTGATCCGGGATGTCCAGGTGAGCACTGTTCCCTCCTGCAGCTGAGCTAGCTGTAAAGTCAGAGAGCTGAGAAACAAGTGTCTTGTGCCACTGAAAAGAAAGTTTGGCTTGTTCTTGTCCCAGGGATGGGGCTGGCAGGATCAGGTGTCACTTAGGCAAGCTGTGTCCTGGCTGCCTTCAAAAATATTTAAGAGGGAGAGCCCTCTTCAGTCTTCTGGTTGAAGCTGGTTGGTTGGAGCAGTGTGGGTTTGCTCACATGGGCTGGAAAAATTGTCTGTGGCCAAGCTGTGGCTCTTTTGGGTGCACAGCAGCCAGCAGAGCTGCAGTCCAGGGCGCCAGGGCTGTAGCTGAACCCTAGACCCACAGTGCCTCCCTCTCATCCTCCCCTTTCCCTGTGCAGGAAGGGGATGCTGGGAGCTATTCCTGTACCGCAGTGAACTCGGCCGGCAGGGCTGTCCGCCAGGTCTCCCTCTCCATCCACACCCTGCCCACCTTCACCCGCCTGCCCGGAGACATCACCCTCAGCCGGGGCGAGAGGCTGGAGCTCGTGTGTGCAGCCGCAGGGAGCCCCCAGCCCCACATCTCCTGGACGGCCAATGGGGAGCTGGTGACTGGTGTGTGGGCAGGGGATGCTGAGCTCGAGAGAGATGACATGATCCTAGTGCCATCCCAGTCCTTGTCCCACCTTTTGGGGTCTCGGGTGCCAGCATGTCTGGCTGTGTGGGGTTATAACCAGCCGGTCCCCAAACATGGGTTTTGGGGTGTTTGCACCCCACAGATGGTGTATTGGGACAGAGCGGCCAGAGCACCCTGCAGAGAGAGGCAGCCACCCACGCCGATAGCGGGACCTATGTCTGCCACGCAGAGAACAGTGCCGGTGCCATCAGGGCTGCCACCCTTGTCTCCGTCAGAGGTAGGTGCCAGCAGGGAAACAGGGTTCCCATCCAGCCTCCCTCCTCTGCCACCCCTCTCCCTTTTCCAGAGGCACCCGTCATACAGGGTGACCCCAGTACGTACCAGCTGGAGCACCCCGGGGGCGATGCCCTCCTCGACTGCGACGCCCGGGGCCACCCCGAGCCCCTCGTCCGCTGGAGCAAGGACGGGGTCCCGGTGGTGGCAGGCGGGCGCCTGCGCCAACTGCAGAACGGCTCCTTGGCCATCCGTGCTGTGGGGGTGAGTGGGGCCTGGGGGGCTGCCAACACATTTCAGGGAGCTTTCACGGCAAAGCCAAGTGCTGCGTTAACGCTATGGGTACTGCTAGAGCACCGACGCGGGGAACTACCAGTGCGTGGCGGAGAATGACGCGGGCACAACGGCGAAGGTGGTCACCCTGGCTCTGCAGAGTGAGTGCTGTCCCTCCTCCCCATTTGCACCCTCGTTCTGAGGGGCTGCAAACAACAGCATCCTTCAGCCCCAGCACCACTGGGATGGTGTGGCACTGCCTGCATCCCTCTCCCTGCCCAGGTGTGCCCGTGGTGACGGTGACACCACGAGCAGCGACAGTGCGCCCCGGGCAGCGGGTGCTGCTGCACTGCGCCGTGTCGGGAGAGCCCACCCCCTCCGTGGAGTGGCAGCGGGATGGGCAGCCGCTGCCTGAGGGTCCCCATGCCCGCATCCTGCCCAACGCCACATTGCTCCTGCCAGCTGCTGCCCACCGTGACACCGGCAGCTATTCCTGCCTCGCTCGCAATGCCCTGGGGTCTGCCATTGCCCACGTCTCCCTGGCTGTCCAAGGTGGGTGTCATCTGCACAGGGGATCGGGGGCTTCTGGCTCACTCGGGAGGCTGGGGCTGCCCATAGCATCTTTACATCCTGGGTAAGATCTGCTACTTGGTGGCTTGGAGGGTATCGCCTTTCCTTGCTTGCTCTGACCCCCTTGATTCATACCCTGGTTTGCTCTCTGCTGTCTGTTCCACTGCCCAGCTGAAGGTCCGAGCCCAGACAAACCCTTTCCTAGCAGCTGTGGCGTGCCAGCCCTCGCCTCTCTCCAGCCTTCCTGTATTTGCTGCCCGTGATTAAATTCCCGTTTCCCAGTGGCTCAGTGGAGCGCACAGGCACATCCTCTCCCGTGGTCTCTCGAGGAGCAGAGGGCTGGGCTGGCTGGCAGCGCCAAGGAAGCACCGGGTGCCCTGTGTGCTCTCTGCACGGCTGCTGGCATGTTGCTGCCAGACCTGCTGGAGGAAAGGCAATTAAAAGCTTGGGGCTGTGGGGGGTGATACAGAGCAGCGTTTAGGGGGTGTCAGCCCGCATCGGTGTGCAAAAGGCACGAAGCCACGCTCGTAGCATCCCCTCTCAACGTGCCTTTGCGCGTGGGGTCTTTGGGAGCTGTGCTTGCATCCAGGTAGGGATGCTGCCCACCTTGTTCTGGCTGCCTTCGCCACCACAGAATCGTGTTTTCTTTATGCATAAACTGTTGAGAGGGAAGATGGGAAACTGTCCTGCTCTCCCATGGGAAAGCAGCCCCAACACCGCTGTCCTTGTCCCGTTTGCCCCAGGGGAGCCACGCCAGGTGCAGGGCAGCCTCGTTGGCATCATCAACACCCACGAACTCGGTGTTACCAGCCTTAATGCCAGCATGCTGGATGACCCCCGCTCTGGCATTGCTGCCATCCAGAGCAGCATCAGTAGCATCCCACCCGCTGTAGGTAGGTGGTCACTCCCACCCTCAACCCGGGGAGGAATTTTGATCTGTATCAGTCAAGAAGATTTTCCCCTAAAAGCTGCATCCCCCCCTTATCTGTGTTGTTCCTCACAGATGGGGGATGTCAGGTGGTTTGGGGAGGTCTGGGTGTCCCCTTAGGAGGATGCTGGCTCCATGGTGGCATCTTTTCTGCCTTACCCCCAGGGCCACTGATGCGGGTGCTGGTTGCCATCATGGCCCCTGTTTACTGGTCCTTGGCACACGCCGATGGGGAGGCTCAGAGTGGGTTCCTGCTCACCCGAGGCACCTTCCAGCATGAATCACAGCTGGAGTTTACCACAGGTGAGGGGGACTGGGGACCCCAGGCATGTTGGGGGTCCTGCCTAGTCCATCTTCCACCTCCCCCACGTGCTGTCCCTGGGGACTCAGCCCGTCGCTGGGCTGACCTTCGCAGACGATGGAGCTGTGCTTGGGGTTGCTGTGAGCTGCTGCTCAGCACCTCCCTCTCTGGCAGGGGAACTCCTGCGGATCACCCACCTCGCCCGGGGTGCAGATGCTGCTGGAATTCTGCTGCTCGACAGCGTGATCAGCGGCTCCGTGCCGGAGAGCATCGGCGAGGCTCCAGTGTTGCTGCAGGTGCTGGTGGTGCCCCTTCTCCCCGTGGGGTCATGGCTCCTGTGCTGGAAGTCTGAGGCTTTGTAGCCTGATTCCCCCATTGCTGCCTCTCCCCAGGACTTCAGTGAGCGCTACATGCAGACGGGTGCAGGGCAGCTTGTGGGGGGCTCGGTGCAGAGCTTCTTGCAGGATGGGCGCATCATCCGTGCCCACTGCAATCACACCATTGTGTATGACTCTTCTGCGGACCCACAGCCCCGCCGGGTGCTGCATGTCCGGGCCAGTGCCATCAAAGCCTCCTACAACCCAGCATCAGAGGAGCTCCGCTTCCAGCTCCTTGCCTCGCTTGATGCAGGTAACAAGGACATTCCCAGCGATGGGGATGGAGATGCTGGAATCCCTTGTCAGTCTGGGTGGCTATGAGGGTGCAAAAACCGTGTCCCTGCAGTGACATGTCCCTTATCACTATCTCTGCTTGATTCCCAGGGGCTGATCAAGACCAGTGCCCACTGGGATTCATCCTGCGTCCTGGGCAGCTATACTGCACTGGTACGGACCCTTCCCGAGGGGAGCATGAGGATGGTCAGGGGTACCTGCTGCGTGGTGCCACCTCCCCGTTCCCTCTCTGCTCCTCAGATATTGATGAGTGTGCTGAGGGGTCCCACGCCTGTCGCTACAACCAGCTCTGCCAGAACACTGCTGGGACCTACCGCTGCGCCTGCCCTTCCGGCTTCCACTCACTGGGTGCTGGCTGGCCATGCCTGGGTACGAGATGGGGCCTCAGAGGACATGTCCTTGGGTGCAAGGCCATGGTCACTCCCCTGTCCTTCTCCAGCCTGTTTCACCATCCAGCTAGAACTCCCTATCTCTTTCCTCCACCAGACGTAAACGAGTGCCTGCAGTTTCCTCCACCGTGTGCCTTTGAGTGCCGCAACCTGCGGGGCTCCTACGAGTGCCTGTGCCCCCCTGGCAGCACCCCGCTGCCGGGCGGGCGGTGTGTCACAGCAGGGACGGATGGAGGGGGCACAACGGGCAGCAACCCCCGGGACTCTTCTCTGTGGCTGAGCAGCCGCCCCCGGGGACGATCCATCTACACTCAACTCGCTCTCCGTCGAGTAGCGAAGGCTGCAGGGCTGGGGGCCCGGGCTCCCCCCTGCCCCACAGGCTTTGTCAAGAGAAATGGGACCTGCACTGGTGAGTGTGTGTCAGGGAAGGGCTTTGAAGGGAGTTTGGAGACTGCTTTGTGCCCAAAAGACAACTTTGCACGTTGCTGCCCTGTTTCCCATTTCATTTGCGGAGTTGGGGTCTCCCTGGACTTGGCTGTGCTGGGAAGGGGAGAGGAGAACCAGACTGCACCGTGGCTGCGAGCACTGGAGGGGACTGACACTTCCCCGCTTGTCGCCACCCCTCTCGCCCTGCAGACCTTGACGAGTGCCAGATGCTAAAGCGGTGTCAGCACGAGTGCAGGAACAGCCCAGGCAGCTACCGCTGCATCTGTCCCCCCGGCTACCAGCTGCTGCCCAATGGGAAATTCTGTCATGGTCAGTATGGGGGTGCTTGGAGGGGTCCTCTGCCTTGCATGTGTCTTTGGGGAGTGCATCCAATCCCCACAATGCCCTGGATGTTGTCCCTTTGGGGCTACAATCTTTTTCCTTCCAGGGGAGGGTCGTTCCCAGGCTCAGCATCCCACCAAGTCTGGGTGCTTCCATCTCCCTGTCCCAGCATCTGAGAGCCCTGGCAGGGGTGGGAATGTGTGGGAAATGGGGGTTGAATCCCCGTCTCAGTCTGGGGTGTGCGTCCACCCCAGCACCCTCAGACCTGTCCCCTCTCTGCCTGCAGATGTGGACGAGTGTGCAGAGAGCACTATGCAGTGTGGCTCGAGCCAGATGTGCTTCAACACTCGTGGAGGTGCCCAGTGCTTGGATGCACCGTGCCCGGCCGGGTACCAGAAAGGATCCAGTCCCGGGTGAGTCGTGCTCCTTGTGTCACCATGCACCCACGTGTGCTGCCCATTCCTGACACCCCGCCCCATCCCACATCCCACCTTTTCTCTTGTTCAGGGTCTGTGTCGGTCGCTGCACCCCAGATTGCGGCTCAGCTGGCCCCCCCACGCTGCAGTACCAGGGGCTCACCCTGCCCCTTGGCATCGCTGCCAGCCGGGACGTGCTGCACCTCACCCTGGGCACTGCCCCCCACTACCGCCATGTCTTCAAGCTGCTGGAGCGAGACCCCGGCAGCCCCTTCACCCTCCGCACCGAGCGGGGCCGTGGCATCATCTCCACTTTGCACCCGCTGCGGGACCCCGGCACCCACCGCCTCAAGGTGCAGGCGCTGGCCCCAGGCGGGCAGCAGGCACCCAGCACCTTCCTCCTCTTCATCTCTGTCTCGCCCTACCCCCTGAAGTGGGGCTGTAGCTCCTCCTGTCCCTCACCCCTGCATCCGTGGGGACACGTGGCTCGGGGAGAGCTGAGCTTGCACCATTTCTCTCCCCTCCCCGGACACCCCTTTGCCCCTGGCAGTCCCTGCCTGTGTTGCTTTCACCTGGGGCCAATCCCTGACTCAGCAGGGCCTTGGAGGGGGGACAAGATGTCCCTCCAGCCTCTCGCAATCAGCAGGTTTTGTTGCAACCCCGCAACTCGCACCAGCGGCCCCAGAGCAAACAGGGCTCTGGCTGTCCTTGGCCACAATCAGCCCCCAGATGGGGGGGGTGAGCTGGGGAACAGCGGGCAGTAAGGGCCCTGCTGGGGTGCAGGGTGTGAGGGAGGGCGCAGGGCATTAACCACATGTTACATTGAAATAGCATTTTGTTCCTTTTTTCTTTTTTTTTTAAATCCACTTGGTTTCTGTGCACACATTTATTTATGGTTTTGCTCCAAATAAAGGTGGTTTGTGGCTAAGTATCAGCTGTAGCTGAGGAAAGCAACATCTTCCAGCCTGGGGGAAGGAGCTGCACCAGCAGCAGCCCTGACTCCCCAGCGTCCCGGGCACCTCCCTTTGTGACCTTGGACCACAGAAGGGAGATTGTCTGGATGTAGCAATGCTGGAGGGCCAATGTCCAGCATCTGAGGGTCTAATCCTGCTTCAGCATCAGGTCCCTTGTTCAGTGAGAGCAGGATCCAGCCTCTCTGCAGCTGTTGCAGGTGGAGTGTGTTCTTACTGCACCCACGTAAGGGTGCTGAGGTGCCCCCAAAGGGTTGTGCCTTTTGGGTTAGGGGTTTCCCATCCCCCAAGGCCAGGTCTGCTGCTGGTCTGAGGTCCCCTGGGCATGTTCGAGGGCAAAAGGTGGTTTTGCCCCATCCTCCCCGGGAGCTACAGCTCCCAACTTCCAGTTTTGCCTCTTCATGTGGTTGCAAATAAATTCAACCTTCCCTCGTCGCATTGTGCTGGGGTTCCTCCCTGCATTTTCCTACCCCTTGGGCCAGTCAGCTCTGTGGGGTCCTCCCCAGAGGGGGAGAGGACACCCCCTTACTGCTCTGTGGGGGCTGAGGAGGAGGTCAGGAGGCGGGGGCCAGGAGTGACAGCACCCGGGGCAGCAGGCTGGAGTCGGGCACCATCTCCATCCCGGCTGGAGGTGCGAGCTGCCCCCCCTTTTCTGCGGGCAGGCGGGAGGGCAGGACCTCGCCCGGGGACTGTGCCTTCGGAGGGGACAGTCCTGCAGCGGCTCCGCCTGCCCACGCCCGGCTATAAGGGAGGAGGAAGAGGAGGAGGATGCTCCACGCACTGGACCGGAGCGCCGCGGGCAGCCTGGCCCCGGGGAGCGGGTGAGTGCGCACACCGTATGGGGGGGGGGGGGGAAAGGGGGGCCCTTTGCCTTGGGACACCTGTACCCTTGTCCCTGGCTGTTCCCTCTCCACCCACCCCTGGGGCTCCCTCACCCCTGGGTGCTGGAGAAGGGTCTGCTGGTCCCTGCATGAGCAGAGCGGAGGGTCCCAGCCTTTTCCCAGCCCCTTCCAGGTGCTAGGAAGTGCAGGCAAGCCCCTTCCAGCTCAGTTTGGGTTGTGGATGGGGGGGGTTCCAACTGGGTCCCATCTCCCTAAGGGGTCCTCTCGGCCGCCCCCAGCGAGGGGAGCTTGGACCTCAGCCAGCACCAACCCCTGCCCTCCCCGTTCTGCTCTGGGGGCGCTGAGGGGGCAGGATGGGGACCCCTCAGGAGGTGGAGGAGCGATGCTGAGGCAAACCCCAGCCCCAGCGAGGGCATCCCTGCACGCCTCTGGTGCAGGAGCTCCTGGGGACCTGCCCCAGCCCAGCCCGCAGGCAGCTCTCCCCGGAACAGAGGCTGCTCTTCCAGCCCGGCTGGCGAAGGCGGTTCCTTTCCTTACCAAAGTTTCAAGTGTTTTATTTCCCTCCCATTTTATTTATTTTTTTTCCCCTCTTAGTTTTAAAAACAAAAGCACAATGTTCCTGCAGAGCAGAGCAGCCCAAGCTGCTTTGATAAAAAACCTGCCCCAGCTCACACGGAAATTGCTACAGAATAATAATCAGGGCTGAGAAAGTCCCGCTGCGTTCCCCTTCGCTGAGCTTTGTTTGCTCTGATTTATTACCACCTTACGCCAAAACTTCGGGGCTCTCCCTTCCTGAGCAGGCAGGCTTGGCACAAGCCCTGTTTCTGGAGCTGGAAATGCTGGTGGTCCCGCACCATTGCAGAATGCGACCCTGGGCAAGGTGCCCCAGGTCTCTTAAGCAACGTGTTAGCAGCGTAACATGTCTGAGCAGGCAGAAATTGGAGGCGTTTCCTCCAACCCGTGCTGGGCAACTTGTGAAGTGAACATGGCCAGTCTCAGAGGTACCTCATCAGGCCAGCAGCAGCGGCAGAGATGGGGGTAAAGGAAGGAATTTGCCCGGCAAGGAGCAGTGGATGCAGCGTCACGCTTGGGCTGGGCCCTTTTGGGAACTGTGACTGCCTTCCTGTAAATGCCCTGGTGAGGAAGGGAATGGCTGAGCCTCCCCGGGCCGGGGCCCAGCTCAGCGTGCCCGCGGGTTGCACAAGCCTGGCTGTTGCCGGTGCAGGCACCCCAATGGGCATGGGCAGGCTCAGGGAGCCCAATCGCGGTTATGGGGCTGTCAGACCCCTTTGCTCTTTGTTGAGAAGCTGGCAGCGGCAGGTTGGATCCCGTGCTGGCTCCGAGCCATGCCCCGTGGGATGCAGGCACCACGCCGCACCGGCAGGACCAGGGTGCTGGGACACACCCCAGCGTAACCGCATCTCACTGCAAAAGGTGCTGGGTG
Organism: Trogon surrucura; assembly: GCA_020746105.1. Taxonomy (NCBI): domain Eukaryota; kingdom Metazoa; phylum Chordata; class Aves; order Trogoniformes; family Trogonidae; genus Trogon; species Trogon surrucura. The sequence continues at coordinate 6,646,933 of CM036636.1, forward strand.
GGCCAGCCTGGGGGAGCTCAGCGTCGAGCCTTCCCTGGCCGCAAAAGCAGGAGCAGGTTTGGATTGTGCTGACTTGGCAGCAGCACGAGAGTTGCTTGGGCTGGGATTTGGCTGGTCTGCTGTCCGCCTTCCCCGGCCAAGGGTCAACTGGCATCGCCTCTTTGCTGGGCCATGGGACTCACAGCCCAGCCTGGGGGCTGTGGGGACAGCCTTGAACCTCTTCCCACAGCGGGACCCCCATCCCTCCCCCTGAGCTCCATCCTTCACCATCTCCTGTTGTTGGCTGAAGTCCTTGATCTCTTTGACTGAAGGGACACCGAATTCCCACGTAGGCGTTTCATGCTGGCAGGAAACGTGGGGCAGCATAATTAGGAGAAATGCCCAATAAGCATGAATTAGGCTTGGGGCTGGGGGTGATGCTGCTGAGCACCCCAGCCCTGCAGAGATCGCGCTGGGGTCGAGCTGGTAGGTGGCTGCACCCATCTGCCGTGGCAGATTCTCCACAGCAGCCCTGGCACGAGGCTGTGACGTGCCGGGTCATGCCTGAGCAAAGCATTGGTCTGTGTCTGAGCCCTGGCCCTCCCCGGTGCTGCAGGGTGCTTGCAGAGCGTGGGGGAGGCTGTGCCGGGGTTGCTGGAGCCAGGACTGCGTGGAGCAAAGGTAAGAGTGAAGCGGCGCCGATGGCTGCTGGGGTCTCCTCCATTGCCTGGGCAGGGTGTCCTCCCCGGCTGGGAGCTGCAGCCTAGATGTGGCCATGGTGCTGTGGCTTTTCCTCCTGCCTTTAGCATTCCTTGCTGCTCCTTGCTCTCCCCACTTGCCCTTGGTTCATCTGATTCCCCTCCCTGCTGTGGAAGGTCCCCTCCTGCACTGCCTGCTGCTCACTGCCCTAGCCGGGGAGGGGGCTCAGCCTGGGTGGGTGTGCTGCCCCTGGCCTTGGTCCCACCGGTGCACCCATCACCTGATGGCAGCAGCTCTCACTGCCCAGACATGAGAGCAGTGTGGGGAGCCCGTGTCTCAATGGGAGAGCTCTGCCATGTGCTCTTCTACCTGCTCGAGCTGCTGCCGGCACCAAGCGTTTAGTTTGTTGTGAGCTTCTTGCTTCCTGGTTATTCATTCCCTGAGTAATGTTTGCGTTGCCCAGAATATCCCATCCCTGGAAGAGCCCTCACCCCTGGCTGCCCTCAGCACCTGGCTGGACTGTGACAGCCCTGTGGTCGGTTTCAGGGACACTGGGCAGGATTTCGTGGCTGACGGCTGCAGCGTCTCTGCGCCGAGCAGGATCTGGGGCCATTGTGTGACCCCCTTTCCTTTTGCTTTGCCAGCAGCACCATGGCTCAGCCCAAGGGCATGGTGGTTCTCGCCTACAGCGGTGGCCTCGACACCTCCTGTATCCTGGTGTGGCTGAAGGAACAGGGCTACAACGTCATTGCTTACCTGGTGAGCTCCATGCCAAGCTCTGCTCCGGTGGACCCTGTCCCCAGGGCCGGGTGGGGGAGTGGTGCTGGGCTGTGGATCTGAGGATCTGGGTGGGTGATGGGGGTCCCGGGGTGTGTGTGTGGTCGTGGTGGTGATTTTGCTCTTGCTGGTTAACCATCGCCCGGGCCGGGTGGTTCTCTGCTGAGCTGCCAGGCCAGTGCAGCACAGCCTGTCCCTGCCAGCAAGTGACCCTCTGCTAATGAGGGCAGCACATCGAGGCAGAGACAAAGGGCTTGGCAGAGAGGACGTATGGCCTCAAAGTACGCCGTCTCAGGGAGGAAACCCCCAACTGCCCAGCCTGGGTGGCCTTAAGCCCAGGGTCTGCCATGCCTCGCATTAATGCCCCGTGCTAAGCTGGGCTTGTACTGGGTTTTGTGGTCTCCTTTCAAACTGTCTTGTTTTGGTTTTTTTTTCCCCTTCCAGGCCAATATCGGGCAGAAGGAAGATTTTGAGGCAGCACGAAAGAAAGCGCTGGCGCTGGGGGCCAAGAAGGTAAAAGCCTCCCTCCTTGTGGGGGGCTGAGCTCTTCCTTCTCCCTGCCATGGGGCTGAACCCTGGGGTCTCACACACCCTGTGGCTGATAGGGGACAGTGCCAGTGAGGAATTTCTTTTTCAGGGGTTTCACACCAAAGCCTTTTAGCAGTGTCTAGGAAAGGGGATGCGAAGGGACCCTTTGCTGCACTGCCCCAAAGCCTCAGAGAAATGAGAACCCTCCCCAGCCACCCTCTTGTCACAAGCCTCCCTCCGTCCTGGCAGGTTTACATCGAGGACATCAGCAAGGAGTTTGTGGAGGAGTTCATCTGGCCGGCAGTGCAGGCCAATGCTCTCTACGAGGACCGTTACCTGCTGGGCACGGCGCTGGCACGGCCTTGCATCGCCCGCAAACTGGTGGAGATCGCCCAGCGGGAGGGAGCCCAGTACGTCGCCCACGGGGCCACTGGCAAGGTGATAAAGGATGGGGACGCCGGGGTGGGGATGGCACGGAGAGCTTGGCAGAGGGACACTCGGGCAGGAGGGTGCCAGGAGCGGTGCACGGGGTGTTTTGTGGGCGCTCTGCGAGGTCTGCGCAAAGCCCAACTGTGTTTCGACACTTCCTTCTTGCTTCTGGCATTTCTGTGCTCAATTTCGGTTCCCTTTCCCCGTGTCACAGCTGAACCCCCTGGTTTTTGGCAGCAGCTTTCTGAAAGGGGCCGCTTCACCCGGGATCCGGCTGGGGCTGAGACAGCACCGCCTGAGATGGTTTGGGGCACCCCGGGCTGGGTGATGCTGTCCCCATCCCTGGCTGTCCCCGTCGCTGCTGGTCGCAGGGAAGACACTTTGCCACTAGAGGCAGCCAGAGACCGTGGAAAAGTTGCTCCGTGACAGGCTCTGCCCGGAGAGGGGGGGCAATCCTCCACGGGGGGCGTGGGACCTGCCAGACGTCACCGTGGGCCACCCCCTGGTACCTCTAGCCCCTGCCCAGCCCGGTGTGGTGACACCCAGGACAAGGTGGCGTCGTCCCCAGAGGTCTCTGTGGGGCCCTTGGGTGCTGTGCGTGCACTCGGGACCTGCTGGATGCTCCCTTCTCCCCATCCTACAGGGACCCAAAGTACGGACCCTGCCCATTTTGGTCGAGGGGCAAAAGGGAGGTGCCCGCTTGAGGAGGTCTCAGTGCCAGGCGCTGGTTTTGGGTGTCACAAGCTGCGGTGCAGGACTCTGCTGGAAGGGGGATAGCCAGAGGGCACCCTGGCACAGGGGAGGTGAGGCAGTGGGTGGCTGAAATCACTCTTGCTCCTGTTGCGATGGGTTCCCCACACCCCTTCCCTGTCCCTCTCACCTGTCCGCAGCAACACCCTCTTGAGACCCCCTGCTCAAGGGTGCCCTGGAGTAATGCACCCCCAAAGCGATGGTGTCCCAATTGCTCCTGGGTACCACTGTGACCAGCCATCCCCACTCAGAGGGGCACCTCAGCTGCTCCCCAGGCTCTGACTGCTCCCCAAGCCATTAAGCCACGGGGAACGACTGTGGGTAACTCGACCCGGCTGTGCCCCGTCCCCGGCTGAGGCCACCACGTTTTAAATGTGGGGCCATCTGCGGCGTCCCCGCTGCCGGAGCAGATGGACTTGTTTTGGGCCTGTAAGGGAAATGAGTGCTTTGGTGGATGTACTCGACTGCGTGTAATAGTCCTCAGGGATTTCCCAGCCCAGCTGTAAATGTATCCTCCTGGCCGGGGCGGAGGGGAGGGGGGGTCCTTACACCCCTTGGTGCTGGTGGAATATAGGCTTTGGTGAACACTATTCCCTTGGAAGCGCTAATAAGTCCCAGACTCATTCCTTGCCCCTTCCCAACTACCTGGCCTCATTAGTGGGATCTCGACAGCACAGGCTAATTAAGATAAGGGAAGGTTCAGAGCTATTTAATTATGAGCTGCTGCATCCTCCTGAAGCTGATGGTCTTCTCCTTCCACCTTACCCTCTCCCTCCACCTTGCCCTCTCCCTTTGTGCGTCCTCTCATTCCTGCAGGTGAAAAAATACCTAAATTTGAGTTTCTGGTGGTTGAGATTTTAGGAATGTCAGCCCAGGGGAGAACACAGCTCTTGGGTCAACCAGGTTAGCTTGGAGCTGGGTGAATGTGCTGCATTGGGATTTGGAATACCCAGCTACCAGGAGCATCAGGAAAGGTGGTTTTGGGTTGAGTCCAGCCATGGAGATGGACCAGGAGTGATGCTGTAGGACACAACCAGCTTAGATCCTGGCCTCCCACCGTCCTCCATGCTGAGGGAACGAAGGAGATGGATGGGTTCTCAGCCTCAGCCCTTGCTTTTCCAATGAAAATTGCCAGCAAACCCATCCCAGTGGCATTACTGGGAGAACAGGTGTGACTCCCATCCTGCCCAGCAAGCCTGGGTAGCTATGAAGCCCTGGGTAGCACCAGCTGGACGTTCCTCCTGCCTGTTGGCTCTTATAGGGGTCACCTGTGGGCTGGGTTGTTTTTCCTAGGGGACAGAGGACAAGCAGCTGCCCTGTGTTTTCTGGTGCTGAGACCCTGAGATGTTTTTTAACAGTTCCTACTGATACAGTTTCTTTCCCCAGATCCCAGCCTGCAGCCCTGCCAGGCCATATTGCTCTCCCAAGGATGCTGTATGGCCCTGAGTAAGCTCGTCCAGGGACGAGGCCCCGTCAAGGATTGGGGGCACTGGTGTGGGGTTGACCCTTCAGCATCTCCCGTTCGTGTTTCAGGGTAACGACCAGGTTCGATTTGAGCTCACCTGCTACGCTCTGTGCCCTAAGATCAAGGTAAGGCACCCCAAATTGTCCCCTGGGGCCCCACCACTGGGCTGCTGACCCCTTCTCCAGCTGGTGGGGAATTTTGTTTTAACACTGATGTAAGCCGCTGTGCCTCGCTTTAACAAGCTGCCAGCTGCATGAAGCGACGTTTTGGCATTTCAGGGGGCTGTAATCATCCTTAATTGACCTATTTATACCCCAAACACCACAAGGCCATGGTGGAAATGTTACCGAGGCAGCTGCTGGATAATTGATGCTGCCTGTTTCCCCCTTGCATCCATCACCTTGTTAGGGTCAGGGGTTTGGGTTACGCCACCCTTGTGTAAAGAGATTAAATATTGGCTGGGGAACCAGCACCCCATGGGTCCCAGCTCCCCAGGGCTGCCAGGAGCCCTCCCCTGTAGGGATCCCAGAGGGGTGTTGAGGGGCAAAGTGGCCCAGGGACTACGAGGGGGCAAGGGGCTTCTCATCTCATGGTCCTGCCCTCCTGCCAGGTTGTCGCGCCGTGGAGGCTGCCTGAGTTTTACCAACGTTTCCCTGGACGCCCGGAGCTGATGGACTACGCCAAGGTAGGAGCTGGTGTGCGGTGGCCGGGGGATGCTCAGGGCAAGTGGGGGTATTTGGGGCAGCAGTGGGATGCCCGGGGGACCACAGGCTGTTCACCGTGATTTAGTGGGTGGGAGCAGCAAGCCCTGCACAACATCCCTGCAGCATCACACTGGAGCCTTCTGGTCAGGGATTTTTTTTTGTCTCCCATTTTTTTTTCCTCCTTCCTTTATAAAAGCTCCATAATTACCTGGCTATTAATGGTAACTTGCTTTCCAAGGAAACGGGTCCCAGCTCCCTGACTTGTGTAACAGACAAAGCAAATACGTTCGCCTTTGTTGTCCCTTCCTTTTTGAAGTACAAGTTGGAATAAAACATATTAGAAGTTTTGCATCAGGTTTTTACGTGCCCACCAGGGTACCTTTCTTTTTTAGCGACTTCATGGAAATGCTTGACAACTCGGCTCAATCAATCAAAAGGGAAAAGGCAGCTCTGTGCATAAACCAGAAAATTGCTTCAGTTTTTAAATAGCTGCCGTCGAGGCTGCCTGGGTAATCTCTGGGAAGGCGAGATGCGGAGCCGGAGGGATGTGGCGTGGGGCGAGGAGCCCTCCGAGCCCATTAGGGCCGCTGGGAGCTGCGTGTTGAGGATTGTGTTTGCCATCTGCCGCTGTATTATGAAGGGGCGAGTTTACGAGAGCTTTCCATATGTTGCCAAACAAATTGTCAAATAGGGGAGTTATTAAGAGCGCCGCGGTTTTATTATATGGAAAATGGAACATGTGTTTTGGGGTTGGGGGTTTTGTTTGGGGTCTTTTTTTTTGTTGTTTGTTTGTTTGGAAGGGGAGGGTAAAGGGAAACGAAATGGATTGGGGCCCTGTTTAAAGAGAAAAGGTTGAGGGTTTGTAGTACCTCTTGGTCTCTGGTTATGTCCAGCATTAAAAAGAAGAGAGCATCTCCCTTCTTTTTCGTGTTCAGGAGAGGGAGGTCTGTGGCCAGGTCTGTTCAGCACCTGGATGCGCTCACCTCAGCGCTCGGGTAGTTATAATTTGAGGCTCTGTTAATGCCAGGGAAAGTTTCATTAAGTAAGGTGAAACGTTCTCTGCCAACATCCTTGAGGGCACGGGGATGAAAATGAGGGGACAGGTGCCGATGGGAGCGTGGTCTGACCTTCCAGACCTTGGTCTCCCCTCAGCAATGCTTTGGAGGGCTAGAAGGCACCTGTGTCTCCATCCATGTGAGGGATGGACCAGGGAGAATCATCTCGTTCTTCCTGGGGAAGCCAGGTGATCCCCGGCGCTTTTACCCAGCAGGCAGTGTTTTGACCTCCCAGCAAGCCCAGGCTTGTGTTTTGAAGCCTGTGTGAAACGTAGAAGTGCTCCTCCTGCCCTCCTTCCTGGGCAAGGTCTGCAGGCAGGAGAGCAGCCCTGCAGGAGGAGGCTGCCCAGCACTCATCCCTGGTGCCTGGGACGGGGGTCCTGGGGGGTCTCACACTGGGAGTACGGTGTGGGACCAGCAAACCAGGACCCGTGAGCCTGGGGCAATGTTCCCCCAGGAATGGGGCTGAGTTAGTCCCTCTGTAGCCTCAGGAGGTACCTCAGAACCTTGCTCCCATCTCAGCCGATGGGTTAATGACCATGATTTAACAGCCACAGGCGTTTCCTTCCCCGCTTCCCAGCAAACAAGGAGCCTTTTCTCAGCCCCTGCTCCTCTGTTCCTGGCTGAGCTCTTGGCTGATGTCCCTGCTGTGGTGACACTGAAATGCCAGAGCTTACCAGCGACGTACGGGCTGCACAAACACACTGAGACACAGTGGGAACCCAGAGCTGTCCTCTCCATCCCCGTTTCGTCATGGCCGTCCTGCAGCCGGGACGTTGCGGCTCGGTGTGCCGGCAGGGTGGGCGACATCCCTGCTGGCTCTGGTTGTCAGCTCACCGCCGTCCGCCTCTCCCGCTAATTCCCTTGCGTATTCACCTCGTCTTCACAGGCAATTTCCCCCATTGAAGTGTCAGCAGATAATTGAGCACGCTGGTGACCTTGTTAGGGAGCCAGGCTCGGCGCGGTGCCGGGGAGGCAGCCGGTGCGAGGCCGTGCGTCCCCGGGCACGGCGTGTTCGGGGTGCCTGGGCTCGGGGGATGCCTGTGGCCTGTGTGTCCTGTGCCTGCATCGCCACATGTTTGCATGAGGCTGTGGGGACACGTGTGTGCTGTCCCCTCCCAGCAGAGCAGCAGTCCTGTTTAGGCTGCAGAGCATCATGTGGTTTTGGGGGTTTCAGTCCCTGTGTCACCTCCACTTGATGAGGAGATGAGCCAGGGGAATGCACCGTCCTGGACCTGGACCTAGAAAAAGCACGCATCTCTGTTGACATCCCTGTCACTTGGGTCTGTAGGGTGCTCTGGGGCTTCTTCTCACCTTGTGGCAGGGCTGAGGTGGCTGTTCACCTCCCAGCCACACTGCGTCCCTGATGTCCTCATCAAGGTGGCCCTCATCTTGGGAGCTGATGTTGCCAAGAGTCAGGGACACAGATGTCCACCCTGCTCCATGCAACTTTGCTGGTGGCTGTGGGTTGTGCCTTTGTGCTTTTGGGGCTGATCCCAGCAGGAGCTGGTGCTGGTGGGGTCTGGTCCTTCCCACGGGCTGGCTCAGACCCGCTCCCCTTCTCTCGGCAGAAACACGGGATCCCGGTGCCTGTGACGCCCCAGACGCCTTGGAGCATGGATGAAAACCTCATGCACATCAGGTGAGGGGCTGAGTGGGCGGGCAGCTCCTGTGGGGTGAGGACACAGAGCCTGGGGCCCCAATCCTCCCCTCCCTGCATGACCAGGATAGCCTTTCACACCTCCGGAGTCCTGGGCTGCCCCATCATGTGCTGACCCACGGTGACACCAAAACCTCCAGCCTCCTTATCTGCCTAGTTGTCCACATCCCACGTGGTAGCATCCGTCTCCTTAGCCCTCCCAAATCCAGCGTTCCTTGGAGGGTTGCTCCTAAAAGCCCCTGGAGTTCCATAACACGTGTTTACACCCATCTTTGGGATAGTGGGAGTGGGGGGATCATCCCGGTGGGTCTCGGGGTTGCAAGTTGCAGGGGCTGTGGTGACTTCTCTCTCCTTCCCTGTCTACTGCAGCTACGAAGCTGGGATCCTGGAGAACCCCAAGGTAATTGATCACGGCCGCCCGGCCAGCATGGCAGCCACGGGGCTGAGGGTGTCTCGTGTATTTGCAGCCTAATTGGAAATTTCACGGCGTTGTGTGCGATGGGGAGGCCCTGCCACCACCCCCTCGGCCCCTCTGCCTCTCCCGGAACGTTAATTGCCGCCGGCGTGAATAGGGGAAGGGACCGTTTCAGGGTGACACCGGAGGGGACAATGTCATGGGGCAGCAATAAAGGAGCAATTAGACAGATGAGGCGCTGGTGGGAGAGCAGGAGCTGGTGGTGGCTGACAGAGATCTGAGCTGGCCCCTGCAGCTTGGGACCCCCATCCGTGCCTGTGGCTCTCCCAGCCCTCCTCGATTTCCCATCGCCGTTATCCAGGGTGGGGGACGTGGTGTAGAACCTCCCCTTGCATGAGGTGATGCTTAGAGACTCTGAGGGCACCCATGGGTTCCCCCCAGCTCCCAGGCAGCTCTGGCCAAGAGCCCGCTGGCTCCAGTCCCGGCTACCTGCGAATGGTGCTGGTGGTCTCACTGCCTGGCGGCCCCTGCCTGCGCTGTTCATGCTCCAGCGGGTCACCACGCTTGGCGGTGACTTAAAACTATCCATCAGCGCTAATTAGACAATCTGGGGAGAGGAGGGGGGAGGCAGGCGGAGAGGGAGAGGAAGAGGAGCCAGCCGGAGCTCAGCACCCGCGGCCAGCTCGCTGCAGCCGGGCTGGCGCGTGCCTTTGGCGGGGGCATGGGGAAGAGGAAGGTGGAGAAGGGGTGTCCCGCTCCCCCTTTGGTGCCCTCCGGAGGGGTGTCTGCAGGTCAGGGTTTGCAAAGCTGAGTCCTTGATGAGGAGGGGGTTCATGGGATGGGTTTTATGCCTCTAGCCGGAGCCGGCAAGGATCGACCTCGTACCCTTCCCAGCGTGCCCGCCCTGACCCAGCTCCTCTCGGGGAGACCCCCTGGTCCTGAGGCTCTGCCAAGCCCTCTTCCTACCCAAACCCAGAAAACGGGGCCCTGAGCCCGTCCCCAAGCATCCTCTGCCCGGGCACTTCTCCCTTCGCCAGCACTGGGAGGTGGCTTCCTGGGGCGCGGTGTCACCAGCGTCCCCTACCCCGGCCCGGGAAGCGGGGTGCCAGGCACCGTGGGCTCCCCTCCCCAAACCCCCGGGACCTGCCAAACGCAGGGATTTGAAAGCAGATGGTTGAGCTATTTTCTGCCTCTGTGAGGCCCGATTGAAGGGCAATGAGGCAGCTAATGCGGAGAAAGATAGAAATTTACTTGCTTTAACTTCATATGGCACTCTGAAAGAGTTCATTCAGTCCCGGGCACAACAATATCAGCCGGATGAATAAACCATTTGCGGCATCGATAGCTCTGCATCATGGTTTACTTCATGGACCATTTGCTTCCAATTTCTTCTCTTCTTGCCCCGTTTTTCTTGCTTCTTTCTTCCCCCCCCCTCCCTTTCCACACACTCTTCCTTTTTTTTTTTCCCTCCCCCCCTCCTTTTTTTTTTATTCCCTTTTTTTTTCCTTCTCTCCCCTTTAAAGATGACATTGCAGGACTAGCCCCCCTGCAGGGAGGGATAAATAGAAGGCATTGATACACTGCAACAAACTATTTGTCATTTGAACTGTGCTTTTAGGAGAGAGAATAAAAAGAGGACAGACTCGCACCGTAATGATGGAATGCAAGCCAAATGTCACTTTTATTTCTATTTAGTTATTTTATTTAATAGGGGTTTTCATAGTTGGCTCGGAAAATTGGAAACTACCTGACTTTGACTTCCAATGTTTAGTAAAGAGTTTTTAATACTTTCTGGTATTTTTTTCCCCTCCCGACCCCCCCCCCCCCATCTTTCCTTTTGAACTCAAAGTTTTTCATCATCTCTCGCGGGTTCGTCTAGTTAATAAGTGTGATCAGGGCTAGAAAAGGCCAGACGATGTAAAATTGAAATCCGCAGCCCGTGTAATTTGTGCGTGTGCGCGCGCGGGGGGCACGGGAGAGGCACGCCTGCGAGCGCCTCGTGTTTAAAACAAGGGAAAGGGGGCAAAAATGAGACAAAATGGGAACCTGAGGGTGGTTTTGCTGGAGAGTGTTGGAGGGTAGTTAAGTCTCTGTTCCCGGGATTCGCCTTCAGCTACTGCCAGGACATGTGCCCCGGGGTTTGGGGTGAGGCGAGGGGGCTCCCCCTGGGGCGGGGAGGATGCTCAGAGAAGGACGGGCTGCCCTCGGGTGCTGGCAGTGTTCGGGCTTTACTACTTACTGGGAACAAAAAAAAAAAACAAAACCAACCAACAACAAAATCATTAAAAGTCTTATTGCCCATCTTGAAAATTTTAGGTGAAAACTTCTGCGTTGAAATTTCTTTTTCCCTTAAAAAAGCTTAGAATTTTCTTAAAGCAATCACCTTTCCTTTTTTTTTCTTTCTAACTTGCTTTCTACCTTATCTTGGAAAGGGGAGTAAGGGAGGAAAAGTGAGCAAAGAAGACTTGTGCTTTAAGAAGGAGAGTAGAAAAGGGGGGTGCAGACAGAGCCCTGGGTGCCAGCAAGACCCTGCTGCCCCGGCTTGCCCAGAGCTCCAGCTCTTGCCGACTGGGTTTGGTGGAGCAATACCAGTTCACCGCTGTGTAACACTTTTGTGGAAGCAGCTCAGCTTGGGGAAACTCCACCCGAGCTGCTTGCACAGGGCGTTTGGTGGCTGGGACCTCTCAGCTGCTTTGCAATGTTCTGATGTTGGCCAAGGACAGCTCTGGCCCAGCCCAGCTCTGTGGTTCACTCACTTGGCTCTCTCCGCTGTGCTGTGTGTGCCCTGGCTGTTCTGTGCCTCAGTTTCCCTCCCCTCTGCCTCTCGGAGCTGTGACTGAATGGTGAATGTTGCAAATGTTGGTCCAAAAGTGTTCTGGGGGTCACTACATGTGTGAGGTCTGAGGGGGCACATGAAATTGCATTTGCTCTCCGGGATGGAAAGCTTTTTTTTATTATTATTATGTTTTTCCCCCCATTCTTCTGGCCCGTGTTTCAATTGCAGCAATTCATCGTCAGCACCCCAGCCTCCAGTGGCCTGGCTCTGCCGGAGATAAGATGCCTCTTTCCTATAAATCTAGAGAGAGAAAAAAAATATACATAAAGGTTGATGTGCTCTGAAATGGGTTTTTGCTTTGTTCCACTATTTTCCCCCGTGTGTATTAACCCCGGGGACACCATGAAAGAGCCGGTTGCGGCTGGAGCACCTGCTGGGGTCAGGCCTCCTCATTAGTTTTTTCGGTTGGCGCCGAAGCAGCCCGGCCGAGGCGCGGGGACGCCTGCTCTGCCTCTCGCCGCCGTGGTCCCGCTTTTCCCTGCCTGACTTGCTTCCCCGGCAGCCCATCCCGCCTCCAGCTGCGGGGGCGTCGGAGGAAAAGATGAGAGCAAGTTGAGGGGAAAAATTGGCTGATTCCTCCAACCCCTTTGTTCCCAGGGGCCCCCCTCGGTAAGCGCCGGTGCTGTGCCATGGGGGATGCTTTTGCCGGGGCTGGGGCTGCTGGTGGTTTTGGCCACGCCAAGGCCCTTGACTCTTCTTCTCTTTCCCTCCCTCGGCAGAATCAGGCCCCCCCTGGGCTCTACACGAAGACTCGCGATCCGGCCACCTCTCCCGACACCCCGGACGTGCTGGAGATCGAGTTTGAGCGGGGTAAGCGCATCCTCACAGTCAGCCCCTCGTGCCTCTGCCCCTCCATCCCCCCCAAAGCTGAACCCCGCTTCCCGGCCGGGGGCAGCGGCGAGGAGCACCACCGGGGTGGGTAGGAGGTGAGCCCTGACTCGTGGCATCAGGGCTTGGAACGGTGGTTGCAGCTCTCTGAGGTGTGCAGAGGGCTGGGGTTTCGGGGGGGGGGGGGTGGGTCCTGAGACCCCCCTGATAGTGGAGAGGGGTCTGAGCCCCACCCCCCCAGGCACTGAGGTGCAGTGGTCATGGGGTCCTTGGGGACATGCAGGTGGCCCTGGCCAGTGTCCCAGCTGGTGAGATGCTCCAGCAGGATTTGAGCAGAGGAGACGGGGACACCCTGTCCCATCCTACGGGGGACACACGGTGGTCCTCAGCCCTGCAGCTGTCACCTGGAGGGGGGACACAGGGCAGCGTCTCCCACCTCCACCAGCCATGGGCATTCCCGTGCCACCGTCCATCCCGGCAGCAACAGCCAGCCCAGCCCAGGCTGGGGGACACCCCGCTGGGAGGGGACACCCCCCCAAACGCCGCCAGCATCCCTGCTCTATTGTAACGATCCCCCTGCAAGGAGCAGCCCCCCCTCCTCCCAGCGAGCCCATTCATCCCCTAGTTAATTTATTTGAAGTTTTAATCTAATTATTAACTATTTTAAAGGCTAAGCGGCTTTCGCCAACAACGGCCCCGACAACGTCGGCTCTCCGCCGAGCGGAGCCCGGCCAATACCCCGGCGGAGGATGCGAATAGAAAGAGCCGGGGCGAGGGGAGGGCGTGGAGAGGGGGGGACCTGCGCCGAGAAGCAGCTTAAGGTTCATTATTGCCGCGAGTTACATTTAATAGCAATTTACAACTGAGTTTATAAACCCCTAGAAAATAGGGGGTTTAGTTGGGGGGTGCTGGGGGTTGGGGGGGGAGCTGACAGCCCCCATCACTAGACAGGGCTCTGGCAATAATAAAGACTAGAAAGGGAGGCATTGAGGCTGATTGGCAACTGATAGTGCGTTAAATGGTAATGAGGAGGGCAGATGGAGGGGGGATTAGCCTCCAACTCCGCACCGCTTTTCTTTGTGGGCCCCGCAGCCCCCTTGTCAGCTTCCTAATACATTTATTGCTCATTTCACACCGCTAAAGAAAAAAAAATGCCTCTTTCTATTCAGCATCCCCCCCCCCCGACACACACACCTCCCCTTTGCTCCTGCCCAGCACCTTTAAAAAAAAAATTAAGCGGAAAAAAAAAAAAAAAGACGGGAATGAAAAAAAAGAAGGGGAAGAAAAAGAAAAGTGTAATAATTAATTCATGGCAGGGAGCACCCCGCCGCGGGGTGCGTGTGCGTGCGTGTGCGAGCAGCCGTGCCCCGGTGTGGGGGTCCCCCCCCAGACGCCCCCCGTGCTGGCGGGGGGAGACTCACATTTGTCAGCACCCCCCGGCAGGGGCTGGTGGGACAGAAGGTGCTGCGCCGTAAGACAATTGCCGAGCGTGAAATTCAATTAGTTAAGGGCCTGGTTGCAATTTCACAGGCTCTAAAAAAGAGAGAGGGAGAGGAGAGGGGAAGAGGTGGGAGGGAGGGGGGCGACGTTTTTATGGCCTATTATTTATTTATTTATTTCACTTCTCTCCCGAGGTGGGTCCCCCTCCTCTCGCCTGCCTCCCTGCCCCGCACCAGCTTGGATATGCCTTTTTAAGAAGTTATTTAGAGTTCATATCTGTCACATCTATTTAACGCCCATGAGGTGATGTTCTGGGGGGGATCTGGCACTGGCTGATCCTGCCCATCCTCCCTCCCCACCTCTGCAGGTGTCCCCGTGAAGGTCACCAACGCCGGGGATGGAGCCACTCATTGCTCGGCTCTGGAGCTCTTCGTGTACCTGAACAACGTTGCGTGAGTGCTGCGCTGTGCCTGCTCGGCAATGGGGACAGGGGCAGGGTCCTCAGGGCGCGGTGGAAGCGGGGTGCTCACGGCAGGCACCCCCCGATGAGCCCGGGGTGGTGGTCAGCAGCGTGAGGGTGGGACTGTCCCACCTTTGTCCCTGGTCCCAGCTCAGCCCCAGCCCCCTGACACCTGCACCCTGGGGGGCATCACCTCACCTTGCCTGCCCAAGTGGGCTCAGGGTCCTTTCAACTACCAGAGATGCAGCCCAGAGTGGCCCGTCCCCTTGCCTGGTTTATTTTCTGGGGGCTCAAGTGCCACAGTTACCTGTGGCACTGCCAGCCCCCGCAGCAGGTAAGGATGGAGGGGCTGGTGGCGCAGCAAAGTTTGGAGGGGAAAGGGAGAGAAAACCCATCTCCTTGTCACCCATCCTGCCCGGGCATCACTGCTGGTGGTCACTAGTGCTGCTCAGGGGCTGGCCGTGCTGTCATTTGGTGTTTGTTCCCCGTCGTCCCCGCAACTCAGACCCACGTCCTGCTGCGAGACTGGAGCTGCTGCAACTTCCCTTCTCCTTGGCAGGGGCAAGCACGGCGTCGGGCGCATCGACATCGTGGAGAACCGCTTCGTCGGGATGAAGTCCAGAGGTGAGCAGTCACTCGCTGGCAGTGCTGTCCTTGCCCTCAGAACAGCAAAACCAGGGAAAACCCTTGGCTGGGACATGGCAGGTGCTCAGCACCTCACACCAACTCACTCCCCATCAGCTTCTGAGTGAGATCTCCCCATGACAGGGATTTCTCACTGATGTCTAATGAAGGCAACTGCCTGCTCCTGGCCAGTGCCACTGTTTGCCCCAGCCCTGGGTTCCTGGTGCCACCAGAGAGTCTGGGTCTTGGGTGACACCTGTCTGTAGTGGAAAAACCACCAAGCTGGGGGTTTGTGTGGGAGGGTGGATATGGGAAGTCCTGGAGGATGCAAAGCTCAGTAATACAGGTAAAAAGTGCAGGGTTCTGATGCCAGTTGCTGAGATTTTTCTAAAGCCAACTCTTTATTTGTGTGGTTTTGAGTCTGTGTCTTAATATTGATCATCTATTAGGATCAGCTTCATTGGGAATCTCTCGAGGCAGCGAGCTGCCCCTGCAGAACTAAGTAATGAGGTGGCTCATCATCATTTCCCATCTCCTTGCCGCTGCTCTTTTGTTTTAAATCTCATTAATACCTAATTAGCTGCTCCCTTTCTTTAAACTTGCTCTCTGCGCAGGGCGTCAGCTAATATTTTTATAAGACTCGGCCCACAGGCTCCCTCCCCACGGCAGGGCACCAGCCCTTTTGCAAGAGCATCAGCCGTGAAAGGCAGGAAACAAAACCCCAAATCATTTGATCTGGGTTTGAATAATCAAATTAAAACTGAAAGAAGGAAAAAACAAACCCCAAACCACCCACACCAGCCAGCGCATTTGCATGCAGGATGCTGAGTAATTTGTCAAAATCTATTTTATTTTTTTTAAGAACCACTGACACGCTCTAGTGACCCTTCCAGCATCTAATAATTTCTCTAAACCCCATTTAACTGTCATGTCTGTCTCCTGCATGACATCGCCAAGCGATCGCTGCCGTGTTTGTGCGCTGGCTTTGAGCAGGATCCAGCCCGTGGTTTTGCTCCTCGGGAAAAGAAACAGAAACCTCCCAGAAATCTGCTTCTGCGGGAGAGAAGGAGAGCTGTGACGGAAGGGGGCTGGAACAGGAGGGTGCTGCTGGTGCCTCCCCTCCCCAGGGGCTTTGGGGTGCAGGGCAGCTTGGGTTGGCCCCACCGCTGCACTGCCAGGAGCATTTTGGACCCCAAAGAGGAGTCGGATGATTGGGGCACCCGGGCTCACAGGCGGGAGGAGATGATCCCATAAATCTCAGAGGTGTGGGGGGCCCCTGATGGCTCAGGGCTCTGAGGGTTCTTTGGGGCAGCACAGGGACCCTCTTCTCCCCAGGGACCCCCACTCTGCAGGGGAAACTGAGGCACGGGCAGTCAGCAACACAGCAAAACCTTCCACAGCTGCAGAGGTGGTAGCAAAGGCTCCTGCCGGGTGCCTCCTCTTCCTCACGTCCCGGACCTGGGGAGTCGGAGAAGAGAAAAATTCATTTGCATTGATTTTTACCAAGCTCCTAATTGAACTTCATTAAGGCCCAATGGGTGAGGGGCGAGCTGAGCGTGCCTGTGCCAGCCTTTTAAGCCCTATTAACTCGGTTTTGCCATATTTGTTTTAGTGGGAGGAGGGTGGCTAATTACGGGGTGCCAGGGAGCAGCCGGCCGGGGGGGCTACGGCTCGGCCGGGGGCTCTTGGATGCAAGCGCAAGCACGGCCCTGCCTCCTCTGCCTTTTCACATCCTCATTATCAAATTATCTTTTTAACTCTGAAGGGGGGCTGATTAAGTGAAGTAAATGAAATCAGTGGGGAAGAAGTGGGAAGGAGGGGACAGTCATTGCCAAAAGAGCCAAGCGCTGCCCGTGGCTGGGGCTTTTCCTCCCCTCGGCTCTCTCCTTCCTTTTCCCTTTTCCTCCCCTCGACACGCTGAGCAGATAGAGGAGGAAAGTGGAAAAACCCTTCCCTGCGATGAACTCTTTCCAGGCCGTGCTTGGCCTCGGCCCTGGACCCGCAGTAGAAATTTGGGTAGCATCTTCCCACGGGCAGCATCGCTCTCTCCTTCCCCTTGGGAAGACACCACGTCCCGTCTTGTCCCACAAACGCCATCGGGAGTGACAGCCCGTGCTCCGCACAGAAAAATTACTCGGATGGCGGTGAACTGACAGCTGAGGTTACAAATTAGAAAATTTTAAGCAGCAGCAGCTGTCTCCTCAGCTGCCCCCCTCCATGCCCCCCTCCCCTCTCCGGTCCCCCCCCCTTCCCCAAGCAATAATTACAGGGTGATTGAAGCTTCGCCACGCTGCAGTGCTGACACCTCTGTCTTTTTCCTGTAAACACGGGGAGATGAAAATAGACACTTGGAGATGCTGCGAGTGTCACTTTGAAGGTGTCTCTTGTCTCCTCGGTGGCGAGGCTGGGAGAGGGGCTGTCAGCTCCCCTCCCCTCTGCCCCGGCTGTCACACTTCAGTCCCCGCTCCTCTAGCATCAGGTCGAGCGGGATGGGTGGGGGTGCAGGCAGATGGGGAGGAGGTGGGGGTCAAGACATGAACCCAAACCTTTGGTCAGCCCGCATTGGCTTTGGCATCTCTCCTAGGGACGGCTGGTTTTCGGTGTTAACTTGGCTGTCTCATCCTGCAGCCCCATGGGGATGGGTGCTCAGTGTCTCCTGCCCCTGGGGACTGGGCTGTAAGTCGCTGGAGTGGCCTGAGGCGGCAGGGGGGGCTCTTCTTTGGGAGGGAGACTTGCCCCGCACCTTGTCCCGTGCCTGTAGGATGCTGGTAGGGATGAGGTTTGACGGAAGCGGCTTGGGCTGCCATGGTAGCTAGGGCTCCTGCCGTGGCCATGAGGCTGTGGCCACCCTGAGATGGGACCCCCCTGTGCCACTCCCCTTCTCAGGGCTAGGGCTGGTTGGGGACACATCCCCTTCACCAGGGATGGTTTCCTGCATGGTGTCTTTCTGTGCTGGCAAAACCCAACATGCAGGTACCCTTTGCCATTCCCGTGCCATAGCGTGGATGCCTAATGTGGGGAGGTGACCGTCCCCACGGGCAGGCAGGGAACAGGAACGTACTGGTGGACCAGCCCTGGCTGTGGACAGATTATGGCTGTGCCCATTCCATGTTCACTGCCAGATTCTGCGTCTTCCCCACCAGCGTTCTGACCTGGAGTGGAGCAGTGCGTGGTTGCTATCATATTTAAACACCAAATAAATGCATTATGCAGCAAATTAGCCTGAGCGGCTGGAACAAAGGGAGCAGCTTGCCCATCACTGAAATAAGGAAGCATCCCTGCATCCCCAGGCCTCGTGTAATGGGGGGGGGGGGGGGCGCAGATGGGAAGGGACTGAAGGGGGGACCCTGCCACCCCCAAATGAGGTTGCCCTCCCAGCCCCCAGGTAGCCTCATTGCTTCGCAGCGGATGCACTGGGCTCTTTCTCACCAGCCGAGGGGAGAGGACGGTATTTCAGGCCCTCCGCTCCCCGTGCCTGTGCCCCGCGTCGTTCCTTTAATTACAGGTTTTCAGCTGCAGACCGTTGGGCACGGATCGGCGGGGGGATCGGTTCCCAAACCCTGTCATTTAGCCTCGTCAGAGTGCCTCTTCAAAGAGGGGAATCTAGAAATTTTCTCCGCAAGGTGCGGAGTGGACTGTCTCGGCCCCAGCATGAATATAATGACAGATGCATTTTACAGCGAGCTGGGACTGAATGCGCTCGACCACAGCTCCTTCTGTCAGCCAAGTCATTATTTTTTGTCATTTGCTGACAGTTTTGGTCTCATTTGTTTCTCTCTCTTTTTCTGCTTTTCCCCCTGCCTGGAAAAATGGCTAGGTATCTATGAGACCCCAGCGGGAACGATCCTATACCATGCACATTTAGATATCGAGGCCTTCACCATGGACCGGGAAGTGCGGAAAATCAAGCAGGGGCTTGCCTTGAAATTCTCCGAGCTGGTGTACAACGGTACGTACGGCCCTTCAGCCCGGCCCCGCTGCCGCAGCATCCTCCTAGCCTTCCTCTTCCTCGCTCCTTGCTACTGGAGGCTGCAGGTCCCGCCTGATACATGGGCTCAGGGCTGTAAAATTCAAGTGTGGGTTGCTCACGGGGGAAAAGATGGGTTTGCTAGTGCCAAGAGCTGGACTCAACCCCACTCTCTGTCTACTTTTGGGGCTCGATGCCTGCCTTCGGGGGGCCATGTCAGCTTCCACGAGGGCTTGCTGGTGGGGGTTGCTCCCGGCATCTCTCCCAGCCCTCTGCTCTTGCTTCGTCCCATCCAACACATTCAGGTGTCTCGCAAGCTGTAATTCCCTGCCCCGTAGTCCCCCTCATGTCACCTTTCCTGGCTCTCCCCTCCATCTCTCCTCCTTCTCTCACCCCACGGGGACCGGCACACCACGGGATGGGGGCACGCCAGCACCCATCTCCCGGCACGACCGTCCTCGGGGTGGAGTTCAAAACCAGACGCCTCTCCCTGTGGGGGGAAACGCAGGAATTTGGGGCTCTCGGGCTGCCCTGGCCCTGACCGAGCGTGTCCGGGGGGCTGCGGGAGGGGGCAGGAGAGCGCCGGCCGTGCTATGCGGTGCGCAGCCCACACAGCGGCACTGCGGGTTGCGGCTTGGCCGGGGGCTGCAGGAGGGGCTTCCAGCCTCTGCCAGCGCAGCCGGGCTCGGGCAGGGACTGCGCTGCCCTGGGTGGGCTGGGGGACATGTGGCACGCGGGGATGCTGGCTCGCACCCGCAGTCAGGGACAGAAATGAAGCCCCTTGCCCTTCCTGCTGCAGCTGCGGCTCGGGTCTCCTCAGCTGCCCGTGTGGGCTGAGTTTGGGGGGGTCTCAGCTCAGTGCCCCCCTCCCTGCCGCTGGGGCTGGCATGCAATGCCTGAGCCCCTTTGCTTCTTAAACTATGTTTTAGATCCCTGGCAGGGCAAGAGCTTCTGGGAATGCAGAAGTCTCAGTTGCTTTCCCCTTGAATCACAGCCCCTGCCTTAATTCACTCTCTGACGCTGCTCCTGCCTCTGGCTATTTTTATTAGACTTTGTCCCGGGCTACCTTTATTTTGACTTTTTTTTAAATTATTATTATTTAAGTATAAACCTGCTTGTTTATTTCTAACCACTCACTTGTTGTGAAGCCGCCAGATTAAAGAGCTGCCTGGTGAAACGTGATTTCGCTTCTCCCTCCCCACCTCTCCCAGGCTCCACATGCTGAATCCCCAGGGATTTTCAGCATGGTCCTAAGCTTCCCTGGCAACCGAGCCTGAATCCCAGGAACAACCTCAACGGGGTGCAAACAGCACCCGTGGGTCCTCATGCCAGAGGCCAGGCTTTCAAGCTCACCTTCCTTTAACACCTCATTATTGCAACTAGTCCCTGATTTTAGGAGAATTAGTGTTTATCTTCCCCCTGTCCCCATTGATCCCATTGTGGAGGGGTGGCTTTGAAGCCAGTTACCGTCCCGGCAGGTACAGCCAGGTGTGGAGATGCCATTGTCCCCCTGCCTTCGCTGTCATTAAGGCAGGATGAGGGTCACAAGGCGGGAAGGTCATTAAGGGCGATCGCTTCCAGTGGGGAATGTGACTGGTGGGGGGCTTCCTTGCACCTGGAGCTGAGTCAGGTTTTAAGTAGCTGGTTATTATCTTAATGTGTCTCCGGTTTATTTTTTGCGGGGAAGCAACTGCCCTACATCAATCCTGAGGCTTGAGGAGTTGTACCTGGAGGGTGGTTACCAAAGCAAGGGGTGTATTCGCCTGGAGCTGGGGTCCCTGCGTGGCAGTGCCACTCTTGAGGAAGGGGTCACTGAGTCCCCCAGGAGTCGCTGACTCCCTCTGCCACGGTGGGACGCTGGAGGGTGTCAGTGGTGGTTTTAGTGGGGAGGGGTCGCAGGGCTTTGACACTCCCTCGAAGCACGTCCCGGGGACAAGGCTGCAGGATACGGTCCCGCTTGGGGACCAGCGAGGCCAAACAACAGAAGAAATTGTTTGTTTCTTTAATGGCTTCGGCCCCAGAGCCCATCTGGGAAGGGAAAGGTGAGAGGGCACCGGTGCGAGCGGAGCGGGAGGGCGATGGGAAAGATAAAACCTGGGGATGGCCGGAGGGCAGTGAATGGGCTCTTTCTCTCACTCTGCCTCTATCTCCTTCTCCATCTCCCAGGCTTTATTCCAGGTCTCCGAGGGCTCCCTGGCTAATTACCCCGCTTAGGGATAGGAGGGGGCATGGACTCCCACAGCTCGGTGGCCCCGGTGCATGGCAACACCGAGGGCTGCTTCTGCAGGGTGTGTTTTGGGGGGGAACTGCTCATCCCCTTCCCAGAGGGCTGGGAGCTGCTGCCCTCCTCAGTCCTGTGTCCATCTGTCTGTCTCCACCTGACCCGCTTGAGATGATGTTTTCTGAGTGGCAGGTTCATACCGAGTTAGTGAAGATTTAATATCTATGATCCAGCTCATGAGGTCCCCATCCTTCAGATCTGAACTTGGGTGTCTCAACACCCCATTTCCCTCTCCCAATCCCATGGCTGCATCCCTCCCCTTGAAAATTATCTGGGGTCTGCCTTGCAGGACTTAGCCGGGGGGGACCACCCTGCACGGGCACCCTGGGGCACCCCGACCTCCCCCGTGCCCCCACTGACCCTGCCTCCTGCCCGCAGGCTTCTGGCACAGCCCCGAGTGCGAGTTCCTGCGGCACTGCATCGCACGCTCCCAGGAGGCGGTGGAGGGCACCGTGCGCCTCTCCATCTTCAAGGGACAGGTCTACATCCTGGGCAGGGAGTCCCCACGGTCGCTGTACAATGAGGAGCTGGTGAGGTGAGTGGGGTTCGGAGGGCCAGAGTGGGCAGGGCGGATGGCAGCGAGCATCCCATCCCACCCCATCCCATCCCATCCTTCCCAATCCTGACCCACTCCATCCCATCCCATCCTGTCGCATCCCTTGGGACACCAGTGACGCCATCATCCTAACCAAGCACCTGGCCAAAACACGAGCCCTGTTTTCAAGTCAATATTATTTTTTCTCTCCGTCTATTTCTTCATGTTGTTTTCTCTCTCTCTTGCTCACTCCCCACCAGCCCTCCTTCAGCCCTTTCAATCTCTCTAAACACTTTATAAACCATAAATACACGCGAATGAGTTTAGATCAGTCGGAGTAAATGTCAAATTATCTTCTCTCTTTCTCTTCTCTGGCTTTTTTTTCCCCCTTCCCTCCCCCTCAAAATCAACAGCTCCTAATAATCCGTCCCAACCCTTCATTATGCTTCGCGCTCTCACTTGGAGAGATTAAATGAATAAAGTATAAAAAAAAAAATTTTAAAAAGAGGGAAGAAAAAAAGGGAGGATGGAGGGGGGTGGGACAGAGGAAAAAGAGAGAGGGAGAGAAAAGCAGGGGCACTTATTCTCCCTGCGTCTCCAACCATTTTCCTTTTCTTTTTGATTTCTACATCGCTGGTTTGAAAGCCTTTGAGTGACGGCGTCACAGGAACCCGAGAGAAAGCTGTGAGAGGCAGAGCTGTGTGGAAATGCCTCTGCACAGTAGGTAGAAAGTAACGTAATTATAGAGCAGGTCAGAACCACTCGAATGAGCAAAAATAAAAGCACAGAGGTTTTTCTGTAGCCCGTCAGGGGAGGTAAAATCATTGTAAACTCTTCTTTTTTTTTCCCCCCCCCCCCTTCTTCTTTATTTCCCCCTCCCTTCCTCCTTTAAGGTTTGCGGTTTCTGGGAAATGAGCTGTGTGTTTTGAGGATGTAGGAAACCATCAGAGTTGGGATTCAGTTGGTCGCTGCTGCCTTTGGGGAAGGGGGTGTGCTTCGGCCATGTCCCCTGCCCAGGACCCCATCCCCTGCCCAGGGTAACGTCCCTGCCTGCCATGGGACAGCTCTACCCAGGGGACGGCTCCGGAACACGAGGAGCATCCTTGCTTGGTGTAAGAGCGTAGGGATGAAGGGCTACAATGGACGTGAAAGAACACGGAGGGAAATTCGGAGCTGTGTGTCTAGAAGGGCCTGGGGAGCCCAGGGATGACCATCGGGGTGGCCGTGGGGCTTCTGAGCCCATGTGTCCCTTCCCTGGGGGCTGCTGGGGGCCCTGCCCCGAGCCCCGCGCACCCACCAGCAACGAGGAGGCAGCAGCGGGCACGGGGAGCAGCTGGCTCTGGGATCACCCACATCTTCTCACTTCCCAAAAGGCAGCCCCAAGCTCGCCCCCGGGACCACCCATCCCACTGATGGTGCCTTTCTCTCCGCAGCATGAACGTGCAAGGGGACTACGAGCCCGCGGACGCCACTGGCTTCATCAACATCAACTCCCTGAGGTCTGTGGGGTCGAGAGCCTTCCCCAAGGAAAAAGCCCGCGGCACCTCCAGGGGTCTTCCCCTTCCCAGCTCGGGCTCTGGGGGGTGCACGGTGTCCTCCCCCTGAGCCCCCACCCACCACGGGGGTGTGACCAGCCCCCTCCCAGCACCAGCCCTGCCTAATTACAGCCTTCACCAGCACAGCCAGTCTTGATATTTTACTTATTTCTCAGACCCCACCACACTCCCACCCCCAGCTCCAGGGCTGTGAAACACGCCACATTTACATAATGGGCTCTTAATTTTTCTATTGCCTGTTAACTGCTTTGTTCTCCTCGATCTGCCATGTCGTTGTCCCCCCCAAGATAAATTAATTACATTATCTCGTGGGGGAAAAAAAAAAAATAATTAAACTGTACGGGCCTTAACAAACGCCTGCTCTTCACGCCCCCTCATTCTGCTTAAATTAATTGAAAGGAAATGTGTGTTATTACTGTTAATTTACAATTAATTTTTTTTTTCTTTTTAATCCGGTTTCCAGGCTGAAGGAATATCATCGTCTCCAGAGCAAGGTCACCGTAAAGCAGGATGAATAGCAATCAATCGCACGCGAGCCTCCCGCTCCCCTTTCTAATTTCTCTAAGAACTAGCACTAATTGTGGTGGTAATTTGTAATTGTAACTCGTCTCCCCGGAGTCACGGCGGAGGTGATGGCTTTGTTACCGGGGCGGCAAGTGAAATGCAATCATTAAAAAGAAAAGGTGGTCGGCCGGAGGAGAAGTGGGCAAAGAAATAAAACCCCAGCCACGCGCTGGGTCCGCTCATTGAGAGCCGGGCTTTATTCCTGCCTTGTTTGTTTGCTCTTCTGGCCCAGCGCTTCCCCAAGCCGGGCTTTGTGAAATTGGTAATGGATTAAGTGCCTCTGAAGGACGTGGAGGGGGTTGTCGGTACCTTGTTGTGAAGGTGGGGAGAGGGGGGACATCGCCCCACGCGGTGCCGGTCCGGAGGGGTGACTTGGGATGGGTTAAGAGGATTTGAGCCTTCGTCTTTTGTCTTTGTTTTGGTGCATTTTAAGAGCAGACTAGGGGTTTGTTGAAAAGGAATAAAACCAGGGAAATGTTCTCCGAAGGTTTTGCAGGGGGAGGAGAGGAGCGCTCGCTCTGGGCTGGGCAGTGGGTTTCCCTCCCATCATGTCCGGGTGGGTTGTGGGTCCAGCCATGCACCCAGGATGGAGGGAGGCAGGGACAGCTCAGCAAGGGAGACTTGCTCCAAAACTGTGGTGGAAGCAGAAAGAAAGAAAGAAAATGCTTTCTAACCCACGCAAACGGCCGGGATGCACTGCAACTCCACACTGCCGAGGATGGGGAAGGACCCAGTTTGGGAATCCCCATGGTGAGTGTCCCCAAGCAGAGACACTTCCTGGGGCTGAGAGCGATGCACTCACCGTGCTGCATCCCGTGGTGCCCAGCACAGCCACGGAACATCAGGCAGCCCCATCCCAGTGGCAGGGACGTGCTACTTTCCCAGCCGCTTGGGGAGCAAAAGCGGAGCTGCCACCAAAAGAGAAATATTTTTTGCAGCCCCCAGGGGAACAGCCAGGTCTGGTGGCCATTTGGGGACGTCCAGGCATGCCCTGCCTGCCCCGCTGCGGAGCCAGCGAGCGTGACAAGCTCTGACATCACAGCTGGGAAAATAACATGTTATTTTCCCAGCTTGGATGTGACTTTCCCTGCTATTACTGGCAGCGCCCATCTTGGGAAGAGAAAGCAGCAGAGGCTGTCAGGCAAGGGGGGAGAAATGGTTTTCTGGGCCGGTGGAACCTGTCCGACCCCCGTGGGGTGCAGGGAGGGGGGATGCTGCACGAGGCCACCCCGTTACCGAGATCCCTTTGCTTTCAGCAGCCAGATGGAGTTTCATGTGGTGGTCCTGTAGCAGTGGTGGTCAGGGGGTCCTGGCATGGGTGCTGGGCGTTGAGCCAGCCCTGGTCCTCCCGCAGCAGCCCGCTCCCAGGCTGGGGGAAAGGGCTTGAAACCACATCAGGAGCCATGTGCTGGAGAGGGGAGTCATCCAAAAAACCGAGATGGGAACAGAACTGCTGCTTTCCTACATGCCAGGGAAGAATGTTGTGCTGGCAGGTGGGGCAAGGGACAGCCCTGTAAGCTGTGAGTGTTGCCTCCCCTGCCTGTCCTGGGCAGCGACATGGCTTGGCCATGGCAGAGGTCTCCACTGGCAAAGTGGAGCGTGAAAGAACTTGGTGCAATGAGGAGCTGATGTCTTTATTTTGTTCAAAAAAAAGAAAGCGTTGCAGCAGAAGCTGACTGTGCCTCAATGCTTGAGAAACATTGGACGTGCTCCAGGAGGGCCCATGGGACCAGCCGGGCCACCTCTCCCCTGGGTGCTTAAACCATCCCCTGGAAAAAGCCATTTAACTTTGAGGCCTCAAATCTCCTCCAGCATTTATGCTGCAGCATTCCAGAGCCCGGACTCGAGGGTGCCCACACCTGGCTGCACCTGTTGGGATGCTCAACAGCATTTTTGATCAAGGGTAGCACGGCAGCTCCAACTCCTGAGGCAGCACAGGGTGGCTCTCAGAGGACAGGGTGGATGTAGCTGTGGTCATCCTTGGAGGAGCAGCCTCTGTTGGCTTCCAGCTGCTTCTGACTGGGCTCAAAGCACATCGTGCTGGTGAAGCCGAGCTCAGTGAATTCAAAAAGCCAAGTGAAACTCAGCGCAAGTCTTGCAGGAGGTCAAAAATCCCTTGTAAATCACGGGGTTGCTGAGTAGAGGAGACCCACCAAGATCCTGCCCTTTCCTCTTGGTGCAGCTGCCAGAGGCGGCGGTGACAGGATTCTGTGAGTCAAACACCCCATGGTTAATTACTTCACTACTTTAATTACCATCAGCCCTTCCAGTTCCCATGATTTGATGATTTCTTGTTGCTGTCCCTCCCTTGCAATTTCCCAGCATCCTTTCACCCCCGATGTGTCTCAGGGAGGTATTTCAGGGGCTGGGGCTGCCACCCTCATGCTGCAGCAGGAGGGAAAAGCAGCGGGTGAGTGGTACAGAGTGAGCAGTTCCTGAACCACCTGGTAACTCCTTGGCAGAGGTATTTGGGGAATAATGTTTTGGAATAATGTTCTCAGGTGGCAGGCTTGTTTCTACACCACCCACTCAGCTGTAAGAGCAGTGAATGTGGGCTGGGGGCTCCACATCCCCAGGGCAGAATTACAGCTGGGATGGTCCCAAAGGGACCCCAAAATGGCACCTGGGTCACTGTTGGGTTCTGAAACTCTTCTGTGCATCCCCCTGCACCGTTGTCCATCGCTCAGGCTCCAGCTTGCTCCAAGCCAGCCTTGGGGGTGCCTGGGGATGCCCTTAGGAAGCTGCACCCCCTGTTTGTGCCACCAGCCGTGCCTTGGGGCTGCTCAACCGCCCTCCCAGGCTCTGGGGAAGGGCTTGTCTGGGGTCACGGCAATCGATATCTCATCTGCAGGCTCTTCTAGCGGAAGTGATGGTATATTGGAACATGGTAATGGGTCTCGTCTAGTGGAAAAGGCTAATCTTCCCCAGCTGTACAGGATCTCCGCAGGTGTCCTCCGGCTTTCCCTGCTGCCACCAGCCCTGCCGCCAGCCACAGAGCAGACGTGCTTCTTTAAAGCTGCAGCAGTCCAATTTATTGTTGCAGAGTTGCCTCCAGCGGCATCGTGGGGTGCAGAGCCGTGGCCGGGGCTTCGCGGTGAAGGACCAGCACCCAGGGTGGCCCCGTGCAGCTCAGACGGCTGCAGCAGCTCGCGTTTGCTGGCTCAGAGCAGAGAAGGTGACGTGTCCTTCAGCCTCGCTCACTTGAGGATGCCATTTCCCCAGGGAGAGAAGGATGATGTGGGGATGCTGCCAAGAGGGATGTGGATCCCCCAGAGTGCCACCTGCAAGCGTAGGTGGGAAGGCAAGCAAATGCCGTGGGGAAAAGCAGGGGTGAAAGCTCCTTGCTGTTAATTTGGCTTTTTTTTGGCAATGTGCTCGCTGCCTAGTGTTGCTCACTACGTGGGTCTCAGTCCGTTTTGACCATCCCTGGGGACTGCTGGCAGAGACAGGTCTCTCCCTCCCCTGCCTGGCCAGCTCTCACACCCAGGGGGCTTTGTATGTGCCCAGGGGATCCTGGTTTTTATAAGCTGACCAGCCAGTGCTGGCTAGCACAGCCTGCTGCATCACTATGGCAAAATCAATTTTCCTGTTTCTCTAGAAGTAGAGGTAATTACTGGGTTTAAGGTTTAATATGCATGTGGATTTTAGTGCAAGCGTTGCCAAGAACAACTCAGAACAATGCGCAGGTTTGGGCAACGCATCGTGGGGGCTCAGACGCAGGCGTGGGGAGCCCTGAGCTGTGCTCTGCAAAATGGGGAGGGGGGAGAAGCTTGGGGGTCACCATCAGAGCCTGAGCCACCACCAGACCCCATGAAGGTTGTGCCAAAGGTCACGCTGACCTTGTTCAGGGCAGGGATTTTTTTCATGTGAAAGATATTAAGAAATTTGTGTTAAGAGAAAATTTCCACGGCACCAGAGCAGCTGTGGGGTTGTTGGGTTTTCGCTCAAACTTTATTTTATTGGACGGAGAAAGGGGTCACCGGGTCCGTGCAAGCAAACGGGATGATGTTTTGCGGGAAGGTCTTGTGTGCGTGAGCCCTGTAGGATTGTATCCCTGTCATGTTGTGGTGTGTTGGAGGGGATCCCAGCCCATCATCTCCCACAGGAAGGACAGAAAATCTTCTTGTGCTACTCAATATTGCATCATTTTGTGCAGGCAGTGGTCCCTGGGCCATGGTTCTGAGGATGACGTCCCGTCAGCAGGGACACCGGTAGCAACAGTGCACTCCTGGGGGAAACCACGGGATCCCTCACGATGAGGGCTGGTTCCCATTTTCCTTGGGAGATGAGGCTCGAGGGGGTTCGTGGGAGCGGGGTTGCAGGGCTGCACCACAGCACGGCAATTAAATGTTTCTGTCTTTCCGAGGGAAAGCCATCCCCCCGGTGAGGTTGAGAGTCGCCAGCTTCCCAGGCAAGGGGGGAGACGTTCGCCTTTGTAAACCCCTTAACAAGGTGGCTTTGTCTCCCCATTTAACAAGAAGCTCCCTTGCTTCTTCCCTGGGAGTTTCCCAATGCCGGGTCCCTGAAAGCCAGCTTTATGCTCCGGCTGGGGATGTGCTGCTGTGAGGCCGGCGGGGATCAGAGGGACACAGGGGCCCTTCTGCACGCCCCTGACAAAAGGCTGCCCCGGGGGGACAGAGCGTCAAAGCTCAGGCGGCTCGGGGTGGGGGGGACAAGGGACCCACAGAGGAGGCTGCGGCATGAGCCCACCGTCCATCTGGTCACTTGATCGTGGCAGGCAGCGACCCGGCGGTGCTCAGAGAGGGCTGGGGGAGTCCTTCTGGTTTGTCCCCCCTGGAAAGGGAGCAGGGGGAGCAGTGGGGAAGGACAGGTAGGTTTTGTTGACCGCAGGTAACCGGATCCGTGGCCGTTGGTGCCTTCCTGCCCTCTCCTCTGGTTTGGTGGGGGGTGAGAGATGGGAGGTGAGAGCGAGGAGCTGAGGGCTGGAAACTGAGACCTCTGTTCAGAAAGGATGCTTCCCCTCAGTTGGATGGAAATGGGTTCCAAGGAAGCCTTGGGGTGTCTCTGTTCCAGCACCCCACAGCCCTCGTAGTTGGACATGGGCACGTGCAGCAGCAGGAAGGCTGCTTGGCTATCATCCTGCTCGTGGCAGAGGCATCACCCATCCCCATGACAGTGTCTGAACCGCTCTCTGCCACCTCCTCTCCTTTCCCCAGTGGCTCTGCCAGCCTCTGCTTGGTTTGGGAGCTCTTGCCATTCCCTCATCCCACCAGCAAGTGCCCCATCTCACCTCCCCCATCCAGCCATCTGCCTCTAAGCCCCCCACTCAGATTTACTGTCACACGTTAAAACCACAACTCGGAGCCAGGGTCAGTGTGTCACGGTGGCCCCTCATCGATTTGTTTTACCTCCTCTTGGCAAAAGCACTTTGGCCCCAGCCCCCTCTGTGGCATAAGGGGCTTCCCAAGGCCCTCAGTGCTCCCCTTGCCCATCCCAACCCTGCGTAGCCGGACCCTGTGGGCACGGGGCGGAGGGTGGCCAGCTGAGCCGCTGCTCTCCTGACCCCCCAGGGCACCTAATGTGTCTCCCTGGCTTATCTGGATCAATATTTCCACGAGAGCAAGGAAGACCCCTCTGGCGAACAGGCAGAGGACAGAGGGTCCTGCTTGTTTGCACAACCCTATGGCTGGTTTAGTGCTTGCCTGGGAGGGGAGGGAGACCCCAAACCAGGGCTGCCAGCTCAAACCAGGGATGTTTGACGTCTCCTCCTTCCAGCTTGAGGATCTCAAGCTTTGCACCAGGGTGTGATGATGGCTGGGATGGCTTTGGATCCAAAACCTGAGGAGCTGGGCTGGCTTCAGCCCTTGACCCCCCTCCCAGCAGGCATGTGGGCAGGGAATGGTGGTGGGTGGGGGCACAAGGTGCTCGCCAAGCTCTGGATGAACGGCAGCTGCAGTGGTGGGGTCTGCTTCTGGCTCCCTGGTGGTCGAGGCTGGGTGAGGTTTTTTTGAACTGGTTTATATGGTGCTGGGGGTGTTTTTGCAGGAGCCTGGAAGCGAAGGTAAAGGATGCACATTGACTCAATAAGCTCTAGCAGTGTGCTTCTGGGAGACACGGCTGGGACCGCAGCTTCCAGCCCTCCCCAGCATGTACTAGGGGATGCCTGAGGCACAGGGGCTCTTACTCTCATGGCTTGGCTGAGGGAATCAAGGCAGAGAAAATATGGACAACCCTTAAATGCTCCACAGGCTGCGACTGCCCATGCTGAAGGCACCGCGCCTCGGAAACCCCTCCTGCCCCCAGCCCTGGCATTGCCATCGGTCCCGTCATTGCCCCCAGCCGTGCCCACAGGTCCCTGCAGCAGGGGCCAGGGCAGATGTGTGGTAGCCCAAGGAGAAAGCAGGGGCTCTTGGAAACTCTGCCTTTTGCTTTCAGCCTCTCCCTCTCGCTATTTATCGGTGACTTTTGTCCTTGGCCAGCTTAGCGGCTGAAAGGGGCTGTATTATATCACACGTAGGCAGCTCCTGGGGGGAGAGGGACGCGCTTTCTGCTGGAACAAAGCGCGGGTTGGCTAATTCCCCTCTCCTCCTGCGGCACCCGGGTCCCATCTGGTTGACACAGTTTGCTCCAGTGTCTCCTGCTATTAAGCCCCCACTTGCCTGCTTGAATCGCTCGCGCTCCCCCTTCCCTTGTACCCTCGGCCCCTTTTTCTTGCTTTATTTTTCATTTTCCCCAAAGCCGGGCAGAACTTGCTCTGTGGAGTGATGTCAGATGTGCGCAAAGCAGACCAATAAAACCTAATGCATCCCCCTCTTTGTCTGCTGGCCTCTCCAGTGCCTCACAGTTTCCACTCAGAAAGCCACTTAAAACACATCAGCAACAATCCCTCACAAAACAGCCACTTGTTGGCTAATTGTGCCGAGGACCCGCGCGCGTCGCATTGCGCTTTCCTGCCGAGGAGGGTCCAGTGCTGCTGGGGACCGGGGCTCCACGTCGAGCAGAGGGTGATTGGGACCCTCAGCATTGGCCAGGGTCGAACCCAAGCTCTCAGCTGCTCCACAGGGTTTGGTGGGGCAGGAATGTGTGATGGGGGCGGTTTTAGCCCCTGAGGCCTCAGGTAGGTCCAGATCAGCTGGAGAGGATGCTGGTAGAGTTAAGAGTGGGGCTCAGCTCAGGATGGATAAGCAGATGGGCCAGGCAGAGCAGCCTGGAGCTCCCTGTCCTACCTGCTAACTCCTGCCTGGGCAGGAAAGCAGGCAGGCATGCTGCCAGGGGGATGGGAGATGAGGGGGATGCTGGAACCCTGCTGGGCCAGTGACTTTTTTGCTGGGTGCCTGTGATCCTGGGGTGATGGCTCTGTGTCTGAAGGCTGAGAAGAGCTGGCTGCCCCATGCCGATGGGAGAGAGCTCCCTCTCACCTTGGGAGGAGGTCAGTGGGTTTCACTGGAGGGGATGGAGATGCAGACACATAAAGGAGGGCAGATAGTGTGAAAGTGAGAGGTGCTCCACACTGGGAAGGAAGCAGAGGGACTCAGATCTTTGCCTAAAGGAGAAGCATCCTTAAATCTCTCCCCAGGGATCCTTTGGGTGCTTTGGGATGAGTGAGAAGGGATCATCAGGTGGTTCATCTCCCTCTTTGCATCCCAGGGGTGAGAGTATCCCTCTTCCCATCCCTCTGCTGCAGAGGGTCCCCCAGCAGCTCCAGCCTTGCCTCCTCCCAGCAGACAGACAAATGCATGGAGTAGCTGCATTTATTTATCTGCAGGAAATCTCCAGCAGCATTTCTACCTGCCACCCCCGGTGCCCTGGGGAGCAGAACCAGACCTGCGTGTAGCCAAGGCCGCCTGGTTTTGCGGTTGGAACTGTCACACCTTTTAGCTTAAAACTGTCTAAACCTGTTCTGGTTTGGGGGCTAATTTGAGGCAGGTCCAGTAGCAGCAGCAGGATCCTGGTGGGACCAGTGCTTTTCAATATATTCATCAATGACCTGGATGTGGGATTAGAGAGTGCTGTCAGCAAGTTTGGTGATGACACAAAACTGGGAGGAGTGGTTGACACACCAGCAGGCTGTGCTGCCATTCAGAGAGACCTGGACAGGCTGGAGGGCTGGGCAGGGAGAAATCTTATGAAGTTCAACATGGGCAAGTGTAGAGTTTTGCACTTGGGAAAGAATAACCCCATGTACAGGTTGGCGACTGACCTGCTGGAGAGCAGCGCAGGGGAAAGGGACTTGGGGGTTCTAGTGGGCAGCAGGATGGCCATGAGCCAGCAGTGTGCCTTTGTGGCCAAGAAGGCCAAGGGCATCCTGGGGTGTATTAGAAGGGGAGTAGCAAGTAGGTCAAGAGAGGTCCTCCTGCCCCTCTGCTCTGCCCTGGTGAGGCCACATCTGGGATATTGTGTCCAGTTCTGGGCCCTTCAGCTCAAGAGAGACAGGGAGCCACTGGAGAGAGTCCAGCTCAGCCACAAAGATGATGGAGGGAGGGGAACATCTCCCTGGTGAGGAAAGGCTGAAGGAGCTGGGTCTCTTTAGCTTGGAGAAGAGAAGGCTGAGGGGTGACCTCATTAATGTTTATAAATATGTCAAGGGGGAGTGTCAGGAGGATGGAGCCAGGCTCTTTTCAGCGGCGTCCATTGACAGGCCAAGGAGCAATGGGTTCAAGCTGGAATACAGGAGGTTCCACAAAAATATTAGAAAAAGCTTTTTCACTGTGAGGGTGACAGAGCACTGGAACAGACTGCCCAGGGAGGTTGTGGAATCTCCTTCTTTGGAGACATTCAAACCCCGCCTGGACACGTTCCTGTGCGCTCTACTGTAGGTGATCCTGCTCTGGCAGGGGAGTTGGACTAGATGATCTTTTGAGGTCCCTTCCAGCCCCTGACATTCTGTGATTCTGTGTGGTGCTGTGCTGGGCAGGCAGCCCAGAGCCTTCCCGGTGGGCGCCGTGCTGCAGAGCACGCCTGCCTGCGCTCACCTGCCCACTTAAATGTCACAGGGAAGTGGTCGGAGCGGGTCCAGCTTTGTGCTTTCCCTGCAGGGAGCCATGTGGTTCAGTGACCGGGTTGAGGCTCCGCCACGCTTAACCCAGCCAGCAGCAGCGGAGCAATGCAGGGGGAGCTGCCTCCTCTTCCCAGCACCTTGCTTTGCTGCCAGGGTCAGCACACGGCCGGGGGTTCATGGGGGACTCCAGGGGCAGGTTGGACCCCACACCTGGGCAGTGAGCAGGTGCCAGCGGGAAGAAGGGGTTAAACTGAGCCAGCGCCGGCAGAAATCAGAGGATTACAGGTTTGTTTCCGGACTGTCCCATCTGTCACCAGCACAAAGACAAGGCCTGTCTTGGGCTGGGCTGTCAGCGAAGAGCCCACCACTACATTAGGACTCCATTAGGGGAGACTGGCGGTGGGAAATGGCAGCTGTCAGGGCACTATCATTTCTCCTGTAATTCCTCCCGCTCGCTTCTCAACTGCACTTAAATAGCAGGTCTACCCACTGGGCCAATTTTGCATTTTCTTCCTCCTGCTGCTCCTCTTCTTTCTTTAAAGCTGCAGCTCCCTGGGCCCCTTCCCCAGCAGTCTGCCACAACTGGTGCCAGTGTTGTCCGTGCCTGCCCACAGCATCTCCGCAGGGAGATGGGCTCACAGACATCGGCAGCATCCCCACTGCCGGGGCGGCTACGGACCTGCTGCCCTGCCAGCCCAGTCTGCATCGGTGGGACTTGCTGACTCCCGACCTCGGCACGGGGAGGAGTGTTACAGCCTCCAAGGACGGGTTTTGCCTGGGCAGGCAGCGTCCTTCCCGCCTCCCATCGTGTGGGACTGTTTCTGAGCAGGTCAATACTTCCCGGTGTGTGCTGCCCTTGCCCAAAGGCCCGGCTGCTTGTGCAGGGCCGGCACCGCTCTGCAAAGAGGGATGGAGTGGGAGGACAGGAGCAGGTGAGCGGGACTTGGATTGTGGGCTGGGCTGGAGAAGGTTTTTTTTCTCCTCTAGCCACTAAATCTGCCCAGTCTTTCAGCATCTCCAGGGTTGCACTCCCTGGTGCAGTCATGGCTCCCTTGGCATGGGATGCTCAACCGGCACCATGTGGTCTCAGGATCCATCTCACCATGGAATGTCTGTTATAAAAACCATGGACAGCCAGGTATCCTGAGGGGACAACATCACCTGGAAACTCCCAGGACCTGCAGAGAGCATCTGCTCCAGGAGGAGCCTCAGGGAAGCATCTCAGCATGGTGGGAACCCCTCTCACAAACCATGTGTTTGCTGGGGGGTCTCCCGGGGCTGCCTGTCCCCTGTCCTCACCATGTGTCTGCCGCTGCGCGGGTGCTCCCCATGGAGCCTCCTGTTCCAGCTGGGGATCAAAGCAAACACTTCTGCAGGGAAGTGCATCGCAGTGGTGCTCGAAATAAATAACTAATTTCTCCCTACATGATCTCAAGGAGCAGGAGAGGCGTGAATAGCAGGGCCCGGTGTCGGGCTGACTGGACTCCCTGGTGCGGTAATTCAGAGGATGACAAACATAAGCTAAAGAAAAATGTTGAAAAATGGGCACTTCCCGCAGCCCCGAGCAAAGGAGCTATTGCAGGGTTTGGAAATAACGAAGGCAAAAAGAGGAGAGGGGGGAATTTTCTCATTGAGACCAAGTGAAGTGCCAAACAAGCTGCTATTATGGTGGCTTTGAGAGGCACAGGGAGGGGGTGATGGGGATGAGAGCAGGGGGAAGGACAGGAAGGAGGTGGTGGAGAAGAGAGGGAGAGAGGGCTGGAGGGAGGGAGAAGGGTAGGGGACATGGGGACAAGTGGGTCACGAGGAGTCAAAGGTGTGAGACGACACTGGGGAGATGGAGAGAAGACCAACTTGTGTGATGGTGGCAGGGCCACCGCAGGCCAGCGTCCTGTCCCTTGCCCCATGTCCCCTGCACCTCCTCATCCATCCCCCACCTTGGTTCCCAGCCACCTTCCAACCCCCGCACCCACCACCACCAAACAGGAGGAAAAAAAAAAAAAAGGAAAAAAAAAACATGGAAAGAAGGAAAACAAAATATCTACAGTTGTCGAGACAAGGGGAGAAAAATAGAGGCAAACATCCATAATTTTCTCTGTGGGGCTTTGCAGTAATTGAGCCATTT
Source organism: Trogon surrucura (assembly GCA_020746105.1). Classification (NCBI taxonomy): domain Eukaryota; kingdom Metazoa; phylum Chordata; class Aves; order Trogoniformes; family Trogonidae; genus Trogon; species Trogon surrucura. The sequence continues at coordinate 6,681,569 of CM036636.1, forward strand.
GGATAAAAATAAAGGCAGCAGGCCCTTTAGGTAAGAGGAGCTTTTGCAATCCAAGAAGCCGGAATTATGCGCCTTGTATCACTCGAAACCCCCCACCCCGTCACCCCCCTCTGCCTCCCCCATGCGACACCAAACCACTTTCTCTTTTCTTCTTTTTTTTTCCTCCTCCTTTTTTAAGTACCCTGTCAAACGGCGTCCGACGAGAGGAGAATTTCAGCTGTCACAACTAATTTCAGCGCGTGTGTGTGCGAAGTTGCGTGTGTGTGTGTGTCTCGGGCGGGGGGAGTGGGTGATGGAGGCGCAGAATCACTCCTTTTTTTTTTTTTTTTCCCCTCAAAAGGAAGATTTACATCAGAAATTTGTTTCTAGAAGTGTTTAAGGCCTGTGATTTCCTTCTTTTCAATTGCTGCCTGATGTCGTCTTCTCGTTGGGCTCCCTCCCGGCCACCCCTGCCCGTTCAGCGCCTGGGCTCGCCGTCACCCTCCTGGCAGCCTGGTCCCCCGGCCCTGGTCCTGTCCAGCACTGAGGAGGCTCCTCCATCTCTTGCTGGGGCTTGAGGCAGCTGGTGCTGAGCCTGTTGGGTCTTCCCAGCCAGGGCTAGGAGGAAAAAAAGAGACCCTCATACCAGCAAAGTCACCAGGCTGTTTGCAAGAGAGGAAGAAGGAAAGCCCTGGGCACGGCTGGAGAAGTCGCCACCACCACAGCCGGCAGACGATGGGGTGGTTGTGGTGACACGGCTCATCTTAAAATCTTTCCTCCATGGGCTGTGCTTCTTTCTCCTAAAAGAAATGGGTGTTTTGCTTAAGAAAATAATATGGACTTCTCAAAGGAGGAAAGGCTGGTGATCAGCAAGCCCACGGGCGCGACATAGGTGAGCGGCAGCAGACTGCGCATCCTTCTGAAGAAGCACGTTCTCTGCTCTTGGAAAGCCACCAGAGAATTTCGTCGGCCTCAGCAATTCCTGCCTACTCACGTAGGCGCAAATGAGATGCGTCGCAAATGAGATGCACAAAACTGGAAAGAGCAAGAAACAGCTGAGAAGGAATGCTACACAACTTGGGGCATAGTTTGAACGTTAAATGTAATACCAGGTGGCCTTGGGAAACTGGGGTCTGGGATCAGTGGAACTTGGGCTGCTCCAGGCTCGATGTGCAAACCCACCCCACCAGGCTGCAGCTCGGGAGGTAACGTCTCTCACTCATTCACGGAGCTGCACCTGGGGTGGGGGGGGTTAGGCAAAGACCCCCGTGCTGCCAGACTGGGGGCCAGCTGCTGAATCTGGGCTTCCCTCTCCTTTTTGCTCTGAGAACCCAGATGGAAGAGCTGACTCCTGCTGTCCCTTGTCCCCTCCAGGCCACCAGCCCACCCTCAACCCCATAGCAGGCGTGCGCCCCCACCTGAGGGGGTCTGTGCCTGGCAGCAGCCCTCGCAGGACACCCCCAAAAAGCACCACCATCACCCCGGAGTCCCAGGCCATGAGGGCTGGGCAGGGGCCGTGGGGCAGCGCCCTGCTCGAGGAATACACTTTGCATGTTCTTTGCATTAATCCTGGATGAACTGGTCGTTGCATCATCCTGGAGTCTCCTGCTGTTCTGCTGCCGTGGAGGGGCTGAGGGATGGATCACGCCTGGGGAGGTCTGGCCCAGAGGGTGGGGGGATGCCTGGGCACCCTCTGGGAGCTCCGATTCCTGAGGAGCGGGGCAGAGCTCTCCGGAGCGTGTTGGTCCCCCAGGGACAGGATGGTGGGGAGTGGTGGGGATGGGGTGGGATCACAGAATCATTAAGGTTGGAGAAGACCTCTGAGATCATCATGCCCAACCGTCAACCCAACACCACCGTGACCACTAAACCACATCCCGCAGCGCCACGTCCACGTGTTTTGAACACCTCCAGGGATGGTGACTCCACCACTGCCCTGGGCAGCCTGTGCTCCCCTGTGAGGGGAGAAGTTTTTCCCAGTATCCAACTAAACCTCCCCCGGCACAACTTGAGCCCGATCGCTCTCATCCGACCGCTGTTACCTGGGACAAGAGACCGACCCCCACCTTGCTACAACCTTCCCACGGGGAGCTGCAGAGACCGCTCACATGGCACGGGAGGGACGGGACAGGACGGGACGGGACGGGATGGGATGGGATGGGATGGAACTGGACGGGATGGGCCGGGACGGGACGGGATGGAACGGGACGGGATGGAACGGGATGGGATGGAATGGAACGGGACGGGATGGAACAGGACGGGATGGGATGGAACGGGACGGGATGGAACAGGACGGGATGGAACGGAACGGGACGGGATGGAACGGGAAGGGATGGGATGGAACGGGACGGGACAGATTGGAATGGGACGGGATGGAACGCGACGGGATGGGCTGGGATGGGACAGGATGGAACACAACGGGACGGGATGGGATGGAACGGGACGGGATGGAACGGGACGGGACGGCTCAGGCGGGACGGGCCGGGACTGACCCTGCCCCCGGCTCCGCCGGCACATCCCGGCCCGTCCCCCCACTCCGCGGCCCCCGGGGGTCCCGGGCAGCCCCAGCCGGGGGGGGGGGGGCGGGTCCCGGGGGTGTCTCGAGGGGGCGGGTCCAGGTCCTGCCCCTCCCCCTCGGGATCCCGCCGGGCCCGCGAGCGGCCGGGACGCGCCACCACCCACCCTCGCGCCCCGCCCCCGCCGCGGCCACTTCCGGCGGAAGCGGGGGGCTGTTTCCCTTTCCGGGTGCGGGTCCCCGGGCGGGCGGAGCGGCGGGCCGGCGCGGCGGCGGCGGGCGCGGGTCATGGCGGAGCTGGCGCAGGGGCAGAGCGCCGCGCCCGTGGGGATCACGACCGAGGCGTTCGTCGACGCGCTGCACCGGGTCCGGCAGGTAGGCGCGGGCGGGCCGGGGGCGGGAGGAGGCCGCGGGGCGCCGCTAGGCCGCGGGGCTGAGGCGGGGCCGCCGGGAGAGGGGCAGGGCCTTGGCCCCGCTGCCCCTCTCCGGGGAGGCCGGAGCCGGCGGCGGCCTGTCGGGCGCCTTGGGGGTGTCCCCTGCGGGGAGGGGGGCGGGCCGGGGGGGGGCTCCCTGCCCGCTCCCTCCCGCGCGGGTGGCGGCCGGGGCTGGTGACACGGCAGAAGCGGGGCTGTGCGGGCGGGGGGGCGGCGTGCAGCCTGCCGGGGCTGCCTTCTGCGGAGCTGGCGGCTCGTGCCTTGCAGCGGGTCAGTGTGAGCTCGGCGTTAATTTTCACCTCTTCAGGCGAGGCCTTTTTTAATCAATGGAAACCCTGGCAGAGGGGGAGCTTTGCGTTCCCTCCGGGGAGGGGGAGAGAGGAGGGCAGTGGGGTGCTCCCCAAAGGCATCTCGGAGCTTACACGGTGCTCAAAGAGAAATTTCCAGTGAAAGCACCCAGAGCTGCAGAAGTCAGCGCCTTCGTCTTCAGTACAGGATATTCCCTGTACGTGTGTGCTCCTTACTTTGTGGAAAGGAGCTCCAGAAACAAGAAGCTCGTAGTGCAGGTTTTGTGGCTTTACATCACATCTCTGGTCCAGTGCCTGTCGCAGGTGTTAGTTCCATTTTTGAACAGGTTACACTTTACTCGTGCTTAAGAACTCCACCATAGTGAGATATAATGCAGCTAAATACCAGGACTGTGGCCCAACTGGTGCTTAAAGACCCCAACTTTATTCTTTCCAATGTTACAGGCCAGATGGGGGAAATCTCCTTCTGGTGCCCAGAGTCACTTTTCTCATTTCACTGAGAAACTTCTGACGCTGGACCCTAGGACCTTTCAGCCATCTCTCTAATGGAACTCTAGTGGTATAGCATCGCTCGCAGCTCGCTCGTGAATCAGTGTGGCAGCAGGTCTGCGTTCTGTTCGGTCTTCAGCGACCTGTACAGAGGCACTCGCTGTTCTGCGGGAACACCCTGAGCTTTCCCAGAAGATACCGTGAGCTGGCCTGCTTTTTGACCATTGATTTCTTTCTTGGCACAAGCATTGGAGTGGGCAAGTTGCGTGTTAACTGCCTCCCAGATGATGCCAGGTGTTGCTTTTTTCAGTGCCTGATGAAGCACCGTGGCCTCAGTAGTACATGATGTCCGAAAGCTTTGCTCTTAGCCCAAGGTTGCTTATTTCATGCAGCTAAATTGAGGGGTGTTGCAGTTGGGTTTGTCTTGACCCGGTTGTTACCAAAGGCCTCTCATTGCAAAGACATCTTGTTGAATATCTGTTAATGTTAATGCCTGCTGGCAGGTGAATAATCTTTGACTATCCTGATTATGTAGAAGGAAATACTTATTTGCTGGTCCATTGTAGCTCGTTGAAATTGTTTTGTGAGTATGTTGGGAGTGCAACAGTATGTACCTACCCCTCATCTGATCAGTACCAGGTTAAGTGCAGAAGTGGGATGCCTCAAATGATGTTAGGCTAAAACACGGCACCAACTGAAAATACCTCTGGATTGTGGGGTGGTTGCTGTCATCACATCTGTAGGGTGAATCTGTGAGGCCTCCTAACCCACACACGGAGGAGATGGAGTATTAAATAATTCTGTGGCTGGTTGTGTTCACTTACTCCAGTTCTGCTGTTCTTAAATTCATAATACTTGAAAGAATGCGTTGGGTTCCCATGAGTGTAGGCTTGATACTTCAGACTTGAGTTAGCCTGAGCTGGAAGATTTCAAAATCGTCCAAGCTGCCAACGTCAGGTCAGGCGCTGTGGCCCAGCAACCTTCCTGCTGTCTGTCACGCTGGAAACAACCGCGTTGAGAACTGTGTGCTCTGCACCTGTCTGTGGCAGCTCAGTGGCCTACGTTTTCGTGCAGTGAGTTGTGAGCTGCCTGTTGAATGGGATTCCCTCCCCTCCCATTACCATTTGTGGGGTGAAAAGATTTGTTGGCAAATGCTGAAATAGTCTCCTCCCTGCAAAAGTGCTCGATTTAGTCTAGTTCCATAGAGGCTTCGTAAGGGCGCAGGTGGTGTTTTCCTGCACACCTCATCAGGGCTGGATTGTCACTAGTGACTTGTTACCAAGTGTCACTGAAGATGGTCTTAGTTGCTCAGTGGATGGATGGGTGGGTGGGTGTTTACCTCACACCTGAGCAATCTGTGATGGAACCTCCTGGCTGGGATGGAAATGCGGTTACACCTGATGCTTTTTTGGAGGTGCCGGCAGTTTTTTCACCCAGCGGGTTTAATGTTGCATTTGTCTGGACTGTACCGGTCTGGCCTGTAGCTGTTGGCTTTTGTACTGCTTCTGGCCGGTGCCAGAGCCTTTTCTGAGTGGGGCTTTTGCTTCAAGGGGATGAGGGAGCAGAGGAAAAAAAATCAGTCCTAGTTCTTATGTCATGGATTGTTGTGGCATCCCTGGCTTGACATTTGAACTCTGCCAAAGTTTAATCCTACACTTAAGACTAGTAATCAAATTTGCTAAATTCATTTCTCATCAGAGCCGTAACAGTAAAATCAGATTGTGGAGTACAGTGCTTAGTTAGTAATAACTGAATAATTCAGGACAGGGAGGACTTTCCTGGTCCATCACAGGAACCACATTTCTCAAAGTCCCCGGCGTGAGATGACATAAAAGCGAGGAATCCGGAATACTTGTGAGAGAAGTGACTTGTATGTTGCTTTCATTGTCTGTTCTGGACTTGCTTGGGCTTTATTTTTTTTCCCGTGGACTCTTTAAAATATGAGATGTATCAAAAATTACTTTTTCAAGTGAGTGCTGAGGCTTTGAGATGGTCTGTCCTGCTGCTTCTGCACCACACCGCAAGTGAGTGGCTCAGTTTATGGATCATAGGGTGATCTGGCTGACTGCTCCTAGGCAGGGTGGCTTTTTCTTCCGTAACACCTTGGGGTGGCAGGGAGAGAGAGGATGTTTGCCCCTCTTTTGGGTAATGGGACCAGAAAATCAGCAGAACTGTCTGTGCTTTGGACAAAAATAGCTTTGAGTCTGGTTCTTACTGACAGAACAGTGTCTCGCTTGGTTCTTACCCTCTCCTGTTCTCCTTGGCAGCCTCACTTTCCGTACAACACGTGCGTTTGCGGCACTTACTGGTTCCCTCTTCTTACAAGTGCTGTTCTTATAACCTGCCTTACGTACTGCCTGAATCTCAAGTTCTGAGAATGCTCTGAAAGAGAAGGTTGGGCCTGTCCTTTGCCATCTTGGGTACCTTCAAAGTGGATGAATCTCCTGAGACTTACTGAGAGTCAACAGGCTCTGTGTTTAAAATCCCTATTATTAGGCTGTGGCTTCTCATTTCTGTGGGGACGGAGGGATCCTAAGATTGATTTTTCTTTATCCCGTTGCAGAGTACTTTTTCACATCATCCTCAAGTAGATTTAGGGGTTTGCAGTTATGTTAGTATTTAGGAAAAACCGCATGTGACGTGAAATTTAAATGGTCGTGGATGGCTTTTCTGCTTCGTACGGGTCTCTGGAGAAATGTCAGTCACACAAACTCAAGTATTTTGCTCAACGAATGGGAAGAGTAGCAGAATCACAGGAATTGTCAGCTCCTTACTTTATATCCTGCTAATCCCTAGAATTCGGTGATTTCATCGACTGCCTTTCTTCTGCTGGACGGCACGGAGAGGTTCTTCCCAGGAGCTGGGCCCTTTCTCTGGAAAGCTGAATTCTGCAGATAGTGGTGTTTCAGTCCCGCTGTGCCTGGCAAAGAAGCTTCATGTTTCAAAGTGGTTTTGGCATTGCACCATTTTTAAAGGGAGTTAAAGGTACAGGAGGACAGAAGTGCAAGTTATAGGGAAGCGTGTGTCCTTCACACAACTTCATGGGCTTTCTTTATTTTCTTTGGCTTTATTGGTGCAGTTTGTGGCTCAGGTTTGTGCTGCGTCCTTTAAAGTGTTTGTTGGAGAGCTTAATTTGGGGTACGTTAGGTGCAGAAAAGGCTTTGGCAATGTGCTTTTTTTCCAGTGTATTTCAGACCTTACTAAAATAGATGCATTGGGTTTAGGGGGGAGAAAAGGGAGGGGGGGAAAGACTGGCATACAGCGGGACCAAAGCAGTGGCGAGCGGTACGTTACTCAAGGTCGTTTTGTCAGATAAGGGCTAGGTCTGCTTACTTTTGCTGTGTTCTAACTTTTGTGCTTATCTCCCTGCTGAACCTGTAGTAGAGACCGAGGTTCCCACTTTAAGTTGAGTATAAGAAGTTAGAATTTATTTTCACTGCTGCAGCTACTTGAAAAAGCTCAACTCTTAATTCTGCAGGGTGTGTTTCCCTGCTGTAGTGAGGCGGTGTGTTGTCTGCCTGTAATCTGGTGGCAGCTGGGAGGCTTTAGAGATAAGCGTGCAGGTTGAAATAGAGGAAGAGGGAAGGAAAGAAAAGGAGGAAAATAAAAGGGAGGGGGGAGAAAGGAAACATCCCCAAAGCCGATAATGTAAAAATTGCTTTGACTCCTTTATTTTGCCTTTTACTTGGAGGGTTCTGTGCCGGGGCGATAATTGCGCGCTAAGCACGAGCAGGGGTTTGCAAATCTCACAGCTTTAGTGCTGGTGATCTACTCGTGGCCACCTTGGTGCTTCACGCTAGCGTCCTTTTGTAGGTCAGCTGCTGCTGTCCACAGGCCAACTTTTTTTCTTTTCCACGAGTGTGTGGTGTGTGATTTCGACTGCAGACTGTCAGCTAGCAGTTCCCACAACTCACAGATTTTGTTCATAAAGTTCATAAAAGGCAGGTACAAAATGCTTCAAAAAATGCCAGGATCTGTTATACCTGACACTTACGTTCGTAAGTTATTCTGTGAAAGCTCTTAATAGATTGTCATAAAAACACTTTTTTTCAGTTTATTTTTCAGCACTGAAGTAGTCAGGAAACCTCTATGCTCTTTGTACCTTCATTAAAATCCTCTGCATCCCAAACCTAAGGGGAGAGCTTGTGGGCAAAGGGCTGGAACCATGGATGCAGCACAGTGTTCAGCAAAAACAGCAGGGCATCACCTGGCACCTCCCTGGTCTGGAGTGGACAAGGTGTGTTCACGCTTTCCAGTTCAGATTTCTGTGGGCTTATTCGTTTTTGGAGGTGTTGAGTTTGCTGCTTCTGCAGGAAGGTTTTATTCTCCAGCTCCGGGCATTTCTGACGCAATGAAGTTGTTGACTTTCTAAAAGAGGACAGGACAGAATGGACTATGAGAAGAAAATGGTCAAAACTTGGAGTCCTTTTCATGCGAGGCATCGAAGAGAATGTTTTCTATTCTCTTTCTGAAAGCAGTGCCCTCAATCTTTCAAGATTATTTCAAATAGCTTTTTTTCAGTACCCTGTGGTTCTGATTCTTGGGCAGTAGTTTTTTCCACTGCTGCAGCAGTCGATAGTGTCAACAACCAGAACTACTGTAGATGTCTTTCTGCTGCAGTAAAACTCAAATTTTAGAAACCCTTTTAGTTCTATTTGTCGTTTGCCCTTGTCTTCATTTAAAACCCATCTGTGTAAAATGCTCTTTCGCCTGTTCCTGTTGCTTATTCTCTGGTGAAATCTCAGTTATAATAGAGTGAGATCAGACTCCTAGTAAAGATCCTATTCAGTGATTTTCTTTTTGCTGGAAAAGGAAGCAAACGCTGTAGAATACACCGTGCTTTGTATTTGTTCTGTAACTGCTTTGTTCTGCGCTCGCTGTAGCCAAGCACTGTGTGCAGGGAAGGGGTGCAGTTCGCCCCTCCCTGAAGGGCCGTTAACTCGGGTGCAGCACCCAAGTAACAGCACCCCCGTGTTTCTTCACCTCAGTTAGCTTGGAGAGCTGCTGTCAGCAGCTGCCTGCAGAGATGTCTCCCAAATGCCGTTAGAGATGAGCTTAACTTTTCACTTTTATTGAGCGGTGATTTATTTGCTTGCCTGGCTCCCCTTATCCTGGTACCTGACTGTCTCCTCTTTCCGGCAAATACCCTCCTTGCATTCGGGAGCAGCAGTTACCCCTCTGTAAGGGCTGGAAGCAGAGGCACTGGCAACCTTAGGCGAGACCCCTGCAGGGTATTGAAACTACTTCTGGACTAACAGTTTGCCCGCTGGCTTATTCTTTGTACAGTAAACACAGGGTGATCCAGTCTGTTTGACAAGGGGTTCCCAGCCCTGTCCTCGTGCTGTTTTCACATTCTCCTCCCTTCACTCCCCTCACTGATGTGTGAGTGTCCATTTCTGTGAACCTGAGGAGGAAATAGATGTCCTCCTACATGGTTAAGGTGGTGACAGCTTCTCCAGAACAAAACTGGTGAGCTAGTTTGAACTCTTTGCAGGATTTAGCTGGTCATTTGTCTGTTGAGGGAATAAACCTGAATATAATGTTCCAGGGAGTAAATACCTACTTATCCTCAGGAAGAGAAACAGGGTGAATGCGATCTTAATTAAACAAATATTAAAAGCAAGCAGAACATTGTTTACCTGAGGAGTGAAGCACTGCTCTCTTGGATATGTTATAAAGCCACCTGTGTGGGGAATAGCTGAGAAAAGGTTGGAGTGTTTAGCTGTGGTGGCCTTACTGGAAGAGAGAGTGTTTAGCTGTGGTGGCTGAAACTTCAGGTATGTTAATCAAGTTTTTATCCCCTGTTTTTATAGATTGCTGCTAAAATTGGAGATATTCCTCACTTGAATAATTCTACAACGCTTGTGGACCCATCAGTCTACGGTTATGGAGTGCAGAAACGGCCCCTGGATGACAGTGGTAAGCTGGCTGTGATTAGTCTGTCTTGTGGATGCAGCTCTTGAAATTCATCTTGTCTCCTTTACGGACAGAAATCAGCGCATCTCTCTGTGTGTAGAAACTTTATACAAGACTCCCTGTGCTGTTTAATCCTGTCCAGCTAGCACAGGGCTCCGGGGTGTTAGTAGTATTAATGGGAAGCAATTCTTCCTTCATGAACACTGGGAATTAGCAAACAAACTCCGTAATTTAAATCTTGTTCTGTGATATTTGAGGGAGGCTGGGAGGGAAAGAGGGTGGAGGCTGTGCTTTTTGGAGCTGTGCTGGAGCCCATGTATGGAGTGCCAGGTGTGTTTAGTAAAGCTATTCTTCCCTGGCGACCCTTATTTCCTAAGAGCAGGCGGTGTGTAGGATGGACAGCGTCACGCGTGCTCCTTCCCACGTGTAACAGTGGTCACAGCACAGTAGGTGAGCTGCTGTCAAAAGTTCCGATTGATTTGTACGTGAATTTTAAGGAGAAAAGATATTGTGTAGGTTGATGCAAGTTGGAAGGAAATTTCCTGCATTAGGCTTAGATTTTTTTTCATAATTATTCTTTGAGAATTCATAAATCTCTGAGGAATTTACTGGGTGGACATATCTGGTAACTGTAGTGAGTTGTTGTTGTATGAAGTGTTACAGTTTTAAAATAAGTCATTTGTTTATCTTTGGTGGGAGCAACAAAAACTTAGAACAGGTGTGGGGGTTTTGTTTGGTTGGTTGGGTATTTTTTTACAAGTCTGCACACTTCTTGTAACTGCACATCATTAAACTGTCTTATCTGCTACTATATAGATTAAAAGAGCTCGCCTTTCCCTGTGGTTGGTTATAAAAAAAAATAAAACCTTGCTGTGTCTTCCTACCTCCGGTGGTACAGACAGCCTCGCAGGGTGATTCTCTCCCCCACAGATGTGATCAGGAGTACTGAGGAAACAAACAAAGCTGCCGCTTAGCACTTCATTTGCAAAATCTTTTCAGTCTGATACAAGGGCTGGAAATATGGCACATCTGCTGCTCGGTCTGAAAAGGATGTGCTGGAGAACAGGGAGAAGCTTCTCTCATGGGGAGCCCCTGGCTTGCTGACATTGCTGTTTGCTGAACACGTGCCACGGCTCACCTTGGTCCCTGGTGTTCGTTCTGTGTGAGCAAGAGGTTGCTGCTCCGTTGGTTTGGTGTGTTAGGAGAGAAGGGCTTTGTCAGGGTAAGCCCCTGCACCTCGTGTCTCAGGCTGGAGCATCACGATGTGTGTGAGATGCCCGAGGCCTGGTGTTACTGGTGTTGCTGGTTTCTGCACGGGCAGGCGCTGGGCTGGCAGGCAGGCTGGTCAGCATTGGGGAGCGCTGAGCGACTTTGGGCTGCGTCTGAGTAGCTTCGCTAAGTGGCTCGATGTGAATAAGAATAAAAGCAGCTTTCTAGGAACTAGTCATTCATAACATATGTGTTTCATTGATTCATTGGGCTGAACTGAGAAATCTGACCTCTTGACAAAATGTTTTGGTTTGGTTTGTTGGTTTATTTTTTTATCAAACTTAACATGTGAAATGGTTGTAGCCCTTACTGACAGCTCAAGTTAGACTTTGTACTTAAACTTTTACTGGTGAGCCCTGTTACGTGTTGAGCCTTGTTTGTGTTGACACAAACCATGTGAACACACTTGTGATCTGGGCTATAAATGTGTTTCTGCTGGTTTCTTGCGCTGTGATAGGTAACTCCGTGGAGCAGGGATCGTTCCTGGGAGAGCCTTCCGGAGCGACTGCGCTCCCGACTCGTGTGTTGGCAGTTCTTCTGCGGGCGGAAAGACCTACGGGAGTTTGCTCACCGTGTAGTTCCGTGCTCAGTCTTGTCTGTCACCGTTTTTAAAGTATCTCCAGTGCTGCATTTGCCCTTGGGTTGTTCATATACACATCTGCAGGTTTTAGGATTTTGTCCGACTCTTCCCAAAAATCTCATCTGTGACGTCTTAGAAACGATGGAAGTGTTCTTTTCAAGTGTTGGAATTTCACAGAGATGGGAATTGCCAGGGTAGGAGCAAGGGTTCTTTCAGCTTTGGTCGCCTTGTTTTTTATTTCCAGTGGCATTAGTGAGCCCTGCGCTGGACTGCAGTGGTGAGATGAGTTCCCTGGGTAACCCCTCCCACACCGGTAACTGGGCAAGGGAGCTCCTGAAGCCGCCAGCGCTTCTTGCTCCACGTTTGTTTGCGGTGTGACCCACACCTTAGTCTTAGACTGCCTGCTCCTGCTGCCGTTGCATTGACACCCTATAATGAAACTTTAGCTTTAAGCACGTGGCAGTTGCCTTTGATACGACGCTGAAATTGGGAGAGCGCTCCCCGTTTTGATGATCTTTCAGTTTTCTGGTAGCTGCGAACAGGCGGCGTTGGGATTGCATACCCACACTTCTTTTTCTGCTTGTCTGTGAACCACGGTTCGGAGACGTTGTCAAGAAGCAATTATTTATGTTGTTACACATGCTTTAGAAATCTTACAGCGTGCGGCTTTGGATGCGTTCTGCTGGTCTGGATGGCTCGGAAACAAATCTGGTGGTAAATCTTTTGATTGTTTACCTGTGTGTACTGCACGTTCACGGCTCGCTGCAGGTCTCGCTGCAGTGTAGCTGTTAGAAAATTACTTTTGTTCCTAATACTCCTGGAAAAAATTGGGTTCAGGGGAAGTATTTAAGGTGACAAGAAAACTGTCTGTCTTTCAGGAAAATCTTATTCTGCCTGTCCATTTTCGTAAACAGCTGCTGGCGTGGCTGATTGGTGTCAGCCTGGGAAGTGGTCTTAAGACAGGGTGACAGCGTGCTGGTCAAAACAAATTCAGCTTTTAGAGCATTTCTAGGAAAAATAGATTTGTCATAGCATTGGAAACCAGAATGTGTGAGTGCCTTTTGCACTTCCCTTAACATAACCTCCATCTGAAACAAAGAGTTGCTGCCGTTGGCCCTGGTGACCCGGCCTGTTGGTGTTAGATGAAGCTTGAGACCAATTATTTCTCTTTTTCCCTGGCTTCTTGATTTCCCCTTTCTGGAAACAACTTTAAAGTAATCCTGCAAAGAGCTGTAGTGCAGGAAGGTGATCAGGTTTATTGGTACTGCCCAAGGTAAGTTGTAGTCGGTGTTTCTGTGGCCCAGTTGATGTTTCTCGGCCAAGGGGAGCGCTGGGGACGGGCTCGATCCGAGCGTGGTGGCACCTTGCTCATGGCTCCCTGCTGAGGAGAGATCCCAGCCCTCCCGTTAACGGCCAACGGCTCCTGGCCTCCATTCTAATTAATGGGTCCCTCTAATTACCGGCACAATTTAGTAAGTTTATTTAATGCTAAATAATCCTTAAAGAAACAGTCGCCTCCTGTTCAAAGGAGTCTGCTGGAAAGAGACCGATGGCCAGAACGTTACCCTCTGTCTGCCCCGTTTTGCACCGCTTGAAGAAGTTTGCAGTGACACCCGTGGGGTTAAACAGCAGTGCTGGGGCATCCTTGGACCCTGGGCCAGCAGAGATGGGAGACCTTGGAGAAGCTTTACCCCCCGCACCCCGTCAGCCCCTGCCTTCACCAAGCTGCTGCGTTGTATTCGGATGTGAAGATGCCTGTTTTGGTGTAATAAAACTTAATTGTAGCAGAGCTGAGGGGCTCAAACGCAGCAGGATCCTGTTGGGCAGAAGGCTTTATTCTTTTGCTCGTGTTTTCAGTGAAAACAGCGGCGGGCAAAAGGAAATCTTATCCCTGTTGCGATGCTGGTGGAAGTTAGTGGTGATGCTCCTTGACTGATGTGTAGCAGCAGTAGGATCAGGACAAAAGTTCAGATCTTTTGGCAAAAGGTTTAGTGTAATACACAAAATGCCACTGTTATTCAAAACTGAAACTGAAACGGTCTTTTTTTTTTTTAAAATCGGCCAGTTTAAGGGAGGGGAGAAAAGCGTGTAGAGATCTGCAGTGAAGGCAGACAAGAAAATTATTAGGTTTTGACCATTTAATTAAAGAAAAGCTTAGCAATATTTACTGATGAAGAATTAGGTGACTAATGTCTTCTTTGTAGCTTTCTAAAATTTACTGTGATCCCGTTTTGGTTCAGGAGGATGGAATGCAGCCCTGTTTCGCTGCTGCTGTCCAGGAGGTGCGTCGCTCTGATTTTATTCTAACCATGAAGATATTCTTGAAGAGATTGTATATTCCCATCGTGCACGTTAATTTAGTGGGAGGCACTGCTCTGTTTTATCGGGTGGAAAAAAAATCCGCATTTGTTTTGAGTGTCTGTTAGGTAGAATTCAGTTAAGGTGAAGCCTAAAGCAGAGTGAAGAGTTTTATCAACCAGCAGGTGCCATTAATAGGAAATTGTGCTGATTTTATTCAGTGTTTTTCCTTATTTGCAGTAAAATGACTGCAGTTACAGTTAAATTGTTCTCAATAGATGTAGAAGGGGAAAATATGGACGTGGTTTGTCAGGGTTCAGCCCCCTCCCTGGTGAGAAGAGGGAGATGGTGGAACAGAACATCGGCTTTTGGTCCTGCAGCGAGCTCCATCTGTCCCAGCCCTGCCTCTCTGTCAGTCCCTGTCTTTTAGAGCAAAACTGGAGAAGGAACCAACCTTTAGGTTGTAGCAACAGGGAGCTGTGTCGTTTCTTCTTTTTCTTCCCCAAACCAGAGAGAAATCCTAACTGGCATCGAGTAAATCGCTCCCAGTTCTCGCCATCTGCCTTCTGTCTGAGCTCTTGGAGAGGCCGTCTGTGAAACGGGGAACGAGTGATCTCTCACTTAAGTTACTGTGGCTTAATTTTTCAAGTAATTTGTACAATAAATAGACAGTGAGTCTGTCTGCGCGGGGTGGTGAATGGCTTGCTAAGCTTGTGCAGTGCTTGAAACGGGTTGGAGACATGATGTTCCGTACATCTAGATCCTCTGATGGATTTAACTTGTTGTGCTTGTACAAGAAATTGTCTTTTTCAAGTGTAGGATTGTGTTACAAAATGCAGCCTCTTCCGTTCCTTGCGTGAGCTTCAGGAGTTGATTATAGGATGTATATCTGCCTCATAATTCCTGGGCAGCGGCTGCAGTGGAACAGACCGCCGAGAGCTGTTACAGTGAATCGAAACGCGAAGCGGGTTTTTAAATACAGCCTTGCAGCCTTACGACCGCTCCTTCTGGCATCTCGGGATAACGAGTGGCCTGGTCCGTGGCCAGGGCAGTCCCGTACCACAGCGACAGCTGCCAGACCTATCGCGTGTAGTAAAAAATGTTCAGAGCACCGTTTGGGACAAAAGCTTCTGGATTGGGTCATATTTGCTCAGCTCTGCGGCAGTAGCTTCTCAGCCAGAGCAAATATTCCCCGTTACATCACCCACCTCTTCCAGCCGCAGCGCTGAGAGTTACCAAATTAGAGCTTTTTATATTCAGGGTGAGAATATGCAAAGAGAAATCTAATGGAGTCAATAGCACAGCAGTCGGCTTATCTCTGAGCTGGGGAGAGTAATAAAATATATATGCTGTCGATATTTTGGTCCTGAACTATTATGAAAGTATTGACACGCAGCAGAAGTACAGCGTTGACTCTCTTTGTTCTACGCGAGTGTTCGGCCACAAACTTTGTGTTTTTCTGCGGGGTTTGGAGAGAGCGTGGGGTGCGTCGGCTTTCCTGGCCGGGCCGGCGGATCATCAATTTATTTCAGGTCAAAGCATGTGCAGGTTGCTGCAAGGTAGTTTGAAGCAGCATCTTTGTTATCACAGCTCACGCGTCGAGCCCGTTTCATTTGTGTTTCGCTGCTCGTGCCCTCCGGGCGTGCAATATAATCTTTCAGCTGGTTGTTAGGACCAAATGGTCTGGGTTTGAGCTGGTTTGCTGCAGGCAAAGTCCGGTAGGAAGCCCAGCAGGGCACGTGTCCCCACTTTGCATGAGCTGGTCTAATGATATTTTCCCCGTTAACATTTGGAAGAAAAATCTAATGTGTTGGGGTTGCGGGGAGAAAGAAATCTGTGTGAGGGTTGTGAGCCGGGGCGATAACTGCTGGTCAGGGATGGACCACCAGCAAACACCGCAGATAGGCTGGAATGGGTGCATTCAGCAAAATGTGGTGTGATTCAAAAATAAATAAATATTGTTTGGATGCCAGAAGGTTACTTAACAGACCTATTCCTTTAACAGGTCTCCGTGTAAGTGGGCTCCATGGAGCACAGATAAGAGACACAGAGAGAAGTATGTGCGAGCGGTCTTTAATGCTGCTTGAAATTTCTCTTCTCCCCCTCTCTCCCCCCGCCTGTTTTCTCTTTTTTTTTTTTTTTTTTACTACTTTGGGCTTAATTTGGGAAGGGGGGAGGTTAGTTGCAGGGATTTGGATTTGCGCAGGCAGGATTTTCTCCCATGACTCTCAGCATGGGGAGACACGGATCAATTCCCCGTCCTGTGTTCAGCTGGGCACCGGGCTGTGGTGTGTGCTGAGCAAGAAATCCCCTCCTGTTTCGTACCGCATAACGCATTCATTTCAGCCGCTGAACCTAAATTACTGTTTTGCTTTTCTTTCTTTTCTGATGAAATGGTAAGAACTCTTTTTCTACAGGGATGAAGTTAGTTTATCCGTGCTAATGCTTTGATTTTTTTTTTTCCTTTTTTCTCGCTCTGCCACAGTAGGTAACCAGTTAGGGGCCCTGGTACATCAAAGGTAAGCAGTGGGTTATGTTTTATTATTTATTGATCAATTCTAATTGTTTATTGATCCACCATCTGTAGTAGTGTTAGGAAGTCAGAGGTTGAGAATGTGGAGAAACTGTCAGCTTGGGTTTTCTCTAGGCTGAGCTTTCTGCTAACCCTGCAAGGTTGGTTGTTGTGATGTAGAAAGAGTCGACGTGAAACTTGGGATTTAGTTCCTGCACAACCGAGAAGAATAAATTCTCTCCGCTCTCCCTTCCCCTGCCCTGAGAAAAAGTTAAAATAACTCTGACGTTTTGACAAAAGTTGGAAGTATTAAACAGGCACAGAGATTTTTATTATTATTTTTTAGTTTTGTTGGTGTAATATGACTTGGGACGACTCCTTTGACAACGATGGTTTCAGGAGACAGAAGCAAATCTGAGTTGTAGTGCCGCGTGCCTTAGCGTCTTGTACAAAATTTTTTTGTTTTTCTCAAATCCTAATCTTAAGGAGTTGTCCGTCTGGTTTGGGGTTTTTTTTGAGTAGGCAAGATTGTGTCCCAAAATAGGCGGCAGAGGCTGTGGCTTGGAAGGTCTAGGCTAAATATCATAGAAACTTTGCCATTATTCGGTGAAGTCTGGCTGAAGCAAGAATAACAAGAAGAGGTTCTTTGGTCAGCTCTGTTGAAGATAGTGGAGAGTGGACTGGAGATGTGTCCAGCGCAGGAGAAACGAGGTGACCTCGAGAGGTCCCTTCCAAAACTAATGATTTTGACTGTGAGGTTTACTTGTGTGTGCCAAAGCTTTATGCTGTGCCTGGTTTTCGTGGCAGGGACATAATTTCTTCCAAATTGTTCTTTGTAAGGACTATTTGATTATTTTTTTCCTTTGTTTTTTTCCCCCCCCAGGGCTGTCATAACAGAAGAGTTCAAAGTGCCTGATAAAATGGTTGGATTTAGTAAGTACCTTGGATGCTTTTGCTGTTTCTTGATGTATTTTCAGTGTGGGAGTGCTGTGCATTCTGACGCGCTCACGAGTTTTTCTGCTTACTAGCCTTGGCTAAGTCTTGGCTGATGCTGTCTTCACGATGCCCAGATGATCTGTGTTTAAAATCCGAGTGCAAAGTGCACGATAAAGCTTGGTGTCCCAGTAGTAAGAGCAGGACTGTGGTAGATGTTGCTGAGAGTTTTAGTGATTCTCTCCTTTAAATTCCCGCTAGCGCAGTACATAAACAAGTGAATTTATTTCTCCTCGCTGAAGCGTTTTACTTCCTTTAAATATGCAAAACTGTGAGAGTTGAGGGAGGTAAAACAACATTTAGATGTTAAAATAAGAGTTGACACAAAGCGAGTAAAACAGACTTTTAAATCTCGTACTTTTACTGTAGGGAAACACAACCAGCGTGCATTGCTCAGATGAGAATTTTTCTTAGATTTGCCTTCCTGATACCGTTCTCTTTCAAGCTTGATCCTAATTTCTCTCTTCCTCTTGGTGATTATTACTCTTCCTTTCAATTGGCACCTCCTGCTGATGCGTTACCGCAGTGATTGCGTAGACTCCGCTGCCAGATCCCTGTGTACCTCTTGCAATTTGATATACGGAGAGTAAAAAGGAAAACAGCAGCCTCTGAGAATTACCCCATAGAGCTTGAAGTTTTATCCCGACTCTAAAGACGCTATAAAACAGTACCTCAAATTCCTGCAGAGGAAATGCTCTTCTCCTGCCAGACGTCTTCATTTTTCGGCCCTGGAACCACACGAGGGGTGCTGTAGCTCAGCGGGAGGGACCCTGCCTGCCCCTGCTGCCGCATCTCCGTGTTACATCTAACCCTGGCTCAGGGACAGACAAATGCAGGAGGGCAGCAAACCCGCGGCTGTGAGAGATGCTTCTGTGAGAGCATCTTGAGCCAGGCCTACCTGCTTGAGCTGGCAGTTTTGTTTTTTTGACAGCCTGGGAAGGAGGGGAGTGGTGATGGGCAATGTCTCTCCTCAGTGTGTTTCGTTGGGAAACGAGGCTGTGCCGACTCCAGGAGTTACGGGAGATGGGAATTTGTTTTCACTTAAAGGTTGATGGAGCGTTTCAGTTCTGAGTACAGACCAGCCAACTAGCATGTCCGTTGAAAAGAGGCAGTAAAATATGAATTTTAAAGAAATAAAAGTCTTTGCCTTTTCCGGTACCTCAAATAACTGGTTTATTGGTTCAGGCTGAACAAGATATACTTAAATGACTCTTCCAGCAGCAGTCAAACTAGTATCTTATTTCTTGCATACTGTGTATTCCCCTTCCAGTGCAAAACAGGCTTTTTTGTTTTTCCAAGCAAATAGAATAACTTTCAGTAGTATTTTAATGTTTTTCTGCTATGATAAATTTGGTCATGCTGTGGCTGCTTCTTCTGCAATCCTGGAGTCAAACTGTTTCTTTATAGATAGCTGCAGCGGAGTAAAAGGGGGAAGGTGCTCTGCAGTTACTTGGAAAAATGGTATGTTCTGATGCTTGTTGAACTCATTTCAGTAATCGGCAGGGGAGGAGAACAGATCTCGCGGATTCAGATAGAGTCTGGCTGCAAAATTCAAATCGCTCCAGGTAAGAGCCTCTTTGCGTGGTGGGTGACCAGGTTTTAGTGTCGAAGGATGTTGTGTCCCTTAAATCGGGCCCCTCGCCACGCTCAGGACGTGTCACCTCCGTTAGCAGCTGATCCTTACTAGGCTAACGTGCAGGGGGGAGCTGTTGTGGGGCTGACCCTCCTGACTGGCAGAGAAAACAGGTTTGTCAGGTGGTCTGGGGAGCGAAACAATTGAAGAACTGTCTTTAACCAGCAGATGGGTACAGTCCCTGCTGTACTTAGACCTGAAATCGCAGCTGTTGAGTTTTCTCCTGGTGGTAGCGCTTCGTTCAGCTCTGCAGTTTGTCTCTGATTAATATGGTCAGCTCTAGCTCCTGGCAGAAGATGTTTCAGGAGGGTGACAGCAACTCTTCATACACCTTGCCTCGCAATAAAAAAAATGGGGTCGTCCATCTGTGTTGTGCTCGTGCTTTGGGGGACGCCGTACTGCAGCGCTGGACGGGAAACTGTTGATGAATGTAATCTAAGTTCTTAGCCCTCCCTTTAATTGATGGGGAGGGCTTTAGAAGAATGCAGACATCCAGCAAATCACTTAAAGTATGTTAACCCCTGGATGATTTTGAATTTATTACTATGCTCTGTGTGTGGGGGAGGCAGCTGCTTCTGCTGATAATTAATGAAACTGCTGCCATTTTATTAATTAATTTATTAAAAATTTCCTTCTTGTTTCCTTTGCAGACAGTGGTGGGATGCCCGAGAGGCCCTGTGTACTCACCGGGACACCAGAGAGCATTGAGTGAGTTCTGATTCCATTTCTCTCCCGTCTCCTTCTCTCTCTTCTCCCTGACGCTGTGCTCTGTCAGTGGTGCTACTCGGTTAGCCACACCAGCAGATGTTGGCCTAGAAAGACTTGAGGGTCTCTGGAGCGTAGAACCTCTTGGTCTGATGCTTTAAGCTGTGCACCTCAAAGGCTTTTTTTCAGTTGCAGTTTGAACCCTCTGCAGAAATTTCCGTGGAATTCCCCTCCGCAGGGCGAGGTTACTCTTAGAGTACCTAGGATGCAGTTTTCTAACTGCAGCTTTTCAGGGTACTGAGCTAAGCTGTTGAGGGGCACCTCTTGTCTCCCCGTCACTTCCCTACTCGTATGGAGATGACCATCCTTCCAGCTGAAGAAGGGCTGCATGAGGCCTCCAAAGCCTATCGGTGCCACTCCAGAATTACCTGGAGGTGTTGGTGTTGTGGCAGAGCAGCATGAGGCCCGCAGGTGTGCTTGCCTCTGCATCGCTGCCAACAAGGAGCAAAGGACTGAACCAAAGCCTTGAATTCTGATCCCTGCATGGTAGAGACACGTGGCCAGCCAACAGGGATTTCTACTCTTTAGACCTATAGAAACTTTAGGGACAGTGTTTCCTCCCTCCCCCTTCCCAGGAGCTGAGTTTGAGACTCTCACAAACCAGTTGAGGACCTCCTGCTGGAACTGGATCCAGGATCCTCAGGCTTACAGGAACACACTTAACATATGGAGCTGCTCTTTCTCTCCCCAGCCTTTGGGTAGGTGGGTTTTTTAAAATCCATCTGGAAATCTTTGAGTTGCATTTGATAGTGAAAATACATGGGCGCAAAGACTGTCTCTCTAAAGAGAGGAGACTCATCATTCTTCCATTCCTAAGAGATCTAATGGTACTTAAATCTCCTTATTCTACTGTAATGCTGCAAGCAGTGAGCTAGAATACATATAATAAATATAATGTAGGGCAGGCAATGTGTTCTTGCCAATATTCAAGTGGTTTTCCCCCTTTAGCAAAGGGTGTTTCAGAGCAAGAGTGCAAAATATTAAAAAGCTGGGCTGCCTGATGAGATGCATTTGGGGGAAGACGGGGGAGAGATGTGGTTAAGACTCCACGAGTCTGAAATAAGCAGTTAAATGTAGTCGTATCCAAGGCTGTCTTTAAATATAAATATGTTTAAAAAAAGAAAAGCAAGAATGCTCGATTTGTGAAGCAGAACAAGGTGTTGAGGACATGGAATTAGTGAAATTTAATTTACTTTTGTGTTAAATTTTTTTTGTAGTTGGTTGGTTGAACTTTTTTTTCAGATTGCTTGTAGAAAAAGAAAATAAAGTAAGGGAACCAAGCTAGATGTCGGACTGGTTTTGAGGCTTGTTTCCATTAGTTATGTTGAGTGGCAAACTAGTAGGTTTGGCTTCCAAATGCCCCCTTCACATCTGAAACACGTTGTGTATTAACTGTTGTAGTCTCTATATTGCCACTAAAAGAACTTCATGCAAAATATGAAGGCAGATGAATAAAACCCCTCAAGAGTCTTCCAGAATATTTGAAGCAGGCTGCCAGGAATTCCACCTTTCCCCTTGCTTCATGAGCAAGTCAGGAGAAGGCGATGCTCTGATCCGTTTGCAGCCCCAGATCACCACCCCCTGAGCTGTCTTGGGTGAATGTCTGACTTTGTAGTGTTTCTTCTAGTGGCCAGAGAGAGAATGCAGTCCTCCTAGGGTGCCTGGTCTGGCTTGGCATGAAGTAGAGAAAGGTGAAGATGCTGCTTTAGGCGAAGTAGGGAACCAGTGACACTTCTGCTGCCTGCTTGGAGAGGGTTCTGGGAGAAGGGCAGGAAAGGGACGTGTTGGTACTAGGAGTCTTCAAGATGAAGAGAAACCCTTTTAGTCACCTCTGACATGCTAAGGATTTTACGAGAAGGGGTCTTTAGTCTCCCAAATGCTTCTTTGTGTGTCTCTTCTCACCAGGAGTAGAAGAACATGGTCTTTCAGTGGCTGCTGCTGCAGTATCCTTGCCTGGCTTCGGGATGTAGCTTCGGCACCTACTGCTTGGGGCAGAGGCTCTGGTAGAGCAGTCTTCTGGGGCTGCTGGTGAGAGCAGGCAGAGGAGAGCGAGGCAGTTGCTTGTGACTGGTTGGGGAGTGGTTTAACCAGTGTCCTGTGTTAGTATCAGAGCAATGTGTGTTTTTTGTCTTGACCGAGAAGGGGAAGAGAGCTGGAGTTGTACCAAATATCACGTATGTGTTAAAGTTTAGACAAGTTGAGAACTTAGAGCATCTTCATTCAAAATAAGCACCCCAAATTCTGTAGCTCAACTAATATCCTTAACTTCCAAAGAGGTCAGAGCGTGCTGCTGCTCTTCCTTCTGTCTTCCCCTTTCAAACCCCAAACTGCTTACAAGTAATCACGATAGGGGAAAACATACATCAAAGAGTTTAAAAAAAAAAAAAAGCAAACATTGTGCTAACTATGGTTTCCTCCATCTTTTCACTTCTTCTCCTCTCCCCAATCGCTTCCCATTCCGATGGTTCCTGGTCTCTTGGTCACGTGGAACAATGTTGTCTAATGGCTGTTTCCCTCGATTCTTTTCCAAAGACAAGCAAAACGGCTACTGGGGCAGATTGTAGATCGCTGTCGGAACGGACCTGGTTTTCACAACGATGTTGATGGCAACAGTACGATTCAGGAGATTTTGATCCCGGCATCCAAAGTGGGTCTAGTCATCGGCAAAGGAGGTGAAACAATAAAACAGTTGCAGGTGCGCAAGATGCATTTACTTCAGGGCTCTCTTCCCTACTGCAGCTTCTCTAGATCACCAAGAGCGTGCTGAAATGGAGAGCCTTAAATGCTCTAACCTTCTACAGCAGGGACTACTCTTCTACCTTCGGACAGCTGGACTCAAATCCAATCTTGTGTTACAAACAAAATCGGTTTGGCCCCAGCTACGCATGTGGTGGAGTTTTGCCCGAACTGTGGAAGAAACTAGTGTGCTTTAGATAACCTTTGGTGCGTGCTGTTTAGAAGGGGATCCTTGTAGCCAAGAGAAGGCTCTGTCTAGTCCGCTGCTGCAATAGTTTTTAATGCCAGCCGTGCTGTTGTAGAGTGCTGTGCTTCTCTTGTACTGCTGATCTGTGATAAAGCTGGCGTGTCTTTTTTATTTTATTTTTTTCCCCCCCTCATCCCACCCCTTTCTAATTAAAAGTGTTGTGTTATGTATAATTCTGTTCCGAGACATTCTTTATTCCTCCATCTGGTGCAAGTTTTTCAAAGAAGAGAGGGTTTCAGGAAAGCGCCTACATCAAAACTGTAGGTTTTTTGAGTGCCCTGCTTAGGCCTCTCTCATCCAATAATACTGAGGCTGGTCACTTAACTGTTACGTGCAGACAGCTACGGATTTTGGAAAGGGCTGAGAAAGCAGTTGTTGAGGTAGAGGGGTTCTCTTTGCAAGGGATTCAGGTGTTTGAGAACTTCAGGAGTTGCACACTTCCTGGCAGTCCTTTGCACTCTAGGACTATTTACTCAATTTGTGCTGTAACTACCTATGAAGGGCTAAAGTAGCGTTCTGTAAAGCTGCTGCTGATTTGACCTACGTGGTGTTTAGTAACCAAAAGATAGTCCCTTGTTTTAGGGACTCTGCTTAGCAAAGTGCTCTGTGCTTTTTCTTCAGGAGCGAACAGGTGTGAAAATGATTATGATCCAAGATGGTCCGTTGCCTACTGGAGCAGATAAACCTCTCCGTATTACTGGAGATGCATTTAAAGTACAGGTATGTAATAAAAGTAAGCAGTTGCCCCAGAGACCCGAGGAGAAATTTTAACTGTGGCGTATTTGTGAGTGTCTAATGGAGTCAAATCCAACTGTAAATGTAATGATCCTTGCTGGTTTTGTTTGCTTTGTAAGGTTGATGAAGTTTGAGTAGAGCAAGTTAAAACCCCAGACTAGCAAGCGTTGGCTTGTTTACAGCGTAACCTAGGAGCTCTCACCCCACATAGATGTTAGATGTGGGGAGGAAGAAGAGCTGAGGAGGAAGGTTTGGAGAAACTGGCTCTGAAATGCTTTCCAGTCCGTGTAGCAAAAATCATGGCTCTGTGTTACTTGAGCAAATGGCTTCTTAGTGACTAACTTAATCACACATCTGAGAAAGTTTTATCGAGGTTCACTGTCTCAGACAGCCAATTGACGCAGGTAATTAAGAAACATAATCCCACGACAACTCCTGAAACCAAGGGGTTTGCTTAATACTTGTACCTCGGTCTTTGTGTGTCAGGGCTCTCCAGATGTGTTCATACCTGCGGTTCAAAGCGAAAACCCATGATCAGCCAGAGACTGGAAGATTGCAGGATGGTGGGAGCGCTTGAAGTAAACAGAGTTTAGCTGTGGCGTCTTCCACGTCTCAGCACGTGCTTTTCATACCTTGTTAAGTACTTAAATCTAGCTTAGCATTCCTGTCTCTGGTAAAAACAGTTCTGTTTCATGGGATCTCCCTGATCATAAATGCTGCGACAGTTGACGTTGCTCAGGGATACTATGTTTGGGTTGTATTTTTCAATCCTCTTATTGTAAGTGGGCTTTTAGGTTTAATTTATTTTTTTTTTCCAAAATTTCTATGCTGATTGTGGAGTTACCTGCAAAAAAAGGAATGTTGTGACAGTCTTGCTACTTTTAACCAGATCGTACTTCAAGTGCTGCTACTTCGCAGGTGGCTGCTTCTGCCTTGCAAGATTTGCTCTTGTCACATCTTCCGTGCCCTAAAATCGTGCCAAGCAATCATGGGAACTGCAAGACTGCGTAGGGTGGGAGATCTCTGAGGCACTTAGAAAAGTTGAGCGCGCTTAGAAAGCACTTTAAGAAGCTCGATGAGTCCTGGTGTTTGGTGGGATTCTCTGGATGCTGCAACAGCCTTTAATTCTCTCGAATCCCTGGGAAATCTCGCCAGTGCCCTTTTTTTTCTGTCTCGGCATCTCTGAAATGTCTTTTGAGTTGTTGGTAAAAAACTACCACGGGGGCATGGAAAATAAGTAAAAATGGAAAAGGAGTCAGATTCAGCAGAGTCCCTCAAACTTGGATGTAGAACCAAAATGTCAAAAGCTTGACTGGTGATGTGTAGAAACAAAGGCTTGGGGTTTCACATGTAGGCGTTTTTTAACGATGACTACTGTTGGCTTGTTTCCAAGGTACACTTACACTAACTGGGCTACATGCAAGCTTGTGAATGGCCTTGAGGGCTGCAAGTAGGTAGGAAGAACATTCATTTGTCTCAGAAAATGTCTTGCTGGACTGCTGCAGACTTGGGCTTAACTTTTCTGAGTGTCAGTAAGCTCACTGCTGCCCACCTGCCTCCTTGGTACATGCTTTCTAGCTCTTAGTGGACATGATCTCTGCTACGCTACCACAGCTTCTACCTTGCTGTATTGGTTTCGGTCCTATTTGATAGGAAAGGGCCTTCACCTCCTTTAATTTAAAAACAAAGCAAACACACCCCCCCCCAAAAAAAAAAAAAAGAAATCAGAGAGATTTTAAATTTTTGAAAGACTGAAGGAAACGATTGCACGCAAGAAACTGCCACCTTGCACACTTGGCAGGTTTTGTCAGGCTTGGAAGATGCCATCAAGACCAGATCTCCATCGACTGCGGTAAAAGAAATCCGAAATCAGAGTGCTGTTTCTGTTAAGCAGATGGAGATCGCTTTGCCTGAAGCCTGGCTGTTAGCCACTGTTGAGGCCCTAACACCGGGATGGCAAGCAGAATAATTTTAAGCTAACTGTAACTTCTTTCCCCATGTAGCAAGCGAGGGAAATGGTACTGGAGATCATCCGAGAGAAAGATCAGGCAGACTTCCGAGGCGTACGCAATGATTTCAGTTCTAGAATGGGAGGAGGCAGCATAGAGGTACGTTTTCTTCGCAAGTACTCTGCTAACCTCCCCGTGGGATGGGCAGGGGGTGGAAGTCATCACATTGCACATGTAACGTGTAAGCTTCTGTGTAAATGCACTGTGTTCTCTTGCCAGGAGAGAGAGTCTGGCCGCAAGAAGAGGAGTTCTCATGGACTCCCAGGCGGCGCTTTTCTAATTGTCTTTTTAAGCTGCATTCTTGTAGTGCAGAGTTCACTTAGCGGTGAAGGAATTTGTGGCCACGTGTTTGTTTTTCTTGAGTGATAGGTAGCGTGAAGCTGCCTGACGTGGCCTGTCCTCACGGTTAAGAACATCTCCTTGTAAAATCAGAGTCATTCAGTCTAGTTCTCTGAGCTTTCATACTGCTTTGCCTTTCCCATCAGGTCTCTGTGCCCAGGTTTGCTGTTGGAATTGTGATAGGAAGAAATGGAGAAATGATCAAAAAGATTCAGAATGATGCTGGAGTTAGGATTCAATTTAAACCAGGTTTGTGTGAGGCTGGAGAGCTGTTCCTTTCTGACTGGAGTTCCAGTTCGGGATTGCTAAGTTCCAGTTTGGGATCTGAGGTTACAGCGGCTAGGCTTTTTGACTTTAAAAGTGCGTGGTGTCTCTTCTTGAAATCCTTTTAAATGTGATGTGCTGCTTTCTCGTGCACTTTCTGGTGTTCAGAGAGTAAGATTACATACAGTACATTTGCAAGCATTAGATGTTGCAACAGTCATGTCTTGAGCGGCAATTATATGGATAAACAAAATAACAATAAACCTTTTATTTCCTGTTAAAGAATTCTCCTTCGGGACATTAAAGCCTTTGGGGATCAGGAGTTGATTAATTCTAAGTCACTTTCTCTGGGTCCTTGGCTGTCTGATCACCTATCAAAGCTGCCTTTGTCCTCTTAAAATTATATCGGTCTCTTTCACGGCTTTTTGACACTTGAAAATGTTGCCTTTTGAATGTTGTTCCTTCTGCAATGTGGGTTGGGTTTTGTCATCTTTCAGTCCGTGGAAGAGGGGCTGAAGGTGGAGGGAAGAGGTGGCTCTTGGGGTAGTTATGTCCAAATGCTGCTGGCAGTGGTGACGCCAGAAGGAAGCTTTTGTTGGCGGGTGGATGTTTTCTCCTTTTAATTTAGTCTGTGCCCCCTCTCTTCACAGATGATGGGATTAGTTCTGAAAGAGTCGCGCAGGTCATGGGGCTTCCCGATCGGTGTCAACATGCAGCACACATCATCAGTGAGCTCATTCTCACGGCACAGGTGGGTTCTGGGGGCTCTCAGGAGGAAAGTGCGTACACGGGAGCGTAGCGTGTGTGCACGCGGCTGCGTGGATGGGTGAAGAACAGCAGCAGCGCTACATTTTCCCTCTGGTAGACATCCTGCTGCCCAGGACAGAGCTGCTGGAGTTGGGATTTGTTTGTTGGTTTGGTTTTTTTAATGCTATATGGGCTGACTGAGCTTCAGGAAGGTCTCCTGTTCTCAGGCAGTGTTATGAGGCCTCGTTGTAACTCCACGTTTACCCCACGTACGTGGTCCCTGTGCTTTGAGACAGACACCAACGTACTGCGCTGCCCAAGAGCGAGTCGCAGGGCAGACTCATGAGGGAGGTTGTGTATTTCTGTTACATTATGAGAAGTAAAGAGATGAGGCCGTTCCAGACCAGATGCCTGAGCACCACTTGTGCACCTGGAGTAGGTCTTGATATCTCTTCTTGGCCTGAGATCTGGTCTGAATACTTCATTTCTTGAATTTTTTTTATAGTCTGCTTAAATGTTGAGCTCTGTCATGATAGGCTCTTGACTGCACATGGCCTTTGCTTTTGGAGAAATCAGTTACCCAAGATAGGTATGTCCTTTAAGTGTCTTTGAACTTAAAAGCTTGCTTTGAAAGTTTTGGAAAATGTGCATTTCAGCTGAGTAATTCCAGCAGTTCTTTAAAGAATGGCACTTGGATGGGTTTGGAGGCAAATTGTATGTCTCTCAGTGCCAAGATCTATTGGTTGCTCTAAGAAAAGCCCCCATCACAAACTCAAAGTCCTTTAGTAGTTGATGGTTGTTTATAGGTTTACTTCAGCAGATGTAAAGGCATGCATTTAAAAAATATAAATATCTTCCTGAGTCAGGAAGGCAACTGTAACCTGCCTTGCTTGGCATGTCTTTAAAGTGCTTCAGAATCTCAAACGTGAAACTGAAGCCCAAGAGTATCTTAATTCAGCGCCATCGACTATGATGCAGTTTAACTTGCTTTATTCTGTTTTTAATGTGAACTGGGGCCAGCAAAAAAAACCCAACACACTGATACCCGTCTTTTGCCTTCCAAGGAACGAGATGGCTTCGGAAGCTTGGCTGTGGCCCGCGGAAGAGGTCGTGGCCGTGGGGACTGGAGCGTCGGAACGCCCGGGGGCATGCAGGAAATAACCTACACGGTGCCAGCCGATAAATGTGGCCTCGTTATAGGCAAAGGTAGGTCTGGTGACACTAAATACCAGAGCTTGCGATCTTTCGCTCTCGGGATGGTCGCGTTCTTGCCGCCTGACAGTGAGGCTTTGGAGTTTTCTGTAATTGCAGGTATTTCGTGGCCGGTGAATGCGGCACAGGAGTACGCTATAAGCGCTTGTAGTTGTTTTCTTTGTGGTGCTCTCACTCATAATTGTACTCTCCGGGCCCTTGTTCGCAATCTCTAAGAGAGGCTCTTCATGCAGAGCTGTCAAGTAAGCTTGTTATAACAAGCAGGTGGCAGAGAAAAGGCAAGTTCATTTGTGGATTCTTTTCATAGCGAATTCATTTAAAAGACAGTTTATCAGGCACGAGCAGAACCGTCATTTCGTCGTGCTGGATTTCTGCGAGTGCCGTGTGATAAAATGGAAGTTCTCTGAATGTGGTAGTAACAGTCGCCGCTTCCAGCCACAGACCTGAAGCATCTGATGAACGAAGTGAAGCAGCAGGATCTTTCTGTGTCTGAGCCTGTCGCAGAGCAGGCTGGCGCACCTCGTCTTGTTCAGACGAGCGTGTTCTCTGCCGTGGAGGCCCCTTGGCTGCCTTAGCTGTTGAATCTCCCCATGCTAAGGAGATGGACAGAGTCCTCTGGCCTTCTCAAGAACCGCTGCAACCCCGGAACAGTTGTGCAACCGGAGCAGCCACCCAGGTCTGTCATAGAGCGCGAGCTGCACGTCGGGCGACGGCAGCGGGTAGAGCTGGGAATGGAAGAGCTCAAGGGCTCTGAATCATTGCAGCACTTCTGAGTTAATACGCTGGCGTGTCGAAGGACTGTATTCATTTTTCTGTCTGCTTATTTCAGAAAGAATGATGTATGCCTTAACTAGCATTTAAGTAATCACAGTTAGCTTTTAGCCTCGGTAGAGGTGAGGAGAATAGAAGAGGGAAAATTAGCTACGGCGGCGAGGGAGGCAGAGACTGGAGGGCGTTGTGCCACGTTTCAGTGGTGTTTAGTGTCCCGCTGACCTGTCGGGCAGGTGTGAGCTTGTGATGAAACGTCTTGTGGCCTCTTTCCCTTGCTCCACAACCCTGCTGCGTCTCGCTTGTTCCCTTCCACGTGTCTGGCCCCTATAGCGCCCTGAAGTCCTGCCGCATCGGATGACAAGGGACACAGATGCGTGACACGAGCATGTCGGTAGTGTATCTGCGGTCATTTTGGGGTGGTGTCCTTTGCGTAAACCTCTTCACAAACCTGGAAACTTCTTTCGGTGTGGAAAAACACCTGCTCTCCCTATTATGCAGAAATTGCAGGGCGAGAGTGATTGTGCTTGATCCCGCTGAACAGTCCGGTCGGGCAAAAGATCAAGCCAAGCGAATTTTAAGCCCGCGAGTGAGGGTTATATGGATGGAGAAGTCAAATTATAATGAAACTTTATTGCTGTATCCACTAGTCATCTTTAATAAAGGATTGGAAAAGGTCACTCCGTGTTCAGCAGTGCACCGAAGTGGAGCTTTTGTGACTACAGAGAGCACCGTGTGCTAAAATGCTAAATGCGCGTAGCGGAGTTGGATGTCCTAGCACTCAAGTGCAAGGCCTGGCACAGGCTCACGGCGGGGGTGAAGGGTAGATTTTTACCTTTGTTTCCACAACAGCAAAATAGGGATTCTTACCCGGCCAGATCAGAAGCTTTCTGGAGTGACTAATTACTAGTTGTATGGTGATTTGAGTGCTTGCAGCTTTGTAATGCCACCTTGTAATCGGTGTTCTTACAGTGCCTGGGCTCTTAGTCGATTGCAGCCTTCATTTTTGTCAAGTGACTGACGGCTGTAGCGCTGCGTTTTGGAGCCTGGACTGGAATGGATGTGCTGCACTCTCCATATGTCAATGCAAAGTGCCCGATTCTTCTTATTTTCCTCTCCCACTCCTGTGGGGTGGTGTAGGGCCTCTGGAGGGGATGTTAGTGGAGTTTTCTTAAGTGATTGATTATAAAACTTTTGCGCCCCTGTTTTCTGTTTTGAGCAGTTTCCAACTTGCTTGGGTTTTTGGCTTTTTTTTTTATTTTTTCCCTTTCCACCCCTCACTGTGATACAGGACTTGGCTGTTTGCCTTCGCTGTGAAGTCAAGCCGAGCCCTCTGGGCACCCATAGCTTGTTCACCGAGGGGAGCGCCCGAGCAGTGGGTACCCGGCGCCCCTGCGCACAGCGTGTGCCACGTAGCCGGGTAACTGCTGCCGTGCTTCCAGCTCCTTGGGAAGCAGGGAAAAGGAGATGAAGTTTCTCAGCTTGGTCTCTGCAACATATATGAGAGGAGAAACGGCCTTTTTCTCATGGACATTGCTTCTTAGCTGGGGAGAGTACATCTTTATGAGCTGACAAGAAGCGCTCGGCCCCCTGCAAATCCCGCGCGTAGTTTTTTTTCCTCTAGAGGGTGGGTAGGTGCAGCTTTTCTTTTCTGAAAGACTCGAGGCAGGGTGGAGATGAGCGCCATGCACGTCAAGCGCTTTCTCTGGTGGTGCTTGGAAACAAACCCCAGCCTCTCTGGGCCCCCGCTGGATTTCCATGATAAATACAGCAATATTGACAGATAACGTGGCCGGCCCGGCTCTTGTCAGCTCTGCCTTTTAGCAGGTTTGATTAATTGCTTTACGATTTCACGTCCAGCCGGGGGGCGGCTCTTGGATCGCTTCTGCCCCCCATCAGGTAGAAGAATGGGGCGGGCTGCTGAAAGCTTCTATAGACAGCCACCATGTGCCGAGCGGGTCGCCTCGTGATGGGGGAAGCTGGACTCCTTCCGTCACCGTGCAGCATCGTGCTGACTGCGTCACTTCATTTGCATGTTCCGGAGGTTGAATTGGGATCGTGGGGATGGGAGGGAGCTCTTGGGCACGTACCACATTTGGAGGGTAAGGAGCAGGGCACCAAGTCCTGGTACTGGAGGTAGGAGCTTGTGACCACTGACTAACCTTGGAGAGCCACCTGACTTCATCCTGCAATAAATACTGTCTAGGAGGGAGCTGATGTGGAAACCTCCCCAACAACTACTGAGTCAGTGCTGAGTGCTGGGTGGGGAACTGATTTTTAATCTATATTCTCCTCACCTCTAGTTTGATGGGACTGCTTCACGTTTTAATCGCCTTTTGGAAAGAGAAACTTCATCCGCTCTGCTAGTAGCAGCCTGTGGTTATGTCTCTGTCGCTCAAAGGGTCCTGTGTTTTCCTTAAGCAGATAAAGTGCCTGTTCATTCGGATCTCACCTCAGTATGTAAAAAACGGAGCTTCAGACAAGTCTGCATCAGACAAAAGCGTTGCATAATAAAACCTTCTTGGTTTTGAAACTTCATCTTGCTGCTTTCCCATGCTTGACTGAAAATAAGTGACTTGGCTTTTGGCTGCACAGTACAATCTCTGTTGTCTGCCCAGGGATGTGACACGATTATCTTTTGTTAAATGCATCTTCAAAAATTCATTTAGAAAGAGTTAATTGCCCTTTGGCAACTTTTCCTCCTCCCTTCCCCAGGAAGGCTTTAAAATGTTAAAAAGGTCACGAGTCCATTACAATGAAACGAACAAGTGTCTGCAAAATCCACAGTTTGTTTTGAAGTTGTGCTGGATGTATAGAGATGGAAATGCGAGCAAAATTGAGGAGATTGTATTTGGACGCACTTTATAATTAAAACCAAATAAAAATCTCCGGTTACTTCCCTTTGCTCTCTTTCCTACTTGCTCTGTGACCTTTTGGCTGGTGATTTTGGGTTTGTGATTTAAAAGTTGTAAAACCCCTTCCTTCCCTGCACCCTTTAATTCCTCCAGTTGAGTGGAGCTGGTCTGCAAGTTGTGTGAGCTTCCAAAAGAAGAATTGAACCATTGTAACATTGGCCGAGGCTTTTGTTAAGCAAATTTCATTAAGAGACCCGGGACCAAGCCAGCTCTTCGGGAAATCGGATCTACTTCGGCTGCCCCGTCCTGCTCCTGTGCTGTAGTGCATCCAGACTGCAAACTACTCCGATGTGTTCCCTGTGAGCACAACTGACCCTGAAATAGCAGGAGACTGCTTGGAATCCTGCGCCGCGGAGGGGAAGCGCGATAAGCGGAGGCTTCGTTAAAGGAATAAGCTGTGGAACAGCACGTGGTTGTGAGAGAGCTCAAACGTGGTTTTTAAAAGACAAGTTAGGCAGCTGGTGGGTTTTTTGTCTCGGTGGAATGAAGTGTCTTAAGGATGGGGCAAGAAAAAAACCAAACAACCTTGTGGAAGAAAGGAAAAACATGTTTTGGTTGCAGGTGACTTTCTGTTTTTGAGGATTGTGAAGAGCTGTGCAAACCCATCGGAATTCAGCCAGCACGGTTTTTACATCTGGTTTGTTGAAGCATCTCAGCCGTGCTGCGTTTTGTGTGGGGAGCCCAGCAATGTGCACGCAGGGGGGCTGTGTGTTTTTAAAACAGCACCGTCCATGACCCCACAATCTGTCACAGTAGCTCACGGCTTCAGGTCGTGCTTATATGAGGCATTTAAAGGAGCAACGTGAGCTCGGGCTCTGCGCTTTCTCATGCTGTGGCCATCCTCAGCCCACCTGCCTTGAGGCACACAGAAGGTGGCTGAAAGTGTGCTCCTTCACCAGAACGTGACTTCAGTATGGTGTTACGGAAGGAGATGCTGAATATCTCACCTTATGTCTTGGTTTTCTTTTCTTCAGGTGGTGAGAATATCAAGAGCATAAACCAGCAATCGGGAGCCCACGTGGAGCTCCAGAGAAACCCACCTCCCAACACAGACCCTGGTGTACGAATATTCACAATCAGAGGAGTTCCCCAGCAAATCGAACTCGCTAGACATCTCATAGATGAGAAAGTTGGCGTAAGTCCCATCTCTGTTCGTCTTGGTCTGTCTCTTCCAGACATTTTCACTCGTAGGTACCTGTAGGCCTGGACGGAGAGGATGGCACAGAATCACATGCTTGCATTATTCAGCTTCAAAACCATTTGCCTGTTAGCAGCTGTCTTGAACTTTGATGGCCCTCCAGCATCCGCTGGACTAATTTTTACTGTGGTCCCAGAAAGATCTGTTTGCTGATGTAGTCGTGGGTGATGTGCAGCTGTATGAGAGGGGAGAAGAGCAATAATAAGGTACGAAAAGGCTGTCCAAGGAGGCTTTTGAAGGGATGACAATGGTGTCACTGGTTGAGAAATGACACAGTCCTGGCATCATCATTCTGAAAGTAACACTCAACTTCTTGCTACAGTAAATCCAGGATAACTTTTATCTTCCACTTAATGCAGTGCTGTGGTATTGAAGCTCAATAATGTCAGGCTGGAGTCCTACTGAAGGGGGAGACTGGGGTGAAAGAAAGTATGGAAAATACTGAACTGGGTAAGGTAAAGCTGAAAAGCAACCTTTGTGCTGAATGGCCTTAGAGGAGAAGGCTTGATACCGACCTCGGGATCCAAACTATTCAAAGGAAAACTTCCAGCTGTGCCGTAATCCCGTTAGCCCCTTTGTGGGCTGGCTGGAATTGCTTTTGAAGCTGGGCTCCTGGAGTGTGCTGACAGTGCTGAGAACTTCGTCCTTGGAGAATCAGTCACTTCTTTCAGGTGCTGGGGTTTAGTGGAACGTGTCCCAGGCCGTCTTCTCCCCTTTCTTACTGCTCCTACTAGCTGCCTCCACTCTGTGCGGAGAGCTGGCATTAAATCTTTGTGGATTCTGTGACAGGGTACCAGCATGGGTGGACCTGGAGGATTCGGCCAGAGTCCGTTCAGCCAAGCACCCGCTACACCTCATCAAAAGTAAGCTTCTGCCTCATCGTGGACGGGCTCTGGGGAAAGGCTGGGAGCTGAGGAAGCATCGGGAGAGGGGTGGAGGGCTCCGAAGGGATGGTGTCTAAGCGGAACATTTTAAAGATTGAGCATTCAGAAGCAAGAAGCAAGCAAGATTAATCCTTTAAGCTTGACTACAGGAGGGATTTTATCTATTAAATTATAAACAAAGTAGGTATTGGCATCTCCAAAATCCCTCTTTGCTGCAGTGAGAGCATGGCAAGTAGCCTGAGCTGCGCAGAGCACAAGGAGTGCTCTTCGGTGTGATGTGTCTTCGTCTTGGCTTCATGAACAGGCCGATATGGAGCAGTCACACCTACACAGCATTTCCTTTTGTTCACGTTTGTTCACCATGAGTACCAATTTCACTTCCGTGGTTAACTTTGTGTATGCAGCCTGTTGAGTATTTTACTGTCGGCTTCAGCGTGCCTTTTTGTCCTCCGCAGTGGTCCTCAGGCGTTCATGACGCAGGGTTGGGGCAGTACCTACCAGACGTGGCAGCAGCCCGGGCAGCAAGTCCCAAGTAAGTGTCTGGGACATGGGTAGGAGAAGGGTTGGCATTCGCTTTGCAGTCGCTGCTTCGTTCCTGCACGGCACAGGTTCACCCGTGAGACCACTTGTGTCAAAAGTACAAAATAATTTCCTGAGCAGAAGAGGTGCGTGGAGACGTGCTGTGGTGTCTGAACTCAGAATAAGCCAAGTCCATGGAAAGCTCTAATGCTTTTTGTGCACATCACTGAGCACTTTGTGTAGGAACTTGGTCCTTGCGGTCTGATTCTCTCTAACAAGAATGCTTCCACCTCAGGTTCTCTTTTGCCAGGATTCTCAAGGCGAGCACTTGCCAACCCCACTGCCCCCTAACCGGCACACCGTGTCTGGTGCTGAGCCCTCCCATCTCTTTGTTCTTGACTCTGTCAGTTCTTGCTTATTTTCTTTCTTCAGATATTCCTTGTGAGCTCTTCTCACTGTTCAATTCCCAATCTGATGGAAGGACTGGGAAAGGAGATACAGAAAATGCAAGAAGGGATAAGTTCATATCCTGGTTCATCCACGCTGGCTGCAGTATTGTTCCCTTGTCTCCTTCTGGGAGTGAGAACTGCTCAGCTCCCACAGTGCTAAAAGCCCAGGGAGAGGCCAGAGGGGTAAACAGCTTTCAAATAAATAAAATAACCCCAAATGATGCACGCATGTCTGTAGTCAGGAGTTCAAAAACTGAACCCAGATCACCCCTGCTGCTGGGCTTTCCACTTCAGGGCACCAGCACTGAGTCAGCCTGGCTGTTACTCTGCAAGATTTGAAGTGTCATTTCTTCCTAAAAGCCTGTTTAGTCAAAATTCAGCAGGCTGGAATGGGAGAGTCCCCCTTTTCAGAATAATCGAGATAGTAAATGTGAGTGATGATGTTGGTAACTGCATCATCCTGTGTCTTCAACAGCCAGGGTAATGGTTTTGCCCTGAACAGAGCAGAGTCATGGTCTGTGTGGTCCTCTCAGAGCTCCTCTGATGGGCAGTAATGGCCAACAGACAAAGTTTTGAGTCACAGTTTTTCAGGAAGTATTATGTGGTTTGTTTTTTTTAATGGCTTGATCTTGTGAAAACTAAAGCTAAGCACCAAAAAGGAGAAGGGATATAATTTTACAGGGATTTAGTGGCAGGTGCTTTTCATTGCTAAGGCAATGAAGTGGTTTATTAACTTCAGTAGAGGTTCCTGCTCTTTGAGGTGCCTGAGCTAGAGGAAAGTTTGGAGGAGCAATACCTGCAGTTGCCCTTGTGATTCCCTGTAACACTCGTCACATTTTAGTGCTTATGAAGCTTGGAAATTCTTAGTGCTACCTTGTCAACGTAGGGCACTTCTGAAATGCATGCTGCAGTAGGATATGGGGAGCCCTGCATGGAAAGTGTGTGTTAAACACTAAAGAAACGCCTCTGGAAGAGTCAGCAATTACAGTTGAAAAATCATGATTTTTCTTTGAGCTCTGGGGACTTGTAGAAGGTCAATAGTTGCTCGATTTTCAGAACAGGAAAATACAGTGGTGGGCTTTGAAGGGCTTTTTTTTTTTTTTTTTTGTGTACAGGAGTGGAATAGTGTGATACTTAAGAAGAGTATTTTCCCTTTAGCTTGTTTCATGGGAAACATTGTTATTCCAGTCCTCTCCTGTGCCCTGCCAAGGGCACTGGACTTCTCCCTGAGCTTTGGGAAGCAGAGCGGTCAGTGCAGTAGAGAAAGCCCTACTGAAAAGACGTAATTTTTAACCCGTAAACCCTTTGAATAAATATTTGTCAAATGTGCATTGCTATTTGCCTCACAAAATGCCTTTAGAAACTTACCTGAGTGGCTTCCTTCTTTCTCAACCCCCTGAAACATCCTCTTACCCTGCCCACCAGCCAGTGGGGACAAAAAAGAAATTTCCCTTCCTGTAACATGTAGTCGTGTCTCAAGCTCACGCCTCCTGGTTTTGGAGCCTGGTTTAAGAACCGCAGACCCTTTGGGTCCCCGACTGCTGGTCATGCAGCTCGTGTCACAGCGATGACTCCTTGGCAGCACGTTTGTCACGTTTCTGGTGGCTCCCAGGACCAGAGGAGTGTCCCCCCCCCTTGCCGTTACCCTTCCTTGTACAGCTTTAGTACCACAGTGCTGCGTTTCGGGAGCACACGTTTTGGTTCTGCTGTTGAACCTGATGGAAAGTGTTGGCTCTGTAATCCCGTGGCTACTGAGGATCCTGCACAGGAGTGAGGACAGGCAGCTTGGTGCTTTCAGCAGCCTCCGCTGATCGCAGTCGGGCCAGGTGGAGTTCCCCAAGGTGTGGGCGGGTTATTATAAGACACTGGGTAAATACCTGCTTTTGCACTTTCGGTTTTAGTTTGGACACAGCGTGGTGAAGGCTCCCTTCCCCAGCTCTGCAGCCTCTTTGCTCAGAGCCCTGCTGGCCCTGTCAGAGCCGGCCCAGCCGTTCTTGGAGCAGGCTTCCTGGGGACAGGCTCAGTGCCCTCCTCGCAGGAGGAGTGGCAGACCCCCACCCCCTACACATGTATTTAGATTTTAATTACTTCCCCCATCTTAAATAAATTAACTGACTGGGGAAACATTTTGCTGTGAGATGCATTTATCTGCGTGTCCTTTCAGCCTGCTGCCGACTGTAATTCTCCTAGAAGAAAAGGCATTGAAGGAGGCCCTTTGTTGGCATTAGCAGGTGGACAGTTGAGGCAGCCTTGACCTCTGCCAGAAAAGGTCCTGACTTGTAGCGTTGGTCAAGTCTTTTAACCCGCTTTTATGCCCCCGGACAGGACACTGCTGCCCTGTTCCCTCCACCCACTTCACACTCGCAGTGTATTCTTTTTCCCCCCCTTCCCCCAGCTTCAAAGCCCCCCTTCGGCTGCCGTCGTGGCGCAGGGCCGGCCGCGGAGCACAGGCGTTGGACGGGCCGGGAAGGGCTCCGCTCCACGCGTGTCTCCTGGCCCTGCCTGCCGTGGCTCGTGCTCAGCTCCCGCTGTGCCTCTCTGCCCTTCGCTGTGTTTGCTGTTCAGGTTTTGGGGTTTGGTTTTTTTTCCTGTTAGCTGCGTGTCTGGCCGAGGGCTCTTTGCTCTGTGGCTGTGGGAATTACAGACATCCTGCTCCAGGCTGGGGGGGCTCTCCCCTGTGGTAGCGCTGGGATTGCTGGGTTGAAGGTGTCTCAGTGCTTCAAAGAAGGGATGAGTCTGCACGAGGTGAAGACCAAGGTGTTGGTGTCTGTGAGGTCTCTCTTAGTGTGGAGACGGCGCTGCAGAGCCGGTTGTTGCTGTCAGAAGGGTGTCGTGGTGGATGCCTCTCTGGATGATGTGGGGGTGGCAGAGCCGGCCGTACTCTGTGCAGGGCTCGTGGCTCCCCGCGGCCCCGGAGCTGCGTGCTGCCGGGTGGACACGCATGGGTCGGCGTTACCCACGGGGGCTCCTTCAAATGTGAGTGGAGGTGAAGGATGCAGACCCCCTGAAAACCAAGCCAGGTGACTCAGCAACGTGGCCACTTCCCTGGCAGGTCTGTGGCTGGAGGTGGAAGTGACAGGTGGCAGTTCTGTCAGGCATTGCAACTCTCCGTACTTGTACTAAGCGCGAGGGGACTGGCAGCGCAGGGCGGTTGATGTCCAAACCGAGCGGCTCCCAGCCCATGTGCTTTGGCTCGAGCAGGTCCCGGCAGGGGGAAGCCTCGGCTTAATGCCCTTTAACAGGGTGCAAGTGGGGTGAAATCAGGAGCTTGAGCTTTGCCTCGGCTTTCCCTAAGCGGAAGATGCCCCACACTGTAGAACGGTGGAAGCTGCAGTATGTGAAGTCTGGGCAGCTGAGGTAGATCCAGGGCCTGGCAAGAGGAAAGGTGGACGTCGCTGGCTGGAAACCGTCACCTGCCCCGTACTGACGTGCCCCTTGTTGTCATCTTCGCACAGGCCAGCAGAGCCAGCAGCAGAACAGCCATCCCGATTACAGCAAAGCATGGGAGGAGTATTTCAAAAAACAGAGTGAGTGAAACAGGGTTATTGGAGATGAATCAGCTGCTGTTACAGACAGAATGAACTCTAATCTGAGTGCTCCCGCCTCCGTCCCGGGCCGTCATTAGCTTCCAGTCCTCTGCAAACCCCCTTTGGTCCTCTCTGGCTGGTGATGGGGCTTGTAGTTCTCCCGCTGAAAGCTCCGGGTTGTGCTGTCTGCGGTCGTGCCTCGGGAGGGCTGCTCCCCTTGAACCACAGTCTGCAGCAGAGCTCCTGTCCACGCTTGCAGTGGTCCTGCCCGGAGAAACCCTGAGCACAGCGAGGACTGATGCTGACAAAAACCAGAAAGCTGGAGCTGGGTTGTTGAGAGGGTAGGAGAGCTCTGCACCTGTGGGATAACGTGGACCTTGGCTTTCTCTACTCTGTGAAGCGCATGATGCCGACTTCTGGGTTTGCTCTTGACGTGGTGCTGCTGGAGCCTTCGGGCTGAGGATGAAGGGCACAGGGTGTTGGGAACGGTCCCTTTACGCTTTGTGGCGCTGCGGGTTTGTCACTTGGGAGGCAGCTCAAATCCCATACCTGTGCCATCCAAACAGCAGAGCTGGTGTTGCTCTTCCTGATGTCTGCAGCTCTTGGAAGGGGCCTGGCTCTTTTCTAAGCTTTACAGAAGGAGATCCTAAGCCCAGGCTTGGTGTTACTGAATTTCTCATCTTTCCCTTTTCCATTTTTTTTTTTTTTTCCCCCTCCAGGTCACGCTGCCAGTGCTGCTTCTCAGGCAAGTTCCCAGCCGGACTACACGATGGCTTGGGCAGAGTATTACCGACAGCAGGCTGCCTACTACGGGCAGACACTAGGACAGGCTCAGGCCCACAGCCAGGTGTGTATTTGTGTTCCCTGAACCCCGCTGCCCTTTCCCATGGGGCATTGGGTACACTGCTCTTCCCCTGGTGTGGAGACACTGCTTTGGGCTCGCGTGGTGAAGCAGAGATGTTCTGCGGCCAGGGAAGTGATCACAGAAGTGTTGTCTCACCCTCGGAGTCTTATTTCCCCGCACACAACGTGAAGGGTTTTTGGAGAGAGGACCAGGAGGTTATTTGTTTCTCCTGGGAGTCTTTCCTTATAACTCCCAGGCTGTTTTGTGGCTTTGGGGAATTAAAGTGGAACGAATGACAGCCAGGCCGGCGAGGTAGCACACCAGCGGCATATGGAGCAGTCTGGGTCCGTGCTTGCAGGCTTTGCCTTTTCCCTCGCAAGCTTTGTGCCAGGGTGGGAGCTCGCCTGCCGAGCGAGCGCCCCGTCCTGAAAGGGAGCTGAAAACTGTTGAAAAATAATTTGGATTAGGCAGCTGCCAAGTAAAATCTCGCTCTCCTGTCACTCAGCCCCGCCCGAGGGTCGTGCGAGACTTACCCTGATCATACCCACGGGGCTCTCCCGAGCTTTGCAGAGCGAGTGTCATAGTATTTGGGGAAAAGCGGGTGCAGAGCACACAGACACCTCCCTGGGATCAGATGCTTCACCCCACCGAGCCGAGTTTTCCCCCTGGCTCCTCGGGGCAGGAGCCGGCACCGTCCTCCCTCCCCGGCACGGCCGAGGTCGAGCGGGGCGAGGAGCCGGGCGCAGGGCTCGGCGCTTTGCCGCAGGCGCTGGCCAAGTGTGACCGAGACGCGGTGATAAAAGGGCGGCGAAAAAGTTCTCATCATTCCTCTCTCCGAGCGTGGCCCTCTGGAGAGGAGAGATCTTGTGCGGGAAGAGGCACGAACTGGCAGGAGAGCGCAGGGGGAGCGGGCGATAGGGCAGGGATCTCTCGGAAGCGTCGCTCGAGGTCTCAATCCTGCTCGGCTCGAGCAGAGGCGCAGACGGGCTGTGTCGGGGGAGGAGAGCCCGACAGCGTTGAGAATTTGCTGCCGCCGAGTAACTTTTCCTTTTTTTCCCCTCTCTAGGAGCAGTAGAACAAGGTCCTCGTGGCAATTTTTGGGTTTGGTTTTTTTTTTTTTTTCCCCCCTTGGAATCATTGTGGAAGAAAACCTTTTTGTAACAGAGGTTTCTAGATTTGCAACGTTTCGATGAAGACTTTTCTGTTTGTTCGTGCAACACTAGCTGTAGGATAATCTGTACTGAACTTTTCTAAGAATCAGGAGCAATTAGTAACCTACTAAACTTATGGACACGCTGGTAATTTTTGTTTCCAAATTTGTGAAAAAAAAAAACAAAAAAAAAACCAAACAAAACAAACTCCGGGATTCTTTTTGGAGAGAAGCCAGAGAATTTACAGGCACCAAAACGCGCCCCAGAGCTGTGACATTTCAACATGTGGGTTTTTGTGTGTGGGTTTTTTGGTTTTTTTTTTTTTTTTCCTTTTTAATTTTCGATCTTTTCTGTTGCAACAGAAAGAGTGGCTTGGAAGTCTTAGGTGGTATGTAACAAATCCTAAAAAGAAAAAAAAAAAAAAATTTAAACAGTATTTAAATATTCTTAAATATGTAAATTCATTAAATGTTTTACTTCTAATTTCTTGTATCTTGGCTGTCTTTTGATTTTATTGCATTTTTTAAAAACTGAACTATGATGTGTATTGTAATTAATTATGTGAATTCTGTATCGAGACAGTTACTGTTTCGCTGTCAGGCAAGTTACGGGCGGGGGGCATTTTGTAGGGTTTGTATAATTTCTAGAGTCTAAAGGGGTAATATAAAAACGTGTTAATTTTTTAGCAATACATTTTTTCATGTCTCCATTGCTAGTTGCATTTATGTATCTAAGACCTCCAAGCTTGTTTAAAAAAAAAAAAAAAACAAGACAAAAAAAAAGAAGAAAAAAACTTTCCTCTATGCTCTCAGAAATATAAATACTGTTATTTTTAATATTAAAATGAATCTGCTATTAGTACCTTTAACAAACACTGTGGAACATAAAACCATATAAAAGGTAGTAACTATTTTTTAATTCCAAGGTGTTTTTTGCTTTTTCATTTCTTTTAAATATTTTCTTATCTAATATTTGTCAAATTACCTAGAGAAATAAATGAATCTAGTATTAACCACGGTATGCGCTAAATAATTTTGATTTAATAAAAGGGATAATATGATTTCCAATGTTTACTGTAGTGTTTCTTGTACAGATAACAGTGTATTTTTAAAGGAAAAAACGGAATTGAAGCTATTTTTTCTTGCATTTTTAATTGCCCTGCGGGACATTCCGTTTTGAAATGTACTGAAGTTACTGTTCTTGGGTTCTTTCCTTATTTTTCCTTATGCTTGAAATGTCTAACTATAAAGATACGCAATCGGATAATGTTGAGCATGGTGTTTTAAAAAAAAAAAACACAACACAACCAGAACAACAAAGTGTTCTTTTTATTTGACTGACAGTTGCATTTTACACTCTATATAATAAAATTTCCACAAGGTGTCTTGTGGGTGAAGTATTTCCAGCCTGGTTGACTCCTTTCGCTCTCGCCGACCCCCGGCTCCTCGCGCCTTCGTGCTCCCGCTGTCGCCCGGGTGGTTCGGGACACTCGGCGAGCTCAGCTCGAGCCTTCGTTCCAGTGAAGTTCTGTTGAACGCCAGGTCCCGGCGTCTCCTGGCACCGTGACACCGAGGACTGTCACAGCACGGTGCTGCAAGAGGGGCTGTTGGGGCCAGAACGCTCTGTTTTAGTACAGGGAAACTTCCCTGAGCCAGAGGAGGGGGATGGATCAGCCACGTAACCCTTGCGTCGCTCATTGAGGAGGCAGCGGGTCCTGGTTTTAATGCTCTGAACTTGTTGCTCTTCCACGACTTTGTTTTTGCGGCTGGATCTCCCCAAGACTTGGACCCTCCCTGCGAGCTGGGGCGCTGGAGCAGCGCTGGCCTGGAGCGGGACAGGGACAAGGGTCTGGCCGTCCTCATCCCTTGGGTACCTTAAGGAGCGCTGTGACCTTTGGGTTGTGGTGACACCAAGTTTGGGGATAACTCTTGTTGTCGCTTTGGAGCTGCCTTTCTTGTAAAATGTGAATTTTGAGCTCCTTCAGCCTAAAATAGCTCCGTCCACGGGTCCCCAGCCGGCTGTAGGGGTTTACAGATGGGGGAGGGAGGGAGGGAAGAACCCATCTGCGAAGGCGGGAGCGGGAGGCATGTTGAGAGCCGGAAGAAAAGGAGATGTAGCATCTCTAAATATACCTCCAGAGAATCAAGAGAGACGTTGAAAGATGGGATAGTAAAAGCCACTTGGAAAGAGGGGAGAGAGGGGAAAAAATGGCTAGAGGAGGGCATAAAGGCTGCTGATGGGAATTGGGAGCCGGCATTACCGAGAAGACTTCCTTCTAATTCATCTTCCAAGCTCTGTGCCAAAACAGCATTTGGCATGGTTCACAGGGAGCAATTGTGTGATAATGAACCCTAAGGTGTCCCTTAATTGAAGACTGAGTATTACAGATTGTGCCAATAGTCGTAAATGGCACAGGATTGTGGGAGGATGCATTTTCTTAAATGTATCTGTAAGTACAGATTAGCGAGTCTCCCCAGTGAAATACCCCTACTATAAATTATGGAAATATCTCTTTCTGATGCAACCTTTTATTGAGGGGGTGGGGCAACAAGAGAAATAGTTTGCAAGCCTTTGAAATTTGGCCTGTCATTAAGATGGTGCCTGCAAAGCTGGGTTTTCATCAGCAGTCTGGTGTCCTGGAAGGCTAAAGTGCTTGAAACGTTCCCAAGTTCAGCAATTTGTTTTTCCATTATTGCTGCCTGCTCGGCCGGAGGGGCTGCAGCCATTAAACTTCTTTCTGCTGTGAGTCCGCGACGGGCTGGAGAGGGGCCGGGCGGGAGGTGAAGGGGCACCTTGGCACCCCACGAGGGGCTCTTGACCCATGGGTTCCTCCAAACCCCACTCCAGCCTCGCTGCTGTCCTGCTTTCTGGCTGTCCTGGGGGCTGGTGAGATACTCAGTCCCACCCCGGGGCCGGCCAGGGCACCTCCCATTCCCCTTGGGGGTCTGTAGCGGCTCCTCGTGTCTCCTGGCTCCGTGCGTTGTGCAGCCCAGAAGCTGCTGTGGTGCCTTCAAGCCAGGTCTGTGGTGTTCAAGAGGAACCCAACCTCCTGCGCAGCTCTGGGCGACTTTAATCCCCAAAG
The DNA here is from genome assembly GCA_020746105.1 of Trogon surrucura. Lineage (NCBI taxonomy): Eukaryota > Metazoa > Chordata > Aves > Trogoniformes > Trogonidae > Trogon > Trogon surrucura. Next base: position 6,724,886 of record CM036636.1, read on the forward strand.
CGAGTGGGTTAAGCACCGACTATTTTGTGTTTTTTTGTGGCAGGGAGGGTTTCCCTGCCCCTCAGGCAGAAACCAGGTACTGCAAGGAGCAGGGCAGGTCCCCAAGACGCTGCATGGGAGCCACGTTGGGGGCTTTGGGGTCCGTGAGTGACTGTGGGGGCCAGCCTGGCTGTTGGGCACAGGAAGGGACAGCAAGGAGCTCCCAGGGCACATTGCTGGCTCATGGTCATCCTGCTGTCCACTAGAACCCCCAGGTCCCTTTCTCCTACACTTCTCTCCAGCAAGTCAGTCCCCAGCCTATACTGGCACATGAGTCTCCTTCTCTGGAGATACTCAAAACCCGTCTGGTCGTGTTCCTGTGCACTCTACTGTAGGTGATCCTGCTCTGGCAGGGGGGCTGGACTAGATGATCTTTTGAGGTCCCTTCCAGCCCCTGACATTCTGTGATTCTGTGATTCTTTGACCTTGAGTTTGGGGAATGTTCCACCTCTGGAGTGTGGCGTTTGGGGATGGAGGAACGGAGTTAAAGCCACCCCGGGTGAGTGCCCCAGCAGGTCCCCAGCCCTGGCTCATTGGCTCTTGCTCTTTCCTGTCTTCTGCAAATAATGTTCCTTCCTTCAAGCACGATCCCCTTCCCGAGGCCTCACCTCAGACAGGCGATGGCTTCACCACCCCCCAGCACGAACCCAGCGCCGCCCGACTCAGCGGCGCATCTTTCGTGGGAGGACGCGGTTGTCTCGGCCCCGTGTCCTGTGGGTTTGCCTGAGCGGTGCCGCCCCACTCTTCGGGCTCAGACACTTATTTCTAAGTACAAATTCACCATGGTCCTTCTGCAAACCTGAAAAAGCACGTCACCGAAGCGTCTTGTTGGGTTCACAATGACCCCGATGCTCTCCTGTGCTCGTACCGGGTGTGCCTGAACAGACAAAGGCTCTTTTGGGAGCAGAGAAGAGACTTCACACTAGTCTAAAATGCTTTCTTTTATTTTCCATGGTTTGAGAACAAACTATATTACAGCCACCATGAGTTAAAATGAAATTATTACTCGAAGAGACACGCAGGCACACGACTTTTTTTTTTTTTAATTTCCCCAAGTGTTAAATATTTAATCGCGTCAGAGCAACAGCATGTTTACAGTAAGCTGGGTGGGTGACGGGTGGCCTGGTGGGAGGGAGAGCTCGTGGTTATTAACGTGAAGCTTTTTGATATGATGAGGATGTTCGTAAGGTGCCACCTGTGCTTCTGCTTCTCCCGCAAACCCACTCGGTTCATCTCACTCTCGGGGGGATTTCGAGGCTGTTGGTGCTTGCAGGTTTGTAAACACGGGATAAGGAATTGGGATCCCGCAGTGAAAAGTTGTTCCTGTGCAGATGAATGTGTCGGTGTGTCCTGTCAAGTAGCACAGGGGTGTTTTATTCCACGTAAGGGACTGTTTGGCCGTCATTTGGCTCATCTGGAGCTTTTTTCACCTGGATTTGCTGTGAGCAGCAGCAGTGCAGGGTGCCTGTTGCAGATGGGGCATTTCTCTGCCCGCTTGGGGTTCAAAGAGACACAAAGGGAATTCTCCACAACTCTTCGTGCTGGAAATCAGCAGGAACCAGTTATGTGACGTGAAGTTGAGTTGGTGAGGGGAGGCAGCAGCCCCGGAGCGAGGGCAGCAGTGAGTGGGCACTCAGGGATGAAGGGGGATGGAAGGGAGGGACCAGCCACCCCTGGGACAGAGGGGACGGAGCAACAGGTGCCCAGGTCACCCCGTCGCCTCCCTCCAGGTCTTGGGCACCGGGTTCAAGGCAAGTGACCCAAAAGAGCATCTCTAGGGTTGACATGGGGGCAGGTACCAACAGCTTCCCCCGTTATCTTTCCACTCTGCCCCTTATCACTTGAGGAAATCCTATTTCAAGGCCGCTAGAAAGAAGTCTCTGATCTTTGCAGAGGCCGGCTCGCTCCCCTTTAATCCCGGCCAGGCCGGGGTGCAGGTGCCACCATCCCAGGGGATTAAACAGTCCCTTCCCTTTGTGCGAGCCGTCACTCACCGGCAGCCGTGCCCCGGTGAGCCGCACCGGCCGGCGGGGATCCTTGTTTGGGCCATTCACCGGGGAATATTAAACTTCGCTGCCGCGGAGTCATTACATGGGGAGGCAGGGGCCGCCGCTCTGTTTGTTTTGGAGAGAATAGGGCCGGCAAAGGGCAGGAGCCACGGGAGGGCTCATCTCTCCCGCCTGCCTCCTCGGCCCCATGGCCGGGGTCACCTGTCTGGGGGGCAGCCCCACTCCCAGTGCACACCCCCACCCTCCGCCGCAGCTGGACACAGCCTGTGTTGCCCCCCGGCGTGCTGGGGCTCTGTCCGGGGAAGCTGTGGCTGGACACTGGGATCATAGTCCTTCCCAGCCTCAGCTGCCGTCTCCCGCGGCCGGTTCCTGCAATTCCCCGCTGCAGCCAGCCCGGGGGTACGGGAACTGCTGGAGCAGCAGAGCAAGAATCCCGCCGTCCCTCGTAGGAAGCAGAGAGAGGGGCAGGAGGGCACGATGGGGCTCACACAGACAACCTGTCCTCTCGGGCAGCCCACCCTGCCCTGGGTGCTGGCCCTCTCCAGGCTGGTGTATCGGTACAGTCACAGGCGTGGGTTCCCGTACGGCAGCTGGAGCTGCTGCTTCAGGAGGGATGACTGTGGGGTGTGAGAGAGATCCTGGTGGGATGCAGGGGAGATGCTGATGGGATAGGATGATGGCATGGGATTGTCCCATCCCCAGGTCACTGTCGGCGGGGACGAAAAAGTGCAGAGATTTTCCTGCTTCTGCAGTCCAAATCCTCCCACTCTCGGTCCTGCCCCACTCTGTCAGGAAGGAGCCTCTAAGACTGGGGAGCACCTTTTGTACCCAGCCAGGGTGCAGACGCCACAGAGAGGAGGGCAGGCAAGCGCGAGGTGAGCCTGGCCCTGCGGCCCAGCCCTGACTTCGCCAAGACCCCTGGGAGCACCCGGTCACTTCAGGGAGGTTGAACCCCACCGGCGCATCATTCACCCCCAGCCAACACAGTCGGTCATGGGCCAAAAAGCCGTCACGAGGCTGTTTTACAATCAGTGTTTCCCGGCACTTCAGGGAGGGTCCCGCGATGCTGGAGCTGCCCTGGTGGGCCCTGGCACCCAGCGGCCCCGTGACAGCGGCCTCGCTCGCCGAGCCCCAGCGCTGTGAAGGCAGCTGAGGAGTCACTGCTGTGATTTCCCACAACTGTCATTCACTTTGAGGCCATTTGAGCTCCGCAAAGCAGTCACATGCAGCTAGGGAGGTGATTTTTTTTCCTCCCCTGTTTGCTTTTCTGAGCTGTGACCCGCTCGTCAAAATAACCCGAGATATACTACTTAAAAAAAAAAAAAAAGGAGGGGGGGGGAAGGCAAGAAGGCAAGTGAGAGCAGAGGGAAGAGCACTCAGCATCTCTGCTCGGCTCGGTGGCCTCCCGCAGAGTGAAATGGAGGCAAATAATGCCCTAAAGCTCCTTTTCCGAGCAGCGCAATCAGCCCGCCTGGCTCGGAGGGGCTGCAGCGGTTTGTGTCAGAACACTCGCCGGGAGAGTCACGGCTTCACCGCACCACTCCCCCCCCCCCAAAGCTGCTGAGCACCCAGCAAGGGGCTGGCACTGCTCTGGGGCACCCCAAACCCTCCCTGCTGCTCCTGGCCCCCTCGGAGGTGAGCAGTGACAGGCAGGCAGAGTATGGTTTGGAGGGGTGTGAGCATCTGTTCAGCTCCATCTCACTGACGTAGCACCTTGGGGATGGCTGCTCTCCTCTCTTTTGCCTCTGGGGAGGTGGCAGCGCATCCTCTGTGCCACCCACCTGCTTGTGCCCTCTCTTGGCATGGGGGGCTGTCCCGGAGCGAGGGATGTCCCAGACTGGTCATAGCCCCATCGACATGTGATGGAGCACCCCAAGCGATGGGGCAGGGGTGCTGCGTGGCCCCCTGAGGGGTGGGCAGAGGTGCGGGGGGTGTCTCACCGTATGATGGGGAGGACACGGGGACCAGCAAGGGAGCCTGTGCTGGGGCAGAGGGGCAGCCAGTTCGTCAGAACCTCCAGCCCAGGCTCAGCCTGGGCATGGCCGCGTATCCTTGGGCCTCCTGCTCCAGGGGGCTGGCGGCAGCGGGGGGAGCATTCCCGGGTGCAGGTAACATTTGGGCACATTCCCATAACCGAGTGCCGCCAACTGCTGCGGGGCAGGGCCGGAGCCCCCTCTCCAGCACTACTGTTTGCTTTGCAGCCTCCTTAGCCCCTATTGAGGCTTTTCAGCTCCGGCCCCTTCAGGAGGTTTAAGTAGGTAAAACCTGAGGAAGAGGCTATTTTCCTCCCTCCCTTTTGAGCCCTGCCTTGTGCCCAAAAGGCCCCCTTGTTTCACGCGTGCCAGTCACCTGGCTGGGCCCCCAGCCCCTTTCTCTCCCAGCCTCCCCTTTCTTTCTCCTTTCTCTCTTTTGACTTTTCCAGGAGCCCTCGCTCTCCAAACGAGCTTCAGATTGGATCCAGATTGAGGTCCCTTTGTCTTTCAAGGGTTGTACTAAGCTAATTAAATGTGATCCCAACAAATAAACGCAGATCTCCCCATTACATTCAGGCCTGCCTTTCAGCCAGCACCGGGCGGCCCCTCGCCCCCGCCCGCTGCGCGCAGGGTCCCCCTCATTGAGTCCTGGCCATTGAAAGCACTGCCAGGATTTCTTTTGTGCCGGGGGTCTCCGAGCCCTTTTTCCATCAGAAAAGACCCCCAAACAGCAGCTCGGCCTTTGTGAGTTTGCAAGCAAACGCCAAAGAAAAGCCCCCTGAATGCTTTAATAAATGACACATTTAGCAACTTCGGAGGCGCCTGGCTCCTGCGGCAGCCGCAGGGGTGCAATGATCCCTCCTGCCCCCCTTCCCCTCCCCGCTTCCCTCCGGCTCCCGGGGCATTTGCAGCCCGTGGAGGTGCGAGGGAGCTGACCGCCCCGGTTCCCGGCCCGGCTCTGGCCGCCGTTCCGCTTGCCCGGCGCTCGGCGGGGCGCACGGAGCAGGTGATGGGGTCGGGGCGGCCGCGCCGCGTCGGCCCTGGGCTCCAGGGCGCCGGGCAGCGGGCAGGGCGCGGCGGGGCGGCCGGGACGGTGGGCTTTTCATCTCGGACCCCGCGGGTCCCTCCGCCTGGTATTAGCACCGACAAATCCGAAATCGTCTTTAATGACACAACGACACCCCCCGCCCCGCACACACACCCCATCCCGGACGGAGAGCTGCGCTGACTTTTCTCAGCTCAGCTAATATCTTTTTAATGACTTTGGGAGGGGGCAGAGCCCGGCTCTGCCCTAGAGCCTGGATTGCTCCAGACAGATGTTGGGGCAGAGGGAGGGGGATGCTCTTCCCTGCCAGGGACTTTCTTCTAGAGTTCAAACGAGAGGGGAGCTTTCAATCACCGCTAAAAATGTATTTCTCCCCATTGAACAATGGGCTCCTTTCTGCGCCCGGGGGGACTCGGCTGCGATCGCGTTTCTGCTGCCGGGAAGGAGAAACCTCCTGGTTTAGGGCAGGAAAACTCAGCTCCGACAAGGGCTGTTCCCCGCTCCGGCTATTTCGTAGCTCCTCATCCCGTCTGCCTTCACCCTTTTTCCTTACAGAAAAAGAAAAATTAAAAGTCAAAAAATCTTAATAACGGAGAAATAACAAGAATTTCGAGGCTGCAGCCGTTCTCCCGCCGCGGAGATTTTCGCGGTGAAGCCGGGCGGGTGGTTCGCAGGGAGACACCGGGCTCGGCTGCGCGGGGCGTCCGCGGAGGCAGCACCCGGGCCGGCTCCCACCCCGGCGGCGGCCCCACAAGAGTTAAATTTTAAAGCAAATCAAATTCCCATTGGCCACTGTATATTATCTCAGCAGTCTTCATTTGATACCTCTTTAATACAGAAAGGAGCTTTTCAAACCCCTTTTCTCTCTTTTCTCCCCGCCACTCTTTAAGAGCAATAAATGTTCAACTGCAATAACTATAAATCAATCTCCGCTCTGTTCAAATCCTATTCATGGGAAGGGCTGGAAGAGGGGAGAGAGCTCCCCCCTCCCCCCCGCCCCCCAAAAAGCAGCTGCTGGGCTCTAATCTCCTTTCTTGCACTGTCATTCACCCTCATTTTTCCTCCATCACCCCATCCCTGCAATCTTTTCTTGTTTTGCTTTTCTTTTCTCTCTTTGCTGCATTATGATCCCATGTCTCCCCTCATCAGACCCCAACCTTGTCCAGATCCTGACCATCCCCTTGTAGGCTGTGAAAGAAAAGAAGAGTCCATGGATGTCAAATTGGTCTCAAAAAGACCATGAAAGATTGATTTGCTCCACTTTTCTTCTGCCTGACATTATTTCTGAGGGTCCTGAATGGGAAACCAGAAAGTCTGGGACTGGAATAAAGATGTTCTCTCTGTAAGGGGGAGACGGGGGGGAAAAATGCCCATTTACTCCTGGCCCATCAACCCTGCAAAACAGAGCAAAAGAAAAGAGGACTGTGGCTATTCAAAGTCAGACCAATATGTACACCTCCCAACAATATGCCAATATACTGAGGGCTTCTCTATTAACACCCATGAATATTAAAGTGCTCACTAAACGCTCAGAAGGAACTTTGGGAATATACACATGAAAATACAAGCAGCATTGTGCGGGGCTCAGAACAATGGGGCGGCGATAATGGCCCTTCTCTATTAACAGCCATGAATATTAAACTTGTTTCCTCTTAAATGTTAAAAAGGAGGGATAGCTGCGATATTAAAAAAAAAGAGAGAAACGAGGGGGGGACGCACCAAAGCACCTTCCTAGGACCGGGAAGAAGCTTTGCGAAACAGCTGGGGATATTTAAAACCACGCAGAAAATGCAAGGGTTTATTTTTTTTTTCTTTCCACCTTTCTCTATCACCCCCCCTCGCAGCCTCCCGCAGCCGGGACCGGGGCTGCAGCGCAGCCCGCACGAGAGCCGCAGGGTTTTTTTAAGAGCATCTATGTTTTTATTATTTTATTTTTTGTTGTCGCGGCATAACTCGAAGGTTGATGCGTTTCCTGGGGAAAAAAAAAAAAAAAAAAAAGCAAGCACTCCGAGGGGATCTCTCGCCTCAGCGGCCGGAGGAAGACGCGTGTTTTGTGCTGCTTTCCACCTGATGCGTTATATTTAGCAAAGCTGAAACATTCACACCCTGCCCTATAGCTAAAGTCCAGGAAAAAAAAACAGAATAAACTTATTTTTCCGCATATTAAAATCCCAACTAAACCGTGGCAGGTTATTAACCTCCGGTTTCTAGGACAGTTCTGCCTCTCCCGGGCAAACGCCCTCAGTAACCGCAGGTTTAGGTTGATTCCTGACATTTGCGCCTCTCCTTGATTGGGTTAATACAAGTAATTGCACCTGGGCTGTAACATCCTTTTTGCCAGGCAGCCCCTCCCAAGGGGAAAAGCTGCCCGACAGCCTCACCCTATAAAATACCCACCCGGGGGCTGGGGTGGGGGGATTTGGCTGTGTCTGGCTCCTTCTCAAGGTGTGGTTTGGACCCAGTGGGGTTGCCCGGGGGTTTGGGGGGCAGGAGCTGGTCTTTGAGTGCTGGAAGAATTTGGGGGCCCGTCCCTCTTTCCCCCAACCCTTTACAACCCTTCGTCCCCATGAAAATCAAAAGAACAAGGCTAAGGAGAGGGCTCTAAGCTCCGACACAGCAGGATTGGGTTTAAATCCAGGAAAGATTAACCCTTTGCTGAGCCGGCAAAGCTGCCGGCCCCGAGGGAGGGGAGGCCGAATTTGTGGGGACTGCTTCGGTGCCCCCTTCCTGGGGAGTAGGGGCAGCTGTGGGGGACTCGGCAGGGCCGAGGAGGTGGCGTGGGCGCCGTGGATGGTCGGGGGAGCGTTTTTGGATGTGGAGATGCGGCTGCTGCGACGGCAGAGGTGCTGCAGCCTCCGGTGGGGTGAGGGTCCGGCCCTGGGTGGGATGCGGCAGGACATTGTCGCCTTCCTGGGGAAGTGAGAGGGTTCCGCTCCGGCCCCTTTCACCTGCAGGCACAATTCCCAGCCCTTCTCTGCCTTTCGCTGGGAAACGCAACGAGGATGCGGGTTTGGGGACCGGCCGGGCTGGAGGTTGCAGCCGGGCGAGGCTGGCCCTAGGTGCAAGCGAAGGAGCCCTAGGGGCGCGTAATCCCCTGGTCTGTGCTTGGGGAACTTCCCCGGAATTTGTGGGGGCAGCGCCGGCTCTTCCCGTGGCCGTCGCTACCGACTCTCCGGGCAGGGGGTGCGGGAGCCGCGGCGGCTCGGAACCCGGGGATGGAAGCCGGAGGAAGCCGCAGCCCGTTTCCCCGGAGCCATGGGGGCCAAACGGCGCCGAGCACCGAGGTCTGGCCGCGTCGAGGCCGTCGATTTCGTTGTAGAGCGCAACGGTCCCGAAGCGCCGCGTTTCGCTTCTAAAAGAGGGCGAGAGCCGGGAAGGGAGCGGGGACGTGCGGGACTGTGCCCGGGGGTGAGCCCCGTCCGTGGGGCACCGGCGTGGACATTTCTGCCCGTTTCGTTTGTTTTTTTCGCCCCGGACGGAGGCAGGTGCCTGGGTTTGCCTGTACCCGTGGGGTGCGGGGGGCTGAGGCGGTGTGTGTGTGTGTGTGCGTGTGTTCACCGTGTCCCTCCCTCCCTCCAGCCACCCCCACCCCCGGGGAGGGGAGGAGGAGAAGTGGGGAGGGGGGTGGGGGGGGCTCCGACGGCTCGCCTCGCTCCGGCAGCCCCAGTCTCTCCGCCAACGTCAGGGAGGTCATTAATAACCAATTAGGAGGGTCAATGAAGCTCATATATAGCCGGGCGGGAGCCGCCGAGTCGCACGGAGCCCGGCCCGCCGCCCGCGCCCCGCCGAGCCCGGCCCGCCCGCCGCCGCCTCGCCCCCATGATGGGCTCGGTGCTGCCCGCCGAAGCGCTGGTGCTGAAGCCCGGGCTGAAGCCTCAAGGGCTCTCGCTGGCCGAGGTGATCACCTCCGACATCCTGCACAGCTTCCTCTACGGCCGCTGGAGAAACGTCCTGGGCGAGCAGCTCTTCGAGGAGAAGAGCAGCCCCAAGACCGCCTTCACGGCCGAGGTCCTGGCTCAGTCTTTCTCCGGAGGTGAGTGGCGGCACCGGACCCCCCCCCCCACACACCCACCCACCACCCCCAGACCCCCTCATCGGCCCCGGGATGGGCCCCCGGTGCCCGGCGGCGGGATGCGGCTCCCGGCGCCCCGCTCTCCCCAGGCGTGTAATAGCAGTTGACTGGGGAAGAAGGGCTTTAAATTCATTTGGTTAACTTGGGCTTGACCTGAGAAAGTTCCCACTTAAACCGCGGGCTGCGGAGGGGGTCGGGGGGGGCCGGGGTCGCCCCGCATTCAGCCGCCCGGGACAATATCTTTTCTCTCGCCCCGGCATCGCCGGGGCGTCCCGGATCCCTTTTCCCCCTCTCGGATTTCTGTTCCTCTCTTAATTTACCATGAAGGCTAATTCCATTTCCATTCACGATATGTCAACCATCTCATCTCCCCATTTTGTAAGAGGAATTCCTGGGCCCTTTTAAACAAGCCCTTGCGCTATTCAGGCACAATGTACCGCTACAGCATTCCTAAAGGACTAATGAATTTAGAATTAGCAATTTCTTTCTAGTTGAGTTTAATGAATGCAGATCACTTTAACAGCATGACAAATTGCTGGATGGGCCGAAATAGACACCATTTAACCTCCTTTCTCAGCCCCGCTCCCTCGCCCAGCCCGGGCTGCTTTTCCCAGGTACCTCCTCAATGCCCCGGGGGGAACCTTGTACCGCTTTGTAGGAGCCCGGTTGGGCGTTTAAAAGGCTCAGACCCGGGATTTGGGCTGGGGTCGGGGAGGGGTCCCCGCTGCCCCTCTCCCAGGGCACCCCGGCGCGCCCCCCCGGCCCTTCCCCGGGGCCAGCCCGGGCGGCGCTGGGCCGGGAGGGGGAAGGAAGGCGGCGGGTCCCTTTTCCGAGCGCTCTCTCACCTCCCGCAGAGGTGCAGAAGCTGTCCAGCCTGGTGCTGCCGTCGGAAGTGATCATCGCCCAGAGCTCCATCCCCGGGGAAGGGCTCGGCATCTTCTCCAAGACCTGGATCAAGGCCGGCACCGAGATGGGACCGTTCACGGGCAGGGTCATCTCGCCGGAGCATGTGGACCTGTGCAAGAACAACAACCTCATGTGGGAGGTAACGGACCCTCCCCCGTGCTCAGTACCCCCAGCCCCGGCTGGCCCGGGAGAGACAGGGACGGGGTGCTGGGCCCCGGGGGCTTTGTCCTGCGCTCGTGTGCCGTCAAGCACCCTCTCCGTGCCTCAGTTTGCCCGTTCACGCAAAGATCTGGCTTCCTCATGGGCAGACGGGTTTAGGAGACCGTTGAGGCAGGAGAAGGAGGTGCAGTCAGCATTCGGAGGGGTCCCACGAGGCAGAATCGCACCCTTCCCCGCTTGGCAGGTGAAGCGAGCTCTGTACTGACCCCCTGCTTTGTTCCAGCCCTGGTGCGGGTAATCCCGAGCAAAACTGTGGAGTTTGGAGAAGTCTGAAGTGTCAGGACATGGCATATTAATGCCCAGCTAGCAGAGGGGTTTATCCTCTTTTATTTGTTTCACTGAGTGTCATATTTAGACTTCTAAATTATTAGTAATTACTATTGTTTATTGTTACAATTTTATGCCTAATAGAAACGTGCCTCACCTTTCCTGCCACCCTGCAAGGCATCTTTCCCTGAGGGCCAGGTCTGACAGGCACCTTCCCCTTCCACCCAGGGATGTTCCTGAACAGCTGCAGGATGCTGAACAGCCCCTTTGGGGCTGACCTGCTGATGGGTCTCTGCTGAGAAAGGGGATTGAAGCGGAGAGCTTTGGCCATCTGGGTGCCCAGAAATAGCAGGACACCCTTCTTCAGCCCCGCTGCAGATATGTGGTCCAGCACCATGAGCTGAAAGGTTTCAGGCATCTCATGGCTGCTAGTGTGGTTTCAACCTTGAGACTGTGCTGGCTTCAAGCTTGTCCTTGCCTAGATTAGGATTTTGTTTCAGAGGCAGGAGGTGGAGGGGCTCAGTCCGCTGTGAGCAGCACTGCTACCAACTGCTCTCTTTGCCCTCCCAGGTCTTCAACGAGGACGGCACGGTGCGGTACTTCATTGACGCCAGCCAGGAGGACCACCGCAGCTGGATGACCTACATTAAATGTGCACGGAACGAGCAGGAGCAGAACCTGGAGGTGGTTCAGATCGGGAACAGCATCTTCTACAAGGCCATTGAGGTAAGAGAGGCTGGGAGGCAGCTAAGCAGCCGCAGGAGGGGAGCGGAATGCCGGGACCCCCCTATTCCATGGACCATCCCTTGTTCTTTGGGCTGTTGCTGAGGTACCTGTGGGAGCACAGCGCGGCTTTGTCATCCCTGATGCCCAGACCAGGACAGGCAGGCGCTGTGGGGAACGGCCATTGCACGGGCTTCAGAGAGCAACAAAGGAATCTTCTCTCTGTATTTTTTTGATGGGCTCATGGGGTGATGTTAGCTGAGCAGAGGGAGAGAAAATGCTGTCTGAGCTCATTCTGGGGTGCAAAGCATAAAACGAGAGGCAATCCTGGCCCAGGTGGGTCTTTGGCCAGGAGCAGGATTTTGATGCTGTCTCAGAAAACTTCTCTATCGCAGGGGAAAGTTCGGGGGTGTTTGAAACCCGAGTGTTGAGCACAGGTTGTGCCTGACCTTGCACAGCTCTTGCCTGCGGGTCACAAGCAACTCCAGCTGTAAACAGTGTGAGAGGAGGATGGGGACCGCTGGAGTGGCGTGGGGAGCCACAGAGCAGGTAGGGTGCGATGCTGGTACAGCTGTGCCTTGGGCTGTCTCCAGTGGGGTTGCTCAACTCATCCATGTGCCCCGATACGGAGCTGGACTGTTGAGGGAGTAGGGGCAGGTGCTGGGTCAGGGATGTCCCAGGGCATAGACTACCGTGCCACAGGGCAAAGGCTGCAGGTACCTGCTGCTCTCCGTGGGTGAAGCTGGGGTGGAGGTGGGTGTCTGGCTCCCTGGCAGCATTGATACTACACGTGTGCAAGTCATGCAGTGCTGGTGGTGTGCCCGTGGGGACCAGTCCTGCTTGTGCACAGTGTCCCCATAACCTGATGCTATCGCAGGTGGAGAAAGGTGGTAGCTCAGGGAGGTTTCACTGTGCGGCTGCTTTGGCTTAAGAATCACGATGGGAGACAGTCCCATTCTGCCCCAGACCAGTGCTGTGGGACTGTCCGTCTCCCGTATCTTTTCTGAATCTTGCATGCTCAGGACCACAGGCTCCCATACTGCTTGCAGCTGGGAGAGGGTCTTAGCTGGGAAAGAGCACGAGTGCCCGCTGGCACCGTGGACCAGAGGAGCTCCTCGGGTCTTTCTGGATTCCTGCACCAGCTTACAGAGGAGCGGATGCTCCATGTCAGAGGACCACAGCCCAATCCTGCACTGAGCCAGCATCATTGGGTCTGGGTTTGGGATTGCCGCAGCGGGATAGGAAAGGTGAATGGGTGGGTGAGAAGAGAAGAGGTATTTTCTGCCACCTTTCCCGGTGCAGGGCTGTGAGCAAGAGCCCCAAGTGCTTCTGTGCTGCTCTCCCTGTCCTGGACACCCCTCTGCAGGCTCCAGCTGTACCCGGTTTTAAGACCTGATATTTCTGTGGGCAGCTCTGCTTGTTGTGACAGCAGAGTAATTGCTTTTTACTATTGCTCGTAAATTATGCAAAGAAGTAAAATAATTCCAGGTAGTCATGGTGTAGCTGGGAATACAGCCCTGTTTCTAGCACATCATGTCTGCGCAGGTGAGGGGGTAGGTGAGCCAATATTTGGGGACGTGTGTGTAGAATCACAGTCGATCCGCAGGCTTGGTCCCAGGGCTGAAGCAGCGAATATCAGAGACGGATGAGTTTAATTTCTTCAGCACAGGCAGCAAATTTGCAATGTTAGGAGTGCTGAATCTTGAGTGACAGGGGGTGGTGAAAGTAGGGGGTGAAGGGTGTCGATGTCACACTGTGGTGTGTTCCCTGGGCACCTGATGGTGCTCCTGCTCCTGCTGCCACTGCCTCGACGCAGGTCCCACCGTGCCGGGAGGACCAAAAGAAGGTTTCTCTTTGAGAGTGCAAGGAAGGGAAGCACAGAGTGTGTGAGGAATTGAGTTGCAACCAGAAGTGACAGGAGGATCTGCATCTTTTGTGGGCTCCCCGTTCCCACTGGTGCTTGTGCAACATGCCTGCACACACGCAATCCAAACCCAAACTCGCTTGTGCATCCAACAAGAAAAGGAAAAGCAAGAGAGGATTTTCCTTTTGTGGTTCTCTCTCTGCACATTAATCTCCTAGCACGGAGTCACACAGATGCAACATCTCGGACCCCAGCGAGCTCCCCTGGTGTTAACTCACAGCAAATCCTGGCCCAAGAGAGCAGCATCAACCCAAGACCAGCTCGGGCTTAGACAGGATGCGCAAACACCAACCTGGGTTTAGTTGTGCCCTCTCTCAGCCGTGCGTGCATCCATTCGTGGGCACTGTCACCCTCCATCCCCCACCAGCTATGGGGGGGGTCCTGATCCATGCCCACTGCGTCCCCTTCCCGGCCGCACTGTGAGCTGCCTGGCCCCTGTCACCCTGCACTCGGCTCTGCTGCTCCGTGACTCCAGTGCAGAATCTCTTAGGGTGCCTTTCTTACCTGCTCCCCACAAAATCAGATTTATTGGGTGCCTTTTCCATTATTTGCCTTTAATATTTCCCTCTGTTTTCACTGTTTTCCTGTCCCTACTTGCTACTTTGTTTTGCCCATCCTCTTCCTCAGCAATTCCAAGCTGCCGCTGCTGGAAAATAAAGTGAGGGCAGCGCTTTTCAGCCTCTAATCTGAAGGCCATGAGATTACTGAGGCGCAATTTAAATTGCTTTGGGGTGTACGCACGTGAGTTCTCACCCGCTGCCGGAATGGGTGCACCAGCTCCAGTGGAATAAAACATGCATGCACACACATATACACACACTCGGTATGTTTTATCCTTTCAGCAATATTTTATTTGATTTGCTTGTGTTAAAAATTACTCATTTTCTGTTAAGAGAAAATAACACGGAGAAACAGCACGAAATTGGGATGCAAAACAATGTCGTCTTCCCCTGCCTCCCAAATTCCTACGCTGCAGTCCCACGAAGTCTTTATGTGGATGGACACTTAAAAATATGAAGTCAAAATACCCACTGCTCTCAGGTGCTTAAAATCAGGCACATTTTTGCTGCTCGGATCTAACTCACGATCTGTTTTGTGTGGACGATGCTTTTCTCAGACCACTCCGTGTGCAGAGGGCTGTCCTCTGAAACGGGGCTTCTCCATTTCTAAACTAGGTTCTTAACACTAGGAACCTGAAAGGAAAAACATCTGCATTTTTTTTTTTTATAAAGTGATGTTGTTATTAGTGCTGCCTGAACCAGTGTGAGAGCATCCGTCTTCCCAGCCGTGTCTGTTGTGCACGGGGAGGCTTGAATGGTGTTTCCTGGCTGCCCTGGCAGTGCAGGAACGTAACGGGAACAACAGGGGAAGCAGAAATGCCATCGTTTCAGGGAAATGGGAGCGTGGGTGTTGCAAAAGCCCTTTTCTAGCCCTGCAGATCTCCCGGGGCTGTTGCAGGCACCGCAGCTCTGGTTTTGGATGCAGGCAGCATCTCGCACTCGAGCCACACTCTCTCACAGCAGCCGCTGAGCTCTCCAGCGCCCAGGCTACAGAATTCTGTGCTGGCACATCTCTATTTCCACCCCAGAGGGTCGGGTGGGAGGTGCTGCCTGTGCCCTACAGCAGGAGGGTGCCGATAGCCCCATCCAGAGCCGAAATGCTCTGCAGGAGCACAGAGCTGGGGTTCTATGTCACAGCTCCTTGCTTTGGTCTCTGTTGCCTGTGGCTTGCTGCAGTTCCTGGGTCTCCAAGCAGCTTATTTCTCCATGTTTCTGTGTGCTGCTGTGTCCTCATCTCCCTGAGCTGCAGGGACCTCTGGGCCCTTCACCTCAGAGACCTCAGCTCCGTCTCTGTGTGCTCCGTAGCTGCTTATTTGTGTGTTGCGTTGTTTGTGACTCAGCCTGGGGGAGACCCTGGTGCAGGTTTGTGCCCGTGGTGGGTGGTGCTGAGCCATTGCTGTGCCTGCCCAGAGGGTGTTGGGGACTGCTGGCAGGTCCTAGACGACAGCAGGCTCTTGCAGGAGATGAGGTATGGCCAGGGTAGGTCCAACGTGACCAGCTGAGGATGCACAGGGAGCCGTTCATCACCTCCTGACACCCCCGTCTGTACGTCTCTTTCTAGATGATTCCTCCAGACCAAGAGCTGCTGGTCTGGTACGGGAACTCCCACAACACCTTCCTGGGCATTCCAGGTGTGCCGGGGCTGGAAGAGGAGCAGAAGAAGAACAAACACGGTAGGTAACATCAGAAACTACCATGAGTGCAGCATCCCTTGGCACGTTCTCCGTTCAGCCTGTCCCCAGCTCCGAGGCTGAGGGGTGGGCATGAGGCAGGGGATATGCCAGGGACAAATCTATAGAGCTTGAGCAGGTCCCCGGTAATTCAAGGAGTCTCCTCCATGCTGGTTTGCCCTGGCTATTGCTGGTGTGGTGGCCAGCAGCTGTTGCCTGATCCAGCCGGGAATGGAGGAGCAGGGCAGGAGTGTGAGTGGGAAGAAGCCAGCCCCGACGCGCTTGTGAAATGCGGAGTGGATGCAGCTGCCCACACCCCTACTCCACATTTAATGGATGTTTCTCTAAATCATCATCACGAGAGGCTTGTCTCTCCGTGGGTTTTCAGTCTCTGCTTGTCTTGGTGGCTCCCTGAGGCGCTCACACACAGGCAGAGCTCTCGGGCACATTTGGGGGATCGAGTGTTTAGAGCCAGACCCCATCCGTGCTCCCCAGCCCCACTCCCCACTCTGAGAGCGCCAGGTTGGAGCCCAGCAGGACAGGAGGAGAAGCTGGGACCAGTGCAGGGACAGGGAGCTGCTGCTAAAAAGTCAGGGCTGGAGGCCAGGGCAGCGTGGCTGTTGGCTGGGGGCTCCTGCACTTGCCCCCTTCAGCTCTGCTTTTCCCTGGGGTGGGGAGAAGAGTTTTTTGCACCTGTCTGTAGGGCAGACAGGTCGGCTCGAGTGTTCCCCCTCACCTAAGTTTAGGTGAGCCCATTCCCAGCTCTGGCCCCATCCCAAATCCCCAGGTGCCAGCCTGTGACCCTGCTCCAGCCTGTGACCCTGCTCCACCCTGGCCGAGTGTCTCTGCTTGCGGGCATCCTCCATGCACAGGGAGCTGACAAGGGGGCACGGGGGTGGTTATTTAGGGCTCGAGAAGAGGGTGAGCTGGTGTGCTGGAGAGCAGCGCCCTGACCATCCCTTGTTGTCCCCCCACAGAGGACTTCCACGCGGTGGAGACGGGGGCCAGCACGACGGGCCGCATGCGCTGCGTCATCTGCCACCGGGGCTTCAACTCCCGCAGCAACCTGCGCTCCCACATGCGCATCCACACGCTGGACAAACCCTTCGTGTGCCGCTTCTGCAACCGCCGCTTCAGCCAGTCCTCCACCCTCCGCAACCACGTCCGCTTGCACACCGGCGAGCGGCCCTACAAGTGCCAGGTTTGCCAAAGTGCCTACTCCCAGCTTGCAGGGCTGCGGGCGCACCAGAAGAGCGCTCGCCACCGGCCCCCCAACGCCTCGCTGCAGGCTCACTCGCCGGCCCTGCCCGTGCCCCATCCCACCTCCCTGGCCCATCACATCCCCACCATGGTGCTGTGAAACCCCAGCACGGCAGCAGCTTTTGGACGGCGAAGACTGGGGTTGAGGCACGGTGATGAACTTGCGGTGGCGGGGGTTTGCTGGCCCTTGGCAGAGCTGCGGGGGCCGAGGCAGGGATGCTCTGTGTGTTGAAGTGGGGGTGCTGGCGTGGTTTTGGGGCAAGGCCGTTTGCATGGGATTTGGGAGGCTGCTCGGTGAGGGAGAGGGAGATCCCCACAGCCCTCCCCAGCTCTGCGAGATGCTGGCGCAGCCCCACGGCGCGGGGGAGACACGGCGTAGG
Source organism: Trogon surrucura (assembly GCA_020746105.1). Lineage (NCBI taxonomy): Eukaryota > Metazoa > Chordata > Aves > Trogoniformes > Trogonidae > Trogon > Trogon surrucura. The sequence goes on from CM036636.1 coordinate 6,741,933, forward strand.
GTGGGCTGCCGGCGAAGGGCTGGGGCAGCCTGAACGCCTGGGTGGGTGACGCCTGGGTTTTGCAGATAATTTGATGGAGAGAAAAACGTGCTCTCATCCCTTCTTGTCTGCTCCAGTGAGTGTCCAGCAGGGATGTGCCCTGGCAAAAGACTGGCACAGCCCTGTCCCGGCCACCCTGCTCCTGTCCCTTTGCCCCAGGGGCAGCTTTGGCCGTGGTGTCTCTTCCTGAGGGACACCTTTTCCTCCTTAGGAGCCCTGGTTTAGCAAACGGTCATGTTTCAACCCCGCAAAATCCCCTTGCCTGCCCTCCTCGTGCTTTGGGGTTTGCCCGACGCCCCCAAGCAACGGAGACACCCCCGGCACCAAACGCCAGCTGGAAAGATCCCTCCAGAGGCAGGTTTTGGGCAGGGGAGCTGTGCTCTGCCGGGCTGTGCCTGCTCCAGCCCCAAGAGCACAACTCCCCATCGCTCCCCGCAGTCGTGAGGGAACGTTTCAGCTGTTGGTGCCCTCTGGGGACAGAGAACCTCGGTCTCGGGGCCAGCTCCGTCCCCAAGGACAAGTTTAAGCGCCCTCTGGAGTCCTGCGAGCGAGAGGAGGGCCGTGTATCATAAAGCTTGAAAGAAGGTATTCTAATATTAATTATAAGTCTAAGCTGTATAAAGTTCTTACAAACTGTGTTTTACTTCCAGAAAAGAAAAAAAAAAAAGCAAACAACTGTCACTTTAACTTTGTAAATATTTATGTAAACATTATTTACAAATCTTTGATATTATATATTATTTGATTGTATATGTACACAGTGTAAATACATTTGTACCTCTCTCTTGTATTCTAAATAAAAATTACTTGGAACATCTATCATTTAGAAGATGGATAGTACAGAGAGCTTGATTTTGCTGTGTGCTGGAGGAACGACGTTGGGCCGAGTGAGTGTTTAGCACAAGGTGAACAAGGAGATGTGGCATTGCCAGACCAAATAGCGCAGTTGGGAAGAGGAAAGATCAGTTTTTTATGAAACAAACTCTTTGCAGGTCTGATGGAGAAGGGCTGAGTGCAGGAGCAGGTGACATTTATTTGGTCTGGTACCTCCCTCTCTCCACAGCCTCAGTTGGAAGCAACAGCCATTAACATCCTTTGCTGCTTTCTATGAAATGACAGCCGTGTTTCGGCTGTGGGGGGATACAGGTGCGAGTCTTGCTTGAAAGAATAAGAGCTGATTTTGTTACAGAGGAAGCAAAAAATTCACTGGAGGTCGTTGCTGGCTTCTTCCCCTTTGGTATTTCCGCACCAGCTCTGGAAGCCCGACTGCTGTGTGAATTAAACTAGTAACATGTCCACACAAATGTATTATTCACCGCTGTAACAGCTTTGCCAGGGGAGGGGGTAAATTCCTCGTCCCTCGGAGATGTTCAAGCCCAGGCTGAGCACCGTCCTGCCGCGAGGCCTCCCCGCCGTCCCCGCCACGGGCTTGCTGATACCGACATCTCTCTTTGGCCGAGAAAGGCTGGACCAGCGGTCCCTGAGGTTCCTTCCAGCCTGACGTTCCGTGAAACCGCCAGGCCGGCCTGCTGCCCGCCCCCCTCCCGCCTCCTTCGGCCTCCCGGTGTGTCTCGGGCGGGGCTGCGGGCACCGCTCGCTCGGGGCGAGGACGAGAGCACCGCCTGCAGGTGCGTGGGCACCCCCGCACACCGGACGTGCTGCTTCCCCGCTGGGCAAAGGCAGCCCCCGCCCGCGCTGCCTCCCCAGGCGGGGTCGGGGCCAGGCTGGGGGCGCAGGGAGCCTCGTACCCCTCCGTGTCCCCCTCCCCGGGAGCTGGTCCTGGCTGTGCTCCCCCCCCCACAGCCCTGCCGTCGCTAACCACGGCCCCTCTCTTCCCCTCGGCTCCCAGCGCGGCGGAGCTCAGGGCTCCCCGGGGGCTGCCCGGCAACCTCGGCCGCCGCCCTCACTCCAGACGGCGGCGCCCGCGCCCTCGGTCGCCAGCAGCCACCGTGGCGGGCGGAAGGGCGCGGGGATGGCGTCACCGGCGCCGCGCTGCCCGCGCCCAAGATGGCGGCGATCACCATGAGGCTGCCGGTGGCCCGTAAGGTGGCGGCGCCGCCGAGCGCCCCGCGGGGCGGCGAGAAGCACCTGGTGGCGCCGGGGGACACGATCACCACGGACACGGGCTACATGAGGTGGGGGCAGCGGCCGAGGGGAGGCGGCGGAGGGGCTCGGGCGGGCTCGGCCTCTCCTCAGGCGGCCGCTCTCTCCGCAGGGGCCACGGCACCTACGTGGAGGAGGAGAAGCTCATCGCCTCGGTGGCCGGCGCCGTGGAGAGGGTCAACAAGCTGGTGTGCGTCAAGGCGCTGAAAACCAGGTGGGGGCGGCCGCCCGCTCCTCCGCGCCGGGGTGCGGGGCCCGCGGGGCCGGCGCTGGGCCCGTCCCTGGGCCCGTCCCTGGGCCCGTCCCTGGGCGGGACGAGGCGTGTGACGGCCGCTCCCTCTGCCCCGCGCCCAGGTACAACGGCGAAGTCGGCGACATCGTGGTCGGGAGGATCACGGAGGTAAAGCTCAGTGTTTTGCCGATGTGCCGTGTGTGGAAGGAGGGTGGCTCGCCCTGCTGACACCGAGCGCTTCTGGCCTTGCCGGACGCCCCTCGGTGTCTCCGCCAGCGCCTGGGTTGTCACCAAGATGGAGCGGTGGGCAGAGCCGTCTCCTCCCGCCCCACTGGAGAGCTGCTGTTCAGTTTTTGAGTCAGCAGATGATTTTTTTCTTCTCCAGGTTCAGCAGAAGCGATGGAAAGTAGAAACGAATTCCAGGCTCGATTCAGTCCTGTTGCTGTCGTCTATGAATTTACCTGGAGGGGAACTGGTGAGTGGGGTTCAGGCAGAGCAGCGCTGGAGCTCTGGCTTCTTCTGCTTCCACGGCAGAGGCTGAGGCACTGGGAAGCTCTGGAGCCCTTCTCGCAGTTAGCACAAGGGTAGCACTGGGTTTTGTGTGGGTCTGTAGCGATCTGGTATCTTTAACTCACCATTATTTGGATATAAACAGTGATCTCAAGGTGTACCAGTCTGCCTGATTTCACCTTTGGTGACCAGACTGCGTTTTGCCTGGCATCCTAAGGTCCCCCCTGCAGTGTGGGTATGAAGTGACGTTCTCTCATTTTGAGCTTTGTGTAACTTCTCTTGCGTTGTGTGTTTCAGAGAAGGAGATCAGCAGAAGATGAGCTTGCAATGAGGGACTATCTGCAGGAAGGGGACCTCATCAGTGTATCCTTCTACTCAGAAGGGCCAAGAGCATGGGGAGAGCAGGCAGACTGCAGCGAGCCTGGCTGGTACTGAGAGCTCTCTGCCGGGGGCAGCTGGTGGCACTGGGCAGCATTAGTGAGCTTGTTTCCTTAAGTGGCACCGACAGGCGGAGGTCCAGTCTGTCTTTTCCGATGGGGCTGTATCACTGCACACGCGGAGCCTGAAGTACGGGAAGGTAAAGTGTTCAAAAGCACTCGGTCTTGCCTGATCCTGCTCCAGCTGACTTGTGTAAGGCCTTTTGGAGGGATTTTAAAGAAAAGAGCTCTGGAGTAGGGCAGGGTGTTGTTACAACCTGTTCCTGCAGGTTAGGAAGAGTCTTAGTTCCTACGTGGGAGCACCAAACAGGGATTCCCCCAAAACAGAGGGAGTGCCCTTGAGTTTCCCTTCAAGCTGCTGCTCTCCCTGTCTGCAATTGCAGCCTGCGAGTCTCGTTTCCCCCACTGGCCGCTTGTGACTTCAGCGCTGGAGAGAAGAATCTTGTGACTCAAGCTTCATCACTCCTCTTCTGCAGGCCATTGCCCTGTGACTTCTTTCTCTCTCCAGGGCTCTTCTTTAGGTTTTATGCAGTTGGCATTTATCTCTGGTTTTGTGCATTGAAATAAGCCAAGGGGCCACGGGAGCGTAGGCTGCAGTATGGGATTACCAGACCAAGGGTATTAGCACTTAAAAGATGAAAGTGAAATGTGTTTATTGCACAAAGGGTGAAGGACAGCGACTGGATTAAAAGAGAAAGTGTTCTGCTAAATTGGGCCTCTCACTCCTCGCGTTTCAGCAGGGACGGTTGATGTGCAGTTACGATCGAGATATCATTAACATTTGTGCTACACACTTAGAGCATCCTTCATCTTCAAAGGGCTGCACAGGCATTAGCTAATCCTCCCAGAGGCAGGCGGGTTTTCTGTTCACTGTTTCACAGGAAAAGATGTTAAAATTAACTGGTTCTTAGCCCGGGAGTGGAGTGTTTGTCGGTGGCTTAATGTTACCTATGGTGGTTCATGTCTGTCATCCTGACTCTTGTGGTCTCCTCTTCAGCTTGGCCAGGGTGTGCTTGTTCAGGTCTCGCCCTCCCTTGTGAAACGCCAGAAGACTCACTTCCACGACTTGCCCTGCGGTGCTTCTGTGATCCTTGGCAACAATGGTTTCATCTGGATCTACCCGACTCCGGAGCAGAAAGATGAAGAAGCAGGGGGCTTCACCACCAACTTGGAGGTGAGGCTTCAGGGAAGATGAACCTTCTACCAAGGATGTTTTGTTAGTCTGATGTAGTCAGGGCCCCATAAGTAACCTTAGACTTTGAAGGTTTGGTATGCAATTTGTGGCAAAGCTTTTTTACAGTCGGTTTGTGTTACTGCACTGTGTATTCATCTCTTTTTCTCTGTCCTTCATCAGCCGGTTCCCTTGTCTGACCGGGAGGTGATCTCACGGCTCCGAAACTGCATCGTGGCTCTGGTCACTCAGAAGTTGATGCTCTTTGACACCAGCATCCTGTATTGCTATGAAGCATCCCTTCCTCACCAGGTACAGAAACCAGTGTTATTTACTTTATTCCTTATTGTGGGAAGGGGATGGGAAGGCTGCATCGGTTGCTGCTGGAGTCAGGAAGGCAGGTGATCGGGCTTTCCAAGGCCAACAGTATGAACTTCCCCGCTTCTGCATAACATAAATTGCCTCGCACGTTTTCAGGGATAGTTCAAAGGCTTCTGCTTCTGGCTAAGTCCAGCTATTCCTAAGTCCATTTTTTGATAGGGGTGTATCCCTTGCTGGGATTATGGACCCTTTGTGATCCCTGTGAAAACAACATTGAGTTTGGGATTGTGTGAGCGTACGGTGCACTTCAAAAACAAATGAATAAGTAAGTGTCACATACTGTACTGAGACTGGTCCTCTGTATCCACACCCGCACTCCTGGAAGGCTCCCTCAGTTTCACGTCTTGCTGGATAGCTTCTCCTTGTGTTCTCTGATGGCACGATCACTGGCAATTCTCTTCTCGCAAAGGGCTAAGATCTGAATTGTCTTCTGCTTTCATTCACAGCAGTAGCCTACTCAGCTAGACGAGATATTCTTTTGAGCTATATTTCTGTTTAAGTAATCTCTCCCCTTCCCAAATACCGGTGTGTCTCCTTCAGGAGAGATTAGGAGTTGTTAGTAGCATCTCCTTTGATTTCTTACGGTCTCTGTAAGAAGTGCTTACTCTGGCAAAGTTGACTGTGCCTCAGATCCTCTGCCACAATAGTCTTGTTTGACCACAACCCTCTAAACTCACTTGCTACTCATTGCTGTGTGTCAGGGCCCCTTGTCCTCACAGAGGGTGCAATAGGCAGTATTTGCTTTTTGGTGCCAATGTTGCTCTTCTTTCCTCACCAGATCAAGGACATTCTCAAACCAGAGGTGATGGAGGAAATCGTTCTGGAAACCCGACAGAGACTGCTGGATCTGGAGGGATAGGGCACATGGTCAGAAGTGGTCATTTGAAGTCCCAGCATGGCAGCTTTTGATTCTCAGTGTCATTTTTTTAAAGCATTCTAGTTCCCAGCATTCATTCCACACTTGAGAAACCACAAAAATTTCTCATTGTAACTCCTAGGATACCTCCTCAGCCCTTTTAGATCAATAGTACTAAATAGTACTTAAGTCCAATCGCCTTTTAGTGCAGGAGCCTGAAAAATTGATGCCTGACCTTTAAGAAGATGCGGATGCAACTGGGACATATCTCACAGCTCTTAGTTTCTGTGTCTAGTGCCCCTGAACTTTGTGCAGAATGATACAGAGAAAGGGCTGTGTTTTGTGATGTTGCTCTCTTTCCCCAAAGGCTTTCTGAATGTTTTAGTTGACGATGATACAGGTCTGCCAGTCAGTCCTCTGACTGAGAGTTCTATTTTTAAGACTGTGGATCACAGGTACAAGTCTGTAGAAGACAGGATTATCCACACCCTTGCTAATGATATTTCGGGTCTGGCTGTTCATGGCTTCTGTGTCTCGAGGGCGTGAGATTGGATGTGGCGTGACGTGACTGTCCACGTGAGCCAGGAGCCATGGGCGAGCGGTGCCTGTGTGCATCCTGCTGGTCCCTTTTTTATGCTTGATGTGGTGAGCTCCCCCTCTGAGGAGGCGCTGGTATTGTCTTCTATTACATATTTTCCATTTCAATAAATTTTTTAAAAATAGATCACTCAGGAGTGCGTGCATTAGTTTGTCTTTCTCCAGAATGAATTGGGTCTGGCTTGAGAGCTACGGTTGGCTCAAGTTTCCTTGGGCCAGGACACTCAGAGCGGTTGCAATGTCCTCTTCAGCTGTTGCTCCTCATCCCGTTCAAGCAGGATTTGACCTTCCTCTTCAGCATATCTTGTGTGCAGAGTTTCTTTGCACGTAGACCCGATGGAAAGCTGAGTCCTGTGTCTGGGGGACGACGAGGAGCCTGGTATGACACTGGTGAAGACCCTCCCACCAGTGGCTAGAGGTGGGCATACTGAGCTAGATGTTGGAGGTCGGCTGCATTTTCTATACAGGATGGATGTGAGACTTTTCTTAGAACATCCTTTCAGATGTAACCTTTCTGGTGTTACATCAGAGCTGTTTGTATTATATGTGTTTTGTGTATGTATAGTGTATGTGTGTTCTCTTAGAGCTGCTTGCACCACAGTGCTGTAATTCTTAAAAAGGACGGAAAAGCAAAATATCTGCCCTAATTGTCCATGAATCTAATTGTAACGTTGCAAGTTCTCATGCTTGCCCCAGGCAAAAGGAAAAATTCTTTGCTCAGTCTTTTCCTGGAACTAGAAACACTCTGTTGCTTTTCATCTAGTTGAGACTGCTCTGCCTGCAGTCCAGAGTAAGCACTAGGTGGCAGGTTCGGATCATGTTTGTAGTATTTATTTTCCCCAGCAGCTCTGCCTGGTTGCTCCACCAAACAGCAAAGGCTGGATGTCTGCCACCGGTGCTGCCATCTAAATACCAGAGCATTATGGAGCTCAGTGGCTAAGGACAAGCAAGGACATGGGTAATCCACTCTGCTACTGCACAACTCAAACTTCTGTCTGTGCTGCCTCTGAAATATTTACCTTCTTGGGGGATATTGGTGGAATGTTTCACACAAGACCTGGGAATTGTTATTTTTTGAGGTTTATGAGGATTCCTTAGTAAGTGTTGCAACAATTGCATTCTTGAGATAATTTGGGAAATTTGAAAACTAAAGCCTGATGGTGACACTTTCTGGTTTGTGCACGAGGCTGGTAGCAGCATTACCCACATCTGCATAGACAGGAACAGTGCAAAAAAGGCTAAAAGCTTTGGCAGCCTCTGCATCTTTTAATTAGAAAAGTACCTCTCTTTTTTTTTTTTTTTTTTTTTCTCTCCCTATCCCATTGCTGTAATTTAGCAGCTGTTTATCTTATTACCACATGGGGGGAGATTCAGGGATTTCTGCTGTGAGGCTTCTGGGTATAAGCAGATTGAGGATATACAAGCAATGAGATAAAGCATCCGATGTTTTGGTTTTTTAAAGCATTTTTGAAGGCTGATGGAGGGATCTGTAGATAATCCGGTAGATCCCTTTGCATCTCTGCCACTTTAAATAACTGCACCAGTTAAGGGGTAAAAGGGTGAAGAGTTTGTACTCGTCTACCACCTGTGGAGATTTGATGTCTGGAAATTATTCTGCTGAACCGGTACATGAACGCAAAATGCTTCTCTGTCCTCAAGCAACCTCTTGGCAGGCATCTAACAGGTCAGAAAGGGGTAGGTGGGGTTATGAGGCTCCAGAAAAATGCTGTTGGTAATGGCGTGGAAACATGCTGAGGAAGTGTGCCCTGGAGGTCGTTAATTTAGAATCGGATCGTACTCGTGGGCACCAAGCGTGAGCTGTCAGACCCGCAAGGTGAGAGAGCGCCGGGTTCTCCTAACACGGATCTTTGGAGAAGGATGCTGGTGTCTCTGCAGCAGGCTGCGTGGGCTGCACAGCTGAGTTGTTATATTTTTTTCCCTTTTCCTCTCATTTTTTGACTTGTTCTCTTTTTTTTTTTCCCTCCCCTCTATATAGCAGTCTTTAATACTGCGGTCTGTTTCCAGGCTTCTTATGCTAGCCCTTTCTCCCCATTGTGAACGTTTTTTGATTATTTATGCTCAATAAATCAATACACAACCTGAAAAACAATGAGCTCAAGATCTGGCCTGCTTCAGCCCTGAGCTTTCCGATTCTGCCTGCTCGCCGTAGCATTCCTGGTATTTTGGCCTTGGGGAATGTATTAAATGAGAGAGAGTATATGACTGGTCCAGTTCTCCTGCTCCCCAATACCCGGCACTTTTGTTTTTAAGCCTGGATCTTGCCGATGTGTGAGGGCAAGTGAAAGTGCCGGTATTTTCCTCCCTGGCCACGAGGGGTCACGGCTGTTCTTTGCGAATTCAGCCCGTGCTTTGCCAAGCCCAGACCTAAATTCTCTTCACAGGGCTTCAGCGAGGGCGCTGCTGTCAGTTCCTGCAACTCCCCCAAGCAGAGCTTCGCAAGGCAGCAGGTAACAAGAGATGAGAGTGACAAACTTGGCGTGGGGAGGGAGAAACTTCTCGGGCAGTTTCAAAGGCACCAGGCTAGCTGCCACGTACTGCTGGATCCCTGGGACTTTTCACTCTCTCGACAAATGTCGAGGGCTGCCCGTGCTCATCCATCTCGAAAGGAACTGGATGTGCTGCTGTGGCTCACGCTTTCTGTGTGGAGAGGCTTCAGGTGTCCTTGTACAGTCGTGACTCACAATCTGGCAAATGAATTTTCCCCAGTGCCCAGCAGAGATGAGTGAGGAGTCCGATGGGGTAAGTGGGGGGACCTTTTTCCACAGGCAGGTCTGCATGGGGATACAGAGGAGGCTATATAAAAAAAGGTCTTTGAAGTAGGAAGTGCTTGAGATGTGAAAGAGGACTCCAGCAAAAGCAGTGTCCTCTTGAATTCTCAAAATAGTCTGTGGGATTTTGCTCTCTTGAATTCTTGAAATAGTCCGTGGGATTTTGCTAGGCAACTTCTAAGCGGGAAGGGTGAAAAGGAAGAAACTATGGGTTCTCTGGTTTAAAACCAAAAACCATTGTGGAAAGTGGGGTGGGAAAAACCCAGTAAGTATTTGTTTTTATACAGGGAACTAAAATGCCCATGCAAACGTTGAAACAGCTTAGACCAACCTGATTTCTTTGGTCAGCGGTGGCTGACAGTGTGGAGCCTGTTCGTAAACCAGATGTGGCACCTGCCTGTGCTGCTTACTCCAGGGCTAACACAGGGCACAGATGTGCTTGGAGCTAGTAAACAGTTCCCTTGCTGGTGAGTGCTCCCTGCAGAAATGAAAACACAAACCCACGTGTCTGTAGAAATAATTTTCCTGTTCCTTGGTGGCAGTATTTGATTCATGTACTAATATGAAGAATGGCAGCTCCTCCCTTTACTGTCAGTAATAACCACTGGGATTTAAAAATTGTGCTAATGGGTTATTAATCCAGTTACTGCTGCTTATTCCATTACTTCTGTATCATCCGCGTGCAGTTTTGCTGTTCAGTCGAGGCGAATGGTATAAATGCCAAGCTTTGAGCAGACCCTGGAAGAGACTGAAGCCCCACTGAGATTGTAGGCAGTCTTGAAATGGTTGTCTCGGATTCCCAAGGACCGGTAATTAATATACGAAGGTTTATCACTTGGTAAAGATGTTGAAGCTTTAAGATATTGTTATGGAGGAAATGGAGGAAACATCACTGCAGCTGTTGGGTCTAACAACCCACACTTCATTGAAGGTAAGTATTGAAATTTTCTTTTATGAAGTGTGTGGAACGTCCACAGGCCACATGCAAGGCTCAGTTGAAAGAAATAGTCTGTAGTTTTTTTAATTTATTCTGTATTCACACAATCTTTCTGTCTCTGTCATTTTCTGAACCCACTGGGCAACTGCAAGTTTGTTAACATGAAACAGTCATGTTCACAAAAACTGCCAGCAGGGCAGGGGACAGAAAATACAACAACCTTCAGGAAGGAAAAAGAGGGCAGATATCTTGCTATGATATTTGAGAGGGACCAGCTGGCCCGTCTCTGTGTGTACAGCCCCACACTAACCCCAGCACTGCATTGCAAAATGGGAAATGCTTTTGGAGCAACTGCTGAGTGGAAAGAGGTTTGCCCCTCTACTCTGCCCTGGTGAGGCCGCATCTGGAATATTGTGTCCAGTTCTGGGCCCCTCAGTTCAAGAGAGACAGGGAACTGCTTGAGAGAGTCCAGCACAGAGCCACAAAGATGATTAAGGGAGTGGAACATCTCCCTTATGAGGAAAGCCTGAAGGAGCTGGGTCTCTTTAGCTTGGAGAAGAGGAGGCTGAGGGGTGACCTCATTAATGTTTATAAATATGTCAAGGGGGAGTGTCAGGAGGATGGAGCCAGGCTCTTTTCAGTAATGTCCATTGACAGGGCAAGGGGCAATGGGTGGAAGCTGGAACACAGGAGGTTCTGTAAAAATAGGAGGAAAAACTTTTTTACTGTGAGGGTGACCGAGGCCTGGCACAGGTTGCCCAGGGAGGTTGTGGAATCTCCTTCTTTGGAGACATTCAAAACCCGCCTGGACGCCTTCCTGTGCGCTCTGCTGTAGGTGTTCTGCTCTGGCGGGGGGGTTGGACTAGATGATCTTTGAGGTCCCTTCCAACCTCTAACATTCTGTGATTCTGTGATTCTGTGACTGCTGGCGAAGAACCTGCCCCGCTTTGCTGCTTATGACTGCAAAGCATCAGAAGGAACAACTGACTGTGGACCTGAAAGGTAAATTCACCTTATCCGCTAACAAAAAAAGTAAGTACATTCATCTGCACAGACCTCAGGTGAGGCAGGGAGAAGCGTGTCTACAGCCTGTGTCGTCCGGAACACACGTTCTGCTTATTCGCAGTTAGTTTTGTGTATTTTGGTCGAGGGCTTCTGAGCACCAGGGACCTGTGACAATCTTCTGGAGTTCACTCTGCTTCAGCCCTGCCATGGTAGGAGAGATTATCCAGGATGCTCCAGTCAGACCCAGAAGCGAGTAACTTTTTGCAGTAAGGGATGGTTAGTACTGTTTTTTCTTAGAAATTTCTCTCAAGCTCTTTGGCCTGTTTTAACAGGTAGCTTTGTTTCCTCGGTTTTCTTCAATCTGAGCAGGGGGTTAGATCACCGCAGCGAGAAGCTGACCTCCATTACTGAGATAAACCTGGAGAAATTCCGCTGAGTTTAAGAGATGTGACCCTGGATTTGTCTTGGCACAAAGTACCAGAATTTCTCTCCTGCGTGTGTGCAGCCTCGGTGCCTGCAATTTGAGTCACTGATGAAGTGTAATAGAAATGGTTTGGAATCAGTCTCCTGGCTAAGAATGAGTGATGTAGGAGCAGACTGGCAGAGCAGAGGTGGAGGATCCCAGGGGGCCATATGAAATGTTGTATTTCAGATGCTGTTGTTGGAAGATGAAAAAAACACGTCTGCCAGGGACCTTGAATATGGCGTAGGAGGCAAGGAGTGTGTTTGGATTTGCCACAAGGGAGGAGTCAGTACAAACAAGCCGCTGTGTGTCCAGATGGTTACCCGGAGCAGGAGGCTACTGCACAAAATTGCATTTGTGTGTTCTCCCCTTGTTGAGTGGGAGCAACCACAGACCTTTGACCAAAACACCCTGACCCCAAGCTGCTGCCTCAATCCTCTTCTATTCCCAAGGCGAACTGGAGAACGTATGAGAAACCGAGTACGTTCAGCATCGCTCTCTGTGCTCTGTGGCCCAGGGGAACACTCGTGCTGCACATTTAAGGGCACCACAGTGCAGGCTGAAGAATTTGGGGGTTTAACTTCATCATTGTACCAAACGGTGCACGAAAGTACATCAATAAAATATTTATGGTCACATTCATTGGTCTCTATGGCTGGCTTTGGGGTCAAGTTCTGGATACGCTCTGACAGCAGGAATAAGGAAGCGAAGTCCTTTGTGCAAACAGCGCGACTGATCCCTGGCCGTGGAAAAGCAGATGGTTGTGCGCGGCTCACCCAGAGGGGATCTCTTCCCTGTCCCTCTCTGCGACAAACCCGGGTCCAGAGCGACCACGGCTCTCGAGACGCATGTGCAGGAGCAGGTCCCTGTCCGGTTTGAGGGCCAGCGAGCCCTCATGGTCAGATCTAGGGTAAAACAGTTTGGGTGGCTCTTGCAAAGGGGTGAGGGATTGGAACTGAGCTTTCTGGGGCCTTGGCTAGAGAAGTTACCCCAGCACATCCCTCTTCCCCATTTTCACCACCTCCTGCTTCATCCCGCTCCCCTCACGGCTCCCGTTCAATTTCCCTCGCCCTCCCCTTGGTGCTCTCCATCGGCCTCGTCTTCCCCTCAGCCCCCTTTGTGGCCCCCCGCGCCCCTCACGGCTTCGCCCTGGAGACACCTTCGCGCCCCCCCCGTCCCCTCATCCTCCCCGCCCTTCCCCTCAGAGTTCATTCCTCGCCCCTCTCCTCGGGGGGCTCCCCCTCACGGACACCATCGCGCCAGGGGCGCCCCCTCCCCGCCCCGCAGGCTCCCGTCATGGCGGCGGGGCCGGCACCGGCCGGGCCGGGCGGGGCGGGGGCGAGGGCGGGCGGGAGGCGGTGGCGGCGGAGGAGGAGGGGCCGGAAGGGGATGTGACCGCCCGCCCCGCCGGCCGGGGCCGAGGGTTCCGGGATCTCCTTCGCCGCCCGCAGCCGCCCCCCGCTGCTCTCCCTCCGGCGCCGGCGGTAGCTCCCGGGGTCCCCCCCTCCCACCCTGCGGCCCTCTGTCCCCGCTCCTGCTGCCAGGCCCGGCGGGGCCCTCTCCGGGCGTGCGGCCGCCCGGCCCCGCCACCCCCCGCCCGGCCCCCTCCGCGCGTCCCGCCGCGACCGGGCCGGGCTCGGCCCCGCTCCCGCCGCCCGCCGGGGCCTTCCCCGCAGCCGGCCTCTCCCCGCGGGGATGCAGCCGGTGCGCTCAGCCCCTCTTGACCTCTTGTGGCTGCTCTGCAGGAACCGGCCTCCCGGAGCGCGTCCCCGGCCTCGCACCCCGGCCCCCGGCTCCGTCTGAGGGGCGACCGCCTGCACCGGCCCGGCGGACCCCGGCCTTCCCTTCGACGCCGCCATGGCCCCGCCGGCCCGCTCGGCCTCGGCCGGTGCTCGGGAGAGGTAGCGGTGGAGCGGGCGGCCCCAGGTTGTGATGGGAGCGGGCGAGGCGGCGTGAGAGCCCCCCCGGCCCCTTCCCTTGCCCCCCCAGGAGCGCGGGGAGCCTGCCCCGGGCCCTCTGCTTCGCCCCGAGCTGACATGATCCTGCTGGACTTCGGCGATACCTGAAGCCAAGTACGTGGCTCTTTGGCATTTGCTAACTCAATGCTATGCAAAAGAAAAGGAGGAAAAAAAAGAAACCTTGACACTGGTTGCGGTAGGAATGGCAGTTTCCTGCCCTGGTTGAGCCTGCGTGTGGTTTCTCGCTTGTGAGATGAACTAATTCTCCCTTACCCGGTGGAAGATACACTACATGTGGTGACCTGAAACTCTGGTAGCGCTCGGTCATTACTAAGTTGGAACTTTTACTTGTGTGGGGTTTTTTTGCATAAAGTCACCTAAGGAGCCTTGTTGCTGTCTTCATTGGAGGAGTCTGTGCTTGTCTTAATTCTTCGCCTCAAGTGACTTCATCACGCAGCAAGTGCAACCAACGCACCCACCCGAAATAACCTTTTCCTTCAAAGCTCCTTCTCAACCTGGAGGATCAGGGATCACGGACTTCTTCAAGACCTTCTCGTCCTGGGAAAGGCTGCCCATAGTTACTTTATGGGGCAGCAGCCTGGAAAAGTTCTTGGGGACCAAAGGAGGCCGAGTCTGCCTGCCCTGCACTTTATCAAAGGAGCAGGGAAGAAGGAGTCATCGAGGCATGGGGGCCCACACTGTAACGTCTTCGTTGAACATGGTAAGAGATTTCTTTTGATATAATTTTTATTTACCAAGCTAGATGCAATACAGATTTAGTCGAGGGCATTGTGCAGATACAGAGATAATGTACTTTATGGAAGTATTTTTGTTTTCTCTCTCTTACTTCTTAAGGCAAATCTTCTGCGATTGTTCATTCAGAAAATACGTAATGTGGGTCAGGTTGCTTGAAGCCTGGGCAGAGGTTATACGGCCAAATGTGAAATACAAGGAAGTAACTTTTCAACATGGTACGAGTTTCTCATTTCTACCTTAGGTATATTCTGGTTTACAGTCTGGGAAAGTGTTTCGTTGTCTTGGAGCTGTCTGTAGGTGTAGAACAAGGACACCTGATGGTTACGCTCTGGGCAGCGACAAGTGTTCTTGGGTTATCTTTATAAAAGGGACTCTCCTACTTGGTGGTGGGGAAAGACTTGTTTCTGAAAGTTTCTGGATACTGCTGTTGCAAAAACTGGTTGGTATAAAAGTTTCTTGTTAATTTGTTTAGTGCATTTGCAGTGCTTTTGGTGGTTTCTCATAGCCAGCTGAGCCTTCATCTCTGGCTGTGATGGGTCGAAGTGCTAGAGGCTGAAGGTGGCCAAGTCAGAGTTACAGCAACCCTGCAAACTGAGAGGGGGCTGAATATCTTGAGCAGAAGACACATGAAAAGCTCAGTGACACTCGGAAGTAGTTTCAGTGACTTTTTCAAATGTTGCTTTTTCTCCTTAAAAAAGAAAAAATTACCACAGAAATTGTAAACCGAAGACATGTCTACAAAACTGAGGCTCAGGAATGCGTTGTTTTGCTGAAAGTTTTTGGACTAATCTTTGCTTTTGCACAATTTTTTAAATTCTAATATTCTTTGAGAAGACACTACTCACCACTGTCTTGGGCTGGAGAATGGGATTTTGACAAAGCTTCTTCTACAGTTTTGTTGTCTTGAGGAAGCTTACGTGTTAAAAAAACCAAAACTGCATCTGTAATCTTCATGTGAGTAAAAATGGAAATATTTGTGGTGTTTGAGAACACAGTCTAGTTGGTGTAAAACTTTCGATTAGGTTTTGTTTTAGCTGGACTTTGCTTTCAAATTTTCTCTCATTCTGTGTTTCTGGAAGTGTTTTCAGGAAGGGCCTGAGAAGTCCTGTGCGGCGTTCAGCAGAGCCACGGGCAGCGATCCTGTGCGTGTACGACCGTGCTGAAATACTGTTTTGGGTTACATCAGCGTTACTTCTTTTAATTTCCTGTACAATGTTTGTGCGCTGAGGAAAGAGAAGGTTAGCGAATGTAAGGGCTAACTTGTCCCTCTGATGATAAGCCCATTGCTGGGTTTTCCAGGCAAGCTTTCAGTCCTGCCCTACAGCCGCTCCTCCACCTCTGCCTTGCTTGCTCGGCTGCTTTTACTCCTTTGGGCAGAGTTTCAAGGTCAGATGAGACACAGCAAGAGCACTAACTGCAAGCAGAACAACGTTCTGTCTACCTTCAGTGTTTTGATGTAGTGGAGGAGCCGGAACTCTCCTTTTTGATCATCCGACAGGAATAGGCAGATGGTAACTTCTTGCCGATATGACCCGAGGTCAGAAGATCTTGTGCATTTGCAAAGGAAAACAGTGTCTATAACGTCCATGTGCCATATGTCCACAAGAGACCTCAGTGTCTTGATTTAGAAAAGAATAAACTTGAAAGAGGATGTCAAGGCCAGGACAGCTGTTAAGAGAACTGCAGAAGATCAGCCTCGCTTAGCCACATGAGGAAAAGTTTCTTCCTCTGAGTGTAGGAAATGGTCCTTCAAAGTACGGGCAGTAGAAGGCTGTGCCACCGCTGTTGGTCGTTCAGCTCTGCTTGGAGCCTGGGCTCCTCCTATGCTGAGAAATGCTCTCTTAAAGTATTTGGAACAATACAGAGAGAATGAAGTTCATTCTAGAAGGTTTTTATTTCCCTCTTATTTTTTGGGGTGATAATTTTTCTTGGAAATGTGTAGCCTGACACACTTCATAATTTATAGACAGAATAATATTTCATGTTTCCAGTTCTATTCAGATATGGTGCCGTAGGCTGTAGTTCATAAAAGTAGCTCAGCGTTTTTTTCAGGGCTTAAATTTTTGCATGTTTGTCTTCCAGTCTTTCCCTGACACAGATTCTTCTAAATGCCAAACACCGTATCTGGTTTCTCTGTCACACTGTGGGAACTACTTTGTCCCAGGAAAATTGTGTTTCTTGCTTTTCATGACTAAGAAATGTTTAAGGAGAAATTCCAGGTGGGCTGCTTAAAGCAAACTGCTAGAGATAGTCAAACTCTTAAAGGTACTTCTTTGAAGTTCTTGTACGTTAAAACATTCGAAAAAATAGGAAAATGCAGAGCTGGTAGCAGCACGGCTCTCGTGTTTGGGTTGAATTTTGGTAACGCAGTTTCATGGCCCTGTTTCAGTGGGACCACTGCAGGCTGAGTTCTATTGAAGCTCATTCAGCAGACAGCACTGATTTTCAGAGCCCTGAAGGTATTAATTGCTTCAGTGGTATTGAATCTTAACTGAAAAGGTTAGTGAATATTATTGGATACGAGCAACACAAGGCAAAGTAACTTTGAGGCAAGTAATTCCATTTCTCAGTCGTCGCGCTCTCCATAGTGCTCAAAGCGATGAATCGAGAGGCTTCTGAAAAGCGAGGAGGCAACTGGCCAGAAAGCAGCTCAGCTGGTGGTCAAATGTTCTGTGGGAATAATGCAGAAAGGCTCTAAATTTCGTCCCGAGTTGACAACTGAGGAGTGCATTAAAGGGGAAAAACTAATCTATGGGCAAGTTTGGGGCTTTTTTCATTGTATTGTTGCTTTCTCCAGTAAGGGTGTTTTACAGGCTGGAGTTCATGCTGGTGTGGTTACCCTGGGCAGCAGAGTAGCGCTTGATGGGATTTTACAGATTTCATCTTGATGCAGATTACTCCAGCTCTTAGGTTGTTTGCAAGCTTGAAATTCAGAGAAAGGATAAAGGCCATGTTTGCCTCTTCCTCTGTGCTTTTCTCAGCTGAGAAATGAGTGTAGTCACTGCTTTTTGGGAACATCCAGCTGAAGAGAAAAGCTGTGGTCAGTAGATAGTCAATGGGAAAGACTTTGCCAATGCATTCCGAAGGTAGCACACTAGTGTATCTTGTGCGTTTCCAGGACATTCATCTTGGTGAAACTCAAAACTTCTGAAAAGAATGGAGCGTTTCCACAGGGCTTAACTACGATCTTGGAGTTGGCGGTATTTAACTGGAGTGATGGGCAAGCGCCGCTCCTCTCTCTGTCTTGAGTGGGGGGTGTTGTGCTGAGTGATGAGCAGATTCCCTGCAGCACCATGGTAGAACGGCATCTTCATGCAAAAGCAGCACCTGAAGGCTCAAAAAAAATGAATTCTAGTCATTAGATCGGTGATGCCGAGGCAAAGAAGAGGTGCTGGGATGACTGTGTTAGCCAGGTGGTGCATTTGGTCCATAGCTTGGAGTTCCTTCTCCTGCACAGTTGACTGTCGCGGTGCAGCTGCTTGGCCGGCAGCAGAGCAGTTCTGGGGGCTGAAATCCTGAGTGGTGTCTCCACTTGTGTGAGCCCAAAGGGCTGAGTTTCGTGTGTGCTCTCTGCTGTGTGAATTGTGGCAGTGTCTGAGAGCGGGGAACCGTGGGCATGTTGGTGGAGTGAGATTCTTGGCTTTAACAGTGTAAAATTATGGTAAATAATACATTGAAATATAGGTCTTCAAAATGATGCTGCAGTTTGCTGTACCTATTTGTACGCTGCCAGGGAGTGATAGTTGTTCAGCTTTGAGCTTTATTGTAAGTATCTTTAGAATATAGTAGATGGAGCACTCGCAAAAATGCTGCGTTCGTAGTCTCTTACAGTGATAAGATGTGGTCTTTCTGATAGTTTCTCTTCCAGCAGATAAGTGACAGGTTAACAGCCCATTTAAGTTTCCCTTACTATAAAGAGAGACAAACTCCAAGAACTGAATCTGTTTTTCTTGTACCGTTAGTGCTGAGTATAGCCGAAGCCAACCTGCTGCAGTCTCTTTCACACTGGATCTGAACTTTTTTTTTTCTTACAAGGGTGCTGAAAGTTTTACTGCTCTAATTAGGAAGTAATTGTACAAAGCAGATCCATAGCATGAGCTTGCCACAGCTGCCAGTTGAGACATGCCCTTTTTCTGTTAGAGAAAACCCCAGCAATCGACAGTATCTCTTCCTATATTACTGATTAAAAATTGACTTTTGAGAGTCTTTAGGTTTAATAATCTGTCTTATTTTACATTATTAAATTTTGTGTTTCAACTGTTTGGAGTGTGGAAGTAAACTACTTTATAATTGTTTCCTTCTTCAGGCCTTACTGATTGACCAGCATATATGACTATATTCTACAATATATATATAATTATATTGGTGTTTATTACTTTTATGAAATGCTGATCATTTTCCTACCGTGTAGGAAAATGCAGGACTCCAAGAAGGTTTTCTAAAAAGTTTTTGTTGTAAAACGTTTTTAGTAACTATATGGCTTTGGAATATACTTTTATCAGCTGGGTGGTCTAGAGCAGGTTGTGGTCAGACAACAATATGTGATTTTGTACTGATGATCCTTTATCCTACAGCTGAGCTCAATATGTCTTCTTTATATGCAATATACATTTATTAGATACTCAATTGCCCGTACCTGGAAGTGGTTGAAATGAGGTTCCTTCTGTACTAGAACTCTGTTTCTTTAAACCCATGTAGTTACGAACCCTGCATTTATCTTTTGCCATTGTTCCTCAGGGCATTTTTATACTCTTGTCTTTGCTTCACCAACTGCAAAACCTGAGACTAAAGAAACTGCTTTCCCACTCCTGATTCCACTTGAGACCATTCACCTGAAATTGTATCATTAGCATCAGCCTAATGGGAGTCTGTTATTTAGAGCCTGCCTTCTGCATCTCAGGTTTGTGTTTGAAACTGGCAAAACTTTCTTCATTGTTAGGCTGGAGATTTGACAGCTCCCCAACTTTAATTTCCATCTCTGTTAGGAGAGATTTATCCCCAGCTTTAGAGATCATTGCTTATGTATCCGATGTTGATGTGCTTCAGTATTAGGCTGGCTAATGCTGACATCTGCTGCACACCAAATGCAGATCTGCTTACTGCCCCTGGCTATATCCCTTTTCATCATACAAAGCTCTTGCTGTATTTTTTCCTGCTCCAATTATCAAATACCGGTAGGTTTCACTAAGAAGCTCCTCCGCAAAACTTGATCCAGGGTTGGAATATGTTAGGAAAGAGGCCTGAGGCTTGCTAAACTGCTTTTCCACACACGGAGGTGGAAAATGATGATGGTGATGGGGAAAGGCTAATCCTTTTCCTAGGCAAAAGTAGTTCTGTTGTGTGCACTGACTAATCTTTGATAACTTGCTATGTTTAAGCAGTTTATCTCCTTCATGATGAATAGGTAGTGGTTGCTCATATGCCAGACTTTCATTAATAGATTGTGCTGGTTCTGCATTCTTATTTACAAATTTTAATAGGAAGGCAATGTGAGAAGATCAGCACAGGGAGGCGGGAGAAAGCTGCAGGGTGTTAGAATAGAAATCATTGCTTGCAAGAGATCATCTCCTTCAGCGTACTTCAGCATTTACCAACAAACTTTAAATTGAAGAGTTTAAATCTTAAGCTTGAAAGTGAGGAATTGACACAGTCCCACCGCTGAAAGTTGGCCATCCTGGGTTTCGTGCCTGGTGCTCTCTGCGGCAGACTCTCTGGCACGTGACAAATGGTGAGGGTACAGAAAGGTGGAAGTGGCCTTGGAAAGTCTTGTCCTGTTGATTGTCATTTTAGGGTGGGGATGTTTTTGTGTCATCTCGTGGAACAATAGTGTTGTGTTCCCAGTTGTGCTTGTAAGAACTCTGATAAAACGGACAAGAAATAAATGGGTGAGCGTTGTCAGCCCTGGGCAGTCGCGCTGTGTTTACTCCCGTGGATGCGGCTGTAGCCAGTGCCTTGGCAAGGCGTTGCATGAGAAATGCTGCTGGCTGATACCTGCACACTGAATCCACGGCTGCCGTTCTTAGTCCAGCTCTGAGCCTCCAGCTGGTACCAGTGGTGGTCAGTAAAGGCTCGTATTGTGCTGCCTCAACCCTCAGTCCGCATTTGGAGTACTTGAGCATCCCCAGACGTGCTGATTCTCAGACCAGGACACCAGACTTCCCAGAAGGTTGCTGCAGCTCCGTGGGTGTACTTGCTGCACTCCGTAAGGCCTAAGCCATGTACTGCCGTGTTCGGTAGGTTGTAGGTGTCATCTCTTTCAGCTCTCTGTTAAACACATCTATAAAATGCTCTGATTGATTTGCATTCATGCAGGCTGAAGGAAGCTTTTAAAATACTGCCGTCCTGCTGGAGTTATTGTTGCAGATAGACTTTGCTTTCCCCTTTTTTATTTTTTTGGCAGGGGGAGGGGGCTGCCTTCTCTCTGCACTGCCTGTTGATAGCTCTATAAAGAGCGTCAGTGTCTTCACCCAGCAGCCTTTTGTCATTTCAGACGTACTGTGCCATTCTTGTGAGCAGCAGTAAGTCTACTTATAAAAAGGTCTGTTGTGAGCCACAGAAGTCCATTACTGCAGGAATATGCAGTGCAATTCCAGCAGAGGCAAGAGGGACTCTTGTTGCTTTGCTTTTGTTGGCTGTCTTATCAGTCAGCTCTTATCCTCCTCTATGCAGATCAAAGATCAATCGAAACAACCTGTGGAGGTTATTAATCTGCTTACCTGAGATTCCATTTTATCAGTTTAAAGAGGAATCTTAGACAAAAAGAGTAAGGAACATCCAGACAAATTTAGCAAATAAAGCTGCCTAAGACAGTGTCTTTCCTTACTTCTTAACTTCATCCTGTCTTTAAATGTGCACATTTAATCCCAGCTCTGCACTTAGATATTAAGCATAACTTTTCCTGAAATGGCTGGAAGTTGTAACACCCTGATGGCAAAGTGTGATGCGAATCTGTTAAAATTGTGTATTACGCTCTGGGAGGAGTCCCTTTGCACGTGTCTCATTGTAATGAGGGGGCAAGCGTGTCCTGAGTACCAGCTCGCTATAGTTTCTGCCTGAAGTACTTTCTGAAGTTAGGCTTGAAGTTAGATTTAGGGTTTTTTTTTTCTGTTTGTTTTTTTTTTTTCAGAGCATTTCTTCCTTGCTGTTACCAGTTAGGTTGTGAAAGCATGAGCTTGCTTTTCCTTAGAGTGATTGCTTCTAATTTACACGGACACAGGCGAGATCATCATTCTTTCATGAGTGAGGAGACTGCCTGATTTATGTTGTGTCATCTCTGTGCTCTGTTTTTACCTAATGAATAGAACCTCACAACAGAGTATTAATCATTAAGACTTTGGTTTCATTGCGTGTATTAAAGAATCGATATTGCTAGACGTTGCCTGCCTTGAGAAGCTTCTTATCCATTAGGGCCACTTTTCTAAGGCATTTCGGTGCATTTATCTTTTAGACTGACTTCAGTTCCTACCTTGTGCCCACCGGGTCAGCTTGATCCTTCTCGTGTGCCTTTCCAGGACGAGTCGTGTCCAGTCTGCCCCTCCGTAAGCTCGTCCTTTGAAGTGCCGTTGCATCAGTAGAAAATCCCAGTCCGGTCTCTCCTTAAAGATCATAAACTAGTAAGATGTTGAACCTTATTCTGCTTATTCCAGATTTTTACTGAAGAGGTAAACTCGGAAGCTGGGATTAACGTGTGACAATAATGAAGGCAATAGGGAATTGCATATTCTGCCACCTGTGAAGTGCGTGGCTTTGGGGATGGCAAAGCCTGCCGGAGTACAGGATCCCTCCCTTCGCCAACCTGCTTTTTGTTCCCTGTCCGGTGTCTACTGGCAGCATAGTGCCCTGGGCATGTTCCCCATTTTTCCCACCACACTGACCCCATTTAGTAGGAAATTTCACTTACTCTACACAGAACTTACCAACACCCACCCGTGGACTCCGTCAGGCTGTCGCGGTGAACCCGATGAGCTGGTCGCTGCCAACCTGTACCTGCCGTAACTGATAATGGCTTTTCCAGACTTTTTTTTTTTTGTTTGTTTCTCTGTATGCATTCCCAAAATAAACAATGTTGGGTTTCCAGAGGCCGAATACGTGAATGGTTGTGGGATAAGGACATGGAAACTTTAAATGGGAAGTGGTTCAGGTTTTCAGGAAATGTTTGTTACCTCGTTTGTGTTCGAGTCGCCCGGTCTCAGAGGCCACTTTTTAGGCTCTGTCTCGTTTAACGTAACTGGTGAAGGGCTGTCCCTGAGGTCTCGGTTTTTGCAGTTTCTGACGTGACCACAGTGAGTTATTAACAGGGCTGTTGTGCAGTAAACCCAACTGTGTTTTGCTTGGATTTTTGTGATGCCTTTTTTTATAAACCTTGAGAAAATTAAACTGTCATTTGACGCGCTGGCCACCAGGTGTCTTCTTTGAATCTCTTTTGATGACTTACTCTGGTTAAAACCACCCCCCTGCAGTAAGAAGTGTCTTGGAAATGAGTGAAAGCTCATGGTAACAGCCAGGGTCAAAGTGACTACCGTGATTTTCAGGAATAGTGGCTGTCAAGTCTTTTTAGTTACTTTTAGAACCTATAATCTCTCTGAACTTGCTTACTGATGAAAAGGAGTTCGGTAGGTGATGTTTGCTTTTGCTGTTAATTGGCAAGTCTGGCTCCCTCACCTCCTCAGGCTCCATTTCAGTCCATTCTTCATTTTTTTAAAGCAACAGAAATAGTTTTCAGTGCTGTTTTCCTTTTCACGTATTGCCGTCTTCTGCATTTGATCTCATTTCTGTCCCTCGTTTCTGATGCCGCACTGACGTTTCAAAATTACGTTTTTTGTTTTCTTTTAATTATTAAATTTTGTGATCCTCTCGGTATAGAAATTGATTCTGTCAATCCTCTTGTAGCCTTGTGTCCAGCGTTTCTAAACGTGAGCTTTTCCTGGCGAGGATGCTCAGGGAATAACTGAAAACAATATTCAGCCTGTTTACAGCTATTTACACAGTTGGTGCTGTCTGAATGTCAGAATTGCTATCACAGAGATAATTGTGGAGTTAAACTTTTATGAAGTCATAACAATGCTAAGCTGTAATCTAGTAATACCCTATTTTACTCAAATCTCTTTTGGGTGGGAGAATTTCATAATGATGAAGATTTAGTGGATGTAGCAACACAGTTTAAGCTATAAATATGTATGCTTGAATGGGTTTTTATTATTTTTATTAGGTCTAAACTCTTTTCATATCCTCTGTAAATCTGACAACACATAATATTCATTTAAAAGGTACATTCCAGTTTAGCCAGAATTACTGGAACAGCTATTAGAGCTATTGTTGTCTGGCTACACCTAATGTTTGCAAATAACTTAGGAAAGCTCAAATGAAAAATTCTGAATTGATGCCAAGCTGTTATTTCTTCTTAAATATGTTTAACGTGATGGATAAGAGGATGCACTTAAAATTCTCTGCAATCAAACCTTTCCTTCTGTTAAGACTGTTGATAGATTGCACTAAATGTGTTTGCTATATGTGAGGGTTTTTTCCCAAATGTGCAGCTATTTAATACAAAATAGATAGCCTTTACTGGAAATTAACTGGAGGGAAGATGAAGCTATTCCCATCATTTGGTATTGTTGATGTTCATATAGAAGCTGCAATTTCTTTGGGTTCTGTGGATTGTCTGTTATGTCTAAATAGTGCCTCCCACACAGAGGTTTGCTACCATCATGTTTCGAGTATTATAGTAATTATTATTATGAGGTGATCACATTAGACAGGGTAATGTTGCTCAACCCTTCGTATTCTGTATCATTAGGGGGGGAAAGAAGTTATTGGGGAAACTTCGGTCTCGTTAGACCTCACTGCAAGAATTACTGGTGGTATAGTCTGGAGTGTGTTCTGGAACTGGTGCAGCCACGGGTCTGGGCAAGGGCAAATCCTAAAGGCAGGTCCTGCTTAACAAATTGCACAGAGCTAATGACACCTCTTAAATTTAAGTAGGTAACATTTTGGACGAAGCGAAAAGGATGAATTAGAACCGTAAAGGTTGGATTTTTGGAGGCAAGTGCTAGCTTTAAATGCTAATATCATCATTTAGGTTGCTGCAGCTTTGTCTCTGCAAAGCAAAGGCACTGCATGGCATTTCGTCGAAGCCCTGCTGCAGTGTTGACAAGCAGACCTCTCCTGAGAGCAATTGGGAACTTTGCTGATCAGCAGCGTGGCTTCGTAATCGTGGGTAGAACCACAGGATATGAAGAACAGTAAATGAAAATAGTGATCGGTGCTGCATTTACTGCCAGGTGAGGATTCACAGAACCGTGGAATGTTAACATGAAATATTTGCGATTCCGCTCGTTGGAGTAAGTAGTACAAATCCAGCGAGGCGTTCTTGTTCTAATTTGATAATTTAGGTTACTTTTCCTCAGAAAAGTGAACGTTGCAGTGTATTGGCCCAGGTTACATCATTGAGTCCTGCATAAGTACAGAGACATTAACACCACCAAGGTGAGAGGTGCAGACACCGACAGAGCAGATTCTTCCCAGCTCAGACGTCTCCCTCCTCTGCAGCGTTTCCAAATTAGGAAGTGGTGGGCTTCACTTGCGCTTCAGGACCTGATGATCTGGAGCCCCTGGTATGAGACACGTTTCACGGCCACCGGATACTCTTGAATCACCCGGCGCCGAGGGTGCCTCGTCACCCCGCTCTCGGTGAGTCACGGCCGCGATGGCGGGGCGCCGTCTGCCGCTTGATCAAGGGTGGATGTTGTGGCCGAAATGGGGAGACTGCTGGTGAGCCCCATCTGAAACGGCTACGCCGTGTGGTATCTCAAGTGCTTGGTTGGGCTGAAGTATTTTGGCTGTTCTGCCTTTAAATAGCTCCACGGATGTCACCGTTTTAAAATTCCAGAATTGGAAGGGTGGCAGCTCTTTGGTGGTTATGAGGCTTTCATCTGCTGAAGTTGTATCTCAGAAAGTTGATGTGCTGCTTGTGAAATGCTCCCCTAAGGCAAATCAAGCCCTTTGGGGAGGGGGACTGAGGACTGGAGCGAATCAGACAGGCATTTTATGTTTCAATTATTAATGTAGTACTTTTTATGATTCTCAAATTGGAATTGCTAGCAGCTGAATTTTAAAAATGTACTACTTCTAAAATTTTTAGAACTAACCCCGTGCAAGTAAAGGTGCTCTCTTCTACCTCAGAGACCTCTTTACCACAGCCTTACACAATCACACTTAGATCCGAGCTCCCTTTATCCTTGGGTCAGTGTGTACTGTGGTCGTATAAGTGGAGGTACCCGTTTGAGCAGCGTGCGTAAGGGGGGAGTCCGTGAGAGCTTTGCAGGCTCCTCAGGAGAATAAAGTCTTACGTAAGCGGAGATGGCTTGAAAAAGTAATTCTAGGGTGCATTTGTAACTTGTAAAAAAAATATAATTTATTTAAAACGGATAAGAATATGGAGTATAATTAAAAACTACCACAATGATGCTGGATACAACGCTGAACCAAGTGGATTTCTTTAGACTGCGACAAATTGGAAGAGAGTAGGTTGGACACTCCTCTCTCCCCATCAAAAAAAGGGTTTAAAGAAAATAAAAATCCGAGCGCAACAGTTTAAGCAAAGCGCTATCAAAAAAGGTGTGGGGAAGGAGGTCTGTGGGCGAGCTTTTGCGAAGCAGTTCTGTCAACGCACCCACACCCTGGGGCTGCGGGGCTGCGGGGCGAGCTGTCCCGGGGAGCTGGGTGAGTGCGGGTCCTGCGCGAAGGGAGCGTCGCTGGCACCAGGGATCATCTCCTGGGGTCATCTCCTCACACCCTGCAGCGCCTCCGACTCCTCTGAGGACAACTCGCCCATCCTCACTCTTGATTTTGGAGGCTAATGCACCCCCCTGAGCACTCTGGGTTTGCTGCTGTGGCGAGAGAATTGCTTTTAGCTCGGGCTCAGACCCGAAACGTTTTATGGAAGGTCTGGCCGGAGGAGCTGGCCTCGCCAGGGCTCGCCCCGGGGGTGTTTTATGAGACACGGGAGTAAAAGCAGATAACGGGGACGGGGGGAGGAGGAGGCCGACGGAAATGTGCACGGCTTCGCCAGGGCTCTTCTGCCGCTTCCTGCTGCGGGGGCGGTTATGAGCCAGCCTGGATGACAGAGCTCCTGTTATTCTGAAGCGTAGTGTACCGCGGGTAAACCGCGACAGGGACGTTCGTTCCGACTTTCCCTTATGCCACCTACACTTTTCCTCCCACATCTGGCTCTTGCACACAGGAGAAATGAAAACTCTTCCTACCAAACCCAAACCAAAGAAAACTTAGAAAAACCCACCAGCTTTTCTTTTGTGCCTGACATCAGCTAGCGTTACGTTTGAAAGAATAATTGAGATTTTTCTCAATCATTTCCCCTCAGCACGGGGATTGTCCTTGGATAAGGAAAATATGTATTTTCCAGCTGGGCAACTGAGGTTGTGATTCCAGGGATGCACCAAGGCAAATGAAATACTGCATTCTGCCTTCTAGCAGGGAACAGCAGTGCACGTCACGGGTAGTTAACAAGTACCTGCTTGGTTTGTTTGTGAGTCAAAAAACATATACTTGGTCTTTATGTTCTTTATCACTGTAAAGCTGCAACTTTTTGCTCTATGAGCCCATGTAAATAGGTACTATGACTTCTTCCTAGGAAGGTTAGTGGGTTAAGAAAAGAGTGGAAGTGCCTGAAGGTACTTGGGGATGGGATAATTTGTGTTTGCCAGTTTAAGTTAGAAGCGCTGCCTCTCGTACAGGTGATAGTGCTGATGAACGTTGTGCACATTCGTTTTGCTTTGATTTTTCACTGGAGTAGGGGGAAGATTAAACTCTTCTTGTGTGATGCTCTCTTGTAGACGCCTATGCGGTAACCTCCTGTTCTTTGCAAATTCATCTAGTATATCCCCTGACATTTCACACTCATCTTGTTACTGCTCACCTTTTGTCTTCCACTGTGCTAAAGCTGATTTTTTTTTTTTTGCTTTTGTTGGTTTTTTTTTTTGTCTGTACCAAATTGTTGCTTTTTCTCTTGAAGGAACGATTGTCCGTCTTCATATTGGACGCGCTTGCAGGTTGGCTGATTGCTTTGTGTTCTGTCGGACTGTGAAAATCCTGCTGTTGAACTGCAAGAACCGAAATTCTTGTTTAGAGAAGAAAATGGTGGTTTCTTACTGCCTGCTGGAAAAGCTGTTGGCCTGCACTTGCAGGTGACCTGCCAGGGATTTACGAAAGAAAAATTGGATATTATCCTCTTTTTGGTTTTAAGATGGTCAAAGCTGGCGTAAAAAACGGTGCTTTTCTGAGAGGGTCTTTGTCTGCCCTAAGCAGCAAAAAAAGAGCAAACCTAATCTCGTTTTTCTTCTTGGGTCAACTTTTAAGCTCTTGGCCATATTAGCTTGCTTTTGGAAATAGTCTTCCTTTCTTTCTGCCCCTTTATGTGAAAAGAAATTTGCTATTTTGACATCTCTCTGTAGTTCTGTGTAGTTGTTCCTTCCTGCTGCATCTCGGGCAGACTCTGCTCAGAGGTTGATGCTGTCCCGCTTGGGGCAGCGGAACGGGAAGGTCCGGGGGCACTCTGGGCAGGTGCCGTGCCGGCGTCCCTGCCCTCCTCTCCCACCGCAGCCCAGAACTCAGGGGCTATTGCTCGGATCCCAAGCGTTGCAGTCTCAGATTGCTGCCTCTTTAATTAAACATACGAGTTCCGGTAACTCGTGAGTAGTTCAGTTTACTGAATAGTTCAGCAGTCTCTGATGTGCAAAGTGTTACCTCCAACTGCTCAATGGAAACAAAAAAATAATCAGACCCGTTCCTGGCAAACTTGCTTTTCAGCTTTCTTGACGAGGCTGATCAAAGTTTTTACCCAAACTCATCTGTATGACCGGATCATACCGTCTGAGTGAAGCCTGAAGGATGGGACACTGTTGTGCATTGTAATAAAAAGCTTCGGTTTGAAAACCTGTGTTTTTCTCTTCGATTGCGATGACACGGGATGGGTCTTTGATTTCCACTTTGTTCTTGCCAGTTGTTGAGGGCTGACCCGGAGCTCGCTGCGAGGCTGACGCTGTGATTGCAGCGCTGGTGCAGGACGCTCCTGCCTTCCAGTTTGGACAATTTTTTCTCTTGTTCAGACTGCTGAGGTTTATTTATTTTAACAAACAGTAGCAGAAATTGAAGAAACAATGCACAGGCCCAGCTCTTGGCAATTTCCTTTCCTCCATTAGTCCTGACCTGAACAGTGATGGGGGAAAGAAGAAAAATAATTGTAGCAAAATGTTATGTGTCTCCTTCATACCATAAACCCTGTACTTGAGGAAAGGTTGTATTGCTGGACTCAATAGTCCAGAAACATTGTCCTTCCATTTTTTCCATGTTGTCCCTTTTCTGCAAATAATATTTTCATAAGATGCTGTCTGAATGAATGCCTTTTATATATATATATATATATACGCACACAGGAGTGGTTGTCTTTCTAGTGTTGTAAAATCATCATTCCAGCTGCGATGGAGTTCATCTTTCGGCATCCACGTTCAAAGGAGCCATCTGCAGGATTACAAAAAGCTGAAAGCCGGGAGGAGGCTGTCTTGCCTTTGAGATCCTTCAGGCTCTGAGATTTTGGTTCACAGCGCTTGCTTTCTTGTGTTTTGGGTTTTTTTTACCTCATGTCTAGGGACATTTTATCATCCTTCTCTTTCCCGTTCCAAGCAATTACCATTTATTTTATCTTCAAGCAGCAGCCTGTAGCAATAAATTTTAGGAAATTCCTTCCCGCCCTTTATTAAGCCCTACATAATAGCTTCCGCTACTCGCTCGTACGTTCGTTAAGAAGAATTAAATGAGTGCTGGCGGCCATTAGCAGAGCATTTAATAACCTCTCCGAGGGAAGGTGCAGCAGATTGGAATAAATGAACAGGAGCAAAAACAAATGAAATAACTTCATAGAATATGCTCAACTAATTTGTTCTTAAAGGACCGACTTATTTACATGAATGTAGCACTTAAAAGGCGCCGGTTGGAGACCCCTGGCAGAAGAGTCCCCAGTTCCGAAGACGCGCACAGGCTGTGACCAGGAGCTCTGGGCTGTGGTGCCGGTGGAAGGGCTGTGAGCTTTTTAAGGAGAGAAAGGGCATTTTAGTATGTCCTGCCCAGCTGCTGAGGCTGCCAGCGAGGCCGGAGGGTTGTGGCGAGGACTAACGTTCTGTGATCCCGTGACATCCGTCCTGCAGGAGCTGGGCCCTAACGCTGAGCTCAGCTCGTCTGGTGTTGGCCGCCAGCGATGGCTGATCCCTGCGGGGCTGCGACCTCCCCCCTTCCATGGGTTCTTAACTTGTGTTTTAAAGAAGATCGACTCTCAGCTGACATTTGGCATGTGAGGGACTCTGAATACCCCTAGATGGCTTTTCCGAACTGGGGCAAGTTTAGCAGCTTTCATTGCAAGCAACTTGCTTAGGAGATACCGACTGGTACGGCACCGGGGACTGCTGATAGACCTAGAGCTGGGACTCGGGTGGATCAAAGTGCTCTTTTAATAGTTTGCGAGGGTGCTTAGCTGGATGTGTGCTCCCTCTTGTCTTGGTGGAGAATAAACAGAGCTTTAAGATGACACCAGCTGCTGTTCCACGGGTCTGGTCCCGTGTGTAAACTGTAATAGCGGGGCACACCGGCTTAAAACACACACGGTGCACGTGTTGGACTTCCAGGGTCGTGGAGAGTGTATCTCAGCCTTGCTCAGTAGCCTTTAGTCCTCCAGGTTCTGACCCTGCCACGGTGCTTCAGCACACTTCAAAGCTTCGGAGAGACTTGTACTGGAAAAATCAAACAAGTTCTAGTAAAGAAAGAAGGTGAAGATTTTACAGCAGCAGTTTTTCTGGCTAGTGTTTCGTAACGGAAATGCTGACAACCTTAATTTCATTATACTGTTTCCTGTTGTAGGGGTAAAAATACCGTGATTCAGATGTCATTCTGATATTGTGGATGACAGATTTTCGTTGAGATTTTGTGAGTTTTTTTGCTGGAGTCACTTCTGATCTCATTTAAGGAGCTCAACGAGATGGGAACGATGACACAATAATTGCTGTTATTGAACCAAAGATGCAGTTTAAGACTTTTATCTGGATCACTACATTTGATTGATATTTTAATTTGGTTTTTTGGCAGGTGAAAGATAATGAGAATCAGTTTGCAGTTGGAAATACTTGCACTGGAGAATTCCTGATTTTTTTTTAATTATTATTCTTTCCCTGCTTCCTAGTACATATGCAAGTTTCCTGTTTCAAATTCTTCACTGTATTTTAACCAGCAACAGTAGCTTTCAGGCACACAGTAACACTGCAGAGAAATGGTATGGGTGTTTGCTTTTAATGTACCAATGTATATATGAACCAGGTTATTTGCGTTGCTTTGTAACTGACCTGATCACCTTTCATCTAAGGGAAGAAGTGACTGGGAGAGGGGAAGATTTTGACAGAGCAGGCTCTGTCTGGATCCATCTCACACGGACAACAAAGTGTTACTTGCAGCAGGAAGGAACCTGCAGCTTGGCAGGAGGGAGGGATGAAATACTGGTGATGAGCTAATGTATTCTTACGGGGTCACTCTGCTGCTGGTAAATAGCAGCGTTGGTAATTCCTGCGATTTCCCTGCGAGTTTGCAGTGTTTCACAGCTGAGCCCTGGCTGCTGGATGCAGGCAGTAAAAGCATTAAACACAACCAGTGAGCAGCCCTACCGCCCGCTCCTGTTCTGCCTTTCCCCCCCCAACCCCTTCCTTGGGGTGCGAGTTGGTGGCACTGGAGCAGATCTCTCTGTTTTAAATAAGCTGGAAGCTTTTGTCCCGGATTTGAGCAACTTAGCTAAAGGGGAAAATGTAAATTGCGAATGGTTGCCCTCGTGCTAATAAAAGCTGAAAATCGTAATAATATCTTTATCGGGTTTGAAACAACTCCCCCATCCTTTCCTCCTCTCAAGTAAGAGAAGCCGTTCAACCCTCTGACATTTGATCGGGAGTTCAGGCAGCCGCGGAGGCGAGCGGCAGCTTGCTAATGGGTTTCTGATTGTGCTCCTGGTCCATTCTCCTCCTGATGAATGGCGCGGAGTCGGCTCTCGCAGTCTGGGGAGCTGATAGGAACAGTTTGCCGTCATGTCATTACGTTCCTCCAAGAGAGAGAAGAGCAGGTTTCCTCTGCTGTCCTGATGGCTTGCTCAATTAGAGAGAGATCTATAGAGGAGCAGCTTCTCCATTTGCAGCTGAAATTAGTTTTACAGCTTATATTAGGTCTTTCCCGAGTGGCTGGTGGAATCCCTGCTTGCTCTGGGGAGCCTCGAGCAGGTTTTCCTCCCGCTGCTTCACTTCGCGAACGCCTTAAAGCGCTGATGTTACCCAGCTGGCCAAGGGAGGGTTTCTCAGGAGGAGATGTGCATTTGGGGGGAAGTTTTGGCCTGGACAAAACACCTTTTTATGCCAGATCTCTACGTTTCAGGCGAATGTAGCGCCGACTGGCTGGGGACAGAGTGCCCTCCCTGAACTGCCTTCAACGGAGCTGTTATGCAAAGGAGCTTTTTAATGTGCTGCCACTGTTGGTTTAATAACTCAAATTTATGTGGGTTTGGGCTGCCTGTTGTAGGGCTTGTGGGTGCTAGTGGGGAAATTCAGGATGATCTTTTTATTTCAGTTGTCGTGGGATAACGAGCGTCTTGAAAATAAAATAGCAAGGTAGAAAACCCCCTTAGTTTTAACGAATGATTTATTAGAACGTCGTTATCAACTTAAAACAAAATTTGCAACCCCTTTACCATCCCTAACAACTTTAACCAGCTCTATTTTTCTCCCTTGAAGGATTGATTCCCTTCCCACTACTCCCGGTGAGCTGTGAAAGTGAATTTCGGGCTTTGTAATTAAGATACCTTGAGTTATTTCTGATTTGTCAGCATGACTGATGAAAGGGCTCATGCGTTAGAGCTCCCCTCACCTCTACGCTTCTGTACGCGGAGGCATGTCGGGGGCTTGGTGGGTGTAAATCAGCGATTTCCCAGCCTGCGGACGTCGATCGCCGGAGTAATGGCTTGGCTTCGCCCAGCGAGATCCCCTTCGGGCTGTGCACCCGTGAGTTTTGTTTTCTGTAAAACTTCAGGCTGATTTAGGCATGGGGTTTGAGCTTGCTGAAGATAGCCGGTGATGAACTGTGTTGCGAAAGACCTACATAATAAACATTAATAATGCCTTGCAATATGTTTCGTTCCCGTGAATCTGAGAAATAACCTGCTGCGTGATTTAGCTGGTGCTTCAGGAGATGCGTCTTCTCGCCCTCCTCGTTTTAGCAAAAAATAACTAATGAATTGCTGGCTCGGCGAGTGCTGTTTCGTGGCTTAAAAGTTCAGGCTGTGAGTTTCTTTCCAGCACAATCTCATTATATTCCGTAGCTACCTCTGTTGGCCTAGTTCAGAGGAACAATATTAACTCGTGTTAAAACCCAAACCCCGCGAGCATGGCCTGTGCTGCCTTTCCCTCGCGCCGACGGGTTGTACCTGGGCGAACTCCTCTCTCCACGCAGGCAGCTGCCTCCAAGGAGAGCTGAGGTACAGCACCGCAGCACCCCCTGCTCGCTGGGTTTTCAGCAGCAATATTTATTGTGCTCATCGTCTGGTGAGGAGAGCATCGCTTGCTCAGCACGTGCTGTCTTTTGGTTGGGTTTTGAAATCATACTCCCATAATTGTACAAATCTTTAAGCGACATCTTCGTGCTTCTCTAGAGAGAAGACCGGTTTATCTTCTCCTGCTGTTGGTCGCTTTTTTGGACTGGTGTTCTGCCATTCCTATTTTTCCTGTTTTCATGATCTTTCTGCCTCTTTGTTTAATCTCTGGTCGCTTCAGAAAACGCGAGCCAGCGTGATTTCCTGCAAACCTCGTGCAGCTCGTGGATCGCTTTCAAAGTCGTCGGTTCTGGACCTACTGAGCACTCATCACAGGAGGGCTCGTGTTCGGGACACAATATCTGACGGTGTCACCTTCCCCGGCTGAGGCCCTGCTGAGTTATGCAGCTGGAGCTCTCCTCTCTCCTCTTTTGTTTGACGCCTTGATAAAAGCAAGTTAATTATTTTAACTTTTAATAGTTATACTCCTGTCCTGTGGGCAGGCTCACACCGGATAACTGTACGGGCTTGCATTAGCTCTTTGTTCATAGTGCTAAAAATGTGAGGAAATGTGTTTCTTTTTCCTGTGGAACCATAATGTTTTGGTTTAGTAACAGGTTTGGGGCCTTTTTTGTTCAAACTACAGCCATTTGAGTTTTTTTTTTTCTTTTTTTGAAGGGATGCCAGCAAAGCAGCATATTCAAGTGTTTCCAAAATTTCCCGATTACGTAGAAAATAAGAACCGTGCCAGAATCACCAGGAGTCTTTCTTATCATATGTGGGTTTTTTTTTTTTTTTTCCTTTGATTGCAGTCTTGCTGAAAGGCAGTATTTAGGCAGACATTGCTCTTTGTGTTCCCTGGGATGGGTTGTCAGTTTGTTTGACATCCAGCAGTCCTGTTTATTCACGTGTGCCTGTGGAGGAGTTGGGACGCAGCAGGTAGTTTTCTGCCTTTGTTCACTGCTAAGCAATTAGAATATAATTTATGGCTTTGTTTCTGCTTTTGAGTCCCTTAAGAAAACGATGGCCTGTTCTTAACCTGAGAACTACGGCACCGAGACCTCTGAGGAGAAGAGAGAAGCTGTTCCTCGGCTGCCTTAGCGCAGCACTGGGGCGCTCTGCTGCTGACTGGGCCCTCTGGCCGTTACTTAACATTAAGTGAATAATGAATTTTTCCGTTCAACCAGAACTGAGGAAGTGGTAAAAGTGATGTACGTGCTAGATCCATGCCTGGGAGCGGCAACACGACTGACAAACGGGATGCTGGGGGATGTGTCCGAGTACTTGTGAGTACGTGACCTCGTCAGTGCTTTGGGGTCCATCAGCCCCCCACTAACGGGTAGTTGCTGCCTGTGCCAAGCTATTGAGATTTTATCCTAACCCAGCAAAACATTTGTGTTGCGAGTGCCTAGGTTTATTAATTATATAATAGCGTGGTCCTTGGATGACCTGTTGAAGGTTAATTAAATAAAGGAACGGTCGACAGAGCGACCTTATTGTTAATCTGAGTTACGACCGCGCAGAAGTAAGGAGCGCTTTGTGCGCTGAAATTGGTTTATAAGCCTTTTCTAGATTATCATCCCCTCCACCCCCTGCTCTGTGCCTGACATTTTTTTTCCCCAGCTTGACATAAATATTTGGCCGAGGCTGAAGGGATGAACAGAATTACATACTATCAGCAGAATGAGAGGGGAGGAAAAAAAAAAAAAGCTCTGCCAATCGCATCATGTGCTGGGCAGAGCAAAAGACTTGACTTGAAGCGTCTTATTGTATTTGGCACATGCTAAGCGGGATGGAGATACGGTGGGTGCGGGTCATCGCCCACTGCGCGTTTCCCAGGCTTTGGGAGAGCCCTCCCTCCGGCCAGGAGTTGGAGCCAGCCTCGGGCTGGAGCGAGCGGCATGTGTCGGTACCCGCTCCCGCAGCGTGACCTCTGCTGCATTCCCCAGGCTCATTCCTGGCATAACTTGGCCCCTTCATCCCCACCCCCTGTCCTGGCTGGTTCACGGTCAGGCTGGAGAACCCTGGTAACCCCAGCAGTGGTAGAGCCAGACCTGAGGCAAGCTTAACCGTTTACTTCGAGGTTGGAGACCAGGTCCGGGGCTGAGCTCATCGCGGCCCGACAGAAATGCTGTGACAGGAGGGGCTGGCAGGCAGAAGAGGCTCCGGTTCTGGGGCTGGCGACAGCCAGCACTGCCGTCCCAGCAACGTCGGGTTCGTGTAGCGGGGGGACACCAGAAAACTGCCTGGCTTAGGCAGTGACTGGCATTAAATTTTATTTATGTGGAAGAAAAATAGCTGACTGTAGCTGTGTTGGCTTGCCAAGCTTTAGACCTGTGCAACCTCGCCATGTGAAGATGCTGCTCCTGCCTGAGGGCAGGGTAACCTCTTCCACAGTAATTTTTACTAAGCAGAAGAAAAGCCCCATAATGCTGAGTAAGTGTCAGGCAATGGGTTATGCGTCTTTACGTGTGACCTTTGGATTATAGCAAAATGTCTTAACAGGCAAGACTTTTTGCCTTGGGTTTTCTTCTAGGGTGTGTTCATGAGCCTGAGAACAGCTGTTGGTATGGGACACAATAAAAGTTTAACTGGAGATGTCCATTGGGAAGATAAGAGTGAGTAACACTGGGAGAAAATAAAGAGAGTAAACTGTGAGTGTTTAACAGAAGGGGAAATTTTAAAGAAGAATAAACTGAGAAATGGATTATTAGTGCAGTGGAGGAGCAAAAAAAAAAGGGCTGAGGAGCCACGCTGGAGCTAGAGGGCGTTAGCAGAGCTGAGCTGGTGGATCAGATCTCAGAAGTACAATTGCTTGAATTATTCTGGGACAGAAGAGAAGAGGAGCTGAGGAATATCAGAGCATGGATTTGAAGA
This sequence comes from Trogon surrucura, assembly GCA_020746105.1. NCBI lineage: Eukaryota > Metazoa > Chordata > Aves > Trogoniformes > Trogonidae > Trogon > Trogon surrucura. Next base: position 6,777,663 of record CM036636.1, read on the forward strand.
GCTTAAAAGTGAAAAGCAGTGGGGTTTGGATGACAGAAGTGTATGCGGAGAAGGGCAGGAGGGCTGTTGGGGTGAGGTGACAAGTGGGGAGGTGATTTGCTGGAGGGCCCGGCACTTCTCGGTAATGCTCGTGCCCCGAGGAATGGGAGTGGGTGCTGAACCACTAGCAGAAATGCCTTTTCTCCAAAATATCGTTGTTAATCTATCCTAGTGTCAGTACTGTGGTCAAGTAGACGTTTACAGCCCTTGCTTTCGTCATGTCAGTGTTGCAGGATTTTGTTCAGGTCAAGCGTAGGGTTGACATGGAGGTAAGTTACTTTCAGGAGGTTCGTGTCCCTGCTGCTGTTCTGGGAAAACAAACCCCACAAACGAAAAGCCCCACGGCTGATCCGAACAATACACTCTGCTCAGCAGGTAAGTTTGTCCTCTTGGAATTGCAGAGGTGGGAAAACCTGCATGAGCATTCCTGATCTTCCTTGCGGAAACCACGGCATTGAGAAGTGCAATGGGTCGTCCTTGGTTGTGTGGGACGAGTTGAGTACTGATGCCATTGGGGATTGCCTGAGATGTTTTGCCCTATAAATTCTAGCCAAAATGAAAATAATTCCCTTAAACAAAATATTTAGGCAGACTCTGTTTAAACATGGTCCGGAGTTTCCTTTCTTTCAAATTGCATGGAGAATTAAGTTTGAAAATTCTGCTGCTGAAAGTGGAAAACTGCACACTAGCAGTTTCCATTGAATTTTGTAATTGTGAGCGTGTGCATTTAGTGCCTTTGGATTTTCATCGTGCCCTTTCGCAGAGTTCTTCAAACTCAAACAAATTAATGGAGGGAAGTGCCTTTTCCTAAGAATCTGGGAATGTTTGAAATGTTGAGAACAGATTTAGTATCTTTTGATGAGAAGGTTAGCCTGGTGCTTAGAGCAAAGTCCTGGGAGCTGTAGAAGTGCAGGGCTATTACGCCGGCGGAGCCAACTGACTTTCCTCTCTGTATGACCTCCAGCAAGTCCTCAGACCTCGTTGCATATCATTCAACCCAGCTGGAAAACCTAAGTAAACAGCAGGAACCTTGCTGGAAGCCAGAAGCCTGGACTAACTGAGTTATTCTGGGGAAATGAAATAAGTCATGAATTAGAATCAGGTAAACAACATGTAGATTGGATTGTTCTAAAGAGAAAATAATTCTGTAAATATCCAAACCCGCTTTGATTTGGCTTAGTTTGAATGGGTGGAATGATTGCTCTGTCCTACTTTACAGCAAAGGGAAAAATATTGTACTTTCAGTTTCCCTTTTCATCAGACTGTTTACAGAGTCTGTAGAAATCGAGTTAATCAATATTTCTATTAGACACACGCTTGGGCCCCATGCCACAAGCACTCATTTTTAAACCCTTCAATCTTGTATCATTTATGGAGATTGTATTGTCAGAAATAGTGCTGTAAATAATTTATTTTGCTGCCAGTGCTTTTCTAAAGGTCTCCAGGCGTGATGCAAGATTTCCTTCAGGAGCTGTAAAGCTTCCAGAGCGGTTCGTTGTGGCGGGGGGGGGGGGTTGATTTTTTTGAGAGACGAGTAGGATGGTGGAAATGATTGGTTGTTTCAGGGAGCGGCTGGCGGCTCTTTCTCTTGCATCGTTATTGTCATCTAGAGCGGAGCAATTAGTAAGTGGAATCACTGCCGTCTCACTGTTTCATGAGTTGTGTGGAACGAGCCAAGTTTCTCCGGCCACGCAACCTCCCGAAGCCGCGGGTGTCCCAGTCCCAGCGGGTACCCCCGCGTGCGGTTTTGGGGTGCGCAGCCAGGACAGCGCGTCCCCGCGGACGCTCTGCGGTGTGGGAAGTGGCCGCGGGGCAGAGGGGTGGGAGTGAAGTCAGGCTGCTTCAGCCCTGCCCGGCTGGGCTCGCGGGGTGTTGGTGCTGCAATAGGTGAGATTGCGTTTGGTTTTAATTGTGTTGTGCACCTGTAGCCAGAAGTGTGGAGACTCTGGTTTGCATATTTGATGTTTTCGTCTCTCTGAGTTGCAGAAGGAGCGTGGCGCTGGCTTCTTTGTATTGTTCAGCGCAAATCCTTTGTGGGCTGCCCGGGTCACCTCTCTTCCAGGTGAACGTTGATCCTCGGCCATCCGGAGTGACTGCAGTTGGGTCTTCCAGCCTGCAAGAGAAGATTGAAATTGTCAAATTTCTGTGACTTCTCAGAGATGAGAAACTTGGCTGATTGGAGAGAAAACCTTGTGGCTGGCCTAAATAAACATCAGCTACGTACAAGGAAGCTTGCAAGAAAGTCACTATTTCCAATTTACTCTTGAAAATCTTCCCCGATCTTTTAAAACTGTTACGGATTTCCGAGCAATTAATGGAGAGTGCGAAAAAACTTCCATGTAAACCAAATTGCTTTAGTCCTCAAATTAGGAGGCAAGTATCTAGCAGAAAAGCAGGCATGGGTAGCCTAAATTATCTCCACAAGCTTCATTTGCTCTTAAGTCCAAGCCCAGGGGGCTGGTTTACCTCCAGCTATGGTACATCAAAGCTCTTCTGGAAGCCTTGAGGACCAGTTGTCCAGAGACCACTGGGGAACCTGCTGGGATGTATCCACGGATGATCCAGCCCACGGAGTGGTTATTGCTGAGGTAGGTCTCAGTGATTCCTGGAACTGCCCTTGCCTGTCCTTACCTCCAGTTGTGCGTAAAGAAGTCAGCAACTTCAAACGAATCGAAGACTGTAAGTAATTTAAAAGAGAAACTCTGGCTTTTTCCGTGGAGGAATAACAAAAAGCACAGAGTGGCCACTGTTGCATCGCAGGTGGGGATTTACAGGTGTGGGATGAAACACACGGATCCTGTAGTTCCTGCGTGGATCGCGATGTGCCCGATGCAGCTGAGGAGCCTCCCGTCCCTTGGGCACGCGGTAGTGCTGCTTGCTGACAGCTTGGCCAGCCAGGCTCCAGCTCGATGGATAGATGGATCCTCAAATGCGTGTTTTGTGTAGACGTACGTGTTCTTAGAAATTGCCTTTTGTAGTGCTTTGGGAAAACACTAAGTTTAACAGTTAAAAATAACTTCTATCAATTCATGTCAGGTATAAAACGCTGCATTTTGACTCAAGCTGTAGATGAAAGCGTGAGGCTGTGTCTTCCCGTTTTTTGTTTTAAACAAGCCGCATCCTTTACTGGCCTCTCCTGTGTGTCTCTATTTAGTTCCCAAGGTGGCCGTTTCATATGAAACGAGATCGATCGACTTTGTTGTTAATGATTTTTGTGCTTCAAAGGAAAGGATCAGAAACTGAATTTATCAGTTTTTCTAGGGAAAGAACAAACCTCACAGCATCTGAACTTCCTTTGAGATGATGTTTTTCATGGGCTGTTTTGGTTTTGTCGCATGATCTATCCCCACGTTACCCTCAGTGTGCTTAGATGCACAGGGTGTCCTGGGATGGTGGATTTTTTAATTATTTTTTTTTTTTTAGTCCTGTCGCTTCAGTTGATGGTGTATTTGCTTTTCCAAACGCCGTGGCAGGGTCCGCTGACCCTGCTGCAGCCATTCGTAGCTCTGCCACTTGGTGACAGTCTTTCAAAATAAAACCATCGCTGGTGGAAGGAGGGTTTCGTCTTGACTGACGAGCCTGTGCTTCTCCATGGCAAACCTCTGCAGAAGTGAGTACTTTGAATTTAGTTGTATGTGAAGTAGAGGTGTAGACATATGGGTCTTCAATGCCAGTTTGGTCTAAATGCCTCATTATCAATTTCCATTAAATCACTCCGTCACGCGCTGGTAGGGCTTTCTTGGGGAGCAATGGAACGCGGTGAATGACGGGTCTCCATCACCGGGGCGTCGCTCAGAGGTGTTGTCACCTGGGGTGACACTTACCCACATGTTCATAGCGTGTGAGCAGCCTCTTAAAGGCTCTCCAGGCCCCCTTGCTTGCCTCTCGGTAGATGCATACACAGGCACGATCCAGGTGCTGGTGAGGTTTTGGCTCATTTGGTTTAGGCAGTGAATCTGCTGGCTGGGCTTTTTTCAAGTGAAGGCTTCACACACACCGCGAGGACGGTCCCCGTGTGTTTCCATCTTGCTTAGTTCCACATGAAAGGTGATTCCCCACGCAAACTCCGAGGGGCCTTTGGATTTTTGCAGCCTGAGGTGCTTCTCCTCGGGATGTCCCTGTCTGCTGGTGCCTGACACTGGAGGATCGCAGCCTCTCTGAGCTGTCTTTACCTCTCTAGCAGCTGTCTGGGCAAGGGACATGCTTTCTGCAGTGCTGCTTCAGCTGCTCCCTTCAGACAGCATCAGCTCTCAGCTTCTAATTCTTAATGATTTGGAGAGGGCAGAAGGAGGAGGAGGGGCAGAAATCTTCCATATTCCCAATTTTGACATGGCACCAGTGATATAGGTTGGTTTTCACGCTGTATGTTTAAGGCAGGACACGGTTCCCTTCTGTAAATCTTCTGAGGCAGAGAGTAATACTCAGAAAACAGATCTTTATTACTGAAGGTGCAGGATGCTTTAGGGTTATCTCCTTGAGCTCCGAGTTTCCAGCACAATTAATTATATTTCTGAGAGCTGGGGCTTAGCAGCACCGAGGGCCCAGCCTGGCCCTGTTGCAGTGGGCTGGTATCTATCATTGGGTTGTGTAAGTAATTAGTTGTGGGACACTTAGCACATGACCACAGCCAGAGGACAACATATTGGATTATTTAGATGGCTTGATGTGCCAGGGAGCTGAATTTTGACTCCATTCCTTTCAATCTTGCTCATGCACTGGAGGAGCCAGGGGAGCAGCTTCTGCAGCTCAAAGCTGGTCGTCTCCAGCTGACCCGAAAGAGCCCTCGGTCGTGTCGACGCTGGAGACTCAACCCTCTTGGAACCCGGGTCATGAAGGATAACGTGATGCCGTTTTTATTGTGTTCTTCCTCTGTATTGCATTTCCTGAGATATTAATAAGCCATTTCGAAGGAATCGACATCGGGTTCTAATCAGCGGCGTCCACGAAGCCGCGCTCCGTCGCGAGCCCTGATGACGTTGTTTGGCACGAGAGGCTGCCAGGTGAGTGAAAGTCGATCCGGAGTTGTGGAGCGAGTGGAAATTATGTGGCCCGGGACATGTGTATGTAATTTGTTCAGATGATTCGAGTGAGAGCCATGGCAACTGAGATAAACAGAGGAAAAGATACTGGAAAACCAGCAGTGGCTTCATTTTAATAGCACGGCCTTTATTCCAGACAGCTCAGATGTTTACTATGAGAGCTCCATCTTCCTGCGTGTCTCTTCCTCCCCACCGCCCCCATCGCTCCGCGTGCACTTAGTCATGAGATCGGATGCTTCTTGGGTAAAGCACCACAGGCCAAATTCCACAGTTTCTGCTCGAGCAAAAAGCCATCAACCGTCTTCAAATACGGGCTGTGGAATTTCACTCCCTGCTTGCACGTCCGTGATTCAAATAAGCCTGATACAAACGCATCAATTAGAGTTTCCTGTGGATCAAAATGCACTTTCTGAAAGTGTGATGGATTGTTTGGCCAAGTGATGTCCGAGTTCAGGACATGCTTTTGCTAGAGATAAAAATATTGGGCAAGCATCAAGTCTGTGCTGTGTAAAGGTAATGTCTCAAAGAGCGGAGTAAAGCACACCAGGGCCGCTCTTCCCGTGTGAAGTTAAGGCTGAAGTTGGCTAAATCTGCGGCTGTTGAATAACAGAGAGCTCTTGAGAAGATCAAGTACGACTTCCATGCCAGGGCTCTATCACGTGCTTGGCAGCAGGGTCCTGCTGGTGTGTGGGCTTCTGGGCAGCCGAAACCTCAAGCTGCAAGTGGAAACAACGCGGCGAGAGCAGCAGACGCCTCGTGCCGCTGGAGAGAGGATTGGGAACGAGGACCTGAGTTCTCTCTCGAGTGAAACATCCTGATGCCTGTGCCTGCTGCCCCGGGTTGTGTAATCTCGCGTAGGGCTACAGTTGGGTCTGCTTATCCCAAATCCCACCCCTCAGGGGAGCTGGTGGTGATTCACTGCTCTGAATCATAATTCCTGACACTTTTGTAATCGTTGTCCTTTAGTGCGTCCTTGTTTCACGGGCTGCAAATCCAGTCTGATTGGAAGAAACAGGCTTTTGAGCGGTTTAAAAGCTGGCTGCCTTCCTACACCAATACATTAATCCTGCAGCAGAGTTCTGTCGTTGTGGCTCATTTCTTTTCTCTGTTGCTTTAAGAGTGAATTAGGAGACACAAAAATTTAGAAAAAGAAGTTTAATTAGCTGTAGAAATGTGACAGATACCCAGTGATTCGATTGTGAGAAAAAGCATGCTGTGTATACAATTTAAAATTGTGTTTATCTTTTTAGAAAATCTGTTCTTTTTGTCATGAATTGGTAGGCTCCCTAATCCTCTGTCATTCCAAGACACTGCAAATACCGATAAAAAAAATCTAAATCTAAATGAAGTTGTTTGAATGTACTTACACTCTGGATACCTTTTTCACGTGTGATCTAATATAAAATTCCCAGTGCAGAGAATGTTAAGCTGTGTGTGCGCTTTTTCTTTTTTCTTTTCGAACGGCTGAAAATAAGGATTAAAGCTAATTTTGCAAATATCCTCTCAGTCATCATTTTGCAGCAGGAGTCGAGCCAGGGCACTGGTTGCTGAACTCTGGGTTGACTGACCATGTGAAGCCATCCCGCATTTCTCAGCGTGTACGCGCTCCCGTCGCTCTGCCGGCTCTTCTGGTGGCTCCAGGCTCCTGTCTGCTCTGTATTCCTGGTCACAGATGTCACGGTGCCTGTGACAACACCGGTTGTGTTACTCTCTGATGTCAGAAAATGAGTGTTGGGTGCTGCCTGCCCATCCCTCGCCCACATAGGTGCAGGTCTGGTGATGCTGCCGTGGCTGCGACTGCCGGTGCTGAGCCTGCCAGGCAACGGTTGGGAACCCTTTGCCAGCACAGGATTTTGGCTGTGTTGCGCCCCGGGGAGAGCGAAGCGTGAACAGGTTGGTCTTAGACATCTATCTTACTTCCTTTGGCTTGAAGGGAATAAGCAGGCTGCCTCGCCAGGATGCCTTTTTCCCAAGATGTGCTATCAATGTCACTCTAGATGACAATACAAGACGCGCTCATCTTTCTCTCGGAAATTTTTCTCCGCTTCGTTATTCAGTTTTACATTTTTATGTCAATTCCTGTTCTCTTATCACAGGGAAATCTTTCAGAGTGGATAAATGCTGAAAGCTACAAGCAGAAACCAAAATTTTTCAGCTGCCTTTGCTATCAAGCAGCAAACAAAAGTCAGAAGCCCAGTGTTTGTTTTGCTTTTGTGTACCATTCCTGTATGAAAAAAATGTACATAAAAGGTCTGTTTGCTGACTTGCAGTGATTGCGGGAGCACAAAGAGCTGAGTGGAGAGATTCAGAAGGCAGAGATACGCGGTTCAGTCTTGAGTCATAGAAGATGCTTTCCGTGATCTGGTGTTTTTGCAGGCGCCTGTCCCTGTGATGGCTTCAGGTCTCTTCACAGAGTCCACGCACGAGCACAAGTACTCAGCCCGCTTGAGTGTTCCCTAAGCCTTCCCTCCTGGAACAGATTTTCTCTTTCTTTACCTGCCTGCCCTTGCTGGCAGGTAGGATTGAGAAGCCGGGAACCAGTGTGGTAGAACTTGAGAGGGGTTTCAGATTTTCAGGGTGCTTTGAAAGGGTCCGGCTTGGGAGCAGAGGTTTACGTGAGCGCTTGGCAGCAGCGCTGGAACCACAAACCAACAGGGAGAAGGGACGGAGTTGGACTGGTCAGAGGAAGTGGTGGGCCAGCTCTCGTAGGTGTTCAGTCAGAAGCAAACTATTTTCCACAGGCTTTCAGAGTGGAAACTGAAGCTTTCCTAGAAGTATTCCTGAGGAGCAGTAGTGCCAGCGATTAATGTATTTCCAGGAAGGATGGGAACTGAAGTTTGCTCCCTGCTTCACAGGGCTGATGCCTGCTCAGGAAGAACACCTGGTTTGTGCGGTTCTTTGGTGGGCAGCTCCTGATTAGGAATGTTGGGAGCCTGTTTTGAAGCTGTGCAGAGGAGCGTGCTTGCGTCATCCAGAAAATGCAGTGAGTCAGTGGAGTCCTGAGGGAGCTGTAACGGCTCAAACAGAAACTTGGAAAATGAAATGGGGACGGATTTAAAGATACAGCGTTTGTGGCCGTTGCTCTATTTCGAGATGGTCTGCGTTTGGTGAAGGCATTGGTGCTGAAGGGGTTCAGGAAAGACTTTGCTGCTGTAAATACAAGAGGAGCTTTATAAGAGCGATCCACCCGGGGCAGGGTGTGGAACTGGAAGAGGGTGTTCAGCTAGTTCTGCTTGTCATTATGCTCAGGATTTTGGTATTCGGGGAATCTCCATGAATTCTTCATTGATATGTGTGTTTTGGTATGTTAATGAATAACTTATTGGGAGGGACAGGAAGGAAGGTGGGGGGGGCAGCCTCTTGGTTTGGCCCCCGTTCATCCTTTTCCTCAACATTTTCAGCCGCCTTCAGATTTGGGATGGTTCCTAGAGCGTTACAAGCGATGCTGTTGCTGCAGTGCAGCTGTGCTGGGATTGCTCTTGGGCCATTTCATCTGCCCTGGGGAAGACAACGTCCTGTTGAGGAACGACCGCGTGGTTTGTAAACCCAGATCTGAGCTGGGTCGCAGGGGGCTTAGAAGCGCTGGTGATGCCACCGCCACGGGGAGGTTTGCTGCTGCTGAACGCTGCTCTTTGTCTTCGCGTCCACCCACGGCTGGACAAAAGGGTTATGGGATACCTCCTTGCTTCAGACCAAGTGCTGATCCACAGGAGGTCATTTCAGGGTTGAGAGTGCTCTTCTTCAAATGCTTTTGGCTCATACCACAGGTGAAATAGCCAAGGTCTGCTGCGATACTCTTGGTGCATTGGTTGGTTTGTTTGAAAACTTGCTGTGAAGCTCACCACTGCAGTATATCAGCGCCTCAAAACCGCAGATGAATTCATCTTTATGATGTATTTCTGGAGGGGAAAAATGTATCCATACAGTGGCGTAACAGTGAGGTCAAGGATAATGTCTTGTGTTTCACATATTCCCTACTGAGTCCCTGTTACTTTTGCTTCAGAATTGAAAGCCCATTTTCCTCGTTTACAAGGCCAACAAACTGAGACTACTTCTCAGCAGAGGTAGTAGAACATAGCAAAAAAAACCCTGGTGAATCTCCCCTCCAGGTAGGCTTTCCCCCTGCTGGGACAGAGCACTTGTAACACAGCTTCAGGTGCTGAACTTCATCAATTTTTATCTGAGCGTGGCAGAGTAAGGTGCATCAAAGGTAGCTGTCCCTTCCGGGTAAGATGATCCTCCGGAGTGACTTTTCTGAAAGTCAAATAACCAGTTTCTGAAGAGGCAAGAATGAAGAAAAATGAGAAACCCTGGCTTTTGCCGTTTATTTGTTCAGGTATTTCGAGTGGGGCAGCTCAGTCTCTGGGCTCCCTCGGGAGTCCCGCGGGGGTGGCTCAGTAGCCACGTCACTGTCCGTGTTGCTGAAACGTCTTGAATGCAAGTTCCTCTCTGTCCTGCCAGCCCGGCCTCGTCCTGCTCTCCCAAGCTAAATCAAAAATCTTCTAGCTCCCAGGGTTTGGTGCTGCCTCTCCATGGTTAGCTCAGTGCCCTGGTATTTACCAATTCGTTCTGAACTTACCCGGTCCTTGAGTTTGCTTCCGTCGGGTTGTGTACTGACCTACGTATTCTTCTCTGTCTATAGGCTGTTCTGACGCTTTTTAAAAAAATAAATATATAAATGTTCCGTGACTGCAGTGTGCGTGTACTGCAGTGTTAGAGTTTCGCTTTAAGCCTCTCGCTGTAGCTCTTACATTCAGACTGTGAAAGCTTCATTAGTTCATTTCGATTGAAGAGCGATACGGTCCCCAGCAGTGCGTATGCAAATTGATGACTCATTCATATCTTTAGAGCAGAATTTAAATATCTATTAAAACACTTCAGACTTAGGCAAGTAACTGCATTTCAGTTTTGCAACTTCTGTGAAAGAATTTATGATTTATTTAATTATTTTTTTTTTGCACCTAAGGCCGTATTTCAAACCTGTGACTTCATTCCCACAAGCAGAGGTATTTCATTACATCACAGCTGTGCAATTTGGCTTTGGCATTTGCCGTTTATGTTGGGTCCATTAAATACTTGTCTGCTTAAAAAGCTGCCAGGCATTTACATGTTAGCATGTAAACCTTAATAAAAAAGATATTTAAAAATTGGTGTTCTTTTGGCCTTGTTGCTGGCAGTTTTGTTGAAAACAAATGAATCGTTGCTTTCCCTTCCATCATCACCCTCTGCTTGGTTTCCCCCCAAAAAATGATTAACGATCTTTTTGCCTTTGCAGCTGCAATATTTGATTGCAGTCTGACTTCACAAGCGATACATACGGAAATATTTCTGCAGTTAATTGGACGTTATCAAATCCCCAGCAGGTGACTAAGCCCATGCTCAGATGTAGCTGTTCTCCCTCTCTTGCAGCGAGCGGGATCTCGAGGGCAGGTTTGCCTCCCCCTTTGTATGGTGGTATCTGGTCACAATTTACATCGTCTAAGTGAATGCTTGAGGAGCTCAGTGTCCACGATCTGCTGCCGTTCACTTTGCTTCGAGGCGCTGTGGTTTCCACGCAGCTCTGATTAAAGTTAGATTTCAGATACGTTGGATGAGACTCATGAATCCTTTGAGGTGGGAAAGGATCAGCGTATGTTCAAGGGCGCAATATGTCAGTCTCTTACAAGGCACCTCTTTGCAGACTTCCTCTAAATGTTGAGTATTTTAGCTTAATATTTACTGTCCTTAGCAATGGCCAACCAGCTTTGAATCCTGAATTCCACCACTAGCTTCCCCTGCTGAAACGGGTTAAAACACATCTTTGGTGGCTCTGTAACTTTAAATCGCCTTTTTTTTTTTCTTCTTTCCCCCCTTCCCTGAACCTCTTGTGTCGCCTATCTCTTGCCAGCAAGTCTTGTGAAAGCAGCATCCCTTGTGATTCACATCAACTGACTGTCTGGCACCGGGAAGCGGAGCTGGGAGGGACCCCTCCTGCGGGGAGTGTTGCCTAAACCCCCTGTGCCCGGCCGGGGCTCGGTAGTGGAATACTCGGTGAATGAGATTGCGAAAACCTTCCCCTCAACACGCTGGAGTGGGGAGCGCTGCGATTAACAGGAATGTTTTCTTGGCGCTGTAGACTCTGGAGCTGCAGAGTTAAATTCCTCGCTTGAGCTTACCCCCGTGGTAACACCGCCCCGCCGCTGGTTATTCGTATTAAAAACAAAACCAACAAAGGGATAATTGCCCAAATTTTGTAAAATGGATATTTTTGCACATTCAGCCTCAGATGGCGTTTGACCCTTAATACAGATGGTTTCACTTAGTGTATTTTGTTTAAACAATCCCCGTTCCTGGAAGTGGTTTCAGAATAGGCTGTTCCTCATTGCTGTCCATGTTTGCTTTTTCTTTTGATATTGTAAGAAGCTTGAAGAGAACGGATTCAGAAAAGGGCAGTAATCGGTGTTAACAGGCATTTGTGGAAGCCTTTGTATTTCCCAGTTAAGGTACTGCGACTGCCTTGACTTCGCGCAGCTGTCAAGACTGAAGCGGTTTGGGGCACTTCTGTCACTGGGCCACGGAGCTCCTACGCTTCTCTTATTTCTCCGTCTGTGTTAGAGACCTCGGGGAGTCCCAGCCTGTTGTGCAGCGGCTCCTCCTCCGAGAGATCTGCTTCCCCCTGCTTTGCCCCCATGGGATGAGCTTCTCGGTGCTCTGACACACGAAAACCCCCTCTCGGACACAAAGAAAGCGTTTCTGTGTGAGAGGGAAACAAAAAAAAAAAATACAATTGTCTGTTATCCTTGGATCTAACTCCTTTTCATGTCTTGTAATTTCTGCATGTGCAGGCTTTGCGCAGATTGTGCAGGATGTGCTGCTAATGCTGAGCACACCCTGGGCGAGCTGCAAAAAGGCGGCGTCGAGTTCAGCCTCAGGAATCTTGGTGTCCCGTCCTCTGCTGTCGCTGCGTTGCCGCGAGCCAGCCCCGCTGGGCGGACGGTGTGCGAGTGCCCTCAGAGTACATGAGAGATGTGCTTTTGTAGACTGGAGGTTGGTGTGCAGGGTGGGTAACGGAACGCTTCCTGTTTGGATGGTGCTGCCGAGCAGTGGATCTCAAGGCTGGGACGTGATTTGTAGTTGGCTTGTCCAGAAGCCAAGCGGCACAAAAATCTTTTACGTTTGGAAAAAGTGGGGGAACAAGTTGGGTGATTGGTTTATCTACTGTTACGGGATAAATCTAAAAATGAGTTGGAAATAAAACTGTGGTATGGCTATTCCTAGAGCATATGGTTGATTTTCCCTTTATTTATTGTCTCCCTGCAATTAATTTCATCTTAAAATCCAGACCCTGTTTGGGAGGGACTTGACGATGTGTGCAAAAGTGAACCAAGCTTTGATCATCTCTTTCCAAAACAAGAACCCACTAATCCTCCCAATGATGTTGGGACATCAGGTGCAGTTAAAAAATGAGAGATCACAGAGCCTGTGGAGTTTTGCCACTGTGCTTTCTCTTGGTCTTATAAATGGTGTGTTACATGGCTTAAAATCCTTTTGTGTAACCTCTTTGGTATCTTGTAGTGCCCGTGCAATATGAAGCAATCCCTTGGCTTTGTCCTGCCTTGACTCTAGAGCTACTGGGGATTTATAGGGGTATTTCTTTCTCCAAACCTTCCTCTGCTTTGAAATGAGTTTTAAAAGATGTTCTCCCGGCACCCTAGCTGCAGGGCTTGTTGAAGTGAGGGGTTGGGGCAACACAGCAGCTTTTTCCCCCCCGTGAAGATCCTCTGGCTGTATTCCAGGCGTGAGACTTTCAAAGACTGAGCTGAGGAAAGGGAGGAAATTTGGGACGTGTGGCCTAACAAAAACCACTTGGCTTTCGCTTGGGTTTTCCCACCTCTTGTTGGTTGATGCCAGAGCCTGCCTTGTCCTTTAGTGGTACATGTTCTAGGCTGCTTTGGTTAGTTCCCTTCCTTTGTAGGCTTTAGTCTTTATTCTTGTCATACAACGTTTCTAACTTGACTGGGCAGGCAGAGGAACTTGCCGGGATGTCTGGAATACACCGTGGAGTAGTGAAGTTAAGTCTGGGCTCTCTGCACTGCATTTCAGGTATCGTCCAGGTAAACCCAATTTTTTTCTGTCAGATACCATCTGGTAAAGTCAAATGAAGGAGTGTCAAACAAGAGTATTCTCCCTGGGCAGCATGTGGTGTTTTCCATTCCTTTTGCAAGATGCTGGGAGAGAGATGCAGCTCCAGAAAGTGTCGGATGTTATTTATTTTTACTGGGAGTGTTGCATAACTTTTCCTTCACGCAGGAAGAACGAAATAATGCAGTAAGAACCTGTACCAGAGGCTCCCAATCTGCAGAAATAACACGGAGCGTACCTGACTTAGGTATCACTGACAGGAGACCTGACTGTGGAATGGAACTCAACCAGAAATAGGAAAAGCTGTGAATTTAATTACAAGGTGGTGGTATCTTCTGCCTGGAACTCTGTGGAATGTCCCAATAATCAGGAGAGGCTGACAGAGGAGCTGCAAAGGGACTTACTTCAGAAGGGGTTTCTCCTGAAGCCGTATTTTCAGAAAGCGTTGCCTCCGTTGCAGCACTGCTGTGTATGTGGGTATCCGTCAGCTCTCCGGGAACTGCAGGCACTGCCTTCCCTCGATCCAGACCGCCGTGTGACCAGCTGCTCGAGGCTGGCCCAAGTACTTCCAGCTCAGGTGGGGGCAGGTCTCCCAGCGCTGTGTGTCTCCTTGGTCCACTTCGTGGTCTCTGAATGATGAATGAAACATCTGGTCCACTCCTACATTCACACCTACGTCTTTTGGATTTGTTTGTAGATCTGTCAGTGGGAAGGGCGGGTCAGTTTAAGCTGTCCGTACAACTCCATACTGGCCAGTACAGATGACTTTCTCAGTATTTTGGATTCAGAAGCGGCTCTCCTGGCCTCCTTGTGATGCCAGCGCTGTTATTTGTACGAACGTGTAGTGAGGAGAGTCTTGGACGGGGTTGCCCCACGGCTGTGTGAGCACCGGTGCCGACAGGAAGCAGAAGACGGGAAAGGTGGGACTGAGTTTGTTAAATCATTTGTTGCGGGTTTCCAAAATCTACTTCTCTCCCTGGGAAGAGCGAAGAGCCTCAGCTGGGCCTGAAATGCAAGATGTGGCAGCTCTAGGGCCCGTGTGGAGCAGGGTGGGAGAGCTTACGGGGCACTGACTGTTGGTATTCATTTATACTTCCGCACTTTATTTTCTGTCTGGTATGCAGGCAGACAGAATCTACAACCTTTATTCACGCCAACAGCTGTAAACCTCAGACCACGTGTAACGTATCTGCTCCATGAAGGGCTCTGATCAGCGATGGGCAGGTGGGGTAGGGGGGGGAGTGAATAGGAAGGGACTCGGGGTTTCTCAGAATACGTGGAGAGGCAGAGTTTGGGGTTACTGGAGATCAGGAACACCTATTTCTTTTTTATACCTTCCCTCGTTATCTTGCCTCTTTTGCCTGGAAAGACAGAAAACACGGAGGTATTCCACAGTTTTCCAACTCTAAATGCAGGTCTGACAAGCATTATGCTCTTAGCATACCAAGGCGACTCATCCTGAAAGGGTTTAATTTAAGGACTTTTGTCCCTGTTGAATTCAGCATCAGATTTGTGCTTTGTTTTAATGGTGCAACGTAGAGGGAATATCCCCTAGCTTTTCCCCAGAGAAGTTCAAATTAAAATGCTTCTTTCGGTGTGTGTTTATGTTTAGGAATTGAAAACCAGTGTGTTAAACCCTCGTGAGAGTTTAGTACCAGGTCTAGCACTTGAACTGCATCCATGTACACTGAGCAATACAGGAGGAAAAGGGACACCTCTTTCTGCGTGCTTGCTCCGCTTGGACCAGGTCGGAGGTGAACGTACACATTTGTACCTTTGCCTTTCTTCACGGTGAAATAGCTGATTTCCCTCTGAAATTCCTGCCCGTCGGCCTCAGCCTTCGCAAGAGAAAATATCGGTCCTGCCTTTACGTCACAGTCCCAGCAGGACTCTTAAAACTTCTTATATTGTGTCCTGACAACAAAATAAAATGCTGAACTGTTTGGAGGCAACCGCTGCTGCAGGCACTTCTAATTAACTGGAAGCGTTTCCTTCCTGGGAGCGTATTTCTGATTTCTTACGCTGGGAATAATAAGCAATTAGTGCTATGGAGCACCAGGCAATTCACCTGCATATCTGAGGGGGGCTGAGAGGAGGTGCTAAGGGCGGATAAATACTGTAATTTAAATTCAAGTGATTACAGACGTTTTTATATAGCGTCTTTTATACTTTTATTGATGCTTTTTTATTTATGCGGTTATAAAGGGCTTCTACCTTCTCAAAATAATAATGTACTCATGTGCTCCCCTGTGGGTGAATTAGCGAAGTATTGAGTTCCTGATGGGAAGATGCTGGTTTGGGGGTATTTTGTTGTTGTGGATTTTTTTTTTTATTTTTTAAAAAAAGTACACTCCTTACAGTGTGAGGAAACGTGTGTGCAGTGATCCTCTCAAGGTTTCTGTCCATCAGTACTGGCCCTATTCAAAAGCGTAACAATTCTTTAGGATTAGATCCCTAGAGGATTTCACTTCGTCCTAGTCTGCTGCTGCTGTGTGCATGGCTTGAAATTTTCTGCATTTCAGAAAACGATCATAATCCTCGCTAAATGTAAGGGTGAGGGTGTGTGGCTGGGTGGGGAGCCCTTGGGCTGAAGTAGCTGTGAAAATGCTGATACCCCTGTGAGACCTCCTTTGCGCCATCACCTTCAAGGCAAAGGGATTGAATTGCTGCTGGGTTTGATGGATTATTTGGTTATTGATGGATCATTAGTTGTGTCTGCTGGGCATGATTATGGGGTTTTTTTCCTTCTGTGCTTTTGAAGTGCTTTGGTGATTCCTGTGCCTGTGGCAGCAGCAAGCGCGCCCCGAGTTAAAACTCTCCGCTTGGGAGAGAAAATGCAGCACAAGTGCCCGGGCTGCCGAGGGAGAGGAAGAAAGAAGCTTCTGCTGTTTCGACCCGATTAACTCAATAGCTGGTGCACAAAAGGTTTTTCACGTTGGCCGGAGTCGAGGTGCTGGGTACCCGTCGATGTTCCCGATGTGGGTCACAACCAGGTGGGCGTGTGTCCAGCTGGGATGGAGATGGCCTGGATAAACCTCCCTGTTCCTCCTAATCCCTGCTGGGTCTGGGCAGCAGTGGCTCGGTAATACTTGTTTTCTTTCCGCCTTCTCCCCTTCCACCCCCTCCTCATGTGTAATTTGAGCTCTTAGGCCTGGTCTTCTGCTTTGGCAGATTTTTCCAGCTCTTGAATGGAAGAAATTAACTGCTTCATTACTGTTGGGACCAAAAACCGTTTTACTGGTCCTCCTGGCTCTTCCTGCGGACGTGCTCAGAATTACACAAGATAGCCCACGAAGTCCTCAGCTCTGAGCTCCCTCCTGGTTTAACCTTCCTTTTTCATTTGCGTTTCTTTGCCTTTTCATTTAAAAGAAATACAGAAACGCTCCCCCTCAAGATCTGAGTCAGTATTTGGCAAAGAAACTTCTTTAAAATTTATTTTCTGATACTCTCCAAGTATGTATCTTTTCTGATTGTGTCCTGGCTGACTGTAAATCCTCTCTGCTCTGGTCTGGCAGGAAATACTGAACTTCAGTAGGATCCCTGAACTAATGATGGGACTCTACCCATCACAGAAATTCTCAGTCCCTGCTCCTGCTTTCTCAACCTTAATAAACTGCCCAGACAGTGGAAGTGAGGTGATTATACTAAGTGGGAGTTTGTGTGATTTTTGTGTCCTTAAGGTGAGCTGCGATTTATTATTTTGTTTTTTTTTAGATCAGAAAAGTGCAAGATGTCTCTCTCCTTTTCTTTGCCTGCAGATGTTTTAGGAAGCTTTTAATGGAATGAAGCCCAAAACTTTTTCAGTGATTTGTGAAGAACCCCTTTGGACTTGAATTTAACCTCGCTGTCTTCAAATGCTAATTCCCCGGGCAATTTTATACATGAGCACGGTGAAGACAGACCATTGCAGGAGTTCAGTAGTACCCTCTGCCTTGTTACTACCTTAGAAAGAAGGATTCTGTGCTGTTGCTTGAAAGGAATTTCAAACAGCTGAGCATCCCCTCTCTGAAATCCCACCACTTCTCAGCCTCAGCCGCCTCCTTCACTCCTGAAAACTGCAAATAACATCTGTTAAATCATGGAGAAAGAACAACAAAGGCACATGCTGCATTGCAAAATCTTTTTCTGTCGGTGTGTACAGTGGGCTTTTTGTAACCTGGCTTTTTTTTTTAAGTTCCTGCCCGTGAGAGTGGGACTTGCTAAGTCCGAGTGCCAGAAGTGTAAATATTTCATTGTATGTACAGATAATCTTGCTGTGCTCTTGTAGGGCCATTCATGCTGTGCTAAATGATTTCTGAAGAAAGGAAAAACACTTTTTTTGCCCTCAGGTGTTAACTAGCCTTTGTTCAAATCCATGTGTGGTGTGGGTGGTTTTTTTTTTATTTACAATAATGCCTATTGTAATAGTAGCAAGAGGCTTTTGTTTTTAAATGCTATTTTAACAAGCTGTTCTAAGCCCCTCCGCTGAATTTTGAGAAGACCTTAAATGGCAAGGTAGAATGATAGTGTCTGTAAAAATGTTTTGTACCTGATCTGGGAAAGGAAAGGCAGAGATGTCTGTGGGAAAAGCTGGAAGGAAACAGGCAATAGCAGCACCGGTGGGGGGATTCTGAGGTAGGTCAGTGCTGAGAAACTGGGGGGGCCATTGCACACACCACTGACAGCACGAAGGCTCATCTGAGCGAGGAGTCTGGGCAGAGCGGTAAAACCGCTTCAGCCCTGTCTGTCTGGGAGTACACCAGTAACGGCAGTGGTGGTACTGGTTCTCGTGATCACCAGGCAAGTGGTACTCTGAGATTCTTCAGCATCTTGGTCACTTGGGCTTTCTCCTCAGGCACAGGAACAAACCTGGAGCGTTTTACTGGGCTGGTGGAGTCGTTCTGTGCGCAAACACAAGCAAGGACTTTTCTCACCCTCTGCCTGTTACGTGGCAGGTATTGCAAATAAATCCTGGGCGTAATTGCCTTCTTGTGTAGCGCTGTCATTGCCAAGTAAGTGGAGAAGGTTGGAGTATCCTGGAAGACGTGTTTTCACTTGTCATTTGGAGTAGTTACAAGATGTCAATGAACAATCATTGAGGCTAAGAGGTGATTGACTCAAGACAGTTGTTTAAATCCGCGATGGCTTTTACGGGCTGGCTGTGGGATGTGTGCTCAGCTCCAGCCCTGCCAGCCTGGGACCCACATTCTGCCGTGCTTTCTTCAGTACACCCTAGCAAGCTTGTGTGCCTTAACAACTGTGACCCACTGCAGTTGTATTTATTGCAAACAGTTTTACAAGACTCCACCAGTATTTTGAGCTCCACGTGCCAAGAAGGTAGAGTTCAGTAGCCAGAATTCAAGCTGCCAGTCCTCTCAGTCTAGTACACACCAGTATCTTCCACAAGTTTGGCACGTTGCATGTAAGAGTGGATGGAGATGTTTGATGGTGGAGGATCTGAAAGCTCGAAGGAAAACTGGGATCTGTCAGACAAAGCTGAACCAGCCCCCGGGAAAACAGGCGATGCTGCGTTTGCTGTCGGGTCACCGCGCAGCTCGGTCACAGCCGTGTCTGTAGCAGGTGCTGTGGTCGTTCATGGATGTCAGCAGAGGCTGCCTTGATCGTTTCCAGGTACACACGTACTCCTGATCAGGTGATGGTGTTAGATGGTTTTATCTCGCTGTGTAGCTATGTAGAATGGTAGTGCTCTGCCACATGGACCTATTTTTACTCGTAAAGCCAGCGACCTGTGAATGCCCAAACGCACGTGTAACCTTATCATTTATCAAGAAAAATGCATCTTACAAATTATGTGATTCTACATTTCATTGCCTTACCCAGAGACAACAAAGTGCTTTACAACTGACACTGAGTTAGCCTTTAGCACCTGTGGGGAAATTCTCATCTGCATTTACAGAAGAGCAAGATAAGACACAGGTAATTCATAACTGTAAGCAAGAATCTGCTTTTTTTTTCTGGCACGCTCCTTTTCTTTAACCACTAGTTTGTGCTGCATTGATAAGTGACTTTTTCTATCCCTAAACAGCTTAACATGCCTATCAAAAAACACCCAGTGTTTGAGGCTTCAAACTCTGTTATCTTTCCAAGTGTCAGAGGAGGATTTTAAAATAAAATTAAGCTCTGCTTTTAAATGGGTGACGAGCACTCACCCCAGCTGCTAACGTCGTGGGGTCGTGCCAAAAGTCACTTTCTGCTCATGGAGTCCAGTCCTCGCGCTGCTGCCGTCACGCATACGTGTGATAGTTCTCTTTTGGAAAAATCTGTCCTCAAATTTTTGGCTAGCTTTAAGAAAGTATAGAATAAATGGCTGTCTGCTAGAAGGAGCTCAAACACGAAGGCGGTTGGCTAAGTAGGTTTATGCTCTTGTGCGAGCACGAACAATACAGGCTGATGGATACTGGATTGCATTAGCAAGAGCAGAGCCAGCAGGTCGAAGGAAGTGATTGTTTCCTTCTTTTTGGCGCTTGTGAAGCCACATCTGGAGTAGGACATCCAGCTCCCTCCTTTCCCCCGACGCAGACGCTGACACGCCAGAGGGACCCCAGTGGGGGCTGGAGCAGGGGCTGCCCCCGGGACGATGGAGCTGCCTTTGCCAAAGGGGGAAGACGGTGCTGGAGGGGTCCCAGTGCTCTTGTAACCACTCAGCTGGTGCCCAGAGAGACTCTTCTGAGAGTGCACAGCACACGGAGAAGCGACACTTCCCCGGCTTTGCCTTGCTGCAAGTTATACATGTAAGAGAATAAAAAGCATTTCACGCTGCCCGGCAGACTTGGTTCAAGTTTAACTGCCAAAAGCCTCGAACAACCCGATCCAGTCCTCTGAGCAGGAGGTTGAGCTGGACACTGCCTGAGTCTGCTCCCAACCAAAAATGTTTTGCCATCCTGCGACTGAGGGCCTGAGCTGAAGGTTGCATCCAGTCACTGTCGTCCAAAAGTCTGCACGCTTTTCACGGCTGATTTTCTTCCAGGTTGTGTATATGACAGATGAACGTGAAAGGGATTAATAGATGTCAGCCGTAAGTGTAGCAGAGTTTGTGTGACACTACCAATATGGCTTTTATTTCTGTATCACCAGTTAATTTCATGGCATGAGGGAAAGGCAGAGGGTATTTGCTCAAAGTATTTAAAGCCTAGTTTGCCATGGCACAAAAGAGGAAATGTTGAAGGATGACGTTTGTTGCAGAGGGACCACACAAGCTTGTCTGCGTGGCAACATAAAGGGAATTAATTTGTTTATCTATGGAGGAAGTTATCCCGGGATAGCTCTTTGTGTTTTAACTCCCCGAGTGGATGCCTTTCTCCTACAGCGAGCTTCTTCCGCAAGCGGGTTAATTTAATTTGAGATGAGGCTTTCTTCTTCTGGAATAAGAACCCCGGGAGTTCATCAGGAATGTAATCCGCATTAATTCTGCTGGCACCCGCTGTATGAACCTTAATTGTAATGGCTGGGTGGTGTTCATGGGGGGCAGCCTTTGTACTGCCAGGGGAATGTTACGGGGATTCCGCATTCCTGCAGCTGCAGTTGGAGAAGTTGGGACAGGGATTCTCCTCCCCTGGAAAAGAAGTTGCGTGTGAGGTGCCTGGTCTGCTCTTAAAATGTTACTTCAGCCCAGTTGCCTAAACATGACGCTGGGCCTAAACACGTGATGGTGAAGCTCCTCCTGTGATCTACATAACCTTTCTCCTTCAAATCAAATTTTAACTCCTCTTTTTTTGTTTGTTTGTTTGTTTTGGATTTTTTTTTAAATTTTATTTGATTGAATGTGTTTTCTCGTGGTGGAGCTCTGCCCAGGTTCCCTGTTGCAGCCTCTCCTCAAGTCAGGTGGGCAGGGAGCAAAGCAAACAGGTGTTGGTTTGTCTGGAAACTCTCGTTCTTCTGTCAAACAGAAATCCCTTTCCAGCAGCAGAGGGAGGAAGGGAGAGCGTGGGCAGAACTACATCTCTAATGCACATGCAGGCTGCCGTGGGTGGGCAATGGGATCTGTAGCCTCGTCTCTTCTCCGGACTGTCGAAGCTGAGGAAGCGTTTAGGTTCTGTCACTGTTTCCCGGTTTATTAAATGGGAATATTCATGTTTGTTTATTCTGAGAAAAAAGCATGAAAGCACATTGAACATCGTCCCGTCCTTTCTGTGATTATTTCTCTGCCAGAAGTGATGTGACTTGTGGCATTAAAAGAAACCCAAATGCTGTTACTGCAGTTCAGTATGAGTTGAGAGACCAAGGAATTCTTTCCAAGTTGTCTTTCACGTGTACACCCCAAGCACCGGAAGACTGAGGTGAAGTAATGCTGTAATACAACGTTTAAAAAGTCCGAGCACTGTTTGGTGTTTCGGAGGCATGGTCCTCAGATGCTGGAAGCACGCAGAGTTTCTCTGAAAGTATTCAACGTTTGAAGACGTTGGAGGGCAAAATTGCTCTAGCTAGTCAGTAACCTTGCCAAAATACACTGTCAGATGTGGCGGGAAGTTTTCAGTGACAAAAATGAAGAGTTGCTGCTTTGATGATGCTGTGTGTGATCCCCGAGCGCTCGACCCGTTGGAGTTGGTGACAGGGTCGGCTTCCGCAGCCTCTCTGGTTCGCACCCTGACAAACTCTGCGCCTTTGAGCACCTCTTGCTCCAAGCAGCCAAAACACCCCAAGGTTTGGGAAATGAATGAGGATTTTTGAGTGGAAAAAAATGCAATTGTACATGTACCAAATTTGCTAGCTCCTGTATATATGTAAATATCATCTTCTTATATATTATAATATATATACATGTATATACATATATATGTATACACATACAGAATATAACTGCATATAATAAAAGCGATGGTTGTTTTAAAAAGGAGACACACAGTAATGCTAGAAAGTAATCTGTAAGAAAATGCAAAACTGGAGAGCAGTTTGCTGATGTTGTTTGCTTGAGAAACCTGGAAGGCAAAGGCACAGATTGCAGGGGGAAGGAACAGGAGGCAGCGGGAGAGTGAAAACTTCTGGCCCCGTGTGCAGGAGGAGCATGGCCCTAATTCTCGCAGGGACGCTAAGGAAGGGAAGGACCTTGGGAAGGTCCCTGTGCTGGGGCAGGAACGGCACAGCTCTCCGTCTGCTCCCCCAGTTCCGAGGCGCAGTTCCCTCAACGCGCCTGCGATGAGCCGCTGCTATGACTTTGCCCGTTGCCTCCGATCCCCTCCGTCCGATGCGCCGAAAGCGGCGCCGCTCATCCCTCCTCCCACCTTTCTCCCCTTCAAGGGAGGGCTCTCCCGGGGTTGGGAAAAACTTGTTGATTTCTTCGATTTATTTATGTATTTTTACCCTGGCCTTGGGAGCAGGAGGCGAGGCGGGGTGCAGGCAGGAGGAGGGTTAAGGAGCGAGGGCGTTGCTCGCCGCCTGATGTCATGGAGGAAGGCAGCGGCTGAAGGGGCCCTTTGTTGGCAGCCCAGCCCGGCCGCCCTGCCTGCACCCAGCGCCCGCGGCGTGCGGGCACCCGCCGCTCACTG
Organism: Trogon surrucura; assembly: GCA_020746105.1. Lineage (NCBI taxonomy): Eukaryota > Metazoa > Chordata > Aves > Trogoniformes > Trogonidae > Trogon > Trogon surrucura. Next base: position 6,800,344 of record CM036636.1, read on the forward strand.
CCCGCCTTGGGTGGCTTTCCCTCCGCTTCGTTCGTATTTTCCTCTTTCTTTTGAATTCCTTCTTTTTTAGCTCCCCCTCCGCCCCTCCTTTCTCCCGCCAAAAGAGTTGGGAAGGAGGGAAGATGGCTGGAGTTAACTCCCCGGGAGAGGGGATGCGGGGCCCCAGGATTTTCCGCCTCTCGGGCTCGCCCTTGTAATGGTTTTTCGGAGCGCTGGATTTCTCAGGCTTTCCCTGGATGTTTTGTTGTAGGACTTTCCCTGGATATTTCGTTTTAGACTCTTCGCTGGATGTTTTGTTCTGGACTCGATGATCTCAGAGCTCTTTTCCCAGCCTCAACAATTCTGTGATTCTGGATATTTTGGTTTAGACTCCTACCGGATTTATTTTTTTTTTTACACTCTTTTAGGTTTTTAGACTTTTACCGGATAATTCAACAGCGCGAGAAGAAGCTGAGAGGGGAAGGGGCGGAGGGGGGGGCCGGAAGGGAAACAAGACAAGCTGAAGCCAAACTCTAACAAATGAAAATGTTGGAGATTTGCTTGAAATTGGTGGGTTGCAAATCGAAGAAAGGGCTTTCCTCCTCCTCCAGCTGCTACCTGGAAGGTGAGTACCTAAGGGGGACATGGGGACAGGCCGTGTCCCCCCCAACCCTCCGGGAGACCAGACGCCGGAGCTCCGGCGTCTGGTCTCCCGGAGGGTTGGGGGGGGACACGGCTCAAAGCCCACCACAAAGTTTTATCCCTTGCTCACAAGTTGGGGGCCAGGCTCGGGGAGGTGTTTCGGTCGTGACCAGCTTCAGGCTGGGTTTTCACGTCCGGGGGAGATGGAACCGAGGGGTTTACGCGGCATCCAGCCCCCCCAGGTGACTTTCATTAGCCGCACTCTACAAAGGGAGCGCGGCTCTACCATTTATGGTTGTAAAATGTCAAGTGATCGTAGTGCCGAGCCCATAAACAAAGCCGTATCTCCAGGCCTCAGCTTTATTTTTATTTTGGATGTCAGAGGAGAACGGTGAAACGAAGTCTGGGCTCAAGAAAATTTAGATGAGTCCAGCAGTAAAATATTTTCAGCGTGCGTCAGTACATAATCTTGTAGTTCCTCTTGGTTATCCCCCTGTAAGTTTGCTTTCCACAGTGAATTTAAGTGAATTTTCTCGCGTGTTTACTTCTAAAAGGTGGGTTTTTTGGGGGTCACACCCATGGTTATGTTAAACAGACGGACCCGACTAGTTCAGACTAAAAGCCTGGCTGACAGAGACACCTTGCCAGACTGGGGGACTTTGGGCTGAGGTCTTGCTTGGCGTGACCTCGAGCGAGTTCTTCGCCCCAGCAGGGCCTCACCCCCCCAGGAGCAGCGTTACGAGTCGCCCCCGGCCCCTTCGCCGCGTGAGCGGGGCCGTGTCCGTCCTGCCCCGGTGGTCCGGGCCTCTTCAACTTCTTTTGTGTTGCTGGATGTTGCTTCAGTAAAAATAATCCGCCTGCCAGGAGGACCGTGCTAACTCATCAAATCAGAGGCACGAAAGGCAGCAGCTGATTTCCCGGGGCCTATCGCGAGTCGCTGTTGCTCAGCTCTCGAATATTCAGTGGAGAGATGGTCCTCGGAAATTCATAGGTTGGGAATCTCCAAAGCTACACATGGCTTCTCGTGGCAAGCCCGTTCGGAGAAATTTCGGATATTTATCAGATGCGTTTCATGGCTCTGAAGAATTTTCTGTTGTGTAAGATCGAAGAACAGTTTCCAGAGGACTTTATTTATTTATTTAAAGTTTCAGGAACCTAACGGTGGGCGGACGCGTACGAATAATTTTGATCTTTCCCATGCGACTGAGCTCTTTGGTGATCTTTTAGGTCTTTGCCAAGGGGAAGTCATGTTTGACCAACCTGATAGCCTTTTACGAAGACATAACTAGGTGGATGGATGGTGGCCATGCAGTGGACGTGGTCTACCTGGACATCAGCAAGGCCTTTGACACCGTCTCCCACAGCATCCTCATAGGTAAACTGAGGAAGTGTGGTCTGGATGACCAAGTAGTGAGGTGGGTCGAGAACTGGTTGAAGGGAAGAAGCCAGAGGGTTGTGGTCAATGGGGCCGAGTCTGGCTGGATGCCTGTGTCTAGTGGGGTCCCTCAGGGGTCAGTGCTTGGGCCGGTGCTGTTTAATATATTCATCAACGATCTGGATGAGGGATTAGAGAATGTTGTCAGCAAGTTTGCTGATGATACGAAGTTGGGGGGAGTGGTTGACACACCAGAAGGCTGTGCAGCCATTCAGAGAGACCTGGACAGGCTGGAGGGCTGGGCGGGGAGAAATCTGATGAAGTTTAATAAGGGCAAGTGTAGAGTTTTGCACTTGGGAAAAAATAACCCCATGTGCCAATATAGGTTGGGGACTGCCCTGCTGGAGAGCAGTGCAGGGGAAAGGGACCTGGGGGTTCTAGTGGACAGCAGGATGACCATGAGCCAGCAGTGTGCCCTCGTGGCCAAGAAGGCCAATGGCATCCTGGGGTGTATTAGAAGGGGAGTAGCAAGTAGGTCAAGAGAGGTCCTCCTGCCCCTCTACTCTGCCCTGGTGAGGCCGCATCTGGAATATTGTGTCCAGTTCTGGGCCCCTCAGTTCAAGAAGGACAGGGAGCTGCTTGAGAGAGTCCAGCGTAGAGCCACAAAGATGGTGAAGGGAGTGGAGCATCTCCCTTATGAGGAAAGGCTGAAGGAGCTGGATCTCTTTAGCTTGGAGAAGAGGAGGCTGAGGGGTGACCTCATCAATGTTTATAAATATGTCAAGGGGGAATGTCAGGAGGATGGAGCCAGGCTCTTTTCAGCGGCGTCCACTGACAGGACAAGGGGCAATGGGTGGAAGCTGGAACACAGGAGGTTCCAGAAAAATATGAGGAAAAACTTTTTCACTGTGAGGGTGACTGAGCACTGGAACAGGCTGCCTAGGGAAGTTGTGGAATCTCCATCTCTTGAGACATTCAAAACCCGCCTGGACGCGTTCCTGTGCGCTCTAGTGTAGGTGATCCTGCTCTGGCAGGGGGGTTGGACTAGATGATCTTTGAGGTCCCTTCCAACCTTTAACATTCTGTGATTCTGTGATTCTGTGATTATAAAACCTCTCTGTGTGTCCCCTGCCTCGGGTGAGGCTCAGGCAGGGCCGGGCTGGTGCCGAGGAGCTGCTCGTTGCCCTGCTTGGCCTCTCCTCTCTGTGCTCCTGGATCTTTCAACGCAGCCCGGGGAGAACAGGCAGCGCATCTGGGGCCTCTCTTCCCTGCAGAACTGAATGCTGAGGGATGATGTTACAAGGGTGTTATCCTGCCTGTTTCTGAGACTTTTCTCTTTTGTGTGTGTCACAACCACTCCCCCCTCCCCAATTTGCAGTTGCATGATCGGAGTAGAGCGTAGTTTGTCTTGCGCCATAAAGGTGGTATCGAGTTGGGAACACGGTCATTGACACAACAGATACTGGTGGTATTTCCACCTTCTGCCTCTCCGAGGCTCTGGCTGCATATTTAGTTTTTATGATGGGATGGGAAATGAGCGTTGAAACTTTTGAGCGGTCTTCTGTCAAAACGGCTCAGGGTTATTCCTCAGCTCAGTGTGGGGCAAAACCAAAGCCACCGTCCAGGTGGGACGTTAAAGGTGAACAATGGTGGCAACTGCGACCCTAATGCCGGGAGAGCTGGACCCACCATCGTTGACTGTGGAGAGCAGGGCGAGAAGTGAGATTCTATACTCATGTGGGGAGAAAAAAAAGTTTAAAGAGAGTAGGATTTTCTGTTATCCCTTTCCTAAAGCTGAAGGTCCCCATGTGGTATCCCCAGGCAGCTTTTTCTTACTGGAGTTCGTGTGAGGTTGCAAGTGTTGAGGACTCTTCAAAAGAGCGGTGGTGGCTTGCCCCAGACCCCAGCACCAGGGGCACAAGTGAAAACTGGTTGGTTGCGTTATCCGAAGGAAGACAACAAGTTTTTACACATGGATTTGTTAACTTTGATAGAAACTACTGAAGCTTGGCGGATCGTGAGAAGGGGCTGGGCTTGTGTCAGAAACCAGGGACCCGTGACATGGGGCGCCTGTGAGCGGCGTGCGATGGCCAGTCCCATCCCACGGGTGGGCTCACGGCCTCGCTGAAGCTTCTGAAAGGATTAAGGAGATGATGGTGGTGTCACTGGAGGGTTTAACTCTGCTCTTGTTATCTTACTTGTATGGGAAGCTGTGGAGGACGTGAGGGGAAAGCTGAACTTTTCTTCAGCAGACTGTGAAACCTTACCCGTGGCTGTGCAGAGGGTGAACAGTCCAGCAGTGGCACCGAAAGGCAGCTGCAGCCAGGAGGGTGGGTTAAACTTTACCGGAGTTTTCATGTGTTAACCCAACACTGGTGTGTTTTTGTTGAGACTGTAAAAAAATCAAATCTCTCTGTTGTTTTTTGTCAAACACATCTCTTGAATATATTATGTTGAGCTTGATAAGGCTGATATAGAGCCCAGCCTTTGTGTAGGTGTACGTGTCCTTTATTAAGGAATCAGAAATGTTGTGGTTTGGGTTTTTTTTGTCATGGTGGTCCTCTTCTGAAATGCTTTTATGCTCTGCTAGTTTGCAGGAATGAGGATTGTTTGTAGAGTTCCCTGGGGGGTGTGGAGGGGTGGCAGGTGCTGCCTCCCCTCGCTGGGCGCTCGCCGAGGAGGTTGAGACCTTTTCTTGACTTGATCAGAAATAAGTTTACACTGGTTCTAACAATTACCCACATGTCTGAGCTAACCATTTTTTCCCCCTCCTTTCTATTGCCACTAGTAAATATTACTTTAAAACGTGAGAGCTCGGAATTTCTGTCATCTGCTTTCTCCTTTCTGCCCTTGCCAGGCTGAATAGTTCCTCACCCACTTCACACCAAGAAAGGGTAAAGATTAGAAGGGAAGAGGCACAGCCAGTACTGCTGCCAATCTGATCTGGGAAAGAGAACGTGTCCATGTCCCAAATAGGGGCTGAAATAGTCTTGCTGCCTTTTTGGGCTTGCTCTACCACTGCAAGGCAGGAGCCTTGTTTAAAAATCCATCAGTGTTCTCTGTAAAGTTTAGAAACTGTTATGGGGAACACTAGTAAAGGCCTTTATTTTATAACTGAAGTGATTTCTGTCCTGCCAGCTGTCAGATTGTCTCTTTTTGTGTGTGTTTTTTGGTTTAGTTGTTTTATTATTTTTTTTTTTTTAGCGTGTCTTGTTACAGCTGGAGTAGACAAGCCTGGGGAGGAGCCTTTGCCCCATTCCTGGAGAGTTTTTCTGTTTATGCAGTTGGGCACGGATGGAGCCAGACCCAAATCTGTGATGCCAGCCCCTTGTCCTGCCCCGGGGTCACTGGGATGTCACTGGCAGGTCTTTGGGCAGGTGATGTTGCAGCCTCCAAGCAAAGAGCCTTCTGTTTGTTCCCTCTCTTCCTCAGCTATTTTCTGCTCCTTACCTTTTGGCCTCTCACCTACCATCACTCGGTAGAGTTCTTCCTTTTAAATACGTTTCTGGCTTTATAGTGGCTTGCTAGTTATATGCTTGTTCCAGAAGTTCTCGCCTGCCCTGCTTATTAAAAAATCCGGCTGATGGTGCTTGCTACCATTTCCCGTGGGCTGTGGTGTGAGGAAAGGATTATCACTTCACAGGAAAAGCTGTAACTGTCTTCAGACCTAAAACTGATCGTCCGTAGACGTACTAGTCCTTCCCTGAGCAGTCTGGGGCTGCTTAGTAAAACAGGGAAATACAACAGCAAATCTCAAGTGATTCTGGCTTGACCCTCTCCCTCCCTAGGCCTCAGAAATGGGCAAAATCCGCTGCTTCTGCACCCTTAGTAAAGAAAACAAAACAAAAATTGTAACGGTAAAGTTTTCAGAAATACGCAAGTGTTGCTGAGGTTCACTTGGATCTGGTCACTCTTTCCCCTTCCTCTCCCAGAGGTTGTCACTTGAGGTCAGGCAGCAACTTAGGAGCAGTTTTGGGAATAAAATCCAAATTTCTGCCATACCTGCTATTTCGCTCCATGCATCTACAACTGTGATTGGCTGGCTGGAGAAAAATTGTATTTACCATGTCACTAAGGGATTATAGATGTTATAAAATCAGTGAATGAACTCGAGTGGAACTTGCAGGCTAATGTAAGAGTGAACTTTGAAAAAATAACCCACCCAAACCACAACCGAACAAACCAACCAACCAAACACCAGCAACAACAAAAGCCCCGAGTTGACAAAATCATCTCTTGGAGGAGTAGGAGAAGCCACATCGCTGGGGTGAAACACTGCGATAAAACCCTGCAGCTGACTGGGGGGGCCTGCTTGTGCACGGGCAGCGCAGCCGGAGCTATGGGTGGCCTCGTTCTCTCCTGTTTCCAGTCAGCAGCCGCGGTTTCCAGTATTCCCAGGGCTGGAGGCTGCTGGTGGCCGTGTGAGGAGGAGCAGCACAGCCAAGGCTGGGGACGAAGGCGCCTCGCTGGAGGTGGAGAGAGGGGGGCACAGCTGGGGAGACGGGCCCGGCACAGGGACAGTGGGTCTTGTTGAGAGAAGTTGGATCTATTTTTGCGCTTCTTCATCTCTGTGTAGGAATAGACAATATTTAAATTAAATTAAATCATTTGTCCTCATGCTGTCTGTGAGAACGTGGGCTTTCCAAACATCAGCTGAGAGGACAAGCGACGGTGACAGCCTTGGTTGCAGAAGGCTCTATGGCCTGTGCTGCTGAGTGTGATCTCACTAATAAAATGTGAAACCTTCCTGCTTTTCGGACAAATCTGGTTTACAGATCATTGCTATTTTTCTACATCCATATTCCATCAGGCATAGGGAGCCCTTGAGGGCCACTAAGGAAATACTGGGACAGGGAGGCAGCTGCTCCAGCATATGTGCTCCGAGTCGGGAACATTGAGATGTATTAAATCTGCAGAACTGTTCTGCCATTTATCACAGTTTCTTCTGGGGTGGAGGGGAACGTCGGGAAAGGAGAAGCTTGAGACAGCACGTGCTGTACCTCCGGAGAGATTACTAGATGTGTTCTGCTCCCCCTCGCTCTTGAAACCTTGTGGAAAAAAAATGCCAGCACAGTTTGTAAGACCACAGGATGTTTGTTTTGTAGGGAGACAGGAGGTCTCTTCCTTCCCTCGGGACCGTGGAGGAGCCGAGTAATTCTGTGCTTCTGCCTGTTTTCCAACCCTTCCCTTAAATTACTAAGGAAATTGGCTTGTGTTGGTCTAGAATTGTTCATATCTGAGAACTTCTTACACAGTCCCTAACAGTGATTCACAATTTCGCATAAACAGTCATTAGCAATAGATAGTTGTGCTTATGAAACCTTTTAGTGTGCAAACATAAATATCTCCTGGTAAAAACTTAATTTAAGGGGTGAAATGAAGACATTCTTACGGCTAACGCCTCAAAATAAAAGCTGCCGTGTCTTATTTCGAAGTCTGCTCAGCTTTAATTAGGAGTTGTCATTTAGTTGGTGTTAGTGGAGAGCTGAATCACAGCCTTGCCTCGGGACTCCTCCCGGGATCCAGGTGTCATCTGGAGCACGGTGTGATCAGAGTAATAAATGACAGTGTTGCCGGGACACAGCAGAAGACAAAGTGGCTGTGTGGAAAGAGTCACAGCGCGGAGATAACAGCTGGAATTGCGCTCGCTTCCCGCCCCACGGCCGTGCCAGCGTACCCTCCTGTAGGTGCAGCGGCCGGGCTGATTTATTAGGTGGGATCTGGCCCATTGAAGAGCTCAGCGGTGCCGTAAAATTGTAGTTAAAACCACAAGCAGGAGGCGAAGAAGCTGCAGCGTGTTGAAAAAGACCCTCACCACGTATGAAGAGCGATGTCTAATTCCTGCTCGGAAGGACTGTTAATGTCTGGGCAAATTTACTGGAGAATAGCTCAGAGGGATGGATGCTGCTGACAGCCGGCTCTGCGTGGCTCCCAGATGGACATGTCCTGTCTGCTCCTCTCGCTTCACGGATTCATGTCCTGCATCTGCTGACAGCCTCCTCTTGGGGCCCAGACCTTTAACAGTGTGTTTTGTCACGGTCTATCAAGCTTCTGCTACGCTCGGGTCACCACAACTCGGCTCTTTTCCTTCACGTTCTTCTCCGTGTTGGCTCAGGGCCTCGTCCTCCCTTTCTTGCTGCCCTTTGAGCTTCATTCAGTCGCTGCCGTCCCCCACCCCCAGTTTTTACCGTGAAATTCCTACCATCAGGAAACACCAGCCCCACTCTGGGAGCTGGGTCTTGCACCTCTCCTGCACGGCGGTGTTCGCACACGGCGCGCGGCTCCCTTGGGGTGCAGGGGCTGAGCTGGGGGGGGTCAGCTTGGAGGGTACAGAGGATACGAGCCCATCTGCGCGTAGCATCCTGTGTGCTCGCTGGGGGACTGGGGTGGTTTTCCAGCTTAGCAAATTCCCATATGTTTGTTTAACTGCCGGTCTTCAGGTCTGCAGTTGCCACTGAGTCAGTGCCTGTCGGAACACCGTCGAGCAAAACCAGCCTTCCCTGATTTTCTCACCGCAGCTCGTAGGTGTTTTTTGGTGTTTGACACGGTGTTGTCTCACGCTCTGAATGGGAGCTCATACCTTGGCGGCCGTGCGCAATGAGTCAGTCCCAGCACCGCGGCGGCCTGGGCACGCAGGAGGGATTCTCGCGAAGCGCTTGGCCTCCCTCCCGCAACCCCATCCGTGGCCGAGCGTGAGCCGTCCTTCCCTGGGCTGCGATCGCGCTGGGCTTGGAGGAGAGCCTGCCTTGGATTTCCTGCCTTCCTGTCGAATCAGCCCCCCGTGGGGAAGGCGTTTTCCTTCCTAGCGGAGGTTACGGTCCATCCCGCCGTGCAGCATGGGCTGCTTTGTACCGTTTTGGGGGGAGAGCACCACGGCATCGCTCCTCGCCGAGGTGATGTATCTGCTACGTGCAGCTTTCTGCTGTGTGTCTGTTCCAGGTGTTTACTGACGGTGTAACTCCTTGGAGTATCTCCAGTCACTGCAGTGCCCTGTGTTTGATAAGGGAGCTTAATGGGCTTGACAGGATCAAAGCGTTTTCATGGTAAAATGATTATAGCTTAATTTTCTGAAAGTGGATTTTCTGTTCCTTTTCTCATTGTGCCTCTTGAAGCAAACCCGGGCTATTAAAATGTATTCTCCTGCAGGAAACGGGAGGGGGGAGTGGGGATGTCAAGGTGCTTTAAAAAACCACCCAACATACCACCACCTTTCCTGACTGTGGAATTGTTTAAAAAGCAGAATTACTTGACTTCTCTGATTAACTGTAAAAAACACATCTCCCTGCAGAGATGGTTTGGCTGGCCAAACAGGCCCAACAGTGTGCATGCTTACTGCTTCGCTCTCTGCCCATATCTATGGTACTACCTTCTCCAAAGAATACCATAGTACTTGTATTCTTAAATCATCACGCAGAGAGCCCTTACTGGAGCTCATCTGACCAACACATGGTGGACGCCACATTGTTTGTGGGTAGATTGTGGCACTTTCACCACCAAATCTTAAAAAATAATGGGGTTTGATGTTATTTGTAGGGTTGGGGGTTTTTTTGTTGATTTGAGGTTTGGATTTTTTTAGCATTTCTCCGTTGGGAAATGTGTTCTTGACCTGTACCAATCCACACTTGGCTTTTTTAGATTTTTTGGTGTCGATCCTATCAGTTCGTCACTGGATGACTGGTGCAGCTTCTAGTGCGTTTCCAGACCAAACAAGCAATCCTGGTAAAAGCACCTTCTGCAGGAACGCTGGCCCGGGTGACCTGATAATGTAGAAGACACTTGGTCTGGGATTTCTCGCTCCAAAGCCTTGCTGTGCTTGCTGTGCAGAAGTGGGGCTCTGCAGCGGGTGGGAGGAGCAGGCGGGGGCCAGCGCGGAGTATTGAAGAGGAATTCTGCGGCGCGAGGAGCTGGGTTTCCTGTCCCTATGTCCGCGCCGACGCGATGGGTTGTGTGCAGTGTTGTGACCTTGCCCGATGAACTCATCCAGGCAGAAAGTAACCCTTCAAAAAAGAAGATTTTTCACCACTTACTGTCCTGGGTTTGTGCCAGCACGGGGGGTGGCACGTTAGAGTGAGAGGGCAACAATGACCTGGAGCATCACTGCCCCAAACTCTCCGATCTCGGTCTGGAGGGGAGGGTTCGCGGGGATGACTGGAGTAAAATTTCCTGGTGTACATATACTGGCCTGATAATGAACATCATATGCCTCAAGCTGCCGTGTGCAAAAAACTTTGGCTGCTGGTTTTTACTCACCTGTTAAGCTCAGTTTTTAGGAATCTCTTTGTCTGGAAGTCTCAGCGTTCCTAAAAACGTAGCAAGCTCGTTGTGCAAAGTGTGCTCGCTGCTGCACTCTGGTTATAACAGCAGCGGGCAGGAAAGAGGGCAACAGAAAGGGCACAGCCTTGTACTTGAAGCAGAGAAATGATTAAAAAATACTGTGAAGAGCAGAAGTACATATCTCATTCTTAAATACCGTGTCTTATAAATCTTGCCCTACCTGGCACTCTGCGCTGCACGTTCTGGCAGTTTCATTTGTAGGATAATTAAGGGATTTATCTTTTAAAGGTCTTGGGTTTGTTTTCAGATCTAACCATTCCAGCAGTTTGGCACGAGCCAAAGGATTTATAAGCAGCAAACAGCCTACGTGAGCAGCATTTACGGGAGAGAAGGGAGGGAGGGAGAGGGGCTTCGCCTCCCCCGCGTGCTCTGGTAGGTCATTGGGGGCTTGGGGACAGCTCTGGGACGAGATGTCCTGCCTATGTGGCAGGAGGTGTGCATTAAAGAGCTGTCCGTATCTGTCCTCTGACACATGAGGAGCACACATGTCAAGAAGCAATGCAAATCAGAAAATCAGAGTGCGTGGCTTAACCAGATGGCTTTTATCAGCAAAAATGAACCTGCTTTTTCCTCTCTCTCTCTCTCTTCCTCCTCCAGAAGCCCTTCAGAGACCGGTAGTGTCAGACTTTGAACCCCAGGGTCTGAGCGAAGCAGCTCGCTGGAACTCCAAGGAAAACCTTCTGTCCTGTCCTAGTGAGAATGACCCCCATCTCTTTGTTGCACTGTATGATTTTGTGGCGAGCGGGGACAACACTCTCAGCATAACTAAAGGTAAGGTAGCTGGGCAGAATGGGACTGTGTGAGACGGCACAGAAAGAAGAAGTCGCTGTGGAATAACTAAGTTATACACTAAACCCTATGGAATTTTTTTTCAGTGTGGGAATTCTTCTTAAACAAATACAAATATTTCACAAAGTCATAACCTTTTAAAAAGTTAAAGCTGTCTGTAGTTTTTGCATCGGGCAAGAAAATGTTTGCCAAAGCTAAGGTCACCATTAGGAGCAAGAATTTGAACTAAGAAATTTAAACTGAGCTGATTTTAGAGACTGGCCTCTATCAGCTCTCTGAAACACAGCCCCTCTGTGAAAAATGACTGTGCAGATCAAGTGTTTTCTTGCCCAGTCCTTCTGTTCCTTATGTGTGCTCCAAGTCCCATCTGCTTACCTTGCTAATTGAAATTATTCTTTTGGTTATTGTTTATCCACTCCTGTTCTCTCCTAGCCCCATCAATCCAACTCAGCTCAAATGAAATTTGCTGGATTCGTTTTGTAAAGCTCGAGCAGTATTAAAGCCTGACAAGCTCCTCAAGTGTGCGTGTGACTTCATTTGGCTCTGAGGGGTCCACTCAAGCCTAAAGAAACACGCACGCTCCCTGCTCAATCCGATGTCTATCCTTACGTGAGGGTATTTAATGATCTGTTAGCCAGAAAGAATCTATCTTTGTCCTCGGCTCCCTGGTTTGCCTTGTCTCAAATACGTTTTCTTCTTGCGCTAAGGTGAAAAGCTCCGCGTGCTGGGCTACAACCATAACGGGGAATGGTGCGAGGCCCAGACGAAGAACGGCCAAGGCTGGGTACCCAGCAACTACATCACCCCCGTGAATAGTTTGGAGAAACATTCCTGGTATCACGGACCGGTGTCACGTAACGCTGCCGAGTACCTTCTGAGCAGCGGTATCAACGGCAGCTTTCTTGTGCGAGAGAGCGAGAGCAGCCCGGGACAGAGATCTATTTCGCTGCGATACGAGGGGAGGGTGTACCACTACAGGATAAACACTGCGTCTGACGGAAAGGTGAGGCTGCACGCTGTCCACACCGGGGAAAAAAGACCTCACCACTGTGCTTTGTGCACTGACCGCACAAGGAGTAGCAACTGAATTAAGCAATTCTGAACCCTGATCACACTGTAGATCATCTGCAGTTACAGAAAATCGTAAGCACGGGTGTGACAAAACAGTTTAGCAAACTGTTTAGCAAACTCCTTTAGCAAACTTGTGGGGAGGTATTACGCGGCTCAGCAGCAAAACATTTCAAGTTAGGAGGTACTAGAGTTGCATCAGAGCTGACTGTGACAGATATTAATAATAAGAGGTTCTGAGGAGGAATTCCTTTTCCATATGTTCAAAAGATAATCTCTTTGACTGCCAAATTAGAAAAGCCAGCACTCATTGCTAATAAGCCTGTAAATACTAGGACCAGAATGCTTCCTGAGCTATTCTGCAGTGTTTTTAACTACTGTTTTGATTTCTCTACAGTATTTCAGCGTGATCGTTGGAGACGGGTAGGCACTTTCACTTTTATATGGGCCCTGCCTCTAGTTTCTTGATTTTTTCCCCTAGCTCGTTGTGTGCTGTGTAGCAGTGTTGCAATGCCGTGCTTTGTGGATGCTGCAGAGAAATGTTAGCATAAAGGCATAGTTTTCTGCAGAGTTTTGTTTGAGTTTGATGGAAACATTTCTGCTGGCATTGAATTTTGGAAAATCTTGGGGTTTTAACTAATGTATTTTAAGCAGTGTCTCTTTAGATCCCGTGCAGAAGTTGTGGTGTGGGTCTGGAGCATGGCTACTGAGGCTCTTCTTGCCAGCATCTAGCAGATGACAGATTCTGTGCCAATAAAGTACTTCAAAAGAAAAAAAAATTTAAAAAATCAAGTAGAGTAGTGGCCCACCGTGCTCAATTTTTCTTTGTCCTGTGAGACCTTTATTCTTCTTACGGCGATGTTGACAGTAAAGTCTTTAGTATGAAAATACAGGGAACAAGTACGTGGTGTTTCCTACTTATTACTCATCACTCTAAAACCTTTAATAAGGTAAACAGACATTATTCAATGCTAAAATACTTTTTGTCTGCTTTAGCAAACAGATTGTAATTGAGACAATCCTGACCCTGTTATTTAAGGCAACGTATTTCCAAGTTACGGCACTTTGATTCTTCCTTTTTCTCCTCCCATGCAGACACACTCTGTGGTCAAAATGGGCACTGTGAAAGGCTGACGGGCAGCGTTCTCGCAGGGCTACACGGCACCCTGGAGTATTATTCCCTCTGCTGTCTCTGCAGTCGATACTCCTTCAACTCACATCGATGCTGGCAGATGAGCAATGTTCATACGTGAACATTTTGAACCCGGGCCCCCTTCAGATGGTGTAAATAAGCATGTGTCCATGATGCAATAGCACGTGTTCCCCATTCGAGCTGTAACAGGGTTTGGCACATGAAGGCTTTCATCCCAGCAGAGCTGTTTTGATCCCAAAAAATAGTTCTGCAGAGCTTCAGTAATCCGGTCAGGCCTGCATTAGCCAGGTTAACCATTTGTTTTCCACAGAGTTGCTTGAACTGGTGTTTTTGAGGAAAGGTGCGGGTCAGCACGACTCACTAAAGCGGATCTGCAGGTGATGGTGGTTGGAAGTACGAAATTGAGAAGCGGCAGCAACCCGGAGCCACAGCTCCTGGGCTTTGGCTGTTCGTGCAGGGTCAAGCGAAGAGGTGGCCACAGTCCTCCTCCCCGTTGCCGTGCCAGGGGCCGGTGTTCCTGCGGACGGAGCGGTTTGCCACGCCCGTGCGTGAGGCGCTGCAGTTTGCAGCCTGGTTTGTTAAATCGATTTCAATTTGCGTTAATGAGCCGGGCAGGGAATTGCGACAGCCTGGCGGCAGACGTGCTGCCGGGCTGGGGGATCCGCGCTCTTCCAGCACCCCGTTCCCAGCTGCAAAAGCTGAGGAGCTAGGAAGAAAACCAGAAAACCAGCCTAATATCCTTACTTTTCCCTCTGCGAAGCGGAGACTGCTGGAGCAGGTTCCCTGCTCTGAGCTGCTTGTGTCGCACTCAATTACCCGCTTCAGAGCGGAACACGGCTCTGCCAAAGGAAAGCTCTTACCTTCAACTCCCTGAGCACCTGGGGCCTTCCCAGCCTGCTGTATCGTTAGTCAGCTTGTCCGGGGAGTTTAATATCTGCAAGTGCTGTGGTGAGGATGAATGGCTTTGGTGGGCTCGTGTCCCATGACCAGAAGAACACGCTGTCAGGAAAAAGAGGTATCAGAGAAACATGTGGAGCAGCCGCTGCTGGGCGCGGAGGTGTGTCGTGCATCGCACAGCCCCGCCGGGCTTTTTCCTGGGGAAAACTGAAGGGTCTAGGAAAGAGATTGGAGGTGCACGTGTGTCTTAATTTTGGCACTTTTCCATACTGAATGCATTGGGGTTCTACAACTTTTTTTTTAAATTAAAAAAGAAAAAAATATTCCTGCGGGAGCTTGTTTATTTTCTAAATTAATGGATCATATTCTTCTGGACCAGCTTTTAATGTTTTGTTGGGTTTGGATTTGGGTTGTTTTTTTTTTTTGTTGTAGTGTGTGGATTTTTTGTTTTGCTTTGCTTTTAAAGGAAGGCATTAAAAAGTGACCTCTCTTGATTTGGCTTGCATGGTGCATCTGGTCATCTGGTATTGGTGTGTCACTTCTGTGGTACAGAGGACTTGGTTTTCCTGACCTGATTGTACTTGAAGCAAAGCCTCCCGTTGTTTAACCCGAATGAATAAGTGGCGTTGTCCCCCCAGTTCTTCCAATTCTGCTTTCCTCAGCATTAAGGGTGATGCAGGACGTGGGTCCTGCTTGAGTCTCTTGGAGCCTCCAGTGGTTGAACTGGATGCAGACTCACTCCTTTATCATGGATCTTCATCGATTTTTTGTGTGTGAATGTTCAATTTTGTCTGCTGACTGGGGAGGGGGAATTCCATCAGCTTAAGGATGTGTTGGAGGTGAGCACGGGCCAGTTTAACCACCCTTGTAAAATAGTCTTGCCAGGAAAAAGAGATGTGGTCTGGTGGCACACGCTGCAGACATGCAGCTAACTTGTGCTGGTGTTACAATTTGACTGACAATATACAAAAATTGCCCAAATATTGAGTGAAAACCAGAGCCAGAAAGCAAACCGAGTCCGGATGTAACCTGGCATGCTGCAGAAGCTCTGAGTGTGTTACCTCTGTTGGCACAGTTAGCAGCACCAGGCGGCTTTCTTGGGGGAAATTATCCAGCAAGCAGCGTGAGGCAAGGCTTGGTAATTGGGCTCAGTGGAGAAAGGAGGTTGCAGTGAACAGCGGGAGCTCGCTGGGCTGCAGCAGCTGCGTGCCGGTCCGAGCTGCCCCTTGCTTCGTCATCTTGTGCCGCATGCTTCAAATTCCAGCACAAGGTTTAAGCGCAGCGTAACTCCGATTTGCGGCAGCGCTGGTGGGAAGGAAGGCCTGCGGGAGTCGGTGTTGGGGTGCGATCACTGAGAGGTTAGAGAAGCTCTGCCTGCAGAATGAACGTATCTGGTGGGTGGGTGTGAGGTTTTTCAATGTAACTGTAAACTTCACGTGTGTTAAGGTGTGGAGGGTGGTCCTGAGTTCTGTTCCCCATCCTGCTATGGCTTGGCTGTGAAACCTTTAGTCATTTATTTGACTTTTTTTCTCCATCTGTAACAAGGTCGTATAATCGGTTACACAGAAAACAGATACCTCTTCATTGCCGTGACATTCTGAGGTGGAGGGCCAGTTTAGCTCGCTCGGCTGAGCGTGGTGCTGAAACACCAGAGGTCATGGGTTCGATTCCCATTCGGTCCTCATGTGCTGCCTGATCTAGTTGAGAGGTGTCCCTGCCCAGCTCAGGGGGTTGAGCGTGGTGCTTGAAACACCAAGGTCGCGGGTTCGATTCCCGTTCGGTTCTCGCGTGTGTTGCCTGACCTAGTCGAGAGGTGGTGTCCCTGCTCACAGCAGGGAGGTTGGATTAAAATGATCTCTGAGGTCCCTTCCAGCCCAGGCCATTCTATGATGACAGGGAGGTTGGATTAAAAATGATCTCTAAGGTCCCTTCCAGCCTAGGCCGTTCTGTGATTCTATGATCACGAGATCTAAGCCATCATAAAAGCATGAGCATACTTCCCTAATACTTCCAGGAGATCCTGATGTTCGGCATAACTTTTTCTACATCCGTACTTTATATTTTAGTCCTCAGTGTAACGTGAGCTGCTTGTACCACTGCTAGTACTACAAGTTGTTCGCAAACAGGTACGGCTTGTTTTAAATTGTGGTTGTACTGACTAATGCTCGGTGATCCAAGCCGTGCAGCTGTGAAAGCTTTTCGTATGTTGTCACTTTTCTGTTCTCAGAACATCTGCTTTTAAGGTGATTTCACCTCTTTGACCATTCGGCGAGTTAGAAGCATTTGGAAGGTTTGCTCCTGGCTATTGAATGCAGCTTGCTTGGTAGAACCAGTGCAGTGCATGGACTGGACAGAAATCAGGGTGACTCACACAGTGCTCCTCTCCTGCGAGGTCGTCCCTTGGTCCTTGGTTGCACCTTGGTCCTTTGTGAGAAATGGAGCTCATCCATCTCCTGTGTGCTGTGTGCAGCATAGGCTCTTGCACTTTGATATAAAGATTTCTCCCTCTCTGTCAGCAGCACTGTGTTTTAAAATTAAATTTCTACCTTTTGTCACCCTGCCTGGCAGAAGACTGGGCTTGAGTGTGAAAAATAGAACTACAAAGCTCTGCTGGTAGGGAGTCACTTGTCCATTGTCTTTAGTAGGCTTTTAGGCTTAAAACGGATCTTCTGTGTAAATGTTAAGAAGGTAACAAATATGGTTATCATGCCTCGCAGCAGGTTTTCATTCAGTGGTAATGATTTTACTTCTGTGTTATTGATCAGTGCCCATCACAAGATGGAACAGGCCAGCTGCCTAACTTCGTGCAAAATGCTGTGCAGAAGCTTCAGGCAAAGCAGAGGAGCCACCGGTTCGCTAGTGGCGCCTGGAGGAGAATTTAGACCGGGGAAAATGTCATAACCCAAATAGTAACAATGGAATCAAGACACCAAGGTGGACACTTTATGGTGTCAACACCTCATGGTAATGAGTGGAAGCTGGAAGAGCGTAGGTACAGACTAGGTTTAAGGCACTGGCACAGGTTACCCGCGGAGGCTGCGGATGCTCCATCCCTGAAAGTGTTCAAGGCCAGGCTGGATGGAGCAGTGAGCGACCTGATCTGGTGGGAGATGGCCCTGCCATGGCAGGGGGGCTGGAACTAGATGATCTTTGAGGTCCTTTCCGACCCGAATCATTCTATGATTCTAGGACAGCCCCCTACTCCCCAGGAGATGTCCCGCAATCTCTACTGACCAGCCTTTTGAAAAAGAAGACGTTTCAAGCAACAGCATGCCAACCTGGTGCTATTTGCAGTCATTCCTCCCACGGTTTAAGCAAAGTGCATGTATTTAATCCTGAATCCATGCATTTGCCCTGTAAGTGTCGATTGTTCTCAGGTCTGAGCTCTGCGAACTAGTTACAGAGCTGGTGGAGCTCTTAGTCCTGCAGATCAAACAGAAGTAACGTCACAATTGGCTTTCATAATTTTATAATGTGGTTTCTACGTACGAATGCTCCGACGTGCGTTATGTGAACGCGCTTTCTCTTTCTCTTTGGTCCCCAGCTGTACGTCTCTTCAGAGAGCCGCTTCAACACCTTAGCAGAGCTGGTGCATCACCATTCAACTGTCGCAGATGGGCTCATCACCACTTTGCACTACCCGGCGCCCAAACGCAATAAGCCCACGATTTACGGCGTCTCTCCCAACTACGACAAGTGGGAGATCGAGAGGACTGACATCACGATGAAACACAAGCTCGGGGGGAGGGCAGTACGGGGAGGTGTACGAAGGAGTCTGGAAGAAGTACAACCTTACGGTGGCTGTGAAGACTCTAAAGGTAGGACTCCGGTCTCTGAGCATTTCCATTCAGCAGGAAGCCAGTCCAGGCTGGCCGCCCGCCCTCAGCCCCAGTTAGACAGTTTTGGGTCGTTGGTGGCACCTCCTTTCTGTGCTGTGGGCCTGGAACAGAGTCTTTGTGAAGGAGCCGGAGCCTATTACGGCTTTTTGTGATACCTGAAACACTTGTAACTGAACAAAGGAGGACGATAGCAGCGCGAGTTTTACTGTAGAGTGGATGAAACCTTAGAAAAGTAAATAGTGCCGCGATGTCTCGCGTTCAGGGTGTGGCAAGGGTGAGCTCTTCACGGATGAACACACGAACATGAGCTGGTGCAACAGGAGAATTGTGGGTTGTGAGTCAGTCAACAAAATTCAAAGGCAGTGCTTCAGGGGAGCACTCCATGGTTTGATTTTCTATCTTATATGGTGTCTTTCCCAAAAGACAAGCTCCTCTTGTACCTGGAAGTCTTAGGCAGCTCTTCACAGCAGCTTCTTATCAAAAGATCCAAGAGGAGGAAAAAGTGTATCCAAGCTAAAATCAGTTACAATAATGAGTTCTCTCTCTGGCTCTGCTCCCTGATTTGTGTGTCTCGGTTTCCTTGTCTCTTGAAATGCAAATAATCCTCTGTGAGTTCATAAGGTCATTGCTTAATTCATTTATGTTTATAAAAATGTCTTGAGATCATCTGGCACCTTCCACACGCATTGCATTTGATTGCTTAATAAGCGTTTAGGCTAACTCGACACCGTGTTCTCTCTCCTCCAACGGGGATGTGGTGGGTCTTGCAGAAACAAACAGAACAGGGGTTTTGTTTGTTTCTTTTTGGTTTTTTTGCAATGGAAATTTTGAAGTGGGGAGAACCACGTCGATGCTTTAGTGGCGGAGGAGGAACGTTTCCTTCATTTGGGGAAAACATTTCTTCCTTACGCTCCGAGCAGCAGCTCCCTCAGTATTTCTGGGTTGCTATGGTTGCAGAAAGTATTTTCATTCCGGCCTTTTTTGTACCCTGGAGATCCCTGTTGCTGCTCCCCAGCGGAGGAGAGCCCGAGTGCCTGCTGGCACAGGGAGCCAGTGACACCTAGTGTTCCCCTGCTCGGCTCCGGCGCTGGGGACCGCAGGGTGCGCTCGGGAGCATCGCGGTGCAGCTGGAGCCGAGATGGGACCAGGCTGAACAAGATGCCTGATTAGAGGGGAAAAGCAGAGACCCCTTCTTGCCCGGAACAGTTTGCTGTGACATCTCCTTTCCCGCTCACGGCCGCACTGTGAGGGTACTCGACCTCTTCAGATTTCTTGTTCTGCTCCAAGCTCTAGTTGGTGCTTTCATTCTCTTCTCTCTAAAACCCAGCAACAAAGGCAAATTGTGCGTTATCCCCTAAAATCGGTTTGTGCGTAAGGAGAAACCTTAATACAGACCACGGTTATTTCAAACGTACCAAATAAATATTTGATGAAACGTGACTGAAAGTGGTTCATAATGTAGTACGGAGCAGCGTGTTCCACTGGGGAATGTTAGAATAATCAGGAGAATTGAGAAACACTTCAACTTGCAATTATGTGCACTAAAACCATCCTTAAAAGCAGATTTATAATCCACCTTCCTTAAATCCATCAGTCGGCTGCCTGACAGGTGGGATTATAGCTTTCTTCAAAGTTTTGGGAAACATTTTTAAATCACATTTAGATCCCAGTTCTCCTGGAGAAAACAAGCCCTTCATAGCTTTTGCACAAACGTTCCAGTGACTCACTTTATTTTCCTCCGCGAGAATATTTTTCATAACTTTGCATGGCTCTTCTTGTTCCTTCTCTGTCTGCTCCAGATATCTCTGTAAGAAAGATAAAGGGGAGGGCAAAGTAAAAGAGAAAAAAAAATCATTCTGGCGTCTTTCTGAATAGCGATGCTTACGAACACCCATTTGTTGTTCTGTTTTCTATCAAGTGTCTAACGCAGCTCCGAGCTGGCACGAAACGCAAGAAGGCAACCGGAGCAGCACACGCTGTTCCTCGGTTGCGTTTAACTGGGAAGTGCGAGACAACATTTTGGTGCTCCGATGCTTCCCATTAAAATACGTTATTGGCAGCCCAGTGAATTGCACAGGGCACGGCCGTATTTGTGAGGGTCTGTTTATCGTAGCACGATGTGTTTTTCCACCCGGTGGGGATGGGAAGGGGCGTGAGGGGGGCGGTGGCCGCGGGAGCGCGGCTTTGTGACCCGTGCGGCGTCGCACCCAACTGCTGCGACTGCGGCTGGAGCTGCTTCTCTGGCTGAAGCGCTGTGAGTCGGTCATCTCAGCACGTTTCTTACCGCGTACCTCGAGTCTGCATCCAGTAGGACTGCTGCTTTTTTTCTTCTCCCCCATTTTTTAAAATAGTTTTTCCCCAGCAGAGAAGCCTGTGTTTTAAAGCAGCCAACATACAAGCCTGGTGTCCCTTAGCACCACGGTGTGGTCCTGTGCTCCTCTGGGAAAATATTGTGTAGCCAGAACTGTTTTATTTCTCCCGTAGTTTTGTGCAGTGGAAGGTAGAAGCTTGTTAAGCTTGGTCCTTTGCATGAGATCAGGTTTTCAGAGAGGTCGTTGTTGCAGTAGTTCTCTGTATGTGTCCTTCCTACTAATTTGGTCGCTGAGAGGTGAGAGATTTAAAACGGAGGAGCAGCTATGCAGAGGAGCAACCTTTCGGAGTTTGTATAACGTGCGTAAGATAAATGTGTATTTAGGGTAATTTTGCAACCTGGATTATTAACCCAGTTTCCTTTGCCAAACCAAACAGTTTAAGGTTCTGCTCACAAGGACCTTTTGCCTATTAGTTTTGACAGAGTGTGTTCAGCAAATCACAGCTGCCAATCAAGCTAATTGGCAACGAATAGTAAATGATTGAATGGAACCTTTGGAAAAATGTTCTTGTTGCTAGCTGCAAAGCGGAGAGCTGGCTGACTCTTCCAGTGGCAGCCCACTGTTATCATCCTCACCAGCAGCGGTAAATCCTTTCCAATCCTTCCTTAAAACACTTCATCCATGTAGCCTGTCAACATTAATCCATCACTGAAAAAAAATATGGATGTAGAAAGAAACATCGCTTTAGGAATAGATCTTTTGCACCACTTTGAAATGACCTTCTGGCCATTTGGGGCGTATTTGCTTCAGAAAATCTGTCTTTGGAGCAAGCTCGTGTCCTCCTCGGATTTGTGTTGTGCCGAGCAACTTTATGGTGTTCGACAAATAGTTAGTGACATGTCTGCCCGGAATGGTTACGTCATGGGTCAGGCTCCAAATGCCAGAAATGAAATCTGTGAAACCTCGGGCTTTTAATTACGGCGTGGCTGCCATCGGTCGTGCCCCCCTGGCTGAAAGGGGGGATTTCTTGCTCCTACCCAGTGAAACTGGGAGCTACTGTTTCAACAGCTTCTCCAGCATTTGATTGTGGCGTAGTCTTCCTTTTATGTTTATTCTTGTTTCTTTTCTGTACTTTTTATTTCATGTTAGCTTTTTTTTTGGTGCGTGTTAGGAACAAGAACGTTTTCCCTTTTCAACTCCTGAGTGGTCCTGTGAGAGGCCCTTCACAAAAGGGATATGGATTTTCTTGCCCCCAAAAGCTCTGTTAAAATAAGAATGCTAAAAAAAAAATATTTTAAATTCTACAAGAAAACCACTGACGTTCCTCACTCCTTGGCATTGTGATGGGGCTACAGGGAAAAATGACCTTGAAAAAAACAGTAGCTTATGCTCTCAGTTTGCAGTTCTTTTTGTGTCCTCATACAAAAATCTGTTCCTCCTCTGTGCACACTGTTCTTGCCAAAGCTTTACCATTGTTCTGCAGGAGGATACCATGGAGGTGGAAGAGTTCTTGAAAGAAGCCGCAGTAATGAAGGAGATCAAGCATCCGAACTTGGTGCAGTTATTAGGTAAGTGATAAATACCAAGCAGAGGGATTTGAACTAAACCCTTGTGCAGTGATATGGATGTTAAGGAGCAGATAAGCTACTTACCATACCAAGGCTTTAAATACAGACACTTATTGTCTGGCAAAATTCACAATTTGTACCACTAATACATGATTTTTAATGATCTCGTCTCCCTAATGTTGAAGTTGCCAGAGCCTGAGCAGGAAATTAAACCCCCCTGTTAACCAGTTCCAGGCAGAACTCCTTCTTTCTGTAAGCCCCGTATTTCTAGCTCCTAGAGGTTATTTCTACCTCCTTGAGGTAGCAATTGCCCTAGAGGATGAAACCGGAAGGTTCACTGGTATTCTCAAGCATTCACTATAGACTTTGTGTCGATCCCTAGGCGTGTGCACACGGGAACCTCCTTTCTACATCATCACAGAGTTCATGACGTACGGGAATCTGTTGGATTATCTGCGTGAGTGTAACCGGCAGGAGGTGAATGCTGTGGTGCTGCTCTACATGGCAACTCAGATCTCCTCAGCCATGGAGTACCTGGAGAAGAAAAACTTCATTCACAGGTAGGAAGGACAAGGGAGCGCCCGTGAATCTCAAGCACAAAACACCCCTGGATTTATTCCCTTTTCTTTCAGGTTATCGTGGCATTGACTTAGATGCAGTTGGTGTCCTATATTGAACACACGAGTGCGTTGTATTCTGATACAGCACATTAGCCTGTTATAGGATGGTCTCCTAATTGTTTTTCTCTCAGGGTTTTTCTCTTACCTTTGAAGCAGAGACAGGTGAAAGACATATCAGTGCTCTTGTATTTTGGGCAAGGGCCTTAAATGTCAGTGCTTCCCAAAGCGATGGGCTCTTAATGGACCAGATAACCTACGGCTCTTCCTTGATTCTAGCAACCGTGAAAAACTGATGCAGTTGATGTTGCTGGGTGTGTGCAGGTGCTCACAGCTAAGCCACCTTCTTAGTCCCTTCTTATCCCATGTCCGTTCTTGTTTCTTTCACTTTTCTTACAGAGGATGGGGGAAAATTGTTTCCTGCTATTGTCCAGATTACGCATTCACTTTAGTAACCATCTCTGTCGTCTTAAAAGTCGCAGAGACTCTGACCTTTAAGTGTGCTGCAATTATGGCTGGAGCTTTGCATTCTTCATCTGCAGAAATGACCTCCTAGCAATGTAATGACACATCTTGCGTGAAGGTTTGAGAGCCGCTGAGCTTTATACAAGATGCTCTCCATGCTGTGGTGTGACCTTTCGTGCCCAATTAACTGGAATATGGAATTAGCACGTGGGTTTTTTTCTTAGAGACAAATATGAAGATCGTGTGTAAGGTTCTAGGTGTTCCTCTAAGTCATACGTTGCCTTTGCAGCCTGAAAGGCCTGTTTAAATGTCTTTGTCAGTCAATAAAGTGAACGGTGATGCTGCAAATTAAAATTTCCAGCTTTTGATTTGCTCTGTTGAAGGTATTTCGTTGCTTCAGCCTGTAGGAAATGAACTTTAAAAACTGTTTTTGTCTGAATCCCGCTTGTCTGCTCTCCCTTTCATTTCATTTCCTCTTACTTCTGATGACCCATTTATCTAAAATAAAACAGTAGCGTTTCTCCTTATCAGCCACCCCCATACCCACCTACCCAATTATTTTAAGAGTGTTGTCACAATTCGCATCCATGGATTCGAATGCTGAGCTGTGACCTCGTTTAATGAATCGGGAAGAAGGAGGAATTTGATTATGAAGAGGAGCTTTTATTTAGACACGCATTGTAGTAATCAGCATTGATAAGAAGGTATATTCAAAAACACTGTGAAAATTTAATGGGCATCTAGTAAGACGTACTTTTTTTTTTTAATTTGTTCTGATTGAGTAGAACAAGCGAAAGAAGCAGCAATGCCTGCCTCATATCTAAAGATCTCGCTCAGGCTTTCTGGTGGAATCAATTTTTAGTTCAATGTGACATAATCTGGAAAAGCGTTTTTGATGAAACCCAATATTGGGAGAAACGTACTTCTGTGCTTTATGTTTTTATACTCGCGAAGCATTTCTGAGGGTGGCAACAGCATCTTCGAGCCAGGGAAGTGGCAAATGCAGTGTGCACGTCTCTCACCTGCCAGGGTGGAGACAGGTGAAAAAATGTGGAGGAAAAGCTGAATTTGTTTATTGCCCAGCCCTTAAAAAATGTAAGTACTGATAGCTGGGGCTACAACGGGTTTGAAAAGGCCAAAACATGTTATGAAAAAGTTGTGTCGTGAAGAGCAGAGCTGGGAACTAAACCTGGTGCTTAAGCAAGGACTGGAAAAGGAGTTCTGGAGGGCGACTGGTGTTGGCTGGGATGACCGAAGTGCTAGAGAGGTGGGCAAGAAGTGAGGCACTGAGACTTCATTTATTCAGTGCTCATCCCCAGCTATTGATAACTTGAGCACTGACATTTCTTTTAAATTATTTTTATCCTGAGGGTGGCAGCTTTTATTGAAAGTGAGGGGGCTTCTTGAAGCTTTCGCTTCAGATGAAAAAAAAAAAAAATCAGAAAAAGTTTGGATGACGGTCCTACAAAGCTGAAATTGAAAATAACTTTCCCTGTTACATGTATGTGTATAACTACATAATTTCTGTGTGATATTCTGATCAAAATAATCACACACGGGCCCAGGTTTCTTTAGGAACAGCAGGTTTCCTTGTTATGGCTAAAAGCGAGATGGTAAAGGCTACTCATTACCTGTTTTTCTTGTAAAGACTACTAATTGCCTGGAGGTTTTTTTTGTGTTTTTTTAGGGACCTTGCTGCCAGAAACTGCCTCGTAGGGGAGAACCACTTGGTGAAGGTGGCAGACTTCGGCCTGAGCAGGTTAATGACGGGCGACACGTACACCGCCCACGCCGGGGCCAAGTTCCCCATCAAGTGGACTGCGCCGGAGAGCCTGGCCTACAACAAGTTCTCCATTAAATCTGACGTCTGGGGTAAGAATTTACATGTAGGAATTAATGCAGATTATAGCCCTCTCCAGCCTTCTTTTCCAGGGCTGGGAAACGAGGACATTGTGAAACGTTTCGGGAGGGAGCGAGTTCCCCGGGTTGAGCCGTATTGTTCTGCGAGCTCGTCGGAGCGCGGGAGCTAATCTCTGCTCAGGCAGCCTTTGAGCGGAGCGCTGGGGATGCCGACCTGCCTTTCTGTGTTCAGATCGTTGGCGAGTGGGGAAATGAAGGATACTGTAATGTTTAGAGAAATGGGGTTGGGGAACACCAGTCCCACTGCCTTGGTAGAGTTCTGGCACGGGGCTGTGCAGCAATATATTGTTGTACAGGCAGCAACTTCTCCCTTTACTTCAAGGAGGAAAGTGAAAATCTGGTTCATTTTATGTTAAAAAAAATAAAATAATTATGCGTGTATCTGTCTAGCGATAGCTCCGAGCTTTGTCTTTCTGCATTTTAAAAGAATAATCTTTGGAATGAGATGAGGAGAAAGAGAGGGAAAATTTGATGACAAATGGTTATTGAAGAGCCCTGAGGTGCTGGCGATAAGAGTAGGCTTAGCTAAATGGGGCTACGTGCTGTCGGATCTGACCGCAGAAAATCTCGTTGAACTTTTTATCAGCCTTTCTTTGAATTTTATATCTCTGCCGTAGCTGTTGGTCAAATTCTCAAAAGTGCCCAATGACATGAGATAGAAGTTTGTGGGACGTGATCCCAAGGGCACGTGGAGAATATTACCCCGAGCGTCTTCTACATATAAAACAACAGATGGTGGTGAAGCGGCGATGAAGTTTTCTGGAGTTTGGGGGAAACTACAGAGAAAGGCTTTATTTTGAAGAAACTTTTAAGTAGATGGCTGATGCAAAATATTCTGTGGACAAGGAGGAGAAGAATGTGGTTGCTGACCGAGGAGTTTCTTCTGCTTTGGACGTGGTGGTGGTGGCTGCTGCCGGGCGTCTGCTGCGGTCTCCAGGCTGCTGCCGTCTCGCTGTGGTGGCTGCGTTTCGAGAGTAGAGTGCTGGGAGAGGAAAGATCCAAAAGGACTGGGTATCTTTAATTAGGGTTAGCGTAGCCTTGTGTGGTTAGAGTCGGGGCAGTGGACTTTGGGCTCTGATTAGAGCGAGCCGGCTGTCCCCGGAGGCCTGGGCTGCTGCTGGGCGCGCTGGAGTTCAGACGCTTTCACCTCGCTGCCTCGAGACAGCAATCAAAGAAAATTGTGCACAGAAATGTCGAATGTAAATTGCCCTTGGTGGTGTTACCATGTAATGCGATGTGATTTCCTTACTTATGCAGAATTGTAATCGCTTTCTCTTCAGGTTAAGAACAGAATAGGGTGACTGAACTAATTACATGCACGTTGTTGAACTGGTGTTGAGTTTGTTCTGCCTGCCCGACTCCTGGTCAGCTGCCTGACCCCGGTGCTGACCTGCATCCCACCGACTTCTGGGGCTTGAATGCTTTGCCTGTTTCAAGACCTTTTTTGTCCTCTCCCTTTCCCTGTTCAGCTTCCCCTGTGACCAAAATGTCTCTCCCTCACCCTGTCTCTGTTGGTAGCAACTGCTGAAACCTTTCTCTCACCGCTGACTCCCAGATTTCCCTTTTAGACCATTCTACAGCTAGACAAGGGCACCCCGAAACCGGGGAGCTGTGGAGATGTGCGAGTCCTCTAGGGAGAGGCTGCAGATGAGAGGAGCTGTCAAGCTGAGGGAGAGGCTGCAGTGCAGCAGGGAAACTGCTTCAGCTAATCCGCTGTGAAGTCTCTTAATTGTGCCTTTAATAGGACTTGAAGGATCTCAAGGCGTTCAGGTTTGAGACAACTGATACATTGAAAATTAGTCTAATTCTACCCTGTCATATCGCAGGAGACTTGTCTGTGCCGACGAAGAGGCTTGTTACGCTTCTTTAACAGTTAAGCTGCTGCTGAGTGTGGGATCTGAGCCACCCAGAGCTGGTTTAAGTGTGCAGCGTTGTTTAGTGACTACACCCACTAAACATCCTCTCCAATTTAGGATGAAAACAAAGCTTATTGATTTTTTTCCTCTTTTTTTTTCTTTTTTTAATTACCTTTTTTTCTTTCTTCACTGCAGCCTTTGGCGTTCTGCTGTGGGAAATTGCAACCTACGGTATGTCCCCTTACCCTGGGATTGACCTCTCTCAAGTCTATGAGCTGCTGGAGAAGGACTATCGCATGGAGCGCCCCGAAGGCTGTCCTGAGAAAGTTTATGAGCTCATGAGAGCATGTAAGTGTTCCTCAGCCTTGCAGATGCTGTTTTTTAGCTCTGCAGAGGTGCAATAGACGTGCCAGGAGCTGGCCACGTAGAGCAACGCCCGAGAAGCCCCTTGAGAAACCCCCTGCCAGTTGCAGCGAAGCTGCAGCGCTGTGTAGAATTGTTTGCTGAAAGCTGTTTTCCCCAGTGGATGGACACGCTGTGGAACCAGCCGTTCTTCTCTACTGGGAGCACATCGGCCTGGCGGAGCGATTTGTTGTTCAGCTCAATGTTTTCTTTGTCTCCTTTTTCCTGACAATTTAAAGAAAAACTTGTGCTCTGAGGATGAAGCGGGAGCCTCATTAGGCTCTAAGGGACTGACTGTTACTGTTCCACCGTGGCCTTTTGGTGTGTGACTTACAGGGAGATGCTTTTTTGTTTTTTTTCATCCCAGTGTTACTTTGGCTCAGTGGTGGTTGCAGATACCCAGCACCCTTCAAATGAGGTTTCCGTGCAATTGTTTTATCTTTCCCACTTGATAACAAAGCTGGTGCTCCCAGTGCAGTGTGTGAAATGTCTAATGCTGGCGGGAAGTTTTGAGTGGTGTTGTTTTTTCAGGCTGGCAGTGGAGCCCATCGGATAGACCCTCCTTTGCTGAGATCCATCAGGCCTTTGAAACGATGTTCCAAGAATCCAGCATATCGGATGGTACGTCTGGTTCTCTCTTGGACTGGCAATTCCAGGGATGGGAAAGGGCCAACAACATCCTTAACTCTGCACGTTGCTCATAGGCTGCTTTGCAGTGAAACTCAGTCCGGGGTTCTATTGTCTGGTGTAAATGGTACAGAAAGGAGAAGTGTATTTACATGTGGGCTTGTTTTCTGGGTATGCATCTGGTTTTGAAGGGCCAAATAGCTGAACAACCTTTTCTTTTGGGCTGTTAACACTGAACGGTGTGATAGTTCTTTATCTTCTGTTGGTTGTAGTGATTGTTTTTCTTCTGTGCGTTGCAGAGGTGGAGAAGGAATTGGGAAAGAAGAGCATGAGGAGTGTGGTGAGCAATTTCCTCCAGGCCCCGGAGTTACCAACCAAAACGCGAACATCAAGGAGAGCTGCTGAAAGCAAAGATGTCAACGAGGGCTTGGAGACAGCACATGCTCGGGGCCAGGGGGAATGTGGTAGGTTTTAATTAAAGCCAGTATTCCTTCAGGAAATACAGAGGAAAACAGAATGCGTTTCCAGCTCCAGGTCTTCACCTGGGCAAAGGTGTGTCTAATAACAGGTGCCATCTTCCTGCACCAGCACTGTGCTCCTGGGTGACAGGCTGCTGAGTTTGCTTGCCTGGGTTCAGAACCCCCTCTATTATTTTTTTCGAAGGTAGGTTGTTAATCTTGGGACCAGATATTCACAGCAGCTGGGAGCATGAATCCTTAACTTGCTGCAGGACTGGCACTATACCTGCATTGCTTAGAGAAGCACCAGGAGTTCTTTTAACTTAATAGCTGTTGCCTGCAGCTCCCTATAGACCAGAGCTTGAGCACAGAGCTCTCTGATCC
Organism: Trogon surrucura; assembly: GCA_020746105.1. Classification (NCBI taxonomy): domain Eukaryota; kingdom Metazoa; phylum Chordata; class Aves; order Trogoniformes; family Trogonidae; genus Trogon; species Trogon surrucura. The sequence continues at coordinate 6,829,029 of CM036636.1, forward strand.
TATCCTCTTCCCACTCCCTGACAGGAGCTATCGGTGGGATCTCCCACTGCAGCTGAATGCTGGGTAATCTGCTGTGTTCGAGCTGCTTTACACTACCATGCTGCATAATTTAGAATAGGATGGTTGCTCAGGTTTAGCAAGCCCCATAAGGGAGGTTTCTTCACTGTTCTAACCTACCAGATTTGCACTTGGAGCACTAATGAGTATTACTCTTGGCAGGTAGCAAATATAATTTCAGCAAGGGACAAAAAGGTATTTACAGAATCTGCTGTGAAATTAAACTCTCTTTCAATCAGTTTCTTCAAGAACTTACCTTCCGTTGTGAGGTGATAAAAGCAATGGTAAATCCCTGCATGTATACAGTAGAACTGTGTGGAGCTCGTTTGAAAAACAAAAAGGTAAAACAAAATACAGTGTTTTTTCCAGCTCCTGTTGAGGCTGCCTTCTCTGACCATTCACGTGACCGACCTTTTTTGTGTAGTGTCAAAGTCAACTCATAATGTATGTGTCTGTAGCAGTTGTATGTACATCTAGACAAAGAGGGGGGGGGAAAAACAGAGGGAATATAAAGGGGGAATATCAGTGGCTTAGAAAGGAAGGTTATTTACCATATATAGGAGATATAATTGCCTAGTGTTACAAGCTTTGAAGTGAAGGAACTTCATTTAAATACTTAAGGGCTTTGAGAGATTCAAGTGCAACAGGAATAATATGATTTTAACATTATGGTGGGAATCATTTCACTCTTTATTGTGAAAGAAAATATTTCACATTAAAATTTTATTGCAGCTTCCCCTTCCATTGTCAGTGTTTCCATAGCAAGTCCAGTGGCTGGAAGCTGATTTCAGTGCAAGCTGCTCGTTCTCTCTGGATCTTTGCAGCTCCACTGTGTCTAGACCCAGTAAGGCCGTGGCCTCCTGAAATGCTGAGAGAGCTCTTCTGGTTGTCCAGGTGCCCCTAAGTTGTTCTGTGGGAACAGCTTTAACTGCACGTGGTCCTGTGACAGTGGGCTGTCGTCTCCAAATGTGCAACTAGTTTTCTTCAAATCCCCTCTCCTCAACCAAAATCCTACCCCATAGCGTGATGATCACCGGTGTGTGACTAAAAAGCATCCTCCTTTTTCCTTATGACACGGCTTCATCTCCCTTCTTACTGCCTAGTGGAGCTGCAGGTGTATCTGCTGCCCTGGAGGCGTTGCTCCCTTGACTCAGAATGCCCCAGAGTGCCTGGCCTGGGAAAGAGACCCCCGTCAGTCAAATACAGAGACCTTCAGGACTCTGTATAGATTTATTATAAACCACTATTTGTTTTTAAATACCTCCTGGAAGTGGAGAAAGGGTCACCCCATCGTTTCCTAAAGCTGGAGGAAGCTGTTCCTCCCACTTCCCTCTGTTCACTAGGCAAAGCTGGGCCATCTTCGTGCTGGTATGGCTCAAAATGCTCAGCTGTCGAAGAGCATCTTGATTTTTGCTTGTGAAAAAGTTACTTCCATTCCGCATAAAGAATGACATCAGGAAAGGAGGTTAGGAGTATCAGAATCTAAATGAACAAGGGGCCTGGGGACGGAGGTGAGTTATAGAGTTGTCATTAATTCAGAGGGTCAGCTATTCAAAAGACAGCTACAGCACAGGGACTGCAGCAAAGGCCTCCTAATATTTATCTTCTTCACAGTGTGAAGTTTAGACAGGTCTCCAGATGTGAGGGTGGGAATCTAAACATAAAAACATGTTGTGTTTGCATGTCACTGTTTAAATCAGAGCCTACAGGGAGCGTAGTTTGGCAGCTGAGTCCTGTAGAGGCCACTTCAGAAATGGATGTGATGCAGGATTAGGAACCATGTTCACACCTGAGGGCGGCTGCACTTGCTCTACTTCTGGTCTCAAGTTGTCTCTTTTTCCAGAACCTGCACTTTGTGGAGGTGCTGCAGTGGTTTGATCCTGGAAGAAAACCGATTATTGTGGCTGTTGAAGCGAAACTCAGTCGGCTTTTTTTTTTCCCTTTCCCTTGCAGACCCTCTGGATCATGAACCTGCTATTTCTCCCTTGCTCCCACGGAAGGAGAGGGTGGCCCTGGAGAGCAGCTTGAATGAAGACGAGAGGCTGCTTCCCAAGGACAAAAAGCACAACCTCTTCAGCGCCCTTATCAAGAAGAAGAAGAAGACCGCCCCTACCCCTCCGAAACGGAGCAGTTCCTTCAGAGAGATGGACGGCCACGCGGACCGCAGGGCAGGTGGGGAGGAGGAGTGCAGGGATGCTGGCAACGGAGCTTTCGTTGCACCCCCCGCAGACACGGCCGACCCCTCCAAGTTTCAGAGCCCAAGCAACGGGGCTGGTGTCGCCAACGGGGTTGTCGCTGGGAACTCTGGGTTTTTATCTCCCCATTTACGGAAAAAGTCCAGCACGATGAGCAGCAGCCGAGGGGTGGCAGCTGAAGAGGAGAGTAGCTCCAACTCCAGCAAGCGTTTCCTGAGGTCCTGCTCGGCCTCCTGTGTGCCCCACGGAGCTAAGGACACCGAGTGGAAATCTGTGACTCTGCCACGGGATTTGCAGTCCACGGGACGACAGTTTGATTCCTCCACTTTTGGAGGACACAAAAGTGAGAAGCCAGCACTGCCTCGGAAGCGGGCGAATGAGGCCAAGACTGACATTGCTGTCCGGGGAACCGTGACTCCTCCTCCACGGCTGCTTAAGAAGAACGAAGAGACCGCTGATGATGTGTTCAAAGATGCAGAGTCGAGCCCTGGCTCCAGCCCTCCCACTCTGACGCCAAAACTTGGCCGTAGGCAACCTGCTGCCCCTCCTTCCTCCAGCATGCTCCACAAAGACGATGGCGTCAAACCCAGTGCCTTAGGTACCGCTGTGACGATGGACCAAGGTTCTGCTGCCAAACCCAACCCAGTTGGGTTCGTGGGTGCCAGCAAGGCTTCCTCTGAGGAGCCACGACTGAGGAGGCTCAAGCAGACCTCGGAGTCGGCAGGGAAGGACAAAGGGAAGTTGTCAAAGCTGAAACCAGCCCCTCCGCTTCCGCTGCCTTCATCCTCCGTCGGCAAGCCTGGGAAGGTTTCTCACAGTCCCAGCCATGACGCGGCGGCAGATGCGGTGTCTGGGCCGAAATCCAAACAGTTGACTCAGGTTGGAGAGGCTGCAGGCAGTGATGCCCTGAAGCCGAATCAGTCAGTGGAGGGTGTGAAAAAGCTGGGGATCCCCTCTGTACCAAAGCCACAGTCCTCTACAAAGCTGCTGATGAGCACAGCAACCCCAGCTGCCTCCTCCTCATCTGTACCCTCTGCCCCAGGCGGGGACCAGCCGTCATCTACAGCCTTCATCCCTCTCATATCCACCAGGGTCTCGCTGAGGAAGACCCGGCAGCCCCCGGAGAGGATTGCCAGCGGCACCATCACTAAAGGAGTGGTGTTGGAAAGCACTGAGGCTCTCCGGATCGCCATCAGCAAGAACTCGGAGCAAATGGCAAGCCACAGCGCTGTCTTGGAGGCTGGCAAGAACCTGTACACCTTCTGCGTGAGCTACGTGGACTCCATCCAGCAGATGAGGAACAAATTTGCCTTTCGGGAGGCCATCAATAAGCTGGAGAATAACCTACGGGAGCTTCAGATCTGCCCAGCGAGTGCTGGCAGCGGTCCTGCGGCCACCCAGGACTTTAGCAAACTGCTCAGTTCAGTGAAAGAAATCAGTGACATTGTTCAGAGGTAGCAGAAGCCAGGTTAAAAAAAAAAATAATTAAAAAATTAAATCCCAATGGGCCAAAGCCAGCTGTGGAGAGAGTAATACGTGTGGACTGACAAAGGGCTGGGGTGTTCAGGTTAGGGCTGTGCAAAAGACACAGACTGTGAATGGATGCCCCAGCTCCAAAGGGCAGGGCTGTGCTCAGGAGGCACTTCCCACCTTCCTGACTCAGATTCCCTGTGTTTCATATACTCATAATCGTCTGATCTGTGGAGTTCTTGCCTTGTGGACTACAAGTCTAAATGCTGATGTCACACCATGCCTTTTTATTAATATTTTATTGTTCTGGACAGACCGTTAAGACTGAAGCCAGACTGATGGACACTGAGATGCCACCCTCCCTAGGAGGACTTTTCACTGCATTTTCGTCCCCTCCCTCTGCCCCACTGTACGAAAGGACGAGTGTTTGAATAGCAATACACCCGCTGCATTTCTTGGGAGAGTTGCAGGCAGCACCTGGCCCTGGCCCAAGTCTGACATTTACCTGACATTAATGCCGCAGATTTGGTGCTTGAGAGGGAAGGGGGAGGGAAATTGTTGGCGTAAGTTTTTGAGGTTTTTTGAATGACAGAATGCTATAAGTGATGTTTGCCCGTGTTCTTCCGACAGTTCCGCCTCCTGCCCTTCGTTTCTGTGTTTTCAGTAATTTCGTAATGCCGTTGAGCCCAAATGAATTGCTGGGGTTCAAAATGTCGCAGCCCCTAACGCGGTGGCGCGGGAGCGCGTTTGCGGATCTCCCTCGGTGGCGAGAAGAGGACTGGAGAAGGTCTGGAGAAGAACGTTGCTGTCTCACCCTCGCGGTATCTGACATTAATTGGGGTGGTGCTGGGGACACAGGGACACGGAGGCTGGGAAGCAGCGGGGCTGGTGCTGAGCAAGGCTCCGCTCCCGGAGAGGCAGGAGGGTTGCGGCGGGGCGAGGGAGCGGAGGGCGGGTTCGGAGATATCGCCGCGCCTCCAGCAGTTGTTTCAGCTGAGCTCGCGCGTCGCAGATGAGCGAGAGCTACTGCTTCTCTAGTTGAATTTCCAGCTTTTTGTTGTGTGAGTGGAGGTGGGCCCTGGCTTCTACCATACCAGAGAGACCTGTGCTTGGAGGGGCCGTGGTGCCTCCCTTCGTGCGCCGGTGCCGACTCCCCAGGAAGAGCTCGGACACCAGCGCTCTGGGGTCAAAACCATCGCTACCTTTGTGCCGGCGCGGTTCCATCCAGCATCGGACAAGGATCTGTGAAGGCTGCGGACGCTTCTCTTGGGTGCATCCCCCAAGGAAACTGCCACAAAACGCTGACAGCAGGACTCCTGGGCTTCCTTCCCAAGGACTTGTGACCTTCCCAACTAATGCAACACGACTGGGAACTAACTGTGACTTGTGACAATAGTGAAAGAACAAGGTTTAGGGCTATTAACAGTGCAATTTAACTCCTCTTAACAGTTCCAAACAAGAGAAAAAAAAGGCATTTTCCATGTCCTGTTCCCCGGTAACTCTTGTGACCCCTCTTGTGTATCTTAAACACTAATTGCCTTCAATTGTATTTTATTCTGTTCTCTTTGGAACTGTTTGGTTTGTGTATGATTTCTAGTAGTTCACTCGTGTGTGTTCACGCCACTTCTCGCCCTCACAAACAGCCATGACTTAACACGCGACAGATGTTCAAAAGGAAATACACACTTCTGCCACAGGCTGCCTTTAAAAATGTAAGGAAAAAAAAAACAAAAAACAACCCTTGGACTGTCTCTTTCCTGGAGGTACTGTTTTTACTTTGATAACATATTGTGCCACTATATTATACATTTGTATCTCGTTATTACACACTTTTATAGACTTGTCTTTTTTACGGTGTGTAAATAGCTCTGTCCTTCATCTCTGTGATACTTAAGGGGGTTGTTTCCCCTTTAATTTGGTCCAGTACAGATTGTTTCTGTGCACGACTTGCAATTCTTCCTCCTCTCTTTCTCTTTTTCATGTTTTTTGATTTATTTTTTATTCCAGTCTCTCTTGCGTAGTATATTTAAAAATAAATCAATGTTGAGGAGAACCTGTGTTTGTCTGTTAGCAAAGCTTTTCAAACCCAGTTACCTCCCCTTAGGCTCCGCGTCCGTAAAGAGGAATTCCCTGTTTGGGTGGTTCCCGGGGGCAGCGCCAGGCAGCGGCACCTTTCCCCATCCTTTTGGTTTGGCTCTGAAAAGTCGGGAGAGGAAAAAAAAGGCGCGCAGAGGAAAGATTGTGATCGCCTCTTTTGAAGCGAAGACTTTGCTGTTGCCTTCAGTGAGATTTAGATCGGAAATTTGGCTTTAAACTTTTCTCCCCGTTAATTGTTTGTGTTCCGTAATTCAGCTGCTGGTTCTTCCTTCTCTGCTCTGAAATGAGCCTTGAGTTTCTCTCCTCAGACGGTTCTGGCTGCTCCCTCCCCTCGTTTCTCATTTCTCGTTGCGCGCTGCCTGAGGACGCGATGCCCCGAGCACAGACCTGAAGTGAAGAGCTTCCCGCTCCCCGTCCTGGGGTTATAACCCAGCTCGCCCGATTTCCAGTCCCCTCGACGAGTCCCTGGTGAAATCTCTTGGTCGTGGTGCGGGGAACTGCTCGCTCGTGGGCCACGGGGGCGAGGTTCACTGGAAACCTTGCCTTGCTGAGGCAACGATTGCGTTGGGCTGCTGAGGAGGATGGGAAGAGGAGGGTGCTGTTAAATGCAATTAGTGTAAATGCAATTAGCAGCCTGCACTTGGCGAGGCTCAGGCTACTTTTCAGCCAAATGGTGATGTCTGGTGAACGGACATGAGAAGCTACGAGGGGTTGCGGGTTTTGGGGCTTTGACTCTTGGCAGAAATCAGTGTCTGGGTCGCTCTTTGTGTTTGTCTCTAACATAAAGACTTAAATATGGGGAAGTGGGACCTGCCTCTACATACGAGCGCTCCTGGTCCTCCCCGTCTCTGGCTGGTTGGGACGAGGCCGTGGAGTCGTGGGAAGGCAGAGAATGGTCAACCTGGGTGGGGAAAGCCCTGGGATCTGCAGTGTTGGGAGTGAGAGAGAGGGGATTAAAGGCTAAATTTAGCTGAGTACAGTAGGAGTTGATTTAACAGATCGATGCATTTAACAGTTTGATTGCTCCCATTTTCAAGGCTATTGAGCTTGAAAGTGAGAGTACTCTGGGGGAAAAATAGCTGTGTTGGTGTTTTTATTTTGGTTTTCGTGTCTCTGAAATTACGATGTTCACTCTCTTAGCTTTTCCTTTAATGTCATCTCGCCTTGAGAAGTCGCCTGTCACAAGATGCAAAATGTGGTCAGTGTTTTACGCTCCCTCTTTTCTCTCAAAAAAAAAAAAGTGAAAAATAACATTAGGCTGGCGTGGCAGTAGAGATCCTGTAGAGATGCTGCTGGACCAGCGGTGCTCTCGGGTGTGAGGGATGATCAGGGGCCAACTGACAGCCTCTTCCTTGTTTGACATTTATCCTTTTACAACTGAAAAGAGAAGAAAATATACCCAAGGGCTGTGTCACCTCTGAAGAGAGCGTTTGTGGCATCGCGCACGCATCTCAAAGCAGGCTGTCAGCAGGGTGGGACGTGCCCCTGGTTGGAGGGTGAGCCCTGGCCTGGACCGGGAATGATGCTCCTGGATCAACCTAAAGCCACGGGGTGAGGGACGGCCCTGCGAGTCGTTTGGCTGTTTAGGCTGGGCTCAGAACTGTCCTCCCTGGGAGCAGAGTGCTGCTCGGTGCTTTTTCAATGGTAGATCCAGCCCAGCAGAAAATCTGCCTGCAAACCAGGCTACGCTGAGCTGTTCTCCCAGCAGTCACCCCCTGGTGAAGGTTAAGTGCTTGTCCTAACGCCCAGCCTGCTGATAATCGTCCTACCTGTGCTGCTGAAGCCGCGGTGCTGAATGACCCAGTAATGAGGCATTCGCCTCTTTGTGAGTCCCTTGGACGTGATTAAATCAGGCTCTTTCTCTGCAGAGGATCCACTTGGGTTTCCGAGGTTCGCTGTGCCCATTGTGTGCGTGTGGGCTCGGGACGGAGGGAGGATGAGGAGCAGAGATGGGGCCAGGGCAAGGACAAGGGCTGTGCGCTGGTCAGGGGAGAATAACGGGGCCTTTCCTAGAGGGTCTCAGCAGTGGTGATGTTGGCAGCAAGTGTCTGTATCAGTCCTCACTGGCTGGGTCCACCCACCGAGTGTTGAAGACTCCGATGCCTGCGTGGTGCCGTCCCTTTGCGCGCTGGCTCGCGCGGCAGGCAGCGGCGCGGGTGCTCCAGGAGAGCTGTCCTGCGCTGTCCACGCTCCGCTCTGCCGCCGGCGTGGCCGTGGTGAATCCAGCTCTTTAGGGCTCGGGGTGTGGGTGTGGGTGGGCTGTGAGCTCTCCAGCTCTTAAAGGTGTCAGGGGTCTGTGTGTCCCCCCTGGGAGCTGCCCCACCAAGGGACCCAGCAAGGGAAGAATTGGGAGGGGGTGCAGGTTCCCGTGGGAGTTGAATGAGAGACACGCTGAGGGATGGGCTTTCCAGCTTCCCCTGGGGTTGCTCCTGGTGTGTCCCCCCCTCCTTCCTCCCCAGACCCCAGGCAGTTATTTTCCATTTACTTTTATCCCCTCCTTCCCCCCCAGCCTCACTTGCAAAGGAGAAGAGCCTCGAGCGCAGCCTTTTCCGAAGTGCATCAGCCACCCTGACTCTAGGGGATGCTGAGGGGTGCTCCGGGGGTGACGCGGCCCATTGCCTGCCCCACGTCGCAGCCTGACAGGACCCCCTTTCCTACCAGCAGACGAGGAGGGTGATGGCATCACCCCATGGCATGGAGCTGCCCATCCAGGAGCCCCCCAGGCACACGGGCTGAGCCCAGCTCTGTCCCACCTGCCAGGTAAGCGCTGCGGAAAGCGGCGGCTTTTACTTTTAAATAAGTTATACAGAGCGTTATTGTGCTTCAGTCAAAGCCTCGTTACAGATGGGGTTTTTTTCGTGCTGCTCTGACCCTGCTCTCCTGGACTTGAGACCAGGAGCCCAACATTGTCCTCCCAGCCCCACTCAGCAGGTTTCCTTTCCTTTCCTACAGCAAACGGGGCCGCTGTTCCCTGCAATGATCCGTCACCGCGAAGCCAGGGATTTGCCAGCCCTCACTAACCCAGCGTCGTTCCAAAACTCTTTCCCCTCCCATCCCTCCCCCCAACTCCAGCGCAGGATAAAATTGATCAGTGCGTATTTATTGATGGTTTGAACACTCAAAAGAAAGGGGGGGGGAGGGGAGGGGAGAGGGAGTGAAAAGAGATGTTGCCATAGAAATATCGATAAAGCTCCTGTCTCCGCTGTGGGATGCGGGTGCTGCGCCTGCGTCCCCCGAACCGGCGGGCTGGGGTGGGGTGGGAGTTGAGAGAGATCGGAGGTGGGTTAGGGGTGCCCAGAGTGGGGGTGGCTGCACGGGCTCAGCCACCCTGAGTGCCGCCGGGTCTGTCGGTCCCTGCTGTGGTCCCCGCGGTGCAGAGACACGGGGAAAGGGAACGTCCTTCCTCTCCTTTGGCCACGCAGCCGGTGCCGTCCTTGTGCAAGGTCCGAGTCTTGGTGTCATCTGTGTATCCCTGCAAATCTGGAGTCCCTCTTCTCTGCACCCGTGGGGCTGTGACCCACACGTAGCTCCCTGGAGCCTCCATTGCTCTCCTTGGACCTGCAGCCCCACGGCTGGTGTTTTCCTCCAGGTTCCATTCAACCTCCTCTTAACACTCCGCTCCCGCTGTGAGAACAGCCCCGGCAGCGCCACATGAAGTGCTCTGTCAGCTTGATGGACACCTCTTGGAACTTGATTTTTTTTTTTTTTTCCTTTTTATTAATTCCACAGCCCACAACCCCCCCCCCAGCCCTGCCACGCTCTTTGATTTTGAGGGTGCAATTTAGCGCTTGCAAATCATTGCCCTGCTTCACTTTTGTGCCTGCAGTGAAATATTAGCAGTCGTTCGGTGTCTAACTTGCCGTTAGTGCCTGCAAGCCAGGTAGTTAGACCTCTGATTACTAATACCTCTGCCTGCAGTGGCAGGCGTGAAAGCAAATGTCGTTGCCGGCATTGGCAGAGCCAAATCTGCGCAGAGGAGGAGGCAGCAGTCACCGGAGGGTGAAGCTTGTCCTTTGCAGCCCTGGCTGTGCTGGTTTTGGGGCTGGCTGTGCTGGTTTTGGGGCTGGAGGGGACTAGAGAACAGGAAGACACCGAGCACCCCTTGGTGGTCCCAGGTGGGTGCAGGGGCCCTTGTTTTGGTCCCTCTGCACCCAAGTTTCTGCAGCAGCCGGGAATAGGTAGTGATGAGGCCAGGAGGGTGTCAGGGAGGACCAGGCTTTTGGGTGACGTGACAAAGACGCTGAAGGTCGGTCACCACCATCTCACCCCAGCGAGGGCTCTGACAGCACGTGGGGACGGGTCTCGGGGTCAGGGTGTGAGCGGGGCAGTGGGACCGCAGCAGGACTTGTGACACCAGGGCAGGTTTCTGTGCTCACGCCAGGGATTTCTAAGGACAAGATTTTTCTCAAACCCCGCTGCTCTGGCCTGGTTTGCACGCAGGAGCTGGCTTTTGTCAGTGGCATCCTGACACTAAGCAGAATTTGCTGCTGGAGGGACTTTTTCTTAATAGGCAGAAGAGCTGCGACTCTGCAGAGCTCTGAGGGACCCGCTCCTCCCCACCAGCCCTGCCCTGACTGGCAGCTACAGACAGTTCCCAGGGGACTGTCACCACCAGGACTATCCCTCTGGAACCCTTCAGCCCACCTCCCTCCAGCCTGGATGCATGGCCCTGCCTGTCCTGGTGTGACATCCCTGCTCCCTGCCCACACTGCCCCACTGAAGGCTGCGTGTGACCAGGGGAGGGACACTGTGGCTTCTTTTTGAGGCACCCTCCTCTTCTTCCGTTGCCCTGTCTGGGCACAGGGACACAGGGTGTGGAGCAGGGCTGCAAGTGGAGCAAACGCAGTGTCTCCCCTCCCCAAGGCAATCCCAGCAGCAACCCCCCCCAACACCCTTTTGTCCAAGCAAACCGAGGCGAGATGGAAGTTGAAGGATGGGACGGGGTGACCCACAGAAGGTGGCGGGGCCGAGTCTGGGCTCTCATCTCCCGAAGCGAAAGGTGAAGCCCCCTTTTTTCCTGTTGTAGCCGTTGAGCTCCTCAGCAAGGTTGCCCAGCCTGCCGCTGCGCTTCTCCCCTCCAGCCGGCAGCAGCTCGGAGCCCCCCTGCCTGCCCGGCCGCTGCCCGGCGTCCTGCTCGCCGTAGCCCCGCAGCTCCCGGGCGATGCCCAGCAGCGAGCTCAGCCCCTCGCTTCGCCTCCGCTTGGCTCCTGCCCTCCAGCCGGCACCCAGCTCCTCAGCCGCCGCTTGCCAGGTGGCCTTGAGGGGGGTGGTCCCTTCCCCGGGGTCCCCGGGCTCCTGCCACTCACTGGCAGGGAAACAGGCGCCCAGGCTCAGAAGGAAGAGACAGGACAGCGAGTAGGGTGCTCTCATCTAGGGAAAGGGAAAAACCCAGTCGGTAAAACACGGAGCATCCTCGGGCAGTGGCTGAAGCAGCAGCAAAGGCTGCCCTTGGCTAGCACGTATCCCACAGCACCCCCAGACCAGCCCTGCCATCCCGACACACGGCGAGAAAACCCCTCCGGCACCCGCCGCTCCTCCTGCAGCCTCCACACCAGCACCCACCTGCAGTGAGGGTGCTGGAAGGGGAGTCTCTACTCGCTCTGCCTCTCCCCTGCCTCCTCGAGACATCTTTAGCAACTCTGTGCTCACAAATTAGAGCCTTGCGGCTACTCCCCTGGTTCCCAGCTGGGCTGGGCTGGCTGAGTGGGCTATTAGCCGGGCAAGCTGATGGGCTCTGGACCCGGCGGCTTCTCTCAGAGGCTCTGCAGGGAGGACTTAAGTGCATCCGCCTGAGCCAGCCTGACCTTCCCCAGGCGCAGGTCCTACCTGCAGTGCCTGGCTAACAGAGCACGGGGGAAGCTGCTCCATGTCGCTCGGCTTTGTGGGGCCCACAGGGGGTGCAGAGCTGAGTGGAGGGTGAGGGAGCACAGATCTGGGCAGCGATGCCGCAGGCACCTGGGGTTGACCTTGAGCTGCTCTGCCTCTTCTTCCCCTTCCCACAAAGGCTCAGAGCAGGGTAAATGGATTTTTTGATTGTTATTGTTTTGCTGCAGATGTTGCCTTAAAAGTCACTGCAGGTGGTGGGGCCAGGGTATCTGCCCCCTGCTTGCAGAGTGGGGGCTGTTGCGGGTGCTCCCCACTCCACGCTGGACCCGACTGAGTCCAAGCCCCTGCCTGCCCTCCCCGTCACCCCATTCATGCTTTCCTTTGGGGTGCTTCCTGCCTCATTCGTGCCTTGCCACTATTCTAAACTCCCCCCTTTTGTGCCCAGTTGCCCATCCTGAAGCCAAATGTCTGAGTGCAGCCAGGGCAGGGGGAGCACCAGCCCAGCACCAGCAACCGGTGCTGCCGAGTCCCAGTCTGGGAGTGCCGGGGGGTGCCCAGCCCTGCCCTGCCCGCTGCCTCCCGCCAGCCTTCGCCTCCTCGCTGGCTGTGCTGCCTGTCAAGACAGGGTGCAGAGCAGGGACGTGGGGGAAGACAGACAGAAAGACAGACAGATGCCCGCCAGCCACTCACCTCTCCGCCTTGGGTTATGCCCCAGCGCCGCCTGCCCTGGCCCAGCTCCGTTGCCACCCGTGCCCGGAATGAGCCGGCCAGCCCGCTCTGGCCGTCGTTAAATACCGGCCGGTGCTAATTGGTGTGTCACCCCGGCTGGTGGGGCTGTGGCTGCACAGAGCAGAGGCTGGGATCGTGGTGAGGAGGGGGCTGGCCGAGCCACCACAATGGGAGCACACCGGCACCAGCGCTAATTAACGCGCCTCCTTCGTTAGCTGCCTCGTTTGGAGGAGAGGCTGGGTGCGCTGTGCTGGAGCCGGCCTTGAGTCACCGGCAGCTGGAGGGAGGGAGGGTCCCTTTGGCAGGTTCTTGTGTGCAGCTGTTCGGGGTCCCAGATGTGCCTGCAAGGATGTGGGTGTGCGGGCAGAGACCCCTGCGCCCCCAAACCCACTCAGGGACTGGCCCCGTACGCACAAGCCCAAGTACTTCTCCCACCCTTGGCCAGTGTGTGCAGCACCGGCGCTGAGGTGTGGTCCCCAATGCCTGGCACTCGGCTGTCCCCTCCCGGGTCCCTCCTGTCCTGGGGCAGAGAGGGCCGTGGGGTGGGCAGCCCCCCGCTGCTCAGAGGGAAGGGGCTGGGGGCACCGCTCAGTGCTCTGCCCATCAGCGAGGGGAGCGGGTCCCCTCGGTACCAAGATCTGTCAACGCCCCGAGGTCCTGGGGTGCCCAGGTTTGAGGTGGAGCCCCAGGAAGCCTCCACTGACCTGTCCCTGACCCACTGGGTCTCCCCAACCCTCCCAAGCAGCCTTGCAGAGTGTTTTGGGCAGGACAAACCGGTGATGGGGGCTCCCGGGGGTGCTCTGGAAAGGAGCAGTCGCCTGCAGTGCGGTGGGAGCTGTGGTGACCCGGTGCCACTCCCTTTGCCGTCACCACAGTGGGTCCCTCTAGCACCGTCCCTGCGCCATGGGCACAGCCAGCGAACGATGAGTTCCTTTTATTAAGGAGTTTAGAAAGTCCACATGTACAGCGTTGGACACCACTCACACACAACCTAGACTTCACGGCACTGCTACACACCACGACCTGGCCCAGGGCTTCGCCGGGAAGGTACGTGGCCAGGTCCCAGACCCCCACCCCCGGCCACCCCTGCCCACGGTGTCACCACAGACGGGTTTAGCCTAATCCGGGGCCGCGGAGCGACGCGTGCACTCTCGGGAGTAATCCCGGGAAATCCTGTGTCTCGGTGTGGATTAAAAACCTCTCGCGCAAGTCAGAACGAAGTCATCAGGGGAGTCCTGGGCGACGCGGGCAGTTACACAGGGGTGTGCTACCGACAAACCGCACGTACAGCGTCCCCTCCCCAGCACGGAAAAACACCGGTGGAGGGGTCCAGGATGGGGACAAGCCTTCCTACCCGGGGTACGTGGCTCCGTTGCTGCCTTGTCCTGAAGACAAGCGCTAAAAACCCAGCTACAGCTAATGCACTGGAAGGAATGAACAAAAAGTAAAGACGGGCACTGCGCTCCCCGCCTGCATGGGACCCTTTCTGGAGGGGTCCAGTGGGGTGCAGGAAGCCCTTCAGTAGCTGCTGGGGGCTCCTGCTCTTGTGCTGGCTGGGAAATGCCACCTCCGAGCTCTCCCAAATCCCACGGCTTGAGAAACCCAGCCTGGCTGGCTGCTCCAGGCAGGGATGGAGCGGGTAGAGCTGGTGCCTGCGCCTGGAGCTCATCCTCTCCCAAGGGCTTCGAGGAAGGTCTCTGGCAGAGGGGAAAGCTGTGGTGATCCCCAACACGTCATTTATCCCCGTTTCCTTGGCAGGACAGACAGACAGCTGGGGACCCCAGCAGGCAAAATGGTTCGTCCAACACAGGAGCCAAGGTGGGGAAGGATTGAAAAAAAAATGAGAAGTGCACAGGGAGGTACAAATCTGCCACAGCCAGGGAGATGAGCCTTTGATCTCCATGTGCCATAAGCTCCCCTGGAAACGGGGAGGAGGGAGCTTTGCTCCCCTCCTCGGGCAGTCTGTCCGTCCACCGGCATTTCTTGTGGCCGGGGCAGGGGCTCTGCTCCACATTGCAGCTGTAGCACAGGCAGAAAATCGTAAAGGGTGGCAGGGTTCCAGCAGGCCCCCTCCCTTCCCTGTTCCTACACAGCCCACTCAAGCTTAATTTTTTTTTTTTTTGACAAAATCCCCCATTTGAGTCCTTTCAGTGAGCCAGGGGAAGAAGTCAGCCCCCACACCCTGTGGCAGCTCCTCGCTGGGTCAGCCGGCACGAGGCATCGCCTGCCACCCGGTTATCAGGGCCCTGCAGATTCTAAGCCCCACTCAGGGCTTCTTTTTGCAAAACCTTAATGGGATTTGAAGAAATGAAAGGCTTTGAATATCTGCAGGTACCGAGCCAGAGCGCAGCTCACCCGGGATGGAAATGAAGGCGGGTGCCCAGGCTGGGAGCGAGCGGAGGGGGCTCGCGCGGGGGCACACGGGTGCGCGGTCCCCAGCCAAGGGAAAGGTCACAGCTTCCGGGTGGCAAAAGTCCGACGTGAACCCAAGAGGGTCTTTTTTGGCAGGGAGGAGCCGCGAAATGCAGGCAGAGCCATGCCGGGAAGCAGAGTCTTCCTCGCCTCCTCCTCCTCCTTGCTGTGCTCCCTGACAAAACAGTTCTGTGCCCCGCTGGGTTCTGGGTGCGCGTCCTTGCAGCACCACGCCGGTTTGCTTTGGGGCTCCAGGAGCCAGCGTAGGGACAAAGGAGTTTGTAGTTGTCCCTTTCCAGCTGCATTGCTCTCACATGGGGAGAGGCGAGTGTTTTGCAGACAGAAGGAGTCACTGGCACGGGCTGATGGCTGCTGTAACCCAGACGAGCCCTCCCCGTCCCCAGTAGCACCATGGGGTGAGCTGGAACCGCGCAGCAGCAGCCTTGTCCCAGTCCTGGGGGCTCTGTGGGGCTCAGGGCTCCCCACGGTGAGGGTCCCTCAATCATTTGCAAGCTCGGAGAGGCCACTGCTGGGTGTTTGTGCCCAAAGCGGAGATGTGCGGAGGTGCCGAGCCTGCCCAGGCTGCTCCATCCCTTCCTCCATCCCTCCAGTCAGCCCCTCCTCTCCCTTGCTGGACCCCACCAGACACTGCACCCCAAATCCCCGCATCCCACTGCTCTCTCTGCCGCAGCCATGAGCACCAGCTGTGGGTCACACTCTGTCCAGGAGACCCATTTCAGCTGCAGGGGAGCTGTGGCAGTAGGAAGCAAAGGTCTGGTGATGTCCATGGGTGCCCAGGAGCTAAATGCACCCTCACCGGGGGCAGGTGCTCCCCACAGGCTCCTCAAAGATGGGCCAGCCCTCGGGAAGGATGGGGAGGATGGCAGCTGAGGGGGAACGGGGCTGTGGGGTGGTGGGAAAGGGCAGAGGACTGGGCATCGGGTAGGGGCAGGCTCATGCCATCCAGCTAATTCTCCTCCCGGACGGGCCGGATCTTCATCTCGGTGAACTTGAGGGAGTACTGCCAGCCGGTCCAGGAGGACCACTCGATGCCGTCAGCGTAGGAGCTGTGGTGGCCTTTGAGGTACTGCCCGTTGAGGTTGGAGGTGTGGCAGTTGCGGTACCACCAGGCGCCGTGGTAGAAAGCCGCGCAGTTGTTCTCCGAGTGGTCGTTGTCCAGGTCCTTGGTGGTGAACTTCATTCCGTTGTGCTTCAGGAAGGAGTCACCTGCCCCAAGGGAAAGGAGTTGTGATGGGTCCTTCCTGCTCTTCACCCTGCCCTTGAGCTGTGTCCCCGTGGGAAGGCTCCCCTGGGCACCCCAATGGAGTCAACCACCCTGCAAACACCATCCCTGCAGCTCCCCGTGGCTGCAGGAATGCAGCCGGCATTGCCGCCGGCACCGGCGGAAACCGTTGATGCCCCTGGTGAGGGGGTTTGGTGGCCGTGGGCTCCCCCTGACCCATGTGTCCCCAGCACCCTACCTGCTGTCCCCGAGTAGTCGGCGATGGAGATGGGGTACCCGTCCTCCTCAGGGTCAACGGAGAAGAGCCCCACGCCAAAGCTGCCGTAGTGGGCGAAGGCGGTGCCATTGTCAAAGTCCTCCAGGTCGATGCGGAGCTCGTAGCTGCCCTGCACCGTCAGCACGTGGATCCGCTTCAGCCCTGTGGCAGAGGGAGGGAGGAGGTGAGTGCGGGGACCCCGGCAGGGACAGGGTGGCCAGGGGGTCCCGGGGGAGGGGGTGTGGGGTGGGGCAGGGAGCGATTCCCACCCTCCAGCCCTCACTCTGTTCTTTCTGCACAGCCAAGGGCATCTGCTCAGTTCATGAGACAACAGCCTCATTGCTTCCCTGCCCCAGTACAGGTCCTGCCCAGCCCGTTGCTCCTAGGACAGCGTCTGTGTCCCTTCTTTTGCAAAGAAGAACCTCCCCAGGGGAGCTGGGGGCCCCCAGGCTTTGCCATCCTGCAGCACTGCCAGCCCCACGCACCTAACCAGTGCTCTCCCGTCAGCTTCCCAAAGCCGTCCCGGTAGGCTTCCCAGCCGCGGAAAAAGTTCACGGAGCCGTCCTCCCGCCGTTGAAACACCTGGGGAGACACGTGGGGCATCAGTCCTGGGGCTGCTCCGAGCCTGTGCACCCCGAGCAGCCCTCCTGCCCCGCACCCTGCTGCCCACCCCTCCCCACCACTGCATTATTAGACACAGGCACAAATTAAACCTTTCCAACTCAGTAATTACACAGGGATGCTGGCGAGGGGGTCCCCGGGGAAATGCCGGCTCATTTTCTTGCCAGCTCCCAGGGATGGGTGAGTCGGTTCAGATAAAATCCTTCACCAGGCTCGAAACCGCCCGGGCTCTGCCATTGCACGCAGGAGCAGAGGTGTGGGCACAGGGATGGATGGACAGACGGCGTGACATGAGGTTTGTCCCCACAGCGCGCACTGCCCAGGTCAGTCCAAGCCACCCTGTGGACAGTGGGATGCCCAGCACCGTGTAACACTGAGCAGCTGATTTCCCCCTCCTGGGTCCCCTCTCTTTCCTGGGCAGCTGCCCCATTATTGGGCATCGTTCCTGTGGCAGCCCTGATAGTCCTCCCAGAGAAACCAACTGCAGGGCACCGGCTGCCCCAGCTCTGGCAGAGCCCCCAGATCCCAGCCAGATTCCCAGGGCTCATCACAGCTTTTCTCCTCAGAGCCTTTCCCTTTTCCTCTCCCATCTGCTCATCAGCACGTTGTGCCCTGTGTTTTTCACCCCCTTTTATCCATACCTTTGGGTTTGATTTACTAACAATCATCCAGAAAATGCTGCTCCGTGTCCTACCATTTGAACTTAATTAAGCCTCCAGCCCTGGATTAATTGCATTAAACTTGGCTGAGCCAGCCTGCCCGAATGCCACCAAGCACCGTGCTCCTGTAGCTGGGGCGGGTGTCGGGACACTTGGTGCTTTAGGAACAGCTGCCCCGTGTGCTGCTGGCCGAGGGCACAGAGCACCCAGTCTTTGGGGCTGGATTGTGCCCATTCACCCCTCTTCCAGCATCCCAGCCCCAGGCGATGTCACTGAGCCCTGGAATGGGCTGGGAAGCCACCAAGCTTTGCTCACCCATAGGGATGCTCCTTCACAGCTTCTCCTGGCTGCTCCTGCCCTCCTGCCCATGCAGAGACCCAGCTCAGGAGCTCTGCAATGGTTTGCCCTTCACCAGGCGGGTATTTTTGGGGCCCCGCGTGCCCAACGCAGGCTCCGGCGTGCTCCTCGGCACGGCTCTGATCCTGCTGTACTTACCTTCTAGAATTAGAGCCTTAATTTTTATCCCCGCGTTGAGCACTTGAGAAGCTGCGGTTAAACCCGTTTAAAGGGGCTTTCTTCAGGCTTGCTGGGAGAGGGGGATGGCACGGCTGGATGGGGGCCGAAGCTGATTTTCCCTGGACAACACTGGCTCTGGTGCTGCCGTGTGGAGAAGGCGGCGGAGGCAGCACCGATGCTCCCTCCTAATCGGCTTTGGCCCACGGTTGTAAATAGGCCAATTGCCTGAGCAGTGCCCAGGCAGGCGTGTGGGGAACATCCCCCTTGACTGAGCCTCGGCACAACTCAGCAATCACCCCGACCCCGGGCACAGAGAGGCCCTCGGTGCCCTGCTGCCCGCCCAGCTCAGCACCAAGGGGCTCAAAAACGAGTTGGAAGGGCTGGTGGGTGCTGGAAGTTCTGTGTCCTCCTCGTTCTCCTGCTCCATCCTCATCATCTCTCACTCATGGTCCCTCCTCAGGCTTCCCGCATGCACCCACCTCTCCCACGTGCAGGCGGGGATGTGGGAGCTTTCTCCTCGCCGCCCACGCCGGGATGCTGCAGGCACCAGTGACCCGCAGGCTCGCTGCCGCGCTCCCAGCCCTGCCTGGCTGCTCTTTTCCTTCTCATCAAATATGCATCACCCCCTCTTTAGCAAAAAGGATTTCCTTCCCTTCTTTAAAGGCGAGGCTAAAATATTTATCTCCCCGGCTCGCTGACTCCCCTGGTCGCGCTGAGCTCGCGGGGCAGGGACAGGCTCCTGCAAAGGCACCAATCCAGAAAAATTGGTTTAAAACAGCATAAAGTGGGAGCGCCAGCCTGTGCCTGCCACGGTGTCGGCGGCAAGGGAGAGCTCTGTTCCCTCTCCCCAGAGCCCCCACCAAACCCCAGTGGGCTCAAAACCCCACCACAGCCTGGGGACACTCTTGGCCATCACTTTTCTGCCACCGGAGAACTCGAACTGCGGGTCAGGTTTGTGGCAGCTGTGGCACAGACCCCACAGCCCCAGCCCCAGGGCCTTTTTTTGGGCCCCCATCCCAGTGGGCTCAGCCAAGGAGAA
The DNA here is from genome assembly GCA_020746105.1 of Trogon surrucura. Classification (NCBI taxonomy): domain Eukaryota; kingdom Metazoa; phylum Chordata; class Aves; order Trogoniformes; family Trogonidae; genus Trogon; species Trogon surrucura. Next base: position 6,848,149 of record CM036636.1, read on the forward strand.
GACAAACTCAGAGCATCGCAGGAGCTGGTCTTGGCCCGGGAAGTGCCAATCCCATGCCAACACCGCAGCCGGCAGCACCGCCTGGCTCGGGGACCCGGCCGCTCCTGCCTGTCCCTGCCAGCAGAAGTGTCTCATCCCCGCTCGTGGTGACACATAAATCACATCTTTTGGAAACAGCGTGCGTTTCCCCAGGCTTGTCTCACCCGCTGCCCTCGGCTTACCCCAGCCCATGTGTAAATGCATCAGCATCTGCTCAAACCCCCCAGCCCATGCTGGGACCCCTCCAGCGGGTGATGCGCAGGCTGGGCAAAGCTGTCCCCGTGAGCGTCCCTGGCGTGGCAGGTGCCCGTGAAGCTGGAAGCTGTCACTTAGCATCACCACAGCCCTCATCCTGCCAGCACAGACTTTTCTTCTGCATCCTTCAGCTTTCCCACCACTTCGCGATACACGCTGTACACAGGAAATGATGCTGAGGTGGCTGGAGCCATCGCCACATCGTTACTGACAGAGCTGAGATGCTGATCCCGGGGGATTTTGCCCCAGTTGGGCCGTGATGGAGGCTCAGGGGTACAACAAGGAGCACGGGGCATTTGCAGATACTTTCCGAGACAACAGCACACGAAAAGGCAACTTTTTCAGGGCTCCTGGGATGGTGAGCCTTGCCCACTCTCTGTCACCTCATTATTACTTCAATAAAGTGCTGAAGGTGGTGTCAAAACGGGTGAGGTGGGGTCGGGCTGGGCAATTACACAGCTGCAGCCTGGTGGTGCTGCAAGGCTCGGGTCAGCCCAGGGGAGTTTCTGCAATTAAAGTCAGTGCTGAGGGCAGGACACGGATGGTCCCGCCGGCACTGGTGGGCACCGACCCAGACCCACACCCCAGCCCTCTGCAAACATGGCCCTGCCACCAGCAGGCAGGACCGAGGGGGGACAAAACGGACTGGAGGGAGGTGCTGGGGGCTCCCTGGCTCTTCCTTCCTTCCAAGCAGCACCCAGTGAGTGACCCAGCTGGGTTTTTACCCAACAGAGCATCATCTCTTGCCCCTGCCCCGCTCCCCATGGTCTCTGAGCCGTCCGTGCAGGCTAAGGCTTAGCTCAGCAGCTCCCAATCTCCCGAGTCAAAATTGATTCAGCTGCTGCCATCACTTCCACCCACCCACCCACATGCAAATAAGCCCAAATGTCAGGAGTAATCGCTCCAGAGGAGGAGAGGGAAATTTCCCAGGCTCTGCACTGGGGTGCCTGGCCACGGTGTACCTGGAGCCTGGGTGAGCCAGTGCCCCACGGAGCCTCCCGGCATCCCCAGCCCCACGGGAGATGCCTGAGACACCCCTTGCAGCCCACGGGACTGGAGGTATGTTTGGGAGCCTCTGCTGCAGAGCAGCCCCGAGAATCGGGAGCTTCAGAGCCCTGCTCTGAATGTGCCCGTTCCCAGACCGCTGGGATTTGGAACCCGGTTCGGCTCCTTCGGTCGAGGCAGGGCAGAGCCGCGGAGCTGCCAGGCTCTGATGCCGCAGGCAGCCCCGGGCCGGCCCCGCTGACGGATCCCACGGGTGTAAAATCATTTGCTTCGCCCCCTCCTCAGCCCAGCCTGAGCCCTCCCGGCTGCGGCAGCTTTAAATAAGCCTCTGAGTGTCTCGCTAATCACCTTGGGCTGCTCTTCAGGCAGCGCTGGAGCGTGGTTGGGGCTGGTGAAGGCTGTGCAGGCAGGGTTTGCAAGGACCCTCCCCACCTTGGGGAGCCAGTAGGGTCCCCCCTTTTCCCTCTGTGAGACCCTCAGGAGCTGGGATCCCCTGGGGCTGCCCTGTGCCTCAGTTTCCCCACTAGAGCTGCTGGTACCGACCTGTGCATGACAGGTCGCTCCTGCTCGGGGTGGGCTCTAGGCAGATCGAGGCCCCCCGAGGGCAGGGGGGCTAAGCTTCCTCCTGGCACTGCTCAAAGCTGCTTAGGGGAATCAGATCGTGGGGATTTGTTTCCTAGAGCACCCAGCTGGAGGGGTGCTGGCTGCCTCGGCTCACCCAGCGTGTCCTCGGGGGTGAGGCTGCTTGCCCACCCCTCCCGTGAGCCCCCCACCACCTCCCTGGGACCCCTTACGGGCACCCCGAGCGCTGCCCTCCTGGGTAGGGGCTGCTCACACCCAAGGGGACTCCAGGACAAGGGGGCTCTCCAGGCTCAGGGCTGCCAGTGCTGTGTCCCCCCGTCCCCGCAGCTCCCCACCCCCATTACTGTGATTACAGGGCCGTCGCAGCCGCCGTGGCAAAGCGAATCGGACAGGGCGGCTGGGGAGTGAGTGAATCACCACAGCCCTGGAGATGCCCCGGGCACCCCTGCGTGAGACGAGGCGAAACGTACCGGGTTTGGAGTCCGTCCTGAGCCCCAGCTCAATGGGACCACGAGGACGGGGCAAAGCGCAGCCACACGCCCCACGGCAAAACTGCAGCTACACCGGCCACCAGCTGGGCACCAGGAAAGATGAACTCCAGCCATGGCATCCATTTTTCTGCTTGCAACCACCCTCCAGCTCCAGCCATGCTCCCCAAGGCAGGGACAGGGCTGCCGGGCTCTGGCATCTCTGCTGGCACTGCCAGCACGGCTAACACCCGCAAGCCCCTTTGCTTGCTTCCCCATGGGACCGGGCACCCTGTGCCCAGCCAGACCCCATAAGCGTTTCTCCCCTACTCCAGTGACACATTCAAGAGCTGAGAGTGACATTTCCCACCCCCGGCATCCCAGCGGTGTGGGGACAGCCTGCGGCCAGCGGTGGCCTCTCCCGGTGGCCGCCGGCACGGCGGCAGCTCAGCTCACCGTCCAGCCGCCCCCGTCGGTCGTCATGTCGCAGTAGACCTGGAAACCGGAGGGATAGTGTGTGGGGAAGATGGAGTAAATCCCGTCCTCTTGCTGTCCGCTCGCATAGATGTCAAAGCAGTCTCGGGGCCGGGAGCCTGCGGCGTGGCATCGGGATGGGGTGGGACGAGAGGAAAGTTGGTTAATTAATGAGCTAATTTAATGTCTTGACATTTCTTTCAGGCTCTCAACCTTGCTGGCGGCTGGGAGCTGCCTTGCTCTTTCCCTCCTTTCCCCTCGGACGCTCAAGGCAAGCAGTGCTGGGGGTGGGGGACACAGCCACCATGGGGACCCCCCCCACAGCAGCTGGCAGGGACGGACCCCATGTCCCCATGTGAGCAAGGGCAGGCTGGGACCATCTGGGGAGGAGCGAGCTGATACCCAGAGGCAGCTGCAGGGAGAGTGTGGGCACATGCTCGCAGCCCCGGGACAGCCTTACTCAGCTTCATGTTAACCGAAGGACGATGAATGTGGCTGTTTATTCGGTCGCTTCTCGCTCTGCTTCTGCCCTGGCTACATCTGGGTGGGGAACAGGTGGGACCACAGAGTGCAAAGTGCTTTCTGGGCTGGCTTTGCAGGCTGGCTTATGGACAGCTGAGGGGGCTGCACGCTGAAAAGCTCCCCCTTCTAGGACACAACCTTCCACCTCCCTCCCACCCCATCTCCCTGCCAGCCCTCCACCACACTAAATCCCTTCTCCAGGCTCGTTGTTTCTCTCCCCTCTCCTTAGGCAGAGACCTGCTGAGAGCATCCCCAGGCACATCCCCGGAGACCGACAGGGACAACGTCTCACCGTTGGAGCAGCCCCGGGGCCGTGCTCCTCTGGCCGGTGCTCGCTGCAGGTCAGCCTTGAGCCGGGGCCGGGCACCGCCCCGCTCCTTCTGCAGTGTGTCCAGGACGTCACTGACGGAGCTCACGAGCCGAGCCATGTTGGTCTGGCTCTCCGAGAGCAGCTGTGGGCAGGGGATACATGAGGGGATGAGGAATTGTGGTTAATTGCATTTAAACTCCTTCCACCCCTTCAACACCCCGCTGTGTGGATGCTCTGCCGGCTCTCACTGCTCCTTGAGTGCCTGCGGGCAGCAACGCTCCCTGCCAGGGTACGGGGCTGGTGGGGACCAGGTGGGGATGAAAAAGCCACAGCAAATCCCATATGGCATCTCTGGTGTTTTCTGGCCCAGGGTCCAGACATCGCCTGTTGTCACCGGGACTGAGAAGTCCCCCAACTTGGATGCGTCAGTGCCGCCGCCCCGTGGGATAAAAAGCATCTCTGGGCAAGGGACGGGATCGCCGAGGCAGCAGGAATAGCCGTGTCCTGAAACAGCCGCTGGCTCTCTGTCATCCCCCGAGGTGACCCAGGCCGAGCGAGTGACATGGGGTGGCCCCAGCAGAGCAGCAGGGTGGGGAGGGAAGCGAAGCAGCGGGGATCGACCAGCTCCGGCCAGAGGGAGATGAGCACCAGGAGTGACGGGCATAGAGCCCAGCATCCAGCCGTGCCCCGGGTCTTGCTACGATGCCCAGCGTACCCACGTAAGCATTTTAACACAGCTCATCGGCTGGGAAATTTTTGGGGTTGTAGGGGGAATTGGTTGCTGCATGAACTGCCCTCGGGATGGTGCTGTGCTGTGCTCAGCCCTGCCCAGAGCCCCCCAGACCGGACCCTGAGCCTGGAGACCCACAACGCGAGAGGCTGCACACCCAGCTTGCTGGCACCAGGGCGGTTTGGCAGCGAGATGCAGGCGGCTGATGAGCTGGAGCCGAGGTTGCGCTTCCTAACTTGGGATTCCCCAGCACCTGCCTTAAACCTCAGCTCCTTCTGCTGAAGGTCTCCCCTGGAAGTAAGAGCCTGCGAGCAGCCATGCCCCCGGCGACGTGGGGACAGGGCGGGACTCTGTCCCCAAGGAGCACCATGCGGTGTTCCCAACCCCAGCTCACCTGGATGAGCCTGCCCTGCTCTCCTTGCAGGGCGCTGAGCTCCTGCCCCATGGCGCTGTGCCCCTTCTTGAGGCCGTCGCAGTCGGCGCGCAGCTGCACGGCGTGCGTCAGCAGTTTGGCCACCTCGTCCGCCACCGTGACCAGCAGGGCCTTCTGCTGGCTCTTGGTGGCCTTGGCCTCAGCGTCGTGGTCGGTGACGGCACGCAGCAGCGACGTCTGCAACCCTTCCAGGCGTCCGAAGGTTCCCGTCGCATCGGGGCAGTTGGGATCGATGAAGATGTTGATGCGGGAGCTGTCGGCTTTCTCGATGGTGACAAGCGCGTTGGCTTCCTCAGGGTTGGTGCTGATGACCGGGGGTGACTCGGTGACGGGCGTGTGGTAGTGGTTCATGAAGAGGATGGCCCCTGTGACCGTCACCGCCAGGAGGACAGCCACCGAGAGCAGGACGGTGCACAGGATGTACCCGCAGCTCATCCTCTGCGGACAGAGACACAGACACCATCAGGACCCCTCCGGATGGACCCATCCCGCTCCCCTTCATCTGAGAGGTGGGTTCACACAGGCTTTGGGGGGGCTGGGGTCCAGCAACAAGGGAGGTGTTGCTGGACACGGGGGTGGTGGCAGAGGAGGGGACCCCAGGGAGCCCTGCAGTTCTGCCAGGGCCGCGGGCGAGCACTCTGCGAGCAAAGCAGCTAAACCCACCCGGAGCCGGAGGTATGAAATAATAAAGAGAGCGAACGCGCCGTGGCCGCCCGCTCCTGCTGGCATGTTTTATTTAAAGCAGTGATACTCGGCTGGAGCAGCCCCGGCTGCCTGGGGGCAGGGGCTCCCTGCTGCCCTGAGCACAAATATGGGGAGAAAAAGGAAAAACACCGCTTGTGTCCCCCGAAGCAGAGACTGGGGAAAGCAAGGAGGTGAGGGAAGGCAGGGGCTGTCCCCGGCAGCAAGGGGAGGCTGTGGGTCGATGCTGGGGTCACGTCACCCTGAGCGTTGCAGGGACCTGCTCTGCATGGGGCATTTCCCAGCTGCGGGGGCCACGCGTCCCCGCCCCCCTTGAGCCCACGCTGCCTGCTGGAGGGGAGCAGAACTGCTCCCGAAGTCCTTGGACCTGTCCCAAGCCTCCCGGTGACGGGGAGTCGCTGTGGGAAAGGTCTGTGACCTCCCCAAGTCCCTCCGACAGCTCCACTCCTGCAGGGACCCATCGTCTCAGCCCGTGCGAGCTGCCTTGGGCACACCAAGAGCCTTTTCTCCTTGCAAAGCGTGAAGTGCCGATGCCGTTGGCGCAGAGGGAGCGAGCTGCCATCCGGTATCATCAGCCCCCCGATCCCTCCCCCGCCACCTCCCCGTCTCATTACACCTGCAGGACAGAGGCTGTGATTTTCCCCTGACCCCAGCCACGGCTGTCACAAGGAATTCCAGGGCTGCCAGAAAACTGCAGATTCGGATAGACAAAGACTGCTTTCCCCAGAAATGAGGGGAAAATTGCTGCATCTGCAAAGATTTCCCAGGCCCTGTCCCCTCCTGTGCATATCTATCTAGAGTGACACCTTCCTTCAAGCACCCTTCATTTCATTCGTGCTCCCGCAATCATTTGCATTAAGGTGACCCCAGCTGTGGTGGGACCAGCTGGCCAGGGCTTGGGGGCCCACGGATGCCCCATCAGCCACGAGGGATGCTCTGGTTTTCTTTCCCAGCCCATGGAGTGAGGCTGGAGATGCAAACAGCACCAGACTGATTGGGAAGCCACCCTGTGGGGACCTCTGTACAGGGGCAGCTCCGGGCTCAGCCCCCGGTGGGCATTAGAAGGAGATGTCAAAGGCAATAAGGGCAACTTTCAGCAAGCAGAGGGTGGAGGAGTTTGCCCTGTGTTTGTAGACATGGAGCCCTGGCTCGGGGACACGAGAGGCACCGAGGAGCAGCAGGACGGTGCCAGATGGAGGTGGGAGGTGCCCGTCACTGACACCCTCAGAGAGGCACCCGGGACCTGGACTCGACCTGACCCCTCAACACCCTGTGAGCACAGAAGTGACAGGAGGGATACCCAGCTGCTCACTGGAGGATGTTTGGGATCCTTGGGGTGAGCAGGGACTGTGTCCCCACAGCTGTCCTGGCTATTGCAGCACTTTCAGCTCCCTGGCTCTGCACCCTCCTGCCTCACAGCCGCTGCTCCCCACCGCGCTGACATCCCCAGCCTGACCCATTCCCGCTGGGACATGCAGCCGGGTTGTGACAGCTGAGGGACTGTCTGAGCGTTAAGGGTTTGAGGAGCGGAGCTGTGGCCAGTCAACGCTCTATTTCCCGCAGCCACGCAAATCCCAACCGGGCTTTAACACACCAAAATCCTGCAGCTCTGCCCAGGAACTGTATCCAGCTGTCTTCCAGCCTTCGAGCCCCAGCGTCGCTGCCCTCCCACCGGCACCAGGAGCCGGGCAGGAGCCAGGGGCTGATCCGCCTTGCACTCAAGCCCCTCTGCTTGCTCCCAAGCAGCGACAGCTTTACGAGTCCCGCAGCATTTCGCTGGCAGGTTGTGTTACCTGGCAACCTGCAGCGGGGAGAGAAGGGAAATGCTCAGCCAGCAGCACCAGGAACGCTCCAAACTGGAGGGTGAGTCCCTTCCAAACCCCCTCCTGGTACTGCAACCCTGCAGCTGCGTGACCAGCTCCCGGCTTGGGGCCCTGCAGGTGCCTCTGTCACATCTTTCTGCCCCACTACAGCCGCAGCCCTTGTGGCTCCGAGGTTTTCTGCCCTCCATTGCACAGCCTCAGGCTCCTGGATCTTCTTTCCAAAGCAGTGACAGGACATTCCCCCTCCCGGTTACTCCTGTTCCCCTGGGGACATCCGTGGGGCTGGAGGTCCCCATGTCTCAGATCACCCTTTCCTAAGGAGAACAGAATCTGGGAGGTGTTCAGGACAAGCAGGGCTTCGCCTGCAGACCTGCTCTGGAGCTGGGGCTGCAGCTCGGGAGGGACCCCCAAGTACGAACCGAGGCAATGTTGCCTTCCCAGCGCAAAGCTGAGCTGGGATGTCTGTGCCCTGTCCTGCCTCGGGCAGTATCTCTATGCTGGGCCACCATGGGTCCCTGCAGCCCCAGTGCCCTTCTTCCCTCCTTCCCCAGCCTCCTCAGCCAGCCAGCCAGGAGAATGGCTGTCCTTGATATGGAAGACAGTGGCTCCAGCACATGCAGCCTGTGAGGACAGAAGGATATGAGCCGGCTTTTCCCCAAGGAAGCCAGAGCAGGGCTGGAGGTGTGCTGGTCCCTAGGGAGGATGGATGAAGAACAGTGGCAGGAGAGGCTGAGCTCTGTCATGGGAGATGCTCTCTGAGGAGGAGGTGCCCTTTGCTCCTGCTGAAGCCGCTGCTGCGGGATGACAGACAGCAGTCGTGGGCAGCCCTGCGTGCTCTGCCCCAGAGCTGTGCCCTCAGCCAGGTGTGAATCAGGACCCTGGTTGTGCTGCTCAGCCAGGTGGACACCGTGGTTTGCATCACCCAGGCTCAGCTGCTGGGCCAAACTTTACTCCATGTAACCCCCCCATACTTTACTGCCAGGGTCCACCCAGTCCTGAAGAAGCCTCGAGGCAGCTGGAGCCAGTCCCCCACCCCCGCAAGCCACCGCTTACTCCAGAGCTGCTCAAGCAGCTCATTTCACATCCCAGCCACTCGCCCTGTGCTGCTCCACTCCCTCTCCACCCTTCTTGCCCGTCCAGCTCCGCTGCTGCTCAGCTTTGCGCAGGGCTGCAGCCCCCATCCCCACTCGCCCTGGGCCAGGGGTCTGTACCCCAGCTTCCACTGTTCCCCATGCCCTGCCAGAGCCTAATGCTCTCCTTCACTCATTCCCTGCAGGCACGGAGGCGGCTGAGCTGAATCCCACTCCCGTTACCTGCTCTCTTCTGTCATCCAAACCCTGCCTGATGCTGCTCCTACGGCTCGGCACACATCGCAGCTTGGGGAGCAGAGAGGAGAGGGCCAGGGAGCTCGCTGGGGCTGGCTCCATGGGTGTGCACGCAGGCAGGCTGGGACCCCAGAACGAGCTCCACAGCAAACTCCATGCTCCTTTGCAACACCCTGCGTGGACCACCAGCTCTGGGCTGTGTTGTCCAGCCCCATACAGGTGGTGGGGCTAGATCCATCTTTCCCAGCTCATCCTTGGGGCTGTCAGGGGGTCCCAAAGCCAGACAGGGAGCAGCTGCAGCCAGCCAGCACCGCTCGGACCCTGCACAGAGGGGCTGTGTGACAGGGAGGCAGCTCTGCCGGGAGCAGAGCAAGATTTCTCTCTTGGGGGTTGGGGGGGTTGTTTGGGGCCTCCTGTGTCTCTCAGGGTGGGCAGCCCCTCTTCAGTGAGGTGAGGAAGCTGTTCCACGTGGATGGACTGAGCAGGGAGAAGAGGGCTCAGAGAAGGGTGCACAGAAGGAAGAAGTCAGGCAGAAGTCCCCTTTGTGCAGTGCCACGGGTGGAAGGGGGACAGGGACGTAGCAGACCCGGGGGCGAGTGTGTCTCACGCCTGCTCCCCCCATCCTCGCCCAGCACCTGCTCTCGTCTCCTTCCCTTGACTCACAGGCTCTGTTGGAGACTCATTTTCCTCCCCAGCTCTTCTCAGGCACACTTGCCCATATTTCGTGCTCCTTCCCTTCCCGCTCAGAGCTCGTGCAGGGCAGCCTTCGCTTCCCTCCCCATCCGCTGCTTCACACTCGGGGGCCGGGGCTGGGCTGCTGCCCGCAGGGGCAGCCGGGCAGGAGGAGCTGGCACATGTGCGGCCGGTTGTGCCAACAGGCTCCAGCACATGCCCATTGCCCGCACGTCGTTGCTTTCTCTGCCACCGCTTCGCTGCACCCCAACCCCACACCGGCCTCTCCCCACACCAAGAAAAAAAATCAGAGTGGGTTCCTGGAGGCTGAGAGAGGGTCTGGCAAGTGAGAGTCATCGGACCAGGAGCGGTGGCTCTGGCTGCAGTAAGGAGCCGAGGTGCCAAATCCTTTTTAAAGGGTTATTTAAGCAGTTTAAAGCGTTCACCAGAAGCGTGTGTGGCAGCCCCAGAGCATCGCCCACTGCCCAGACGAGGTAGAGTCTCGGCGCTGGGGGCTGAGGGGACACTGGCAGCAAATAAATAAACTCGATAATTCAGGAGGAGGTTGAGGGGAAGCAGCCCGGGGGGCTCCGCATGAAGGGGAGGACGGGGAGCAGCTCCCCCCCGCCGGGCTGCACCGGGAGAAAAGCTCGCTTGTGGGGAACGGGCGGGGGCTTCGGTGGGACCCCCGGGCCGGCCCCTACCCCGCTGCCCCCCCCCGCTCCCCCCCCGCCCATCCGCCGCCCCCCCGCCCCGTACCTGCGATTTCTCCTGCTGCCCGTCCTCAAGTTGTGAGGCTCCTCCCATGGTTTTCCAGCGCTCGTTCCCCATCTCGCCGAAAAACTTCCAACCCGAGTGTCCGGACGGACCCCCCCCAGCCCGGCCCAGACCCCCTCCCCGGCAGCGCAGCCCCCGGCCCGCCCGCGCTGCCCGGCTGGCCGCGGCGGGAGGACGGGCGGCGGCGGCGGCGGCGGCGGAGGAGGAGGAGGAGGAGGGAGGGAGGAAGCAGAGGGAGGGAGGACACGGGCACGGACACGGGGGTGGATCTTCCCTCCCCGCCCGCCCCGCTCCCCCCGCCTGCTCGCCCCTGCCCCGGGGGCCGCTTCCCGCTGCAGTCCCCCCCTCCGCCCCGTGCCCGTCCGCCCCCCGGGGGCTTCCCCCGCCCCGCTCCGGTGACACCGCCCGGCGACGGCCCGAGGATTTCCGTGGCCCCCTCCAGCACTGCCCTGCACACCCTCCCCCAGCCGCCCCCGCGGCTCCGGAGTCATTCCGGATCTGTGTGTCCCCCCCCCACCCCCGCTCCTGCCCCGGGGCTCCGCAGCTGCCCAGATGTGGCAGCACAGCTGGAGGAGCGGCAGCAGGTAAGGCAGGGGCTGGTCCCAACGGGTCCGGGGGTGTCACAGGGGGAGTGGGTGCTTCGGGGACCCGCTCACCCTTTTTCCAAAGCTACGGCCCCCAGTTCAGCACTGGGGCTCAGTCCCACCGGTGGGCAGGGTGCTGGGGCAGAAATACGGGGGGCCTTGACATCGGCCCCCCAAACCTTTGTGCCCAAGGGTAGCCAAAGTGCTGGGGGACCTTTTAGGAAACCCCGATGCGTGGCAGAAAGCTGGTGCTGGCTGAGGAGGAGGCGGGGGGGCACACGGGTGCCCACCGGAGCATCCTTGGCAGCCAGTGGGGTGTCCTGCCCAAAGCCCAGTGTTCCCAGCCCAAACCAGCCGTAGTGGCGCTGCGTGCCACGCAGGAGTGTGTCGTGTCCCCCCCCCCCCCTCCCCTCCCCGCCTGATTTACCACCGCTTCTCCGGGCATGGATGTGGTTTTCTTTACCGTACCTTCGCGGCACCTCCCTTAAATCTTTTATGTGCCGCTTGTCTGACCTGCGGGCAGGAGCGTTGCTAAGAGGTTCAGAGGAGCATCATGAGAGCAGCGATGGCTCAGCCCTGCCTTAATCCGGATGGGAGGAGGCTGGGTTCTCTCTCGATGCCGAGAAAGCCCCTAAGAAACCTCCGGGGGGGACCCTGCAGCCCCCCGGCACTCTCCCTCTCCTGCAGCGCAGCACTGTCCCCGAGCAGTCGGCACAACGGGGCTGGTGGTTCACTCTGAACCCCCCCAGGTCTCTGTCGTTGTGGCTCAGCCCCGGTTGGGACTCCCCAGCAGCTCCAGTGTGACTTTGCTGGGGTGGGGGCTGCCTCCCTGTGGCAGCAGGTTGTGGGGGCCGGGGGCCAGCAGTTCTAGTGGCTTCTCTCCAGGACACACACCCCATTTGAGGAAGACCTGTGTGCGTGCCAGGCTGGCAAAGGGCTCTCTGGGGCGGGGAGGGAAGCACGGCAGTCGGTACCCGTGTGCGTGCCTGCATGTTGTCTCTCAGCCAGGTGCAAATCCTGCCTTTGGCTGTGGTGATGTTGTGTGGATTTAACGGGCAATGCTCATGGCTGGGAGCCCAGCTCCTTCCCTGCGGATGGTTTTCAAGGACCTCCCTTTACAGTTGAGACCGTCCAACTCGTTCCACCCATGGCATGTTTGCCGTGCCTGTGCTGGCGGGGCTCAGCCCCCTGCACTGCTTGGCTGTTCTGGAAGCAGGAGGCCACAGGCACCCGGGAGGCTGTTTCAGCTGAACTCTGAACAATAAAAACTTATCATTAAAAAGAAATGTATCTTGGCTTCATGTGGCCTGGCAGCACGGGGAGGAGTGATTCAGTGGCTTGTCAGCCCTGGGTGTTAGGCTCACCGAGCTGCACAACTGGACACTCTCCAAGTCCAGCAACTCATTTTCTGCAGATGGAGCTGGGACCGTGCAGCAGGCTGATGTTTAATTTGCAATCCAACATACCTTGACATAACCCACAGACAAATTGTTGAGGCTGGAACAGGATGGGATGCTTGGGACCTGGGCAGGCAAGGGTCTGCGGGGGCCTGATGTTGGGATGCTGAGAGAGTGCACGTGCAGGGTCTCACTCAGTGGGTCCCAGTGCCATTCCCAGCAGCCAGGTTGGTGTGTGGCTCTCAGAGCTGTGATGATGGAGCGGTGAGTGGGGCAGGATGGAGGGTGCCTGTGGCTGAGGGGACCATGTTTCTGGGAGCTTGAGAGATGCTCAGGGTGGGCCTTGCCCACGCCCTGCTGCTCAGAGGGGTTCTGGCCTGGTTCATCACTGACTCACGAGCCGTGTCACCTCATGTTATCCGTCACGGGGTCTGGCTGGAGCTGTAGTGCTGGGGACATGGGAAGGGGCATCAGCAACCAGTCAAGCCCCAGCGCTCCTGCCCTGCTACCCCCAGTGGCCCCACAGCCCTGGATCCATTCCCATGGGCTGTGCTGGGAGGGATTGGGTGCTCAGGATGCAGCTGTGCACCCAAGGACTTGGGCACACACCATGGTCAGGCCCCACTGGGCATGGGTTGCCCCCTGGGGGCTGCCAATGGCTTGGCTGGATGGGGAGGGGGTTTCTGCCAGCAGCTTAGCCCCAATCGATAGGCAGACAGAGGGGATGATTCATGTCTCAGGCTGTGGCCTGAGGGCAAAAACGGGAGAGAGGTTTGATGTGAGGATGCTGCATCTGCGGGTCCTGCCGGGAGCTGCAGCGTTTTCCCTCCCAGAGCTGGCTCTGCCCACGCTGCCCCGGGGTCCCAGCTTGGCCTGGAGGCAGAAAACGACTGAATCAGCATGGCATCAGACCCGTGCCCTAGAATGAGATGGGTTTTTTTGAATTTCAAACATTATCTTCTGTTTTGTGGTCCAAGACAGAGAGCAGAGTTGAAATGGTGGTGGTGGGCAGGGACTGGGCTTGGGTCAATTCTGTTCCCCCTGTGGGGACGAGACCCTCCAGAGAGTGGGACACCATGAGACAGGGCTCTGTGGCACTTTTGCCCCCCTCAGTGTATTCGACCAGCACTCAATCTCATCCCCGGGACATCATGGGTCTAGAGCCAGTGAGACGACTGATGTCCCACGGGTCCAATCCATCGAGGGGCTGTGCAGGGCAGAACCACTCCGTTATCTACTGTCCAAGACGCGGAGATGGAGAAAAGGCTGATGGAGGGGAAGGACTGACCCTCTTCGTGAGAGGCAGTGTGTGCTTTTCTTGGCAGGGTGCCACCCGAGGCAGAGAGCCATCGCTGCGCACACACGGCGTCAGGCATCATCATCATATTAATAATGAAAGGGCAGCTCCTTCAAAGCTCTTCGCCCCTGCGCCGGCAAGAGCGCAGAATGCAGAGTTGGTGCGTGAGCCTCATCCCAAGCAGCCACGGGGAGAGTGCGGGGATGCCCAGCGGCCTCTCCTCTGCCAGGTTGCTGTCCTGGGGTGACAAAAACATGCTGGGTCCACCCTCACTGGGTCACTCTCTGCTGTGAGTTTGGCTGCCAGGGGGTCCCTCCGTGTGCTCCAACTCCTGTCCTCACCACTGCCCTGCAAAGGCTCCCCTATCCCTCTGTCCAGTGGGGAAAGGACATTTTGGCTGCTGGGGAAAGAGCCTTTCTTGCAAGGGCAGAGCGCTCTGTCCATCGTTAGTGACACCGCTCCCTGTGCCAGGGCCTTTTCTTTCCACCGGAGGAATCGATAGTGTGGACAATGAGACAAAGTGCTTGCAAAGAGATCTCGAGCTTCAGACAAAAGTGGGTTCCTGGCAGCAGTTCCTGGGGCATCTCTTCTCTTCAGTGCTGTGAAAGACATTTGACTTTCCAAAAACCCCTTCTTTAACACTTCTGCCTTTTGTCCAGAGTGTCCCTGAGCCTGGTTGCTCTTTGTGAGGGTCTCAGCAGGACCAGACCCAGGGGCTGAGCATCTCTTCTCCTCTTTTGTCTCTGCCAAACCCCCTTCTCCATGTTTCACCCCACTCTGGGGGCTGCCTGGAGCCAGGAGGGTTTTACTGCGGATGCCCTGATCTGAGGAGGAAGGAGTCAAACCCCTGTGCTGGGTTCAGGTGGAGCATCCCAAGCCCACCCCATGCCCACACACTCTCCCTGGCACCACACATGTTTTGGAGGGTCACACCTCACAGCACTGCCCTGGGGCAAGGGGGGATCTCTACTGTCCCCCCCTCTGCCTTTACTGCCCAACCTTTTCTCAGGCTTTTTAAAAAAATTTTCCTCCAAACACAACAAAACCCCCAAATCCTCCACAGCTGAGAAACCTCTTTTTGTTCCTCTTTTCTCTTTGCTTTCTGCCGCGGCAGAGTATCGATTGGAGTTGATGTGCTGTAATCCGCTGCTTCTGTGAAAAGTTGGCATCCCAGAGTCCCAGGAGGGGCCGGATCCTGCCCCTGCATGGGTCTGGCTCCTCTGCTGGGCTGCATCCTCCCCATCCCATCCCATCCCATCCCACCCCACCCCTGAAAAACCAGGGAGCTAAGCACTTGGGGAGGGGCACACAGTGCTGGGTGGGAAAAGGTGCTGATTTGGAGCAAAGCCAGGTTGGATCCTGCTGGGATGGATGTCCAGAGCACCTGGGATTCAAGGGAGCCTTCCTGACCCTCCGGCAGGGAAGGGATGGTGGCACAAGGGGGCACTGGGGCTGATGAGAGGGGCTGGTTGTGGGGCTCGGAGTGGGGAGCTCTGCATTGGGGAGTGAATCAGGCTCCCACAGCTAAGGAAAGCTGAGGAGAGCAGGGCTGACCCCCAGCCAAAAGGGGTTCATTGTGGGGTGCACAGCCGGGTCTGCGGGGCAGGACCCCAGCCGGAGCCCCCCGCTGGCCCCACTCTGCACCTGCAGCCCCCCTGCACCCTCCCCTCCCTGCTCCACCTGCTCCATTAGCACTTAATGATGGCAAATCTTCCAGATCTCTGGAAAGTGGCAGGGGGTGTGTGGGAGGGGGGGGGTGAGAAACTCAGCCAAAAACCCTCCAAAAATCACAGGCAGGATTTTAATTTAAAACCTTTTCCCGCATGAAGAGCAGCAGCCTGGGCCATCTGGAGAAGCATATGCAGGTGAGCGGGAGGTGGTGGTGCCTCCCCCAGCCCCCTCGCTGTCAGCAGCCCCCCCAAAAGATTTGAGCTGGGGGGGGAGCTGGGCACCCCGATCCATGCCAGCAGCCTGAGGAAGCCCCAGTTTCCCCCCCCCCCCCCCCCCAAATCGCAAGATCTCTCTGTTTAATCGTTAACATTTTCAGGAAAAGTGATTATGAATCACAACGTCAACAGCAACAGCAGCTGAGTTTATTGCAAGAGATTAATTCAGCGGTTTAATTGAAACTGCAGGAGCGGGAGGGGAAAGCATCAGTTTGGGGCTGGGAGGAGGAGGGTCAGCACATCCACCCCTAACCCCCAGCAATCAATGAAACCCAAATTAGCAGATTTACTGTCAGAGGATTCCTCCATTAACTGAACACACATCCAGCATCCCAAAGCCCCAAGTCTCCTAGCAACTCCCCAGCCCACCTGTTAACCCTTTCCTGGAGCCCCCTGCCCCACATGCGGCACCTGGTGCTTCGAAGGCATCACAGCTGCCCCGGGGCATGAGCTGGGCACTATCCAGCAAAAAAATGTGCTGCAATACCTGAAGGATGCTCGTGGTGCTCAGCCAGGCATGCGAGCCAAGCCAGGCTGGTTAGTCAAGACCAGTTACTCCGGGTGGCACGGAGAAATCCTCACGTTTATGCATTGATGGCAGAGGTTTGGTTTCTAAATGTCACGGTACTTTGGAAGGTTTTTTATCCTCCTGACTTGTGGAGATGTTGGGAAAAGGTCAGGGAAATCCCAAATCATGGTCAGCCCGCGCAGCTCCCACCTGGCATCAGCATCAGGAGAGGCAGAGCACGAGCCAGGCTCTTCCTCCAATTCCAATATTAAATCAATCATCCCGTTTCTTTGGGAAGTGGATGAAGGGTACTGAAGTCACTCTCCCTGCAAACTAAAATGCCCTTGAAAGTTTAAAATCGCAGCAGGATGTGATGTGATGCCCAGGCTGGAGGGTGTAAGCTGCTCTGCGACGTTGTTATTTCGGTTTGGTTGTCCAATACTTCACTGGTTTTGCCATTAGAGATCAGAAGGCTGAAAACAAGGGCTGGAAAAAATAGTGGGTTTGCTGGTTGGAAAAATAACAGTTGACATGGAAAAAAATGCAGTCTTTTTTTAAAAAAAAAAAAAAACTGTCTTAATATTTATAGTCTGGGAAATACGTCCAAAGATCATGTGCCACTGAAAAGGATAAATCACTTCTTTTACTTTCATGTGCTTTGTTGGGCTTTATCTGAAACACAGTCATAAAATTACCAAATTGAAATTTTAAATAGGGAGGAGGAGAAAGGAGGGGGGGAATATCTGGAGGGTTTGTTGCTGCTTCTATTTTCTTATTGCCAAATAAAATACAATTAAAGCAACATATTATATGCCAGGCAGCATAGCTAACATTGGTTTTCTGACGGCACTTTTTTCTGACAGCCAATGGAAATAAATGATGCAGGATTACCAGCCAGCATCCAGCCTCCGTGGCTGGAGGGGGATTCGGAGCAGCAGGCATTCGAGTACGAAACAGAGGGATTTTTAGTCCTGCTCTAAGTGGAAATCTCCGGCGATGTTACCCGCAGAGCTCTCTGCCGCCGCCTGCAGCGATGCTTTGCCTTTGTTGCCCTCCCAGTTCCCACCAGTGCTTCCCAGTCTAACCCAGTCCTCGGCATGGCCCCTATACGGGGGTTGCAAACTAACTCCGGACCTCCCAGCGCTTTTGGGGTGGCTCCAAACAGACCAGCGTGGGTCCAGTCCCCCGCGGGGCTCGCTCCCGTGCCGGCGGCTCGGCTGCCGACTGCGCCGAAATCCCCGTGGTAATTGGATGAGGGCACTGGTTTCCGTGAGAATATGAAATCAGAGCCCCAGCCCCGATGCGGGGCGACAGGCTTGGGGATATAAAGACACGGTAGATCCAGTTCGGGAGGGGGGAGGGATGTGGGTGGGTGTGGGTATTTCTCCTGCTTAGAAGTCAAAGGTATCACAAGTTCTTGTTTGTCGCAGAGTCTGTTGGACTGTCTCTTATGGATGGGAGGGAGAGGAAGGAGGGGTGAGGCTGTTGCCGTTTTCCGGAGCCCCCCCTCAGATCCCATCACTGTGATGAGTTGCGAGTGCTCAGCCACTCTCAGGAAAGAGCCCAGAGAATTGTTGCAACCATGAACTGTCGTGACACCACCTTTT
Source organism: Trogon surrucura (assembly GCA_020746105.1). NCBI lineage: Eukaryota > Metazoa > Chordata > Aves > Trogoniformes > Trogonidae > Trogon > Trogon surrucura. The sequence continues at coordinate 6,865,604 of CM036636.1, forward strand.
CTCTGCAAAGGTCCCAAAGGTTTGGCGAGCAGGAGGTGAGTGCCACCATCCCGAGCTTGCTCCTGTCTCCCCGTGGGACCGGTACAAAGAGTCACTTAGCAGATGAGGGGGCTCCAGTTATCGGTTTAGTCGGGGTCTCGGGTTGAGGTGACCATCTGGTGGCATCTGCTGCTGCTCCTCGGCTATCCCCCACTGTCCTGCTGAGAGGGGACGCTCAGGGCATGTCATGGGTGGGGTATGCAAGGGACACGTCCAGGGACGCAGCAGAGGGTTAAGGGCACATCCCACGGCTCTTGCCACAATGGGATGGATGGATGGATGGATGGATGGATGGATGGATGGATGGACCGAAGGACAGACGGGTGGACAGACTTCTCTCCACCCACAGCAGGGAGGCAGGGCGGGACATACAGACAGATGCACCTCATTAGCCAATGAGGTGGACTCAGGTGATGCTAAAAAGCCCATTAAAAGGGGTTTATCAAGGGAGGCTTGGGCTGGCAGGAAGGCTGCTAGTTTTATCTGAGATGCTGCTTTTGGGCTGGGAGAATCTAAGCTCCTGCTTATTAATTAGAAAGGCTTCAAGGAGGTTTGTACTGGTTGAGCAGCCATAATATGATGAGTGATTAGGGACTCTGAAGCTTTTTAGTGGGTTTCATTAAGCTACTGATGAGCTCAGTCAGGGAAGGGGGTTTTTTGGCTGAAACCAGCTGGTCCTGCACTAACCTGGCTCTTCCTCATCTTGTGGTCCCTGACCTCCTGAGCCCCGAGGAGACAGATGAAGTGTGTGTCCTGGGGACAACGATGGCTTGGGTGTCACTCTGTGTCCTTGGGCTGGGTCAGATCTGGTGTCCTCCAGCTCATCTGTGAGGTGATGAGCTTGTGGTCATGCATGAGTGAAGCTGGGACATCCTTATTTTCACTGTTTGCCAGGTATTAAGAAAATTTGGGGGTGACTAGCTCTGAAAAGGTGGCTTCCAGGCTATTTGTGCATCAGGGGAGAGGATGGTGATACCTGTTTTGGCAATTGCTTCAGGAGCATTTTGCCTCTTGAGAGCTTGTTTTCAAATTATGTTGGTTTTTTTTTCCAGGTGCTGATAGTGAAGACTTTTTGCTCAGGGGATGTTCTCTCGAGGGGCAATATCCTTGTCTCATTCTCCTCTTGCCTCCAAGGGCTGGGATAAGGCAGGGAGCAAAATGTGCCCTCCCTTGTGTTCTCCCATCTGCCTTGGCAAAGCTTCCAACAGCTCGGCAGCATCCTACCCCGTTGTGGTCTGGTTGGCATCGCTAGCGCTGTATTTATGGCAGTGTTAATTAAATACTTTCTGCAATCAGTGCTGTGCATGACCCCGCTCCCTGAGCCGGGGTTGGGCTGTAACGTGCCATCACCAAGCAAGAACATGACTGCCACGGTCCTGGGGAATTTCTAACGGAGATTTACTCATCCCAGGCTTCCCATTTCTCTGTTTCGTGACATTTTGCAAAGTTCAGGTTTACAAAATAAGCCAGCGCGCAGAAGAGATGCTCCAGACGTTATTTACACTGCACGTGCCATTTCCCACTCAATGCGGTCTTCCTGCTGTGGTGAGCAGAACTGAGGGGGGGGACTGGGGTGCCTTCTCCTGGGCTGGTCCCTCTGCCCAAGGGGATGCTGGTTTAGCCAAGGACCACCTTGCTGCAAAGAGATCTCGTGCCAGGAGAGCAGCAGGTCGCTGTGGCCGTGCCCATTGAAATGCTCACGGCATCGTGCGGCTGAACCTGCCTCTCATTCCCGCTCCAGTCCCGGGGTGAGGGAGGAGGTGGGAGTGGGTACAGCCACTGCCTCGGCAGGGCTGCTGAGGTTTCAGGGGGCTAATTTGGGATGCTCAGCTGCTCTGCTTTTAAAAATAAGCCTGGGCTAAAAGCTGGCGGGGAGTGCGGGTGCGGAGGCAGCAGGCTGCTAGCAGAATCCCGTTAGTGTGCGACAGCCTCCCAGGGTCTTGGCCATGGGCAGAAAAGCAATTTTTGGCAAATCACTGGTGGCAGAAACTGCCTGCTCTGGAAGGGTTTGTGTGCCAAAATCTGAGAAGGAGGAGTCCATCCCTGTATGTTGCTCCTCCTGGCATGGAGATGCTCTGGCACAGCGTGATACCTGGTGCCTTTCTGACCTGCTCCTATTCAACCCGTGCCCAGCTCCTGTGGGCTTTGGTGGTGGGACCCAGGGCACACTGCTGAGCTGGGTGACCAAACCTTCTCCTCCTCTTCCTCAGCATGGAGCTGGCTAAGGGAGACTCTCATCTTATGCAGTACAACATCAAGAGCAGCTCATCCCTTCAGGGGAAGGTTCTACTGGAAACCAAGCGTGTGCCCATCTCACAGTACCGGCCTGGGATGCAGCCAGAGTCGGGATACCGACCCAGTTCCTGCCCCAGCCACAAGGGATGGGGCCACCCTCAGTGTCACGGGCAGTGGAGGCAGGTAAGTGGGTGGTGACACTCTGTCCCGCACCCGAGCACCCAGCTGAAACCCATCCGTGCTGCCTGCTTGGAGCTGGGCTGCGGGAGATGTGGGCTGCGGGCTCTGGCGCACCTCGCTCCCGCCCAGTGCCTGCCTTGTCAGGTCTCATCAGGAGGAGGATCAGTCGGCCCTGTGCTTTCTCTCCCGATTTAATTAACGGGCCTTTCATCTCTACCCTGAAGGAATCTGCTATCTTCTGTCTTCTTAATTAACGTTCATTAAGCAAATCAGAAGAAGTTTTCTCCTCACCGCCTCCATGGCTCTTAACCCTTGCAGGCTGCCAGGTCCGTGTAGGGTCAGGAGAAGGCTCCTGAGCTGTGACAGTAGGTTGGGGTGTCATCACAGCCTTGGTCACCACGTGTCAAAGTCCCGGGGTAGTGGGTGAAGTGTCTCCAGGTACAGGAACTTCAGCTGAGGTGGGGCCCTGCTGTACAAGTAGGGCTGGGGGAAAATACCAGCTCTGATGGCTCTTATGGATACTCTTGTTGAAGCTCATGCATGTCCCTTAAGACAAGGAGTTTCCCAAAGAGTTTCACCCATGGCAAGGTGATGTATCTATGCCCTTCTCTCTTGCAGAGTAACATCAGATGTGATGGGTTTTTCCCTCACCCTTGGTGGATACTAACGGGGAACAGGGTTGGACCATAGCCCTTGGCTGATCTTCCTCCTCTTGTGGGCTACATCAGGGTGGCTGCCAGTTACCAGTCTGGGAGGCATATCTGCAGAGATGGGGTCTTGCATCTCCCCAGTTTTCCCTTGGAGATGGTCCAAGGAAGCCTGACCAGAGGGAGTCGCTCCGCATGGAGTGGAGCTGAGCTGTTCCAGTCAGCCTTCAGCTCGAATCACCAGCAGCAGCCAGTCCCGCAGCAGTGCCAGACCACGAGCTGGGGCCAGATCCTGCCCGGAACACCCATCCCATGTGTGGTAAGTGTAGGACATCTGCTTGGGCAGGCCAGAGCCTGGTAAGGGGCTGGGCTAGCCCAGGGTGCAGCTGAATCAGTCCAGGGTTGTGCAGCATTCCCAGTGCTGTGCGTGGCCATGTCACCACCAATTCCTATCAAGCTCTGACCCCATGGGCCATTCCCTCATGCTGGGTGGGCTGTGCTGGGGGAGGAGGTGGGGTTGGGATGCTCATCAGCTCTGCTCTAATCCACTGTGCATCCCATGAGCAGTCACTGATCCTTGGCCACGTGGTCTCATCACTCTGTAACACAGAGCCCTCTTCAAGAGGGGATGGGCTGGGCAGGGAAATAATCTCTCGGGTGTGTAACATCCCGAGGGAAAACAGAACACCTGGAAAACCTTCTCCCTGCAGGACACAAAACTGGTGGTGGAGATGTGCAGGGTGATTACTGAGCTGAAAAACGCTTCTCTTTCTCCCCGGAGGTTGAGGGTGGGTTCGCCACCGGCCGCCCGCTCCCAGGCAGCTGATGCACAGCAACTCGGTGCTGGGAAATTCACCCTTCCCAGCGGAGCTGGCTCGGGCTGTCAGAACTCGGGTCAATATATGGTAATGGGGCTTTGAAACAGCGCTGCTGCGGGAGCCACTGCCGAAGACTCTGATTCACAGCTTCCCTCTGGTGCTTTCTCCCCACAGTGTGTACAGAGCAAGAGAATAAAATAAATAAGAGTTGAAGGGAAGGGGAGGAAGGCAGCTTAAATTATAAATGAGGGCTAAGTTTCCAGGGCTCCTGCGGGCAGCTGAGCTGAGGGGGGGGAAGCAGAGGCAGCGTTGCCCTGTGCACCCCACTTTTGCAAATATATCCCTGTGGAGTGGGGGTCAGGGTCTGCCCAGGAGGGCAGCACTGTGCCAGCCCACCTGTCTCCTTGTTTGCTGTCACCCTCCTGTCCCCATGGGTCCAATCAGGAGGGTGCCACAATCCCCGCAGGGTGCCACAGACTATAGTAAGCATTAGCTGAGAAGCTGCTAATGGGGTCTGGTGAGGATCTGATTTTGACACACCATGGAAATGCCTCCACAGGGATGTGCCCTCACCTCTGTCCAGGGGTTGCCCCATGGCAACAGGTAGGGACAGGACACCCAATCGTGGATGCTGGTATGGAGGCGTTGGAGGGTGCCACAGACCCACAACCCAGCCAGGGTGATGTGAGTAGGGGAGAAGTGGGGTGCCCATAAACCAGTGTTGAGGTGCTGAGTGTGCTCCAAAGCTCTTCCCTTACTCCCTCTTGATTTCTGAGTGCTGAGAGAAAAGCAATGACTCCCACCAACTTAAGGAAAAAACGCACATGTGTCGCATGTGTCAGCACAAGCTCATCCCCAGGACTGAGAAATGGAGGAGCTCAGCTCCATTCATGCATCCGAAGGCACAAACCCCGCCATGCCCGAAATGGTGGAGCCGGGGTGCATCCCCCTGGAGGGGTCCCATCCTGCCCGGCCCCACAGCCTGCTCATCAGGGCAGCCAGGGGAAGCTCAAACCCCACAGTCTGGGCTCACACACACGAAGCTCTCGACATTCCCAGCAGCTTCCACAAGATGGAACTCGGAGCGAGAGGAGGTGCCGGGCAGGGGGACCCGTCCCATCCCATCCAGCCCCATCCCATCCTGTCCCGCCTGCTCCCACCGTGCCAGGCGGAGGAGGCTCAGAATCCAGCCAGGCGAGCCCCGGCATGGCGCGGCCTCCCGGGCTCTGCCTGTTGGTCCTGCTGGGGCTGGGGGCGGGGGGGCTCACCCGCCTGCCAGGACCCCCAGGGTCAGCCCCGCCGCTGCATGCCCGTCTTCGAGAACGCTGCCTTCGGCCGGGCTGCCCACGCCACCAACACGTGCGGTTCGCCCCCCGAGGACTACTGCCTGCAGATGGGCGCCCGCCACGCCAGCGCCCTGTGCCACCGCTGCGACGCCACCGACCCCCGGCACCACCACAACGCGTCCTTCCTCACTGACTTCCACAGCGAGGAGGAGAGCACTTGGTGGCAGAGCCAGTCCATGGCTTTCGGCATCCAGTACCCCAACTCCGTCAACATCACCCTCCACCTGGGTGAGTGCCAGCGGGACCTGCCGTGGCTGTGTTGGGACCTGGGTGCAGAGCTGGGGTAGGGGTGGTTATTCCTGCATCCTGTAGCTCTTGGCGCCAGGTTTGGGTTAAAGACAGGATCCTCCCCAGGGCTTTTAGGGGCTTCAAGAGGGGAGATGACCTCTGCCCAGGCTGTGAAAAGACCTGGGGAGGGTCTGCCTGGTCCATCAGCTGAGCCTCAGTACCGGTGGCCGTGCCTGCTGGTGCTGCCTCCTTGCCAGCCGTGCCGGGTTTCACCTCCATACATCACTGAGGATGCCCAGTGTTGGGAGTTTTTTGGGTTTGGTGTTTTTTGGGGGGGGTGGGAGGTTAGCCCTGGCAGGTTTCCCCAGCTGGGATCTAACCCTCTATGTTTTAAACACTCTGCAAGCTGCCTGTTTGGAGGGTACTTAAATCTGTGGGCATGCCTGGCATTTCAAAAACGGGTTGTTTTTTTAACATTTTCCTGCCGTCTAAACTATCCTGGCTACTGGCCATCGCTGTAAAATCTTCATTTTCTGCAGTCTCCTGCCATCTGCATGCCAAAGCGGGGTGGGACACCAGAGGGGCTGCGGTCAGAGCGGGTGAGGGGACAGCCGAGTGCCGGTGGGACACGGGCTGTGCTGGTGGGATGCGGTGATGGCAGAGGGTCTGTGCCTGCTCAGGCAGCGATGCTGGAGCTGCCCTCCCCCGGGCAGAGGTCTCTGCTTTCCCAGCCCCCTGCGAGCGGGTGGACATCTGGTTCTCGTCCCCAGGCCGGGCTCCCCGCCGGGCACGGGAAGCGGTGCCGGAGGAGCCTGCCATCCCCGGTCCTGCCATCCCTGCTCCTGCCAACCCCGCTGGAGGGGACCTGCCAGTCTCTTGCCCATCTAACACAGGCTGTCAGATTGCCCCAAATTCTTTCACGTTTGACCTGAGGCGCATAGACAAACCGAATGCAACCTGTGTGGCTGAGCAAGCTGCCTTCGGGGGAGTTCGGGGACTCCAGCCCAGCTCGGCACGCGGGCTCCAGCACAGCGATGTGTGCAGCAGCTCCTTGCCCAAGCCTGAGCTCCCCAAGCCTCAAGGTTTGCTTCCCAACCTCTGTCTTTCTTCTGGCTCTTCTCCAGCTTCTTTGTGGGTCCTGTTGGACCCTGCACTTGGGTTTCCAGTGGAGCTTTATCCAGTCCTTGCAGCTGTCCTGCTGTGTCTGTCTCCCATTGACACATCCAAGTCCATAACGTTGTACTGACCTCATCATGAGCCAGAGCATTGCCCTGCAAATGTAACCTTCTTCCTCCGTGGTTTTTATACCTTGCCATGCTAAAAAGTGACTTTCTAGTGCCCAGCACATTGCTGTCTGACCTTTCCCATTGCCACCACAGGACAAGTCCTTGCTTGTGAGCTCCACCAACTAATTGGGGTTTTTAACCCACATAATGTGTCCCTGCCAGCCTGCTTGTCTTGCTCAGTCCCAGGCCAGACTTTTTGTAGGTTATCTGGGCAGCTTATTAAATAAGATATCGAATGGGTTGGGCAAGACCTGTGTTTACTTGTGTGCTGTTGATCAGCGTTAATTAAATTATCCTCCTTTAAATCTCTCTTCTCTGCGAGGTTTCAGCCGTGCTGTTACAGCACGTTGGACTTGGAGCGGATCGATCGTACCAAGCGCCTGTGGCTGTTGCATTTACCGTGTCAGACATCAGGGAGAAACCCAAAATATCGGCAGGCTTGCAAAGGCAACAGGCACCGGGGCTCCTCAAGTAGCCCTGACTACCAGTGGCTCATTTCAGAGAGTCTAGATCAGGTGGTATCTGCATCTGTGACCCTGGCTATGATTTTCCTGTGGGACATGAGGCTCTGGTGGGCTCCTGTGGCTGAGGTTTAGGGGCACTGGAGGTGGTTGGGGAAACATAGGTGATGATACTGCCTCAGGTGAATACCTGGTTTGAAGAATGGCACAGCTGGGAGAGCATCCAGGGGTGCTGGTGCTGTCACCCTCAGCTGCTTGTGCACCCTCCCAGCACTGCTGTCCCACAGCACGCCCAGATCTGCAACACGTCGCTCCTTCCCGAGCTGGAAAGGGGAGACAACCAGCCTGGGTTATTTTCTTTTTTTTTTTTTTTCCTGAGTAGAATTTGGCTGATTAGAAGGCCTGTCTGGGAAAATCATGCGCTCCCTCAGGATGATTCCCAAGGGCAGAGTCTCCTCCATCTCAGCTGGAGGCACCACTTGCGCTCGCCTCCCCTTGCGTGGGGCCACTCGGGGCTGTTTATTGACACAGCTCCCAGCTCCCTTCCTCTCCCAGAGGAAACTGCTCCGGGAGGTGACAGCCCCGACCTCGCTGTTTTGGTAGACAGACCCCTTGGGACTGCGCTGTCTGGGAACTACCAAGCATCCCTCTGCTCATCATGGGGTGCAGGGCAGGGGTACCCTCCCTGCTGCCAGCCCAGAGGGGTCTTAGAGGGAGGTGGAATTTGGGGAGCATGGTGGGGCAGCCCAGTTGTAGCCCCTTCTTGGCCCTCGTCACCTCTGAGTGGGCTGTGAGTGTGTCTGTCGCCTGCCCTGGGCGCTTGGCCGGGTGCTCCCCAGCTTTTCCCAGTGCCGGTAGCCAGGCTGCCTCAGCTCCCCTGCAGCAAAGTCCCAGCACATATGCGACAGTATTCATATGGGCCCAATTAAAGGCTTGTTTTCCTAGTCCCGGAATAACCCCTCTAACATTCCCAATTCATTATCTTTTCAAATAAAGCCAAAACCTTGCAGCTAATTGTTTTGCGCTGTTAGGAGCGGTGCTGTTATGGAGCAATCCAGTCTTTGAGCTGGTCCTTCATCTCTGGCAATTAAGCGGTTCTGATGTTCACTTTGGTGTTTTTCTGTTCTCATTTCTGCTAATTCTTTCAAGCACTTTCAGAGCTGCGCCGGCCGCCCCGGGGATTGGTGGCCTTTCTTTGTCTTCATCCCAGCAAAGATGGCAGTGATACCGGCTCCCAGCACGCGGCTCCCTGAGAAGGGACCGGCCTTGACCTCCTCCTTATCCCCGCAGCACTGCTGCCCTGGGGATGCTGCTCAGTGCCATGGGCCTGACTCTTCCCACCCAGCTGCTGGTGCCTGGCTTTGCCCCAGCTCTTTGCCCATGTAACCCCCTGGTGCGCCCACCCAACGGCTGCACCTGGGCAAGAGCCAGTTTGGAGCTGGACGGGGTTTGGGCTGCAGCAAGAAGGTCAAGGGCAGCTGGAGGATGATTTGTCCTCTCCCAGTTGTGGTGGGGAGAGGGGGGCAGTGCCCGCAGGGGGAGCAGAGGGATGCCGGCAGCTCTGCAGGACGGTGCACCGGGGTGATTTCAGGCTGCAGTGCCCACTAAGCCCCTGGGTAATGACGCGTTGGGTCTGTCCCCAGGCAAAGCCTACGAGATCACCTACGTGCGGCTGAAGTTTCACACCAGCCGCCCCGAGAGCTTCGCCATCTACAAGCGCAGCCGTGCCGAGGGGCCCTGGGTGCCCTTCCAGTACTACAGTGCGTCCTGCGAGAAGACCTACGGGAAGCGGCAGCGGCAGTTCCTGCGCCCGGGGGAGGACGAGCAGGTGGCCTTCTGCACCGACGAGTTCAGCGATATCTCCCCGCTGAGCGGGGGCAACGTGGCTTTCTCCACCCTGGAGGGACGGCCAAGTGCCTACAATTTCGACGGGAGCCCCGCGCTGCAGGTGCTGCTGGGGTGGGTGTAGGGTGGGTGTGTGGTCGCCTCGGTTTGGGTGCACTAACAGTTATTCTGTGGTGAAAGCACCTGTGATGCCCTGCACCCCTGTAGAAAAAAAGTGCAGAATGGATCCCGTCAGTGTGGGGAGCTGGAGACTCAGATCCCTGGACAACGTGCCTTCTCTGTGTTCCCTGCAGGAGTGGGTGACTGTCACCGACCTGCTCATCTCCTTGAACCGGCTCAACACGTTTGGGGATGACATCTTCAAGGACCCCAAGGTGCTGCAGTCGTACTACTACGCCATCTCCGACTTCTCCGTCGGCGGCAGGTGAGGGGCAACAGATTGGGGGGAGGGCAGGAGCAGGGGGACCTTCCCGGGACCATGGGGCTGGGGCAGCTCTTCCCCACCTCAGTCTTGTGGGAATCGTGTTTTGGAGGCAAACTGCTCAAATGTGGCTTCCTCCATCTGTAAACCAGAGCAGGCAGTGCAGAGATGGGTGATGAAGCCTGGAGCCTTGGAGCTGTGTGGGAAGCTCTCCCCACTTGCCACGAGGTGTATTTGCTTTACCCCCACCCAGGTTTTTAGTGGTACTGGGGCTCACATCGCTTCTCCTGTGGCCCTGCTTGGTCCCTGTGCACAGCAAAAGAGATGGGTCCTTGGGTGCCAGCAGAGAGGTGCCTTGAGGCTGGTGGAGGAGCCTGGAGTTGCCACGGTCCGAGAAGCTGGAGCAACAGCTGTCAGGATGGGAGGGCTGATGTGGGACAGAGACGTCTGTGCTGCCCGTGGGCTGTGCTGCACGTGTCCTTCCCGGGCTGGGGGCAGTGGGAAATCTCTCCATCCCAGTGAGAGCTGCCTCCCCCAGGCAGTGGGGTCAAGGTTGCAAACCGGCTGGTTCGCAGCCCCCATTCCTGTCATCTCACCCCGGCCCCAGCAGCTGGAGCCAGTTAACATCTCGCACAGGCCACCCTCAGCGTGTGATGACCTCCCAGCTTGGCGGGGCTGAGAGCGCCTTGGGGATGTGGCGGGTGGCCTTGACACCAGCACAACCCGAGCTGCTTTCTGCCACTGCTGCCCCGGGCGAGACTTCCCAGCAGCAGATCCACATGCTGCACAGCCTGGACACGGTCCTGTGGTCCCACAGCAGTGCTGAGAGCAGCTCATCCCCACGCCGGGGTCTCGCTGCAGGTGTAAATGCAACGGCCACGCCAGCGAGTGCGCACCAGATGCGTCTGGGCAACTGGTCTGCGTCTGCCAGCACAACACGGCCGGCACCGACTGCCAGAGCTGCCAGCCCTTCTACCAGGACCGTCCCTGGGCTCGCGGCACTGCTGATGCTGCCAACGAGTGTCTCCGTGAGTATCTCCGGCACTGGTCCCATGGTCACGGTGTTGGTCAGCCCCGACAGGCTGTGCTGGTGCTACATGAGCTCCTCCGGCAGCTCCTGCCCTTCCTGCATGGGGTGAAAGTGCCTGTTCTGTAAGGCTGCTGTGGGCAGGGAGGGAGGATTTGCACCCCTGGGCCCCACTCTACAGCATCACCCTGAGGATTCCCTGACATTTCCTTACCCCACGGGTGCAGTCATCTGCTCCATGCATGGTGCTGCATCCACCTCCACTCCCACCGGCAGAGGCAATGCTGAAAGTTCACACTGCTGAGCCAAGCAGCCCCTTTGGCTCATCCAGCCCCACAGGAGGTTGTTTTTATCTCCGGGGTGAAGCCTGTGCCCCACTGGGTGCTGACCAACCCTCCTGCCTCCCCCGACCCCCCAGCTTGCAACTGCAGCGGCCGCTCGGAGGAGTGCTTCTACGACCGGGAGCTGTATCGCCGCAGCGGGCACGGGGGCCACTGCCACAACTGCCGCGACAACACGGCCGGGCCTCACTGCGAGCGCTGCCGGCAGAACCACTACCGCTGGGAGCCGCAGGCAGCCTGCCAGCCCTGCCACTGCCACCCCGCAGGTACGTGGGGCTCACCCGAGCTGTCCTTCGGGTCCTAAACCCCTGTACTACCTGGGCTTTATCTGGGAGGGATGGTTTTGGTCCATTCTCCCTTCCCTGTGGTCTCCCCATCTCTTCCCACCCCGGGTATCCCCTGGCTGGGGTCAAACCTCAGGGCTGGCTGGATGCCCACAGGGTCTCTGCAGCCCCAGTGTGATAGCTCCGGGACCTGTCTCTGTAAAGCCAACGTAACGGGCTGGAAGTGTGAGCGCTGCAAGGATGGCTACCACAGCCTCAGCGAAGGTGGCTGCAGGTGAGGAAGAGCCCAGCCCCAGGGCAGGAGCAGCAGGATGGCACTGGGCATCACCCCACGCCTTCATCTCGCCCCATCCAGACCCTGCACCTGCAACCCTGCGGGCAGCATCGGCACCTGTGACCCCAACACGGGGCACTGCACCTGCAAGGAGAGGGTGGAGGGGCACTTGTGCAACAGGTGAGCACCATGGCCCAGGATGGGGATGGGATCACTGTCCCTTTCCAGGCTGGGATCAGTGCCGGCACTCAGTGGTCGGTGCAGAGCAGGCGTCGCACTCTTGCGGGGCGTTGCTGCCTCCCCAGCCCCTACACAGGACCCTCGCAGGGGCTTTGCAATGGCAATCCAGCAGGGTCTCACCCTTTGCTGGTTGGCACAGCCACGGGACTGCATCCCTCTGGGTTACTGGGGCTGGGCTCCCTCAGAGCTACCACTGGTGTTCTCCCCGCGGGATGGTGCTGTGGTCCCCTACAGCTCTGCCTGCCCCATGCGACCTGCTCCTCTCTCCCTGCCGTGCCCAGGTGCCAGCCGGGCTGGTTTAACCTGCAGCCCCACAACCCCGCTGGCTGCACCAGCTGCTTCTGCTACGGCCACTCCACTGCCTGCACAGCAGCAGATGGTTACGAGGTGACCCACGTCTGCTCCGACTTCAGCCGAGGTACTGACCCCCCAAGCTCCTGGAAAAACAGAGGGCACAGCTGTGCCAACTCCAGCCAAAAAAACTCCAGCAATTTGGGGAGGCTGGGGCTGAGCATCCTGCTCTGGGGCTGAGCATTCCCCTTTTGTGCTAAGCAGTGGTGATGGTTAGAGGGGGGTTTTCCCTGGCTCACCCCTATTTTTCTGTTAAATCTCGGCTTTTACCCCCAGCTCCGTGGGACAGGCTCTCCCTGGCTCCCCAGGGCACCATTCCATGCCGACCTGTTCCCGGGGCTGTGCATGGCTCAGGGCTGCGGGGCCAGGCACGGCCATCCCGTCACACCGGGGACTACACGAGCACTAAAAATCAGCTCAGAAAGATAAAAACTAAAAGCATGGAGGCTGGTGGGACCTTTGCCCTTTATTCCCTCTTCTCCTCGTCCTCGGCTGGGATGGGTCTGGGCAGACAGGGGGAGCAGGATGGGGTGCTCCCTCGCCCAGCTGCAGCCCGGGCTCTGCCTGGCAGGGCTGGGTGTGTGCGGGATGCTCGGGGAAACCCTGCCATCTGCCGCACAGCCTGACCTGTGCAGCCCATCTGCAGGCACATCACAGATCCTACCGCAGCCCCTCGCTCGCTGGGACCCCCACCTGCACCCCAGCAGGGTACTGGCGTCCCTCACCCAGCTCTCTACCCGGCCTGTGCCCCGATGGGGTGTGCGCTCCAGCAAGCAGATGGATGCAAACGGTATTGCCTTTAAACCACACTGCCAATTGCTGTGCTGCTGTCTTCCATGGCCTTGAAACGGAGCCAGGCTTTAAACTGAGTCTTTTTCCCACCATTCCTGCAGCAAATTTGGGGCTGCTCCTTTAGCTACAGGTCTGGCAGAGCCCTGGGCTGGGCTGCAAGAGGCTCAGACCAACTGGGCAGCTGAAGCCCCCTGAAGCCCTGCACCTCAAAGTGCTCCCCAAACTGCAGCTGAGCTGGATCAGCTGGAAGTTTCCTGTGCTGGGTGAAAGGGTCCAAATTTGGGATGATTTGGGAATGGAGCACAGCCCACTCGAGAGCCAAGGAGGGATTTCCAAACTCTGTGGGCGCCCAGGGCTGGAAGAAACAACTAGCCCTGGGGAGTCAGGGGGGAGTTTAAGTGATTTCTGAAGGAAACAAACTTAATGTAATTACACCCTGTCTCTCTCTGGGCTTCCTGCATTCTCCAGCTCACAGTAATGCTGGAACTACAGCACAGGCAGGGGGGCAAAAGTTTAAAGATAATAATTTCCTCCAAATCTAAGAAAATAAACACATGGGGGGGATGGCTAGAGTCACTCTCTGAATGCACAGAGCCCAAGTGGAGCAGGGTGTTACAAAACGCTGAGCCCTTACAAGACCCTGGAGAGTCCTGGGAGAAGGGACAGGGCCCCTGAAAGCAGCACCTCATTGGGGCTGGGCTGGGGAGGCACTTGCTGCTCCCTTCACCTGTGCACCATCCTCACACAGGGCTGGAGGGCTGGGCTGCCACAGCGCCAGGCACCGGGAATCTGCCTCTGCGCTGGGCTGATGGGGAGATCATCACCAAGTGGGATGGAGAAGAGCTGGTGGATTTTCTTGCACCAGGTATTGCATGTGCAGGGTCCCTGGTGTCCTGCTCTTGTGTGACACCCCGCTGATGTGTGAGAGCCTGTGCTCCTTTCTTCCCTCACAGAGAAGTTTCTGCAGAATCAGTGTCTCAGTTACGGGCAGCTCCTGTCCCTGCTGCTGGGAGTGGAGGGGACTGACATCGGGACAGAGACCGGGGTGCCCCTGCTCCAGGTCCAGCTGGTGCTGGAGGGTGAGGGGATGGAGATCACCATGTCCAGCAGCGAGAGCCAGCCCCAGCATGGGAAGCAGGCTGTCACCTTCAGGTAACCCTCGTGGTGCTTTGGGGGAGCGTCGGCTGGGTTTGGGACACAACGGGTCTGACCTTGCCTGGCTGCCCTCTATTGTGGGGCTCAGCCCTGTTCCCTGCCCCTCTCTGGGATTTAGCTGTGTCCCCATCGCTGCACCTGGGGCCCATTTGGGGAGACAAGCTGTCCCACGCCACGTCAGGCTGGCCCTGTCCTTCCTCCCACACTCCTTCTCTAACAGATTGCACGAGGCAGAGGAGGGTGTAGAGCCTTTGCTGTCGACCTTCAGCTTCCAGCGCCTGCTCTCCAACCTGACTGCCCTCCGTGTCCGCGTGAGCCACGGTCCCGTGCCAGGTGGGTGGCTCCATGCAATGTCCCCAGGGGCACCAAGCCGGGATGGGGCTGGGGACATCGAAGCAGCATCGGGCACTTGGGGACAAGAGGTATTGCAGGGTTTGTGTTGAGGCAGGGGCTGGCTCCTCTCTGTGAACACCCCTGGATTCTCCAGGAGGTATTTCAGGGTGTCCTATGCCTGTCTAAGGCATTTTCAGGGAGGATAGAGAGAGCAAGGCTGAGGGATGTGCCATCCAATTCCCACACTGCTGTCCGCTCTCACAGGTGGACTGTCGCTGAGCAAGGTCCAGCTTACGTCCGCTCGCCCTGGGCTGGGGGTGCGGGCGGGCTGGGTGGAGGAGTGCACGTGTCCCCCGGGATACACCGGGCAGTTCTGCCAGTCCTGCGCGCCCGGCTTTAAGCGGGAGATCCCCTTCGGTGGCCCCTTTGTCAGCTGCGTGCCCTGCACCTGCAACCAGCATGGGGACTGTCATCCCCTCACAGGTACGCACCCCCCCGGCCCCCTCCACTTGCCCTGTTGCTACGTGCACAAGTGACAAACCTGTGTCTTTGCTTGTTTCTGAGGAAACCATCTGTGAGGTACCCAAAACTTGAAAGCTGAATTGTTTGGCTGGTTGCAGGGACTGGCTTCATAACTGCAAAGAGAGATGGTGAATGAAGTGCAATAATGGTAGTAATTTATTAAAAAATGGTCATTTTTCATGGTACTTCATGATATTAAAGGAGGAGAAAGGAAGGGTGCTGGCCCTGAGAGGAGTGGGGAAGCAGAAGTCAGGGTAGGAGAGAGGCAGTGGGTTTTGCCAGAATGGGTCTTGCGGGCAGCAGAGTTGAGCAGGACTGGGCACAGCCCTGGTGCTGGCAAATTGGGGGGTGAACCTAAGCAGAGAAACAAGCCAAAGAGCAGGAAAATACAGTGGTGCCAAGCTTGTGAGACAGGACTGGAGGAGCTGGCTCTCATGCTCTGCTCTCAGAGCCCTGCTCTGCCTCCAAATCCAGCTCAGAAGTGCGTGACTGCGGGAGGGACTGTGGCTTGAAAGGAGGAAAAAGCAAAAGCAAAGTCTTGAGGGCAGCATAGCTGTGTCTGGCTGGTTTGCAGGGTGTTGGTTCTCCCGTCTCTTGCCAGGCAAAGTGTCTGGATGGCTTTGATCAGGGGAGGAGGGCAGGATTGCAAACTGCTGCCCTGGAGCTTGAGGTGATTTTGTGAATCCAGTAGCAGCCTCGCTGCTGTCAGCTCGGGGGAAAGGCAGATCAGAGCCATGAGGGGCTCATGAGATTCTGCCTTGCTCCTCCGTTCACACCTGCAGAAAGCAGCACTTCCAATCAGTTTGAAAAGAGCTCGAAAATAAGATGATGGAGCTCTGGGGCTCCTAGTTGGCCGGTTCTGTGTGGTTCCCCTTGGTGTGAGGAGCCACAACAGCATATAGGTGGGATGGAAAGGGCTGGAAGAGATGCTGTGCTCAGCAAGTGCCCTTGTCCTGCCAGCACAAATGCAGCAGCAGTTGTGCCAACTCCCTCACATCTCCCCGAGCCTGGGCCGGCGCCGGCAGCTGCACAGTCCCCAAGGATGGGGCCAGGCTTTTGATGTCCCGGCGTGGGCCCTGCCAGCCCGCAAGCTTCCTTTCATTTATTTTTCCATTCCTTCCTGCCACCCGGATTTCCTTTCTTTTCCATTGTCCAGCTCCGCCTGGATGTGGGGAGAATGGAAGAATGCCTGTTCCCTCTTGTGCAACCTGCCTGGTATCACCCGACCCCACAAATTATGGGGAAAAATTCTCTCCCTTGCTCCTTCTCTCTCTCTCTCTCTCTCTCCAGTCAAGTAGAGGGTCTGCCTGGAGATGAGGGGCTACCTTGAGCATCCTTCCTCCTCCTTCCCCCTCCTCCTCCTCCTCCCAGCCGATTTCGGAAGGCTGTGACTCACCGGCTCGGCTCGCAAGGAGACGCTCGCTCCCCGCTGAGCGCCGGGCCGGCTGCTCGTGTTTTCCATGACAGGCTGGAAACGATGTGCCTCGTCACCGAGCAATGTGTTGTCGATTATCGCAGGCGCCGGCAGACTGCGAGCGCGTTGACTGTGCCGCCTCGTTCGCGTTGACTGTGCCGCCTCGTTCCTGCACCACAGGGAAGCCCTGGGCTGGCGCTGGAGCGCCGGTGTCCTCTGCAAAACTTTTTCCCTTGAGCAAGGACGGCGCAGGGAGGAAAAACGTTTCCAGATCCTGGCTGGGGGATGTGCAAATCCAGCTGGAGCTGCGCATCCCCTTCAACTCGCAGTGTGCCATGCTCAGCACTTGGCTCTCCATCCCTCCTGCTGTTACTTGGGGCTGGGTTTTTGCAGACCCTCGCCTCCGTTTTCCTCCTTGCAGGGCACTGCCAGTGCTTGCACAACACAGAAGGTCCCTCCTGCGAGCGCTGCAGCCCCGGATTTTATGGCAACCCCTTCGTAGGGCGTTTCGACGACTGCAAGCCGTGCCCCTGCCCTGGCCACTCGCCCTGCACCGAGATGCCTGGCAGCAGGGAGGTGGTCTGTACCCACTGCCCCCCAGGGCAGAGAGGTGAGGCTGAGGGTGGGTGGGTGAGGGGCCTGTGGGCAGCAGCAGCACAGCTGGACCCTCCCCACCTTTTCACCTTCGCCAGGAAAACGCTGTGAGCTCTGCGATGATGGGTTTTTCGGGGATCCCCTGGGGCAAAGGGGCCCTGTGCGTCCCTGCATCCCTTGCCAGTGTCACGGGAACGTGGATCTCAACGCCGTGGGGAACTGCGACCCCGTGTCCGGCCGGTGCCTGCGCTGCCTGTACAACACGACCGGCGAACACTGTGAGAGGTGTCTGCCGGGCTTCTACGGGAATGCACTGGATGCTGACCCCGTAGAGAAGTGTGCCCGTACGTATGGCCGCGGGGGCTGGCACTGCTCCCCTGGGTCCCCCTGCAGCCAAAATCCTCCCAGCAGTGGAAGCAGAGAGTGGAAGGGGGGATGCCCAGCAACTTTAGGGGCTGGTCAATGGTCCAGGTCGGCCCCAAATGCTCAGGAGTTGCTCACTGTCCCATCAGCCAGCCCCACGCCGGGATGTAAGCTGCATTTTGTCTCCCATAGCTTGTGAGTGCAACCCTGACGGCTCAGTCCCTGGGCAGGAGGGCTGTGATCCCAGCACCGGCCAGTGCCGCTGCCTCCCACATGTGACAGGCAGAGCCTGCGGACTGTGCCAACCCGGCTACTACGGCCTGCAGCCCGCTGTGGGCTGCAAGAGGTATGTGGGGAATGGCATGAGGCTGCAAAGAGACAGTTGTGGCTCTGGTCTTTGCTCTTTGCATCTACCTCTCACTCATCATCCTCCGCCTCTCGATGCCAGCTGCAAGTGCCACCCAACGGGGTCACGAGAGAGCGGGTGCCACGCGCTGACAGGGCAGTGCTCCTGCCAACCGGGTGTCACGGGGAAGCAATGCAACCGATGCCACCATGGCTTCTTCGGCTTCTCTGCCAGGGGCTGCCGAGGTAATGGGGACGGAGATCACGCCTCAGACCCAAACCTAGGGCTGGCAGCCACAGCATGACACCTTTCTGCCACCATTGCAGCCTGCAACTGCTCCCCGCTGGGCTCAGTCACCCCGCAGTGCCACGAGAACAGCACCTGCCTCTGCCGCCCCGGCTTTGTGGGCTACAAGTGCGACCAGTGCCAGGCCAACTTCTTCCTTGACCCATCGACCTCCCACTGCCAGCAGTGTCCTGCCTGCTACGGGCTGGTGAAGGATGAGGTACAGCCTTTTCCCTGCCCGGGTGGGTGCAGCACCCCAGCCCCCGCGCTGCCTCATTGTCCCATCATGTCCTTCCACGTCTCGCCCGCAGGCCGACCGGCTGAAGGCCAGGCTGCTGGAGATGGAGGAATGGCTGCAAAAACCAGGCTGCGATGCCCACCCAGGACAGTCCTCCATGCTGGGAGATGCACCCCGGGGAGATGGGCTGCCCAGCCCTCACCTCCTGCAAGGTACAGGGGACATCCCTTCCCTCCACCACAGAGGGAGTCCCACATCACCCCTCCAGGGACACCCTGCTCCCACAGGAGCTGTGACATGCTGGGTGGGTGCAAGGAGGTCCCAGGTTAGAGCTGGGCTCAGCGTGGGCGATGGGGTGATCGAGATGGGAAGGGCAGCTGTGTGGACCGTGCCCTTTTGTGTAGGACCAAGCACCACAGGGGTGCTTGCACCCGTGAGGTTTGAGCAACGGGCATTACCAGACAGAGCATCAGCAGTTGGGGTGCACTTCGGGTGCTGCATCCCTGGGTCCCTCCCGAGCAACTGGGAGCTGGGAGGCACCATCTTCCCCTTTGGTGAGCAGGCAGAAGTGGGGGTGCTCAGCCATGGGGCAGCCCCATAGGTGAGCAAGGACTCCTGAGTACCTCTGTGAGCCACAAGCAGCCATTTGTGCTGCCCACAGGTGCGCACGCTGTCCTCCTGGCACGGGTGGGGTGGCTGGCAGGGGCGCTGGCCACCGCTCAGGGCCGTCTCAGCAATGTCAGCCAGGCCACCGGCTGCTCCGGCCACGGACCCTCCAAGACTTGCGTCCTGCTGTCAGAGATTGGGGCTGTGCTGCATTCGGCAGAGCAGGAGATCCTTCACGCTGCAGACACCCTGGCTACCACGGTGCGGGCTCCCACTGGCCCCAGGCTCCTGGGGAGGGCTGGTGGTCATCCTGGGGGGTGGTGGGATGTGCAGACCAGCACAGCAGGTGAGTGGGAAGGCTTGGGGTCCCTGTGGGTATGGCTGTCCTTGCAGCTGAGTCAAGAGGAGCTATTTCTCTTGCTTGCTCCTGTATGCAAACATCCTTGTGGCTTTCAGGAAGCCTTTGTAAGTGCTGTGCTGGCAGGGTCTGGGGTTTCATACTCCCAGCTGGGGTCTCACTCCTGTTTGCATTTCAAGGAGATTCTCCAGGAAATCCCTCAGCCCACAAACTGGAGCCATCAGGCGCTGGAGGCACGGGCACTGGCTAAGAGGTACTACCTGCCCAGTCTGAGGTGTGAGATGGCCATTCCTTTCCCAGGATGCCAATCCTAATATCATCTCTCTGGGCGTCCTTGTCCCTGCAGCCACGAGGATGCTGTGGCACAGGTGGAGGCAGTGGGCAAGAGGGCTCTGCGTGCCACCAATGCCAGCTCTGAGCTCCTGCTGAGTCTGCTGGAGGGGAACACGACGTGGGATGTGCGGCGTGAGCTGGAGGCCGGGTGAGGGGCTGGCAGGGTACCACAGCCCCTTGCCTCTGGCCAGGTCCCTGCTACAGGACTTGGTCACGGTGATTTGATGTCTGCCCAACAGGGATGTGCCGAGTCCCACCAAACTCACTATACCGCAGTGTCACAAAGCAGAAAGCCAGGGCACTCTGTGATGGGAGTGTTTCAGGGAAAGCCCTGGGTGTTTCCCACATCTGTGTCCAGGACCAGGTCTTGAGCAGCCATCTATATCCTTCAAGGGACCGGAGGGCCCTGGGTGACAGCAGCATTCTCTCTGTGTAGGTACGAGGAAATCCAGCGGGCACGGGAGGAGCTGGGCACTGGAGTGGCGGAGGTGGCAGCAGAGGCCAGGAGAGCTTTCACAGCTGTGCATCAGGCGAACACAGACATGGCCAAGACACTTCTGCAGGTGGCTGCGCTGGGACAGGTGAGCAACATCCAAGCTAAGGCTCCTGCTTGTATCCCCTGCTTTACCTGTTGGGCAGCACTGCTTCCCGGGCTGGGAGATGTTCTCATGGAGCCTTTGGCATCCCTGGCCCTGCAGCAGATGCTGCCGGAGCGGGCTGGAGATCTGGCACAAGATCTGGCAGCGCTGGAGCAGGCAGCAGAGGCACAGGAGCCATCAGCTCGTCAGGCTGTTGAGGCGTCCCGTGCTTTGGCAGCCAGGTTGCGCCAGGAGCTGCAGAGGACTCGTGGCTTTGAGCAGGTAATTGCTGCTCGCTTGTATGGGGTGTCCCTGCAAAATAAGTGATGGGGACCTGCTGCTTCAGCTGGAGCTGTGGGCGTGCCAGGTGCATCCCTCTCTTGCCTCCCCCCAGGGCACAGAGGGGTGGGTGACCCCATCCCCACTACTCGAGCAACCAGAAGGACCATGTCTGCACCCAGGGGACTGTGAACAGATGTTTTGGGAGATGTCTCTCCTCAGGCCCCCATATCTCCCGAGGAGCTCGCCTGCAGAGTGAAAGCAGGCTGGGACACACATCTCCCAGCTGGGTGCAACCCTTTGCCCATTGCCCGGCCTCACTCCATTTCTCCTCTTCGCAGCTGCGGGACCAGGCTGGCTCTGCCCACAGCACGGCCACCTCAGCTGTCTCACGTGGAAAAGCCATGCTCTCCGACACAGAGTCCCTCCTGGCCAGCTTGGAAGGTAAAAGGCACCAGTCAGAGCATCTCTGGCCACAGCTTGGCTCTCACCGTGTTGGCTCTGGGTGCCGAGGGCAGAAAGGGACATTGGTGACAGCTGGGTTGTCCCCACAGGCATGAGGAAGGTGTTGGGACATCGGAAGGGCCAGGCTGTCCTGAACAGGAGGATGGCACTTGTGCGGGACAGGGCCATGGCAGAGGCCCAGAAGAAAATTAAACAGGCAGAGAAGATGCTGGGAAACTCCTTGTCCGTCTCCACTGCAGCCCAGAGGACAGCTGAGGAGGCTGAGCAAGTCTCTGGGGAGAGTGCCAAGGTCTGAGCAGAGGGATGTGGGGTGTGGGGAGTCCATGCCAGGCTGCAGGGCACGGCCAGGTTGGCAACCATCACAGGAGGAGCTCAGGCTGTTGCAGGCAGGGCTGCAGAGCTCCGGGTTACAGCTTCTCATGTCAATCCAGCACAGCCCACCTGTGTCTGTGTGCAAACTGGGAAGGTGCACCCAACCAGGGCTCCAGACTAGGAGCCAAACAGTCCCACTGTGTGTCCCCGGGTGACTGTCCCCATCTCCATCTCTTTGCAGAGGGCACAGGCTGTGCTGCAGAAGAGCAAGCAGGTCCGCAAGCGTGCCAGCCAGCTCACCACACGTGCCAACAAGACCCAGCAAGAGCTGACCCGGCAGGAGCGTGTGGCTGAGAAGCTGAGGGGGGACTTAGAGGAAGCACAAAAGGTGAGTTGGATCCCCTTGGGCAGGTTGTGTCTTCCGGAGCCTGGAAGGGACTTTGCCTACAGCTCAAAGCATAGGGAGCAACGCAGCCTTTGGACTGCACTGTATGAGGAACGCCTTGGGGACTTTCCTGGGATCCTCTCCCCACTCCTGTCCCTGATCTGTGTGTCCGTCTGTTTTGGAAGGTGGGGACAGAGGTGAGTGAGATGGCAAGAAGTCTCCAGGAAGCTCGGGGCTTGCTCATCTCGGACATCAAGACCCTGAATGACCTCCTGAGCAGCCTAGGTGAGACCCAGGTGGGAGCAGGGTGTGGGGTCCCTTGAAAGGGTTATCGGGGCCTGGGGCTCTCCAGCTCATTGGCCATCTGGGTTGAGCTGGGTGCCCTTCCACTGAGATCACTCAGGGTCTTAGCAAAGCTTCTTGAGAGCTCACATCTCAAGGAAAGCCCTTGTGCAGAATGAATTGGGACTTGCTGAATGTGTGTGTTCCTGGTGAGGGGATGCTGATCTCCCTTGGCAACTCCAGAAGGAGCAGGGCTGGGCTGAGGGCTCAGTCCCTTTGGAGCTGAGAGCTATGTTGGGCTGGGTTCGCTTCTTGTTGCTGCTTGGTTTTGCTCCACCTCCTCCTGCTTTGATCATCTTGAGTACCTTCCCAAGTGCTCCAGAACTCTTGCATCCCAGAAGCTTTGCAAGGGGGTGGAAATCATCACCCATCTGTAAGGGAGAGATGTGTCCAGGCCCTGCCTGGAGCCACAACCCTATTTGCTTATCTGTGATCACTGGCAAGCTGCAATGCCTCTATGCCCTGCTGCACCCACTCCCTAGATTTTGCCTGCTGCCGAGGGTCTGAGCCTCTGGAGCATGTCCAGAACCAATCCTGCCCGGTTCCCTGACTCTCAGCCGTGTCCTCTCCCTTTGCCCAGGCAACCTGGAGCAGTCGGTGCAGGTGGACGCGGTGCTGAGCGCCGGGCGGCTGGAGCTGGAGCGGCTGGGGCTGCGCCTGGCCCCGCCAGGAGCCCTGGCCAGGCAGCTCAGCCGGCTGCAGAAGGAAGCGGCGCAGCAGCGGGAGAAGATCCAGGCGTTCGAAAGTGACTTGGCTGAGATCCAGGCCGACAAGCAGAACCTGGAGGACATTTTGCGGAACCTCCCCGAGGGCTGCTCAAAGTGGCAGTGACAGGTCCCTGGCTGCTGCCGCAGCACCTCCGTGCCGCCCCGTGCAGGGAAAAGCAGAGCAAAGGACACCTCATATCTGCCAGCGTCGATCCCTCCTGCTGCTCTTCACGCTGCCCTCCGTACAGTCTCACAGCCCAGGTCCTTCTCTGCACCAGCTCAGGCTCAGCATCCCGAGCACTCTGTGCGATGACTTCAGCTGGGGTGGGGGGACAGCCACCTACCAGGAACCACCAACATTTCTGTGCAGGAGACGGAGCTGTCACAGGGTTGGTCTCTCACCACAGAGTGAATGAGGAACTGCCACAGTTCTCCTTCATGCTAGACTCATCCCTCCATTCCTCCTTCCCCACTGCAGCACAGCATACCAAGGAGGGACAACTTATAAAGTATGTAACATACTGAAGTTGTAACACCCAGCAGTGCCTCCTGCCCCAGGAGGAATTGAAAGAGGCTCTCGCGCTTGCTGGAAACCGGCCCTGCAGTGCGATTCCCACATGCTGGGGTCACAGAGATGCCAAGAGGGGTCCTGCTGACGCTAGACTGAGAGAGGAACTTGGGAAAGGGCACACAGCTTGCCTGCTTCCCAGGGGAAGGGAGTCTGCAGCAGGGAGGGCTAATCTGGAGCCAAGCAGAAGCAAAGCTGGACTCTTAACCAGCTGCTGGTAGGCAGCTGGGGCATCCTCTGCCTGCTGCAGGATAAGAGTAGCTCTGCCCCTGCTGCTCTCCTGCTCCAGGGTAGTGCAGGGTTGCTGCTCCCTACGGGTCTTCATGACTTGCCCGAGCTCTGCTTGGCTCAGTGGATGGCACTAGGTCTGGCTATAAACCTGACAAATCAGCAGTCTTGGGGACTGGATGGCATAGCGATGCAGCAGGCAGGGAGCTGGGAGAGCAGAGGCAGCTGCATCACCCTACAGCTCTGCATCACCACCCACACACCCTCCCCACTGGCGAGGAGCTGGCTGGTGGCACCAGGCTGGGCAGCAAGTGGGGGCTGGACAGGGAACAGCTGGACAGGGCCAGCTCCTGCCAGAGTCACTCCCACGGGGTGGCAGAGGTCAGCGGCAGTATGGCCTTTAAAGGAAAGGCATGTGGGCTGGTCTGTGGGGCCACACAGGCAGCAGAGGCAGGTCCTTGTTCAGCCTGCTGGCAGTGCTGCCATTCCAGGTAGCAGCTGAAGTCACTCCCATGACCAGCAATGAGTCCCCAAGCTGGAGCCCACTTCACTTTTTAACCTGTGTTACCTGTGTTTTTCTGCTCACAGTGCTGGAAATCAGGTTTGCTAAAGCCTTTCGTAATGTTAGATGTAAAACTGCTGCCATAGACATTCGATGCCTCCAGCATCCTTTCTGGTGGGTCCAGTGATCTGGAAGGGACACAGGATTTTCCTACCATGAACAAACCCATCTCCCTTCTAATTCTGCACAAAAGCTGCCCAAGGAGTGGGGTGCCAGAGCCGCAGTGCTGCAGGGGTATAATGGCAGGGGCTCCCTTCTCAGTGCCCGAGGACAACCCTGCAAAAGCAAAACCATGTAGCAGCAAGAGGACAGCGTGACTAGGCTTGGCTGAGAGGCAGGGGAGCCACAGCCACTTACTGTCTCCCTGGGAAGACATTTACACGTCCCCAATCAACACCCAATTTGCTGCTGTTACAGAAATGTCAAGCCTCTGCCTTGTGCCTGCTGCTGAAGATGTGCTTCATCCTTCCCCCTGCTCTCCCTGGAACTCTTTTTTTGTTGTTTTTTTTTTAGATGGCGACACCTGCCTAGAGCTGTATCCATTAAAGATTCTTAATATAATCCAGAGCTGCCCCTCCGTCTGAGCACAGGGCAGCAGGGGGGCACACGCTCTACCTGTCGCTTGCTGTTTCTCCGAGAGCAGGGGCAGCTGCTCCCGGGATGCTGGGGGGCAACCGTCTGACAATTCCTACTAAGCACCACTTTAGTACAGATTTTTTTTAAAAAAAACCAAACCAACAGGTGTCTCGCTGAGATCGCAGGGTGAGTGAGGGGGCGCAGTGCCCCCGTACACCCCCCCCCCCCCGTCGGATCGTGGCCAGGACAAGCGTGGTCCTGCCCGGTCCTGCTCTCGATGCCTCTTCCCGCTGTTCGTGCTGCGGGGCTCACCCAGCACCGACGGAGCTGCTCCCAAACACCGGCTTCCAAACCTGCCACCGCTCCCCGAGCGGGCACCCCCGGCCCAGGTGTGCCCGTACCCCGGGGGCGGCTCCGGAGCCGATCCCATGGGACCCCCCTAACCCCGGTGCTGTTTCCCCACCGCGATCCCGCCGAACCCCCCCAACGCCCTCCCTGCCCGCAGGAGCAGCCCGTTCCGGCCGGGGGCGGGGAAGGGGTTAACGGGCGGGGGCGGAGGGCCCGGCCCTACCCGCCCCTACTTAAAGCGGCGGCGGGCGCGGGGGGGCGGCAGAGATGGCGGTTCCGCGCCGGCCGAGCGGTGGGGGGCTGCGGCGGGCCCCGCAGGACGGGCGGCTGGAGGAGATCAACAAGGTGGGGCTAGGGCCGGCCCCCCGCCCCGTTCCCCTCCTCCCCCTAGAGCCGAGCCTTGCGGGGGGGCTCCGAGGGGAGGGGGTGCGGGCTGGGGGTGGCGGCGGTGCGGAGCGGGGGGAGAAGGGAGGGGCAGGGGGATTTTTTTTCCCACTCGGAGGGAGGTCTGGAGCTGCGGCGGGGTTTGCTCTCTGACCCTTCGGCCGTGGTGGTGGCCTCGCAGGTGTTTTTTCCCCCTCCCCGGGCGGGTCCGAGGGGCCGCGGAGCGCCGGTGGATGCTCAGTGCCCGGTGCGTAAAGTCCCTTTGAGAAGAAACTCCAGGGAGAACAGGCGCTATTGTTCTCCAGGAGCGTTTCATCTTCCTTCTCTGCTGCTTCGATTTCTTCTCTTGATAGTGAGCCGTTTCTTCTGCCGCTCAGAGGAGCAAACGCAAAGCCTTTCTAGTTTTTAATTGAACAGGGAGCCCGGGGTGGTTGGACGTCCCACGGGCCCTGGGCAGGGGGAATGGCAGCTCGTGGATTAGTGCAAAGGACGCCGGGCTGTTTGCCCTTGGCGCTCGGGTCAGCCGAGGTCCTCTCCCCAGAGCTTTGGGCTTGCCCCGTCCCTTGCTTGGCATGGCCTGAGCGGGCAGCTCCTCTGGCGTCCCTCCCGGCTGAGAGCGGTTCTGAGGGTGAAAAGAAGGTTTTAACCTTGAAACAATCAATGGTGGGATTTCTAGGGTCGTTTCTAGGTGGGGTTGGCGGTCACTTGCTGATATAGCTGGAGGCAGTGTTAAAGGTGGAGAAATCAGAGAACTGCACAAGATAAGAGTCTGGAAGAAACAGTGAGCTTGCCTTGCCTTCTATTAACTGGGCTGTGAAAAGTGCCAATACATTGCTCCAGGCAGGGGTGAGACAGCAGAGGTGAAGTTTATGTAGGTCATTGGGGAGGGAATTTCATCTTTAGCAACTAAGAGATGCTGTGGAAAAAGAGATGCTACAACATAAGCTGCAAAATAAGAACACTGGGCTATGAAGGAGCCTTTGAAACCCGCTGTTGGAAGGCAGGTATGGCGCACCGTGTGCCAAGGAGGTGTGTAGCTGGGTCTAATGCGTCCCCCATAGCCAAGGTGATGTTGGCCCTTGGACTGGGAAGGAAGGGAGCGTGCTGTACCTATTGCTGCAGTATCTGCTGCTGCAGAGCTGTTCTCCAGCATCCCTCAGGCACAGGGTGGATACATAATTCTTCAGCTGGTAGGAGCTGTAGGACTGAGCCTGCTCCCCAGGACACTTCTGGTGTGCCACTACTGTGCCCCAGAATGGGGGCTTTTCCTCCCATGCAGATGACAGGTGCCTATCTCTTCCCAAAGCAGCCACCGCTTCTGGCAAGCTTTGCCTCTGGGTGAGGTTTGGATGTCAAAAACGAAACAAGCTACTTCCCGCTGACGGATGGAGGTGGGAACTGCTTGTTTGCGTCCTTTTTGCCCCATGCCTTGGCTCCCTGCTAGGAAAGGGGATCTAGGCAGCCAGAAATCAAGCTGCAGATAGCTGGGTAGTGGCAGCCCATGGATCCTTGAGAAGCCGTTGTGCTGTAGCGGCTCTGGGCAGTGAACCTGGCGCTCCTGTGCTTTGCCAGCTTCGCACGGCAGCAGCAGCAGTGGTGGTGGTGGAGTTTGCTGGGCAGACGGCGAAGCGGCTCTTACCTCCCTCTGACACAGAACTGATATGTAAACCTGGGCTGATAACTGTGGCTGGAGTTCAAGGAGGGGGTTTCCCAAGTCCTGAAGAGTCCTCAAATCAGTAAAGTGCGAATCAGTAAAGTGCTCCTAATAAAAGCTCTCAGGCCAAATTCCTATCAGGCTTAATCTCATTGTTTCATCCTAACGCTTAGCTCCCTCCCAGCTTTGTTTTCCTGGCTGGTTTCTACCCCAGAGCTCCTGCTGGAATAAGGGTCTTTGGCAGGAGATGTCCTGAGTGCACGTGTGCTGCTGAAGGACAGCTGAGCCCTAGCATTGAATTCTTTCTTCCAACCCGAAACACTCCTTTGGGATCCTCTCTTGGCCGTTCCTCTCTTTCTGGGGAATGGCAATCACATTATTCAGCCTCGTGCATCAAGGTGACAAGACTAATCCAGTACAGATTAGTTTCAATTTAGTTTTACCCCCTAATGCACTGAGCTGTGGGGAAGGAATTCTGTCTGCCAGAGAGCAGGTGCTGCTTCTCCCAGCCAGGCCAGGCAGGAGCATCCCTCAGCCCCTTCCCAGCCCCAGCAGGCAGGGTGGCTGGTGTTGAGCACTTAAGCAGCCCAGGGAGAGCTTGGACTGTTGGTTGGAGCCACCTTTCTGAGGGGCAAGGAAGGTGCTGGCGTTGCTCAGGTTGTCTTACAGGTCACTGGGACTTGTGTGGCTAAATTTATTGGCTTAGAAAAGCCTCCGTGCCCAAGAAAGGCTCTTCAGGGCAGGACCGGGGGAGAGGCTGAGGCTTATTAAGCAGTTCTTATTAATAGAACATGCCCCTTAAAATGGGAACTTTAGCAAAGGGCTCTAGGAGGAACTTCAGCCACTTGGGCTGAGTCTGAGTCACTGGCCCTGGGGACTGAATTCCTCTGTGCTATTGTGAGTGTTTGCCTTATCAAAGTCACAACCCGGCTGGCATACAATGTGGAGGGTGGAATGCCTTTGAAATACTCTTTCCAGTTGTTTCCTCAGGTCTGGAGCAGAGCTGTGGCACTGGTGGGCTGTCTGGCTCCCGTCCAGTTGAAATGCAAGGGGGCTGGGTCCTAGGTGCGTGCACAGTGTCACCCATCCTGCTTGTGCCATGCTACCAGGGGCTCTCGGAACCCTGGGCACATGTCCCTCAGCCATCATATGTGGATGTAGCATTCCCTTTGGTCTTCACCATTTTTGTGCTGCTTCTTGCCCCCAGAGAAATAGAGCACTCTGCTGTCATATCGCCTCTCCTGCTGGTAGGTGCCAGCTCTCAGCAGCAAGGCCATGACTTCGTGGCTGAGGGATGCTCTGGCCCTGTTTTGGTTCTCAGTGGCGTTTGGCAAGTTCCTTCTACAGAGGCTGTTCTGGGGCAATGGCAGCAGGTAACACTACTCTGCTCTCTGGTGACTTCTGCTGCTGGCTGAGCCCAGGTCTCAAAGCTGAATTGGGCCCTTTGTGTCAGGCTGGCAAACGATACCCCTGGGTAGAAATAATGGAGATAAATGAAACTGAGTTAGCAAAGGAGAGCAAAAGAAGGAACCGGGAACATTGCTTTTCACCACAGCTCTCAATTTGAGTTGGTGTCCATGGTGATAAGGGAAGTCCCTGTCATGCTGGTTTAGTGGGCATGGTGTCTGGTGTCCCATCTGGACTTTGTGAGGTGGGAGGAGGGGACGACAGTCACTTCTGTCCTAGTGGGCTTCCTACAAAACCTTTATCTGCAGATAAAAGACTTGCAAAAGCAGTAGTTAACTGGCAGTGAAGGTTTGAGGCATTTGTACTCCCTGGGCAGATCTGGGCTCCTCTGTCCCAGCAAGGAAGGAACTTGAAGTGTGTGGGCTGGAGGGGCCAAGCCCGTGCTGCAGGGTTAGGGTGGCAAGCAGCGATCAAGTGTGAAGGGCTGGGGGCTGGCTGTGGCAGAAGGAACCTGGGATCAGCTTGGGGCTGCAGTGCTTCTGGAGGTGGCCCAGCAGCCAGACTGGCACAGCTCATCGCACGGGCATAGCTCGTTTCAGTCTTCCTTCTGGAAGAAATGAGACTATTCTCTGGAGGCCATTTACTGTTGGCTCTGTGGACCTCCTGAGTCCTGATGCCCTAGTGCCTGCAGGTGGGGCTTTTTTGTGGGAGGAATGATCTCATTAATCTCAAGTGATGCTGCCCCAGTGCTACTGGTGCCAAAGATCCTGGTGTCCTGGGAAACTGCTCCTGCCTTCCTTATGAGTGTGGAGAGCAGCAGTGAGGAACTTGTGACCTGAGCAGGGAACAGCCTCAGCCCTCTGTCCACTCTAACCCCTGGAGGGGTTTTCTCCTGGACAGGCTGTGCATAAACTGTGCAGATGTTAATGATTTCTACCCTGAAGAATGTGGTGTTGTTGCTGAACACAGATCAAGTCATTAAGCTATGCTGGGCTCACTGGAGCTAGGCGGTGTGGGAGGGTAGAGACAGGAGCAAGACCCTGCTGCTTACAGCTGTGGGGGGGTGTTGCTGGCAGAGCACAGTGGTGGAGCTGGCTGTGCAAGTTGTGATCTGTTCTCTGAAGTTCCTGAAGGTTTTTGAGGTGGGGGTAGGGACAAGTGCCTAGAAGTGACCCAGGATTCCCTCTCTGGCCTGAGCAGGGTAAGGAGGAAAAATGGATAGTGTTGGGAGAGTGAGAGCCTGTTCCTTACCCCGAAATCCCCGTCCTCTCTTGGATGTACAATGTTCTGCAGCCTTTGCCTGTTCTATTTGTTAGCCCTCAAGAGTTTATCCAAGACTTTGAAATCTGAGATCAGAGTGCTTTTTGCAAGGACTAGGAGCCCTTGCTGGAAATAGGTGCCTGATCCGTGTGCTGTGTGTACTTAAGCAGAGATATGGAGAGCCGAAACCTTGGGTGAGCAAGAAGAGGGGGTTTCATGCAGTTATTCCAAAGGCACATGGAGTCCAGTCCTCCCACAAGCTGTTGCTGGGAAATCTGAGGTAACCAGGGACATCCCCCTTGCACTGGAATGTTAATGACAAGGTGTGGAGGGTTTCAACCCATTTTCAAGCCTCCTGGCACTGTTGCTCAGATGTGGCTCTCTGGGAATGGTGTGTAGGTCTTCTGGGTAATGCTGCATTCGTACGTACCCTCTAAGGTGTTTTCCTTTATATCTTTAACCTTGGGGATATTCTTCTATTTCTACTTTAGGAATTTCTCTGTGATCCAAAGTTCAGTGATGAAGAAGATCTGGAGGAGAAGTTGGCAGTGTTCAAAGGTGAGAACTGGAGCGTTTCCTTGTCCTTTCAGCCTGACTACTTGCTCTGAACAGATTCTTTTCCTCAGCACTTGGATCTTACCAGCCTGAGATTCTCTGCCAAAGAGAAGTGACTGAGCTGGGATGGATGCCTCCCCCCTGCTTGTGGGATGTGGTGAAACTCCCCGGAGAGGTGGTTTTCCCACATGAGCCTTTGTGCTTCTCCCACTTGCAGGGCAGGGACATGTCACCCTGCAGACGTCCTGCCTGGCAGCTGCTATTACTGCAAAACCCGCTGCGTGGGCAAAACCCTGGGGAGCAGCAAAGGAGAACAGTTTCTGTCTAGATACCTAGACAAACTAGCTGGTGTAATGGATGATGCAGTCAGTAGCTGGACTCTTTTTTCAATGAGTAGGAGGACATCTTCCCACAGAGCAGAGGTCTCTGCTACTTCCTGAAGGAGGTGGGGATTTTCTCCTTGAAAGTTTCTTCAGTCTGATCTGATCCTTCCCTTGGTACCAGAGGCAACGTCAGTAATGTTTCTCTAGTCCTGGCCAAAGCCTAAATCCTTTGAGCCATTTGCTGGGATGTGGGATAGAGAAACAGCTCAAAAACCTGGGGTCCTCTGGAGCTTGTACCCAAAGTGGTTACAGGAAAAGATTTGGCAGGACTGTCCTGGGTGCAACCACTTTCTTTCCAAGCAGCGGCTGAAGGCAGTTGAGCAAAAACATGCCTTCTGCGTCACACTGCCCTCAAGGTTTGCCCTCAGCCTGGCTCTAACCAAATAAAACCTGACCTTGCTTCCATTTCAGGCATGGTCTGCTTTTTCCCTTTGAATTTTGGCTTTGCAATCCAGCGTGGAAGAAGCTAGCTGGGGTTTTGTGATCCCTTACCCTGCTGGGCACAGAGGAGCCTCCTGTGCTCCCCATTCTTTTTCTGTTGCCTTTTGTATGTCTTTGGCTTTTGGCTGCAGCCCCACATTATTTTTCCCATCACAATTGGAGCTCTTCAAACATTGCAACTGTAGGTCACAGGCACAGAATTCCCCGTAACGAGAGCCTTTGGCATCTCCTCCCGCTGCCTCGTGAGTTTGCCTCCGTGGCCTGTCCTGTTCTCCGACGCCTCCTCCAACAATCAGCTCATTGTGAGCCGATGGGGGAAGCATTTCTTTTCTGCCCTCCTCCCCGTTGCCCTCCCCAGCCGGGCAGCCCCCGTGCAGCGTTGGTGTAAATGCATTTACGAGGGGAGGGACCACACGTGGGTTTGCACCACCAAATCCCTGCAGCTGGGATGGGAGGGAAAGATGAATGTGCGAGCCGAGGCTCAGAGGACGATGATGTAAAGCTGCCTCTGTTCTCTGTGCTTTTGGCTGGGTGTCAGCTGAGAAGAAAAGAAAACATGTGCTGGGCAGAGACACGGCAGAGCAGGGTTTGTGTCCCTGAGCACATGCTGGGGTGCCTGACCCCTGCACTGGGAGGCTGCAGTTCATTTGCACAAGGTCATTATGGTGCGGCAAAGTGTGGAGAGAGCCAGTTCCACATCACCTTGGCCCCTAAGCACCTGTGTGACAGCCTCAATTTCATCTAAGATCGCTTGCTTAATGCTTGAAGGGAGATGTTATTCCTGCCTGAAGCATGAACAGCTTTGGTTTGTATGTGATATTCCTGCAGGTCTGTCCTGGGCAGCTCCTGATAGCAGTAATACATTAGCTGAGACCTGGGTGAAGACATGCCAAGCCATTCCTCTGTCTGTGGCTTCCCATTAGTCCATTTAACCTTGGACTTGCCTTCAGAAAAACAGGTCCTGGGAAGGCTCCAACGTGTGAAATATCCCCTCTTCCCTTGGGCTCCTTAAATTAGCCTGCCACTTCTCTGTTCACACGCACCTTCTTGCCGGTGTCCCTGGAGCAGAGGCAAAAGATCTTTTCCCTTTGTGGAAAGGAGCAGCGTCTCAATTAATTTGAGTCCTCCGAGGCTGTTCTGGGCAGGAGGGCTAACTGCAGGGCAAGTGGAGATTTCTCCAGCTCAGCGCGGATGGATGGTGGCAGCAGGCATCTTGCTCTCCTCATTTAGCAGAACCCGAGATGACGGGGTTGCCCCCTGCAGTGCTAGGAGCTGTATTGTCTGTAAGACGGACAAATCCTTGCCTGAAGAGATTAAAGTCTAAATGGGGAACAGCTAGCAAGGGGGAGGGGAGTTAAGCACACAGGTGTGCCGCTTCAAAGGTCAGAAGTAGCACAGGACTGAAATCCTGATTTTTCTAACTCAATTCAGTGCTCTGTCTGTTACAGCATGTGAGCTTTTGTCCTGCAAAGCTAACCAGACCTTCCTGAGCAGGTTCTGCCTTTCTCTGAGGATGTTGAGAGTTGCCCAATTCAGCAGTGTTTGACAGCGTGTTGGAAAGGGCAAACAACCTGCTCGAGCGTCACTGCTCCCAGGCATGTTCTTGGCTTTGCCCTTTTGATGTGGTCCTGGAGCATCTCTCCTGGAAGGTGCTGCTCTGGGAGTGCAGCACAGCGTTGGGAGGACTGTAGAGTCAGTCCCTTGCTACTGCAGGCAACTGCGTCAGTTAATCCCTCTCCTAATCCGATCAAGCTTCATTTTGGGAGTGCTCAGGGTTTTGTTTTCCTTGCTACTCCTTCTGGGAGGCTGTTCCAGAGCTTTGTTTTTCTGGCTGGAAGCCTTTTAATGCTACTCATAGCTAGCTGATACCTTGTTCTCATGCCAGTGTTTTCCTTCAGCTTAAATGAAAGGCAGTTACAATTAAAGAGCACTTAGCTCAATTTCAGGGCTATAGAGTTAAGGGTTCTAAAACCAGGTCTTGAGATGGTCTCCCTGTGAACTGTTTGCATTCAGCAGTGTATCAGTCTTATCCCCTAATCTTTTATTTCATTGCTCTGAGAAGGCACTGCTGCAGAGCCCTGCATAGGTCCCCTGCTCTAGCGTCCTCTTAACTTGCTTCTGTGTCTCTTCCAGAGAAGTACATGGAGTTTGACCTGAACAACCAAGGCGAGATTGGTGAGTGACTCAGGGATGCTCTGCTGGAAAAGCAGCAGCCTGCTGAGGTGGCATCTGCTGCTTCCCTCTGCACTGAAGTTGCAGTGGAGGAAAACCGTGTCCAGCCTTGCTTGGCTCTTGATCTCCAGCCAGAGGCTTCCTTAGCCCTGCAGCCCCTGCTTCTCATATTCCTCAGTCTCTCCTTAACCTCCTTCAAGATCTAAGCTCTTCTCAGTTCTGTTCTACTCCTGAGTTTCAGCCTAGCTCGTCCATTTTTCTGCTCTAAATGCTTTTTATCTTTTCCTCCTCTATTTTTTTTTTTCCCCCTCCACTGAGGCCACCTTTTCAATCCTCATCATTTCCAGAGCTGGGAAGCTGCAGTGCTTGGACAATCCTGGGTTTTGCCTGGCTCTAGGCAGGAGCTGTATAAAACCATGAACAATTCTAGCGCAGAGAAGCTCTTTGCTTTGCTGGGAGGGGAGCAGAGGGAAGCAAGGGACTTGGGTGTGAGTCTGGCTCAGCTGAGCGGCCCTGGTTTGGGCCCAAAAAGCATGAATTACGTAAAGATCAAGCCTTTTGCAGGCCTGGAGCTGAGGCTGGAGTGTAATCACTTGCATGCTGTGCCCTTCCAGGAGGCTGCTGCCTCGTTCCCCTCCTCCACCAGCCCTTGAGCTGAAGTAAAGCCTGTGGGGAGCTGGAGGAGCCTGACTCAGGCTGCGCTGCCTTTTCCGGGAGGGAAGGGGCCGCAGGTCTCAGCGGGCAGCAGAGCAATGGAAGGAAATGGCCTGTGGCGATGGGCAGGGACCCTGCTCCCCGCAGCCTGTTTGTCTCTGGCTTTAACTCCAGCATTGCTTCCCCCCTCCCTGTCCTTGTGATTCTCGGCACCACGCTCTGAGCTAGAGAGCAGTGTCCCCAGGTGTCTGTGGAGCGCTTGGAGAGTTGTCCTTCTTCTCTGCATGTGGGGCTTTTATCTCGAGCTGCACAGATGGGGAGAGACGCTCTGTGCTGGGTGGTGCAGCAGCGGGCTGTACGGGGAGGCTTCTCTTGGCCTTCAGCAACAGTTCAGTGTTGTCAGCCCCAGAGCCTGCAGGTGAGGTGATCTGAAGTGGGAACTCATGCCTGTGTCCCTAATGTTGTTCTGTGCTCAGCGTGGTCACCTCTCAACAGCACCAATTGCCTTGCTCCTGCAGATTTGATGTCTGTCAAAAGGATGATGGAGAAGCTGGGGGCTCCGAAGACCCACCTAGAACTGAAAAAGATGATCTCTGAGGTGACTGGAGGTGTTAGCGAGACCATCTCGTACCAGGACTTCGTCAACGTGATGCTTGGGAAACGCTCTGCTGTGCTTAAACTGTGAGTGTCCCTGGGAGGGAGTGGGGGAAACACAGGACCAGAGCTCCCCCAGAAGTTGATCTGCCTGGTGGAGCTGTGTGTGCCTGGTGTTCGTGGAGCGGAGATGAGGACCCTTGTGAAGGGGGAGTCTGCAAGGAGACATGGGAGTGTGTAAGAGCCTGTGTCTGGGCTGAGCAGCGGGGAGCACTCGCAGCAGCACTGCCTGCAGCATGTTTGCGCAGGCTTCCTCCCCCGTGCTCCGTGTGGAGCCGTTCTCCCCCTTTGCTGAGGGTGTGCAGGCACTCGGCACCGCGGGACTTTCCGTCTCTTCCCTGTGGCTCCTGCTGGCTTTTGGGGACACGGGCTTCCCCTGCGAATGGCGGCAGGACGTGAGCAGTGAATGATGGTGCTGCCAAGACCAGCAGTGCTGGCTCCTATTTCCCACAGGACGTTCCCTCCCTGCCTGATTTTGGGGAGTTGGGCAGTGGACGGAGGGACGACACATGCTTGAAACAGCTGGCTTGGGCTGGGGGAGGTTTTCTGTGGTACAGGCTGCCAGCACCAGCCTCCCACGGCCCCCTCTGCCCTCTCGACAGGGCTCTGAAAGTCTTGCTGTAACAAATGGCTTCCAAACACTTGCTTGGCTCCATCTCCACCCCGTTAAAGCCTGGCTGTTCCTTTCACAGCCACAGAGACTGGCCTTGCTTTTGTGTCTGTAACCACCATGAATAGGAGCTGCTCCTCTCCATCCCCCTTGCCCCTTTCTGGAGGCAGCTTTAGAAACACAGCCAACTTCCAAGGCAGGTTGGGAGGAAGGATCTTGCTCCCATGTCTCACGTGGTCCCTCTAAGGCAGTATGAGTTTCTCCCCACTGATCCTGTGTCTGTGTGTTGGGATGCTCCTCTTCCCAAGCACACACAGACTTCTGACGCCCCTCCTCTTTCTTTCTTTCTCCATGGAAGTAGGCTGAGCCTGCAGCCTGTCCTGCATCTTTCATCCTTCCTCCCAACTACAGCAGCTTTCACAGATGGATCCCTTCTTTTGCTAACAGGCATCCCTTTGTCTATTGGACTCTTTAGAGCAGGAGCAGAAATGTAAAACTTGCCTCAAGAGCAGCGCAGCCCTTTGATCCAGCGGGGCAGCTGGCATTCCCAGCGTAGCTGCAGTCCTCAGGGAGGAAGACAGTGCTAGTGGTTGCAAAATGCTTGGGATTCTTCTAGCCACTGCCCTGCTCCTCTCCTCGACCCTCTTCCCTGGCTGTAATTGCTGTTGCTTGCTCAGTGTTGGCTTTTGAATGTTCTGCTGTGTGGGTATGTATGAGGTGAGCCAGGGACGGTGTTTGCTTTTTACGCATTAGGAGAACTTGGCGTGCAGTGTGTGTGCTCAGGGGATTTCGGAAGTACCTGTCTAAATAAAACATGCTAATCCTCTGGGCTCTGAGAGGAAAACTAGCAGAGGCTTTGGGAACCCACTCCTGGAAGGTGCTGGAAAAGCAAAGTTGCCTGCCAGGCTGGCAGCACTGCCCTCTGTTAATTGTCAGATGCCCTTTGCATAGGAGGCAGATGCTAGTTTTCAGCAGATAAAATAATCCCACCCCCCAATGATGGGCAAAGATGCACTTGCTTTTTTTCATTGGTATTATCTGTTGTGTTTTGCAGGGTCATGATGTTTGAAGGAAAAGCCAATGAAAGCAACCCAAAACCTTCGGGTCCGCCTCCAGAGAGAGACATAGCCAGCCTCCCTTGAAGAGGACAGGCTGAAAACTTAGCACTGTTTGCTTTGCTGGTCTGTAACACAGGTTACCTCTGCTTTGTAACTCTTTACTGTGGACAGTCCTAGTTTTCAACTAACCTGCCTTAGAGGAACTGCAAGGGAAGCTGGAGACCCCCGGATCACGTCTTTCTGCTGCATTCCTTAGCCAACTTGAGTTGTTAGACAGAAGCTGTAGCACCAATTGTAATGGGAGACCAAAAAAAAAAATAATCCCATGATCTAACTCTTTCCTCTGCCCTTCC
Organism: Trogon surrucura; assembly: GCA_020746105.1. Taxonomy (NCBI): domain Eukaryota; kingdom Metazoa; phylum Chordata; class Aves; order Trogoniformes; family Trogonidae; genus Trogon; species Trogon surrucura. Next base: position 6,901,901 of record CM036636.1, read on the forward strand.
TGCATGTCTCAGACAAGGAGCTACTTTCCTCCCAGCATATGGATTCAGAGCTGTGCTTGTCGCAACAGGTTCCTGAAGGGCCTCGCTGCCAGACACTGAGTGTTTCTCTGGCAGTGCCCCTGACAGCACCTTCACGGGTGCAAAGACGTAAGTGCCTTCACTGCTCCGTCTGACACTTCCTGACTTTTAGACTAGTTGTTCCCCTCCTGACCTCACTAAAACCCAAGTCGGGCTCCCCGCTCTGGGGCTAGGTGAGCATGGGAAGGTGTGTGGACACCAGAGGTCTGCCTGCAGGGTCTTTAAGCTTGGAGGTGGGCATGGCTGACTGCAGGGACATCTCCCGCCCGCTTCGTGGCTTTGCCCTGCAGTCAAATCTCAGTGGGTCCAACATGAGCCACTGCAAGAGGGTGTGATTAAAGCTACCTTAGGGCCCCCCTCCCTGATAAATCTCTCCTTGGAGCTGAGCTGGACGGGTGGTTGTCTGTCCTGTCCATCACGTGCAGAAACACGCCTGCTGCTCTGCCTTTGCAGCCCCTCGGGAAGGCCTAGGGGAAATGAAACCTTCGGCTGAGAGGCAGCTGGGTGCCTAAACTGAGAGCCCTGCCAGACCAGTGGCAGATGAGGATCTGTCTTCACGCAGCTGCTCTGCCCCTCTAATTTTTTGCTGATCTTCCTCTGTGTGTGTCAGCTCAGCTCCCTGGGGCTATCGGGTACATTTTCCTGATGGATAATCCCTCAAGTCTGCAAAATAAGAATAGCTGTAAGTATGGAGTATGAGCTGGTGCAGCTGGGACCATGCTACCCACACTCTGGTTGCTGTGGTGATTCTTGCTCCATACACAATTTCTGGAATCCAGATGTTTGCTCTTTGCCCTTTCCCTACTCTTTTCTTAAGTGTTCTTGACAGCTTTTAACTTTTTTTTTTAAAAATCATGGTTTAATAAATAGTTTTTTAAAGGAAATACAGATGATTAACTCTACTAGGCTGATTGTTCCTGCCAAAGGCTGCATTTTTTTAAAAAAAAGACATGTTCTCACTACCGTTTGCATGAAAACCAAAACTGTAATGGAGAGAAAAAGTATGAGCAAAAAGCAGTACCGGTCTACTTTAAGGACTGAAAATAAATTTTCTGAAGCTACACTGTGTGTCAGTGTATTTAGTTTAGCTGCCCTGAGCTCTGTGCACGATTGGTTGCAAACTAAGTGAGCCGGCTTCCAAGCCTGTTAATATAAACCCTTAAATAGATCCTAGAGATAGGTTTGGATTGTGTTGATCTGATCTTTATCTGTAATGTCTGACCAAATGCCATGGAGTTTGTTAGGAAATGTAGCGGCTACCTCCTGAAGGCTGGCTTTGTTCTGACTTACTGAAAGAAAGCAGCTGGTGGTGCTTGTTTTAAGGAAGAACTTGTTTATCAAGAGCAGACACTTGCACTGCTTCTCTTGAAAGAGTATTTTCTTTTTTTTTTCATCCTCCGCTCTTGAAGCAATTGCCTGAGGTTCTTGTCTGATGTGCGTTATCAAAATGGAGACCAGATTTCCTGAGGGAATGAATGGGTATACCTTTTCCATGTGTTCCTCAAAAGGACAGAATTGCCCTTAGATCAGAGCCCTGTGTCTGCTTTCTGCTGCCTGTTAGCCTCTGGGAATGCACCTGCTTTTTCTGGGCTGTGCGTGTTAAAGCTGTTGTTTTGTTAGAAATTAAAGGGAGCGTATTCACACGAGGGAAATTTGGATGTGGTTTGCCACAGTTCAGGTCACTGCCCAGAGCCATCGCTGTTCTGTCTCTGTGGAAATCCTTGTCCTTCTAGTCCTGGTAAAGAGAAGCACAACCTGCTAAAGCTGGAAGCAGCCCCTTTCAACACGTCCTTGTCCTCACAGGACTACGTGCTAAGGTGATGCACCCCCTGTGCTGGCAGAGGCGGAGCTGAACCCCTGAACTTGAGGCAGGAGGGGGCAAGGAAAGAAACCCAGGTCCTGCTTTCACCAAAGATGACACACGCTGCTCTTGTGGGTCCCTGGGGCACAGTGCGGCTGTCCCCGCTCCCAGAGCTGCCATATCTCCAGCCCAGCTGCATGAACTGGAAGTTTCCAGTGCTCCCACTGCGGTTCGCAGTCAGCGAGCAGGATTTGCCTAGAGCTGCAGCGATCCTGGATACTGTGGGAAAAACATCAAAGCCCTTTGCCATAGAGTCATGGAAGGGGTTGGAAGAGACCTCTAAAGCTCCTCTAGCCCAACCCTGCAGTGAGCAGGGACACCTTTAACTGGATCGGGTCGCTCAGAGCCTCACTGAGCCTGACCCCGAATGTCTCCAGGGATGGGGCCTCCACATCCTCCCTGGGCAACCCGTGCCGGCCTTTCACCACCCCCACAGCAAAGAACATCCAACCTAAGCCTAAGGCCGGAACATCCAACCTAAATCTGCCTCACTCCGGTTTGAAACCATTGCCCCCCTCCTATCATTGCAGGCTCTTGCGAGCCAAGGGCTGGGGGACCGGGCGGAGCAGCTCTCTCTCGGCCTCCGCCGGCAGCCGGCACCGCCCCCGGGCAGCCCGGGCTCAGCCCCTTCGGGCTCCGACCCCTCAGGGGCCCCGGGCAGCCCCTCCGGGGCGGCATCTCAGGGCGGAGAAGGGCCGGCGGGCGCGGCCGGCAGCAACCACTGCAGCCGGGTCAGGTCCTTCCTCAGAACATCAGAGGATGGTGGGCAGGATCGGTTCGATGAGCGCAGCCGCTCGCCGAGCCCCGCCGCGGGGGGCGGGCGCTGCCACTCCCGCAGGAGGGTCGCAGCAGCAGCCGTAGGGCGGGGCCTCTTGGAGGATTCCTGCCGCCGCGGACTATGGAGTGCTGTGGCTAGAGCGGCCTCTGTGGTTAGAGCGGCCCCGCCGGAAGCGGAAGTAGACGCCGTGGCGGGCGCGCGGGGGTTTCCCGGCGGTGCGCAGGGAGCGCGGGCCGCGGGGCTGCGGGCGCCGCCATGGGCGACGATATGGACGTGATCCCCGAGCGGGAGATGAAGGTGAGGGCCGGGGGGGGGAGCGGGCGGGCTGTGAGGAGCCAGCCTGCGGTAGTGGCGGGTGGGGGGGGGGCTGACAGGCGGTTTGGCTCGGGCCTGGGCCGGGGGGTGACGGGCCGTGAGGGGAACGGGGCTTGGCCTGGGCGGGGGGGCGGGGGGGACTCGGCCTGGGCCGTGGGGCTGGCCGGCCGGTGTGCGGGGGGGGCGTGAGGGGTTTGTGAAGCGCTTGAGGGCTTTCCGGCAGATTCTGGTACAGGCCGGGGGGGTGACGTGGCCTGTGATGGGGGCAGGGGATCTCGGTGCCGCCTGGGGTGGGAGAGGCAGGATGTGAGAGTTGGAGGAACCTTCTTCTGGGAGAGGAGCGGTGTAATTCTGAGTCCTGCTGTCAGTGTGCCTTGTGCTGGGGATCTCTTGTTCCTGGGGCCAGCATGTGGTGGTGTCTGCTGGGGGACAGTGAACTGGAGTCTCGAGGTTGCTGCCAGCCGAGCCCATTGCTCTGTCTCGCAGAGTGTTACAGCAGGGACATGAGGGGACAGATTCCTGAAGCCCACTGAAGGGTCTTTGTGGAGCTGCTTTCTGCTCAGGCACCTTCCAAAACAAAGGAGTTGGGCTGTTTGGTTTTCAGAAGTTTCCGAGCTCCTGCAGCCTCCTCAAATTGCGGGAATGTAGTTGCAAAGTCCTTTGGCAATAATCTGGAAGTGAAACTCAAATGCTTGATTTGAGTTGCTGGAGTTAGATCCAGTGCTCTGTTCAACAATTGGCACTTTGGGAAGAGAGGTTCTTTCCTAAGGAGAACCTCAGGTTTTGCACAGTAATCCTACAACTGCAGGTTTTTAATTCAATTTGTGGTTTTGGAGGTTTTATCTCTTGTTCCATTCCTCCTTTTAGAAAAGGACAGTATAAATCATGAGAGAAACAAATGCAAAAAATAAGCCTGATTTTACAAGGTAATTTCTGGGAACAGGTGGAAGGAGTAACTGCATCAGTTCCATGTGTCACAAATTATGAGGGCAAACGAAGATGCATCTAAGCAGATGTGTGCTTTGGAGCTTTACGGCAGCAAGTTTTCTTCAATCATCTTGTGTCTCTATTTTGTTTCCTTCTCTTTCTTTTTTTTGTGTCTATGCATTGGCTGGTTTTGGTTTGTGCCTGGGAGGATCAGATGTCCTGGACAGATTGAACTCCCACAGGTTTTATAAACATAGGCTGTTGTGTAGCAGAGAACCAGTGGAAAACATGTGACATAATCTCAGTCTATCTTAGATGAGAGAGAAAATGTGATGGGTTGGCCAGTGACAGTGTGGGTGTGGACTCTGCCTTGGCAGGTGTTTTACAGCTCCTGGGGAGAAGCTTTTCAATTTACTGTCTTGGAGAAACTGAGATAAACTATTCCTCTGTTTCCCTCCTCTCTTACGACAGGATTTTCAGTTCAGAGCGCTGAAGAAGGTCCGCATCTTTGATGCTCCTGAAGATCTTCCCAAAGAGCGCTCCAGCCTCCTTGCAGTGTCTAACAAGTATGGGCTGGTCTTTGCTGGTGGAGGAACCAGCCTGCAAATCTTTCATACCAGAAATCTCCTCATGCAGAACCAGCCAGGAGAAGATCCTAACAAAATTGGTAAGGTACACTTATTTCTCCTAGTCTTTGCAGAGACAGTTTTGTATGGGGTTTTATGATCTGGAGCTCTTGGCTTCTCGCACAGTCCTTGTCGTGCTCTTTTGTGTATTTGAAATTACCACGTTTTCTTGTGTGAAAAGGCAGGAACAATATTTGCTGTAGCTGAAGGGCAGTTGTTTGGAACATCACAGAATCACAGAATGTCAGGGATTGGAAGGGACCTCGAAAGATCATCAAGTCCAATCCCCCTGCCAGAGCAGGAATGCCTAGATTATGCTACACAGGAACGTGTCCAGGCAGGTCTTGAGTGTCTCCAGAGAAGGAGACTCCACAACCTCCCTGGGCAGCCTGTGCCAGGGCTCCGTCACCCTCACTGAGAAGAAGTTTCTTCTCGAGTTTAAGCGGAACCTCTTATGTTCCAGTTTCAGCCCATTACCCCTTGTCCTATCAGTGGTTGTCACTGAGAAGAGCCTGGCTCCATCCTCATGACACTCACCCTTTAGATATTTGTAAACATTAATGAGGTCACCCCTCAGTCTCCTCTTCTCCAAACTAAACAGCCCCAGCTCCCTCAGTCTTTTCTCATAAGGGAGATGCTCCACTCCCTTCATCATCCTAGTTGCCCTGTGCTGGACTCTCTCCAGCAGTTCCCTGTCTTTCTTGAACTGAGGGGCCCAGAACTGGGCACATGTTACCAGGATGCTCTGTGCTAGCTCCTGTTCAAGAGTCATTCAGGTTTGGTCAGTGGCACGTGGTGAGGTTGATTCTTCCTGTCCGAGAATGTCCCCCTTTCCTTGCAGCCACGTGCTGTCTTGGTAGCCAGTGTGGAAGTGGAGAGATGGAGTTCTTGCAGTGTGTGTCGTCCGCTCTGACTAAACAACTGTCCTGCAAGAGAAGCAGCAATTGCTGTTCGCTCACCTCAGTGCAAAATGGTTTTTGTCCTGCTATTTCCCTTAGTAACTGTACCTCAAAGTATTCACATGCATACAGAAGTAAACCCCAAAATCTGTCCACTTGTTTTTCCTCCAGGTTACTGAGGTAGGAAACTGGAATTTTTTTTTTCCTTAGGAGTCTGGCAACTTTTGAGATTTTTATTGATAAAGGTGAAGGGGTTTCACTTTCACTCAGCTCCTTTACATGTTGGCTTTGACAGCTGCTGTTAATAGGACTGATGATTTTTGCATAAGCTTGTTCTAGTGGTATCATTTTACGAGAACAGTTCTTGGTATTTACTTTTGTCCCCTTCGTTCTGTCTTCCTTTTCTTCTGTGTTTTAAGCGGAGAATGTTCAAAGTACCTTAATTCCCATGAAGTTTCCTGTGCAGCACCTGGCTCTGAGCTGTGATAATCTCACGCTGTCGGTCTGCATGATGTCCAGTGAGATCGGCTCCTTCATTGGCTTTTTTGATGTTCGCACGTTCTTAAATCAGGTAAGGCATATGCAAAGGGGGTTCAGTTTGGGTTTTTTGTGGTGGTGGTTGTTTTTTTTCAGAATATAGCAGGAGGAGAGGCATAGCTCGGGTGGGATTTTGTGCCTCTCTGTGGGGGATGTCTCATCAAGGAATTGTTCAGTAGACTCAAAATCTGCTGGTTATTTTTATCAGTCATTAATTTATAGGAAGATCAAAACTACTTATGGCTTTGGGAGAACTTTCTGTCGTGCTCAGCTTTGACCGTCTCATGTATTTGTCTTTCCTGAAAGGCAAAACAGCAGAAACGTGCGTTCGCTTATCACAAACTGGCCAAGGATTCGGGAAGTGCCGCGCTGGTCAATGACCTGAAGTGGAACCCCGCGAGTCCCGCCATGGTGGCCATCTGCCTGTCCGATGGCAGCATCTCTGTCCTGCAGGTCACGGACTCTGTGAAGGTGTACGCCACGCTGCCTTCCTCCGTGGCTGTTACGTCTGGTGAGTGGCAGCCTCGGGTAGCGTACGCGATGCTGGACGCTGAAGAGTAGGAACGGATCGATAGGTGTAAAAAGCCAGGCTGTTTGTCCATTTCTTTAAAAATGATTCACTAAAAGGAAGGATTTAAGTTCCGTGAGACTTGGAAGAGATGTTGCAATGTAAACTGCTCTTTCCCAGTTGATTAGAGGAGCTGCATCTCGTAAATTAGTCAAATGTGTCCACCTGTGGTTTGTGCTGTCTCAGGCCTGACTTATTTCCAAGGGAGCATGTAAATAGAAGTCCTCGGTTGGTTTCTGATCTGCACAGTCTTGCTTTCTCTCTAACTGGATGTCTCCCTGTTTATTTACTTGAGATGCATGATTTTTTACGGCGGAAAAATATGATGGGTTTAATTTATTGGTCCTGCTTTTGTGGGACTTTGTAGCTGTCCGGTTCCTTAGTGCTAATGAAATTCTCTTTTTTTGCGTAGTGTGTTGGAGCCCAAAGGGAAAACAACTGGCAGTCGGGAGGCAGAATGGCACCGTGGTGCAATACCTGCCTGTAAGTATTGTCGGCTGTAAAGCCTTATGTCTGCTCACTGGTCTGCAATACTCTTGGTTTTCTTTGCATCACAAGCGACGGAATTTGGCCACGTGGCACGTGGTGTGTTCCACACAGAGCTGTGCAGGCGTTTCAGGAATTTTTGCCTTAGTTTAAGGTTTGTACCTGCTTCTGAAAAGTTGTGGTTTGAGAGTGGCACGTGATGAGTGTTAAAGGGTGGGTGAGTTGCTCTAAACCAGCTGTCTGGGCTCTCTGCAAAACTTGCAGTTAGTTTTGTTTGTTGGCTTTTTCTTGGTGTTTAAGAGTATTTTTATTTGCAGAATCTGCAGGAGAAGAAGGTAATCCCTTGTCCTCCCTTTTATGACTCAGACAACCCTGTTAAAGGTACATCTTATTTTCTTTTTGTTTTCCTTTTTAAAATATTCTTACTCCTTGTGTTGTTTTTAGTTGTAGCAGCTGCATACTGGTTGTGTAATTAGAGTGTGATTTTTAAATATTTGGAAAAAATTATCTCTGAGCTGAATAGAGAAATTACCAGTTGGACAGAGTCATCTATAGAATGTTTTAAATATGCATTTTAAAAGCTTTTTTTTTCTTACCGACGTGATAGACAGTACTGTCACAAGTAAGCTCTCTCTAGCATGAAGGTCTTTGGATATAAATCCCATCCTCCTACTTCAGCGAGTTTCATCTCACTGTTTTGGCTCTTCAGTAAAATGTCAAAGCAGCAACTTCAGAAAAGCAGAAACGCTTTATTTGGATACGCCAAAACATCATCCGTGTTTGGAAACACTCACGGTGTCTCGCTTGTCCTGTCGTCAAGCAAATCAAATATATTATTTCGGTTTGTGTTTGAGGTTTCTCCGATCCAGTAGTTTTTCTCCCTAATAAGATTGTCGTTCTGCAGACAGGTCGTTGAAATTCTTCATCCTGGCGGTTTAGAAGTCAGCGGTTCCTTGTTTATTTGTTTGCCAATTACTCTGGTGGGCTGTGCACAGTTAAAATCAATATACAAGGAAGTGGCATCCTGTAGTGTTTGTGGCTGAGGTATTTGTTTCCTTCTCTTCCAGTTTTGGATGTGCTGTGGATTGGCACGTATGTGTTTACTATTGTGTATGCGGCGGCTGATGGGACCCTGGAAACGCCTCCAGAAGTGGTCGTAGCCATATTGCCTGTAAGTGCCAGCAAGTCACGACGACACAAGTGTCTGTTGCTTGTTCTCGGCAAGTTGCTTTTCTTATTCGCGTTGGCATCGTGCAGAATTCGAGTTTGGTGCTGCTGTAAATTGTGGGTTTGGGGTTGAGGGGATTGAGCGGAGGAAAGAGTATCCACCTGAAAGCCAGTCAGGGACCTGTTTGCTGCTGAGATCAAATTATGATGTGAAGACTTTGTGCTTCTGAAAACAGTTGGGAAGAAAATCTTTCCTGGTGTGGAGTCCTGATGTATTTTTGTGTGTCTCTGTGTATGTGTATTATTGTGTTTAGATTAAGGAGATGATTAAGCCTGATGATGTGTTCTTATTTAGTATCATCTTATTCATTGCTGGAGGGATTGTGAGATCTAAATTTCCTGGTGACTTTTTTATTGTTCCTTTCTATTTTGGAGTAGAGTTTTGGTTTGTTTGCTTTGTTATTCACATGATGCCTGTTCTCTCTTGAATTACGTAGCAATTATTCGTGTACGCTGGTGTGGTCGTGTTCATGGGAGATTATTTCATTTCTGCATCAGAAGGTAAATTATCAGTGTTGGTCCTTTACAGAAAAAGGAAGAGAAGCGACCAGAGAAGTTTGTGAATTTCATGGAGCCTTGCTATGGGAGCTGCACGGAGAGACAGCATCATTATTTCCTCAACTATGTTGAGGAATGGTGAGTGGCAGGAGTCGTGGCAAAGTCTTTCCCTTGTTAGGCATGTCTGAGTGGGCAGCGCTGCTCCATATATTGTGTTCTTCCTTTTTTGTAAATGGTATAATAACTGAATGTGAGAGAATGAAACTGATTTTGAAAATGCTTTGTGAGAGAACAGCTAATTTCTTCTGCATGCGTTGTCTCCATGCCAACATCCTCATTTGTCTAGTGAGAATTCATACGGTTTCATACAGGTACATAAGATTATTTAAAATCTGTCATAACCATTTCCCTTGAGGCTGTAAGTCATAGATTGGGTAAAGTGTGACTTTTTGTCTCACTTAGTTGTGTATCTGTGTGAAGAAGCTGTTGATAACTTTTCAACTACTTGACTTGGACCATCATTATTTCATACATTGTCTGTCAAATCATTGGCTGGCAAGGGAATTCAGCCTCTGGAGACTAATTTTAAAGAAAAAAAACCCCACAACCTTCTGTATTGATGTAGCCAGTCACGCTTCCCTCATCTTGAGAGGAAAAGTCAGTTTTATATTGTTATAACTGTATTCCAAGTTATGAATTTGTATAAATGATAATGAATTGTGGAGCTGGGGTCTTTGCTGTGGTTTGTCATATTGGTTTTAACCTATTTGTGTCCATGTTTACAGGGATCTAGTTCTGGCAGCTTCAGCAGCTTCCACAGAAGTCAGCATTCTTGCCAGGCAAGGGGATCAGGTAATATTTTTGTTCCTGTTGCATTTGTACACATATACCTCCTTTTCTTGAAAATCTAAGCAAGTCTAACCTGTATAAGACCTGGAATACAATGAGATTATATATTTTTGGCAACACCCCAAAACCAAACAAACGCCCTTTCTTTTTACATCTAAGTTGTACAGAATCTGAAGATAAAGGGAGTTTTTAGATGAACAAGAGATCTGAGTGACAAAAAAATGGAAATATAAACAGATCCACAGTATGTTGTGAGCCATGTACCACAAGTCTGTTTTTTATGATTCACTCACCAGTCTCAAAATGTGGTGAAGCTCACTATAACAGCGATTCGTTGTGAGGTCACCTGTTGAAATTAAACATTAAAACTGCCCGACCTTACCTGTGACATGTAGTGATGTGCGAGAAGATACACACAAATCTGCGAAGGACCCTGATGCTTCTGGCGTTGGTTAATCTGACAAATTTAAGCAGATGCTCTCTAGCTTTTTTGCAGTCTTACCTTTCAACTCTAGTAGGCCAGAGTTCTGAAGAAGACTGGTCACAGGAGAGCAGTAGTCAAACTAATAATCTTCCTCTTCGCAGAACTGGGAATCGTGGGTTTTGGAGGACTCCAGCAGAGCAGAACTTCCCGTGACAGATAAGAGTGATGACACTCTGCCTGTTGGTGTTGCCGTAGACTACACCAGTAACATGCCTATCCCAATCAGTAAGTCTTGTGATATAGTCCAATAACAGCAATATATGAAATATTTTTGAGAGGCAGCCTGGTTCTCAGGGCTCTAGGAGGTTGTTCTGAAAGGAAGAGCGACACAAAGAGTCCGTCCTGCCTTTTTATTCCAAACCCACAGCACAGGTGGGCTTACTTCTGTGTAAGGATTCAAATGGCAAAGTGTTAAATGCAGTTCTTCCTCAAAGCTTTCAGCAGCCTGGGAACTATGCTGACAGACGTGCCAAAGAAAGCACCTGAGTTAGATCTATGTTTCACAGAGCTGGGATAACAGTGAGTTTAAAGGAGTCTTATTCTAACACCAGAGATCTCAGACTGCCTGTGAGGCTTTTTTTTTTTTTTTCTTCTTGTGGCTTATGTCGTTTTGCAGAACTGTTTTGCATGAAGTACATTTGCACTCATCTAAGGGGAAAGTGGGTTAGTTTCAAAGCCAGAAAAAGCAAAGATCGTTGAGGTGAATGCACAGTTTTAATCTGCATTAAAGCACCGATTGAACCCTGCTGTGCATTATTGCTGTATTTTCTGTGCTGCCTGAAGGCTCTTCAAAGACCCTTGTCCGAGGCTGAAGCTGAAGATACATCTGAGCTATTGTATTGTACCTTAGTGAATTCTGAAAACTCTCCTTTGAAACCCAGAGACAAATTGCAGTAGAGATGCCTTCAGGCAGAGTGGAAGGTACTGCAGTCAGGAGTTCCTGAAGAGCACAGGAGGGTGCCGATTAACTGAGAACTTTACCTGAATGAAAACCTACAGAAGAGAATTGAGGTCAAGCTTTGTACTTGAATGCAAAATTGAATTTGAAACATTTTCTCTGGTCATCTATACAGTTACTGGATTAAGGAATCTGTCAGGACAGCTTTTTTAAAGCCCAGGTTGTGCTGTCTTAGGGTTTTTAGAAAGGTTTTTAGAGAAGCTTTTTGCTAAGGCATTCTCTGTGTTCTCACAGGGTGCAGTTGGCTTGGTTTTGGCTGCAAATTAATTGTCTTTGCAGTTCACAGCAAGTTTGCATTGCAAAGAAACCTCATTTGTTCTGGAGCTTGTTCTCATGTGGAAACTGCCTTTCCCTAGAATGCTTTTCCTGAAGAATCAATAGGTAGAGAAACATGGCCATCCACTGAACTGCCTAATAAACAAAGCACCATGGTTATAGCAGATTCTTTTCCTGCATCCTAAATTTGTTGGTGGGTTGTTTGGTTGGTTGTTTAATAGAAATACTTGAACTAAAGCAGACTCTAGACTCAAAGCTGCAGCTGCACAAAACACAAGTATTTTATATTAGAGGTTCAGGATGTTTGATGTTGGCTTTCTCTAAGCTTTCTGTCTAACAGTTTGATTTTGTACTTTATGTACATGAATGTTCGTGATGTGACAGGACCCAATGGAATGTGGGGATTGCTGAAGGGCATAGAGGATTGAAAGGGGGAGCAGTGTATAGGTGGAGAAAAAGGATTGCTTCAGATTATGCAAAACATGGTACAGGAATCTGCAGGTGAAAGTTGGAGTCTGTCATTCGGGAGATGAGATCCGATTGTCAAAACAACCATCTGAATTTCTGAAACATGAAGTCAGGAAGAGGAAGGAATAAAGAAGTCAAAAAAAAAAAAAAAAGCATTGGGCATTGATCCTACTCTGGCAGGGGGGTTGGACCAGATGATCTCTAGAGGTCCCTTCCAACCCCCAACATTCTATGATTCACCAAGAAGGAAGGGAGCAAAGATCTAAGTGAAACTGTGAAGGGAGAAATGTAAGAAAAACCAGGTTGAATCAAGGTGCCAGTTCCAGCAGGAGCAGAACAGGGGATTTTGGCTGCAGGACTTACATATGTCTCTGACAGGTGATGAGAAGACCCTTGCTCCAGCTCCAGTTCTGATCTTGCTCTCTACGGATGGTGTGCTCTGCCCGTTTTACATGATCAATCAAAACCCGGGGGTCAGATCACTTCTTGTGACCCCAGAACCGTTGCCGTTAGTGGGGGAGAGAGTTCCAAAGTCATCAGGTAAGTGCTTCCTGTAGGTTAGGGAAACAGATTTGTCGATCTTTGTCGATCTTCCATTTCTAAGTTCGGTAGCCAGACATGTGCGTGATTACAGAAAATGTATTTTTTCTTTATAATGGTAATGGGAAGCAGTTCTTGTGGATGTTTTGTACTCCCAGGACTGTTCTGTCTTGTGTGCGTCAGTATGAAATAATCTAGTCCTGTTCATTATTCGGGATCTCTAGCACTTAGCAGGCTGTGCACTTAGAGTCAACTGTGCAATCAACCCTTGGAGAAGAGGGCCAAAGCAATTCTAGGAGTCCCTTTGCCCAGCGTTGGGGTGTTTGACTGGAACTGCAGCACTGACTGCACGCTCTGCTTGGGGACGAGGATCAAGCACTGCAGACCCGCAGCGCTGTGTGCATGCTGCAGAGAGGTGATGATATTCCTGTGTTCTGCTGCTGCAGAGGCCGTGACATGAACTAAAGGTGTCTTGTTGCAGCAAAGCTTATTTAAGCGATTGCTTTCTGCAGCACTGTGAAAATGGTGCTTGCACGCAAAGAAGTAGTGTTATCTGAGTTACGTACGTGTCACCGTATGCAGCGTGAAGTAGGCATTTTCCCGTGCTGGGGTAGGCAGGTAGGCTGATTATTTTGCTTGTCTGCACGCTTGCAGAATAATTGCAAACCCCCTGTTTTCTTCCTTTAGCCCAAATTTCCTTTGCCTTCCCCGAACAGAATGCTTTTGTTTGGCAGCCTGCCTCTTTGCAGCACGGGCTAACTTGCGTGCTGACAGCTGTTTTATTTGAGATGGCAGGAACCTCATCAAAATCAATGGAGAAAGGTGAAGTTTTTTTGCAGGAAAATTCCAGACAATATTAATCTAGACAGGCTGTAGTATTGATTGTGGTTTGGACTTTGTGCAGCTTCTATATCACTTACTGGGTTTGGGGACTGGAAGCCTGGCTCTGCCATCTCTCTTCCTCGCTGTACCAACGGTCCAGTGAGTGAGAAAGTGCTGAACCGTCCCCCTTAAATAGCGTTTGGCCTTGCGATACCTCCTGCTGTTAGTCCGTGCAGCCAAGTGAGTCTCTTCCTTTCCTGTTTGTGTTTCTGCAGGAAGCACGGCCACGACTCCAACCACTCCTCCAAAGCCCGACCCGGCACCAGGTGTTGCTCCTGCCACACCTGCCTCGAGTCAGCCTCCTGCAGGGGGTGGAGCAGCTGCTTTTTCCTTTATGCCTTCTGCTGTGAAGATGCCTGGCTCTACGGGCAGCGATCCTCCGCCTTACCCTTTTGCCAGCGATGCCTCCACGCAAGCCCTGGCTCCGAGTCTGACTGGAGCAGCAACGTTCTCTTTCTCTTCTGCTTCTCCGAAGGCATCCATGACTCCTGCTCCTTCTGTAGGCACCACTACAGCTACTGCCACTTCCTTTTCATTCGGATCCATGAACTTTAAACCAGCTGCAGAAAGCTCACCTGGGCCACCACTCTCCACAACACCTGCTCCACAGAAGTCATCTTTTTCCCCTTCAGCATCTTCAGTCAAAGTGAACCTCAATGAGAAGTAAATAGATCTAATAGTTAATGCAGTGGCTGCATATTTGTTAAATTATGCCAGACATGAACAATGTATGGTAGTTCTGAAGATGGGTTCTGGCTTTTTGCCCTGGTAGCTGTTCCCTGTGCTCTGAGGAAAGCACTGAGGGAGCCTCTTTTGTCCAAGACGTAGCTGTCTTGGCTGTGAAAACCCTCAGTGCTTCCCATACTAGAGGTTATGTTCATGAGCAAAGTATTAGTCGAGGAATGATGCCAAAAAGTAGACTGATAATTTGCTAAATTGCTAGAGAAGACCTAGTTTTTTCATATTGTTGCTTCACAGGCATAAAATGGTAATTCGTGCCTTGCTTAGATGCAAATGGTGGCTGAAGACTCTTGGGGAGAAGGGATTTGAAATCCTTTGTCTGGAACTTTAGTGTGGTGGTGATAGCACAAGGTTCTTTGACTGTTAGAGGTTCCTTAACCCTCACATGAAGAGTAACTCGCAGAGCTGAGAGGAAGCTGCATCCATAGCTGATGAATTTCTTTTCCATTCCTGTGTTCAGTGGACAAGGTACCAGACCTTTTGATTTTGTTCTTATATGAAGGCTTGGTCACTGAACACAAGATCTGAAATCTTCAAAGCTTGTCCATGCCAACTGAAAGAAAATTAATATTGATTAGAAACTAGGCAAAATGGGTTTGAGTGATGTGTGTTCTCAGATTTCATATACCCACTCTTCCTTCCGACTCTTGAGACTTGCTCCCCATTTTTAGAAAGAATCATTTAAAATGGAGAGCCATGTTAGTTGGAGCTGCTTTCTATGGAGAGCAATTTTCATGTAAATGCGTCATGAGAAACTTCCGATTGTTCAGATGATTATTTTTTAATTAGAAAAATCTTTACTGCGCCAGGATCTGATGGTAGCTTTTATGGCTTTTTAAATTTTGTATTTTGTGTGTAAAGCAAATGATACGCTTGTGAAGTGGCTGAGTATTTAAATTGGCTGCCTTGAGGAGCTGAGTTTGCAGATGAATAGAATTTCATATTTTCTTGCAGAATTGCTGTTGAGCCTTGCTGCAGGGATGACACTGAAGGGCAGCTCAGATATGCTGTAGTTGGTGCTTTGGTGCAAAATGATGAGGTGCAGTTTGAAGCAGGGTGGTACTTATTGCTGGCGTTTGGCTTTTGCTCACTGAGGGGGGGCATCTGGTGTAGCAGTCTTCCACGTATTCAGGTGGTTCTATGGTAGCAGGGGTTCCACATGTTCAGAGATGGTCCCGAGTGGCTCCTTCTTCACTGTCTCCAGAAGCTACAGTTTTAATTTTATATGTGGAGCTTTAGTTGTTGCTGATCCCAGAGGATGCTGATTCATTAAAACTTCGTGCTTCATTTTGGGTGGAGGGAAACAGCCAGGACCGGTTCAGAGCTGAAAGATGTTCTGCTCTCTGTTGCAGGTTCTCTGCTGTAGACACGTCTTCTCCCACTAGCAGCAGTGGTCAATGCACTTCCACGATGTTTTCATTCTCAACCACTTCAAAAACTGCTTCTGGAGTTCCTCCGAACCAGTCCGCGCCCCTCGCAGTGTCTCCTAGCACACCACTGAAGGCTTCGACTCCTGTGCCTGCTGCTGGTAGGGGTCTGGTGCATATTATTGGGAATAATGCATATAAACAATGTTCTAAACATTTTAGGATGCAGTGAGCTTCATTTGGCTTCTTTCTTGTTTTTCCTGCTGCTTTTACTGATGCAGCAGACCTCCTCATTTGCACACCGTAGTGCTGTGATGGACCTAGGACTGAAACTGAGAAGTTTTTCTACGTATGCACTTTGTTCCCTAGAGAATCATATGTGAAATGAATATATTCAGCTTCTTAAGTTCATCCAGAAGTTCTGGGATTTCCAGTGCTCTGTAATACACCTCCGATGATGAATATTTCTGAGGAGTCACACAAACCAGTGCTTTATCTTGCATCTCAAGTGACTAGAGTTCAAAATGGTCACAAATGAGTTTAGATTAGATAGCGCTCATTAGCAGAATAATATTCCATTTCTCATACGATCGTCTTGAGGCCCTTTGGGAGCGGGACAGATGGATATTGGAGAGGAACAGTAGTTACTGTTAGCAGAGAAGTTGCGTGAGAGTAAAACAGCACCTGAGGAAGATGTGTTCTTGCACTGGGGCCCATACCGCTGTTGCTTTGAGATTTGACAGTGGTGATTTATGATTGTGTCTGATTGCAGCCTGTTTTCTCAAGCTCTGTGTAAGTTCATAAATTATTGTTCCTCTTTTTTGAACTCCAGTGGCACGTCCTGCTCAAAATATGCCTTCGCCTTCTTTACTGCAGAAGACAGCCAAAATCAGCCCATCTGCAGCAAAGCCAAGCTCTGCTCAGGTAATGGGAACTTGGTGGATTCTCTAGAGGGCGAATATTTTCCGTGGCCTATGAACTGCTTAGAATCCATTGTACTGAATAGCTATTCTCTGGTCAAAGAATTAGCCAGCCTATGACGTTAAAATAGCAGCAGATCTACAGGACTAAAAATATTCTGTGCATGTAGAGAGCTGCGTTTTGATGTACGTTGTCGTGATCAGAGTTGTAGAAACTAATTCTTCCTGTTATGGAAATGAGGTTTCACAGCTTTCCGAGCTAATAAACAGCTGAAATGCCTTGACTGTGTATTAAGGGAGAGACCAAGCTTGTTGGATGTTGAAATCAAAGCAGTAATAAAGAGCAGCACACAAAGATTTTTCTCTGCTTTCATAAAGCTTTAGCCACGTGTCTCCAGGCAGTCTGCAGCCCTACTTCAGATGTGCACATACCAGTCTTAGTTTACTGGGGAACTCATATTGTGACAGTTTTCTCTGTGATGAGTGGTGTCTGAATTGAATTTTCAACAGCAAGCTTTTTTTTTTTTGATATTTTAAGATCTGTGTTGCTATCATTTTAGTTTCTTTGTGTTTTGTTTGGGTTTTTTTCTAGGGCAAATCGACACTCCCCAGCACAGCTTTAGAGAAACAGACCCACCAGTGGAAGGATTCAGACCCTGTCATAGCAGGAATCAGAGAGGAGGTGAGATTTTTCCAAGCAGTTTTCTTCGGTTTAGAAGCTGTAAGACAATTGTGTAGGTACACAGACACTTATTTTCGGTTCACTTCTGTTGTGATCGTGTCTCTCAGTAGTTTAGGAATCAGAGCGGTAATTTTTCCCAAGATAATCAACCTGGTTGTAACTGCTGTTTGTGTGTCCTGTTCAGTCATCTTTAATTTCAGCCGCTATGCTAGAAAAATTGAATATTCTTTCCTGTTAATGTTCAAGAAGAATTTCCTGCTTTGACTGCAATGTGACAGGTGTTTATGGTGTAGTAGAAACAGTATCCAAGAGCTGCGACATTTGTTCCAGACCCTCTTACGTTTCAGAGGCCGCATTTTCTTCCCCTTGACTTTGTAGATTGCACATTTTCAAAAGGAGATGGAGGAACTGAAGGCCCGGACTTCCAGAGCCTGTTTCCAAGTTGGTACTCCAGAGGAAATGAAGTTGTTGCGAACTGAGTCAGATGATCTTCACACCTTCCTCTTGGAAATCAAAGAGACAACTGAGGTGTGCAGAGTATCTTTAAACTGTTGAGCTCCTCAGCAATGACTGTTCCTCACCTGATGTTAATAACCTGCTCTAGCTGAACCGATGTAGATGAAACATCTGATGTGGGGGTCACATTTGCATTGGTGTTTTCAGACAGACCCTTGCAGAAGCCTCTGTGCTTAGAGATGGCAATGAAACAAATATTACTTTGAACCTTGTCTCATCTATTTCTATTTGCAGTCACTTCATGGAGATATTAGTATTCTGAAGACAACCTTGCTGGAGGGATTTGCAGGTGTAGAAGAGGCCAGAGAACAAAATGAACAGAATCATAGCTCGGGGTACTTGCACTTGCTCTATAAGAAACCTTTGGATCCCAAGAGTGAATCACAGCTTCAGGTATGAAGCACGTCAGCCAACTTCTAATCTAGAATTTTAAATAAACTGAGACTGAGGCTGGTGTGTGCAAGTGCCCAGCAGTTTTGTTGCTGTTTCAACATAGTCTGGTAAAAGTGTGATGAGCTTTGTTTCTCATGAGTTTGAAAGATGTGCCAAAAAACCTCTCCTAAAGCTCCTCTGTGTTGTTGCCATTTGCAGTGATGAGTCAAAACTGCTGCTGAAGGGAGGATGTTCACCTGAGATCCAAATCTGTTCTGAGCTTGGAATGTCATTCTTGACGTCCTGTTCCTTCTTAGCCTGCAGCATTTGCCGAGGGTTCTTGGAATTATTTTTATCTTCAGCAAGTGCCTTATGGAACAATTTGATGACTTATTATGACTTGGAGAATTGTGTGGTTAATTTCGTGGATGGCAGAACATAAAGCTAAACGCTCTTCTAAAAGCTGGGGCACAAAGAAAAATAACCAGCAGTACATAAAAAGGCTTTCCAAGACCTGAAAGCAACTAGGAGTGAAGCATTCTTTTTGTCACAGCTCTGGTGACGAGAGGGCTATTTAACCCTAAGCAAAATGGAGTGAATGTGCCCTACAAGTGATACCTGGTCTTTTGTACACTGATTAGTTTCCCTCAAGGAGCTTGACTGGCAGGCTGACTGTATAATTGAGTGACATCTTTGTTGCAGTAGGGATCAAGGGCACGCACACAGACAGTTACTAGAAATCAGCTGACACAAAGTAATTTCTTTTAGGTCTGATCTTTGATCTTCCCCTGGGTCCTGTAGTTTGATTCACAGTCTGAAGTGTAAAACTGATGTCCAGTATGCGTGTCTGGCACTTCAGGCTTCTGCTTGTGACTTCAGCGAGGGGATGATGTTGAAATGCTTGTTTCCCTCATCTAGAGGGAGGATTGTGAGGAAAAGAGTGAGAGTGGGAGAGAAGTGGAAGCAGATGGCAGGTAAAGAGAGAGCCTTCAGGTCAACCTTCTGCAAGTTCACAGGAAACACAGTTCTAGCCTGACTCTTAAATTTTGTTCAGTCTACATCATCCCCATTCGCTTAGTCAACTTTGCATATTAGTTCTCAGTGAAGTTTTAAAGCTCCTGAGCCTTTTCTGATGTCCAGCTGTATGGATTTGCTGTCCAGAGAGTTGCTGCTATGTAATGCTTATAGTTACTGGAGAGAGGAAACCTGTACTTAGTCGTGTGTAACACTAAGCCCGTGGTAGGACTGGGTTTGGTTTCAGGTTGGGTATGTTGCATTAGAATTTCACGCTGTATCTCAAAAACAGTTGCGGTGGAATTTTTCCCAGGTTGTGCCACTTAGCTGCTTTATCTTATTTAAGTGAGCATTTTGTTGAGATGAGCTGAAACGAGCTTCAGTTTCCATTTCCATTTTATGTGATGAGAGTTCAGGATGTGTTCACGTGTTCATGCCGTGACAGGCCGAAGGGATGGCAGTAATGAGACCAAACACTGGTTTTGTTTAGGGAACAGGGCGTGTAGCCAAAGGTCTCTGGCTTAGTTGTGCAACTGTGTAGTAGGGAATAAGTCACTTTACTCTCTCTGTGCTTCATTTTTCTTTCCTACCTATAAAAATCAAGTTGTAATTCCTTGCCTTGATGTGGGAGTTGTGAGCATTTCGTGAATCATAGTCTGCGAACGCTGGTGTCCTAGAGCCATGTGAATAGCCTGCAAAGCTTTGATCACCTGTAATTGTTAGAAGTTTCAGCATTGTAAAATGGGAGCAAATGACTCATGTTCTGGACGTGGGATTCGAAATAAGATTTCTTTTGTACAACGCCTGATGTTTGTAAAACCCTTTCTGTAAAGACCTAGGAATGTTTTGCAAACATTATGGGAAGTATTATTTCTAGCTGAGATAAAATGTCTAAGCCAAGCCCTGTGGGTATCCCCTTGATTGCTGAGTAGGTTTTTGCTACGTTGGGTGCTGTGATGCTGGTAAAACTTTTCAGGCAGAAATACAGGAGGGTGCTGAGTGGCTCACATGGAAGGAGCCCAAAGGGTCTTTAGCTTCTTCAAGCAAAATGGAGATTTCTGAAGTGAATTAAAAGTTGATTTTATTTTACATGGTAGGAAATTCGACGTTTGCACCAGTACGTGAAGTTTGCTGTTCAGGATGTGAATGATGTCCTGGATCTGGAGTGGGATCGGCACCTGGAGCAGAAGAGGAAGCAGAAGTAAGTAACTGAAATGGGAGGAGAGAACAAATGTAAGGAACGTGTTGGTGAGTCAGCCATTAGTCTCTAATCGAGACAAAGCCTTTTTCCATGTAACAGTAGGTTTTTTTCAAGGGAGTCTAGAAATACAGCTTGGCTGAGACACCTAACGGGAGCTGTACGTTCATACTGTTGGGCTTTTCATACATGTTACAACCTTGCTGCATCTCTGTGTACAGTGTCAGTAGTGCTCAGAACAAAAAACTATGAAATAAGCCCTGTAGAAACCAGATGCATCCATCGTGGTAGCTAATGAAACCTTTCTAATAAGTAAATCATCTTGAAATAAGTTAGCTAAATGAGTAAACCTGCAGCATATCCAAAGGAGAAATATGCATTTGAGATTAACTTAACTTCAAACCGACCTCATGGAGTTTAAGTAGCTAGAACCACTGAACTGCTTTGTGTATGCATGCCTGCCTGTGGCCAGGTACACGGAATAGTCCTCATTCCTGTCTCTTGATTTGATGTCTTAAGGCGTCTGATAGTTCCTGAGCGAGAGACTTTGTTTAACACTCTGGCCAATAACCGGGAAATAATCAATCAGCAGAGGAAGAGACTGAATCAGCTCGTGAACAGCCTGCAGCAGCTCCGACTGTATAATCAGACATCTCAGTGGAGCGTTCCCAGTGATACATCTTCTCTTAGCAGTGCTCAAAGGTATGTGAAACACGAGTTCCTGAGCGGTGTCGACACTCTTGTCTTGCCTCCAGCAATGTGCAAGGGTGCATCCACCAAAGAATGATGTTTTGTAGAAGTGGTGTGGGAGGCCAGGATGGCCTAAAAATGATACTAAACTGTAGCTCAGGTAGCACAGGAGCTCACTGGTTGTATTGTGTGATACACTGCAACGCTTATCAGAAATTTCCCCGAGAAGTTGCAGGCTTTATAATAAACAGGTTAATAGAGCCTCCAGGCTGAGGTACTGCTGGTTGTCTGTCACAATTCAGAGGAAGAAGTGAATGGCTCTTCCAAAAAAAATAAAGATGCATGTGTTTAAATAGCACAGTACCTAGAGGAGCCAATTGTTTTTCAGATAAGCCAGTGGTTCTAGTGGCTCCTGTTCCTGATTTGATTGGTTTCTTTCTGCTGCTGATGGTTTTTCACTGCTCTGCCTTGTCCCAGT
Source organism: Trogon surrucura (assembly GCA_020746105.1). NCBI lineage: Eukaryota > Metazoa > Chordata > Aves > Trogoniformes > Trogonidae > Trogon > Trogon surrucura. The sequence continues at coordinate 6,923,136 of CM036636.1, forward strand.
TTTGACAGTGACCTTGAAAGCCTGCGCAATGCCTTGATGAAAACTACCTTGGAATCACATGCCAAGCCTCTGCCTAAAGTACCTGGTAATTTATTCTTTTTCTGGCATTCATACCATAAATGTGAATTACTATTTTGGACTTGCAGTTTGATTATAGCCTAACAGCTGTCTTGGTTTTCCAGCTAAATTATCCCCTGTAAAACAGACACAGTTGAGGAATTTTCTAGCCAAGAGGAAAACTCCACCAATTAGGTCTACAGCTCCAGGTAAACCTTTAGTTACCATAGAAGTCTGAAATGCTTTCCAGGAGGTTGATTTAACCTGCTTTGGGAATCAGTTCTGAAGCTAGCTTTTGCCTTCTTCCTCCTCAACCCCTACTTCTCATTTCCTTTTCCCCCTTTTGCTCTCAGTAAGAATTTCCTTCAGTTACCGTCTTGTTGAAGGCTGCCTTTCGTGGCAGTTAAGAAGTGAAATCCTATCAATTCAGGATTAAAAAAAAACGGTGGAAGAGCATCCTAAAATGGTCTCTCTTTTGGCTATTAGGCTGGATGGTTCACTTGACTTAATGCACACACACATGATTTTTGTTTGTACTACTGCAGCAAGTTTGTCCCGATCTGCCTTCTTGTCCACGAGATATTATGAAGATTTGGATGAAGTCAGTTCAACTTCCTCAGTTTCCCAGTCGCTGGAGAATGACGATTCACAGGCAGTGGACCAGGAAGAAGAGGTTGCTCCAGTCCAAGTCCCTCGTCACGCTCCTGTGGTCCGTACTCCCTCTATCCAGCCTGGTTTGATGGCTCAGCCTCCATCCTTTGGGAAACAGCACCTCTCCCTGGGTACTTTGCGTGAGTTGTTTTTGCAAAGTTTCTCCTATCCCGCAGGTGTTCTTGTTGATGTCTTTAACCACTGTATCCATGGCCAGCACTTCAGGTTGTGGAGAGCTGAGTCTGCAGTACGTGGATTTGAGTTGCCAGGTTTCTAGGAGCAGTTGGCAGAGCAGCATTGTAACCACGTGAACTTGAACTAAAGCGCCAAGTGCCTCGACTCGTTGACTGTGTTTTTCTGATAGGCTGTTTCTTTCATTTAGTACTGACAATAAGTAGCAGTATTTTCCTTTAATAATTTAAGTATATGCCATTATTTCTTAAAATGATGTGCAAAGACCAGGAAACTGGAGTGCTGCTGCATTTGGTTGGTGTGGCTGAGGTTAGGGGTTACAAGCCCAGTGAGTTGCACTAAGAACTATATTTGTACACGCTGTTTTCCTTGTGTGTGAGACAGGTTTTTTAAATCTCTGTAGCCAGAGAGAAAAATAAGGTGTCAGCAGAAGTGTCTGTAACAGCAAACTTTAAGTTGTCTAATGCATTGAAATGACAGCTATTGAGACTTACTTGCTAAATTCTCTGGGATATACGGAAACTGTCAGGGACAGGTTGTGTTGATTGTTCCAGAGGTCTATGTGCCAGTCTTGTCAAAAGGAAGCTGCGTATGTAGAGGAGCTGTAGTTCAGCAAAGGCTTTCAAGTCTCCCCGATTTGTAGAAATACAGTGTAATATTTTGTCCGTTTGTTTTTTAGTGCCTACGTCTTCAAACAGAATCATACCGCAAGGGGCAGACAGCACAATGCTTGCAACAAAGACTGTGAAACATGGGGCCCCTGCTCCCACTGTCACCGTTCCAGCACCACAGGCAGCTGCTGCTGCAGCTCTGCGGAGGCAGATGGCTAACCAGTCCCCAGGTAAAAGGATGGCTGATTGCCCAGGAGACCTCCGAGTGGCTGAATGTGGCTTTCACAGGAATTTAGTGCTCTCAAGGGAGCGGATCGCCAAACGAAATGTGGCGCAGATCTGTGTTTGCACCTCTCAACTAACCAGTGTTTTCTTGGCTTTCTTCTTCCCATAAGCTATTAGTACAAAATGCCTGAGAAACTCCCACCTCAGGTTTCTTTGTACCCCTTCTTGTCTGTGTAGTGGCAGAAATCTCGATGACTCCTAGGAGACCCTGGCAAGGCAGTTGATCTGTTTGCAGGGCACTCTGTTGCAGAGCAGAGAAAGGATGTCACTTGGCCTATATTAATAATGCCTCATTATTAGCTGTGCAGTTCAAGATCTGAACTGTAGAACAATTTTAATGTTGAAAAGTTAAAGGACTTCAGCCTTGGTTCAGTTTGTAAGGTTTTGAGTTGACAGGAGAAAGGTTCTGCAATTTAAGCTTTTCTTGTTTGGTTTTAGACATTTCTCAGTGCTTCCCCAGTACCACAGTGTCTGTGCAGGAAAGAAACAAAATTCAGTTACTGTTAGAGGAATTGCATTAGGGTGTCTTTTTTTTCCTTGCCCACTGAGAGCATAAGTGCAGAAAGTGGACTAGTGACATGAATTCTGACAGAGGCTGGGATGTAACTACACAAGTCACTTCTGTTAACCTAAGATGTTACAATGTAGGTAATGGAAAGGTCATATGAAGAGTTAGATTTGGTCAGCTAACAAGAATTGTACCAACTGTATAAAAAGATATCCAATTCTTCTTTATTGAAGACTGAGATACCAAATATTTTGAGTCAGATACACCATATACCTTCTAGAAACTTGGATGGATTTCATCTGGTGTTACTCATAGGCTCCATTATTGAATGAAATGCTTAATATGAAGATCGTATTTACATATTTTTTCCCTTTTTTTTTTTTTTCCCTCTTAAAGCTGTAAGCACCTCCTTGACTGAATCAACTCTGAAAACTGTTCCTCAGGTGGTGAATGTGCGAGAACTCAAGACTGGTGCAGTGACTCCAGCTGTCTCTGCCGTTATAGGGTGAGTGGGTGCTCTCCGTTCTCTGGCTGCCTTCTGTAGCGCTTGCAGTAGATCACCTCTGCCGGTGGGGAGCAGTAGTAGTATTTTACAGAGTCTTTGCTATGTAAGACCTGAAGTGGATGCGTTTAGAGAAGAGTGTTTGGTTTGTGGAATGGAAGGAAAAAATATTTTCTTTCCAGGTCATTCATAGCTTTGCTGATGGCTCATCCTGAACAAATGACGAGATGAGCGTTAACCAGTTTCTCTATTAGTCTGTGAAACGCATTTTAGTGCATCCTCTCCTATTGGGATCTGATGATTTTACTGCTAATGTGTGCTTTGGATCTGGTATCTCTCCAGTCACTGCCTCTGTTCTGCCTCTTTCTGTGAGGGAAGTGCACGCCTCTGTCGCTGAGTGTGGTCTCTGGCCTTAAGCTCTCCAGATGTTGTTCCTTCTACTTTGTTCCCCGTTGCAGAGGAAACCCTCTCTGGAATCATGTCTGTTCTCAGACTCACCCACAGAGGGAGGGAGAACCATGCTCTGGCTTTACTGGAAACTTGTCTCCAATTGTTTTTATGTCAGAATTTTGACTGGAGGGTTGGGTGTCAATAGGAGCCGATCGCTTTGGAAAAATACAGAGCTGCGAGGCTGTCTTCCTCGTGAGTGGATGATGAATGTTGTGCTTAACCTTGAATTTGTCAAGATTTCGTGTGAGTGAGCTGTAGCACTTGGTTTTCCTGCTTCTCTGCCTCCTGCAGACAACAGCCAGCTCAGCTCATTCCAAAGATGTCTGTCTTATCGCCAGACTCCGTCACCAGCCACAGAACTAGTTCTTTTCCCTGTCATCGTAATGACCTTGAAACTCTCTTTGCTTGAAGTTCCTACTCTTGCTGAAGACCAAGATAATGCACGGCCATCTGTGGGCTGGGGAGGCAAGGGCATTACTGAGAAGTCTGAGCAAAGTTTACTGCATAAAGCAGGATAAACTCACCACGTACATCTAATTACAAGTCCACGTGGAGTTGCAGATGCTTTATCCATATAACTGTGGGTTCTACGTGCAGCTTCTCAGACAATTTCTGATGTTGAATCACACTTTGTTTTCATACGTATGTGTGTACTCTTCATTGTCAAAAAGAGCTGCAATTCCTTTTCATGCAGCTCTTCTAAAAGGGAACAGTCTTACAGCGGTGCTGCTCAGCTGCTGACCTTGAGACTTCATGGTTTCTTCTGCATTTTAATTGGGAAACAGTTTTGGATCTTTTTGCTGCAAGTGATAAACTGAGAGAGAGAAGGGCAGTGCTTCATCTTTTGAAAGTAAAATTTGCAAATAACTCTGGGAAATCTTGCTGAAAGCAGTGTTACAGCCAGGAGTTCTCCACCCTTTTTTTTCATCAAAACAGTGATGAAAAAAATAAAGAGTACTGGCTGTACATAGACAAGGACATGAGCAAGAAATACATGTGAGATTCGTTTTCACTTGAACTGTAGTTAGACCTGTCTTACTTTCAAGTAGCTTCAGACCAGCAGTATTGATTGATCTCTCTAATTTATAGGACACCAGCTAGCCTGATATCTGGAAGGCTTTTTACAATCTTACTTTACAGCTGACCTCATAAAAATGTACTCTTTAAAAATTCTACCCAAATGAACCGTACCTGCCAGTCAGAGTCAGCACTGAAATAAAGAGCATTCACCCAGCAAAGTTAATTCATCAGTTTTTGCCACTTCAGACATCCTGGCTCTCTTTTGCCACCACAGCACACTGTTCGGGTTGTTAAGCAGTAATGATTTTTCACTTGTTATCAGTTGTTCAATGGCCTGTGGCTGGATGTGTTGGTGGTCCTAGTCTGGTTACTTGTGTATAGTTTTCAGTGCAAAAAAAAACCAAAACCTTCACAACTGAAGTAAAAACCAGCATTTTCGTAGCCTCGTCTGAGAAGCTGCGGGTCAGTGATCTTGAGCCTTCTCTGGGAAAAGGGCCCATCCTATCATGAATTCCACAGACCTTCTCTTGGTTTCTTCTTTGGTTCAGGGTTCAGATGAACTCAAAATTTACAGCTGCCTCATCTCAGCGTGGACTCTTTCCAGTGCTGATCTGAAGTTTTTCTTGCTTACCTTACTTTTGCTCTGGACAGAGGGGAAACCCAGGCTATACAGTGTAGAGAGAGAGCTCTTATTGCTGGAAGGAGGGACTCACAAAGCTGTTTAAGGCACAAAACCCTACCCAGGACTAAATGACTGTGCAGAGTTACTGTTTCATGCGTGTGCCCCCTTCTTTTTGAATGTAGTAGGGAATTTCTGTGAGCTGGCCTGTAACTGATGAGCAAATAGTGAATGTGGTTTGGGAGTCCTCCTGCTTTAGGAGATTTACAACTTTGGATGTCCAGATTCACTCACTGTCTGGGATTTGCAGCCTCAACCATTTCTACAGTAGGGAAATCACCTATTGCTTGAGTCAGGATGGAAAGAGCCTCATGGGGTAAGAGAAAACTGGCGCTTGCCACCAAGAGAAAGTCGTCAGTGTTGATTTTAAGCTTCTGGTATTAACCATTTAAGCTGCTAAACCTGGTGAGCCACGGGCTTGAAGAGATGCTGAAACCGGATGGCTCTTCCCAAGTTCCAGTGATTTGGTGTGTTCATGGCTCACAGCGTGTAGGTAGGATGCTTCACCCTAGAAGCAGCTGCTGTTCTGCTGCCTTGTCTGTGGGCTCTGATGTACAATTTATTTCATGGTCAGAATTCCCAAATCTGTAACATAGAATATAGGTAAATTCTGTCACAGTTCTTGCCATGACTTCATTAATGTTTATACTACATTGCAAAGATGTGAAGCGCTCCCCCCGCCCCGTCTCCCTCAGGTTTGTCTCCTTGCTCAGCATTTCTGAGAGTTGGAAGTACTTGTCTGGGCTCCACGCTATAAAGGAAGCTTCTTAAATTTGTTATCCACTAGGCATAAAATTGTAATCCCCTTACCTGCTGATTTTTCATCAACTCCCTGTAAAATAGAAAGGCCTGACTCTCTACAGAGACAAGAGTGTTTGAAGAAGACTTGATCGCGTAAGTCTAGAGGTTTAAATGCGTTTGCAGACTTCCTTTGTTAAATGTGGCTGATTCATTTAAGAGGTTTATTCTCTAATCAGATTTGTTCGTTTGGAGTTGCGTGTGGAATCTTTAATAGCAGTGGTTGCCCAGGACTTCTGGGAGCTGTGCTTTTTGAGAGATGGGGAAGTTCCCTTTTAGACTGGTCATTCATTTAATATTTTAATTTTTCTTTTTAAGGTCATCTGTACCTCACTCTGCAGCCCAGGCTGTCCACCAAGTTTTGGCAACTGTTGCTACAAATCAAGCTAAACAGGTATCTTGGTATAAAATCCTTTCCCTGCTGAATACTCTACCTGGGCATGCTCAGCACAACTTGGGCATTTGTTTGTGAACAGGTCATCTGAAAATCTCTTTCCACAACTTGCTCAGCTTTCTTGGCAAGCCATTTATTTGTCTGTGACCTCGACAGTGTGATGCCAGGCCTATCTTTGTTATGTCTTGCCTTTTTGCCTTTTCCCTCGTTTGAAGACTTGCAGCTTTCTAATGGCCACAGCCTTACAGCAGTAGGGGTTGCAGCTAACAACAAAGGAAACTCTCTTAGGTAGCTATATCTAGATCTCACCCCCCAAAAAGTGCTAGGCAATCAAGGGAGAGAGTAGTTTACCTGTCCTGTTATTCCACTGAAAGCGTTTCTTATTGATTAACACGCTGATAGGTTTAACATTCACGCATCAAAAAGCCACGCAGCAGTCCTGGTGCCCTGGAATCATTGAGGTGTTGCACGTGGAGGTTTACTGGCCTCTGCAAGAGATTTGTTGACCTTGTATTGAAGGGTCAAGACATGATGGGCCCAAGACTGAAGGGCACTTGTAAGTGCTTTGACCACCTTCCTCTAGCTTGTTCTTAAGCCATTGCATGACTCTCATAATATCAGTGGTTTTGTGTTTTTAGACACCTCTGACAAGCTCGCTTAAGGGCCAGACTCCACCTCCCTCTGTGTGTGCACCCTGTCCGATGACATCTGCAGCTGGTCCGGCGTCATCTGGCAACAAAGTCACAGGTAACTTGTCTTTGGTGGGGATGGAAATAAGGCTTGGATGTCTTTTGCCACCCAGAAAATGAAGACACTGAGGAAAAATAGATCTGCCTCCACTGAGAGGCTGCTGTGTCAATCTTGAGGGAGAGAGTTTGGAACACGAAAGTACAGAGGAGCAGGAGAGTGGTTTTGCGTACAGCCCTGTGTTTGATCTCCGTGCCTGCATCTAGAATTCAGTGATACAATTCCTCGTTCAAAGTGGATTCAGAATGTGTAACCCTTACTAGAAATGTAGAAAGCACATCTACCAAGGGCTACTGTGGCTTGTCAGCAAATCAAGAGCAGATGACTTTTCTGTTTTGTTGTTTAAATAAGAAAAGTTGTTTCATTTGCGCAGGGAAGTGATTACATCCTGAAGTAACAGGAATAATTTTTCTATACATTGATATCTGAATATTTCTATACTGTAGGCTCCAGCACTGTAGCAGTACCAGAGCTGGCTTGAAATGGTGTAATTCAGGGACTGGGTCTGATGAGCACTGGGCTGTGTGACCAATTTCAAAGCCAGTTCAGGTACTGTGGTCTGTTGCACACAGCTGAGAAACTCCTAAGGAGAAAGGAGCGCTCGCTTTACATCATTCAGTGCAAAGAGGGGGGAAGAGGAAACTCTTAGGGAAGGAAGGAATTGATTTTTAATGTGTATTAGATAATAATGCTTGCATTGGACGTGGTTTTATAAGCCTCTTGCATAAATGTCTGAAATCCATCTCTGGTGCTCTTCTGCTTTTAATCCTTGGATATAGGTTGCCTCTTAGCCAGCGGTAAGAAGCAGTAAAAATAGCTAGGAATCATATTTGACTTGGCAAATGCTTCTTAAATTTTGGTTTATTGAAAACGTCAGCTCCTGAATTTGATAGCACTTCCTTTTTACTTCAAGTGTGTTTTGATATGTTGATGAGAGATTAGACTGAGGATTTCTGGTTTTATTTTTTTTTATTGTCAAGATGGTGACACCTGTCTCTGTTCTGATCAATTTTATGTTATTGTCTTAAATCTTTGAAATAGTTCACATGTTGTCTGATGTTGTGACAGGAGCAGGAATGTTTCTGTGCACAAATGTCAGACCTGGTGTAAAAGGCAAAAAAGGCTTTGTTTCTAACTGCTAGAATCGCAGGCTGTGTTTGTAAACTGTTCATTTGTTTTGTAGTTGGATAACAATGTCCTCCTTCCTTATTTGTAATGCTTGTTCTTGTAACTTACAGGACAAGGAACAGTAAAAACAGTTACAGCTGTGACCTCTTCTACAGTGACATCAGTGCCAGCAACAACTGCACAGCTTAACAAAGCATTCTCGTTTTCTTCTGTGGGGTCTGTATGAATGGACAGATTTCTTTGTCGTTGATGTTGAGTATGAGAACCAGCTGTTGCTGTGTTACCTACAGAGGTTTGAGGGACAGAAGTGTGGGAATTCCCAATCAGGACTTGAAATTTCTGCTGATGGCCAAACTTGCTGAATTACTGATTTTAGTACAACAGAGCAAATTCCATGTTTTGGCTTGAAAAATAATCTGCTCATGAAGGTGACTAGAGAGTCCCCATGCCATCTGGGGATTTCTGTTACATAACAGTGACACAAAGGTTCACGCTAGGAACATCAGTCATTTTGAAATCTCTCTTGTTGAGCTTTTTTTTTTTTTTTAGGGGTGACAAAAATATTTGTTTGATCATATCTTAAATTTGGGGGAGAGGGACAACTCCTTAGAAACGATTGTTTGAAATTCTGCATGTTTACCTATCTAATACTGAAGTGAATTTCTCTTTTTGGTGTGGGTGACATTAAGTAGATCAGAACACACATGCTTTCAAATGACTGGTTTCCTTCGGTCTTAACCATTTCTCTGCAAGTTTGTCAAGTGGGCGTTACCCAAAAGCTTCGCTGTGCTCTTCAAAGGGCTAAAATAGTCCGTCTGAGAGATGGGAATTCGGATTCAAAAGCAAACAAACCCTGCCTTTGTCTCAGGCTGCAGTGCCTCAGTCTGTAAAGCATATGCTAAATACAGGGTTGTTGGCAGTGATGTCTTAGTTACAGGCCTGACTCCTGTATCAGCAGCTGGTCTTTGAGAATCAGAAAAAACTTAAAGCGCCTCAGCGAATGAAGGTCTCTGGAGGACCCCAGTGCTCGTGATGAAAGATCACAGTATTTTTGCAAAACAGACTATTTTTACTGTGAAAGAGTTATGGGAACTTCTAATTTCTGTCTCGCTACAAGTGATCTCCTTTTTGACGGGTGGTAGTATCCAATTCCTCCCTTTTGTATGTGCACCATCTCTTGTCTTTTAGCTTACTGGTGTTAGTTATGGACTTGAAGTTTCAGCACTCTGAGCTAAGCACCCTTCTTTCCCTTGCTCCTCTTTCCTTCTAGGTCTGGGTTTAATTTTGGTGCTGTCACATCAGCTGCTTCATCGCCAGCGCTGCCCAGCCTCGCGTCCTCACAAGGTTAGTTAAGAAGAATGTGTGAACAACACCTCTGCTAAGAGCCTGCTCACTCTTCCTCATTCGTGTGGTTCTTGTTTTATGTTGCAATTCTGTTATTAAAACTGCAGCCACTGCAGTAACATTACATACGTGTGCTGGATTATGCCCTGTAATGCACAGAAATCCAGGCCACCTGCCTTTCAGTTACGAGTAAGCAAAATATTTGCTGCCAAGAACATCTCAGAGGTACGAGCTTATGAAAGCAGTAACATCTGTACTCGTTTCCTCTACTGTCTTTAATCTGTAGATTTAAAGGTGCCGAGGTGGTCTGACACAGAAAGCTGTCACTAAGTGGAATGAGCATTTAGTAATGGCAGGGGAATGCTTGGGATGGCTCTGTGTTGCTTCTGAAATTGCATTGACAATATATAGACTGCATCTTCATTTTGTAGGTAGGTTAGATTTGCCCGGTCTGGAAAAAGGGGACTGGTACATCTGCTTTGTAATGTTCTTGGAAGTTTTCTGCCTCTAATTTTAATCTTGCAAAAGAGATTCTGTGGTCAGAAAACTCACTTCCAGTCTTGTTGGTTGCTCTAATAAAAGGTATCACCTCTTCTTACAAAGCTTGGCTTGCTTATATCCCCAGACCATCGCAGCCAGAGCACTGCTACTTTAATACTCTGGTGTTGCTAAGCAGAGAGAACTAACTTGGCTTAAAACTTGACAATGCATTTAATGTAAAAGCTTAGGTAACTACCACAGATTAAAGGAGTGTGAGGTGCAGGAGACAGACTTGTAAACCACGGTGTTGTGTGAGGGCAGTTAGCTCACACTGCTCTGTGAAATAGAGCACCTTTGCCTCTGTTAGCTGGTGGTGGAAGAAGAACAGAAGGAATTTCAGTTCCTTAGGGGAAAACAAATGCTGCGTTATTCAGTGTCAGTTACTAATATACTTAAATATACTTAATATACTTATAGGGTAAAACACAAGGATAATGCCAGCTATGTTAAGAAGCTTTTGCTCTTTGTTATTTGATCACCATGCAGATTGCCTGTAGCTTGTCCAAATCAACTCATAGTCCAAACACAAATTTTGACTTGAAGACACTGTACTGGAGTGTGTTTGGTGCTCAGAAATGAAATGACAGTGCATCAGATGAAACTAGTCCAGTCTCCCTTAAAATGTCAGCAGTTTTGCACTGCTGGACAGCAGTATGTCTTATAAGTGGAACTGCTTTGGCAGTTAGGTTTGAGAGCTTTTCTCTAGTCTTTCAAAGCTGAAAACAGGCTGCATAGAAATTGGCCAGTGGTCTGTAATGTGTAAAGAAAGACTTGTTTCTGTAGAAGACTTCTCAAATGCCAGAAAGTATTTTTATGACCCAAACTCTGTTCTGAGCCACTGGTTCAAAGAGAAGAGTTCTGTAGTGGATAGCAGTTGTTCAGCTGAACCAAGTAAGAAGGGATGAAAATAGTGTTACCAGCAAATGGCCTGTAGTAACCAGTCAAACTGTTGAAAGGGAGATTAGAGCCAAAGGCTGAAATTGTCAGTGCTCAAAGAGAAGGGTGGTTAAGTGGAGGCTATGACATGAAAGTAACAGTGTTTGTCACTGCAACCCTGTCCCTAAAGGCTTCAGATGTCACTGTTGTCTCCTGAATGCACATGGAAGTGGCAGTTACCTGATGGTCAGAGGCTTTATCGTTTTGAGGCAAGAGCACTGTGTAACAATCCGTGAAGCACTGAAGCATGCTGTTATTGTAAGAATGATAAGTGGGCTTTGCATGCTGTAACTCAATTTGTAATTTCTGTCTCTCTCACTGACAGCCTCTGCTAAAGAGTCCACCCAGTCAGAGTCATTTTCACTAGCTGGGAGTTCCAAATGTGGAGTAGTCCCTGAGAGCTCCTTTGCTTTTGGGTCCCTCAAGCCAGCAAGTGCTCCAGGAACCTTAACAGGAAGCAATTCCTCAGCAGATGGCACCCAGTTGAACAAACCTGCTGCAACGACGTCTTCTGCTCCCTCCACAGCCTCTGGCAAGCTGGATATCCCTTCATCTAAACCAGGAGATCAGTTGTTTCAGAGCAGTCTAGCTGGGGAAACTCTCGGGAGCTTCTCGGGACTACGGGTTGGTCAAGTAGATGATAATGCCAAGACCACCGCTAAAGCACCATCTACCAGTGTTGCAGGAGCACAGTCAACTAAAGTATCAACAATACTTCCAGGGTTTCCTTTTGGTGCTTCCCTGTCAGAAAAAGCTGGAGAAGCTGCTTCAACATCAGTCACGACGGCTGGCACAGCATCGCCGTCCATCAGCACTAGTGCCACGGGCAGTCTCTTTGGCAACGTCCAGGTAACCAGCACAGGGTCTTCTGGGGTGTTTAATCTTGGAAGCTCCAGTGGCAACAAACCCACCTTTTCGTTTGGTATTCAGCAAGCAAGCAGTACGAGCACATCCATCTCTACCCCTTCTACTCTCTCTGCTTCGACATCCCCTTCATTTTTTGGAAGTTTCCTCAGTTCATCACAAACTACTGTCCCTGCTGCGACTTCTAGTAAGGGTGCAGGGGACACCAAATTACCATCTGTGTCGGAGAAGCCATCTGAAAATGAAGCTGTGGCAGCTGGGCCTTCGCTTCCATTGACACAGTCATCACAGCCACAGGTACAGCTTTCAGAGTCCGTCAAAGAAGCTGCTTTACCCCCGGTCACGGCCGGGGACACCGTCTCTGCAGACTCTGGCACCGCATCGGCAGCACCTTCCCCAGATGCGGTTGCTGCTCCTGCCTCCACAGGTGATTTGAAGGCACTGGTGTCCCCCGCTGTCTCTGTGTCTGCCCCACCAGATCAGAATGTCTCGGCGACCAGCTCCACAACAAACATTGCGCCTCCTGCAGAAGCCACGAGTGCGTTGGCTGCTACCTCCGACGTTACTACCAGCGTTCAGAGTCCAGCTGTTGGTGCCTCTGTGTTTGCCCCGGCTTCTGCAGCCTCCTCGGTATTCTCTCAGCCTCCGAGCTCCAGCTCTTCTGGCTCGGCGTTCAGCCAACCTGCTGGCGATGCAGCTGCCCCTCCTTCCACACCACCTGTTTTTGGTCAGCTACCAGCAGGTACCACAGCATCCTCTCCTTTTGGGCAACTCGCCCCCAGTACCTTGTCCACGGCCACCGCTACCACGCAGCCTGCCAGCACAGCTTTTGGCACTTCTGCTTTTGGCGCCACCACTACGGGGGGCTTTGGTCAGCCAGCCTTTGGACAAGCCCCAACCTTTGGACAGCCGGCGAGTAGTTCTTCGGGTGGTTTTACCTTTAGCCAGTCTGGTTTTGGGACGATGCCGGCCTTCGGCCAGCCAGCGGCTTCCACGGCAGCCTCGAGCAGCGGCAATGTTTTTGGGGTGCCGGCTAGCACCAACAGCAGCAGCTCCTTTTCCTTCGGACAGCCGTCTGCCAGCACCGGTGGCGGGTTGTTTGGCCAAAGCAGCCCTCCAGTGTTCGGGCAGAGCACGGGCTTTGGGCAAGGGGCGCCCGTCTTCGGTAGCGCTGCTGCCGTTACTACCACGACGTCGTCTGCGGGGTTCAGCTTCTGCCAGGCTTCAGGTAAGAGCAAACTGCAGGGAGATGCGATATCTCAGTGGTGCTGGCTGGCTGAAATACAGAGAGCCGGGTGTCACTGGGGAAAGTAGGAGGTTTTTTAATGCCTTTTTTTTAGCACTTGATGCTTTTTTCTTTCTCTTTCTTCCCAATTATTAAGAATAGGAGCCGCAGCGTGTGTGAGGGGGAGGCTGATGTTGGAGAGCAAAGGAGCTTTTGCTCTGCTTCTCTATTCATCGACAGGCCTCTGAATGTAGCCTTTTCAATCCAACCTTGCATTCGTTTTATACTTAAAAGTCTACCTTGACTCAATTTTGAATTATGTATTGTCCTGCCTGTTGCGCAATAAGAGGGTTGGATTCCACGTAGTGTAAAAGATCTTAAACTCATCTGTTGTACGTTGTTACGCTGAAGCGGCAAGGCAGCTCTGAGACCATCATCCAGGCAACGAGCACAGCTGAGTATGTGCAGCCAGGTACAGAACTGTATCGTCATCTGAGATGGCAAAAAAAAAAATTTAAACCCTCAAAGTGGTGGGTTAGCAAGGAACTAACGTGTTAAATCCGCTTTTGCACTTGGAAACGTCTCAAAATTAAACCCAGGGGTAGCACGACCATCAGTTACCTGCCTGCACTATTCAGTTGAACACTTGTACACATCAAACCTTCTTTGTTGGTCTCTTTTGTTCTTTACATTGCTACAGTGTACTTTTTTTTTTTTCCCAAGGCTTTGTCTGTACAATCTTCAGAGACATCCCAGGGTAAAGTGAAAAATACATGGTGATAATAGAGAGCATGTATTTCCAAGGAAGAAAAACTAATTAGGCTCATTTAATTAAAAATGATGGCACTGTAGGCAAGCTGCTTCCTTATTTTAACTACAGTAACAGAGAATAGTTAAATTGGGGAAAGCGAACTCTGGTGAGAAGGGTGTTCCTAATTATAGAAATGCAAGTTTTATTACAAAATGCACGTTTAAGTGAGCTGGGAAATGGAATGAGGAGTTCTCTTTTTTAATCAAAACATTTCATTATCTATAACAGGAATCTTCAGGTAACAAAGCTTAGATCCTCCCTGCGCAAGGGCAGCCAGAATGCTGCAGTGCTTGTTCATGGCTTGCAGCATTATTGTAGCAATGTTAACAGAAATCCAATTCTCTCATATTGTTAGCAACAATCCCGCAAGTGAAAAGGCCTTTTATTTTCTGTTTGTTTTTTAAATTGGCTGAGGTGAAAAGGAGAATGACTTGCAAATAAACTTTCAATGGAGTTTCTTGTTTGTGTGTTGGCACATACTTTAAACTTGTCCAACCTAGTTACGTTTGGTAACATCATTTATATCCCTGGGTTTTGACATGGGAGACCTGTCCTTTCCCTGTTCTGCACCAGTGCCACCTCCCTGAATTGTCTTAAACCTTCATGAGAGTTCTCCTCATTTATTTTCCTTTCTTCTCCTGGCAGGTTTTGGTTCTAGTAACACAGGTTCTGTGTTTGGGCAAGCAGCTAACACTGGAGGCACTGTCTTTGGCCAGGCAAGTATTTATCGCTTTTGTAGAAACAAGGAACTGTTATGTGTAGTGGACTTGTTCAACGCCCCCTGCCTATTTTTGATACATCTAAAACAAAAAAAAAAAAGATGATACAATTTGACATGCTCATTAAAGCATCCCAGTCTGTACCGGAGATACTCGCTGTTGTAGTGCGCACCAGAGCAGCATCCGCGTGGATGTTTTCCGAGGGGTATGGAGGGGCAAACGTTTTGTCCCATGCAAGATAAGCTAGAGATGTGGCAAGTCACCTGCCTTTATTCCATGCTAAGTGGAAAGCAGGCAGCACAGGACAAGCTTCAAAGGCACTATTCTGTACCCTAGACAAGGTTTTAAGAGAGGCTTAAGTAAGACTTAATTGCCTTATGGTGTTGGAAGGTAATTTCCTGCTGGTTCGTCAGCGCTTTCGTACATCCGGAGGAGCAGGCCAGATAGGAAAATCAGACTTGGGGGCTTGAGCTGCTTTTGACTTCACTTAAATCCCTTTTTTGTCCTTTTTGTGTTCTAGCAGCCATCTTCTTCTAGTGGAGGATTGTTTGGAACTGGAAGTGGTGGGAGAGATGGAGGCTTCTTCAGTGGTTTGGGAGGAAAGCCAAGTCAGGATGCAGCCAATAAGAATCCCTTCAGTTCCTCCAGCGGAGGATTTGGATCTGCAGCTTCCCAGAGTAAGTGAACAAAACAAGAATACAAAGTGTGCTGTGATTTCCATCTGCTTTTGTGATCCCATCTGCTTTTCTGCCGTTAGTCGTCTTTGAGTAAATTCGGTGTTAACATGAAAGGTTTCTAGGGGGTAGTGGAAACGGTGCGTATGCATGATGTGTAATCTGGAGTTTTTCTTTTAGGTTTATGGAAAACAAGCAGGGAAGTCATTGAAACAAATAAGCAGATGCAAGAAGTGTGAAGAGTATTTATATTCTGTGGGGAATTCTTGCCCAAATGCTTGTTTAAAATTGAATACTTTAAATTCTTGTCACTGAATTTGTTTCCAACTTGTTTAAAAGTAGTTAAGAATACATTAAAGCTACCCACGGGTTCCTATACACCAGGGGCTTTAAGGGACTGTTAGAATTTTTTCCTAGAAGCTATAAAGGATTAACTGTAAAGGCAAGACACAATCACTCTCCGTTAGTGTAAGGATTATTTTTTTTTAATGGAAGAATCAAGTTAAAAACACATTAGTCTTGAGTTTTCTGGGCTAACAGGTCTTGGTAATACTCTAAAATTTGAGCCAAGCTGCGTGTGGACCATTGCCTGCTCTGACAATTAGTTTGGAATACTTGCAGGCCCTCTCATGCTTTTTGTGTGCAGCTATTGCGTATCTGCGCTTGCTACATTTATTTGTATGTCACAAAAGCTTTTCCTAATGATTTCTTAAACGTGGCTTTAATTTAATGAGACTGCCCAGCATTCTCATTTCATCACTCGTGACTTGAGTTTGACGGCAGGTGGAGTCCAGCAGGTAAAAAGCTCAAAGAAGGGGAAGCAGCACCTGGGGAGTAAAAGTAGGGGGAACAGAGGGAGGCTGTGGAATTAGCTGCAAGTGGTTAGAAGTAGCTCTTCAAGTCTTGGGAGAGCAAATCCATTTTACTTTATCCCGTCTTTAATGATCTGTTGGGATTAATGGTTGAGGTCAGTTCTCTAACCTTCCTGATTTAGTCCATTACTGCAGCGCTGGGTTTTGTGATGAAATAAAATAGATGGCTCACCAGAGAAAAGCTTTGGTTGCTCTGTGCCCTGCCACTAGATGCTAAAACTCTCCGTAGCCTTGTGAAAGACAAAAACTAGAGCTATTTCTCGGTAAGGTGGACTGATACTTGTATTGTCACAAGAGACTGATGCGAGATGCTGTGATTTTTCACCTGAGGGATTGTCTTCTAGTGACTGCGGCGCAGGATGGAACTAAACGAATCGTCCATTGCTATGATTTGCTAGATTGCAGAAATGAAGGGTTGTTAGTGATCCCTCGGAGCCGGAACGGATCTTGGTGGAACTACAGAGCCCTGTAGGAATAAGGGAGAACTTTGACTTCTTCCTGCAGGGTGCTCTTTTCGGTGTGGTGTTCGTTTTGTGCTTGGACAAGTAAAAACCACTTCCCTTTCTCCTGATGCAGTCAATGAACCTTAATGTAGAGCATTGTCTGTTTTGAGCTTCACGAGTATTCTTCACCTCCTCAGATTCTTCTAGCTTGTTTGGAAACAGCGGAGCCAAGACTTTTGGATTTGGCAGCTCATCTTTCGGAGAGCAGAAGCCCACGGGCACGTTCAGCTCCGGTGGTGGAAGCGTGGCATCTCAAGGCTTTGGGTTCACCAGTCCAAACAAAGCAGGTACTTTTGTTAATCCACCCACTATGAACACCCACCCTTACCTGGGAGGTATTTAGTAGATTATTCTACCCTTTAGACATCTACAACCTGGACTCAGTACATGTACAGGGATTGTCTCTGAACAATAAGTAAAAAATAACTATGTGAATGGGACTGCAGCTGGTGGGTTCAAGGCAGAGGTTTATAATCTCTTGTGCAGAAGAGCATCCAGTAAACTGCATTTTCAGGGGTTCGTTCCAGAAATTGCCATTGCAGTTTAAGAGGATAGCTGTGTGAATTAGTTCTGTACTCAGCGAAGAGTACAGAATATAGAACTGATTAAATTTTTCCAATTTTAGATGCTTCCTTGGATTGTTACCTTCCAAACCTCACTCTGGGTTATGTAACCCTTTCTGTCCCCATCTCTTTGTGTGAGTGAATGCACGGGTGTCTGCTACAGAGGCAAAGCTTCCTCATAAAATTTGTATCAGATGTGCCTCAGGTCCTTCTTTTTTGAAATCAGTCTGACCTGTCATCACCACTTTTTTTCTGTGCTTGAGCTGTTGTTCTCTCTGTTGACTGAGTTAATTGAATCAGATATTGGAAACCTCACAAAACCCCATTTCTTTTTACTGCAATCTGCCCAGGGGAAGAGCCACAAAGTCCTGGTGACTGCGATACGTTCATAAGAACTGAGTGGCAAAATGCTTGTTTTGTTAATTACCAGGCAACAGTGCAGCCCCAAAGGGTCAGGCAGAGCCAAGCTTTTCTCCTCTTCTCCAGAGAGGTCTTCTGCTCCAAGGGTGTCTGTTGAAGCTTCGTCGCTGGGGGAAGCAGGGGGGACTTGGTCGTCCTTGAAGTTGTCTTGAGCCAATGGTGCCCAGGAACTCCTTTGGGAGGAGCAGCGCTTTGAGAGGGAGCTCTCTCTGCTCTGCCAGGAGCTGTGCTGTCGCGTTTGTCGAGTGGCTGAGAGCGTAACGGCGATGCTGTCAGATCCAGCAGCCCTTTGTAAGGGGTCTCTCAAGTCTTGCATTCTGCTAATAGCAGGCAGAGTTTCTCGTCGCAGGTGTAATTCCCATCAGGTTTTTTTTGCTCGAGGAGAAAGGTGTTGCTGAAGGATGTTCTTCCCTCACTTTTCATCATTTTGGTTTCAAAATTCTTCTTGGGATAGACTTTTCCAGAGCTTTCTGCAGAAGGTACATCCACTCACACAGAGCTCTTCAGGTCCTTCCCTTCTCTGATTACATTTACTAAATATTGAAATGAGTGGTGTGTCTTCCTCTCCCAGCTGCAGTGGAAAGAAAGGTTTATTTAATTCCCCCTTTGTCCTGTTTTTGCTGCTTACAAATAGTAGAGAAAGTGAAACGTGTTAATATGCATTGCACGAGAGCGCGTATGCCCAGGAAAGCTTCGGCCCCTGTGTTAAATAACTTTCTAGAGGCAGAGGTAACAAAATACCTGATCTGTGTTTAAATAATTGAGGCCTAGCACTTATTTTTTCCAGACCTTTTGTGTTTACAGCCAAACAGTATCCGTTACCTTGACATGGACTGGAATTTCACCCGGGGCATTAAAACGCGTGGTGGTATCCCGTCCTCATCCCTGGCCAAACAGAAGAGCAGGTGTCCTTCACCTTCCACAGTGTCAGTTAGAAACAGGCCAATAACATCAGCAGATGAACACTGAATAAAATAATTTGGGTAAAAGTCCCTTCGCTGCTGCAGGAGGACGCTCGGATGTCCTTCCAGAGCTGTAGATCACAAACCAGGGTAAAACCCCACGACCGCAAATGTTCGTGAAGCTGACCTGTAAACAGGAGACCTTTTCATTGTTACCTGCAGTTCCTTTGGACAGTAACTTGTTTAAATGGTGATGAGCAGAGCTTTGCTTTAAAATTTACTACATAAGCTAAGCTTTTTTTGTGGTAAGGAGTGCTACTTTTATGGTGAAGGATGGATATGTCTTCTTTTTATAATAGTAAAAGCATTGGTCTAGCACCAGTCGTATGTGTTTTTACTATAATTTGGTTATTGTGCAAGCCTGCTGTCTCACAGTTAAAATACTGGTCTTTTTGTAAAATTAAGGAGAGATTCCTTCACAGCGTGCAGGCACCTACGATATAGTGTGACCTTCTAGTACAGCTCTGGGGACTGAGTTGATCTTGGGCTCAAACGTTCGAGAATGTGGTTGCCTTCCGGATAGTCTTTAATTTGGCTGCAGGTTTTTGCAGGCGTTCAGGCACTTTTCTTATCCACACCTTCTGTAACACAATACCCTGCATTTTGGAAGCTTTGTGGCAGTTAGTTTTATAATTAACACCGTGTCCACCTGATAAGGTGAACAGCCCCGTTACTCAGGTTGCCGACTTAGAAATCTAGTTGTTGTTTTCTCTTCCTGCAGTTCTGCTTACGTGATCTTCTTGTCCCTTTTTTTGCCTCTGTTTTGCTCAGGTGGCTTCGGTGCTGCTCCAGTGTTTGGCAGCCCTCCCACTTTCGGGGGATCCCCTGGGTTCGGAGGGGTGCCAGCATTCGGTTCAGCCCCAACCTTTTCAAGCCCTCTGGGCTCAACGGGAGGCAAAGTCTTCGGCGAGGGTACGGCAGCAGCCAGCACTGGAGGATTTGGGTAAGCCAACCAGGGTTTGGGAAAACAAATGTTCTTGCATATTATGTTTAGTTACCTCTGCGTTAACGTAAAGCATATATTCTGCGACTGATTGCTAAGCTTTAAGTGTCCTTGGTTTGTTTATTTGGTTGGGTTTTGCGTTTTTTTTTTTTTTAATTTAGAAAAAGGTATAAAAGTAAGGCTCTAAGCCCAAAGGAAATGGTGTGTGTGATCCTGTTTTAATGCTGAAGCCACTATGTTGAATCTTCAACTTTAGAGATTGGGGTGGAGGGAGAAATATGAGTTGTCTTGCAACCGTCTGAGGAAATGCAGGAGCGTGTTCTGTGTGCACACTCCAAGAGTTCAAATCTAGGCCTACAAACAACGCCTAGCAAAGAAAATAAATAACAAATATCATTCTCTGTGACTCTCTTTAGCCACTTACCCATTTGTGAGATTTGGACTAGAGATAGTAATAAGAATTCAGTCTGTTCTCTCACCTTTAGGGGGTGGGACGAAGCGCTTGTAACAGCGCTTGTGTTTATCCCACGCTGATTGTTTTTACTTGTTTCTTTAGCCCTTAAGCCTGTGCTTGGCACCAGAGCAGACAGCACGTTATTCCTTGATTCTCAGCAAATACAGAATTTCAAGCCTGGCAAAGCAGCCTCTGCCATTGGCAGCAAATGCACTTCTTCAACATAACACTAGCAGCAAGCAGCTCTCCTTCATGTCCTGCAATTATATTCAAGCTGAGTAGACCCATTAAAAAAAAAAAGTCCAGTGAAAAGAGGAAACTGGATGTCATCCCGGTCTTAATGTTTACATGTTTCAGAAGCATTTGTCTTTAGTCTAGTGTAAGGTACATTAGAACATCCAGAAGTGTAACCCGTGAATTCCCTGTTTGCCAGGGCAGCCCGGAGCTGCAGGAGCTTGGACTGGGTGCTCCTGCTCTGCCCTCAGCGCTGGGGCAGCAAACGAGAGTCCCTTTGGGAAGGGTAAAAAGAGAGGCAGCTTAATTAAGTCCCTGCGAAGAAGGATGTGCTTGGAGAGATGACTAAGCTTCAACTCAACTGATATTTTGTTCAGTTCCAACTTCGAGCCGTTGTGCTGCAGGATTTTGTACTGAAACTGGATGCGCACAGTGACAGCGTTGGAAGATGAAGGATAAAGTGGGATTCAGAACAAATGGCAGGACGAGGCAGACAGAGGTGTTGCAGGAGCAGTCTGCAGGCTCAAGCAAGATAATTCAGTAGCTTGTGGGAAGTTTTGAGAATTTCTTCTCTGTTAGAATAGTGCAGACAGTGTCTGGTGTTTTCAGAGTTGCCTGAGGAATTTGATTTTGATTTAAAAAACTTTTAAGAGTGTGCAAAATTCCCAGGCAGCTTTACAGAAATCTGAATCTCACCACAAAATTTAGAACAGCAGTTCAGTTCTGCAGTGTAGTGTAGCACCTGTGCAGGATTTCCTTTCTGCCTTTCTCTTGAAGTGAAACTTTAAAAAAAATCCCAAATCCAGGGAAGATACTTGCCGGTACATTGTGTGATCTTAGCTCTGAGTCTCTGAGAACACCCTGCTGCCTTAAATATATGTGATTTGTTGCTGCTTCAATTCTGAAAAACCTGCATTACTTGATAAATGACTTCAATGTCAAAAATACAAACCACTACACTTCTTCAAAGTCTGGAATTACGACTGTTTGCGAGCAAATCATGTTTTGCTTTCATAAACTAACCTTGAATGCTCTCAGTTCTGTTTTGCATAGAAGCTTTACAAAAAACCTGGGCGAGATAGGTTTGATTAAATTGTTACCAGACAATGACTGAATCTCATGTCTTTCATACGTTTAAAAAATAATCTGTCCGTAGCTGTTTCTTTGCTTGGGCTATGCTTAGCGTTTTTCAACAGGCATGTTCTTGTAGTTGCAAGTGAGAGGAGCAGTTTGAACCCCAAGGTTCCTCGTCACTATTTTCACCTCCGCTTCCTTTCCCTGCGTAGACGGGATTTGTGTGTTTAGGGGTGTTGCCCTGAGGAGATGGAGCACTGTAAAAACCTCTTCGTCTAAAACACATCCCTCCATCTTGCTTCTTTTTAAAAAGAACTACAAAACCTGTTCTGCTCTTCTCCAGAAAACCACGTTCGTGGTTCTGAGCTGAAGTTGCCTGCAAGGTACGTGGGTCGAGAGCCAAAGCAGAGGCACGGGGGACAGTTACCAGGGTCAGAGGCAAAGTCACCCAACTGCCCGCTGTATCTGCTGCTGCCGATGGAAGTCGTGTGTGTGGCTGACAGTGTCTGGGGTAGGAGAGGTGATGTCCTTTACCAGCTGAGTTGCTTGTCACACTGCTACAAGGGTTGTCATTTATCGGGAGAGATATGTTTTGATGTGAGGGGTTTTTTTGTGGTGGTGTGTTTTGTTAGGTTTTTTTGTTGGTTTTTTTTTAAGTGTACTAGATCTGGATGGATGGAGAGGTGGGTTAACGTGCTGTCAGTTCATATTGTAAGTCAGAGATGACAGGAGCTTGTGTGAGGCACAGCCTTGCAGAGCTGGCACACTTGGACGGGACCAACTGCCGGCTCAGGGGAGGGATGGTGCTGGGTTACTGCTTGTAGTGTTGAGCTCTTGCAGAGCTTTAGTAGAGCTTGTCATTTGAAAATTTTTTGTCTACATTTTGCCCAGTTTAAGAGAAGCGGTTGAAACTTGGTTTTTTGAGTGCACCTCTTGACGTTCAGAATTGGGAGAAATGGATGGGGAGGCGCAGAGAACCGCAATTTGTACCGTGGTCTCGTTAGTGTGTCGTGCTGATGGCTCTGCAATGCCTGGCTGGACAGAGTGGGTGGAGAAAGGAGACCGATTTCCATCTGTAAAGTGTTTCTTATTTCAGTCCCCAAAGCAATTAAGAAAGTTATCCAAAGCTGGTGGGGAGAAGCATCAGGTAGGTGCAGATCTGCTTTGTGCTCTGGCCATGAGCAGCTCATACGAGTTCCGTGTTTGCTGCCCTGTTTGTGAAAGGAAACCCTGATGGACTTTTGATCTTACAGGGTAGATGAATGTATTCCATTTTATGGTTGTAGTTGGTATTTCCCAGCACTTGAAAACATACTCTATATATAAAAAATATGAACATATTTGCCTTTCCGCCTGGTGTACATTAATAATGGGAGCTGAACAGACATTTGTATGTACAATAGTCTTTCCCAAACCAGAAAACCTATATCCAGAATGAACAATTATAATTATTCATATCGGGTGGTTTTGCTCTTTTGATGCATCCTTGTTTAAGGAGTGCAGTGTTGTCATGGAGGGTATGGCGATAAACTTCCAGCATAACTGAGAAGATCCTTGCAAACACAGATTTTCTCTTTAAACTGCAGGTTTGGTGGTACCAGTAACAACACGGCATCATTCAGCACGTTAGCAAACCAAAATACCCCAACGTTTGGATCGCTGTCACAACAGGGAAGCAGTTTCGGCACACAAAGCAGTGGATTCTCTGCTTTTGGGACAGGTGGAGGAGGTAGGTTCATTGTATTTTAGTTTCTCCTAACAGGCCCCATGTGTCCAGTTTTCCCTGGAACTTGAGCGTGATTCCCCAGCTCCCTGTTAGAAACCTGCCTGGTTGTGCTCCTGCTACGGGGAAGGCACCGTGTCCTGGAGAACTGAGCTGCAGCGGGGGTGTGGCATCTTCTCAGACTTCAGCTCGTAATTCCATCACTGATGTCCTGTGTGGCATGTTGACAAATTACTCTTCTGCACACCTCAGCAGACTGTTGCTTTTCACCCCTTTTTGTGGAGCTGTTTTCTTCTCAAAGGAAAATACTGAGAAATAGTGAATTCTCTCTTTAGTACCATACACATGGGTATCTGTATGCAAGCACTTGGTGTCAAAAGAATACGTGCTGCAAAAGCGAGCTAGAACAGCAGTAGCCAAATTTTTATCTGATGCAATTCAGTGAAGCTGCAGTGATTTGCCCAGAGCTGAGCCTCTCGGAGAGGATGTGTTCATTGGTGGTGTGCCTGTCGCCATTGGCTCGCATTAAGCACAAAAATCCATCTTCAGAAAGCAGCCCTCTATTTTCGTGGAGAGGTGAATAAACCAGGCACATTGTGTGCAGCTGCTGCTAATGAGTGGACCTGGCTGATCAGCAGTGAAAGCAAAGTCCTCTTAGGAACGGAGGCAAGTCACTTTTCTTCTAGATGGAGATGTGACTCTCATTGTTTGCCCATCGTTCTTTTCCTGGCCTAAGGCAGGAATGTTTTTCAATCTGTGCGTGCGAGGGGACTTTTACTACAAATCTCATGCATTCATTTTACCTGCTAACAATTATTTTTCTGATCTTGCTTTCCTTTCAGGGTTTGGTTTTGGATCTTCTAACACGTAAGTACCATTTTGTGTCTAACTCTTTGTTAAAAATACAAACAGAATCAGAATAGAAGAGTCGAATGGTTTACGAGAGCAAGCTTGGAAAGTAGCAGTGACACGCTAGTTCCGATTTCCTTTTTAGTGGCACTGCATAGAGCCCAAAGTCCACGCACCAAATGTGTGCATTCCAGTGAGGTTCATCTTTTGTATAAGAGACACTTTCCAGTTCGATCATGCTCTTTCTCCACCTCTCAGGCACACGATGTGTGCGCTCAAGCTGCGTGCGTGAATCTAGTATCTACTCCATTTATCGGGTGGAAACAAGGAATGAAATAAGTTGGTGCTTTTCTGGCTGAGTTGACCTGGTTTACAGTTAAAGAACAGGACTAAGAGCGGAGGTTAACTCTGTCGTCTGCGCAGCCACTGGTTTGCTGGATCCCTTCTAGCAAATTTCTTAAACTTGGTGTCCCTGTCAAGTGGAGAGAGGATGTGTCTCTCCAGATGCGGGCTCTAGAATAAGCGTAATTATCTCTAGTTAGTGTGTGTTGGTGCAGTCTCAGGTGGAAGATGCTGGAGATACAGATACGTTCTCGTAATAAGCTTCTGGTAGTAGGGAAGCTAGAAATTAGAGAGATCTGCTGAATTAATGCTGCCTGAGGGAGACTAGCACTCACTGCTGTGTTGGTTTGTGTTTTTCTTCTTGTTCCACAGATCTTCCTCTGGATTTAGTGCATGGAGAAGCTAGGAACACCCTGAACTCTCCGGTAGAACTGTGCTGTAGCTCCTGCATTCATGAGTCATCTACATGATCAGTATCCGAACAGCTTTTCTTTTAAATACGAATTCTCAGACTTCTTTTTTTTTTTTTCTAAGAAAAAGATTTTGCTTATTTTTATGCAACACTTGTTCTAGCTCTATATTAAACTATTTTATCTGCCTTGATGTTATTTGTGTTGGAAGGGTTTCTCTCCCTGCATCTAGAAGAAATAGATGTGGTATCAGTCTTGTACTGGACTTAGCTTTCTGTTGTTCATCCCTTGCCTGGACAAGGGAGTAGCTGGAGTTGGTTCCTGACATAAACCAGCACATTTTTCACTGAAGAGAATGACTGGTTATCGTAGGCTCTTAAGAAGAGGCTGAAGTTTACCCAGCTAATTTTAAGTATAGGATGGGGCCCATGCTTATCTCAGTGAAGTGCTAAAACTGAGTCATGTGTGAGCCAGAGGCTTAGTGGAGAAATAGGAAATTATCTGAGAAGGAACTGGCAGCGTGCAGAACACGTTCCCATGGCAGTAGCATTCAGCAAAGAGGTGGGAAATAAAAGCTCTCCTATTTTTACCTTTCTCTAAATTTTACAGAGCTCAGAAAATGGAACTCAGGTTATAGGGAAAACTTGTGGCCCTTGAATTCGAAGTGTGACCTCTGTCCAAAGGCACCAGTGATTTTGCAGCTCGTGGCATTGGCTGTTGGTTTCTCCTGTCGGCTACATTTTTTTTCTAACATGTATGAGGTTGTACTTTTTCCCTGTAGCTCTTGGCTTCAGTCAATATCGTTTGTGAAATTCTCATATGTTTATACTTGAACATAGTGAGCAAATGTTTGAAAAAATGCCTTGAGGGCATTCTGGACAAACCCTTCTTTTTTTATTGTGTGCTGCATCTGACCTCCATGAAACCTCTAAATGATGTAATGGGGGTTTGTTGCTCTGTGAAAAATGCATTTGGAATAATAGCTTATATATTAGTTAAATACACACAGATTGGATGGTTTTATCTTGTTGGTCCTCTTGGAATATTTTGGGGTACTTCTGCTTTTTCTATTTTCAACAGAAACATTTTAACATTTTTTGGGTTTTTTTTAATGCACACTATGATGACAAGTGTAATTTTCTGGTGTGGTGGGCACGTGGCCACTTTTTGGAATTGTAAACAGTTAAGTGCTTGTTTCCATGTCTGATGTTATAAACTAAATACTTGTATCTACGAAGAGTTCCTGAAGAAATCGCTTTTTTCAAGTCAACCTAAAAAGTTAACTCCTGTCCTAGTTGTGGGAAGTGCCCCTCCTATCTCTGCACCTGGGAATGACTTTAGGTAGGTTCCCTTTAGAAAGGAAGACCCCTAAAATGCAGGAAATAGTGTCTGAGGAGAGCTTATTTTTAGATATGGGGAAGCTTTGCGAGGCTATAGGCTCTAAGGCTTTTACATATGCCCTGGATTATGAGCCCTGGCATGCCGCGTGTCGGTTTAAAGACAGCCCTGTTGCCAGGGGTTTGTTTATAATCTCCCTTCCCCTCTAATGGAAGAGAGCGAGTCCTGGTGATCCTGGGACCGCAGCACGAGAACAGAGCAGAAAATTTTCTGAAATTGGCTGGTTTGGAGATGGAAAAAAAAGCTGGAGACGGGTGGAAGCGTGCTCTCACAGTATGTTCTGCTTGACTATACCATTTCTTAAGGCCTGGAGGTGATGCTGCTGTTCTGCTTTCCTTCCTCTTTATAAATAGCAGCTGGCCCAAACCATTGACCTCAAATTCTTCTCATTAATCTCCCCTCGCTGTGGCATGCGACACCTCCTAGCAAGGCTGTATCAGCTGTGCTCCCCCAGATAGCTAATAAACCTCTTGCTATGGAGACGATTGGCTTGGTAAGAATGTGATGTTGGCATGCTGAGCCATTTCAAGTTTCTTTTTTGGAATGATGGGAGCAGTTGGGGGTTGTCCCTGCTGTGCTGCTTGGTACCTGCTGAAGTCCTTTACTCTGCAAGTGAAGGGCCATTAGAATTGCTCCACACCCTGATGGAGAACACGTTTTCTTGCAGTTCTTCCAAAATCGTGGCTGAAACAACCCGACCCTCTGAACTTAACTGCCCTTGAGAAATGGGTGCTGCTTCTGGTTTCCATAGTAGCTGCTGGAGGAGCTGAGCAGTGCGGAGAGACTGATCGTGACCACGAGCCTACAGGAATACGCGCAAAACGTAGCAAAGTTGACTTTGAAAAATCTGCATTTTTATTAGATGACTCAAGGACTTGGCAAGTGCCTGTGGCGCTCGGCTGGTGGTTGCCAGAAGCCGTCAGAGTCTGTCATCTGTGTTAGGTGGCCTGTGATGTGATGGCCTCTGTCCAGTTCTTTGTGGACAGATGTCCACCAAAGAATAAAGCTGCTAACGCAGATAGCCCGTGTCTTAGCAGACCCGGTGCAGAAGCCAAGGATTAACTGGGCTTGGAGCCCTCGTCTCAGTAGTTTTGTTGTCCCTGCTGGTTATTCCTCAAATAAGTGATAGCAACCAGAGCTTCTCATTTTGTCTGTGCTGATGTCGTTGTGCCTTTTTTTTTTTCCCCTGCCATTTCAGTATGAGAAGAAATCTTTCAAGACCTTTATCAAAGGTGGATTCCTAATTATTTCTAGTGAAACAGCATGCTGCATTTTTTATTTTTTATTTTTTTCTCCTCCGAGACCACGCTCTGGCCTCGAGGCGGTGGCGAGCTCTGTGCTGGTGATGCTCTGCTGGGGCAGAGCACTAATGATGGTGTTACGGGCTTGGTGGGCAGAGGGGAGCCTGAGGCACGGAGAGGGTCTCCCCAAACCCGTGGAGAGCGTAGATCGGGGATGTCTGCTTCCTCGAAGACTAAAAGAGCAAGGCAGAAAATAACTTTTTTCTGGAAAAGGAGTAAAATGTAGCTACGTCACGAAGAGGCACTAGAAGAATTAATCCCATTTTAAAGGTTTTTGTTGTATGGTACTTGGTATTCCAGAAAATGGTGACCAAAACCCTGATGATGCTCCGCGGGAGAAACCAGACGTGTTTCTGATGTGACCGTCCTGCCCAGGATGGGCCCCTCAGCCTCAACAGTGAGCTGCTGTGCTCTGTGTGTGTGTGTGAGTCTCGGGGATGAGCCGGATCCCCGTGAGGTCAGAAAATTTCTGCTGAACGTCTCAGAGCCTTGCTCCAGCTGCTGGGAGCAGGGACCGAGGCAGTAGAAAGGTGAAGGCAGGTGGTGGCACCACCTCTCCTCCCTTTGCCCCGGAGCCAAAGGCTGAAGTGACATTTTAGTTATCCCTTCTTAGTTTTCATGTGTCCTGCCCTCGTGCTTTGCTTTCAGCATTGCTTACGAGGAAAAATAATCCTGCATGATGCTTTGGCATGAGCGCGTGTGGTAGTACCGAGGGAGTTTTTGTTCCTAGAGAAATGTCACTTTGAACCCCCAGTGGCAGGGACAAGCAGCTCTTGCTCAGCAGCGAGACCAGCTCCGTCATTGCTCCTCCTTGCAGCACTGAGACCCCAGGGTCTCGCAGCCGTCAAGAAAAGACCGACTCTTTCTCGCCAAGGGATGAGCTGGGACGCGTGTTTTGACTCTGCGCGCTGCCGTGCGCCCATGGGCTTCTGTCCTGGCTCCCCGAGGGCCCCGCAGTTGCGCCCAGTGCGTTCCCTGTCTCGCGCCACCTCGTTTTTCTGCAGCTTCCAACAGCTTCACGAAGCTCCTGCTCTGCAAACGTGTCTCTGGCTCCTGCTGCAGAGCCGAGACTTCCCCGTACGTGCCTTTATCGCCCAGGAGCACGCTTTGTGCAGCCAGCGCCCGTATCTGAGCTCGTGCCGTTCCCCGAACTCGAGATAAAAGCGAAGCTGCGTGTCGGCAGCAAGCGCGTTGCTCACACAACACGGTGAGACCGTCGCTCAGCCCTGAGCTTTCCGGGCACCCCCGCCCAGTCCTGCTGCCCCTTGGTGTGTGCCCTTCCAGCACTGGAAGAGACCACCCTCGCCTTCCACCCTGCTCCCAGTCACGGCTACTTCTCCGCAGGCACCAGGAGCTTCAGTGCTTCAAATGTGATGTGCTGAAATGCTGTCAGAACAGCTTCCACATCCAAGGTGAAAAGAGCTGTTGCTGTAGTTTTGCAGGGGAAATGCAGGACTACTCCAAAGTTAAGAATTGTGGCAGACTCGGACCTGACTCCAGTGCTGCTCTCCTGTGTGTGGGCTTGTTGCCCTGATAGGTTTGTGGGGACCAATTTACAGAGATGTTAGTAGAAGCAGCCTTGGAAATCTCGATGCAGATTGTTCAAGGAGCTCTGTTATAACTACGTGCATGCAAGGCATGACGCAGTATTTTTATTTATTTTTTAATAGATGCTTCAAGGCTCTTCAGTGCATTGCTAAAAATATTTTGCTTTAAAAATTGAAAACATGAAGGAATAAAATGAGTGTTTGCAGCTGCTGCACATGAACAGCTTAATGAGATGTGAGATAGAAGAAATAGGAACCAAAACCTGATTTGCATCAGCAGAGGGAAGTCCCTGCAATAAGTTTCGAGCACGGACCATGGAGGCCAGGGAGTGTTTCTTCCAGGGAGGGAACTGTTGCCTTAGTTTGCTTAAAATAGAGATTAGCAAATCATGAAGCCAAGCGACAAAACCTCCAGAAAGGTGAAGTTTGGTTTGTAGCCTCAGCATTCACCAGTGCCCTGCAATGAAGCATGGACGTTGGTGTTACCTGAAGCACCAGCTCTGGGCTCCAGCATCGCTCGGGCTCTGCCGGGTTCAGCAGCCGATGTCCTTCCCCCCGTCCTCCTGATCCCTCTCCGGGGGGGTTTTCCAATGTCTCTGCACGCACGAGTGACCGGGTGCTTTCAGCTTTTTCAGGGTGTCACCCAAAACAGCTGTGAGTTGGCTGGCATCCCCTCTCCACCCCTCCCTCCCTCTAAAACTAGGACATCTAAATTTAACCCGCTATCAACAGATTAGGCTGGAGAGTTTCCACTGGGGAAAGGAATCCCACTCAGAACCTGTCCTCTCCTCTCCTCAGGCTCCATCCGTGCGCATTCCTTTCCTTGAGTGTGACCTCCTCAACGTTTCCTCCTTCCCCTCTCGCACTGGGGTTTGGGTTGCTGCTACGGGCTGGTGGAGGTTCCCAACCTGACGGGGTGGCTGTTGATGTTTGATGGGGGTGCACACCTCGGTGCTGTGGGGGTGGTGGCACCAGGTCTCCCCAGCACTCAAAGGGCCCCTGAGCTGCGCGGGGTGGCTGCAGCTTTTGAGGGGTGTAACAGGCTTTTAACAAGGCTCTCATTTGCTCCAGCCAGAGCCCACAGAGGTGCAGTGGAGACGTCGGTGTGAGGTGCACCTTGCTGGCGGGTGCCCCACAGGTAAAGGTCCAACCCCTGAGTTCAGGAAGACCCCTGAACGTGATGGAAGGGTCAGGAGGGTCCCAGGGCTGCTGGGTTGGAGCTGATGAAGCAGCGCAATCCTGCGGAAGACAGAGCCTGTCTTTGCTGCTTTTTGGAGAAGCCGTGATGATGCTTTGCAGGCTGGAACAGTGAGCAGCAAAACTACCAACAGAATTAAAAAGATAAACTTGTGTCTGCCTTGGGGCGTGGAAGGGAGCCCACGGCGGGATCAGCCCACAGCTGGAGCAGTCCTGGAAGGTGCCTGTGGGTTGATGGGTTGGTACGAGAGCTGTGGTGGCTGCTCAGCCTGCTCTCCGAAAATAATTTCGACAGTTTCATTTAGTGAAAAGCTAGCAGAACCTAACTACGAGCAACGTGGGAGAAAATAATGAAATGAATACTGCGTGGTGTTTGAAAACTGGGGCAGATTTTAACTTTGCCCAGGTCTGAACGGGCAGGGCTGCTCTCTGCTTCTGGAGCCTGGATTTAGGTATTTAGGGCTAACATCTGACCAGGCTTCTGCTAAATAAGCAAACGGCTTCAGGAAACCAAACTGTGCGGAAGTTCTGCCGCTGCCAACCGGCTCGGCTCTGTCCTGCCCATCGCGAGATGCGCAGCAGCCTGGTAGTGAACGATGCAGGATGTCGCCTGGTATTTTTAACCAGAAACCTCCACCCTTGATCTGATGCAACGTAAGAGCTGAAACGGGGAGAAAAGGCATTGGTGGAAAATAGGGTGTTTATCAACGCCTTGAAACGTGAGTGCAGAGCTGGTGGAGCCACTTAAAAACAGGCACCGCCCAAACGACCCCAGGCAGACGCGTTTTGAAAACTTCACTTTATTTCTCCGTCTCTTATAAAAGCAGGGTTTTGTTTTGTTTTGTTTACATCTCTGTACGTGTCCACACTCGGGTACATCTTGGGTTTGTTTTCACAGTATCTCTGCAAGACCAAGGCCGGTTTTTATTGCTGCGCCGGGAGCCGGGGCAGGAGGGCTGGTGGTGCCAAGGATGGGGCGACCCTCGCCTCGCCCCCCCGGACCCGGCCTCACTCTCCGCTGTGCCGGCTTTACGGGTCGACCCCCTCCCCAAGGCTGCTTCACATCTTTGTGGGCTCTCCGAGGGGCTGCCCCTCTCGTCACGCTTGTCTTGGTGTCAAGGGTAGGAAAGGAGAACCGAGCGGTCCGTGATGCTGCCGGGCGCGTCTGCCAGCCCTGCTGCTGCCTGCGGGGAGAGCATCGGGTGAGGGTCTGGGCCAGGGCTCGCCCCACCGGTTCCCCCCCAGACCTCCGCGGAATTTGGAGCGGGGTGGTCAGGCTGCTCCCTCAGCTCCTGTGGTGTTCGGAGGCCACAAAGCATCGTCGATGGGAGAGGCAAGGCTGAGACAAGCTCACGTAAGTTGGCGTCCCGTGGTGGTGCCCCGTCACCTTCCCAGCATATCCTTTGTGCATTCCCGGTTCTGCAAAAAGCTGCCAGAGAAGGAGCTTTTTTTTTTTACCTCTGCTTATTGACCACCTTGCTCAGTACAGGGTGCCTCAGGTCCCCAGACATTTAAGTCCCCATTGGGACCCTGTTAATCCCCGTTCTAACCATATGGCTCTTAACCAGCCGTACCAGTAACGATGTCTATAGCACCTGTAACGTCCAACCACCATTCTTTTTATAGACAGTCTGTCCCCATCAGTTCTGTAATGAAGCAGCATTTGAAAAACATCACTTCTAATCACAACGCATGAAATCTCAAGAGGCAGCATCGTTTTTCTACGCCGTGTCTGGTGACGCGAATGGAGGTGGAGGGGCACGTTTCAACCTAGGCACGGGATAAAGGCATTCTTTGGGAAGGGAGAAGTCCATGCAAAGCCGACCCCAATGTGAAATCTGAATTTCGTATTTACTGCTTAGCTGGGTCCGTTCAGTGCAACAGGACGAATTAGCCAGGAGGTTACTACTGAATTGCATGGATGCATCCAGTCCACCAGGTAGAGGGAGTGGGAGGAACCAGATTTACCTAATGCACTGGGAGACTAAGTCCAACACAAAGCTAGGTGGGAAAGGACGTAGGTGTTCCCTGAATGTGGTTTTTGGTGACTGAGAAGAAATCTTTCCTTGGAATTCCTTCGTGCAGCTAATTTAAGACAGCAGGGTCCGATTTCTTTGACCCATGCTGACATCGGTGAGAACTGTAAGTACTCAGCACCTGGAGACAAAGTGAATACCAGACATAAATACCCCTTCTGCTCCCACCCGTGGGACTGCCCAGAACTGCATCTGAGCGGCAGCCGAGATGCGCGCCAGGGTTATCAGCTATTCACCTGTTTCGTCCTCTTCCGCATGTATTGCCTAGGAGAAAATACAGACCAGTCCCAAAGGGCTGGGCCTGTAGAACTACAGTTAGGATGTGAATCAACTTAAGAAAATGGAGTTTAGTACAGAGTGACTGTGAAAGTCAAAGTCTCCCTAGCTTCTTCACCCTTTATAGTCCCAAAGCCCAGATTTAGGCAACCTTTGGCTCGTGGATTTGGGTTTGATCCAGTCCTTTTTCTATTTTTTTTTGCAAGCTGCTTGTACCACTGGATTTCCTACCTCACAGATCTGCCCGTTGGAGAGAGCAGCTCCGTGGCTGAGCATCTCTGAGAACTGGCGCGTGGAGCAGGGCAGGCTCCCCTGGAAACGGGGATACGGTTGCAGGGACCCAGGATCCTTGTTTGCTGGTTTGAGACTGTCGTGGTGGGGGGGCATATCTTCTGGGCGTGCTTTCCCCAGGCCGGTAGTTGACGTTGAACCTGGTGCTGAAGTAGATGGCGCGGCTTTGGAGAGGCAAGGGAGGAGAATTTCTGGCTGGTAACGTCCTTTGTGGAAGATGAAGGTGGCAATAGCAGCTAAGTGGTGCCTCCCCGAGGGGAGAGCCTTTTGAGCAGCGTGTGTGAGGTTGTGAGACTTGTTCGGACCAGCTCAACAGGGCCAGGCTTGTGTCTGGCACGCTGAGCTCTCTTCCAGCCCTAGCTCTCGAGGCAGATTGTTAATAAGAGGAAGAAATGGTATCTAGGGGAAGGAGCTGCAGAGGGAAGGGGAAGTGATCTGCCTCAGGCCACGTGCTGGAGCGCGCCCTGCGCCCCATCCTCCAGATGCCACCTCTGCTGCAGAGCTTCCTCCCATTCAAACGGCTCCTCCGTGCCGCCTTCCTCTGCAGAAGTGCATCTGGTTATCTCCAAAACCATCTGGACAAAACCTACAGGTTCCACCTCCTGCTCCAAACGCACCTTACTCGCTGCGGCTTCTACACCCGAGACTCGGGTGCTGCCCTGCTTGCACCTTCTCGTGCATTATTACCCTTTGCTACATAGATGTTTGTGC
Source organism: Trogon surrucura (assembly GCA_020746105.1). Lineage (NCBI taxonomy): Eukaryota > Metazoa > Chordata > Aves > Trogoniformes > Trogonidae > Trogon > Trogon surrucura. Next base: position 6,956,377 of record CM036636.1, read on the forward strand.
CATAAGCAGACAGGTACAGAATCACCCGTGGTCGTGTCTGTACCCCATTCCTGGCAGCCGTGTAGACTATGAGGTCATTTGGAAGAAAATTATCTACTAACGTGATTTGTTATCATGGGAAGAAGAGTTTTTCATAGCTTTTCCCTCTAGTGTTTGCTAGGAATGGGTGCCTGTTATTTTCAGACGTGGCTGTTCCTGAATTATGGATATTGCCGGGTAGACTCGGTAGCTAAGATCTGCCCTCACGTACACCCGTGCATCTCCAGTGCCTGCAGAAGGATCCTTTCTATATCCTGCTCTTCTCACAGCACCATCGTTTGGATTTCACGGGAAAACGGGGCGACAGCGCTTCGCCCAACGACCGCCGCCGGCTCTTACGCCACGAGAAGGTGAGACCGTGGGCCAGCTCGGACAAACATCTGCGTGCCCTAAAGACAAACCAGGGGGACATTCCCCCTCCCTTGATTTACGCTGACTCCCGGGGCCACGATTCCAGCGGTGAGATTCTCCCACGTTCTAATGCCAACGGGAGACTGCGACCACCCGTGCGAGCCCGCTTGCTGCCCCTTCTGCGAAGCAGGGAGATGGCCTAGTAGCTCCCACTCGAGAGACATCCTACAGCAGGTTTGTTATTTGCATTGCTTTGAAACTGAGATTATTTCCACGCTTCCTTGTTCCAGGTTTTAAAACCAGGAAGATTTTTCTTTTTATGACGCTTCTTCCACCGTCATGCCCTTTTCAGCCATCAGCTCGTGACACGCTGACAATCCTACTCCTTGTTCCGAAACTTTCTCCCAAAAAATTCTGTAGAAAGGACATTCTGCCTGGTGGTGGCTTTGTAGGTTTTTTTTCAAACGTAGCTTTAAGGCAAAAGTTTGGCAATGCAAAGCAAAGTCTACATAAGGCCGCATGACTTGGATTTGCAACTCAGAACCTTACAGCTTAAAAAAAATAAATCCTTATCTTAAATAGTCAACTTTTTGCTCCAGGAACTTGTTTCGTTCTCAACCGAAAAAAAAAAAAAAGACTCTTAAAATCCCAAATAAAATGTTCTTATTGTTCTGGGCAGTCTGGGCAAGCTAATGAGACTGAAGTTCAAACAGTAACTAAAGTAGGGAAGAAAAAAAAAATAACAGGTAGACATCAGTGTTAGTTTCTTCCCTTAGGAATCCAGTGATGAGACAGACCCCGGTCAAAGGTCTCCTCTTTAGCTTTAGCACAGTGAAATCCGTCCCAATGGGAGAAGGTAGAATGGTTGCATTTGTTGAATGAATAAAAAGTGCATTTTGATTTTGCTCAGATTATACATGTGTATCCTAATACCTAAGTGATTGTTTTGCTTCGGGTTTTTTTTGTGGTGTGTTTGATCGTTTGTTTGTTTGTTTGTTTCTCTCCCTTTCGGTGCCGGGACGCCAGGTTTGTATTATCGGTGTTTCGGAGGTATCACCACAAGCGGTGGTCCATCCTTTGGCCTCCACATGAGTACCTGAGCATCATTGGCATTGGGTTTGACAAGGGCACTGGGTGGTATTGGCTCATTCTTGCTAAGGACCTGGGGCTGCTCTTGAGCAGAGGGCTCCTGCAGCTTGGCACGCTGCCCCAAGGGTCTGCTGGGATTCACCTCGATGCCCAGCCTCATGCGCCACTTGATAGTCTGCAAGGTCACCATTTCGTTGGTGGCCGTGTTGGTTGCGACCAGCCAGGTGGTGAAGCTTTGATCCCGGTGAATGCTCGTGAGTTTGGCCACGTTGCTCTCGCTGACGGGCACCGCCCACGTCACGCTCGGGTAGAAGTTGTCGTTCATGCTGATGTTGAACTTGGTCTCCTTCTTTGTGGGACCCACGATGGTGCAGGTTTCTGTCGTGTTCCCGTACCAGGGATAGTTCACTCCATCCGAGTCACTGATGGCCTGGATTTTGCCATCCAGTAGATCTGGAAGCTCCCAACTTGACCTGCCATAATCGAGAACAAATTATGGATAATTTATTAATTAGTTTAGAAACGTGCTGATCTTTGAGGAAGGAAAGGAAGGGCTCATGAATGCATTCCCCCTTTAGCTTTTACTGGGATTTGTGCCTTTCATGCCATCCTGCCAAAAGAGCTCATGTCTTAAACACCCCTGAGGAGCCTGCAGGGACAGGGCTTTCCTTCCAGGCACCGGTGGCTGCCTGGAGGGCTTCAAAACACATCGATGTTTACGTAAGGCTGCAAAGGTGAGGGGCTCACGAAAGCTCCAGCGCTGGGGAAAATCCAGCGTTGCAGGTATCTTCTTGTGCCTCTTTGGCTGAGCACAAGGACTCACTCCAGCGCCGCATTCAGGAGCTCGACTCCTGCGCCGGTGAGAGCAGAGCTCGGGGCTGACTTTCTTTCTGTCAGTAGCATGAAATCTCCTGTGTTGTGGAACAATGAACGAGCTCAGAGTTTGGGAATGAGGTGACAGAAGACCTAAGCACTGGAAGCAAGATCAAGGGCTCAAGTTCTGTTCTTTCTTTCAAGACTCTGTTCTTTCTTTTCAGTCCCTACCTGCAAACACTCACTTTCTCCCTGGATAAGCCACCTTCCCTCCCTGCGGTGTGTCTGGCGCTGGAAGTGTAACCCATCCTTCTCCAGTGCTGGGAAGGACCCAGTTCAGCGGCTGCAGAGCAGGCTCGGGGCTGGGGATGGTGTTACAGTCATCAGAGACACCGAGGTCAGCCAGCTTGTAAAACTGCCTGTGCCGGTCATGCTGTGCTTGTGAGACTGACAGAAAGGTCAGTCATTTTAGCAAAAAAAGTCAAAATGGTTCTCCGTCACCCTGCAATGCTGATGCACAACTCAGTTTATTTATTTATTTATTTTTATTAACCTTCAGTTTAATGTTTAAGATTAGGTTTGCCAATAGAAGAGAACATCTCAAAATAAGAGTTAGATGTTTGCAGGGTAAAGGCACTAAGCTGGCATAACCATAGACCATGTGCTCAGCGGCATTTTTAAGGACAATCTTTAAAAAACCAGGTGTTAGAGGTGGCTCTAATGTACCTTCTCCCCCTTCCTTAGGAATCAGCCCTCCTCACCACCCACAGACGATGTCCCTGTGGCCGAAGGGGCCGTGTGGCAGCAGCTCACTCCCAGTGTTGCTCTTGACCCCACTGTGGGGGTCTGCCCCAGCCCTTTGAGCTGCCGCCTGTGCCCCGGGACGTGGCTTATCTTGGGAGGGAGACAGGAGACGTGCTGAGACTCATCAGGGTAGCTGGCCAAGCTTTTAATAAAGCCGGTGCTGCGGCTTAAAAATAGCCCCTCGACCGAAGCGGGGGCTGTGACTGTGTGGGGGGCACTCTTTGAGCTGGGCCAGCTCTGACACAGCCTTAGGACGAGCTGCTCCTCTCCACTGGCCAGGACTAAGGCTCCCAGCCCACCAGGCTGTTCTGACTGTTAATTACTTAATGACCGTGAAGCGCCTCCATGTTTGTAACCACTGGATCATCCAGCAGTCAGCTGTAAACGTCTGGCTGGAGCTAGAAGACACCGCAGGGGATTTAAAGATCTCATCTATCTTTTTTTTTTTTTCAGGCGAGCGGGCATCCTCGCAAAAATCTGTGTCCCCTGTGCCACGGCAGGCGTTGAGCGAAGGGCTGCACCGGGCGAGAGGCTGGTTAAGGACAAAGCAGGACACGGGCTGCTCCGGGGGATGCAGGGATACTCGGAGCAGCAGGACCGGGGTGAGCAGCAGCCGGGGGTTATGCAAGCACAGCACCTCCCTGCGCAGATTCCCAGGCTGCCGTCAGCTACGGCCCCGCAGCTGCAGCAACCCTCTCCTCCAGCTCATGGCCAGCAGGCAGAGGGAGTCCTTTCCCTGGAAGAAAATTTTTAGTGAAGGCAGCCAAAGGGAGATCCCTGAGCAGTCCTGCCGGGACCCCCATCCACTGCAGAGATGTTTATATGCTTTGCTCCCTAAACTGGAGTCATCCCAGCTCGCTGTGCCCCCCTGCTCCTCAGGGAGAGCTGAGAAGGGAAAAGCTCTGGGGATGCTGGATGAACCCGGCGGGTGGATGAGCAAAGGTCGTGCTCTGCAGCCCCCCACCTCCTCCCCTGAAACACCATCTGGGAGCTCTTTCTCTGCCTTTCAGCAGATGGTTTAGGATTACTTTCCATTCAGACAGTGGCCTGTGCTCGGCTCGGCTGTCACCCGGAGATGAGATGTGACAGTTTCCCAGAGGTTTCACCCTGGGACAGGCGTGGTGCTAAGGTGCAGTCACAGCATCTCTGCGGGAACAGAGGTGCCAAAGTGGGACCTGAGGTGCTACAAGAGGTTGAGAACCCTCCTGGGCTGCTCCAGCCTACTCGGATCTGAGGCTGGTGAGCAAATGGCAGGAGAATCAGGTAGAGGATGCTCGGAAAGTGCAGGTCAGCTAAGATCTGCTTGTCCCCATCTTCACTCCCAGTAGAGGCACCTGACCCCAGACCAGTGCAGAGCTGCAGGATGTTCTCAGGATTTGCCCGGGGTTTAAATGGGAGCAGAAAGGTGGAGCTGCACCAGGGCAGGTCGCTGAAGGCAGGAAGGTGCCTGCAGAGCCTGAGAAACCCCACCGCGAAGCCGAGCGTGCTCGTGAGCAGCGTAGCTGAGCTCAGAGGGGCTCAGAAGTGCACCCTGCTGCAGAAACCGTGGGGGCAGGAACGGGGAAGAAGAAACGGGCCTGTGTTTCTCTGTGGAGCACGCTGTGCCTAATTCTAGCGAGTGCGGTTAACCCTGGGGTTTCAAAACCATCACGCTTTATCTGCACAGCTTAGTAACGAGAAGGAAAACGAAGCCTTGTGATGTTCCCATGACTGGAGCAGGAGCAGAGGCTGCATGAGGTTGCTGCTGCTGGTGGTTGCCCCTTCCCTGCTGCTACAGCAAAGCCTGTGTGCCAGCCAGGTTGGTAGCCTTTGCTTGCGTAGTGTGTCGGTGTTAAATAATATGCCAACAACTGGCCTTTTGGATGATTTCGGAAAGAATGCTGTGGAATGATCTTTGGCTGCATCAGCATCTTTCTGTGGTGGTGTCGAGCCAAGGCCCAGGAAGTGCCCAGTAAACACTTTGCTGACGATAGGAGAGAAGAGGCATGAGAAGAAACCAACCTATTCGGTTTCATGGATTCAGTGCAGCTGATGGGCTCCAAAATCAGTAAATTCTGGCTTGTGATACTGACAGGCTTGTTCCTGCAACTTCTGAAACCTTCAGAGTTAGTATGAGCATCCCCAGAGACTGGAGCTGCCAACAGACCTCTCTTGCTACCAGGAGAAGGAACCTCTCACTATTCCTCATGGCACAGCTGTGGTCCTGCTGCTGACAGCCGAGCAGCTTTTTGCCTCCTTGTCCTCATTCAGATACGCTTCCTACTCTGCCACACGAAGTGGAGCCCCCAGCTCATCCTCAGCTGCCTCACAGCATGAAGCGAAGCAGCCGCTGCAGTGGCCTGTGCAGCGACAGCAGAGCAGCCTCTGTCCCTCTGCACCCAGCAGCGACACGGCTACGTGCAGCCAACCTCTTCAGCCCAGCACTAGTGTATCCTCAGCCCCAGTTCCTCACAGGCAGCTCCTAATCAGCTGCAGGCCAGCTGGACTGGCATAACCTTGTGCTTTCCAACCCCCCTTCCTCACCACCAGCTCCCAAAGGACAAGAAGCCCTGCTCAGACCCGAGCTGTGCTCGGCGCAGGTACCCATGTGGGTGCAGTGAAAAGCCATCACGGGTATCTCACATCCCCGCTCTGACCTGCCTCCCTGAAAGCAAGAAAATCTGATAGTTGGAGCTGCTTCATTTTAAATTGTCCTTCACAGCACTTCTCTCACCGACTCTGGCTCGTAAAGCAATTCAAGGCAGAGTTATAGCGAGGAACAGGGGGAAATTTAAGATGCTGCTCCCCAGCTGTCGCAGCCACGCTGCTCTGGTCCCTCTTCCCCCCATCCTCCAGCTGCACGTTCCTGCCTCATCTCTCGAACTGGCAGTGATGTTTGATGCATGCCAGTTCAGGGTGTCAAACTAGCAAAAAATTGGCATTAAAAAAAAAAAAAGGCCAGATTTCTTCTGGTTTGGCTGAGCAGGCTTGGATCACACGGGACAGGTCATTTACCTGGACTAAGGCGCGTGCTCACAGAGCAGGTAAGGGCCAGGGACCACGCACGGGCAGCGAAGCCCTTTCCTCTAACTCCCTGGAGGGGTAAATCCCCCATGGTGAAGTGACCTCCCTCTGCTTTGGGTGGTGCAGGTAACCTTTTTTTTTTTTCCTCAGGTGAATCTGGTTTTGATCATGTTTTCCCTCCCGAGGAGTCGGGGGGTTTTAATCTCTTGACAAGTTGATTTCTCGACTTCATTGCGTCTCTGCTGCAGGGCATGGAAGATTTCATCTCACACAAGAGAGATGCCTGGTAAGGTAAAGCACTAATGTAACACTGCCCCATTGGGTTCTCCACGGGAGAAATATCTACCTGAAACTTCTCCAGATTCTTGGCTGATCATATCCAAACTCCAATTTATTTTGTCTCTGTTTTGCATATCTCCATCTGCGCTGCTTCTCGCACATCTCCATGGAGATGAAGAAACAAGGCTGGGTAATGCCGTTCCGGCATCGCTGACACGAGTCCCACCCGGTGCCGCACGAAACCAGCACCCACCCTGGGAGATCCCAGCGGGGTCCCAGTCCTGCTACTCCTGCACAGGTCAGAGCCTCCTCCTGATGTGTTCCCATGGCACAGCAGCATCCTTCCCCGAGGGGACGGGGTAACACCCTTCCCAGGGGAGCAGCAATACCAGCTGTGGTGCTAAACAGGAGTTGGCCCCAGCTGTGCTCAGAGTGGGGGGCACAGAGCACATCCTCATGCTGGGGTTTCCATGTTCCCAGCAGCACCTACTGACTTACATGTAAAACAAGCCAGCATTTACGTGGCATCTGAGCTTCAATTATTTTCCTTTGCATTTAAGAACGCTGCATTTAGCCCCCGAAATCATCGGTGCTGCTTTAAATGCGTGTGTGGAAATTATCCCCTAACATCCCTATAGCAGTGTTATGCACGGCTCCATCTGCTCCGGTATTTCTCAGCTGTTTCTGTCCTCAACGTAACGGCCGGCTTATACACAGCTAACAACTCCAGAGCCTGAAAGTGAAAAATTAATCCAAAGCCTGCTATAAGTATTGATGCTCTGGTTGACCGGCTGATTTTTTTATTTTTTTTTTTAGTGTTGGGAGCTTTCTGTTGGCCTGTCACCACAGTGATTAAAAAAAATATACGTTCCAGTAGTCTCTCTTCATCATGGAAAGTTGGGACATATACTCTGTTGGCATAAATCGATGCGGTTCTGTGGAGGTCAGTGGGATGATGCCGAGTTACATCGGTTACAGGCTTGGCCCATCCTTTCATACAGGTTTGTGTCTTGTCTCTCCCTCTCTCTCTCTAAAGGTCTTCCAAGAGCATGTTTCAATGGCATTGAAAAAGGCCTTTCCTCTCAAACACCTTTATTTATAGCTTTCAGATGGAGAAGGGGCTACAGAAAGAGAGTGGAGGAGCAGACCGATTCCTGCTTATGTTTGGGTAACTCTTTTTCTCCTGTCAGCTAAATGTCAATGAACCTCCTAGGGAAAAATCTTTGTTCCCTTGATTGTCTGGCTAACAGCTCTCCTCCATAGCTGCAGCATTTCATTCTGACTACCTGTTTACAGCACTTAGCTCGCCGGTGCAACTTTTTTTGTTTCAAAGAATTCCAGCCAGGGAAGACTGTACCAAGTCCTCACTTTAAGCCCAGGGGAACTCAGGTGCAGAGAAATAAAAGGACATGTTAAGGTTTGCAGCCCACGGCAGCACTGGCAGAATAGCTCTGCCCAGTCCTCTTTATTTCGGTGGCTGTGAGCTGTATTTATATACAGTGGATTTTTCTGTTTTCCTTTGCAGCTGGCCACTAAAGACAGGATTTCTAAATGAGCCTGAGAATTACACATGCAAATCCCAGCGGCCCGGAATTGGGAACATCTGAGCAACAAATTGTCTTTGCTAAAGATGGTGTTGGAGCCAAAAAGCCTACAGATTTTGGGCCTGTTGTAAGTACTTTTAAAATCAAGATAAGCTGGTCTTCTCCCTTGCTGAGCCTCACTGCTAGTGCTTGCCAGGTGCTAGTTTGCTTCTCAAGGCGCCTTCTGCTTGAGCAGAGAGGGGACATGGGGACAAAGAGGGGGCACAGTCTGTCACGGCTGCTCCGCGGCGTGCCCTTCCCCCTGGTCCACATCTTACACCGCGTATTCGCTTTACATCTGAACCCGTGTCCTCATTCGGGCTTACAGGCAGCAGGGAGGGCTGAAGGGCCAGGGTGTGCGTGCAGATGTTCAGGCTGTCAGAAGGCACTGCATTAAGTCAGAGCTCGTCCTGCTCGCCAGCCCTGCTTGGTGTTCCCATCCTCCCTCAGCTATCCTCATTCACTGTTTTTTAAGCCACCCAGAGTGACCCTCGGGGGGGCTGAGCCGCATCCCCCCGACACAGGGCACTTGGCATGAGCAGATGGGAGGGTTGCTTAGACGTGACCCTCCCGTCCTTCCCCCCCAGAGACAGGGAAGCATCAGCATCACACCTCCAGCCACCAACCCCTCTGCCAGCGCTGGGCACTGCGGTCAGGTTTTTGTCCCCGTGCTGGACAGACAGATTGCTGCTGCACCCGCTGCTGCCCAGCACTGTGAGTTGCAGAATTGCTGCTCTGTGCAGGCGTTCAGAGATCAGGTGCCGCTGCTGACTTAACCACGGGCCAAAGCCTGCAACAACGTTCGGCGAACAAACAGGGAGGCGGGGGACTGGGGAGAGATGACTTTTCTCAGTAGGGAGGTGACATTTTAATTTGACTCATTCCTATCTCGCTGCGACTGTCGGACCAGCAGTTTTTGGCGTGCGAACAGCTCCTAGATTCCCCCTACCTTACATAAATATGTATATATTCCCCCTCTCAAACTACCCAAAAAAAAAACGGGTAATATGAAATTTTCACCCTGCTCCAAGGTGATGCAATGGGTTTAATTATCAGCGGGTTAAACCCATCTTGGTTCTCTCCCTGTGGGCTGCCTGCTACCGTGGGCAAAGCAAGCAGGATTCCTCCCGTGACTTCAAACGTGCTCCCAGAGCCAGTGAGCTACCGAGCTCTCGGCCAGGGCCCACTGCAGCACTGGGCACCCTGGGGATGACAGCAGTTTGCCACAAGTGTCAGCCTTCAGCTTTCCCCAGAGCTTGTCAATGTGCAGTTCTCCCCCGTAAGGGATGAGGAGGGATGCAAAGGAGAGGAGCTGGTGGTCAGGGGAACCCCTCCTGCAAAACAGGTATCAAAACAGGCACAGCTGACCCAGGATTTGGGGATATCCAGTGCTGCTGGAAAGCTGTTGCAAAATATAGTATTGCTTTGGGGTTTCTAAGAGAAGTGGGTTTTGGTTAGGACTTGGGCACGTTCCCATTAAATACCCACTCCTTTAAAAGGGTAGGGACAAGCTCTCCTGTATTTTAAACATATGACAAAGTCCTGCTAAGTTTCAGAAGAGCTGGGTTTTAAAACCAAACCAACTGGATTATAATTTTTAGCTTAATCCAGCATTTCCCAGCCAGGCCACGCTCCTCCCGCTCTTTATTCCCGCTCGGCAAACGCACCCTCACGCGCTCTTGGAAATACTTACATTCCCTGTTCCCCGTAGTGATTGTAAAATTCCATGTGGCTGCAAGCCTGGATCCAGCCCACGATCCAGGTCTCCTTCTTGGGGAGAGGGGGCACCAACACTTGCGCAGAGGCTCGGAAGTGAGGGGTCCGGTAGCGCAGGACCACGCTGGAGGACTCGTCAATGCTGGTGGGAATGGGATCGATGGAGGCTTTGACTTCAATCACTGAAATACTCTCCCGGAAAACTTTGGATTTGCAGCTAATACTCTGAATACAGCCCATGGCATACCCCGAGTACAGTCCGACGCAGCTCCGAGGGTACTCCAGCAATCCTGGGGAATATTAGGCATTGAAATTATCTGGTGCTAGATCAATTACAGATCTTCTTGGTTTGTAATCTCAAAACTGATATCCATAGGATAGAAAATTCATCACGTAAAGCCTTAATTTGAGTATCTGTCTTATAAGTACTGCTCCTATTTTTGAGGTTAGCTGCACTTCAGAAGCAAAAGGGCCTTTACAATTTTTCCCCCCTTTTAATGACCCATTAAATCTCTTGCTCAAACAGTCTTTGGGTTAAAAAAAAAGGTCTCTTGAGTTCAATAAATAACGGTGGTGTTCTTAGCTGATATATTTAGTCCTTCCTTTCCTCAGATGCGGTCTGTCATTCACCGTCAAACGTAGGACCAGCCGGTATTTCCCTTTATTCTTTGGATGAAAAGCAGAATGTTGATAGACACATCTATATAAATAATGAAATAGTTTTTAGCCCCAGCTTGTCACAACCGGTGTGGATTTCCACTTCCTGACTTGCAGTTGTTCATAACTTCCTTTCGCACAAAATTACAATAATAACCGAAAGAAACGACGGGTGGAAAATGCAAAAAGTAGCCAAATCTCTCCGACGTCTGAGGCTCCTCTGCCGGCGATGTCAGGGCTTGGAGGGAGGGGGGCTGTTTCCTTTTTTTTTTCTTAAATTTCTTTTTCTCTCTCTCCTTAGAAATAGCCGGAACCATTCGGAATAACGCGGAGCTCCTGGTCACGCCGGCGGGCTCCGGGGGCAGGAGGAGGCGGCGGCGGAGCCTCCCCCGCTCCCCGCCCGGGGCCGCGCCGCTCCGCGCCCGCTCAGCTCCGCGGAACCGCCGCCCGTGACATCCCGCCGCCACGCACCGGCCCGCGGAGCTCCGGCCCCGCCGCTGCCCTTCCTCCTCCTCGCCGAGCGGGTCTGCGCAGGGGTGTCCGACCTTCCTCCTCCTCCCGCTGCCGCCGCTGCCGGGCTGGGGAAGGGGGGGAAGGAGGGGGGGGCTGGCTCAACCGGCGGGGCTCATGGGCGGGCGGCGGGGGTTGCCCCGCACACGCGTAGCCCCCGCGGTCCTGCGGGGAGTCCCAGCATCCCGCGGCGGCGGCAGCAGCGCCCAGCCCCGGCTGAGCCCCGGCGCCGCGCACCGCGCCGGGCTGGTCCCCTGCGCTGCGCGGGGGCGAGGTGCGGCGAAGGGGGGGCGGGGGAAGGAGGAGGAGGAGGTGGGGGGAAGGCTCCTTCTCTAGCTCTGGTTTGTGGTGTTTGGGGGTTTTTTAGCCGTCGCCTCTTTGCTAGATGCCCGGGGAGGTGAGAGGAGCAGGATCGGTGCCTCCGCCTCCCGGCTGCCGCAAGCTTCCTCTCTCGCAATTACATTCGTGCATACGGGGAGGGCGCCGGGGCTCAGCCTCGCCGGTGGAGGGGGGGAAGCGGGGGGGGCTGCCGTTCCGCTCGCCTCCGCGGCATCGAAAAGGCAAAGGGGTCAAACTTTGCGGAAAACTCGCTCGTAGCCTTTCCGTGCCCTTCGGGCGTGCCCGGTGGCCGCAGCCGGGTGCCCGGGCAGGGAGCACCGCTCGTCCGCGGCTCCCCCGGGCCCGGCGGCGGGGGCAGCGGCGGGGCTCGGCTCCCCCCGGCTCTCCCTGCCTCCCCGTCCTCCCTCCTTCGCCCAGTCCCATCCCTCCCCCTGTATTTCGCTTTTAAACCGCAGCTGTTGGAAGCTAAACCTCCCATGCAAAAACCCAGCATTTCCTCCCACGTGTCCGCGAATTGTGGGTAATGTAGTTTTGGGGTTTTTTTAGAAACGTTCCTCTCTCCTTTTTTTTGGTTTGTTTAACTGCAGAGTATTTTCTTTTGGGTTTTCGGATTATGATTTTTCTTCTTAAACTGCCTGCATCTTGGTCGGTAGATTTAGTAAAGGGATGGTCACCTTATTTGCAAAACCTGTAGCCTTGAGCTGGATGGGCTATGATTCAAGCAACTAGAAATGCAAAGCTCTTGCTGTAGCAGCAGAGGGAATAAGGAGTAGCTGGAGGAGAAGGTGAGAAACGTCTGAGGCAGCAGTGGCCTGTGGGAAAGTTGTGAACTTCTGTTATGGTCAGATTTAGGAGTAATGTTGCTGGCTGGTCCTGCTGACCATCAGCCAGCTGAGGATCCGAATTTCCAGGTGAGGTGTGTGTATCCAGCTGCTGCATATTGAGCATTACGCAGGGCTCTGGGTGTGCGTGTCCTCTGTGACTTGTTTCTAAATAGGAAACCTGGGGAACCAAGAGGTGAGAATGGCTTTACTGGTGCCACTTGCAGTGCGGTACAGCAGCGCAGAGCTAAGGAAACGTCTTTTAGTCCTTCCTGCCCCACGCTCTCAGCAGGCTTGATTATCTCACGCAGTGCCTGGTGGTTTTCGATAAGATGTGTTCACTGTCTACCCTCCGGCGGGTCGGAGAGACCGGAGCTACTGGGTGATCCTGACAAGTGAATGCCACAGGAGAAGGGGAGGCAGATTTGCTCCTTTCCACCCACAACGTGTGGAGAAAACCACAGCGTATTGTCATGTTTTTCTCCTGCATGTTTCTCAAAGCATGGGTTAAGCATTTATTTTAAACTTTCTAGCCTCTGTGATGAGCGCGATGATAGTCGCTAGCCCTGCAACACTGAAGTTACAAGTAAGTAACTTACTATCTCGTAGTACAGAAAAGAATGAAATTAACATCTCCGAATGAAATATCCAGTTGCTTCAGCAGCCTCCAGAAGGTGCTGAAATCCTTTGACATTTCCAAGACTCTTTCACACTTTTCAAACAAGCTTGTCACAGTTTCTCAGAGCATTATGAATCTGGTGAAACTGCATATTCTGCAACTCCAGTTTCGCTGAAGCTTCAGCCAGGTCTTGCTTCAGCTTGACTGTCTCTGGTGTTCTGGTCAACTAGGAAATTGCATTATCTCATTCTAATTAAATCAGCTTTTCATCTTCAGCTGGAGTTTTCTCTGGATTTCAGTCGTGCCTGTCTCCATCACGCTGCTGTGTGTGATCCAGGCTTTCTCACGCTCCACCCCAGAGTGGCTGCAGCAAGCCCTGCGCCGAACGGTTCCTGTGCCCGAGAGCGTGGTGCTCCGTGGTGGAATTGCTGGAGATGAGAGGCCAAGCTGTGATAAGCAAGAATTAGGAGTGTCTGGCGACGCTGTGAGTTGCATTTCCTTCCGCTGCTCATTTGATGCACCTGCCCATGTCCCATTGTGGCATGGCTGTGCTTCGATCCTGCTATTGCTCCCCCCGCCGTTGTGGGCTGTGCCGTGCCTCCATGCCCTTCCAGCAGGTTTTGTGCGCTCACTGAAAGGCAGGGTCTCCCCTTCACCCTCTGAGCTGTGGTAAACAAAACCAGCCCACCAGAGGCTGTGCTGCAGTGTCCTGATGGGCCTGCCTGGCACTGCCGCATGTGCCGTAAATACTGCAGAATGTTATATTTTATTTTGGCCAAACTTTTTTTTTTCACCCCTAGAAGAATCCCACCCAGGAATGCTGCCGGTTTGCTTGCTTGCAAGCACTTGGGCTTCTTGGCCAGTCGCTGGCAGAGGCTGGGATGTGCCAAAGCCACCAGGGAATTGTGGCGAGAGGAGACGTTGCTGTCCCTTCCGCATCTCCGTGTAGCCGTGCCTGCCTGTGGCTACGAGGGGAGTTGTGCCTGGCAGCCCCCCAGCCCTGGGGACTGCTGCAGGCTGGGGTGGGCAGGCGGGCGATGAGCGCAGCCGGGCTGGGCGTGCGGAGCATGCGGGATTTGTCCGTCTGGATTTGTTGATGCTTGATGGACCGCGTGGATCGGGTGTCAGGCCTGGAATAGCCCCTCCGGAGCAGGGATGCCTGTCTAGGGGCTTAGCAGGGATATTTATAAACTCTTGGTTCTGTGGCTGTTGTGCAAGCAGTGCAGTGGGACGGTGCCCATCATGGCCCCAGTGCAGGGACATTTACCTCCTAAACTCGGTTTCTCTGACTGGGACCAGCAGTGACAGCCTGCCAGGCTGCGGGAGAGACTGAATTGCTTTCTTTTCCCACTGCACTTCTGACAGGGGTTTGCTGGCGCTGCTTCCATCCCGTGCTGCTCTTCTCGTCTGGACCTTTTCATGCTGGGGTGCGAGGCTGGATCCTTGCAGGGAGACCGGGGAAGCTCCATGTGTAAGGCAGAGAAATTCCTTCATACCACTATCTGCAGAAGAGACAGGAACTGGATTAAATTAACTCCCAGGGCTTTCAAGGTATTTTTTTCCCCATGACAGCTCCTGAGGGCCATGCTCAGTGATAGCTCAGCATCCCCAGCACCCAGCTGGGCAGGACGGAGAGACAAGTTTCCTTATTTTTGCAGGCTCCTGGTCACCAGCGCTTTAACCCTCTGCCCACTGATGTTTGCAAGGAGCCCGGCACAACAGCAGCTGGAGAAACAGAGAGGTCATTGAGTGGGGGAGAGGTGATGGCTATGGCCAAGTGAAAGCGGTGACACAGTTATCTCCCCGGCTGGTGCCAGGTGGGCTCAGATATTCCACACGCCTCGGAGCAGCGGGATGAGGGCAGGCAGATAGGGACGAAGTGCTGACTCCTGTGATAGCATGAGAATGCCACTGTGCAGCTGCGGATCGGACGAGAGCTAGTCCAGGCACGGTCGTGGGCTGCTGCAGCCCCAGGTGAGACCTGAGCTGGCCAGGGTTGTGGTTTATGGGCTGGGTAAAGGCACCTGAGGAAAGGTTGAGCTCTTCTCCTGGCTAGGGTCATTGTCACAGGCCAGGGGCAGGTTCCTGGAGAGAGTGATTCAGAAAGGAATTGATGTATATTATTTTCCTTTGATTCATTAGGAGGGGAAATATGAGCAAAGCAGGGGTAAGGGCTCCTCAGGACTTCTCGTACTTGATCAGCCAAGCGTTGCCCCCGCCTCTGGCCAGTCTGTCTGGGCACAGGCTGGACAGATAGTTCATCTAGAGGATTTAGACAGCTATGGATAAAAGGTGGCACTTGAGCTTTCCAGTGCATTTTGGGCAAGACCTTTAACGATACACGGGGGTCTGATTCCCAGGGAACAGACGGTACAAACACTGACCTCTGTAACTGGACGTTTGTGTAGGCAAATGCCGCTGGCACCAAGAGATGTACCTGTTCCGCTCCTTGGTGCAATATTCATCTTCTCCACTTCTCTGTCCATGGGGGATTTCCAGCCTATCTGCATACAAATAATCACATTTCCTGAGTGTGTGGATGGTGTGGAGTCATGACAGCCCATTGCTCAGGGAAGTTATCTCCAGAATGGCAACCCCGGGTGGAGCTGGCTCAGGCGGTGGCTGCAGTGGGCTGCTGTCCTTCGGGCGGGAGGAGCCGAGATGGAAGGTCTCTCCCAGCCACGCTTGAGGCTTAGATCCACACCGCTGCGGTTCAGGGACTGCAGCAAGGTCATTCAGAGCTGTAAACTGGAGCTGTGGGTATAGACCAGCCTCACCAGCGCTGGGGATCAGCGGGTGGGAGATGCCCAGGGGGGTTCGCCCCAGCCATGGTGGGGAGCTGGGTGGCTGATGGAGCACAACATGCTGTGGCAGGAGGGAACAGGACATCTTCCCTGTCCTCTGCAGGAGGACTTTCCAGGGCCTGGCGTGAGCCCAGGGCATCCAGCCCACGCTGCGGGAAGACTTCCTCCTCCCCAGTCCCTCCATGCCCGCTCCCCCGGGGCCGTACCTGTGCTGCTGGTCGCACCCGCGGTGCCGGGACGCGGGCACCGCCTGTCACCTGCGCTCAGCGTGGGCTCTGCGATGCTGGATGACACGGCAGAAACGTCTGCGGTATTGAGGTCACGCTCGGCGCTGGGGGCAGGAGGATGGGAATTCATTAGCGGCACCGTGTCTCTTTTAATCAGGAGGCAGGTGATGCTTCTCCTCGGTCCGGGAGCGGGGTGAGTGATGGAAGTCACTGCAGGGGTGCACCCTGAGAAGGGGAGGGAGGATGGGGCTAGTGGTGTTTGAAACTAGGGAGAGGAGGGTGGTGTTTAGAGGTGAGATGTTGCAGTACAGACATATGGAGAAGACACCTGGGGGGGGCCCCTTGGAGGGAGGCCCCCCAGCAATGCCCACCCAGCCTTGGAGCTTGCAAAGCCAGGTGGCACAGCCCGCCGTCAGGGCGATGCTGGCTGCTGTGGGGAGGGGGGATGCCATGATCTCCTCCAGCTCGGATGCGCTGATATTGAAATATATATTGAAGTGCAAAAAAAAACTACGTTTCCCAGTTTCCCTTGCAGCCCAGAGGAATAAGCAATTGGAAGATTTAAATAGACCAGGCCAGAAGCAACCAACCTTTGGCACAATGCTTTTCCCTCCTCTTCTTCCAATCTATTGGCTGTTCAACCTTTTTTGCTGGCACTGGAGTGGCTGCCAAGCCTGGCATTAATTTTCCTTCCAAGCTTGCTAGGCCCATGAAGTAAACAGCCATGTGCATTCCTTACTCTATATTTAACAGCTGCGGTCTGTGCTGGGGGCAACTGCAACAGAGGGGAACCTTTGTAGCTTCCCCAATTCACGTCTCGTGAGGGTGGGAGTGGGGGAAGCTTTCTGCAGGGAGAAAAGGGATTTCTCTCCTTCCCGGTGTTTGCAAAGCAGGTTGCGTTGAGAGAGAGACTGCAATGCCAGCATCCCAGGCACGGTCCAGGGCAAGAGACAGGAACAATGTCCTCAACAGGGCTGAGTTCCTCTCCCTGAATCAGCCCTTGAAGGGGAACCAGGAGAGCAGGAGCTCCAGCAGAAAGCAGAGTGGCCAGGCCGGGGCAGCCGGTGCCCAGAACAGCAACCCCAAGGAGCGGAGACAGTCGCAGCAGCTGCCCGAAGAGGACTGCATGCAGCTCAACCCCTCCTTCAAGGGAATCGCCTTCAACTCTCTGCTGGCCATCGATATCTGCATGTCCAAGAGGTTGGGAGTTTGTGCCAACAGAGCCTCCTCCTGGGGTGGTGCCCGCTCCATGATTAACCTCCTGGGGATAACGGGGCATGGCATCCCCTGGATCGCGGGTACCCTCATCTGCCTGGTGAAGAGCAGCACGCTGGCAGGCCAAGAGGTCCTCATGAACCTGCTGCTAGGTGAGTGGCAAACCTCCCTCCCCACCGGGAAAGCCCAGCCCTCGTCACAAGGGACAGCGGCACTGGGACTCCTCCTCTGACTGCTCCCGGCCGCTGAGGTGTTCTGGAGGCAGGGAGTGACCTTTAGGGTGAACGCTGCACTTATCGACCATCTCGATCCTGGGTATCAGGGGTGACGGATGTAGCAAAAAGTTGTCTAGGAGAGATGGAGTAATCCTGGTAGATGGTGACATCCATGGAGTAGGGACAGGGTTGTCCAGGCAGACCAAGGAGATGTCAGTGATGCGGATACCAGCAGCGATGTCTTTTAGTTAATCTATAGTCATCTGCCATGGTGATTTTGTAGGTGGGGAAAATGTAAAGATTTTAATCTTTGATACCTGAATCAATTCTTGAGGGTATACATGAGGAGAAAAAAAAAAAAAGAAAGATTTCCATCCCCTCACCATCTTCTCTAACAGACCCTGGTTCCGTGTCTCAGCTGCTGCATGATGGAGTCAGTCCCGTCTCCTTCCCTGCTTTGGTTTGATCTCGCATCCTCCTTCCCGTGAGGACCTTTCTTGCTGCTGTCCCCATTTCCATGCGCTAACTTGACCCAGAGGCTCTGCAGAAGGCCTGGGGCCTTTCTGTCTCTCCTGTGGGTCCTTTCTTGTGCAGTGGTTGGTGTCCTTGTTTCTGGAGGTTGGGACTTGTTAAAGGAGTTGCCTTCCCAGTTGAGTAGCGCCCATCCCACCCGTGTGGACCGATGTCCCACTGGTGACCAGGCTGAGCTCTGAGCATGATTTGCCTTAGATCCTGGCCCCAACCCACCGTGGCTGTGTCTACCTGGGGACATTGATTTTCTTGCTCTTCTACTTTTGCCATTGGGTCCACTTACCATATTTTTCCTTGTGACTAATTACTATCTCATCTGACCATGATCCACCCCAGTGTGTCACCCTCACCAAAAAAACAGCAGTTGGTTGGTTGTAGAAATTGAAAACATTTGATTTAGGCCTTTGCTTCTCAGGGAGCCTCTTCAGGGCACATAGAGACATTTTATTTCAGAGGCCCTTTGGGAAAGGGACGTCCTGTCCTCAGGGGACAACTGCGACGTCCTATGGGCTCTGCAACATGGCCCCGTGTTTTTTTTCACAAGTTCGTCCTTTGGAGAGGGTGAAGATTGCACTGAACTGAGTTGAAAAGCACAGTGGTAGCTGCCTTTTCTCCCCTCTGCCTTTGAAAGACAGTGTCCTCGTGCTGTGACATCTAATGAAGGGAGGCCATCGCAGGGAAGAAGCCAGAATAGCATCGGCGTGATGCAGAGCCCGCCAACGTCAGCAGTTCTTCCAGGGGCTCCTCGGTGTGCTGGGTCAACCTCTTACTGAGAAAAGAAGCTCCATTTAAAAGGGCATGAGGATGAAATAGTAGGTGACTAACATCAACCAGCACAGTTTCCAGATGTCTCTTGACCCAAGAGCCTTTGACGGTTTTGGAGCCTGAAAATTGACCTCTTTGACTCCAAAATATTTGAGATCCTCATAAAGAGCTAATGTCACCTTTGGCTTAAAAACAAGAAAGGTTTTCTCGCCGTGGTCTTGCCATGTGAGGAGGCCAAATGCAAAGCCATCCCTGGGTTGTGTTCAAACTTTGAGTAGGTGGTGCTCTCTGGAGAGCTCCACTCCCTGTGTCTCCACGTCTCCTGAGCCTGAGGACAACTCAGGGGGTTTCTGAAGTCTTGCTTCCTCGCCTAGACATCGCTGATCCCATCCCTCTTCACCTGCCAGGAAAGAAGATAGTTAAGTTGTATGAGGGACTAGTTCACAACGGGACTTGACAACTCTGGAAGTCTGGCAGCCCCCGTTCTGCCCCCCATAGACAACGCTTGGTGGGACTGGCCAATGTGCCCCGAACCTCTCTCGTGAGAGGTTTCTCAGCAGGACTTGTGTCACCCCACAGCGCAGATCTCTGCTGTGAACGTGGCCTTGGTTTGATATTTAAGATTGCAGTCAGGAACTCCGAATACCCGAGTAGCTACTACCGCAGTCCTTGCGTTGCTGATGAGGAAGGAGTCTGGCTGGGGAGCGTGGGGCTGGTGGACCAAGACCCGTGAGAAATGGGGCCTTGTGAGCACGTAGGAAAGGCATGGCACGACTGCTGCATTGGGCATCCTTGGTCCCTCTCGCTGCTGTTTTCCTGTGGATCCAATCCATGAGGATGTGGTGAAAAGCCCTCATGGGCAGGGACAGGTCAGAGGGGAGGGACCCTCCTGGTGCTTCCCTCCTCTTCTCCCAGGAAGAGGGAAGTTGGGGTTGTCTGTGGTACCCCTTCCTCACCTCCCGTGGCTTTCCCTCCTCCCTTCCCCCCCTGCCTGCTGAGAGTTTGGTACATCAAGCAGAATTTCTGATGCAGTCTCTGGGCAGGGAGCCAGCCCATCATAGAGCACTTGTTTAGGATTTGCAATCAGGCTTTCAAGGCGAGGAGACAGGAGACTGCTGAAATGGGACCGGGAACCTGGCAGAAGCACCACTGCAGATGGAGGGGGGGCACTTGTGCCCGAGGAGCTCTCGGCAGGGGCTTTGCCAACACATGTGGGAGCATTTCGGGTGAGAGAGTCTGACCCTGGGATGCTCCAGCCATCCCAACTGCAGATGCTGATTAGCAACCCCAAGCAATGTTTTCCCTCCGTGTTTGTCATCTCTGATGGAATTTATCGATTCTCCTTCTCATCGTGATCTTTTCCAGCAAATGCCAAACAGCCAGAGAAGCACACTCACAGCCTGTTACTGAAAAGATGGAAGAAATCAGATATCTGTGCCCACTGTAAAAATCCCTCTGCCAGAATGTGCTTTCAGGAAGACTATCTCAGCCTTGCCATCCCTGGCTGTTGAAGAGTCAGGAAGAATTTCTGCACTCCCCGGACAAATTGAGAAAGACATAACTCAGAACCCCCCCCCAATTTTAGAGTTAATTTTGCTTGTCTACCAGTGTTGGAACTTTTAGGACCGTTCAAGCTTTTCTCTGCGATCACAGGGATTTCATGAAAAATGAGGTGCTTAGAAAATCATTTGAACCATGCAGTCAGGCTCTCAGGGGCAAAACAGATGTAAAACTTTCATTAAAATTCTTAGATCTGCTTCAGAACCAGACAGAAACTCCATTAAGCCCTGGGGGAAGCAGTATCTTGGTTTCTGGTTCTGATCCATCTGGTGAGGATGTGGATCCAAATTTAGTGATTCATTGACTGCAAAGCCAGCAAAGAACATTTGGATCATTGATCTAACCCACGGCAAAATACAGGCTGTAGCACATCCCTTAATTTATTCCTGTTCAATTTGTTAAGGGGAAAAAACCCCCAAACACTCAAGCTGATGTACAGTTACAAGTGAGGCTGAACTTGTCAGAACCATTTCTGTATGACTGCAGTAGGTATTCTCACATGCGCCTTGCTCTTAGTTTGAGTCTGAAAAGTCTGCCTACCCTTGTCTCTTCAGCTGAATAACTCTTCTAGCTGACATCTCTTTTGCCTTTCAATATTTTGGATAGTGCTCAAGTAATTTCTTCACCTCCTATTTATTAAGCTAAACAGATCTCGTTAGACTGATGGTCTTTCCAGGTCCAGGCACTTTCTTACTGCAGTGGGGATGGAATATGGTCATCTGCCCAAAGTGATCGCTCCCTTAATGGCCACCTATTGAGTTTAGAGCCAAATCGCCACCTTCTTTCATTATCTGCAGTCCAACCATGTGCCTTTGCTGCTGGAAGGTTTCTGCTTGGTTAACCCTTGCATATAAAATCCATATTTGTGCTGGGTTTGAAGTATCAGCCATTAACTGGTTCCGCTTGGTCATGGCTATCTGAAGTAGATGTTGGGACTAGAAGAAGAGGAAGCCCTGGTCTTCTCTTTGCCTGCTGCCTCAGTGACACAGGTCCCAGTCCCCGTCCATCACCAGCTGGCTCTGCATCCCGCTTCCGAGGGGCGGGCTGCCTCTTTGCTGCTGTCACCGAGCATTTACCGCTGTCAAGTGAAGCGGTGCCGCGGGCTGTGGACAGATCGTTGCGAGCAGCGTGGCAGGCTGAGGATGGGTGGTTTGCCACAGGAGGAGGAAAGGAGGGGAGCTCAGGGTCGCTTCCCCACTCCGGAAGGTCAGCAAGAAGGCAGTCCTTGCTCTCTCCAGCCTTCTCCCAGATTACCGACTGGGAACCAAGCCATGACATTCTGAGGCATAGTCTCCTGCAGAGCTGTGACTTCATCCTGAGCCAAATATATATTTATATAATGTACGTATACATTCATAAATGCATACATATAGCCAGGTCTCTGGAGTCCCACCCCAGCAGGAGAGCAGTGGGTTAGGAAGGAAAGAGCAAGAAATGCCTTCATCAGGCCCCTCGAGACCCTGCTGGCTCTTCTGTAACAGTACAGAGGTGCTTCAGGTATTGTCATGATTTTCTTTGGAGTCTGTGTGGTGAAAATACAGATAGTGCAGCCTGTCGCTGGTAAAGGTCAGCGCGTAGGTTAAATGCCCAGGCACTACAGACAAGCTCGCCCTGTCGAGCCTCGGGGCTCAGCAGCCCGGACCCAGCAGAGAGGCCGGGGAGTCGCATGGCAGATGGATCAGTCCGTACGCAGCAGAGCTTGCTAAGCCGAGAGCCCCAGAGGTGGTTTGGGGCCAGATGTGTCTGGTTTTTCTCCTTTCATTTTCCCACTGTGAGGCTATTTTCTGAGCTAGAGAGGGCAGATGACATTTTGGCAGGGGAGGAGTGAGCATCCTGAGTGAACCATCCCCTCCTTGGAGAACCTGGCACATGGAGGAAGTTCAGCCCCTGTCCTGCTCCCCTCCTAGTCCTGCTGGTGCCCGCTGAGAGCTCTGCAAGTTTGGAGCACATCTGCCCACCGAGGTGGAAATGTTTAAATGTCAAGTAACCCAACATGACCGACCCATGGCAGGTGCCAGGCAGAGGGAACAACACAGATGCCCGCTCCCTGCATCCAGCACCCAGACACAGCTCCAGCCTGGCGTTAAATATTCCTTTTCATCATATCATCCTGCTAATCTGCCTCTTACTGCCCTGCCTAGATACAGCAGTTAAAGTCCCTGGTCCTTTCGTGAGTGCTGTCTTCACCCTTCATCCTTTCACAGCTGATGAGCTCAGGCATCTCTGAGCAGCAAGCGCTGCCCAGCAACTCCCGGCTTCCCTGCCCCCCTCCCCTTCCTCGCTGCTTCCTCTATCGCAAGCGTTAGAGTGTTCACTGCAGGGCAGGCGGGCGAGTCTGCAGTGTCCCTTCAGATAAAGGACAGAGAGTGTGAGGCTGGGACCCGTTCATGGCTGGGGGGATATTTCCAGGGACCTGTGTACAGTTTCTACCAGGTCTGATGAACCCCTTGGTACCGGGCAGCATCAAGGAGCTCAGATCCTGGCCGGCTGCTTGGTGCTGAGGATGCTGCGAGCCCCGCAGCCGTCAGCGAGCAGCCCTTGGGGAAGCTGCAGCGAGCTGAAATCCAAGCTTCGCGCAGAGCGAGCAAGCGAAATGTTCCAGAGCTTGTGAATGCAGAGTGAAAGAGAAATGCGAGGGTTGTTGAATGGGAAGAGGGGGAATAAACATGGGAAATGAGTCATCCTTATGTCTGTCACTCTGGGAACAGCTTCCCAGTGCCCCTGCCTGGAGCTCAAAGGGGACAGGAGCTGTTTCACTCAGGCAGAGCTGGAGAAGCTGAGCCAGGCTGTGGCCCGAAGGGAGATCCCGAGCAAGGGGTGAGTGTGTTTGCCTCTAACGCGCCTTGACAGGAGCAGTGGTAGGGAAGATGAAGTTGCAGGAGCGTTGGGCGGTGAGGTGAGTTGCTGGGAGGAGCAGTGGGCAGGGAGAACCCGTCGGGTATCCCGCTCCGGGCCAGGCTTGGTGGAGGATGGGGATGGGAGAGGGGAATCAACCAAACTATCTCTTTTCCTTCTCTTAGAAGAAATGTCCATGTTTTCGCCTGTAAGGTGGTTCTGGTCTTGCTCTCCATTGCTGCCTATAGAGGGATGCTGGCAGACCTCCCTGATCTGGGTCTAATGCCCCATGAGGTGCGGTGGTTACCCTCTGAGAACCGCGGAATCAGCCCCAATTCGGTTTTGCCGGTTTGCCTTACAGAAGGCAGCAGGATATAAACACAAGCCTAATCGGCATCGAGCCCAGCGTTTGTGGGCTGGGAGAAGCTGTGGGTCACCAGCCCAAGGCAGTTTTCATCCTCCAGCTCCTCCCATATGGTGCCGTCATGCTTGTGCATGTTCTGAGATGTGTTGATATTACCTGTGCGGCTGCCGTAGGCATACAGGGGCTTTGCGAGCTGTCGGAACCCTTCTGGGAGGCAGCTGAGCCATCCTGGGAGCTGCTCAGATTGTTTTCCCCATCAGCACCAGCCCTTCTCTCTGCACTTACCCTCTCGACCATGTCTCATCCCCAGGCCATGCAGCCCCCGCTCAGTAATGGATGCAGAGATGCAAATTGCCCAGCTCCCAGGGGCACGGTATTTCCAAAGGGAGAACTCCAGGCGGCCTGTGTTTGCACTCTGGGCTGTTTCTAATCATCTAGGATATGGCGGGTCTATTTTTAGTTGACGTTGGTTGTTTGGTTTTTTTTTTTAATTAATTGCACAGTGCTGCTATCCACCGTTTTCTCACCTTCCCGTGGCCACTTACCCCACTCTGCTGCTTGCTCAGCCAGAAAATAACCTCCCCACAAAACGCCGCAGTGGCTGATTCATTGGTTCTTGAGTGTATTGTGCCATCTGTGCCTTTTGTCAGCTCTTACACCCAGTAGTACCACATTTGGGGAAGAAAAAGGGGTAGAGGAGTTCACTTCCGGAGGAGAGGAGCTCTTCCAGCTGCCACCAACTCCACCAGAGTGAGGGTGAAGATGCTTTTGAAACCTGCATCTTTCATTAATGTCAACTAGTCAAGGCTGCGAATGGCTCATTTTCCAGGTCAGGGAGCCTATTGCCTGCAGGAGATTTGGGAAGTTCAGCAGTAGGAGAAGGGAGCATCTAAGGAAAGAGAAAAATGGGAAAAAATAGAGCAAAAGAAACTGTTTGCTGGGAATGGTGACATTTGTCCAGGATTCAGTCCTTAAATTAACTGGCTAATCTGGGAAATACAGACCTTCAAAGCCAGCCCTGGCCTTACACGTGGCCTCAGCAGCTGTGGTGAGGAGCACGTGCCATCTCAGCGGGGTTGATGTGGCCTCAAGCAGGGTAGGACCCAGGTCAGAGGAGGCTGCAGGCTCCAAAGCCCAGGCAAGGAGCTATCGCCAGCTTGGCTCTGCTTCACAAAGGTGCTGGGGCTGGGCAGATGGAGTTGTCCGATGCACATCTGCTCCCACGCTTGAGTGCCTCCTGAGCTCGTGGGACGGGCTCGATCTTCATTCCTGGGCATTTGCCTCCCCTTTTCCCTCTCCCTGTGTGCTCAGCCGTGGTTCTGGGAGGCTGAGTCCAGCTTGTGCCTCTGTTTCTGATCTGGTCTCACAGGCTGGGCTCTGGAGAGCTGCCTTGTCTCATCTGAGCAGCCCCATGTGCATGAAGTCATGTGAATCATGGCTGCAGGAGCGGATGAGGCCAAGGGCTTTTTTGGCTTTCTCCTTTTTTCCTCCCCCAGCGCCATCCTCGGCACTGCACCCAGGTTGTTTTTCAGCTGTGGCTTTGATAACATGTTTATATAAACATCTCAGCTGGAATCTGCCTCCGTCCTTGGAGATGCTGCCTGCTCCAACCTGGGGCAGGCGATGCCCCTGCGGTGCTCACCCCATCCTCAGCCACTTCCAGCCCCAGCTGCACAGGAGATGGCAGCAGAAATGGCACCTCAGGTGCTGGGACAGAAAGGGGATGTCCTTGACTTCACTTTAATATGAGCTTTAGGGTTTGGCTTGCTTCTGTGCGGCCATGCTCCAGGCTTGTCCTTGTGCCCTGCCTGCTCAGGGCTCGCCTCTCTGCTCTTAATGGGCTCCTACCTTTTGGTGGTAGGAGCAAGGCAGATAATTGTTTTCCTTTTCTTATTAATAGATATAAAGCATCTGCCCAGGGGGCTCACTTTCAGCTCATTTACTGTGCATCTCGTGCCAGATGTTGGCTATTTACAATACCAAGGTGATCTCTGATGCTAAAATTGTCGCAGGCAGACAAGACTTGCTCTTTGGTTTTGCGCTTTGAGGGAAGTTTTAGATGTTAATACAGCTTTTTGTGATTGGGTGGTTTTGCAGTGGAAGGAGCGTTTCCCTTAACACCAAGTCAAAGGGGAAATCCTGGATCTTTTTCAGAGAAGTGTGGAAGGAGCAATGGGCAGGAGCTAATCCGTCCTTCGCTTTTTTAAATCCAGCGCTACCTGGATTTTGCATCCAATGCTGCCTCTGTTTTAAACCCAATGCTAGCTGGGTCTGGGGGAAGGACATGATGAGAAAATGTTCAAAACTGTAATTCCTTGCTCCTCTCATCTCACCCCTCAGTCAGGTGGCACTCTGCCATCTCTGCTATGCCTCTGACAACCCAGTCTGTCTCCAGAGAGCAGCGTTGCGCGAGTGCAGGCTGGTAAATCAGCTGCCAGATCCCTTCTGCAGTCTCTCCCGTGGCTGTATTTCCTCCAGCCTTCAGTCATCTCAGCCTGAAGGATGTGGACAGGGCAAGGGCAGACCGAAGGTGACGATGCCGGCTTGCAGGTGGCTGGGGCTGCGCTGGCAGGTGCAAGGCTAAGAGGGCAAGCGACAGGACTGCTCTGGTAGCCAGTGGGCACCTTTCTGAGCAAAGAGACACCCACCTGCAGCTGGAGCCCCCCGAGGACGCCTATAAGAAAGTTAACCCTTAAGCTGCGTGATGCTGGCATGGAAGTGCCCGCCCCAAGAAGGGAGGATTTGGTTTGTGTTAAGGGGAAGAAGCGAGCGAGCCGAAGGCCAAGCGGGTATGTGGGTCGAGGAATTGGAAGGGAACAGGAACCCGGGTCAGGGCTGGTGAGCGATGGCAGCGCCTGTATCCTGTTTCTGAAGGATGGGCTATTGGCAGCGCTGGCGGCAGCGGCGCTCTGTGCTGATTCACTGTGGCAGCGCCTGCCCGCTGGCAGCAGGAGCAGGAGCACAGCGGGGCTCCCTGCGGCTTTGCGGGGGCTCTGCTGGGACCCAGAGCTTGGCAAGGGCGGTGGGACCCCCCCACACACACACCCTGTGCCTTGGGGGCCAGGACAGGGCAGGCTGCTGGGGATTCTCATAAAGGAGTTGCTTCATGAAGGGAACAGAAAGTGCAAGGGGAAGTGGCAGAAAAAACACCAGAGGGAGGGGTCTTTGTATTTTTTTTCTTTTAACAGCAAATTAACCCCCATTTTTAATGCTGTCATGCGTTCAGATCTTGAAAGGTGGGCAAACGAGGTTTTCTGCTTTCTGTGCATCATTTGACGAAAATCAAACCTAGCAGTACTGAAGGCCCATTTTATTCATCTTCTGAATGAAAGGATTATAAAAACAGTTCTTTGGCTTGTTCTCCATGCCCCGAACACCTCCATGCACACACGCCTGCATCCGTCAAGTTGCCCTGACATCACCTTTGACCGTAAAAGAATCTTGTAAGTGCAAAATACTGATGTACAATGGTAAACAACACGCGTTGCTGAAGCGCACTATGTTTGTGCTGCTGATCTATGGGTGGATTTCGTGGGGAATGGTTCGTAGTGGGTATATCGAACACCGTGGAGGAGTGCTAGGGTTTCTTCAGGGTGCCCAGACTGGTTTCTGAGTCCTGGCTGGGCTGCTCAGCAATGCAGCAAGCTGCTGACTTCAGCAGGAGTAGCTTGGGCCAGAATCTTCTCTTGGCAGCGCTGGTGCGTCATCTTTCTGAAATGAACGTGTGATTCTGGGCTCCCGAGACTCTATCCCAGAGCTTCAGCTCTCACCCAGCTCTTGTCCAGGGTGAGATGGGTCTGATGGACTATGCAGCTCTGAAAATCAGCTCCTGAAGCAGTTTGCTAAATTGGGGCCATGAGGGGGTCACCTTGATGGGGTGAGGAGCCAGGCTGGGAGTGAAACCGCTGCAAGTGGCTGCTCAAGGGCTCTGCAGCCTGTGTTTGAAATGCCTCCCTCCCTTCGTCCCCACTGGACAGCCCCTTAAAAAAATTTATCAGCCAATCTTGTGCTTGTGCTGACGTTCCTGCTAGCAAGGAGCTGGTGCCCAGACCTTTTCCTCAGCTCCATCTCCCCCCCCACAACTCTGAGAGCCCCAGACCTGGTGGGTAGGAGCTCCTGCTGTCCCCCTTCCCCATAGAAGAAGCCCTGCAGACAAGGAAGGAAAATACCCCTCCTATAAATAGAGGGTTTGGCCAGGATGAATATCAGCTCCTTCCCAAAGTGGTGCCGGGGGTGGCTACACAGAGGTGGGACGTCGTGGGAGGCAGGCGAGCAGAGCCGCCGTGACAGCTCCTCATTTCCCAGCTCCTGCCAGGTGCTGAGCGGGCAGGAGGAGCCTCCTGCCTCCAATGTGCCAATCTCATTTCCCATCCCCGCCATCCGTCCTCCTGAAACCGTGTCAGCTCACAAGGAACAGTCTTTATCGGGGCCCGGGAAGCAGGCAGCTAGCCCCTCGCCTTCCCACTGAGGGAGCAGGCTGTGCTCGTGACGGTATGTATTTCCTTGTCATTGCTGCGAGGAGCTGAAATCAGCACTCTGACTAATTAGGAGGGCTGGGAAAAAGCAGATGAGGGGATTAAAGAGAAATAAAATCGATGCTAGGAAATAGAAATGACAGTACCTGTCGGCTGAGGCAAAGGGGGTGGGATGAAGAGGAGGAGGATGAAGACAAGTGCTGATGGCTTTCACTCCCGAAGCAGTTAGGGAAGAAAGTTGATGTGTTGTTGAGACCTACAGCTGCAGGGGTGGTCCTTTGCTGCCACAAGCCGGGGTTTGCTGGGCTGGGATGTGTGTTACCCCCGCCCATGTGTGTGCAGGGAAGAGTGTGCGTGGGGTGACTCACAGAGAGAAAGTCGCAGGGAGCAGGAGGTGAGTAGAAACAAGAAATGGCTCGTGGGTATGCAGTGCCTTGGCAAAGGGAGGGGGACAGCTGGGGGACATCTAGGAGGATGTCACCCACCCGCTTCCCCAACACACCGAGGTGCTGTTTCTAACGCAGAAGTTCTTTTTCTTTACTGCATGGCTTTCCTCTTGGCTCCCTGTTTCTTAATGCTCTTTCCTGAAGAAATCTGCCAGCATGGTGTGATCCCACCAGCTGGGTCTGGGCAGGACAGAGGGCAAGGGACAACTCCAAAAAGTGCTGTGGGGCACCGTTCCTCCCACTGCAGCCTGGTCACCCCAGCACAGTCACCCCAGGCAGGGACAGGTCCTTGCTGCACAAGGTTTCTAAAGCATGGGGTGGAGGGCAGAAGCAGAGACACCCAGTCTGGTGGTTTGAGGGCCAAGAGAGTTTTAATTTTAGTGTTGCCAGTTGCTCTCTTCCTCCCCAGGTGGATCGCTTGCCTCTGTGGTTTGGGTTTCTCCTCTGTGAGATGGTGATAATGGTACTTGCCTTCTCCATGGGTGAACTGGGAGGGTTAATTAACATTTGGGTAGTGATCTGAGGATGAGGCAGGCTGCGTGCAGCTGAACCACAGACACCTGGCTGGAGCTGAACTCAAACCTTTATTTAAAGACAGTGACAATCCATCAATGTTCTGTCTTGAAAATTGCCCTTGACTCTGTCTCTGACCTTTCCCTCCTCGTCTCTCGTTTTGTAGCCCTCCTCATGGACATCATAATTGTGGCTGGTTTGCAGAAGCTGGCCAAGCGGAAGGGCCCGTATGACATCACCCCTGGCTTGTTGGACTACCTGACCATGGACACCTACGCGTTTCCAGCCGGACACGCCAGCCGAGTGGCCATGCTCTCCAAGTTCTTCCTCAACCACCTGGTCTTGGCCATCCCTCTCCGGATCCTGCTGGTCCTCTGGGCCCTCTGCGTGGGCTTTTCCCGTGTCATGATCGGACGGCACCACATCACCGATGTCCTGTCTGGCTTTGTTTTTGGCTACTTACAGTTCAGGCTGGTGGAGTTGATATGGATGTCTTCCAACACGTGTCAGATGTTGATATCCATCTGGTGAACAGGGGGGACTTGACGCCTTTCCACTGGAAAATAGCAGATGCTATAAGAGTCTCCCTCCCAGTATTTTCTACGTGTTGTTTGTTGGAAGCAGTTGTAACTTCCATGAGTAGTGGCGTTTTTTAATGTTGCTTCCCCACCTGAAAAAACAAATAATTATGTTTCTTGCAACGGATTGGGTTTTAGCGATCAAGGGCCATACCTGTGTTTTGGCCATATTCTCAAACTGTGTTTGGACAGCAACCTAATTAAGCTTTACGGGTGAGAGAAATGAGCTACATGTCTGCCTAGTTCACATTCAGCACCTCAATATGTCCTCAGGATGGGCAGCGCCTGAGAGCTTCCTGAGAACACGTTCGTTAACTTTTTTGAGGCTAAATGATTTTGGCCGCAGTGCTTATTCTTTTTGTAAGCCCAGCAGTCGTGCCTTGTACAGAGAGTCAGGACACCGCCGGCACTTCACAGATAATAAATAATCATAAAAATTCTGCCCTGTTTGGTTCTTATCGGGAGGGAAGGGACAAAAGCCAGTTCAGTGTAGCTTTGAGATAGGGTTCAACCTGGAGCAGGTCCTGCAGGCTCTCTGACTGAGTGGGTGCAAATGATCACTTAAATGGTTTGCTTTGGATGGGATAGACCTAGATGGGTGCTCAGGAGGCTGAAGGTGGCCTTTCATCTGCTGTTCAAAATCTGCTCTCTGAGGGGCGTGTGCGGGGTTTCTGGTCTGGTGAAGGATAAACACAAGTTGCCCGTTTTCATGCTAGTAGGCAGCATTGCATAAGCAATGTGCTAGATCATGGTGGTTTTGCAAAGCAGATCTAGATGTACAGCAAAGAGTCTTTTTCTATCTCTTCACAGCCATGATTTTCTAACTATGCCAGCTGATGCTGTAGATGGGAGTTTCCCAGGTAAGTCTCTTACAGCATCGACTGTTTTCTTGTAAATCCAGCAATGCCGGTGAGCAGGGAGGCAGGACTGTCCATACCTTCCGATCGTTTGGCTGTAACCTCATTACAGAGAGAAATTCTGAATGTTTCTATGTCTCACCTGTGTGAAATGAGGAGAGCACTCCTGTCCTTACTTGATTGCAAGGCTGAGCTAATCGATGTCTGTGACCTGGTCTGAGATTACTGAATATAGAGTTTGATGCCCAGGCATGGTGCTTCCAATTAGCGACATGCAGCCACCATGAAACCTGGCTGATCTTTACCAGGTGATGGCCAAACCTTCCCTGGCTGGATGTATCCTGCAGAATTAAGGGATCCCATCATCCCTGTCCTCTTCTCTGTCCCAAGTGAGCAAAATGCACCTGGCCAGGGAGTAACCAAGTGGGTCTCATGCTCTCCTCTATCCCTGCATGTTGGGGAGTCTCTTCCCTTGCAGGGACTCTGGTAAGAAGGAAAAGACATTTAGATAATGACCGTTACAAGCTGCTAACATTTGTTGCTTTTTGCTAATTAATATGAAAAGAAGCTAATCAGAAAATCTATCCCTGGCATATGTCTCCAGCTGGGATGTCAGTGCAGAGCCCTGGGAGCTGCTGACTTCCCTCCCTGCTGGCTCCAAGGCTGGAGCAGGAGCTTCGTGAGGAGAGGTACCGTGTCCTTTAGAAAGGAGCCTCCCGCGGAGCTCCCTGGGGAGGGCTGTGCGAGGGTCCCTTGGGAAGGGCTGTCACTCCGTGTGTTCAGCAAAGGGGAGAGCTCTGGGTCTTGTTGGTGATCCCCACAGGCTGGCAGGTTGGTGGAGCATCAGGCAGAGCAGTGGGAGGGGGCGGTGCTGCCCTTCTTCTCCGCAGCTGCTTGTTTAAACCGGAAGTGCTGATGCGGGTCGGAGCAGAGATGTGCTGCTGTGCCTGGCCTCTGCCAGGGATTTACTTTGCCAACATCCTCCTCCTGCAAAGACATGAAGTCTTTGGTGCTTTTTCTTTCTTCCAGACATTATTACACTTGGCAGGGTTTTTCCTCACCCCTAGAAAGGATGGAGGCACGTTACTGCAGGTCTGATGGCATGTGTATGCACCTACGTGTAGCTGGAGATGGGGGGTACCTAAAGAGGGAGGGAACAGGGGAAGACTTTGTCCTGATTGCTGTGTAGGAAGCTCACACTTGATAGCTCTAGGTTTTACTGAGTCTTTGCAAATAAGCTGGATGCATCTACAGACACGTCCCTGGGTCCAGCTCTCCTTGCACTTGCATTGTCTTCTCCTGGTACATCCAGGATGGCTTTGGAGGAGTTACTCCTCGTCCTTGCTGCTATATTCGGGCACATGTGCTCTGGAGAAGCTGCCATGGTGAGTAACACCAGCTGAGCTGGTCTCATCCCAGCGCGTGGTTGTGAAGCAAGGCAGGAGGGCAGGGAGAGGTGAGTTGAGGTGACTCCCTGTGGTGAGTTCAGGTTCACAGGATGGGGCTGGCTCCCATATAGGATCCAGCTCTCCTGACAAGATGAGTGTCACGGCACTGCACAGCATCCCTTCTCCCTCTCTCCTGGCTGCCTGCCATGCCGAAGGTACCGCTCAGAAATAACCAGCATCGCTGCTGCAAAACCCAGCTTCTGTCTCTATAGCAACAGTGAGGGATGGCGGGTACCACCACGGGGCTACCTGGCCCGTGTCCTCTGTCCCTACCTGTCCCTGTCACCCAACAAGCAGGAGGGTTAGCTATCACCTTCTCGGGGAGGGGCAGGAGACCCCCAGCCCAGCTGCCCCAGGGACGCAGCCGTATGGGTGGGGGCACATGGTGAGCGGTAACAGGACAACCCAGCTATTCCACCGACAAGGTACAATCTGCAGAGACTGTTCCCAGCTTTCAGTGTGAGCATCACTACTTCGGGCTGTGCTGGGGAGCTTGGAGGCAGCGTGGGGAGGGATTCAGCCAACAATTTTTGCACTTCATTCTCCACTCCTCCAGAGCTCGTGCCGATGCTCATGCAGACCTTTGGCCAGGGCTGTCCTGGGTGAGCTGGAGGAGGACACTGGGGCTGCTCTGGGCAGATGCCCACCATGGCCATGTGGCTGTGGGGAGGCAAAGAGTCAAATGGTTTGAGATCCTTCAGGATTGCCCAGGAATGTAAATGCTTTCCCTGAAACTTCAGACCCCCAGATTGAGCAATGCAAGGCTCAGCGAGGCTCGGAGTGGTGTGGTCCTTCCCAAGCCAGGACATCTCTCTGTCCTGCTGAACAGGACATCTGCCTTTCAGTTCATCTGACAGATCAGTTAAGGAAATGCCCCAGAGGAGGCAAGTGCAGAGCGTGGGTTCAGGGGCTGCTGCCGTTGGGGCTGCCTGTGTCTGTGCAGGCAGGAGAGTCCCAGGCTGCTGTGGTGGTGATTTCATTTGTGACTCTGCTGTGTACAGTGAAAGGCGCTTCCTCCCCTCACCCTAATGCTGATTATGCTCAGCAGCAAAAAGAGATTTAAATTTATTTTTAAAAGAAAACCCAAGCAAGGTGCCAGAGCAAGTAGCACATCTGGATTATATCTTTGGGCATATGTGAGAATCACAGCTGGGGTGTTTGTTTCCCCCCTCCCCAACCTTAAGCTAGTGTTTTATTCCAACAAGCTGGTTTGTGTGTTTGTGGCTGAGGCTGTGCTGAAATGAAAGTGAGACAAATCCCTTCCTACAGTCAAGGCTGTGCTGTCCTCCCTGCCATGGGGCTGCTGGTGGGGGTGCTCTTTGCTGTCCCCCAGGAAGGGGTGACTCAGTCCATTTGTCACCCCAGGGATGAGGCGGGAGGGAAGCACGGGTGCTGGCTGGCACCCAGAGAGCAGGTTGGTAGATTTGAGGACTCGGGTGGGGGAAATTAGGAAGGCTGTCACACAAGGTTTCCCTACAGTAGCAAAGGTGTGGCTCTAGCTTACCCCATGCTGGTTTTTTTTCGGGCAAACGCACCCTTTATCCATTCCAGGGTGTTTCTAGATGGACAGGCCAAGCAGCCACAGACTCCTGTTTGGGTCTGGAAGGTTTCTCCCTGGCTAGGGAGAATCATCTGTGTGATTTTCAGTTAAGTTTTTCTATTGAAGCGATAATTAACTACATAATTTCCAGGCTAAAAGTTTAACATATTGGACAAAGCCTAAAGAAACGTGATGGTTCCTTCATTTCGCGCACGTGTGTGCCATGGAGGGTGCTGTCAGAGCGGGTGATGATGCAGATGGAAGATGTGTGAACAGAGTTGATGCCTTTTATGTGTCTTTGGGAATGTGAACTAGAGATGAGGCTGGTTCCTGCCTCGGCACGATGGGCTCCAGGCAGGGACATGGACATGTTGGCTGCAGGATGGGAGCAGGTAACCAAAGAGGTGTTTTTCCCTGGTGTCAGTCCAAGAGTCCCTGGCTGATGTACCTACATCTGAATACAGCACTCGATTTAAGGAGGTGCTGTGTGCTCTGCCCCCCAAGGTGGGCAGGGATGGGGGGGTTTCATTCCCAGCCTTGCTGGGACTTGGAGGTAGCAAAGATCTCTGCGTTTGTTCCCCAGGACGCAAGAGTCAAAGCGGATTAAGGGTCCCTTGGCTGATCACATTTATTTCATTATTTGAGTGAAATCCCTTGTAAATACCGCCTCCCCCTCCTTTTCTTTTTATAAAAATAGAAAGCAGGGAAGAATTGAAGATTTAGGAAAAGTTAATCGCAGGAGTCGCTCGAAAACCGTTAACCTCTCGCAGCCTGAGCCAGAGCGGGCTGCCATGGGGAGATGCTGAATGTCCTGGGGGGACCAGTGTTTTCCCCAGCTCCCCACAAGGCAGAGTTTCCCCCCCGAAAATCCCCGACTCTTAGCAGGGGACGCCTCTCCGGCTGAGCAGTATTACAGCCACTTTGTTCACAGCTTGGCGGCGATGAACTGCTAATTGCGGTGTTGGAACAAATTGGCTCAAGTGCCCGGGCGGCTCCAGGGGTCGCGTCTCAGCAGCCAGGAAGCCCCGCGGCAAATGCTGCGACACTCGCATCGCAGCTCGGGGTCACGGGAAATACCAATGCTCGCTCTTTTATCGTGTGGCTCCTCGGAGCCTCTCCGGAGGATAGTGATGGGTCTGGGGGACCTGGGCATTGCACAGGGATCTCTCCCAGTTTTTCTAAGAAATTTCAGACAGTTGGGGCTAGTTCCTGTTCCCCAGAAGCTGCCCTGTCCTTGCAGATTCCTCATCCCTTCGATAAGCCCTCACCCATGGGACCCTCTCTGACTTTCTTAGTTCTCCCAGGAGCAGCAGTCGGTGCTGGAAAGTCAGACCTGCAGAGATTAATTAAAATAAGAGCAATGGGAAGAGAAGCTGAGAGCCACAGCGATGGATGTTGGTGAAACACTTGCCCGGAGACTGAAGCGCTCTGGGCATTTGGTGAGGTTTGCTTCCAGCCAGGAAGCCACGTAATAGTTAAATACACTTGATGCAGCAGTGATTAAGGAATCAGCCTTTGACATCTGGGTGCAGGTTCACTGGGAGGGCTTGTGATGCACCCAGTGCTGATGGCCCTTGGGATTTTCACCTTGGAGCTGCCAGTGCTGGTTTGTCATGGTTTGCTTCCCCTGGCTGCGAGGGGGGTTTTATTTGCTTTAAATCCTAAACCTAAAGTTGTGTATTAAGAGCATGGTAATGCATAGCTTTTGTGCCCAGTGCAAGCCAGGGGTTATATAAAACGCAGATTAATGGGAATCAGCAAAATAGAGGAGCATGTGGAGGGATGCGATGAGGATGTCCTGGGAGGGGAGGCAGGAGGGAGGTGGCAGGTCCAGAGGGGGGAGAAGGTGGCTGAGCGGATTCTGAGTGCTTCCTGGCAGGATTTGCTCCAGTTATTGTTCCACAGTCCCCAATTCATGACATTTCCTGAGCCAGTGTTGCTTCGATGTGGGGTCTTTTGTCCCTGGGTGATCACAAGAAGGCAGAATGGGGATCTGTGGATTTGACTGGAAATGGCTGTTCCTTTTTTTTTTTTTTTTTCTAAATAGATGACATACATTGTTTCTGCACCTGCAAACAAGCAAACAGACCACAGGCTGGAAGATAAAGTAAAAACCAGTCATCCAAAGGAAAGGAACTTTTTTCACTGGGTTGTAAATGAACCTCCTCAACCTGGCTTTTTTCCCCTCTCCTGTCCCCAAAAGCAAGGGGATACAGGGGTTAAGAAAGGCTGGGCTTTCTCACAAGCTCATTCCCAATCTTGCTCCTCAGTGATCGCTGCTGATTTCCAGGGGCCCCATGCATAACCCATAACAGCAGTGCCCCTGTTTTGAGCAGGAAAGTTCCCTCTTGCCCAGACTCCTCAGCCTAGAAACATTCAAAATGTGCTGAAGGGGCAACAGGAACATTAAACCAAATATCCTCCTTTTGCAGCTCTTTGGAGCAGGGTCGGGGTGGGAGAGACAAGCAAGAGAGGGAAAGCGACAGGTTTCTGGGCACCTGCCTTGGATCGTGATCTTCCCTGGGAGAGCAGGACGATCTCAATAGCTCTCGCCTCCACCAAACGGGAAGATGCCTCCCACCCCGGGAGGAAAGCACAGCTGGACTCCAACCATCAATCATATCCCGCTGGGAAGGGTTTGTATGGGTTGTGGGATTCCTGGTGGGGCTACTTTTTTTCAAAGCCTCCTGCAATAACAGCAACCGTTGCTCAGCTTCCTTTCTAGATAACCTTTTTCCTGCTGCCCAACATGCTTATCTGCTGTAGACAGACTGGCAAGATGAACCGGAAAGCTGATACCTTATCTCTCCCTCTCAAGGAGCCTATTTAAGTGCTGGAATGTGTTGTGATGGTAAATGATTGTTAAAATCCAAGTGAGGTACATGGACCTAAGGACAGGTCCCACTGGGAGGGAGCACCTAGTCAAAAAGGAGACTCCTGAGACTACAGCCTTTTCGGGCTTTTCCATCTTTTATCTGCCAAAAGATGCATCGCCTAAGACGTAAGATGTTTGTTTAAAACCAAAAGGCATAGGCTGGGTTTCTTGCTAATCTGTGGGTTAATGCTGCAGGCTGCTCCCGGCTCTGCAAGGTTCACTGTGTCGCTTCGATAGGGCTTTATCTGTGTCTCAGTTTACTCCTCGCAGGAAATATAGTGCTGTGGATTGGCCTCAGAAGGGGTACAGCAAGGGTTAACAGTCAGCATATGATACCCTATGGCAGGTATTCCTCACTCACTCACTCTTTAATCTGGACTCGGTGGGGGAAGCAGTAAGATGCTAACACATCCATAAAGGTAAATAGGATTTGTGAGCTATCGGGCTAATTGAAATGAGCGGGACTCGGCTGCTCAGACAGCCTGATACAACGAAATGAGACCTCTCCGGGGACACAGAAGTCGAGCAGAGCTTCAGCACTTCACTTATTTCAGCCACTGCAAGTGGCAGCTACAGCAATAGCAATTGCAGGCACTGGGGGTTGAGTGCTGTGACAGCAGAGGGGCCAGGGAAAACCGTCGTGGCCAGGGTGATGTCCATAACAGCTGCTGAGGAGGGAGAAGACAGATTTATTTTGGTCCTGTCCCGGGTAGAAAAACAGACGGCGGTGCCGGGTGCCAGCCTGGATGGAGCATGCAGTCAGCAAAAGCCAAGGGTGCTCTCCCTCCCCATAGGAAACTGTGTCCCAGCACAGCCTGGGGGTAGGATGGGAGAAAGTGGAACAGGGCCAGGCAAAACCACAGGGGAACAACCTTACACCAGTGGGTTGTGTGGCCCTAAAGAGCTCTGGGTGTGTGTGTCTGGATCCCAGCCCACAGACCAGTGAGCAATGGGAGCTTGCGTGTGTGCAACTGGTGCCTGCACCTCCCCTGCCTTGACTGCACGGCTGAGGGCCAGGCTCAGGCTTGGGGATGGCTCCCGCCACTCCAGCTGCACTTGCATGGTAGTTGCTAGAGAAACTGTACGTCGGCAACACACACTGCTACCACGGGCTGCTGCATCTGAAAGTTAATCTGTTCCGCATCACCGACCACTTTTCTACAGCGATGCATAAGGAATCGCCATCCCAGAGCAGACCTCAGTTCATCTGTGTGATGGTGCCAAGAGCTTCAATGGAACTGCAGGTCACCCTGTGGCAGCCAGGATGAGACAACACACTTACTGGGAGGTTTGGTCCAGTCCTGTGCTAGCTAGAGCTGACCCAACCCCTGAGGCTTTCCACCCTTTGCAAAACTTGCAATTAGACACTGCGATGTACGTGTTTGCGAGATCCTCCAAATTCTCTTTGCACCTTAGAAGGTCCTTGACTCCATCGCTTTGGATAGCAGCAGGACACCAGCCCCAGTTGGCCCTTTGGGGAGTTGCAGAGGGGCCCTTGCAAGGAAACAGGATGAACAGCAAAAACCATGGTACTAATTTTTCTCCCCAAAATGTGATTTGATTACTGTGATGGGGAAACAGAGCTGGTATAGCTGCTACATCCTGGCACAGCTGATCACTGTTGTGTGTCTCTGCCCCAGCCCTCCTTGCCTAATTCCCTTAGGACACCTCTCATATTTTGGGGACGTTGCAGTACCAGTCCTCTCCCTGCATCCTTGCTGGGCGCAGTGACCTGACCGTCAGGATGGGTCCAACCTGCCCTGCGAGGCCTGAAGGCACCCGGCTCTGGCTGCAGCCCCACCCAGCTTAGCAGTTGTCCCTGTCAATGTGAAAAGTAGGAATGGGGGGTATCCATCTGAGCCGCTCGGTGTCTGTGTCTTGTGATCCTGAAACCCAAGACCCCCTCCCTGACTCAGCAGGTTATTAATAACCCCCTGGCTGTGCTCCCACCGCAGTGCCTGCCAGCCCTGGCATCGCCTGTCTCTTCTCTGCAGTGAGGCGAGATGCACACTCCCAGCAAGGTCAGGGGCTCCTTACCCCCAGTCCCTGCATCCCATCACCACCCACAGGGCTGGGCAGAAGTGGTGTCAGGCTTGTGGAGGGGTCTGGAGAGACTCCAAGTCCCCTGTACCTCCCACCAGCACAAGAGAGGCTCCTGGTACTGCCAAAATATCCTTGTCCCAGGTCATCTGTTTTCTTATACGTAAACCAGCCCTGGTCCAGCCTGGAGGGCAGGTGGGTTGGGCTTCCTGGGCCATAGGATCAGTATTGATGTGTGCCCTGTCCCCAGACTGCTGCAGACCCTGGTGGCACTTAGCCCCAATATCTGTTTGGACCAGATTGGGTCTGCCAGCGACCAAGTTTCCATCTGTCTCTGCTGAACCTCCTTTTTGGTCACAACCTTTGCCTTTGCCCATGCTTCTCTTCCCAGGATTGCAAGGGTGATGCAGAGGAACCACAGATCCTTTGGAGACCCTCCAGGTATATGTGGGACCCCGGGGAGGGCAAAGAATGGCACATTCAGCAAAACAGTGGTGATGATGCAATCAGGGTTTGGGCTATTCCAGGAGGAGTACACAGGCTGCAGGCAGCGTTCTGAGGGTCCCTGAGCACCGGGAGTCATTGCCAGCCCTGGTGTGCAGAGATCAGGGCTGCCCAGGGTGGGCTGTAGCACACCCATCCCTGCCACATTATACAACTTTGGCCCCAGGGAGCTCAGCAAAGCTGCAGGGTGATTTGGCGTGATGATGTTTACCAGGGCTGGTGCTCATTAGCCAGGTTCATTAGCACTCCCTGGGCAGGTTTTAAATAACAAAGCAGGAGGTGACTTCCAGGCCTGGGGCAGCCCTGGCTACAGCTGGAGGACTGATGCCTTTCCCTCCTGCTCTGGTTCTTCCTTCTCTCTTCACAGATCCCCACGTGCTGCACCCGTCCCTGCTGGGAACTCACACTGCAACACCCTGACGGGCAGTTGGAGGCTTTGCTCTCACAGTCGTAAGTCCCCTGGCACTAGGAGTAGTGTCCCAAACTCCTTGAGCCTCCCCATCTTGCCCCCAAGAAGGCTGTGTCCTCTCCAGCTGTGCAGCTCATGGGCAGAGCTGGGACTCTGCTGAGCCCTGGGGAAGCTCCTAGGGTCTTGCCAGCTCCGTTCTTAGTTTATCCTCCTTCCTCTCCCCCATCCTTTGCCTTTCTCTCTTGTCTTCCTGCTGAGCTCAGTATGTGCCTGACCTTCATGGGGACCAGAGCTGGGGAAGGGGATGGCACTAACTTCCCCACCTGTACCTGGGGCTGCTCCAGCACCTTGGCTCTGCTTCATGCACCAAGACAGGCACTTGGGGTCCTGCCATTGATGTGACTGTTTCCATCCTGTTGTGTCCCACCATGGGGCCATGTGGGTAGAAAAAGGAACTTCTTTGCAACACGGATTTATTTCATCATTGTGGCCCCTTTCCTTCTCTCTCTCCCTGCTGCTCTTTTATTCCCCTCTCCTTCCTCATGTCCTTTCCAGGGCTGTTCTCTTTCATCCTCCCCTCCAGCTTTCTCACCCCTGTGTCTCCCCACATCTTGGCCCTGCACTGCATTCCAGCACGCAGCACCAGGCAAAAACCATCTCTCACACAGTGGAGCATCTACACAAAGCCTTGGCCTCATCTCTGAGCACCACCAGGGGTAGGTGTGGGACCACCACGCAGCAGGTAAGCTCAGCTGTCTCCCCACCCTGCCCCTAACCCAGGCCTTTTGCTCCCGGGGAGCGATGCCGCGATGGGGCTGGCTGCTGCCGCCTCCCTGCCCACGGGATGCAGCCCTCGGAGCTCCCGGGGCACCGGGGCGGCCGCCACCGGCTCCAGTCTGGATTTGTCGCTCCCTCTAGTGGGAGCAAGAGAAGATGTCGCCATCCCCGCCACCACCGGGGATCCTGGCCCCTGGAGGGCGGCCCGGGGGAGCCCCCGGGACTGCCGCCCCTCGAACCGCGATGCTCCGGAGCCGTGTTACATCCTGTGCCCGCGTTATTCCCCGGGGGGCTGTGCCTGTGCCCCCACGCTACGTGAAAGCCCCGTGGGAAGTTACACCTTGTGCCTTGCAGCTATTCCCAAACGACTCCCAGCAGGGCATCGCAAGGAAGGGCTTTTGGTGGATGGGTCTTTTTGGTCTGAGGCTGCTTTTTTTACCAAGAAGAGATAGTTAGCACCCACTAAAATATTTAGGGATTGTGTTAATAATTAAAGATGAGACTGAACTCAGAAGGGACTTGGTGTGATCTCGTGAGACAGTGGAGGGGACAAATCTAGTCCTGAGAAAAAATACGCTCACTAAGGCGTAGCATTATTTCATATATTCTCCAGGAAAAAAAGGAATGCTGCAGCTCTGGAGATGCTCTCAACAACGGCCTTTGCTGGGGGATCTGGAAGTAAATCCCGCAGCCCCTGTTAATTGCAAGTTGCCTTTTCTGTCTCTGTACTCATGCAGGATTCACGCGCTGGCTGGGCTGTGATCATCCCATCACAGATCAAAGCCACGCTTGTCAGGAACAGCGAGAGGCAGCTTGCTTACAGCAGGGGTTGCAGTTCTACCAAAATCACTTATTCTCATCAGCTTCATCGCATTCAGCAGCAGCTGATAGTTCCCTTTGGCGGGGTGAAGCGAGATATTTTTGAACTGTGAAACAACAGCTGTCTCACAACACATGGAGCGGAGGAATCAGATGGTTGTGATTGAAGGTTGGAACTGTGAACCCAAACGTGTCTGTGGACTTAAATTCCTGCCACATCTGGTCATTACGAGGGTTTCAAGGTAGGAGACAGAATTATGCATTAGTTTAAATCTGGACTGAATTATTATATGTTGCAAAATCAATTGCTTTTAAGTACCATAAAACTCCTTCAATAAAAAATTGGGGAAAAGTATGGATTTGCCTATTCTTGTTTTCCATTTTTGGGAAGTTTCCTCCTCTTTGCCAGTGTAGGTTTTGTGGCTAACTCCAGTCTCAAATATTTGGCTGAGTTTGTCTCCAAAGTAGGATGCAGTTTTCACGGATGTACTAGAGCGAATGAAATGGCATTTTCCAAAGGGAGTGGGGTTTGTTGCTAAAATATCCAGATCAGCTCTTCAGGGGTTTCCCTCTAGTGTTGTTTGGGATAATTGCTTAATTTCAGATTTAGAGTGAAAGAAGTCTCATATAGATTTGCGTAATCCAGTGATCTGCCTATGAATTGTCAAAAAAGTCAGGTTGATCTAGCACAGGCATGTGTTGCTGGTCTCAGAAATATTCCTTGTGTTTTTGATATACATCTTCTAGGACCCTATGTCAAATGACTGGATTCCTTTATTTGTCTTTTTTTTTTTTCCTAACCTCTTTGAAAAAGGGCGCTTTGGCAGAGCAAACAAAGGTGCTAATGACAAAAGCAAATGCTCCTGTTTTTCTGTGTGCTCTGGGAGCAAGCGTTTCATTGAAAAAAACAGGTCTTTGCCTGGCAAAGCTTTAGTACTTGCGCTTCCATTTCTCTGTTTTCTCCTCTTTTCTGAGCGTGCTGAAAACTCAGCATGGCGCCAACAATTTTTGGAGTCTTTTGAACAACCCAAACTGTCATGTTGTGAGAAAGGTGCACGGTGCTTCCTGAATTTATCTTGAATCTCTTCCTATTTAGGCAACCAAGGCTGCGCAAGGGCTTCCAAGTGGATGTGGTAGGAAAGAGTTCGGGCTTTAAAAGCTGCCTGAAGAACAGCTTTGTGATCTGAGCAGCACAGCCAAAGGAAAAATCACCAAGCCAGGATGAGCAGAAGCAGTAGTCTTGTTTTGCAGTTGCACACGAGGAAAAAGTGAAGTCATGGCTGATGAAGTGCCTCCAAAATACTTGTAGTATCAGGCAACTGGTATTTGGTTCTCATTGCAAGCAAAGCTCAGCGCTAAAGCCAGC
Source organism: Trogon surrucura (assembly GCA_020746105.1). Classification (NCBI taxonomy): domain Eukaryota; kingdom Metazoa; phylum Chordata; class Aves; order Trogoniformes; family Trogonidae; genus Trogon; species Trogon surrucura. Next base: position 6,998,163 of record CM036636.1, read on the forward strand.
TGAAAGCAATTCACTTCTCATTGGAAGAATAGTTTCTTCCTTTTAATCAGCTCTGTTTTAAATGATTTCCTTTTTCAGTGCCTTAAATAGTCATTTTGGTTTGTCCTTCAGGCAGCCAGCATTCGTTCATGAGGAATGGCGTGGGTCTGCAGACTTTAAAAGGACAAACAATAGTCTGGCACACAGAAATGCTTCAACAGCATCTCGTTTTTGTACAGAGCCTGCAAATCCTGTGGGCCATGAAGGAATAAAGGAAAGGAACAGCCTCTACCTGATCCAGCAGCTACAAGGAGCAATAACTATTTGAATCTGCTCTCATCTGGGAAACTGAGGGAAAAGAGAGGAAATAAAACCACAGCTGGGGGCACTGAGTCTCCTCTGCAGTAGGAAGGAACAGGAGTCAGTGGCTTTGTCCTGCCTCAATGGTGAGATGCAGTGAAGAGTGGGAATGGGATCATCTTACCTAAAGCAAGTTTTTTCACACCCACCTGTAAAGTAAATCTTTGTATGTATAATGGTTCAGCAGTCTCAAGGCCAGAGATGGATATGATACCCTGTGAACTGGTCAGCTATTCAACAAATGCTGAGGAAAAAAACCTGAGAGACTCTACAAACTGACTCTGAACGCAGAGTTACTGTATTTGCATTGCAAGGCACCAGATACTTAAAGGAGATGCAGGGAGGGGCCCATGCCATGAGTTAGAGTGAGCATAGTGGTGCAGTCTTTGCTCTCCTTGATTGTATTTAATCTAGTTTGGAGTAAAGGCCAAGATTCCTGGTTTTTCATACTCTTTTCCCATTCCCTGTATTTTATGCTCTGTTTCAGCTAGGAGAGGCGAGAGGCTTCAACTTCCTCTCTCATCAGAACACCTCTTCATTCATCTTAAGTTTATATTTGAGAATGTCCCTTTGTTCTGTTGGAGATCTAGTTTTCAAAGCATTTCCTTGTACTTGGATAACACAGCATCATACATGGGTTTACAGAAAACTATCAGAGCTACTCACATCTTCTCTCCCAGCTCCCAGAGATGACAGCTCAACTCTACTGATGTTCTTGCTGACTGAGTTTTGGGTCCTAAGGCCCTTTTCACTTACTTGCAGGCTTGAATTTCCCAGTAGCTGTCTCAGGTGAGCAGATGAAGCCGGTGTGGACATGAGGCATTCTTGGTTTAGACACAACTGAACTTGAAATGGCTTCTCACGCTTCAGGGCATGAACCAGCTCCTACTTCATTGGGATTACAAAGCGTATTCTCCCATGGATAGGTTACTCCAAAACTGTCCACCGCGTGTTTCTTTGGCAGCAGCTGACATCACTGCTGTCTGAGATAGATGGAAAACTAGGACGTTACCCAGTAAGGTAGATGTGTACTTTGTATATGCTGAGTGGCCTCTGGATGGGGAACAGAGCAGGATTGCTTTGCGTTTTCCAAAGTGATTGTGGAGTTCCCCAAGTCACGGTCAAGGCAGTAAGACCGTCTTGTGCTACAGGCTGCCATTTACAGCTGGGCAAAGTGATACCAAAATGGCACAGGAGCATTCAGCCTTCGGTTTTCTCTGCTATAAATCACCCTGCATGATGCAAGCTGTGGTCAGGGATTTGTAGATTCAGAGCAAATTTTTGTGGGAGGTGTAGAATATAATAGTAATTATATTATTTCTAGGAAAACTTAGGCCACAAGATATTTGCAAATTCTATACTAGAGATGATTAGTTTCTATTTGACAGGATTCTTCATTAGTGGAAGGATGAAGCACACAGCAGGGTTTCTGCTCTCACTTGTAATTAATCCTGAGAAGAGGTTGCAGGACTCTTCCTGCTGCAAGAGAGTTTGACTCTGTCCAGGGGATAATTTGCTAAACCCTTTGGAACATGTCAAAAATCAGAGTGGGTGAGCAGTCATTACAGAATGGATCCTGTGCAGAGCTGGGCATTGAACTTCATCCAAGTGAAACCTGTTCATCCGTCTCTGCCCAAATTTCTTCTCGCTGTCGACGTTCCTCCTTCACAGTCTATTGCAGTTCTAATCCCACCAGCTCTCTCGTTTTACATTGGTTGTTTTGGTTTATGCGCAGGCAGGCAGGCCTTTTGGAGAGTGGCACAAGAACTCATCACCTTATGCCAAGGTCTGGATGTGGTAGAGCCACGCCCTTCCCTTTGGTGGTGGGGACAGACTATGTCCTCTCACTATTTAGCCCAGCTCTAAAAAGTGAGGGGAAGAGAAGCCCATCCCCAGTGCAGTCCTGAGCCATGAGACTGGCAAAGCTCTGCTGGGCAGGGGTGGAAAAGCCACAAGGCTGGAGTGGCTGCAGTATACACACCTCGTAATGAATGCAGAATTGTCTTTCATTCGTTTACTTTGGCCTTTTGATCTCCACAACAGGTTGCGTTATTTTTTTTTTCTTTAATTGGTGCATCTGCTCCCTTGGCCTTGGATTGTTGCCTTGGAGATGCACAAGAGACCTTCAGAGAACTGCTTATTACAGCAGCAGGTGTGCATAACGCTGACCCAGACAAGCCTGCCTGAGTCACCTGCTGATGGCTTGGTTTGGGCTGTAGGTGGCTGCATGAGTCACTGGAAGTGAGGGGATCCCACACTGCTTCATCTCCCGAAGGGCAGCAAGAATGCCTTTGGGTGCTTGTTGTTACTGTGCATCAACAGCGTAGAGACCAACATGGTTCACTCTCCTCTTCCTCCTCAGTCAACGTAGCACGGTGCTGCGGAGTGAGGTGGTTGAATGTGAAAAGTGACAGCCCAAATTGGAGGCATTCTTTGGAAATCTGGCCACATTGCAGCTCCTCTTGTGGAGAGCAATGAGGTTTGTACGGGCAGGAAGCACGTTAGAAGAGCTATTTGTATTTGTGTGCATGTGTGTGCTTGTCTGACCCATGGAAAATCTAAACACACCAGACTAATGCCGCAACAGGCTGGCGAGCCTGTGAGTGGGAGGCTGCTAATGTTGGGAAGGGTGATGGGCTCCTCTATGCAAGTGGCTGTAAGGAGACAAGTGAAGGTGTTGGCCTGTTCTCTCTAGACAGAAAAAAACCCTATGCTGCAGGAAAGAGATATCAAAGGGGTGGGAGCACATTGTAATAGTTTTGTATCCAGAAAAGGAGGGGATCTGACAACCAGATGATGGTTTTGAGCAGCACTGGTGCATCTCTCAGTAGCTCAGTGCCTGGCAGCTTCGATGTAGCAGCGCAGATCAACTGCAGGAGCATCACATATGGTCCAGAAAGCTGTTCGTGCATGCTCCCTCTGCATTACTTTTGATGACTGAGATAATGAGCAGCGAGCCAGGTGCTGGGCCTTACGCTCTCCCAGTAACCTGCGGAGAGGTGGGGACGGTTCCTCCTAAGGCACTGCCCGCACCGGTGAAATGGGCTGCAAAATCCCTCGGAAGCCGCCTTCCCTCCGCGGGCAAGGATGTGCAGAGTGACAGCACGCGACTGGCGAGCCATGAATAAGCTAAAGAGGGCTTTTGCAAGAGGCCAGCCATTGCCCAGGTGCTTGTCCCACATATATATTACACACATACACACACGTATATAAATGTGTGTGTGTGCTGTTTGTGCAAACTGCTGGAGAGTCCCCAAGAAATAAATAAGCCTGCTGTCTGTCCTTTCATTGCAAAATGTCACACCAATGGACAACTGTGTGAGTCTGTTACTGGGAAGGAGAATTAAAGGGAGAATGGGTCTGCCCTAGTGTGCAAGGAGACCACATCGCCCAAGCTATAGAAGATCACCTGGGCAGAGGAACTGCACTGCACAGCAACTTCTGCAACAGTATTTTTAGTGCCAGTTTCTGGCCAGGAAGGCTGCTCGCCTTGCGTTGAGCTGAAGCTCTTTTTGGCTTTAGTAAGGACCACCTTTGCCTCGTGAGGCTACTCATACTCCATAGCTGGGCAGAATGCTTTGGGGTACCAAGTGTCTGCCTTGCTCTACTGCATTCATTTCCATGATCGTTACCACGAAAAAAAAATCAAAAGATATTTCTGGACTGAAGTCCTTCCAAGGGGCAGTTCTGGGTTGCCTTTGAACCCGCTGCCCACGAAACCAGGGAGGAGCGCCAGGCTGGCTTCACCAACGATTTTCCTGCTGGACAGGCCCCCCACGGCCCTGCCGCTGCCCTGACCACGGTCTCTGCAGTGAGTAGGCCAGAATTTGAGGGAAAAGCCTCTTGTATCCCCTGTCAGAGCAGCCGCCTGGCACGGGCGGCTCGAGCTGGGTGGGTTTGTAGGGGGATGAGCCCAACGTCGTGATCTTGGGATCCCCTGCAGCACTGCGGGGCCTGAGCACGACACCTGCCAGCAGTCGGGGTTGTGTCTGGGGGCTTCCCTGACGCTGCCGCCATCCCTCCTGCTGCCATCACCCCGCCAGGCCCAGTTCCCTCCGCCCTGAGGAAACATCCTCGGAGCGGGCCTGGTTCGGGCCTGCGAAGTGGACAGAGGGGTTGTAGCCCCCGTATCTCTGCGCCTTCCGCCTGCCCTCGCCCCTCACGCCCTCCTTCCCTCCGCCCCTTCCCGCCTCCATCTTGGGCCGCCCCTGCGGCGCCGGCGGGGCCCTGCAGGCGGCGCTGTGCCGAGGGCGGCGGCGTCCTCCCGCGCGGGATTGACAGGCCCGGCCGGGGGAGGAGGAGGGGGGGGGGAAGGAGGAGGAGGAGGAGGAGGAGGGAGCGGCAGCGAGAACCCGTATCGCCCCGCAGCCCGCCGCCGCCGCCGCGCAATCCGCCGCCATCCGCCGCGCCCCTCGCCCATCGCCCCTCCGCACCCGGCTCCCCAGGCACTCCCGGCTCCCCACCACCACCACAGGTGGGTATCGGGGGCCGGCGGCGGCGGCGGCCGCGGATATTTGGGGCGGTGAGTGGGGCCGAGGGGGGGGGGGTGGGGTGGTGTGAGGGGAGGAGGGAAGGGGAGGGAGAGGGAAGGTGGGACGAGGCAGCTCTAAAATGGAGCCGGAGCCAGCGGCTGCCTGCGGCTGCGGCACCCCGCGGCCTCCGGGCTCGGCCCGGCGGGCGGGGGGGGAGGTGGCGGCGGCGGCGCAGCCCGGGTGCGTCCGCCGGGCCCAGGGGCCTGGCGCTGGGGAGCCGGGGGCGGCGACCCCATCTCTGGCAGCTGTAGCCGCCTGTGTTTATTGTGCGGCAAACCCCCTCCCCTTCCCCCCCGCGGGGATGGAGGCGCCGGGGGCAGCGGCGGGGCCTGGCCCGGCCGGGCCCCGTCTCCGGTGAGGGCCGCCGTGAGGCCCGGGGGGGGCTGGCGGCGCCTGCCCGGGCTCTGGGCCCGTTGTCCGGGCTCCTGCCCCCGCTCGGGGAGGGAGGCCTGTGGGGCGGGTGTCCCCGTGTGCCGCTGGAAACCACCCCCCCCTCCCGCACCGCACCGCTGCCCGGCGGGGTGCAGCAGGGGCTGGGGGGCGAGGGGGAGCGGGGCTGCTTTCCGCAAAGGCAGGTTGTTTTTCTTCATCGTCTGGAGTGTGACACAAAGATATTTTTGTCGCGCCGTGCGTGTGTGTGTGTGTCTCAGCAAAACAAGAGGTGGTGGTGATGGGAGGGGGGGTGGCATCCAGAAGGCTCGGTCGGTTTGTTATTGTGCGGGAGCCTACAAAAGGGCTGCTGAGGCCGAGAGCTGAAATGCGGCTTTGGAGCGGGGGGCGTGCGGGGATGGAGGAGTTTGGGCGCTTTGGTGCTGGGCGAGCTCGTTTCGGGAGGTTTGAAAAAGATGGTTTGTTGTTTGGGGGGTTTGTATTTTGTTAGGTTTTTTTTTTTTTTTTTTTTTAAGAAAGGAGTTTTTCATGTCTGTGCAGGAGCAGATGTGCTGCGAGCTGGGAAAATACTAATGTGGGTCCTGGGACACATGTGTTGTTCGGGTGGTTTGTTTTGTACCTTTGGTTGCGAACTAGGAAGGGGTTTTTGTGAACCCCTGCTCCCCCCTCCAAGTCAGCGCTGGCGAAAGGGGTTTGAATGAGCTGGGAGTTGTGGGGTTTGTTAGGAGAGTTGTGTTGTTTTTGCCTTCTGCACAGGCAATGGTGAGATAATCTTTTGAGTATCAACTCATCAAATATTTGTGTATCGATATTGCTGGTGCTTGAGGCGATAACATACAATGAACATAAATGTTTAGGACTTCAGTAATTCTGTTTCTTTCTAGGAACAGGTATTAAGTGTAAGCGTGTTGCAGCGACTACATCGTTTGCTGGGGGGGAAGGTACCCTGCCCCTTGCAGGACTGAATCGAGGTTTATAGTGGAAGTCGTGTTTGCGATAAGCCTTGTCTTGCAGGTGGGGCCTCCATTGGAATGGGCCCTTGCATGATGTGTAAGTAGCTCGCCCCTGCCTTGGAGAGCCCCAGTTTGGAGATTCAGCTCCTGATGAGTGGGTTTCTCAGATATAAACTGGGAAAGGGTGTTACTTTTGGACCTGCCTTTCCACCTGCGGTTAAAGCCCGGTGTCCTAAAAGCTGGTGTTCTGGGCTAGGGACTGGGGAGTGAAGTCAGCTGGAAGAGGTAGAGAGGAGGGAGGCTGGACTGTATTCCGAAAGTGGAATTTAAAAAGAGGATGGAAATGGATGGTTTCAGGATGATATCTGTCTGAAAAGTGGAAATAGCTGCCTGCGTTTTTCACTGTTGTAAATGGGCTTTTATCAGGAGTGCATCTGGGGTCCCCGAGATGCTTGTGGGTTCATCATGGAACTGGCCTAAGAGGTTCCTCCTAGTTGGCAGAGTCTGGTTTTGGAGTATGATAAAACCTCTCCCAAACGACCTGTTTGAAATAGTCAGCTGCTTTTCTTGTTACAGTTAAAAATTTCAGATGAAAAATCATACTCGGACAAATCACAAATATTGTTTGAGACTGATGGCTTGGTTTTGGTTGTGTGTTGTTTTTTTTTTTAATTACATATTTCGTCAAGCTAGTAGCAGTACATCTGCTGTCAGCTGTATTTTGGGGTTGTGCTTAATTTGATATGTACATTCAATATAAGTTGATTTTTAATTTTTTTTTATTGATCTGGTCTGCTTTTCTGCGTGTCTTAAATAGACTAGACATTACACATTTTAGGACACTTTAAGCAGTCTTCACTGGTAAGAAAATACATTTGTACATGGCCTGAGCAGATACATTTCCTTTTTTAACAAAAAATGTAGTAAGCCACAAGCTTTATATATGTTTCTAAAGTTGTCATTATATACTGCATTGCTTTTTCTAAATTTGTAGTATTTTTATTTGGTCTTACAGTGCATTTTTTGGTGACCTGTGTGTGCTTGAGAGCGTAAAACTCAGCCAACTGGCTGAAGCTGGAAAAGTAAGTAAATAGGCCGTATGAACACTGGAAAGGAGATGCAGGTTTTAAAAGTATTTCAGTTTTAATAAATATGAGTAATGTTCCTAAAGAATTTTTTATTAAAATGATTTAACTTTATAGTGACATTTTAATAAAGCCTTTTATTAAAGCTTTGTGTAAAACCTAACTTCAAAGGCTAATTAAGTTGAGCAGCCTCCTTCTAGAAGTCGGGGTGGCATTAGAGGCCATGTTTGCCTGACGCAGCGTGCGGTGGTACCTGACGGAGCCGTGGTAGAAAGACAAACAGCCCGAGGTGTGGGGGGCACTGGTGCTTTTCCACAGCGTCCGATCCCTCTTCAAGCTGTGGGATCTTGTGCCTGAGGAGCAGCCAGGAAGAATCAGGACCGTGGCTTAGGCTTGTCTGATGGTGCCTCTGGTTTCCCTGAGCTGTACAGTGCAGAGCCTCTTAGATTATCCATCACAGAATTACTCTCCTCTTTAAAATTCCAAAGTGGTGGTTGCTCAAGGCCTTCATTGTATTTACCTGAGTAATTGAAAGTATTTAAGGGTGAGCCTGGTTAACTTTAAGTGCTGCAGCACTGAAAATAATAGTAAGCCCTTTTTTTTTTTATTCTGTACAAAGAGACCTTGCTGTAGTGGCATTTCCACTTGTAATTGTGCATTCTCTTGCAGGAGTAGAAGCAATATGAACAGGAGAAATGTACTGAATACAGGATGGTAATTTTAGGGGAGGGAGAGGGTTTATTCTACGGGCTGAACATCTCTGGTCATCTCTGCTCCTCGTTCTTAGATTCCTCGTTTATTCTGCGATTTGGCAATGAGTGTGTTGTCTCAGTATCAGACCTTGCTCTTCAGCTAATCGTGCCTTGTAAGTGGGTTTTGTTTTTCATGTGGCACTGACTCATTCTCCTAATAGGTCGATAATTTCACAGCTCCCTGTCACTGATTTGTCATTTGGAACAGAAGAAATACAACCGTGAGTCTGTCAGGTACCAGACAAAGAGTTGAAAGCAGAGTGAACAGGTGAAGGCTGGGGAGGTGCAGCTCTCCTTCACGTTTTTTTCTAACTGCTGAAATGAAGTGACTTGTTTACAGAAGTCATGACAGAATGCTCCTGGAAAGCACCTTCTGAAGGGGTTTTGCAGATATGTGCTTAACCCATGTGGTCAGGTTAAAGAGTTGTTTGACAGGAGGGAAAAATGGGGCTTAAAGCAGGAGATTGCATTATAATGTTAAGCCTCACTGAAGTGTAGCTTGGGCTCCTTTTGAGTCAGTAACTTGCACTTGTATTCAGGATGTTCTCTGTGTGCGTAAGTGCTTCCTGTGCAGAAGTTACTGGCAAGTTGGAGTTTATGAAGCATTTATTTCGGAGCAGACCTGTTCAGATGTGTATAGCTATAAATACGATTTTTTAATTTTGTTTACAATTTTTTTTTTGTCTAGGAGTATTGAATCTGTAATTGAGGCGGACTGGAGGCTGGTGTAGTAGTCCTGAGTTGTTCTTTATTTGCCTGTGGTATTGATTTGGTTGTGAAGCTGCTTGACTTGCAGTGCCGTGGGATCTGTGGGGATAGACGGCGATTTTGAGGTGTTAAAAGGTGTATGTGCAGTTCTGCAGGGGATCGTTGTATTTACAACCTAAGTTAGGTGTCTGTATTTTGGTTCTGAATGTTTAAATGTTCAAGAAGGTGCTGGAAATGGCAAGAGGTTACCGTTACATCTTTCAGAGACTACAGATATTAATTTATGGAGGACTGAAAACAATCCTGCTTTGAGTGAAAGGGAGGAAGTAATGGCAGGATAATGAAATATGCAAAAGGAGGAGGTGGAAGTGCAACAGCCTTAAATTTGAAGAAGTGTAGGAAAAATACCAGGAAGAAGGCAAGGACTTGCTAACAGCATGCTAGGATCTGGCCCAGAAGAGGACTCAGGGCTTCAGTTAGCTGTTGTGAGCATTCTTAATGGCCTTTGAATTTTGGGTGATTAGTGCTTAAGAAGAGTCAGATATATGGTATTTGCGGAGTTAGCGCCCTGATAGAAGAGATTTGGTGGAGGAATCCTTCCTGGGTAGTGGTTGAGGCATTCTGGACAGGAATTCTAGTGATACGTTGCTGCAAGGAGTGAATAGGGACAGATTTGAAGAGCTTGTGTTGGGACTTTGCCTCCCCCAGACACTTCTTGTGTGGGAACATAGTGGTTTTTTTGGAAGCATTCTGCTGGGGGGTAGGTTCTTCAGCTGTTCCTACCTGTATGTGGGCTGGGAGCCCGTACAAAAGCCTCAAGTGCTCTTGCTCGGAGTTTGGAGTGGGCTGTGAAGCAGGCAGGGGAGTAGGGACATGCTCAAGAAACACTTCTTCATGGCTGGAATAGTGTGAAGTATGAGTTAATCTGTTTCTGAAGTAACCACAGAATCAAGCTCCCACCTAGCAATTGAAACCTTGTATCGTGGTATGGGAGCAGATTCACAAGAACTGGGTGTTACTACGGTGTTGGTGTCCTGCATCCGAGCAAAATGTTGCCTTTAGCGATGCCTGTGATCCTGTTGCAGTGAAGGCGGTGTATGGGGTGGATTCATTTAGGAGGTGGTTGTGGTGTTTGTTCCCTATCCCAGCATGTAGATCTGCTCCTCCAGAACTCTTCTGGAGTGGGATTTCGTGCTGCTGCCAGTCCCACAGCCTCAGGAAGGCAGCATGAATCAGAGGGTGGTTTCCAACCCCAGTGAGTGGGAGATGAAGGGTCTGTTTCTCACTTTGCCACTCAGCGTAGCTGCAGAGTTCTGCAGTGTCATTTTCCTAGCTGGAATATAGAAGTGATGATGCTTACACACCTTGTCAGTTATGCACTGCAAATATCTATGTAAATTAAAGCATCTGTGAAATGTTTTCACTTCCTGTCAGGCTCGGCATAGTCCAGATGTCCCGTTCGTAGACTGGGGTTTAGCTCCTCAGAAGAGCTAAATCCACCTAAAGAAGCTCCTTTTCTCAGAGTACTGAATCTCACTGCATATAGCGTGGTTTCTTACCACTTTGGACCTGTGTCCTTTTCCCGTCAGAGTCCTGTTAACATCCTTGGCATTCATTTGTAGCGTAAATGACTCCTGTGAATACACTTCCTGTAAGAAGAATCGCTGTGCAATGCTGCATTGCCCTAATGTTGTTAAAATTGGGGAATACTTCCTTGGAAGCTTCAGCATCCGCAGTGTTTATGAACTGCAGGCTTGTCTGAACTGCTTGTAATCTTATTAATGGTTTGAACTGGCTGCAGCAGTCTTACTGGCTGTGGGAAATCGGAGAAATCTGATAGAGAAAGATCTATTCAGCTTTTGCCAGGGCAGCTTCGTACTCTGCAGTGTGTGTGTCGGTGCTGGCCTGTCTGGTGGTGGAAGCTCCTGCCAGAGGAGCTCCTGGCAGTGCTTTGAAGACGAACAGGACTGGAGCGATCTGCTCAGCAGGGGTGTACAGGAACCTCTCCCTTGTGTGTGCAGTGAGGTATTGGCATCTACTGCCTGCTCATCGGTACCATTGGGTTTTATATCTAGTCTTTCTCTTCATAAAGAAGTGGGAGCTGAGGCCCTGAAGTGAGCGGGCAGCCTGAGTGTGCAGAGGTTGTTACCAAAGCCCAGATCTGGTAGTGAGGCTCACTGGCACAAGGTGAACACCCACCTCCCCATTCCAGTGTGATCCTTCCTGAGACTGCAGAGAAAACAGTTGCTTACTTGACAGCTGATGGCATTTGTGTGGAAAGAACTGTATCTGTTCCTGAAAAGAAAAAAAAAAAGAACTGTTATCCATAAAGACTGCCAGCTTCGCTCTGATTTCATCTCTTGGAGTTGTGACATCTCTGATTTCCTCTCTGCTTGTTTGCTGTAAAACCTGTGTACTGCTGAGAGATGGAATAAGTTGCTGACCAGGTGAAGGATTTGTGAAATGTTTGTGGCTTCACTGTAAGAATTTCTCTGGCAGCAGTTGATCGTGGTCCTTCCGCTTGTCTTTGCCCTGGCTATGTAGGGCTCTCCAAGGTGAGCTATGTCTAACTATTCAGAGGCTTACCTCTGGGTTCTGCAGCTGGCAGCACAGGAGAGTGCTACTCTTGCTGTGGTGTTCAACCTTAAAATGCAGTGGTGCTCAGCTTAGTTGTTAGTGATGGAAGAGTCTTAGCCTTGAGCTGTCAGTCCTGAGACCTAGTGCAGTGCCTCTGGAGCACTGGGCAGGATTTGGTCCCTTTCCTGTGTTAGTGGACAGTCTCTTCCATTGGAAGAAGTTGTTCTAGAATGTGGCAGGTGCTGCTCCAATGCAATCCCCTCCACGTGTGACTCTTTACAATGTGCTCCTTTGTGATCAAGAGCTGCATTTTATTTGAGGATCTTGGCAGTGCAGGTTTGGGTGACTGGGGCAGAAACCTGAGCTCTGGGACTTGTGACACAGACTATGGTGTTATTTGAGCAAACTATTTCTCTGCCTTGGTCACCCAGCCTGTACTAGGGCTGACAGTACCAGCCCTGTTACCCATCAGGAGGTCCCTACCAGCTACTTGCAGTCTGTTATTGTTGCTCAGAGACCTAAAATGCCCAGTTTACCTTACAGTTCAGCTGAACGTTGCCAGGAGTTTTCTGAACGGGTTTCGCCAACTGAGCATTATGCCAGGGATTTCTTTTGCATTTGGGTTTAAATTGCTTGCTCATGATCAGTCTCCTTGCTTTGGCACTGAGGGAACAGGATGTTGTATCTGTATTCTCCCTGGATGTTCAGATCTCGGAGGAACCTGAGCAGGGCAGAGTGGAAGGCAGAATCGCTTCAGAGGCTGTAGTGTGCTTCAGCTCTGGGCCTTGAGTGTGGAGGAGCCAGAGTTTTAAGTACAGCTCTGAGGGTAATTATTTGCATTCGAGTATGAGCCCTCCTTTGTGCAGGCAGCTCCTGGAGATCACTAGCTCGCTTCCCTTTCCTCTTGTACTAGAGCGGTTGGGGGCTGGGTTTGTTGAGGCCACAGGTGGTTCTTGCTGAATTGAGCTGTTCTGTCCCCTTTGGGTTTTGCCTCTGAAACGTGACACAGCAAAGAAACACTCCTTTGTTTCTATTATGTATTGCCGCAAAAGTGCGGGCAGGAGGTCATAGCTTCTGAGCCTGGTGGAGTTTGTAGGTAAATGCTTCAGAATGTATTTGTGCTGGGTCTCATTTAGTGCCTTTATGGCCTCGATGAGAGGGTGATGAGTGTGATGTTGGTAATTGGTGCTTCCAAGTTGCTCCATGTGAGTTAACTTGCTGCCTCCCTGCAGCGCTCAGGGCTTGATTCTGGGGGACATGAAGGCTGTGCAGTGCTTCCTTTTGCACTAGAGATACCGTTATTCCTTCCTGGCAAGCTGGCACCCACAGGTCAGTTTATTCTTTATGGTATGATGGGGCAAATGGGCAGAAAACTGGGTTTGTTGTAGATGGACACTCCTTTCAAGGAAAGAATTAACTGCGCACCTCAGATTTTCTGCTGCTTGGAAAGAAGGAGGAGGTTCATGAGCACAGGGTCTCACAAATACTTCCAGTGGGCTATGAACCAGCTCTTCTGATTGGATTATTTATTTTTGTTCTGTGCCGTACTCTTGCATCCTCAGGATGAAGTATTTATCATCTTTGTCTGAATCCTCAATTAGTGGAGGTCAGGGCTCCTATCCAGGGTGTGGCATTGTCTGTCCAGCCCATTACAGAAAGGACCACAGGACTTGTTAGTGTTTTTGTCTAAATACAATCAAGCTCTTCTCCGGACTCCAGTCTGCTTTGTCTTGTTTTACAGTAAGTTACGAATCCACCCAGCCTGCCTGTCTTCCCAACACTGAGAAAGCTGTTCAGCAGAGAGGTTAAGCTTCTGTATTTGCAGGCCAAACCTGAGATTAGGAAGATCTGTTTTCTCTAGAGCTGTGCAGTGGTCCAGTAACACTAGTTGTGATTCCCAACCTGTTGTTACCCTTATAAGAGGGGGCAGCAGGTTAGCTTGGTGAAGACAGAGCTGAGAAAAGGAGATTGGGTCATCTTACAGGCCCTGTCTGCCCCCCTGTTGTCATGTTTTATCTCACCTATAGAGCTTCACACCACAGACTTAATGATAGATACACTGTTGAGAAGACTCTGCCTCTCCTCAGCATGGTGTTGCTGCACGTCTCAAATCCAGAGTGGCTTGGTTTAGAGAGCCCTGATGATGGGACTGGCCAGTGGGCAAGTCTTCTGGCAGCCAGCCTCCTACAGTATTACTCAGCTAACAGCTTATCTGTGCAGTAAATCGTGGGAGATTTACTGGGGATACAAGGTTCATGGGAGATGCAGAGAAAAGCTGGAATTGTGCAGAATTAAAAGAACTGGACCTATTCAGCTGAGCAAGGAGGGTCCCCCCTTGTGAATCAGAAGCTTGGCTATGGGGTGCCTACCTCTTCTCTGCACTGCAGGCCAATGACTTGGTTCTCCCTGTCTGGCTGGATTTGGTGCCACATTCTCGGCAGGCCCTGTCTCAGGTGTACCAACAAATCTTGGCAGCTCCCTCTGGAAACAATGCAATAGAATGACAGCAAGTGGTTCCTTGTGGCCTGGACTCTTGCTACAGACTCTGATTGCTGCACAGCTCTTCTGCCTTGATCTTGTTGCCTTTGTGCTTGGATGTTGATACTCTCCTGTTGCTCCGCTCCTTACTTTACTAAGCAGTCTCTCCTAAGTGCTTCTGGCACCAAGCTCCCAGGGCAGCTGGTCGCACTCTTTCACCAAAGCTCTTCCAAGGACAGTGGTGTCTCTCATCGGTGAGGCCGGTGGTGACTGTTTCCTAAATAGGTGGTTCTTGGCGGGACATGTTCCAGAAGTAGTGGTATCTGCCTGGTAACAGATGTTTAACTATGAGAGGTACCAGCAAAATTGATTATGTGTATTTAAAGAAGAGTGAACATCACTAATCTTCTGTAAAACTATACTACGTATTTTAAAAGGTTTCGTATTACCAGTAACATTAGAAACCATGATAGATTTCAGTGTAACGTCAATTCCAAACGCTTCTTTTCAGAAAGTACAATTCAGCTTTTGCAGCCTGTGACTTTCTGAACAAGTTGTGTAAAATTGCAGGTCAAAAATCTTTCTGCTTCTGGAGAAAAGCTTTTTCACTGTTAATCTCCATCCTGTTACTTTATTTTGTGTTTGTGACTGCTGCTGTGAAGTGAGCAAGGAGTGAAGGTCTGCAGTGATTTTGGGTCCTTTGCCTGAGTGATTGTGCTCGGTGTGGAGCTCAGTGGTGTGCGAGTGGCTGAAGTGATTCCTTCTAGTGTGCATTACGTTTCAAAAATCTGCTTGCCCTGCTCAATTAAGGCTGGCTAACTTCCAGGTATGGAACTTGAAATCTTGTGAATAAAACACCAGCAGCCCAGCCTTCTTCATACATAGATTTACAAAGAGCTTTGCAGACAATTCTGTTTATCATGAGTCTCTCCTTTGGCTGTGGTTTCAGCTCACGGCTTTCCAGTTGTTACCAGTGCCAGTAGCTCCAGATTTTCACATGGCACTTCTTGTAGGACAGGCTCAGTAGATCCCCGTGCTCAGTAGATCCCTGCTGTAGCTCCGGGATTTACATGCTAGGGCACTTAAAATGTCACTGTTGCTCTCTGGATTAGAACGTATCCCTTTAAGAGGCAATTAGAAGGGGGTCAATATGCAAACTTCAAATCCGGGGCAAAATAAAAGTAGACAAGGTTCCTGGGTAGTGGAGCTCTCTGCCTGGGTAGCGATTCTGGTGCAGTTATTTGTCCCCTGGGGTCTCTGATATAACTGGCCGTGCTGCGGTGTTTTCTCATTCCACTGAGACGTTGCTAGTCCTGAGAACGGGAAGAGCTAGATCTCCATGCTAAAACGGGTAGCAAACCTTGCCTCAAAGACCACTGCAAATGCAGAGAGAAACGTTGCAGAAATGCTGAGATTGATTTTTTTCCCCCCCCCCCTCTTTTTTTTTTTTTTTTATTTCTCTCTGACAGGGAATTATGCTTTCTTCAGGGTCAGCTCTCGGACACGGTAACCCTGCATGCAGGTCAGAGGCTTTGCCGGGGCTGTCAGTTTTCAGTTGTCAGCGTCGGCATGCGCCCTCTGGGTCTAGCTCGTAATGATAAGCACGCAGGCTGGCTGTTCAATTCTTAATGAACTTGATTTTTATCAGAAACGGCTTCTCTCTGGAAGGCCTTCCTGATCCCTGCCGGGATTCCGTGCTCAACTCTGTGGTGTGAAAACGGTCCAGTATGGTGAGAGCCTTGGGAGGCTCCGTGACCTCTCTGAAGTGCTGTGGGTGACCTGGGTGCCGAGAGATCCCCACGTGGAGTAGCTCACATCTGCAGCTGGCTACTGTCAGGGGGACAGGCACAAGTCCTGCCTGCAGGATGGCTCTGACTGGGCTCAGCACCACTGCAGGCTCTTTGCACAGTGACTGTATGGAAATTGCCTCACCTCTCCACGGACTTGTTTCCCGCTTTGGGGTGCACACGTTACACACAAACAAAGCTGTGTTTGGTGTGTTGGAGGAGTTCAAAGTAAATTTCACTTCTCCTGACAGCAGTTGTGGCTGTCCCAGAAAGTTTGACGAGGGGCTTTATGCTGACATGTCCCCAGCTCCTCTGCTCTGAAGTGGTTGTTTATCCTTCCCTCATCCTTTTAATGATATAAGATGTAATCAAGAGGCAGCTGAGACCCAGTTACATAACTGGTTGTCAGGGTTTCTCTTTGGCACTGTTACTGTGCGTGCTGTTTGCGTGCTGACTTTCAGGAACCTGGGGATTTTCTGTTAACCGATTAACTGCTGAACCTTATGTTGTAAGTGGTTTGTTGGTGGTGTTTTGTTTTAGGTTTTTTCCTTCTTTTTTTTTTCCTAATGCCTACTGATCTTGTCTGGTTTGAGTTTCAGAAAACTCAAAGTGAGTTTTATGGCTTGAGATTGTGTGAGGTTGGTGCCGGATTGACGTGATCTGGGTAGACCCTGAGCCAGGCTCCCTTTGCAAGGCTCACTGTACCTGTAAAAGCAGGTGCCGGTGCTCTTGCCAGCACAGCTGAGGCATCCACCACCCTCCTCTCTTCGGTCTGGGGCTCCCCTCAATGCTGCCAGTTCAAACAGGTCATTGTTCTCAGTCCAGCTTCTACTTTCCTGCCAAATCTGTGCTAATCAGTGTGTTTTCTCCTTTTCTCTTTTATGTCTGTCCTACTAATAAAATACAGTGGAAATGGGCAAGCGAGGGAGGAGCTATTTTCTTTGGCACATTGTGACCATCTGAACAGAGATTGAACCAGACTGAAGCCACTCTGCTCGAGTTTACTGCTCTGCAGGAAAAGGTGGCTCGGGGATGCTGGCCAGCCCTGTTGGCTCTGCACGGCTTCGTGCCGCAGCCCCACGTGGTGGTCCCACAAGGGTCGCTATGAGGGGCTTCTTGAGAACCCTCTGTTTTTCCTGAGCATCCTGTGAATGCTGTTAAGAGTGACAGAAAATGGTTTTCTTCCTGTTCTGTGACCTCACTGCTTGCTGCTCGCACACAGAGTCCACAGCTTCTTGCTTCTGCCAGGCCTGGTTTAAATCCTGCAGCAAGAACAGGTGCTGCACGGTGCCAGGTGTATTGGTCAGAAACTTGCCCCCTGGCAGCAGCCTTTAGATGGGCTTTACGTGCCTGGTTGCAGTACGTTCTCAGACTGGCTGTATCCAACATGTTTGTGGTCTGTGCTTTATTTTGTGCATGCGTGATGCACTAATCCTCTTATCTAGAAACCATGTTTGATAAGGCTTTGCCGGTGGAAGTTGTAGCCCCTGGTCAGATACAGCTTCTGTCAGAAAGAGTGATTTCTGACCGTGTTTGGAACATGCTTTCTGCTGGATGAGTTTCAGAAAGAGGGAAGGGTGGGAAGGTCCAATAAGTATAATGTGTTGTTACTCCAGCGCAGTGTTGCAACCTTAAGATGGGACCTAGCAGATGGTGTAATGTAACTGCCAGCAGTATTAGGCTTGAAGTGGAGGCTTTACGAGAAGAAATCTGGAAATCTAAATTATGTGTGAAAGCTTAGATTAAGCTCCTAGATTTGAGAAAAATTAGAGCAGAGAATTATGCTTCAAAAAATGAAAGAAAGGTCCACTGAAAGTAAGAAAAGTTGTTGTGGGGTGTTTTTTTTTTTCCTGACACAAAAGTTGACCTACAGTCTGTGCATTCCCTGCGTTTCAACTTTGTCTTGGGCTCTGGGAGCCAAAAAGTGAAAGTAAAGAGACTGTCTGCGTGAAGGGTGTTAATCACAGCATGTTGTGCCAGCAAAGATCGGAGTGAAAAATTAACAAGCTACATCCATTGTGAAAAATATATTTATAGCTAAAATGGTGTTGAAGGTGCCAATGATGTAATTTTTATTTTTTTTTTTTAATGAAGTGTTTTCAGGGTTCAAAGTAGAACTGCTGAACCCACAGGTTCAACAGTGTGAACTTGTTTAATTTGGGCAGTTTTTTTGGACTCCTTAACTCTCTGTCATGGCCAGCAAATGGGAAAAGGGAGGTTGAAGATATAATTCTGTTGCCTTCAGGTGATGCTTTCAAAGCCTTAATTGCTGGTATGAGTCATTGGCTGTTACTGGTGTGGAACCATAGTCCTAAACATGACAAACCCAACTATCAGTGCTTCAGCAGAAAACCCAATGATAAATTCCAGCATGGTATAAGATATAATGCTTTTCTGTCATTTATGTTTAGGAATCCTTGTGCATAGCTGCTTATTGTTAGACTTACTCTTTTAAAGCCAGGGCTGTGTTGACAATCCTTTCTTGTATTCTCATACTTAAAGAAGCCCACTTCTTTCAGCACTAGAGTGGCAAAAAAAAAAAAAAAAGATGCTATGAGATTCTTCAGTTCTTTTCGGTTTATGACTTAAATCTGACAGGCTTCTTGTAACTAAGGAGGAGAGGGTTATAACCTTGTAAGTTAGTGTGTTCGCTGAATATCTACAGTTCTAGCAGTCGTGCATGTTTTACTTCTTACTTGTCTGTGGCTAAATAATCCATTTGATGGCATTTCCCTGGTTTCTCTTTCATTAAAAGGCAGATCGGGAGCGGCGCACAGAAATTTCCTTACTAGATGACATTTCATCGCAATGTCCGATCGTTTGGGGCAAATAACCAAGGGAAAGGATGGGAAAAGCAAGTACTCGACTCTCAGCCTGTTTGATAAGTATAAAGGAAAGTCAATAGAAGCTATCAGAACTACAGGTAAGAAACACCTTCCGAAAGTTCCTTTTGGTATCTTCTGAGAGTATCGTTGCAGAGCTAATTCAAGTTGTTGGGCCTGGGGGTGGAATGCCCAGTGGGAAGCAGCTGGGTTGCAGAGCTGTTTGTGCTGGTGTCTAAACCTGTTTTTCATTAGGACTTCAAGGAAAATGTCTGTTGTTCTCGTGCTGCTGTTATTGTAGAGACATGGAGGAATTACAGAAAACAGCTGTAGGACTGTTGGCCCTTTCGTTTAGCCTGTGTCCTTGCTGCACGGTGGTCAGGTTGCAAACCTAAGTGAAAGGTTGCAAATTTGAGTAAGGCCCTGTACCGAGGCCCTGAGCTATACCAAGACAGGGCAGCTGAGCTGATCAGACCTTTTGTGAGGTGACAGTTGAGGACTGAAGTCCTCAGGAGAACATGGTTTATTTTTGCAGTGGAGATGGGATCAAAAGTAGATGGTTGGGTCAAAAAAAAAATGGAAACTTTGCCTTGACTGGCACTGCATTTGGTGTAGGAGTAGAAAAATGAAGGAAATAAAATACCATCTCAATAAATGTGACCTGGTAGAGCAGGAAAACTTAGGCCTCAGGACTCCTGGGTTAGATTACCAATTTGTCTGCTGAGAGGTGGGCTTGGATGGCCATTTCTGCAAGCTGTGTAAGGGTAATAATGCTGCTTCCCCTTGATGAAATGAAAGAGAAGTATCTGCACAGGTAGCTAAAAGACCCTGTGGGTGTTTTCTGTTAGTGAGAATTGTTTCTCTGTCCCTCCTGACTGTTGTAGGAGGCTGTCTGTTAGCCAGCTGCTGCAACAAACAGCTGCTTTGCTGTGGCCCTGTGGGGCATGACCTGTGTGTTGACACAGCAGCAGTGGTGCTGCTTGTACAGCTCTGTTGGGACTGCACCTCGCTGCAGTGCTGTAACGTGACGTGCCTAGCAGGGCATAGCCCTCTCTGATCTGCCCTTGTGCTCCTTTCTCACTAGTTATTCCTAGACATGGCTTACAGAGTCTTGGGAAAGTTGCTGCTGCCCGGCGCATGCCACCTCCTGCAAACTTGCCTAGCTTGAAGTCTGAGAACAAAGGAAACGACCCCAACATCATTATAGTACCTAAAGACGGTACAGGATGGGCAAACAAGCAGGATCAGCCAGACCAAAAGAGGTAGGTAGAACTGCTCTTTGCCAAGTTTTGTCAGGCAAGCAGTAGCAGTTGAGCACTGCTCTGCTCTATGCTGGACCCTGCAGGGATCAGTTCTCTTGTCCAGGCCAGTGTAGAGCCAGTGTAAGCTTGATCTTTTAGCAGGTGATAAGTTACCAGAGTTGTTTGTCTTCTTGCCCACTTTCCCCTCTGATCTCACCTCTGCTGTGTCTTTCAGTTCCAGTGTGACGGCTGCACAGCTGCAGGAGTCGCTGCCGCAGCAGGGTTTGCAGAAATCTGTCTCCAATTTACAGAAGCCGACTCAGTCAGTCAGTCAGGAGGTAGGTGCAAGCGGTCTCTGTGATGGCCACCCTGCTTCCTCTGTCCCCAGACAGCCAGAGGGGTTTTTTAAATTTTCTGTGTTGCCTTGAACAAGTGAGAAATGGCAGGCTGCAATTTACAGAACAGGTCCTGTATAATCAGTTCTTGTAGAATTGACTGTCTTGACTCCAAGTTACTGTGCCCCAGGAATGCTGTGCTGCAGTTTGAATATAATTCAGTGCACTTTTCCTCCGTACCTTTCAAGAATGTGCAGAAAGTCTAGCTTCAGTCTAGAAAGAATGGCTGGAATGTGGAATGGCTGGTTAGAACTTCTACTTTGGGTCTAATTTAAGTGTCGCTTAATGACAGCAGATCTGGCTCTTGGTCCCAGCCTGATGAGACTTGATCAGAAGAGATCTGGTCATGTGGGAGAAGTAGCCAGTGTCAGGACCTGATAAAGCTAGTAAGAAAGTAAGTGGCAAATAAGAAAGCTTCTCCAGAGTGTGCAGGGACCTGACCCCTCTGTGGTGCACATTTCAAACTTTAGTTAGAAAAAAATTGCTGAGCCCTTGAGGTTCAGGAAAAACAGAACAGGAGTTATGTTTTGAAGAGGAGAAGAGTAGTTAATGAATGAGAAAGTTGGGTAGCCTTCAAGCTGAGGTGTAGCATGGAGCAAGTCTGGAAGATTAAGAGGGCTTGCTTGGGAAAATGCAACAGAACAAAGGGAAAGCTTGATTAAAGGGAAGAAAACAAGAGGAATGGTTTGAGGAAATGGTGTAGATGAGTGGAGGAGAGATGAGAGGCAGGGCAGAGAAGAGGATTTTTTGCTGTAGTGTCATAGTACACTGGCCTGGGGGACAGGCTAACTTTAGCCCCAACAAGAAGCTGGGGAGACCTATGGTATCCTGTGACATTTGGGTCATCTAAAGGTCTGAACTGTAGCAGGTGCCAGCCAGGAAATGAGAAGCGGTCTTCAGACTTCACTGATCTGTGGACATTGGGGTTTTTTTTTGTGTTCTATTTTGTTTTCAGAGTACAAATTCAGTGCCAGGTGGACCAAAGTCATGGGCACAGCTGAATGGAAAGCCAGCAGGACAAGAAGGTGGTGAGTATAATAAACAAATAGAGCTGAGTATGTGTCTGTGGCTCCCAAACAGGCATGAGATGGGGTGGACTACATTTCTTCATGCCCTCCGTGTCTGGACTGGTGCAAAATGGGACACAGCTGTATTGGTTACGGCGCAGTGAGCCCGTATGAGTCTTGTTCTCAATCTGTGTAGTGTGTTGGCTCGAATTTTGCAGCTGCATCTGTTCAGGCTTGCCCAGTGCAAGACACAGTTTGAGCAGAAAGTGTCTCATTGCTACCTTGAACCCGAATGGTTCATGCACTTTTGAAGCAGCCAGGAGTTCTGGGAGGTGAAAATTTTGAGGAAGGGAAACATTTGCCGCCTCATAAGCGTTTTCCATCAGCCCAGAGCAGGTTGTAGTAAACGTGCAGAAAACAAAGTGGAAGAGAGGGGTCAGTTTAGAAGAAGAAAGCGGAAGAGAGCACATCAGAGAGTGGAAATGGAGGCGTCTCCGTGACTGGCAGCGTGGGGAGCTTCACCTGATGAGGTGATCAAAAGTGAGGCTGTAATGATAGCGCTCAGGGAGGCTGTGCACAGCATCCTTGGTCCGAGGGTGTTACAGTGTCAGCGGGTGGAAGTGGCCTTGGAGCTGTTGCAGGCTGCTCTTGCTTACACCTTGGCTGAGGCCTATTAAGGCTCCTTGAGTAACTGTGCTGCTAATGACTTCTGCTTGACTGAGGATCCTGAAGCAGTGTTAACATAAATTGGGAATTTAGTTGTCTTCAGATGCATCCATTTCTGCACAGGAGGTGGTTTCCAGCTGCACCGAGTATTGCCATTAAAACTGTAGTGAGAATAACAGCTCAGTTCCTCTGTTTTAATGTAGACAGACCTGGAACCGTTTGGTTGTCGAGTGAAATTGCACAGAGGTTTGGAAGAGTTGAGATGGCTGCAGATTGCAAAAATGGAGGGGTCAAACTTGTACTAAATTAAATGAGGTCCTTAATGAGAGGCTGTTTCTCAAAGGCTAAATGTTACCACAGAGACTTGTTCTTGCCTGAGGTGGTGGTCAGTGCAAAGACTGTGTCTCACTTGGTTAATTGGTACTTTTTGGAGGCTGTTGCTGTGTGGACCTCCTGTACAGTCATTTTGAAACCTGATCATCTAACAATGTTCTTAAAAGATCTTTTGAAAACTCATTCTAGGTCACACTTATCAATATAGAGTTCTCAACCCAAGAAAAAGAGTTGCATATGTGGCTAAGAGCAGCTTAATTAGAAGGTAATTGAATCATGAAGCATCACAAGTCTGGCTGAAAGGATTTCTTAGACCATACGGTCCTCGCACCTCTTCTCCAGTGGCATTGAACAATTGCTTTTCCTTCTAAGCTAAACTAGCAATTTCTGATATTATTGACAAAGCGGGAAGTCTTTTGCTTTGTGCTCTTCTAGGTGTGGCTGCTGTAAAATCTTTTGGAGGGTGTGTCCTGAAGAAATGTGGTCTAGTAAATTAATTATGAACTGCTCCATGCCTGTGTCTTCTGTATAAGGAGCATTTGGAGGGGAAAAAAACAGATGCACCAAACTTTTTCATCAGTGTAATGCTGCCTGGGGTTATTGTGCAAGCTGTTAATGCGTGCACGTTAACGGTCCTTACGTAGTGCAGCCTTATTTGGGGGGAGGATGTCTCCCCTGAAATACACACGTTGTTAATGTTCTTGTGGCCATTCTAGTTCGGTGGAGTGATGCAGTAGAAATCATAACTCTGGGCACATCTTGGATATTTTGTGATATATTTGAGAAATGTCCTTCTTGTGTGTTCTCATCTCTCCAAAATATTTGAAGGTGGTACGTGCAGTTTCTTCCCTGGAAATCTCCAGATGGGAGACCTTGTGTGGTTTGCAAGTTCCAGAAAGTGGAAATGACTTAAACCAATCCTTCTTGACTCTAGGACAAGGAAGAATAAAGATAGATGAGACACTTTTGTCAGGTTTTCAGTACTCACTGCTCATATTTCTAACACGATAATTCTGAAATGCCCTTTTAAAAAAGAGCATTAACCCAAGTAACACCAAGAAACAGTTCTCAAAAAAGCAGTATTTTTTTAATGTTTAGTATTGCAGTACGTTGCTGGCGGGTTTAGGAGGATTACTGTGTTTTGTTTCTCAGTCACTGACAGATCATTATAATGGACAGAAAGCTGTCATTCTCTGGTGGCTGATGATTTGGCGAGACAATTTACCGGTGACTGGAAATGTCCTACCCTCATCTGACCAGTGGACTGCATCTTAAAAATGCTGCAGCACGGAGGAGAAGGGGGTTGTAGCAGATAGGACTCGGTCCTTATCCGTGGTCTTTCACTGAATATATTGGCAGAAATCTTAACAACAGACTTCCCTGGTAGAGTGAGATGTGAGCAGAAAGTGTCTGAATAGAAATGTCAAACGCTTGATAACAGGGTATCATCTCTAAACGATCTTGCAGAATTTATCTCTCTGCCTCAGTCTGGATTTTATACTTTACAAAAGTAATTGGAAGCTGAGAAAGTTCTCTATGACTTCGCTGAGCATAAGAATTGAAATGAAGATTCCAAGTTAAGAGTGTGGGAGTACTGGGTGAGGACATGTGTTGTCGTGTTGGTGACAGTGTCTTGAGAGTGTTTTAGATGTGAGCTGAGGTGCTGGTATGGTAGTAAATTGGGTTTAAATATGTTAGAGGCCCAATTCTGAGGAAATGTGTTTCCAGGCTGATGTCGTAAGTAAATTGTAAGTGTAGAAAGATCTTCTCTGACTCCTGTACTTACTTGTCCGACAGGTTCAAGGGCCTCAAGCCGACTGTTATCCTTCTCTCCCGAGGAATTTCCGACGCTGAAAGCAGCTGGAGAGCAGGACAAGGTTGGCAAAGAAAAGGGCGCCTTAGATCCGTCGTATGGGCCAGGACCAAGCCTCCGCCCCCAGAGTAAGTGAATGATCGATCGTGATCTTATCTTTCTGCCTTATCCCAGCTCATAGCCCTGTAGACTGTGTTTTGGGCAGGGGGATGCCAGTTCACAGTAGTACTGGATATTCCATCCTTCCAATTAGTTACATTTTTCATATGAGCTCATGTATGTCAGGCTGCTTAGCAAGTGACCACAGATTCACAGGTAGTGCGGATGCTCACTGGCTGAGTTCTGTGGTCCAGACAGCCAGACTGTCACCTGCTACGTTGTTTAGTAAGATCTGCTGCATGATATTGCAAGGCAGGCCCCTTCCTGTGCTAGGGGAGTCACAAGTGAAATGAGTGGATGATGTGATGTGGCTTCTCTTTGAGTCTGATCTAACTGGTCTTAATTCTGCAGCATAAGGACTGTGGAGATGGGAAGCAGGGTTTGTTGGAGTTTAGGCTTATTGACAAATAAGGACACCACTGGTGCAGCAGTTACTTAGTAATGGTTGATACTGCTGGTCTCTTAGGAAAATAAATGCGTTTGGAACTTTCTGCTGGTCCCTGATGCTTTTCTACACGCTTAGTATAATTAGGGCTTGACCAGAGTATTTGAGTTTTGGGATTTTCTGGCAGTGACTATGTGCATTTACGAATGTTAACATAATTAATACCTCATTTCCAGATGTCACCAGTTGGAGGGAGGGCGGTGGGAGGAACATAACCTCTGCTACATCTCTGACCGCCTCCCCTGCTGAGCTGGGCAGCAAGACCTCTAGCACTGGAGACGGAGCCCCCTCCTCAGCGGGTGCCAGCGATCCGAAGGAGCCGTCTCTCCGCCCAGCTCAGCCTGTCCGCAAAGGGGCTTCGCAGTTCATGGGAAATGTCTACCAACCACCTACATACCATGATATGCTACCTGCTTTTGTAAGTTGTCCTTTCCCCACAGCTCTGTCGTGTCCTTGCTTCTTATAAGGCGTGTGTGGGTTCAAGAAGTCAGCTGACATATCTATTTTCTGGACTCTCAGTCAGTTTGTAGGGCTTGCTTAGGGATCCTTCTCTTGATCTATTTTTAGTTTCCACTGCTGTGCATTTACCCTTTCATGATAGAGTGGTGTAGCACAGCCTTGCTCAGCCCAGGAAAAGCTGCTGCTTTTCCTCTAGTGCTGGAGAGAGTAACCATTAGCATGTGGCCTGTTAGGCAGCCATATGTGAAGTATTTGTTTTTCCTTTGAGCAGATGCAGCTACCATGCTTATGTTGTAACCTAATCTGGCTAAACCTTCCTGTGGCAAGGAATAAAACCCCACTATTCTGCTTTGCCTTGTTCCAGATGTGTCCACAACAGCCAGCTGAGACCCCTGCATCGCTGGACCGAGGGTCTTTCCCCCTTCCTCAGCTTCGGCTTGAGCCCCGGGTACCTTTCAGACAATACCAGATGAATGACCAGGATGGGTAAGGCTGCCGTGACTGTCTCACTTGAGAGGCAGGTTCAGGGTGTGACATGAACATTAAACCATCAAGAATTTGGGCCAGGGATCCAGTTGCAGGAGTGAAGCTGCAGGCAGCCACAGAGGAAACCTGATCGTAAAGAAGGAGTGCTTTGCTCCAGCTGCAGCAGTGTCTGGAACGTTGCAGCACTGTAAGCACTGTGTCCCTGAAGAGCAAGTGAACGTGAGAAGTCGTTGCATGGGATCCTGAACTGGAAGGGTTGCAGTTGTGGTCTGTAAGCTCTAGGAAGCGGGTACCAGGTAGAGAAGAGAAAGAAACGTAGCTGGACAGGGAGAGAAATGGAGCCCTTGTATATAAGTGCTTGTTAGAAAAGGCCTGATTTCACTGTTTTGAAAATGGCTCTACATTCTTTTCTTGACTGTTTGCAGCTTCTAACCTTTCCTTTGGATTTCCCTCTAGAAAAGACAACAGGCTTGGCCTGTCTCGCCCAACACGTCCAGTTCGACAGCAAGAGAGGGCACCTCGGCCCACCATCATCAATGCAGAGAACCTGAAGGGGCTGGATGAACTAGACACTGATGCGGATGATGGGTGGGCAGGTAAAGTGTTTCCATCCTCTGGCTTCAGGCAGCAGCTTAGGGAATGAAGCAAAGCAGTTACTCCTCTCTGAAGAATGAAATAACCAGGGTATTCTGGTGGCTCTGTTTCACTGCCACAGAAGGAAGAAGGGGAAGCAAAGAGTGGTCTGTGTAATTGAGAAATTCCTGTTGGTGTAAATGATGACACAATGGATCCTTCTGATCCTTCCATCACATGCTCAAGGAACTGGATCTGAAGACTCCTAAAAACTGAAAACACCAAACAGCAGGAAGATAGCAGTGTGGCTGCTGGGAAGAAGAGCTAGTCCTGCCTTTGCAGTCCTGGTGCTTGATATCCAATTACACACAGCCTAGCTTGGTGGCTGTCTCCTCATTTGCAGCCCCCATTCCCAGGCTGCTTCCTGCTCCCCTTCTGGCACCAGCCCAACTGTACAGCAGTGTGGGTCCATGCTACTCGCATCATTTCCAGTATCTGTGGTGGGCATTCAGCTTTCCAGTAAGGTTATGCCAAGCCTGGTTTAGTGCCAAAGAGGGCATAAGCTTGATCAGGACAGGGGATGTATTTCTTTCTTCTCATCTATCTCTTCTCCAATTCTGTCTTTGTAGGCATTCATGATGAAGTTGATTATTCTGAGAAACTAAAGTTTAGTGAAGATGAGGAAGAGGAAGAAACTCTGAAAGATGGACGACAGAAGTGGTAAGAAGTTACTGTATTTGCACTTAGTTGTTTTGTTAAAAGTGAACAGTACCAGGATCTTAAAACTCTTTCTAAATGTTGAAGCTTGATCCCACTGGTTCATACTGTGACTTTGTCGATTCCACTGGCCGTTGTTTGAGTGCACCTCAAGGATGGACGTGGGTCCAGAAGCTGAGTGCCAGGATGCCAAGCTTTTTTCTCCTCCCCTTTCTGTCTCACCTTTCTCCTGCTGTGCAGTAGTGATTTTAATCCTTATGCACCTTATGTGTTTGGGTGGCTTTTTGCTTTTTGATCTTTCCTTTCTGATACAGTCAGTTGGCTTTGCCGCTTGTTAAGACTGCAAGTGCTTTTTGAGGTGAGTCGCAAATATAATAGCAAAGCTGTTTATATGACAGGAACAGCTGGGATCCCAGGAGGCAGCGACAGTTGTCGCTGAGCTCTGCAGACAGTGCAGATGTCAAACACACCTTGGAGGAAGGAAAGAATTGGGGCGACTCGGTTGGTTTGTCCCGGCCAGTCCGGAAAGTGCAGGAGTCACAGCAGCCTCCAAGAAAGCTGAATGGCTGGAGCTCTACATCTGAATACCAGGTAGGTTGAACTCATGTGAATGAGCTTGTGCTGCTGGATGTGAGACGTTGCTGTCCTTAAGAGGCCAGTTTGACATTCTATTAAAAATAAGAGACTGATAAATTTCTCAATTTATTGTTGATATTCAGCTGGAGAGAAATCCCATCTGCATAGCAATCTCACTAGAAAAAAGAAATTGAAGGTGGTCCAGAGCAGTGGGGTTGTCAGACAGTGAGAAAATGGAATTATTAAACCAGATAGCTGTAACTCTCTAGCAAAAGGAAGATTTGTGTGCCTAAGGACAGAGGGGAGGGAATCAGGAGGGGATTTTCTGGCCACGGGAAGCAAAGCTCAGGAGATGTTTCGATCATGCTTATTGAGGGGTGTTTTTCCTCTGGCAGAAGCCCACACCGGGAAGTGTTCTCAGACAGCAGTCCCTTGAGGATAAAGAAGAAAAAGTGCCACTGAGACAGAAGTTTGTGCACTCTGAGATCTCGGAAGCTGTTGAGAGAGCCAGGAAGCGACGGGAGGAGGAGGAGCGGCGAGCCAGGGAGGAGCGTCTGGCAGCCTGTGCTGCAAAGCTGAAGCAACTTGATCAGAAGTGCAAACTGGCTCAGAAGAGTGGGGAGACCCAGAAACACACAGAGAGTGAAGACCTGCGACCCCCAAGCACAGAGAAAAATGCTGTGCAAGAGAATGGTCATGCTTTCCGTAGAGGTATAGAAACATTGCTTGCCTCACTTTGTAAAAACTTACTTTTCTGGTACTGTGCCAATTCCTTACCTGAAGTGTAGGGGAGTTCCTGGGAGGGAAGCGTTCAGAGGGTGCTTCAGTTGCACTTGAGAGATCAGCTGCTGCACACGTTCCGCAGAGTGTTTTGGATTGGTGACGAAGGTTCATTTAGAAAAACCCCCAACCTATTAAAACAAATGCAGACTTCTTTGGTTGCCTTTATCCATGCTCAGTCAGCTGTGCTAGCAGAGACCTTGCTGGAATGGGCCTCTTGATCTTCTCGTAGTTGGATGATAATGTTAAGAAAAGTGCTCCCATGAGAAAATGGTTACCAGTAAGCACTGGCAGGTGTAAGGAGTAACAGAGAAAATGAACTTTTTTCCCCCAGTGCTTAAGCACTAGGCTGATGACAGAGAGGACATCTTGGAATTTATCACTGAAGATGGACAGAGTCCTCCAGAGCTGTCAGGACAAATCAGGGAGATTGCATGTGAGATGCTATATGTAATAAAATTTGACCATGTAATGCAGGCAGGATGCGCCCATGCTCCTCATGTATGTGGTGGTGCACGCCCAAGCCCTGTCAGGAGCAGGGCTCATCAAGGCTTATTTTCTTCTTTGCAGCAACCCCTGAGTTTCACACCCAGGATGTCTCTGTTGGTTATCTGGAAGAGGAGACTCCTGCTCCAGTAGCAGCAGCAGCAGTGGCAGCCCAAAGCAGCAGTGAGGAGGAGCTCAGAGAAGTTCCTTCCCCAGCACAGGAATTCAACAAATACCAGAAGTCTCTTCCCCCACGATTCCAGAGACAGCAGCAGCAACAGCAGCAGGTAATGGATCCTCACCAAACTCTTCTATTCTCTTAGTTCTCAACACAATCACACAACTGTCTTTGGGCCGAGAGGTGTTAAATGGGAGTTTCTACCCTGGCCTTTTTCAGTATTTTTGATCTCAGATGTATCCTGTGTGATGGGTAAAAGGGCTCCTATTATAGGTTACATGAATTTTACACGCACCCTGTGGTGCTGGAGCTGTTGTGATAGAGCTTTCTGTGGCTGGGGAGAGGCGTGGGCAGGCCAGGTTTGCCACTTGCCTGGGAGAAAAGTAGACACTGCTGTCAGAAATGTTGACTTGTCTTGCACAGTTGTCTGGGTTTCTCCTGACAATGTAAAATTTTAGGACTGTGTGGTTTGTAGTAGAACTCTGGTTTTAAAACGTGAGTATGCAGAAGCTGGGGATGTTCCCCTTCCCATCTCCGAAGTCCAGAGGGCAGCAGTGGCTGCCTTGGTACTGTAGGCCTGGTCCAGCAGAGTCTCTAAGGCCTTTGGCGGGCAGTGAACCTGGTGAATATCTGTCCTTATTCCGTGGCACAAGAGGAAAGCTGCTGTTCTTCAGCACTGCTGCAGTGACAGGGAGCTGAATACACAGGCCAAGGGAAAGGGAAGCCTTTGGGGATCAGCTGTTTCCATTTCACTTTGCGCTCGCTGTGCTCTCACCCTGTTAGGTGTGGGCAGCCGTTCGCATGCTGGGGCAAACTGCTGAGGTTGGACTCTGCTTCTGGGCTGAACGTGCGAGTTGTGCAGTGGCACACCTCTGCCTCTTGCCTTTGCAGAGTTGCTTGTCTACATCTGCTCTTGTCTTCTACCTACCCAACTTTTTTTTTTTTATTTCCTCTGAGACTGTTTCAGATCGATATTTCCTGTGCACCATAAATATGTTTGGTCTTGATTGTTTCATTTTTGTTTTATGGAAAAACTTCTTTCAGGGCTCCGATAGACCAGCCTGAACTGCTTTAATATGTCTTGCATCTTGTCTGGCTTTACAGTGCTGTATGTGCCACACGTACTGTTCAGCTCTTCTTCCAGGTGCAGTGAGTCTCCTTAGGGCAGCAGAATCAAAGCAAAGGACAAACAATCCAGGCTTGGGATAATGCAAAGTTAATTGTCATTCTTCATAGAATAACCTCTCGAAATGTGATACAATCAATGCTGGTGCAAACCTCAGTGAAGAGCTCACATTTGGCTTTTGCTTGGAAGCACAGTAATTGCTCTTTTACAGATGTTCCCCTGTGCTTGTTACTGGGCAGTTGACATTTTCATGATTCAAATGCACGGCAGCAAATGCTGCCACTGTTACTCTTTAGAAGAGGTGCTCTTAAACTAAAAATAATTAGATGTCTTTGCTGTCACGCTAATAATACCACAGGTCATTACTGTTGGAAGAACATGGAATTTTCATTTTATTTTTTCTTATCCTCTGTGTCGTTAGTATGTATGAGGCATTTTGTATTTTGACTGGCTTGTATTGCTATTTTGGTAGCAATGGTTCCTTGAAAAGAACAAAATAAAAACCGGCATTGATATCATTAGTTAAATATTTTCTCCAAGGTACTGGTGCACTAGATAACTTAGATATAACCTTTGCATTGATCTGAGTTTCTCTCTTGCTATAATGATCCGTCAGGTTCAGACTTAAGGGTGCCTCTCTTGCTCTGCAGTAGGGGATTGGCTTTTTTTTTATAAACAGTTACAATAGCTGATGCTGTTTTAAGCTTAGCAGGAGAAGACAGTGAAATTTTTGACAGGTAAATAGACATATTTCATGTTAATTGGAGCTGTTTACTGTTTGAAAGCTTTCTTTGGAACACAAAGCTCCTTTCAAACCTAGATTCTTCTTGGGCTCATAGCAAAAGTTAAATGTCAGATCAGATTAACGTCGTGACAGTCCTCAACCAGAGGAAGGTGGACTGGCCGTGTGGGAGATGGGGCACAACCCAAGGTGTCAGCACATCTCTGGAAGGTATACAGTATTAATAGCATTCGTAACTGAGTTTAGGTTATTCTTACCTAATCTATGCAGCTAACATGGCTAGAACTAATATATATGCACACTAAATAACTTAATTGCATTTTTTCCAAAGAGCAACATCTTCTAAAATTTTGGGTCCAATTAGGAAATTACGTTTGACAGGAAGTTGTCCTCTCATAGAAGCTTTGGGACAATGCTGAGTCCAGTCTTGAAGCTGATCCCTTGGGTTTGACCCATATTGGTGTGAGATTCTGGCTGTAACATACTCTGGCTGTTTTGGGTATCTGTAGAATAACACCTGCCACCACATGCCCAGCTGGCAGTGAAGTGCCCTTGTCTGCTCCACCCTCCTATCTGATCTGCTTTTGAGGCTCCAGTACACAGAACGTGTTTTCCTCCGGCTGGCCAGTTTGCAAGTGGGATTCCTGGCACCGTGACCATTCGTGCCAAACGACCCATCCTTCTTCCCTGCAGGAGCAGCTGTACAAGATGCAGCACTGGCAGCAGCAGCAAGTCTATCCTCCCCCATCCCATTCCCATCCCCAGCGGACGTTCTACCCGCCGCACCCCCAGATGCTCGGCTTTGATCCTCGCTGGATGATGATGCCCTCTTACATGGACCCTCGCATGGCCCAGAGTCGCACCCCTGTGGATTTCTACCCCTCAGCCCTTCACCCTTCAGGTAAGGTGTTCTCAGTGTTTGCTTCTGCCATGGCTGTTGAGTGCATCCATATCTGCAAGGTTGCTGTGCTTCACTCATCTTTCCTCTGCCCAGACTTCGTGTCCTGGATGGCTGTGATTGACCTTCTCTAGGGATGAGAAAGAGTCGGTTGCGGGGAGAGCTGGTGAGGGAACAGAGGAGGTTGGGAGGGAGGACACCTGCCTGTCCAGCCCCTGCACTGCAGTGGGAGATCTTCCCTAACAGCTTTGGAGCCTTAGTGAGTGTAAAAGCAGATCTTGCCCTTTGGAGGAGGAGGACTGCTTTGGGAGTTACTGTAATCATGTGAAATCTTAATAGACCCCCTTCAAGAAATGTGATGGAGAAATCCTGTAGTTCCTGAGCTGTGTGCTTCTAGAACCTTCTGATCTTTGGAGGTGTGAATGTAAACATCAGGATGTATAAATAATTCCCTGGAGTTTGTGGTTTGTTCTCACACACCTGCTTGCTTCCAGGCCAGTGCTGGTGTGCGGTGTTCTGTGCAGGCTGGGCTCTGAAAGCTCTGCCAGCTCCTGCATCGCTCCAGGAGTATTTCCCAAGTTTAATCTTCCTGCTACCAGAAAGGTTTCCATGGCTGCCATCACCTGCTGGCCTGGAAGGAAGGGGAGTCAAGCTAGCTGTGGATTGTTAACTTTTGGCTGCGGGATCCTAGTGTTAATGGTATGAACTCTTTTGTGACCAGGAATTATGAAGCCCATGATTCAACAGGACTCCATCGGTGGGAGCAGCTGTCGGTCTGAAGATCAGAACTGTCAGGCAGGGCAGTTGGAAAGGAAAACTGCTCCCTTGGACCCTGTGCCAGCGTGGGGCCAGGAGAGCTACACATCTCTGCAGAGCAAAGGGTACCCCTTGCCACATCAGAAGCAGGCTGACGGCATGACCATGGAGGGGCTGCATGCCAGGTGAGTGCAGAACTCTCCTATCCTTGTGCATGCTGTGATGGGAGGTCCTGCTGCAAGTCATCTCCTACTGACTTTTTTTTTTTTTTTCTCGTTTGTTTGCTTCTCAGAAACGAGAGTTATTCTGCTTCTCCTGGAAGGCCGGAGAGTCTGAGCACCCAGCGAGATCTCTTCGAGGAGAGAGGGGAGGAGTACTTGAACGCTTTTGACAAGAAGGCCCAAGCAGACTTTGACAGCTGCCTGTCTTCTCAGAGAATAGGTCAAGATCTCTTGTTTCAGCATCAGGAAACTGTGCAAGAAACCTGTCCTGCTGGCAACCGCCATGCAAACCTGAGGTGTTCACCACTGCAGCCTGATTTTATCCAAGCAGAGAAGAAGCCTGAATATAATGGCTGGGATATCAGCCACCACCAGAAACCTGCAGAAGCTGCGTCTGAAGTTGCGGAAGAAGTGCCCAGGGATGAGCAGTCATTCAGTGCTGACCCGTGGAAGAAAGAAGGAGCTAATCCCAAACAACCTGCTGAAGAGACAACAGAGTGGGCTTCTGAGAACCGGAACACTGGTGGTCAGCACCAGGAGCAAATGGGGAGGACGCGACGATCAGGCCCGATTAAAAAACCGGTCCTGAAAGCCCTCAAGGTGGAAGAGAAGGAGAAAGAGATGGAGAAGGTTAAACTGGAGGGAGAGGACACCTCGCGCCCACTGAAGGAGAAGGCGACTGTTCAGAAAGTAGAAACTGAGTCAGATGATTCTGCAGCCTTACTGAACTCCACACGTTACCTACTGGATGAGAAAAATTCTCCTCAAGCCAACCTTGCCCGAGAGGCTGAGAAATCCCAAGAGGAGGAAGAGGAAGAGGAGGAGGAAGAGAAGCCAGAAAGAACCTGGGAGAACAAACTATCCAGAGAGTCTGGTGAGCTTCCTCCCACAAAAAGAAACAACTGGATCTTCATTGATGAGGAGCAAGCCTTTGGTGGGAGAGGTCAAGGGCGTGGGCGAGGGAGAGGCTTCAGAGAGTTCACTTTCAGAGGCCGAGGCACAGTTGTGGGCAGCCGGGGAGTCTATAACAACCAGCGGAGCAGCCGAGGCCGAGGGCTCCGGGAGTTCAACCAGCCGGAGGACTTCCCTCGAGGCAAGCCAAGGCGCCGGATTGCAAGCGAGACGCACAGCGAAGGGTCAGAATACGAGGAGCTTCCCAAGCGCCGCCGGCAGAGGGGCTCAGAAAACAGCAATGAAGGCTCTGTGCTGGACAGAGAGGACAGTGATTTGAAAAAGGGAGACTTCAAAGACTCTTGGAGGTCCAACAAAATCTATTCAGATGATCACAGTAGCCTGGATCCTAAGATGAGGGCTCCGAGAGCTTTTGGGAGATCACTACCACCAAGACTGAGCAACTCTGGCTATGGGCGAAGGGGTTTCATGGGTAAGGAGCCCACCCAGTGGCAAGGCAGGAGTGGGGGAGCAGGGTGGCAGGAGTACAGCCACACCTCTCCGTCGGACACTTTTGGAAGCAGACAGCAGTCTGACAGGGACTACATTCAGGATTCTTACAAACACGTGGATTCCTTCTCCAGCCGGGTTTTTGACGAGAGTCACCTGGATGACAAAAGGCACTTTTTCCAGGAGGATTATTCAGCAGATCAGGAGAACATAGAGAACAGACCATTCAGGAGGCGGCGGCCGCCCCGGCAAGACAAGCCCCCCCCGATTCAGACGCCTCAGGCAAGAGAGGGAATTGGTCGGCCAGTGGAACCCTGAGGAGGGAGGTCCCAACCTGCTGCCCAGCCAGTGGCCTGGAAGACCCAAGCTGGCCACCGCAGAGAAGAGCAGACGGTCTCCTGAGCTGTCCTACCAGAACTCGTCAGACCATGCCAACGAGGAGTGGGAGACAGCATCGGAAAGCAGCGACTTCAGCGAGCGACGGGAAAGGCGAGATGCAGTTGCAGAGAGCGAAGGCCAGCTGGAGGGTGGCCTCGGGAGCGGGAACCTGGGAGAGAAGAGGGAGCTGGCCAAGAGGAGCTTCTCCAGCCAAAGACCGCTTGTCGACAGGCAGAGCCGCAAGGCCGAGCCGGCAGGGTTTGCAGAGCAGTCCGTCAGGACGGGCGTAGGAGCGGCTTCCAGATACGAGAGCCAGCAGAACGGGACACTGATGAAAAGCAAAAGGTAAAGTTGCATTCTGATGTACCAGATATCTGTCACTTCTCCACTGGAGGAGGGCTGGTCTGTGGGTAAGGAGCTGTTGGCTGTGTTTCTTTTCACCTACTGCAGGTGACTTCCAGTGCTGTTCATCCAGCTTCCTGACATCCAAGGGTTTTTACCATTGTCTGTTTTAGAATCGATTGATGCCTTTGCTTCCATGCTGGGTCCCCCAATAGTGTGTCACAGGGGACAGAAGTGAGGGTTGGGTTTTCCTGGGATAGGTTGCCGTGAGCTGTGCAGGCTGAGCACCCGAATTCCCGGTAGCACAGTTGTGGCTTGAGCATGATGTGTGATATTGCCAGTCCTGCCCTTTGCCCGAGCAAATATTTTCTTAGGCCTTAGTGGAGACAGGTGATGGATGGCAAGCAGCACTGTGTGTTCCTACCCTGGTGGGAGGAGTTCCTCCCCAGAGGATTTTAAAACAACTCTGATGCTAAGGATTAAGTATTTCCTTGCAAGTGTCTTGTGAAAAACCTGGGGATCGACAGGATGCTTACTTAGATGGGCCTTGATCCTGGGCCAATTTCACAGCTCCCTTTCTACACATTTCCTTTAACAGGATTTAAAAAAAAAAAAAAAAAAGTCTTATGCGGCTGCATTGTATTGGGTTTAAAGCACTGATAAATAGGTGACTTGTTTTTTCTTTTCTGTACTCTTGTAACCCGTGTTCCCTGAATCATGGGTGTAGTAACTAATAGTAATTGGTATGGAAATAACAGAGAGGAGAGCTGATGTCTGGAAAGATGCATGCAGGTGGAAAAGGAAAGTGAGAAACCTTTAATTTTTTCCTTCTTTAACCATGCCTCTATTGTAAATTTAATGCTTGGGAGTGATTTGTGGATGCTGGGCAAAAAAATTCTGGGAGGAACAAAATGGAAAAATAATACATTTTTTTTTTTTCTCAGTGTCATCAACTTCTCCCCATCTCCCTTCCTCTCACCTGATGCTTGCCAAGAAACGTGTGTTAGTTGCAAAGAGGAGCAGACGAGCTGTTAGAGCAATGTCATAGGAGGGTAGGAGACGCTGTACAGAAACACAGAGTCCTTGTAAGGACAAGCTAGAGTATTAGCTTTGTTGTGTGGGCAGCTTGTTGGTTGACTCATGAGTACAGGTGTTGTTCTGTTTCCGTCCCACTTCCCCAGTGGGATCCTTCTGATGAGCTCTGTGCTCGGAATTTAACATCTTCTTCAGCTGCACAAGGGCTTGGAAAGGATGAGGTGTGATGACAAAACTGATAAAGAAAGTATAACCTGTGTTCTTTCTTCTTACTACATTTACTCATCTTCTAGTAACAAACCTAATACCTTCCCCTTCTTTTCCTGTAGGTCTCCAGAAGAAGCAGGGGGCCTTGGCAACACCAGTGGTGGTAGCAGCCACTCCATTTACAGCTTGGATAGGGCCTCCCATGCGAACTCAGAGACTGCTGATGGGCCGGGTAAAAAGTCAGAGAAGGAGCCCAAATCTGCTGCGCAAAGAGGAAGCGAGAAGGGAGAGGCCTTGTCACAGTTTGAGCTGAGTTATGGAAGTGAGTATCTCACTTCATTTGTTTCTTTAAAGGGATAACACATTGTGCCTGCTTTCAAGCCAGACTGATTCAATCCTATGTAATTTTAAATATCAGATTAGATTTTTTTTTCCCATTTGTTTAGACAAACAAGAAAATTCTGGTGTATCTAAATAGGGAAGACAAAGATGGTTTAAATTTTTAACTCAAACTTCCAGCCAGATCTGACAGTCTCTCTCGCTAATGTTTCTTCTGCAGGAAGCTTGATTTTAGGAAGAATATTTCCGTATTTTTATAGAAGTTAAATTTCAATCCTAAAATACCTTATGTAGCATGAAGAAAGCTTGAAGAATCATCCGGAGTGGGGAATTCGGGTCTGAGCTTATGGCAGGGAGACAAGAAATTACTATCTCTGAAACCATTCAGCCTTTTGCTGTTCATAGAACTGAGGTTTTACACCTAGAGGTGTTTTCAAAAGTACCTGTGCCTGCTTTGTCCTTGTTGATGTTTGGAAAGATGTGGGGCTTGTTTAATTGATACTGAAGTTACCACACGGCTCACACTCCCAAGCCCACTCAGCTGGAGTGTGCTCATCTTGAGGCAGAAGAGAGCAAAACCCTGCAGGATAAAAGTGACTAGTAGATGTCAAGAGACAGCCATGGTTTAGTTCTGAAAGCTAAGCTGCAGTGCTGCTGCTTGAACTTGTTTGCCTGTAACGTGGGTCCCATTTGGAATCCACTCTTCAAATTACTGCAATTATAAAACTTGATATGCATACACACATGCAATCATTTCTTTTCCCCTTATGTGCTTTGTTCAGGTACCATCATTGATAATCGAGTGTCCAGCACAGCGGAAGAGAATGAAGTAGGTTCTATGGCAGGTGAAGGCTTCATTGAGGTTCTCACTAAAAAACAGCGTCGTTTGCTTGAAGAGGAGCGAAGAAAGAAGGAACAGGCTGCTCAGGTGAGGAATGGGACTGCAGTCAGAGGAACAGGGCTCCAAAAAGTGTTGGAATGAGCAGAAAAACATGCAGTTGGCTGTAGTGGTACAGATCATGTATTGGGCCTTGGAAACGGATTTTGGTTCTGATGGGCAGGGGCCATTGGTCTGAAAAGGATGATTAGATTTCTGACTGTTCTAGTTTAATAGCAGAATTGTTAATTGTGAGTTGAGGAGAGTGTTCTGAAGTGATCCTCATCCTAAGTGACTTGGCTCCCTAAGCCAGTGGCTGGCTGTAGTTGGTGAGATGTTGGGCACTGGTGAGCAATGGGGGACCTCTGCGCTCTTGCTGTGTCACTGGAGTGTTGTTGCTAGAAAGGATATTGTCTCTTCCTTGCCAGAGGCGTCATGTTTGTGTCTGGGCACCTGACCAGGAAGAGACTGTAACAGACTGGAAGAGACTGATAATTTCATGTTCATGATAGGATAAAGGGGTTGATTTACAATAAAAGATTTAAGACTGCAGTGTGGACAGCTTAGTTAAGTAATGTGTTGGGGGGTGGCTACTTTGTATGGTTCTGTTACGTAATTTGAGGGCTTCTCACACTGCAGCGTTTAGAAATCCAGGGTTTGAACTCTTCAGGCACAGACTGTGTTAGCCCAGTGCAGTGACACATCTTACGGCCTGTGCCTTTCTCTCTCAGGCACCAGCTAAGGCCCGTGTCCTTCAGTCTCGCATTCCTCCTCGATTTGCTAAGAAGCAGAACAGCTTGTGCTTGGAGCAAAGTGATGTAACCGTGTCTGGAAACGGCCTGGGCACCGAGATCTGGGAGAGCAACAGCCCAGGTAGGTTTGGGTCTGTCTGTTCTGGAGTGTTTCACACAGCTGGGGAATCCTGAGGTGTGTGCAGGAAGGACAGGGTGTCCGTGCTTAGGAGGAGACAACCTCCTCTTGTCTGGTGCTCAAAGTGGGAGGGGAGCTAGCAGACATCTGGAGTAGCATCTGTTCAAAGCTGCTCTGTTCAACCGTCCTCCTTCTGTTGTTGAACATGTCAGTCTCTTAACCTATCTCTTGGGTCTTCTTGTAACATCAAGATCCTACATAGCGTTTTCTAGCCTCTTGGGCTGGATCGACTTAGCCATTTTCTTACTTTGCCTTCCTCTGTTTTCTCGTGCTCTAGCCCTGAGAGGCTAGTGCCTCCCTTGTTGCTATCTCTGCTCTTTCTCCTGTTGTTTTCACGTTCCCTAAGAAATCTCTGCTGTTCTTTACCATTGCTCTTCATACCCTGTCTTTTGGCTGAGTGAACAGGGTTAGCTTTTTGAAATGGTGAAAATATCTCGTGACTAGAAATGGGAAATTAATAATGTAACATGCACAGTGTACAAGGTGTGCTCGCAGTTGTGTTTCAAGCAGATGAACCCTGCCCTCTGTTCTCTTCCAGCGCTTTCCGTTCAGTCTCCTGGCAGTGATTCCTGGAGCAAGCCTGTAAATACCTTCAATGGTACTGAGTCTGGCACCACTGAGGTAAGTGGCACCTCATGTGCCATTCAGGTATTGTGTGTATAAAATATTATCATAGGTGGCTTATGCTTCTCATTGCTTCATCTGTGCTTAGCGACTCTCAGCTCTGCTTGTGCAATTTTAAACAGTCTCTCTGCAGTTCTGATTCGAGCTTGATGCTGCTCAAATCTTGACCTAGAGGGCCAAGCACTGCTTGGTGTTACATATGGGTGTAAACCTGAAGTACCTGTCTGGTAGAGCTGTTCCAGGGTTATGCTCCTAACTGGACACAGTGTGGTTGAGGACAGTGGAAATCCTGTAGGTCATGTTTGTGTGCCTCATGCCAGTGAGCAATGTGTAGCTGTAGCCTTGATGCAGGGAGGGCAGAGGTGGTTCCTGAATGATTTGCCTCTGGACTGGGACACTTTTTTTCCTAATTCTGAAGCCACGGTCCGGTTGGCGCACTGGTTAATCTGTCTCAGGGTTGTGTAGAGCTGAAGCAGCAGCAGCCGCCGAGAGATGCTGCAGGTCAGGCCCAACTCCTTTGCAGTTCACCAAGAACGTGATTTGAGAAGGGGACATGGTCTTGCTGTTCTCTGGGATTTTTTTTTCCTCCTTTGTGGAGCTGGGTCGGAGTCCGGGGCTTTAACACATTTCGTGCTTTGCATAGCAGGGTTTTAAAGGCAGCCAGGGGGATAGTGGCATTGACTTGAGCGCGGAGTCTCGGGAATCCTCCGCTACCTCCTCTCAGCGCAGTTCTCCATATGGCACCCTCAAACCAGAGGAGATGAATGGGGCTGGCCTGGTGGATCCAAAGCCTGACTGCCAGAAGGAGCAAGTGCAGAAGCAATCTGATAAAAAGGTAATCTGGATTTGCAGCCAAGCCAGAGCACGTAGTGAGAGACCTTGTCAAGTGGTTGTGTTGTTCTTGATAGCATTTTTAAGGCTTGAGATTGGGTTATTCAGTCTTTGTGTCTCAGCCTCTCTGCTTTCCTGTTAAGGATTCAGATCAAGGCTCAGGACAGAACAAGGAACACAAGCCTGGACCAATCGGCAACGAACGCTCCCTGAAAAACAGAAAGGGTTCGGAGGGAACGGAACGGCTGGAAGGGAATATTCCCCCTGTTAACGGGGTGGAAATTCACGTGGATTCTGTACTTCCTGTGCCACCCATTGAATTTGGAGTAAATCCTAAAGTGAGGATTGAATTTAATTTTATCTTCTTGGTGATTTGAGCTTGTTGAGATATGAAAGGTGTTTTCAGACAGAAGGATTATTTAGAGGAAGCTTCCAGCTGTAGATTTGCCTTAGATCTCATTACTGACACAAATCAGGTACTCGAGATGTCTCAGCAAACACGTAATACCCTCTTGGAAATATTGTCCCAAGGATCGGATGGGGTGGTGACAAAGGTGAGGGACAAGATTATGGCCATCTAAGCCTGTGTGTGCCTCTGGGGGTTGCCTGCTGCTGAGTGCTGAGAAGTGGCTTTTTGTTCTCCTCCAGCAAGGCTTACTGGAGGACAATCTTTAGTTTTTAGTGTCATGATTCAGGCTGAAGTCATTAACCATGAGAAGCAGGTGGGTGGCCCTTGGACGTGGATTTGAATTTTGTTTGTTTTGCTCTTTCAGGACTCTGACTTCAGCTTGCCACCTGGTTCTGCCTCTGGCACTGCTGCTAACCCTGTCACCAAATTGCAGGATGCCTTGGCCAGTAATGTAAGCATTTCTTTTTTTCTTTTGGCATTGATTTGTTGGAGATATTTCTTAGTTAAACCCGAGATGCTTCCAAAGAGAGCAAACGTGTTTCTTTGCAGTTGACTTCACGCTTAATGTTTAGGCAGCACGTGTAGCTGAAATCCATAATGGAAATCTGTGCCCTCAAGGTACCTTGATAACATGAGCATCACTAGCTCAGAAGTGATGCAGGGACTGACTCCCATTGTCGTTGTGACCTGGGTAAAGCAAGAGGTGTTGCAGATCTCTGAGATCACCAGTCTCCTCCCCCAAGACACAGAAGAGTGCTGGTAATGGACGTGATGCAGGTGATGGTGTTTTTAGGCCCAGCTTTGTCAGAAGGTCTCATCTGCCACAGCAAAGCAGGGAAGGCTTTTGGAGGTCCTTTTGGAGGTCTCCTGGCTTATTCCAGCTGTGTGGATATTTCATTGTTGTATGTGAAAGAATGAGCATGCTGAAACCCCAACTTGTAGCTCAGCTGTGGACAGCAATGTGAGAAACTCAAAAAGCTTCTTTTGAAATGTCTTTCAGGTTGTAGACAGTTTAATTTTGCAGGTTTGTCTTAAAGGGCATTTCTGTTCAGAAGCAAGTTTTGTCTGAAATTTTGGTAGATTCTAAATGTGGGACAGGAGGGAGAACTCTTGTGCAAATTGGAGCCACTGGATCAAATTGATATTTAAATGAAGCTGATGTAGCTCAGCATGGAGGGTGTCATTGCACATGACCAAAGCTTCATTTATTCCAGCAGTGGAGTGGATCACGATTCAGTGTGGTACTTACCTCCTGCAGTACTACTGAGGATTAAGTCCTTTGAGGTGTAATTACTGGAGCTGCCAGCTGAGGCTCTGTCAGTCTTGGTAGCTCATGACATTCTTATGAGCGTTTATCAGGTATTCACCATTTACGTCTCTCCCCTCAGGCAGGGTTAACGCAGTCCATTCCCATTCTTCGAAGAGATCATCACCTCCAGCGGTGCATTGGCCTGAATCCGATGTCCTTCCCCACTGCAGACCTTACTCTTAAGGTAAGCAAGCTGGCAGTTGTCCTAGGTGTGGATACCATGTCTCTGCGGCCAGAGTGCTGAGGATGGAGAGATCTTTCCCAGAGTGTTTGGTTGGGTACTGCTGAATCTTTTAATTAACTTCTCTAAAAGTTGAGCGTATACGTTGTTCAGCGTGGGTGGAAGGACGAGTGTTCTGACAGTCCTGGATGGTGAAGTCCTTGCCAATTGTAGAACAAGTGTAACAGAGCTTTCCTGCTATTTCAGTAGCTGGGTAAGATGGCTGGTCAGGGATCTTAGGTACCTGATGGTTTAAAGAAGAAAAGAAACAAACCCAAAACCCAGACATACAAACAACAACAGCAGCAACAACACCCTGAAATAAACCAAAACAAAAACCACCACCTCAAACCCAAAAAGCTCAGCAAATACCAAGGAGAATTGAGTGTTGTGAAGGATGCTTTCCCATTGCAAATTTATGTGAAACTCCTTGACCTGAGACCTGCCGGCTTTCCGCTACGACTAGACTAGCTTAAATTTGAACTAATAGGTCATAGAAGAGCAACTCTAGACTTCAGTATTGTCCTCCCCATTTGAACTGTGTGTAGTTACTGTCCTTCATTTCCATAGATGGAGTCTGCTCGTAAAGCTTGGGAAAACTCTCCTAGTTTACCAGAACAGAACTCCCCAGGAGGCGCAGGCTCAGGTATCCAGCCTCCTTCCAGTGTTGGAGCTTCCAACGGTGTCAGCTACAGCTCTTTTGGTGGAGTTTCTATGCCTCCTATGCCTGTGGCGTCCGTAGCACCTTCTGCATCTATTCCAGGTACTTGCAAACTGCCGCAGCAGTATTTGCATTGTCTGGTTGGTATCCAGGAATCATCCTCTGATTCTAGTAGATGAGAGCATGGTGAGAAAGAGCTTCCATGTAAAATAACTGGCTGGCTGGTATTTAACAGATTCTTAACAGCAATTTAGTCAAGACAGAAAGAGGGACTGTCTCCCTCTGACTGGCTTTGAAGAATGTTGCTTAAGTGTGAGTGGTATAAACTTAGCACAAGGACAACTTTCCCTGTGTAGTAGCAAGTCTCTGTGATGTCTCAGTAGATCTTGCTTACCCTTCACTGTGTGCTCAGTAGAATAGAAGGAAAGTGAAGAAACCTCTGGCTGAAATATTTCAACAGTCCCAATATCAGTATCAACCATTCCTCTGCTCATTTTGCTATTTAAGTCCCAGGTTTTGAGCACCTTCTGCTTTTTGTATGCAATAACAACTTGCTTATAGTTTGCAGAACTCTGCGAGGTGGGGAGATGTTGTTGTCCTTGAGTTAGAGGAGAAACTTGAGCTCAGTCATGGTAGTGTGTATAATCAGGGAGAGCATCTGGAAAAAGGAAATGTCCTTGGATTCTCTGACTCCTGGGTGTCCCAAAGGACCTCTCATGCATGTGCTATCCTTGTTCCTCAACAGGACAAGGAATTCAAGAACGGAGTGGAGTGTGCTGGACAGAAGTGATAGTGAGTGGACCACTGTAGTGACTCTGTTCAGTTGAAAAAGATTGTTTCAAGTTGGGGTGATTTCCTTCCCCACCCACCCTAATTTTGCTTGTAAAGCCCATGGTTCAGATCTGCCCAGAACCACAGGAGTGGCCCAGCACTTTATAACTGCTACCACCCTGGAGGTGAATATGGGTTTTAGATGTCTTGTATGAAGGTCTCAAACACAGTATTTGCTCATTCCATCCCTCCTAGCTGCAAAGATGAGATGATGGCAGAGCAGGTTTCTGGCACTTAGGAACATTTGGGAGTGCAGGTCACCAATTCCTGAACTGTTAGTGTCTCGAACTTTTTTGTGGAGGTGGGAAACTTGGGTTTACGTTTAGCCTCTTGCAGAAATGTGTGATTAATTCTCAGCAAGTGTGCTACTGTAAGTGGGCTGCTGGCTTTGGTGTGTGGATTTGAGCTTTACAGGCTCTTCTGAATGGGTGCTATGTTTGTGTTGTCTTGCTGAGCTGGTTGCTGAGAGGTAGGAAATAGTCTGGACCTGCAGAGCTCTGCAGTGTGCTGTGCCTCTGTTTCTTCTGTACCTTGAGTTCACAGCCTGCCTTCCCTGATGTTTAGGTAACCATATTCCACCTCTGTATCTGGATGGCCACGTGTTTGCAAGTCAGCCTCGCCTGGTCCCTCAGACGATACCTCAGCAGCAAAGCTACCAACAGGTAAGGGGGAA
Source organism: Trogon surrucura (assembly GCA_020746105.1). Classification (NCBI taxonomy): domain Eukaryota; kingdom Metazoa; phylum Chordata; class Aves; order Trogoniformes; family Trogonidae; genus Trogon; species Trogon surrucura. Next base: position 7,041,710 of record CM036636.1, read on the forward strand.
ATAGGACTAGCTAGTGGTTTCCCAAGGAGTCTTCAGGGTGACATTTACAAGACGAGGAGTCATTTATCTCTCTGATAGCCCGGAGGAGCTTAGATGGGGCTCCCTTTAGGTTCTTTGAATGCTGCTCCCTGGTGGGTGTCACAGATTCCCCTTTTGTACCAGTGCCTTTCTTAGCAAATAGGGTGTTGGTAGAGTTGGAGAGAGCCCTTTCAAGGTAAGGGTGTAGGCAGGAGACAGCCTGTTCTGTGTGTGAGGCATGTTGGACTTCTTGTATCCATCAAATGCCTCTTGCAGGCATCAGTCTTTCTCCTGGGTGCCTGTGCAGTATCTTCCCCTGCCAGTCTGCTGCTGTTCTCTGGAATTATGCAGGGGCTGTGTAAAGGCACGGTGTAGGTACTTGGCATGGCAGATTGACTCTCGGTAGAAACTGATGGATTTTTAAGAGCCTGGGAGAGTTTCTGGCTCCTCCTGTACCTCTCAGTCATCTTAATTGCTTCTGCAGGCTGCTGCTGCTCAACAGATTCCCATTTCCCTCCACACGTCCTTACAGGCCCAAGCTCAGCTTGGGCTGAGGGGTGGTCTGCCTGTTTCCCAGTCCCAGGAGATGTACAGCTCCATACAGCCCTTCAGGTAACAGCTTTGAGGTTTTCATTTCTTTGTGGCTTCTTAATCTCTTACATTGCTGGTGGCTGTGTACATTGATCATATACTCCACATTCATCTTGCCTTCATTGATGTGCTGTTTCCTTCCCCTGGTAACACTGTGGGGGTTGAACGCAAGGACATCAGGGCACATAAGGCTCTCTGCAGCGCGTTTCTTAGTAGGACAGTGGCAAAGAACTTCCTGGGAAGTTCCTGGGTTGCACTGTCTACCCTCTCAAAGCGGGAGACAAATCAGAATGGTCTGAGCTGGAGGGAACCCTAAAGATCATCTCATTCCAACTCCCCGGCTATGGGCAGGGATGGGACACCTCCCACTAGACCAGGTTGCTCAAAACTCAGTCCAACCTGGCCTCAAACACTTGCTGGTTACAGGCCAGATAGGATTTGGCACGAGGGGGTGTGTGTGTATAGTTTTCAAAGGTTGTCTGTGTAATGACTTGAGCATATTTTTCTTCCCCAGGTCTCAGGTGTATATGCACCCCAGTCTGTCTCAGCCCAGCACCATGGTCCTGACAGGAGGCACTGCTCTGAAGCCTCCGTATTCCGCCTTCCCAGGCATGCAGCCCTTGGAAGTGGTGAAAACCCAGTCTGGGTCCCCCTATCAGCCCATGAATGGAAGCCAGGCGCTGGTTTACGAGGGCCAGATAAACCAGGCGGCTGGTATGGGAGCCTCCCAGATGATGGACTCTCAGCTTACGCAGGTTAGGAGCAGGGCTTGGGAGGCGCTCTCTGATAACACGTTTTTCATCAGCCACTTGTTTCTGAGACTCGGTTGAAACTAGTATTTGTGCCAAGTCATGTGTTTGTGTGAACTAAGCTCTTTCTAAAGAGGCAACAGATTTTCCCCAGGAGAATCTATTCTGTGAACCACTGTTTCAAACATGCTGCACCTTATTTAATGGAGTTCTTGCTAATTATGTTTCTGTCTCTGCTGAGATCTCATTTTGTAACGCGGAAGTCCTCGCCCTCAAAATAGACCTTTCATGCAGATCAGACCTTGCAGTGCTTCGTACATAGGAGGCCGTGATGCAATACTTGTCCTAAAAGTACATCTTCTGAGAGCCAAATCCCAATCATCTGCAGATTTAACTTGGCTTCCGGAGTAACTAGGATCTTTTATTAAAAGCTAATCTATCTTCTCAATACATTTGTTATCCAGGTCTTTCTTACAACCCCTGCTGATCTGTTTAGCAGCATCTTAACAAGAATTTCATTATATGAAAAAGTTTTTGTAAAGCATAGTTCAGATAAAGGCATTGAATCCTGCTCTGAGCACAGCCGTATTTGTGGACATGTGTTCCAGTTCTCTGGAGAAATTGGATATTTTTGTCAAACTCAAATATATTTATTTTGTGTAACATGTTAAGGTTTATTTTTGTTTATGGAAGGATTTTTATGTTATGACTGACATGAAGAGTATCCTGAAAATAAGTTAGCTGAGGAAAACATGAGCAAACTAAATATTTGAAAAAATACTTTATCCATCATAAGCTAGCAACTTGGTCTCTTCTGCCAACCTTAGGTTTTGTTTGTTTATTACAAAGTGTTGTCACAGAACCTCACAAATCTAGCAGTTGTGAGAAGTGCCAGATAAATCAGAGGAGACAGGTGGCTCTTGAGTCCTGAGCTGTGGGTTTTCTTCTAAATTGCTTTTAATTATTACCATCATTAGTTGGAAGCTCACTGTAGAACATAGAGCGATGTCACCATCTCTTTCCCTAGAGATCCAGACGTCAAAAAGCTTTGTAAGGAAAGCGTAGCAGACTTCCTGGTTTGGGTATCAAAGCTGCAGACAAAATACCTGACACCGAGCTGCCTGGAGCTGTCATCGTATCAAGAGAAAATACAGCCATGCAGCGACCATGAGGAAAAGTGAAAAAGTGGGTGGAGGTTCCAGGCAAGGAGGAAAGCCCCGTGTCTGAGTGCAGTTCTGTTACATCGAGGTGGTGTGAGAAGCCTAACTGATAGGGTGTTGGCAGCACTATCAGAACATGCATTTCGGTGTGAATGCCCTTCGTTGCATTGATTTACATTTTTTCTGTGCCAGACTGCACTGTTTGTGAGCTTCCTTTTAGCAGGGCTGTGCTTTCAGGGTTTTAGGGGACAGTTTGTCAAACACTAGACTGGCACCACCATCGAGATAACGACGTGTCCTTATCACGCAGCTAACGATGCCTGTGCCTGGCTCCCAGCTTCCTCTGCCCCGCTATGGCTCTGGCCAGCAGCCCCTGCTTCTACCACAGTCCATCCAGCTTCCTCAGGGGCAAAACCTGCCTGTAGGAGCTCCCCGAAGAATCCTCCCTCCTGGGTCCCAGCCTTCAGTCCTTGCTACCAGCAGGGAGGTAAGGATTAACACCCGTGTCCTCATCTTGGCGTTCATTAACCCCTCCTGCATTGGAGTTTCGCTCCTGGATCTTGCTTGTTAAAGGGGAGACTGGCTTGTTTGGGATCCTTAAAGATCACAGCCGAGGATTGGTGTTAAAATGAAGGAGCCCTTTCCCCCTCATCTCCAAAGCACAGGCCAGCAGTTTTTCAGGTTTTGCTGCTGGTCGTCATTCTGTTTCCAGGGAGCCACATCCTGCCTCGATCCAGTTTGGAGTCTCCAGTTTTATTACATGTTTACACAGGTTTCCCCAGAGTGCTTGAGGGGTGGTGAGCTCCAGACACAGTTGGAATACTGCCCAGATATTTCACACTGTTGTGAAGCTTGTCCATTTGAGTAGGTACATTAATGTCATGTCTGGTTTGATGGATTCATATCATAAGTTTGTCTGATATAGGGGAGAGAGAGCACAGCACTTAACTTCCAGGTTTGCTTGTGCTGCTGGCTTGTTGGTTTAATACAAGCAGATTATTTCACGTACAAGCGTCACTTTCTTCACCTGAAAAAATGTTTCTTCTTTTAATGGGCACAATTAAATGGGTAGAAGGGCAAAGATTTGACTTAAGTGTTTATATGAGGTAGTGAGTGATTTGTGCATGCGAAGATGATACTCTCTCGCTCGTTTTCCTCTGTAGTCCTCCCAAATGGAGATGAAAGGGTTTCATTTCTCCGACGGCAAACAGAACATGTCCTCCGGAGGGTCTGTACCATCACCACATACGTACAGGTAAAACATTTAAAGAACTTAGCCTCTCTGGTCAGAGTGGGGAAGCAGTAGTGTTCCCCATTTGCAGTGACGTGTTGCATGTATCGTCCCTGTACAAGGCGCCTGGGTTTTCATGTGCAGAAAGTGTTAACTGTGGTCCAGATACTTGTATGAAAATGCAGGATCATGGCTTTCATTCTTGAGTGTGGGCCGGCGCGTGTCTGACTTGGCCCTTTGTGCTTGTGGATGTGCGTGAAGTTATTTGTTTACCAAGGCTTAAAGACAAGTTGGAATTGGTGTGTGCTGTTGTGTGATTCTCGTTAAGGTGGAAACTTTGAGATCATTGAATGAATGCTGTAGCTTCCAATGTGGTCCTCTCAAGATGAGAGGTGCTTATGTGTAGATGTACCAGACCTTCAGGTGATTGAGCTTTTTGGGACAAGCAGTTACTTTTTTTTTTTTTCCACTAACCAATCTGCGTGTTGGCTTTTGGGTGGGGGAGCTCACTGATGCGCAAAGCACAGACTCGTGTCCTGTCTACTGCTGCTTTCTGCTGTCTACGTTTTTTTTTCTTTCACACATGAATAAGGTTCTCATTCCATTGTAGAATTTACTCCATGAATATTGTCGACTCTTCGATTTCCAGGCCTAGCTCTGCCAGCCCAAGCGGGAAGCCATCTGGACCAGCAGTTAGTATGGGCTCTGTGCAAGGACACTATGTACAACAGGTAGTGTACGTCAGCACGTAGTATAAAAGAGCAGATACTGGTGGAATAAACAGTCGTGCTTGGACTTAAGAGGAGTGGCAGAAAGGTGTAGTGTAGTGAAGCTGGATGTGGGAGCTGTTATTTTCCCTGCAGGGAGAATGGGTAGGTGGGTGTTACGCTGAGCCCAAGAGTAAAGCTGTGTGATTTGAAAGTCGGGAGAGCTTAGAGGATGACCTGCTTCACAGTGTCCGTGTTGGTCGTGGTTGAATTATGGGTTGTTTGGATTGCCAGGCACGTGAGACACTACGGGGTCCTAATGTGTGGGGTGTTTTAGGATAGCAAAGTGTGACAGAAGAAAGTGCCCGGAGCAAATTTGATGTCTTGCATGATTGGTGGTCGTGGTTTGCTTTTTATATCTGCCTAGAGGTCTGTGCTAGCTAATGCTTTGTTTTTGCATGTCAAAAGGCAAAGCAGCGGGTGGATGAAAATAAAGCCAATCTGGGAGCAGTAAAGCTTCAGGAAACGGCCTCCGCAAACCAGATGAAGCCAGTGCGCACAGGAGCGATCAAACCTCAGGCAGTCAAAGTGGAGGAAAGCAAGGCCTAGGAGCACCTCTGATGCCCAGCTGGTCCTACTGCCTGAGAGGCCGTGCAGCTTAGACTGGACCCCACTGGATCTCCTGAAAATTTCACCAGATTACTCCCCACCCCACACTGACTGACTACAGCGACATCATCCAAGCCCCTCTCCCAACAAAACAGTTTGAAACAGTGGATATGACATTGACCTGCTTGCTTTAAAACAAACCAACCATGTGACTTTTAAGTGGCTCGAGCCATTTTATTTTTATTTCCCCCCCACACTCCCATGCCCCATCCACAGGTAGCTGTGAAAGCTCACTTGGCAAAGCCCGTCCTTCCCCTTCCCTACTTCTGTCTCAGCAGAGTGGCAACTGGGGGAGAGGGGTTAGTTTGAGGTTTTTTTCATTTTAAAGGCAGCTGAGGTTTTTACAAAAAAGCTATATCTTTGTTTATAGCAGAACTTTTATATGTTCTCTCATTTCCCCTCTCCCTTCTTTCTGCTTTCCTCATTCCTTCCAGAAAAGAGTTCCCTTGAGCTAAACTTACGTTCTGACAAAACTCTGCTTAGTTTTGTATACGGTTCTGTGCTAAGTATCATGGCTCTTCTAAATTGAGTTTGTTTGGGTATATATTCCCCAGATGATTCAGCCTTTCAGATTATCCGATTCAAAAAAAAAAACCAGGACAGTTACCGCATTCATTAATTTTGCAGTATTTTTGTTTTAAGCTGGAAGCAGTGCTTGCGTTAGAAGTAAATGTGTACTAAAGGTATATAGTAGATCAGTGCATAAATCTTGAAACTTGCACCACTTTAATTGTAGCTTTGGAGTGCCTTGTGCACAACGAAATGTGGCGTTTTTGTTTTAAGGAAAAAAAACCCACCAAATTTCTGTTGCAAGCTCGTCTGGATCTAGGTTGTTGGGTTTTTTTGTGGGTTTGGGATTTTTTAGTGACTGCCAAACACACAATAAAGTGTAAATCATAGATTTACGAAATGTAAAATCTGTTAAGAAAAAAAATCTCCTCGCCACACATGGGTCAGAAGAGTTGGCTAGAGCCAACGGGTCTGTATGGACTACTTTTTGTAGTTGTGATGCTCTCTTACGCTCCCTAACTTGGCTGTTCTAATTCTTCATGTCTCCTGAGACTTGTTCTATATTGTGTTCATCCTTTGGGGCTGCTCTCCTCAGCTTTGCTCTTCTCCCTTTTCCCCAAGTCTCGCTTTCCGTTCCTCGTAACTCACGACCTTTGGTAAAACGTGTGTAGAAACGCATTGGTAGGGGAGCCCCTCTGCAAAGCAGCCGTTTTAGCACGCTTGGAACCTCCTTTTTTTATGTTGGAAGCGCATGGTTACAGAAGCGGTTGGAAATCGTCCTTTTACTCTCCTTCCCCAGATGAACAGCAAAGCGTTCTTTACTTCTGATGCAGTTGCATCTAACACGTACGGTGTCGTCACCTCACATGTCCTCACCGATATCCCATGGAAGGAAGGTCCCAGTGGGGAGGGGGTTGGGTTTTATTCCTTTGGTTTTGGTTTGTGTGTGCGCGTGTGTGTGTGTGTATGTAGATTTTTAGGACTGACTTACAAGTTCCTGCAAGCGCTTGGAGTCCTTCAGCTGGCAGTAGTCGTAAGCAACCTGAACTACTTTCAGCTAACTCGGTTTGTGTTGTTTAGCTCTTTCAAGATGTAAAGTAGGCTGGTCACTCTGAAGTGAGGGAAAGAAGACTTCATTTCTGCAGTAGGTGATAGCTTGCTCACTGGCTGTGCTGTCTGCCTCTGCTAGGTGGCAGCAAGTCGTTTGTTGGTGGTTCCAAAGAAGATAATTTTGAACAAAGAATGTATTTGGGAAGGGATCTGAAAGGTGTTCTTGTTTCTTCGTTTGCTTTTTCCCCCACTTTCTAGGAAAGATCCTGTGTAACTTTCTAGGGCTGCGTTTGAAGTTTTAAGCTAGGTATAAAGAAGATTTTTATACGGTAGCTTTAAAGAGCTTAGAAACCTAATCTTAGACATAGTAATATGTCCCCTCTCCACAGGTGTCCCCATTGACAATGGCAGAGAACCCGAAGGGAAAGGGATAGGATGGTACTTTAAGCAAAATAAAAGCTCTTTTTTTTTTTCCCCCTCATGTGTTGTGGATTTTTAACTACAGAGCAGAGTGTGCCAGCATCTCTCTAGCGTCCTCCTTAAAGTACAGGGTTTGAGATTGTGACAGATACTCCCCCAGCCTTCAGGCATCTCCCAGACCTGCATCCTCATCTGCTAGTCCTGCTCCCAACATTTTCCAAAGATTGCTCCACCAGTAAGTCATCCCACCCGCCCTTTCTGTGTTCTTCCTTGGAATATCATGAACAACAGAATTGTCTGGTTTTTCTTCTTTTTTTCTTTCTGATTATCCTTCTGCCCAGCTGGCCCTAGCTAATATCAGCCCGGAATCTAACTGTAATGGCTAAAGAGACTTATCCGAGCCCCCCTCTTCTCATCTCTTTCCTACCCTAGACACACTACTTAAGCTTTACAAAGACAGTAACCTGTTTCCTCCCGCCTCTATGACTTTTCTAAAACGGTCAAAAGTGTTGGAGAAACTGGGTTATTGGTAGATACAAGTTACTGCAGTCCCCTCTGGTGTAAATGCCATCAGAACTACAATACTTCCTGTTGAAAAAGGTCACCCTTCTTTCTCTTTTAACCCCTCCATTCCTTCCCCCAACAGAATAAAACACTAGAATTTATTTATACGTATTTGATGTTGTAGGTCTAGGTGAAAAAGTAATTGTTTCACTGCTCTATTTATATATTATGTCTGAACTATTCTGTGCAGGAAAGGCCAAGAAATGCATGTGAGCTTCATTCCATTCCTCACCTTTGCGTGACTGTCGGCTGCAGTTGGCAAGACTCTTTTTCACTTAATGGAGTTTTGTGTGATGGAAAGCAGTTTTAGAGCCCAAATTTCTACGGTGCAATATCCTTCTTCTCTGGCATATATTTTTGTTTGTTTGTTTAAAGCTAGTGTAAGGTTAGTGCAGTTTGTGGTGCTCTTGAGTCGAAAGGAAAGCCTCTCATCCTCAAGGTGCAGAAATGCCAAGGGTGCTGGCGTGCTGGTGCAGGTTCAGCTTGGGGAAGAGAGGAGTATGGAGATGTATAGAATGTGAATACGGATTATTAGGGGATATTTCTGCTTGCTGTCTCCACTGCTGAAGGGTTGGGCCCTAATGATTTATTCCTTTTGTGAGTTGCTTTTGCTTTGACTGGAAATCAGCTACCAAATTGTGGGCTCCTCCTGCTAGGAAGTGCGCAGCGGGAGGGAGAGGTGAATCCATGTTTTTGGCAACAGTGGGTGAAGCAGAAATATTGAGAGGCTGACTACTGCTGCTTTTTGTTCAGCTGAAGGTCTGAAGCGTGTGTGTAATCAGTTCTCTTACACACAGTGATTCAAGGCCTAGCAGCTGATTTCAGTGCTGCTTTCTTCTCCAGTTCAGCCTGCTTTTAGCTCTTAATTAATTTAAAAAAAAATACAAAAAATTGAATTACAGAAGAAAAAAAAGGAAGGGGTAGAAAAAAAAGGTTCCACTTTATTTCTAGATGACAAGTGGAAGCAGCACAGTCACCAGTGAAACAGGTATTATTGTTGATCTTCCATAGTTCACCCCTGGCTCTGCCGTGTGACGGCTGTACGGTGTCAGTGACTCTGGATGTGTTTGCAGCCCATTGAACTGCCATTCGTGTTTGTGTTCACGCAGAGGCACTCCATTGAACAGTTCCCTTGCAAGAATGCTGCAAAGCTACAAGCTGCCCTGTGGTTCCTGTGTATTTATGGATAGATATTAAAACCCGAGCCTAGCGTTACTGCTCTGTCTCCCCTTTTGGCAGGCTCCTCCGTTCCCTTTAAAGCAAGCACCACTGCATGCCAAGATCTTTGTTCTGTTGCGTTTTGTTAACCTTCTCTTTTGCTTCTGGCTGGATAAGCACAGGTTAATTCCTTGCAGCGTGGGTTATTTCTTTACATCCAGCGGCCCAGTTTCCTTGTCAGAAAAACGCATTAGTGAATAAGAATTAATTTACAACAGGCTGCTTTAGTTGTGGCCTGCGGACAGAAAAGGTGCATTTTGCTGAAGCAGCGGACCTGCTGACCGACGACACTGCAGCAGTCCCGCGACTTTTTTATTGTGGTTATTTGTTTTAATCCCCAAACCCACCGGATTTTCCCAGTGGCCGTAGACACCCCCTCGGGTTTGGTGGCTCCTCGAGATGTCCGCAGCCCCAGCCCTGACACCGTCGGCACCCCTGGGAATCACAGCAGCAGCAGCAGCGAGGCGCTCACCCTTCCGCATGTCTCGAGGCGTTGTCCTTAGCTGGAATCCTTCCTCTGGTTCTGTATAAATCGCATTTGTTGTTTCTTAAGGGGATATTGTACTCCTTAAAGCTTTTAACCTCATGACCTGTATAGTAATTTTTTTTTTTTTTTTTGGCCTTTCCTCTCTTCGTCTTTTCATGTAGACCAGATATTTGAAAGGGCAGACGATGGATAATTGTGTAACGTGCAACCTGTTCATATTTTTTGGAAACTTTTACTCTGACCGGAACTCGAACCACGGAATCACCAGGCCAGTTGCGGCACACTCTTTATTGCCCTTTTTTCCTCGTTTCAGTACCTATTGTTTCTCCTTTCAAATATGTGATTGTATTAGCTCTTTCCATATGAAAGAATTCTCCTTATTTAAATAAAAAAATAAAAAAAATAAAAAAAATAAAGCAGATTATGCTTTTCTCAAATTCCCCCGGTCCCTTGGCTGCTTCTTTTGTTTAAAGGCTTGCTTATTTTTATTTATTTGGGCATTTTTTTGCCTTAACTGGGGCCGCCCTTGGGGCTGCGTGGGCCTCGGGGCCTTCATGCCGGGCGTTGCCGTGGCAACGCCACAAGGTGTCTCCGTTCCCGCCCTCACGGCCCTGCGTGCGTCTGACGTCACATCCGGCGTCTCCCGCGGTGGTGCCGTCCCTTCCCCCGTCTCCTCAGGGCGGCTCGTTCCCCTCCCGCCGCCTCCCCCCGCCCGGGGCCCTTCGGGGCTGGGGGCCCCGCTCCCCCCGCACCTCCGTAAGGCGCAGAGGGAGGGGACGAGACCTGTTGGGGGGCCGATGCTCCCTTGAGCCTCATGGGGAGGAGGGGAGGCCTGGTGGCGGGGCTCAGGGCAGGGGCTGTGCGTGCGCGGGGTGGCCGCTGGGTTCTGTGGACCCTGTGGGCCTCGAGGGTGAGGCCTGGGTGTGGGATCTGGTCCTGCTGCCCCTCGCGGAGCTTAAAAGGGGGAGCAAAGTCTCGGGGGAGGGGTTAATGATCCTACTAGCCCCTCAGGGAGGGGATGCAAAGCCTGGTGGAGGGCTTGATGGTTCCTTGAGGAGGTGTGTGGGGTCCGGAGGTAGTGCTTTGTGCCTGCCCCAGGGCTTGAGGCCTCCCTGTGCAGGGAGAAGCAGGGTTCCCTCCATCAGGGTGGTCTTTGGGGGTCCCAGGGCCTGTGAGGCAATGGCAGGGCACAGCCCTTGTACTGGGTCCTGCAGGTGGGGCGGTGGTGTGGGGACCCCGGTGCTGGTGGGGAGCACAGCTTTGCGAGGGGCTTCTTCAAGGTATTCCGTGCAGCATTTGTGTTTTGTAGGTAGTGAGAAATCAGGAAGGCAGCACTTTGCTTGATGGTGATGTGCTCGCACCTTGCTTTGTTCTCCCCTGATCAAAGCTGTGCTGTGGGATGTATTTCGGTAACTTTCAGTTGTACTGAGGTGAGAAGATACAACACTGATTCGCTGCTATTTTCTGACCTAGCTCTGCCTGCAGTAGAGTTCAGTCCCGCTTGCTGCAACACTCCCCCTAGGCTGCGCTAGAGCCCTGCAGCACCTACACCCGTGCTCCAGGAGCGGCTTTTTATAACAGGATATTTGCCTCCTGCCCTCCCCAAGAAATATGCTCAGTTTGCAAGGGAGTAACTCTGCCTGAGCAGCCTGGTGCCTGTGCACATGGTTTGCCTATCGCTAGCATCAGAATTTGGGCTGGGAGGTTTGCTTAGCATAAAGCAGAACGTAGGCTTGAATTAAGCTGTTGTGTTGCTGCTGAACCAGTGCAAGAATAAGCAGTTTCTAGCTTACTATCAATGACAGAGAACCATGGCAGATTAAAAGTTCAGTGTGTTTAGTAACTTCATTTGTAGAATTATTACTGTAGCCACAGCAGAGAGCACATAAATCTGGAACACGAAAGAATTTTGGAAGATCAGTTGCCATGAGCTCCTAGCAGCTGAAAAGTAGTCGTGCATGATTTTTGTCAAATGATCTCCAGTTAGCTTTGAGTGAAAGGGTGACTGCTGCTCTTCTCTGCTCTAGGGGGTTTGGACAGACCTTTGGCAGGATGTTGGGATTGCTGAAGAAGCCGTTTGTGGTTACTGCAGAGATCAATATGAGCCTCGTGGCATTGACCGTGATGGGATTAATAAGCCGCCTGTGGGGACTTTCCTATCCACGGGCTGTAGTGTGAGTAGAACAGTTTATTTTCTACTCCAGTGATACATTCTTTTGTTTTGGAAATATTGAGTAAGAATGCAGGAGCAGAAGAGCAGAGCTTGCCTGACGTCAGCATCTGTAAATACGGTGAGAGTGTTTCCCTAATGGAAACTCCTGAGGGGAAGGTCAAGGGGCAAAGCTGCTATGCTTCATCGTACTCTTAGCTTTCCACTAACAAATCAGTGTTTCCTTTCTTAGTATCCCTGTAGGATACTTGCAGTGAGATTTGACATGTTTCTGCCTCTTGCGTTTCAGGTTTGATGAAGTTTATTACGGCCAATTCGTTTCGCTCTACATGAAGAGGATCTTCTTTGTGGATGACAGCGGCCCACCCTTGGGCCACATGCTGCTGGCTTTGGGAGGTGAGGCATCTCCTGAAATTGGGAAGTGTCTGTTGACAGTTGCTGTGGAAGAGAGAAGTGGTGGGTAGAAATGTCAGATCCTGCTACTAGGGAAAAGCACAAGGTAGCTGAGAGATTCTGATGTAGAGAGAAGTAGAATTTCCCTTATTTAGTGTTGTTAGGAGGCTGTTGGACAAGCGATGGGGAGGTGATGGAGCCGTGTACTGTTACCCAATCCTTCGGATAAAGAGAAAGGTAAGATGAGAATTGCTAGTGACCAGAAATGCTAGGCAGCAAGCAGACTTCCAGCCCTAAGTTCCTTTCTGTAGCTATGGACCACATAAAAGTGTCTGTATGGGAAGGAGAGATTAAATATACATGTAACTTCGTCAATGAGAATTTGTTGTTCCATATTTATATTCTTGGTGCCTCTGCACATTATCAAGCCCTGCTGCAGGCAAAGCTGTACAAAAGAGGACCCTTTTGGAAAGGGGGGCTTCCATGCATGGAGAAGCTATTTGTTTGGGAAGTCATTCGAGGACCAGTTTAGCACCAGTTTTTGTACTTGTTTTGAGAGTGGAAGTTCTGAATTGTTGCTTATGTTGTAGGTTACTTAGGAGGATTTGATGGAAACTTCTTATGGAACAGGATTGGAGCTGGTAAGAGCTGATTTTAACTGTCTCTTTTAGGAGAATAAGCAGTGGCTGACAGATTCCTTTTGCCTGACTGGTGGAAATAATGCTTTATCTGACACCTTCACTTTTCCTCTTAATTAAGTCTTCTGCAGGTCTCTAACAGACGTTTAAGGCGCTATGATTCCATAGCACAGATTTTTTTTAATGAGTTAAAACAATTCAAGTGGTACCAATGAATTAGTAAGAGCAGGAGTTAGATTCCACAATTTGTTGCAGTGCTAAGGACTTCTGTATAGATCTGTCTTCTCTGCAGTTAACAGTTTCTAAATTTGTGCATCACTGTTGTCTCCTGTTTCAGAATATAGCATGAACGTTCCTGTTTGGTCCTTGCGACTCCTGCCAGCGCTGGCTGGTGCTCTCTGTGTGCCTTTAGCATACCAGATTTTGGTAGAACTGCAATTCTCCCACTGTGCTGCACTTGGGGCTGCTCTTCTGATTCTTTTAGGTAAGATTATTCCCCTGAGCCCCATTTAGGCTGAGGCTTTATACAAGTTCCTATCATTATTAAGCCAAGTGGGCAAAAAACCCACGTTCCTTACAGCCAAAGAGGCCTGGACTCACTTCCTCAGAGGTTTGCAGGATGGGTTACAAGATGCTGGGTTTTAACAGCAGGCCAGCACTGCGTATAGTCAGAGCTCAATGAATTTCTTCATCTCCAAACTGCAGCAAACCAGTCTGTGTCCTTAGTACTGTGATTTGACACTTCTGGTATGCATAACTCAGTTGTGTTTCTTTTTTTCCTCTGGGGGTCTGCTGGCAGTTGCCTGAGAGGGAAAGAGCCTCTCAGCAGCACTTTAGCAGTCTGAGAAACCTTTCTTGGCTACCGGCTGCTCTTGATTCTGGCTCAGGGAATCCTGCACAAAGCAGCTCATTGCAGCTTGAAGGTTTGTCATCACACTCATTGCCTGCTGGGGTCACTGCCTTGGCTCTGCCTTGTGAAGCAGCTCTCTGGATTTCCCCGCATTGATTTTTTTTTTTTTTTTTGCCTTCCTAAGCAAGCACAGCACCTTTATCTTGGTCCTTTACTATTTGCCCACCTCTTTGTCCTTGGGAGACGGTTATGGCCATGTACTTTGCTCCTGAAGGAAGGTTTTTGTCCCATTAAACCCAACTCCTCCCTATTACAGCCTGTAAGATTGCAAATGAATTGACTGTCCTTAAAGGGGCAGATCCTTCTGTTGAATAATGACGCGATTGTCTGAGGTAGCACTTGCCTGTGGATAAGTTTCTCTAATTTTGTGTCTGTCTCCCTTTTCCAACAGAGAACTCTTTGATCACTCAATCAAGGTTCATGCTCCTGGAATCAATATTGATCTTTTTTATCCTACTTGCAGTTTTGTCCTACCTGAAGTTCTACAATTTGCAAAGGCACAGGTAAAGCAGGATTGTCTCCCATCCTCTTAAACATTCTTGTGGTGATTCTTTTTGTCACAGACTGTGTTTTTTTTCTGTAAGTCACTTCAGCGTTCTGCAACTCACTTCATCGGTCTGTAAAATCCAGTGCTTTGACCTCTTATATGGCTGCCCCCTAAGTCTTCTGTTCTGAGCAGTGTTAAAAGTCTATTTTAGCTGATCGCAAAGTTGTGTCTTTTATGATAAAAAAAATCGACTGGGAGCACTCCTTTGCCCACCCAGGTTTTTTATTGGAAGGTTTCCTCCTGTGCACAGAAACACTGATGATAGCAGATCACTTAATACTCCCTCATTGCTGTTTACAGACACTGAATTTGGAGACCTTTGTCTCTTCTGTCATGACTTCACATGTTCTCTGATCCTTGCAGAGGATAAAGTAATCTTTAGTAAGGTGAAGTTATCTTTAAATTGATCCCAGCAAGTGATTTTTGATACATTTCTTCATCTATAGTGTCAGAAAGCAGTTTGGTTTTGCTTTTCTGGATACAGGGAAATTCATTTAACATCACCTTGTAGGTCACGGCTTAGAATTGGTGGCATGAGAGTATTCAGAATGAGATACCTCAGAGCAGAATAAGGAATAGTGGAGTCTTTTTTTAGGTTAAATTAAATTACCAGGATCCTAAGAACGTGTCCAGATCTCACCATAACACGCATCCCTTTGTCCTTTTATTTAAGTTCCTTCTCTGGAACCTGGTGGTTTTGGCTTCTGTTGACTGGAGTAGCTTGTTCTTGTGCAGTTGGGTAAGTGATGACGTCTCACTTTGTTTTGGTAAGCTGACTCTCCTGCCTGCCACCTGAGGTGTCAGTGGGGCTTTGGATTTCACCCCTTCCTCTTAGTTGCCTCAGGCTTCAGTAAGTCGGAATTTAGGGACTCTCTGCTTTGTGATCTGCCACCTTGTTATCAAGAAGGTTTTCTGTCACTGCGGTTATTTAATGTAATTGGTAAACAAATGGTATCTTCTGGTGTCGAAGCCTTGAAGCTTATTTATGTTGTTGTACCAAACTTGTCATGGATCTGAATCCTTGAACTTTAGTGCACCCTGTCCAGGAGAAGCTTTGAAACTTTATGTCTTGTATTAGTGAATTGTGTTGGTTTTCACTGTGTCCATTTTTTATGCACTTTGTTCTCAGAGTGAAATATATGGGGCTGTTTACCTATATGCTGCTCTTGGCCATCGCAGGACTCCACTTCTGGCACATGATAGGAGATCAGAGTTTCTCAAATGTAGGTATCACATGCAGAGTATATTGTGTGTGACTGTTCAGTACAGGAGCCAGCCTTGCCAGCTCACAGATAAAGATGCTATCTGTAGATGTATTTTGTACTAAAATTCCTGGTTGTGGTCTGCAAGCCATCATGTCATAGAACAATTTCCCAGCTCAGTTGCTGGAGAAGATGGAGTTAAATTTAAGAGAAGCATGTGTATGTGACTGGCTTTTCTGCTCTTATCCATGTCTTGGTGATTTGTGGCTCAAAACGCATACTGTTTCGCATGCCTCCCGCTGGCTCCAGTCCCAGTCCTCTTTGGAAGTTATCCAGCTGTCCACAAAGTTACAGTCGAATTGGAGTGATAGGGGAAGCTTAAAAAAAGACTAACAAAACAAGCCAAGTGCACTGGTGTTTTTAATATCTGGAGCACGAAAACATTGAGTTCTTGGTGTTCTTCTTCTAGGTTTCCTTGATGTGCCATTTTCTAGTCAGAGTCCTGGCCCTCATCATCATCCCGATGGCGACGTACCTGTCTTTCTTCTACGTTCACTTGACTTTGTTGTATCGCTCTGGGCCTCATGACCAGATTATGACAAGTGCTTTCCAAGCCAGCTTAGAGGTAAAGGAAGTGTGGTAATGAAACTGATTTATTAGGGGAGAAGAGGGGTAAATCTGTCTTGTTCTCACTATTAGAAGAAAGGTGTGCAATCATGTTTCTATGATCTTGCATGTTTGTTACCTTTATGTCATTTATCTACTTTGCTGCGGTAGTACTGTTTTAAGATGAAGCAATAATGACTGATTTCTTAATAACACATGAAAAACGTTTTCCAGTGAACTAAGAACCGTATGGTCACTCTTCTGCTGAAGAATTTGTCCCTTCCTATGGGAAACTCCGCAGAAGCAGATACAGTACTGAACTCTTCAGTGATGATGTTGTAGGCTATAGGATGCCAGTATGATTTGCTGTAGAAGAGTGCTTGATCTGTCTTTTAGAACAGCGTGGTTTAGGGATATTCCCTAAGACCCTGTAGTCTTTCAGGTGTTGGTGTATTTGCTGTCTGCTCAGTACAGTGCTGCAAGACTCTGGTTTTGTAGATACAACCAAATGAGAAGGCATTGTGCTGAGATACTGCTGTGTTAAAGTGACAGGTGATTCTTAATAGAATTTAAACAGCCTCTGGGTTGTTTCTTCTTCTTTCCATTTATCCTTTCATTATGCTTCTCAGGGCGGGCTGGCTCGAATCACTCAGGGTCAGCCCCTAGAGGTGGCCTATGGCTCCCAGATAACTCTGCGGAATGTGTTGGGCAAGCCCATGCAGTGTTGGCTCCATTCTCACGCAAATACTTATCCCATCAGGTGAGGAATCTGTTTGGGTTTGTATTGTCAGGGTGAACGTATGCTTGGTTCTTCACCTACTAGTCCAAGTGTCTCAGTTTGGGTCCTGGCATACATTAACCCTTCAGAGCACGCTGCAGATGCACAGATTCTCTGTGCTCTTTAGGAATGGAGCCAGTGACACTGTTGATCACAGAAATGTGCTGTTACACACCTGTGGGGTTTTTAACCTTCTGTACAGGTATGAGAATGGCCGAGGTAGTTCCCATCAGCAGCAGGTGACCTGCTATCCCTTCAAGGATGTGAACAACTGGTGGATTGTCAAAGATCCTGGAATGTGAGTATGCAAGAGATTTAAAGGCCAAGCTACTGTAAGTGTAGCTTCTATGTGTTTCCAAAACCTCAGCAGGGCATAGCTGGGGTTCGATGTAACTATTCTCTGCTCAGGGGCATAGATGCCACGTGTGATCCTGAGCAAGTCATTTCAGCTGCACAGCTGTTAAGGGTGGCTGTTCGCACAGTCCTCCTCGGTATGGTAAAAGCATTATTGAGGACTCTGAAATTGTGCCTCAGCTGCTCCTGCCAGAGCGTGGGCTGTGCGGTGCACAAGAGGAACTTTAAAGTCACATGAGACCACTGGGAACTCTTCAGGTGCTTTGCATGAAAGCAAAGTTCTGCTTTTTCAAGTGTGTGAGCCACGGCATTATAGTGCCTTGATGAGTTTTATCAAACTTGAATGAGTCTTAGAAGAGAGTAGAAATCACTTTTGCAGAGTGAATATTTCTTTGTGTTTAAAGTAGAGGACGAGCTGTAGAATCTGCCACACCAGCAGGGATTCCAAGTGGGTGCTTCTGCCCGAGAGGCCTGCTTCATGCTGAAGTGTTTTGCCATTGTTTCTGTCAGCGGAGAACAGGACTCTTTATAGTTTTGCCAGTAAAAGCCCTTGTGTGTTATCATTTCATACTGATCAAAAAGTTGCTTTTGTAGGTTTCTTATGTTGCTCTGGGAACTGCCTTGTTAAAGCTTAAGGCTGGGCCGGCCACTAAACTTTGACAGACGCTTCCTGTGATGCCCCCAGCACCCTCCCAGGGGGAGATAACAGGGAAACTAGAGGGAGAGATTTTGAGGTTGAAAAAACCTTGAACAAGTTTAATGAAAAAGAAAAGTAGTACTAACAATAACAATGAAGATGTTAAACTATATACACACACTATGCAAGTATACAAATGTATTCAAAGATACAAGAGAATACATTAATATGGAACCCGTGCCCTTTATATGACTACTGGGTCACAAGCAGAAAAGTCCCAGACTGGACGTGGCAGCAGACGGGAGTGCCCAAATCCAGAGTCCTGATGAGAGTCCAAACAAACCCAGAAAAGGAGCTGTGCTGTTGCCACCTAGAGAAGGAGGGGAAACCAACCTGTTCTGATGAACAGTGCTCCTCTGTGATTTGAGAACAGGAGGCAGGAACACAGGGAGCAATGAAGAGCAGCCAGCAGCAATCCTCTCAGCACAGGAACCACTAAAGGCCCCAGAGCTTTTCTTAGGGGCCTTCTTATAGTGAGCACCATGGGAAGGAGTGCTGTAATTGGTCCACAATCTCCTCCCCACAGGCACAGCTGCCCCTTGTCCCCAATCATGATTGCCACCTGTGCCAGCAGCCCCAGAGGACTTGTATCCTGGTGCTCTCGAATGAGGACACACACAAAGTGTCCTGCCAGAAGGGCTGTGTGCCATTAGAAATCATACCCGTGTTGGGAAAGTTTCTCCATAGTGCAAACAGTTCAAACAGAGACTCTACCAGAACCACAGAAAAACAGTATCTTCTTAAAATTCTTCGAATTCAAGCCTCCTGAAAGCCGTGAAGTCTTTCCAGAGAACAGTAAAATACAGGCATGCGTTAGCCGTGTCGAGAAGCAAGATGCGAGTCTCCGTGGTGTAGATAGCCATTGATCTCTTACGATTCTGCCAAAAGTGATGCCAGTGGCAGTACGGCCACCTGTCAGACCACACTGGAGTACTTACTCATTTCACAGAAGCCACCAGACAGCTCTGTGGTGGGAATAATCTGAACTCTCTCCTGACTGACCTGGATTCAGACCATTGACCTAATGACTGGGGTGTTGGTATCTAATTACCGATCCTCTGAGTCATTCTGCCCTTAACTCACCTTTGCCTTGATGAGCTTTGTTTCCATTCTGGGTACAATCTATAGGTTGCTTGAATTTCTCGTATTGCTGCCTAAATGTCTGTCCCTGCCTGCAGCTTCTTGACCTAACAGTTCAGTCATGACACGGTTGTGTGATATGTAAAGAAGAATGTAACCACTTCCTCTTGGATATCACTCCTCCAGGCAGCAGCTGGTGGTGAGCAACCCACCCCGTCCTGTCAGGCACGGACACATCGTGCAGCTGGTCCATGGCATCACGACTCGGTACCTCAACACGTAAGTCCTTTCCTCATCGTCTGCTCCACCGAGCCTGCTTGCTCATTCTGCTTTGTTGTCTCTCAGAAGAACTCCAGGCAGGTGCAGATATTTTGTGCAACTGTTAACCCAAAATCAACTCCAGAGACTTTGCAGGTGTGCTCCTGTGTGAGTGTACTTGAATATCACTCAGACTGGGGCGGGGGGACAGGGCAGTCATTCTGAGGTTTTTTTTGCTATGTCCTTTCCAAACCTAATTTGTTCATTATTGGAAACCCCAGTGAACAACGGCTCTGTTTGTCACAATCAGGGCTTGTTCTTCAGCCTGGCAGAGCAGGCATCTGTACTGGCTTCCTCTGAGCCGATGCCTGGCAGCTCTCAGTAGTGGGGAGGGTTCTGTTTCAGAGTAAACAGTGCAATCTGGATGAATGAGTTACTTTTTCCTTCATTACTGGAGCTGTTCTAAGCCAATTCAATACCTTTATTGGTTTGCTTTTGATATGAATTTGAGGAACGGTGTTGGAGGATCTTGACTTGTTTTCTAGGCATGATGTTGCTGCCCCTCTTAGCCCCCACTCCCAGGAAGTTTCCTGCTATATTGATTATAACATCTCTATGCCAGCACAGAACCTGTGGAGAGTGGTGAGTGGTCATAGAGAAGGGAGGAGCTCGTCACATTCCAGCAGAAACTTCAGAGACAACATGATAATCAAAAGACACGTTTCTGTTGTAGGAAATTGTAAATCGGGAGTCTGACATAGACGTATGGAAGACGATTCTGTCAGAAGTGAGGTTTGTTCATGTGAACACCTCTGCAGTGCTAAAGGCAAGTGGATTTCTGTTTATTTGCCTATATCTGTTACTCCATGTCGTTCTCATAATCTCACAAACTACTAGTTTCTGCTCCAAAATGCCTAAACGATTAAAACGAATAAAAGAAAGCAGTAAACCTGCTCAGTGTGACAGAAGAGCAGCATGTGTTTCAGGTAGTCACACTCATATTTCATTACTTTTCAGCACACAGAGCTGTCCTGCTCAGGAGGTTGCGACCACTGCACACAACTGGGCCTTAGGCACTGCCTCAGACATTGATGCGGAGTCTGTGCATAGTGCTGACAGCAGCTGGAGTATCTTCACAGACTTTTCCAGAATCACTGGCGTGATGGCTTTAGCGTTTGTTGAGACAGTATTGCGTGGTGACTCCTCACGTACTTTCTAGCAGTGTCTTGCTGCCATCTGCCTAAGAACTTCCATCCTGAACTTCAGATCGGCAGGACTGTAAATTTACGCTCACCTTTCACTTCCAGCTCAGTGGCGCTTCTTTACCCGAGTGGGGATACCGGCAGCTGGAGGTGGTTGGAGAGAAGCTGTCCAAAGGCTACCACCAGAGCATGCTGTGGAACGTGGAAGAGCACAGATATGGGAAAAGTATGTCTTGGCCACATTCTTGAAGCAGGTTTCTGGGACCGAGGGGAGGTTGATGGTGTGTGGTGGTGGTGTGTGGATGTGTGTTCTGTAGCCTCTGGCTGTGCCGTGATGTCAGAATCCTTGCAAGTCCCTTAGACTGTTCCTGCAGTTGGACTGTGTGTTGGAGATGGGGAGCCGTGGGTGTATCCTGTGCTCTCTCCCCTTTGTAGCTTTCTGCCCATTAGGTGGTTATTTCTGAGCTATGCTGTTTTCTTCCAGGCCAAGAGCAAAAAGAGAGGGAAGTGGAACTCCACTCTCCCACACAGATGGACATAAGCAAAAACCTCAGCTTCATGGCGAAGTTCACAGAATTGCAGGTGAGTGTCTTCTTGTTTGCTTCATCTTTTCTTTTGCTGCAGAGCAGGAACCTGAGCATTTTTAAACTCAGACTCTGGGTCTAGGGATTCATTGTTTACTCCTTGCCGATAGTTTGGCATCCTCGCTGAAAGAAAGTATTTCTGAATGCACGTGGAAGAACATTAGAGACCTGTGCTACTCAGTAACGAATGCCCAAGTGATTGTGCAGAAAAAAGGGGAGGAAGATCTGTTGGGCACCCAGAATCTTCTGAAACTGAACTGTTATGTGTTGTATATGCAGTGGGTACTGTTGATGCCCATTAGTAACATTGTAGAAATTCATTAAGTGCATCATATAATAACAAAATAAAACCTCTGTATTGAGCAGTATCCAGTTCTCCACTCCTAGGTCAGGAACTTAGCACCTGACATCTGGAGCTGTTCCCCCAAGCCTGCTCTCACACTCATTGTTATAGTTCTGAAAGCCTTCTCTGCACTTTTTTTTTTTTTCCCCTAGTGGAAGATTCTCACATTAAAAAATGAAGACACAGAACATAAGTACAGCTCCTCCGCTCTGGACTGGATCACAATGGACACAAATATTGCCTACTGGCTCCACCCGACCTCAAGTGTAAGTATGGGAGGTAGAAGCAAACATGAACTTGGTGAAAGAAGCAGATTCAGCTCAGGTGTGAGCTCCGGGAGTGCATGTGAGAGAGCAGGGCTGCAGCTCCAGCCGAGGAGCTGCTCCACGATGGACTTTCCTGTATTAAGAATATGTTTTCTCTGAGGGTTGGGGTTTGTCTTTTTTTTTTGGGGGGGGGGGGGCGGGCATGTGCTATAGCTTTGAGAGTAGTTGCTTTTAATTAAATCATGTCTTGCACTTTTTATTTTGGTAAACTGCAGTTTAATAGTTTGCATTACTGATTCCATTTAGAAAATGAGTTCATCTCCAATAGCATCTTCTAAATGTCTTGTATTACAAAGAGTCTTAAAGCAGCAAAGTTTATCAAGAGCTTTGTTCCAGGAGCAATCAGTTTACTAGCCAGGTGCATTCCAATGTTTAATTTAGCAAGTATGTGTAGGTAATACTTAAACGTACCTTAAAGAACTGCAGCATGTTTCTGCTTCTGGCTTAGACCATCTTCTTTCCTTCAGGCCCAGATCCACCTCCTTGGGAATGTTGTCACCTGGGCTTCGGCTAACATTGCTGCTCTGGTCTACACATGTCTGTCCCTGTGGTACTTGATACGACGGAGGAGGAAGATTTACGACATTCCTGAAGGTCTGATTCATGTGTGTGTGCACGCATGGAGGGGGCCTGGGGCACACAAACATCTAGAGAGCAATTATGGTTATCACACTGTGACCATCACCTCGTGAGACAATATAGTAGCCAGGACAATACTTATTTGAGTCATTCCCTGAATGTAGATATCCAGGCCTCAGGTGTGGATCCTCCTGAGCCCTTTTGTTATGCTTTAGAAGAAGCAGATACCAGCTGTGTGGGGCAGGGTTTATTTAGCTGTGTTTGTTCCAGCCAAGGTCCCGTCTTCTCCAGGTGGCCGGGCAGTTTTGTGTTGACCTTTCTGGCAGTACAATTTGTTGCCGCGCTGTGAAACTGCTCGTTTGTCTTGATGGGTACATCATGAATGTGGGACAGAACGTAACTGTTCCCATCACTTACATGAGGTTGAGTTAAAGGCTCTATTAGCACAAACTGTAGATCGTGGAGGGGGGAAAACCAAACCATGACAAGTCTTAGAGACTTGAGGCTTCCAGCACCTGTGCTTTGAAATATCTCCCGTCTCCTACAGATGCATGGCAGCTCTGGGTATCAGCTGGAGGGTTTTGTGTTGGAGGCTGGGCTGTGAATTACCTGCCCTTCTTCCTGATGGAGAAAACACTCTTCCTGTACCACTACCTGCCTGCCCTCACGTTCCAGATTCTCCTCATTCCCATCATACTACAGCACCTCAACGATCACCTCTGCAGGTAATTGGTTTTAACAGATTGACAGAAAAGAGAAGTGACAGAGTCTTTTTCTCCAGGGTAGTCACCTTAGCAAGCTACTGCAAGGGAAGCAGTGACTTTTTTTTCCAGCAGCAGCCATGCTTTATCATTTGCCTTTGGAGAACCCAGGCCATGTTGATGTTTTCCTTTTGGATGAAGCGTTCAGCCAACTTTGATGTACCCTGACTGATCTTTCCCTCTCTCATCCCAGATCTCTGCTGCTCAAGAGCATGTTCAGTGCATCGGTCGTGGCCTGGTTCTCTTCGGTTTACTTTGTCTATTGCACATTCCGCCCCGTGACCTACGGGCAGCCCTCGCTGTCTGTGACTGAGCTGAAGGACTTGCGCTGGAAGGACACCTGGAACATCCTTATCCGAAAACAGTAACAATTACAGCCTCGTTACAAGCAAAAGGAAGCGCCTTTGATGCAAAGCCAAGTATTTATTGTTAGAATAATAGAAATCTTAACAGTCTGATCAAATAATTGATAAGTAGTCCAGATCTAGTTATTACAGGAGAAGAAATTAAAAGAATACTGTTACAAAAAAAGGGTCTCAACAGTAATATAGCTGCTGTGAACACAATTCCCAGGTTCTACCTCTGTTACATTCACCCTTCCACTGCCCCCCGGGCTCTGAAGGTTGCTGACTTCAGACAACACCATCCCAGGCCCTTTGCAAGGGTTTCTTCCTCTTTCCTGGGAGGATGATGTCCATGGTTTCTCCCTCCTGGCACGACATTGCACTTAGGGCTGTTTTATGTTTCCTAGCACCACGGTCTGCAAGACCGTGTTACAGGTTACTATAAATGGATAGTCTCCAATATATCAAATACTTTTCTTTGTTACTCTTAAAAACTGGGGTGTCCCAGCTCTAAAGCTCACACATCTTTAACCATCACTAACTGGTCCTGCAGTCTTCAGCCTCATCCCATGACTCTAGTCCTCAACAATGCACTATGTGCCCTGCTTTCAATGCTCTGCTATCATCCCTACCTCATTACATTACAGCATTAATTTAAGTTTATAAATAGTTCATTCTGCATAGAATAATGACTTGTTACTTTTATCTATGTGTAGTCATTTGGCATAACCATAATTTCTATGAAGCTGAGCAAAAAATACAACAAATAAAATGTTAAAAAATTTGCCGTTACAGCTAAACCAAAGCTTCAGGCAGGCCAAGTCAGCCAAAGCCAGAAGAATCTTTTGGCCTTGCGGTGTTTCCATGAAGCCTGTGGCCCATTACTCACAGTGGCAGCTTTGTGTTTGCTGGGTTGTAGGGTTACACCTCGGATCCTGGCGGCAGGGGAGCACTGAGCAACGTGGAGCTGATCATGCTGACAAGGAAACCTGCTCTAACTTGTACACGTGAGCTCAGAGTAAAACCACCATTGGGCGTGCAGCCTGTGCCCCAGTCTGCACCAGTGGTGGAATTCACAGGGCAGGAGAAGGTGCAAGCAAAGGACTGGGATTGCTCAGTGGGGGATTTGTGGTAGCTCTGTACAGACATTCAGAAAAGTTTTACAGTACCTAAGCCACATTTGATTTTTTTCCCCCACCATGTGGCTGTAGCAGCAGGATCTTGCGGTACAGCTCAGCGCTGACCACGGACAGTCCCAGACGCACTGGGATGCTTTTTTTGCTGTAGAGTTCCATATTGCTCTAACAAATGCTACTCAAGGCTGTTGCGAGCCTCTCCCCACCTCCAGAGGAAGGCATGATCAAACACCGCAGTTATTCAAAGCAGGTTTTGGTGACTATTTTGCTCCTGCTTAAATCAGCCTCATAGCTAATGCCTCTGTGCAGTAGCTCATACTCTAAGTCTGTCATCCTGAGCTCAGCAGCACCAGCAGCAGTTGGGAAATGAGCTGGTGTCTCCTCGCTGTCACAGAGCCGCACCGCTGAAGTGTGGCGGTCACTAACAGATAACAAACCTTTACTCATTTCCAGTGTTGAAAGTACCATAGGGATGAGAGTGCAGACTGCATTTTTTTGTTTTGTTTTTTTTCTCTAAAGCTTCAGCCATTACAGAACTAAAGCTAACGATTCTGAGTTAAGGGAGGAAAGAACTCTTAGAGTATAACAACATCTCCAGAAGTGTTCCTTCCCGTACCCTTCTGCTGGTGCAATGCAAGTAGCACAAATACCTCGTATATAAAATCATCATTTCTGCTCACTGTTCGTTCACGCATTTATTAGCCAAGGTAACATACCCACAGCCAGCAAGCCAGATCCTCGTTTTAGAAAACTAGCAAATATGAAAAAATTCTTAATAACATTTCCCCCACCCCCAGTCTTAAATTACACTGTGAGTCCAGACTCAAGAAGGATACCACAAGGACATTTTCAATGGCCCAATGAGCATTCAATTTCAGAGATTACTTCCCCCCCCCGCCCAGAAACTTCACGTTGGTGCAGTATCACTTATCTGGGGTAAGCAACAGAAACTGGATGGCCCTGTTAATAGTTCCAGCTTCTTGTCTGCTCTTTTTAGAAAATCAGACATTCTTGAGTTCAAACTGCCCGAGTGCAAGGCAAGTGCTTCGACCCTGTCTGAGGGCAGAAGCGTGTCCAGAGAGCTGGCTCTGCCATCAGGAGGGTCTTGCAATTCACAGCTTTCCCCCCACCTTGCTGATCTTCCCACCCAGCTCTGGAAGTGGACGGATTCTGCCCAGCAGAATCTGCAACCAGCGTTACAGAAATGCCTTAAAAAACCCACTAATACCGACAAGGTCAGGTTTCTGCTGCCATGAGCAACTCAATCCAGCTGGAGCTCACGCATTCAGGAACTCTGGTGAGGACTATTTGGGTACAAAAATGACTCATACAGTGTAGCACAGTTTGGGAGCTTAGAAAGGAATAAATTAGGAACTGGAATCACACAACTTCTTGGGCCTGTCCCCACGATCAACCGCGAGTTCCCATTTGTTCCAGACCATCTCCATCTCAGGGGAGAGATCCTCTACAGGTCAATCCTCCTGCCCCTACATTCTACTAACAGGCTAAAAAGGAGGCCGGCCAGCGGGCGGGCAATGCCAGAACCCGAGGTGCCAACAAGGTGGAGAAGAATGAGGCCTACACCGGCTTGTTAAAATCACCATGGGGTGAGCTAGTCCTGGATACGTCTTCCTGCTACAAAAGATCATCATCAGGGAAATGGGGGAACCTGCTAATCACCTGGTAGCGCTTAATTTACAGCGAAGACATTGGGTGTTAGATCTCATTCTGAAAATTAAAACAGGGTAAGTAGCACTGCCCATCACCAGCTCATCAAGTGACATCCTAACTCCAGGTGGTGTAAGGAGAAAAGGGAGGAGTCTGGGAGAAGAGAGGGCTGGTAGCCCAACTCCTCCCTCTCCCCTCTGCAAGAACTTTCCTGGCACCAGTATCCCCTCTGCTGCTAGGATGATTTAAAGGGCACTTGACCAACCATTCTGTTGAGGTTCTTTCCCAAAGTTGTGTTCAGTGTTGGTCTGGACCAGAGGCAAATCCCTCAGACACCGACAGGTTAGTGCGGACGGCTGCTGGACTCCAGGTGGGAGCGTTTGCCGGCCGCCAGCACGCTCGTGCTCTCCACCTGCTCAGGGAACGGGCGCTTGTATGTCCGGCCGTGTCCATTCATGGCCCCTCGCTGCCACTTGCAGATGTCTCCATTTAGGATGTCTTGGATGTGCTGCACTATGAGGTTGATAGCAACTGCAGAGGAACAGGAAATAACGTGGGTTTCCTTGGCCAAGCGATCTAGAAAATGTGCAGCACGTGGCCCTGTTTAGCTCAAGTTTTAACAAGCCCTTAAATAAAACTCTGCAGTGAGGCGAGACCTCAACGAAACACCTCAATGGAAACACCAGCTCCACCACTGGTGTCCCATCTCCAAGTCCAGCCCCAACGCTGGTGTCCTGCTCCACGTCTCCAACCACACGTCTCTGCTCCCAGCCCTCCACAGACAGAGCAGCCACTCGTCCCCGTTCAACTTTGAGCAGCTCCCACCCCTCCAGCAGGGCGCCCTTCCCTTGACCCCGGTGAAGTCGGCAGGGTGTGCTGCCTGCTCTCTTCCCAAACCCCAGCGTGGTCTCCCCAGAGAAACCAGGCAGAGAACTAACTCCCTTTTACCCATGTTGTCCACTCCCCGGGGAATGATCACATCTGCGTACTTCTTTGTCTGCAAAACAGCAACAGTGGTGAAGACCATTAACGGGGAAAGGCAGCTTTATTCTAGGAAGAAGCTACCAAATGCCAGAAAGCCAGGGGCAAAGCCGGAGGGGTTTCTGTGCTGTGGGACTGCAAGTTAAAGCTCTCAGCCACAGTAACACCTACATGAATTGAGAAGTCGTACTGGCCAAGGAGCACTGGATTTAAGGTCTGGGATTGTCCTTACTGTCCCTTTGCAGTGGGCAGAAGCAGCAGGTCAGGCACAGAGTACTGGCTTTTACGCTCGTGAAGAGCTGCTGCCTTCAAACAGGTCGCCCGCTCCGAGGCTGAGGTCTGTTTGTTCAGAGCTGGTTCGAATCAGCATTTCACAAGCCCCTGCTAACTCCCTGCCGAGAGCCAAGGCACCCAACGCGCACGTGAAATTCCTCCCTGCCTCTGATGGCATTTTATTGATCTTTACCACCCTATCCCCCTACTTACAAAAAGGCTGGCAAATTCAGCATTTCTAATGAGTACTTTTACAACCCCAGAGCTGCTTTGATCTAGAGCAAGAGCTAGCCTTCTCCATCTTATTTAAGCCACATACAGGATTTTGTTCTCAGAGGTTTCTTTGCAAATTACTTTTGATTACAGGAGCACCTAAGTTGGCCTCACATTATATGGCATAGTAAGGAGATGCTATAATGGTCTGCCTCAGGCTTTCACCAGCGTTCCCCATTCAGAGGGAGGCTCTTGGAAACCAAGCTCTTCTTTCTTCAGGCAAGACTTAAGAATAAACGCAGAGCAGGACTGTTTCAGCCAAAGGGAGCCACGTGAACATAACCACGATCAACACAAATCAAATTAGTGAAACGTTTAGTACCGGTAAGCAGAACTCCTCGAAGGCAGGCTTGACGAATGTGGTGTACTGGGTGAGGATCTGCTCAAGGTCCCTCCCACGTTTCATATCTCGCAGAACTGGGGTGGGAAGATAAAACCCATGAGCCTTACCGCATGGCCAAGGATGGATAAGGAACACGAGCAGGCTGACGCTGCCCGTGACGGCAGAGCATTACCCCTGCGGGACAGCCGGACGTCGGAATCCGTGTCAACAAAGAGCCGGAGATGGAACATGTCCCGAATGTCCTGATTGTAGAAAACCAGGATCCCCTCGAAGAGAACGACGTCAGCGGGATAGACCACGGTCGTCTCCGCCAGCCTGCCAGGAAAAAACACGCGGAGCACGCTGTGAAATGGGTCTTTTGCCACAGCCAAGCAGTCCGGCCCCAGGCCCAGCCCGGGACACCCACACACGCACCCCAAGAACTCACACAAAACCGAAACCCACCGAGAGTGCGTCACAAAGTCGTATGTTGGCACCTCGACTGTTTTCCCCTCAACGATATTTTTCAGGGTTGAATGCATCAAATCATTGTCAAAAGCATCTGCAAGAAGAAGTTTTTAAGAGGAAGATGTTCACCCGCTGCTGTACCAGATGTTCTGCTCAGGAAAAACTTTCTGTCCAGCATTACACCTGGAAAAAGGGAACTTACGGCTTATTCTTTCCTCCCAGCAGGAATCCCAACACTCCCTACCCAAGCTAGAATCGCTATACTTGGCTACAGATACGGGAGAGAGAATTTGCTGTTTATAAACAGCTACAACACAGTGGAATGAAGAACCCAAATGTGAAGTCGGTAATTGAATAATTTTACCAAACCACTTGGCAATTGTATAATTTCCTGCAACCCCTAGTCTGTTAACTAGGGCTAATTTAGAAAACCTCAGACATCTTTAATGCTTTTCGGGAGCGTTATCCACTCTGGCTGACCTAGAGCAGGCTCCAGCCTTCAGGCAAGGGCACATCCCTGTCCCTACGGCAGATCATGCCCATGCTCCTCTGAAGCAGCTGTTCATGGGGACAAAGGACATGAGGAAAAGATTTGGGGAATGACTTCGTCTATTAAAGGGCCGAGGACGAGCAGGCAGGGATGCTCCCCAACTCCCCAGCACCGCTCTGGGCGCTACCCCTCGGCTCCAGCCCGCGCCCGCGAAACCCAAACGCGCTTTCGCAGCAGGAAAGAGCGTTCCTGTCACCCAGCGCTCCTCGTGTCCCACTGCCAAAGCTCCAGCCGCCTCCCCCGCGTTCCGGCCGGGCACGGGGAGGGGCTCACCCGGGTGGTCGAAGTTGTACTGGCCCTTGAGCGCCTTGGCCTGCTGCTCGGCCGTCAGCACCTTGTAGAAGCTGTCCTGGCTGAGGATCAGCACCTTCCGCTGCCGCCGCTCCACCTCGTTCTGCCCCAGCAGCTCCATGATCTTCTCGCACACCGTGGACTGAGCGATGGGAGGAAGCGGAGTGGGGGGGGGGGGAAACGGATCAGCCGGGGCGGCGGGAACCGAGCAGCCCCGCCGCGAACCGAGCAGCCCCGCCGCGAACCGAGCAGCCCCGCCGCGAACCGAGCAGCCCCGCCGGCGCCCACCCGGGCCGCGCCCCGACGGACCCCCCGCCCGCGGGGGGAAGAGAGCGGCGCCGGCCGCTGGAGCCCCCCGAGCCCGCCCCGGCCCCGCCGCCCCCCGGGGCTCACCTTGCCGCTGGCGGTGCCGCCGCTGACGCCGATGAGGAAGGGTTTGGGGTGCGGCCGCTCGGGCTCGGCGCCGCCGGCGGAGGCCATGGCCGGGCTGGGGGAGCGGGTGCCGCGGGGGGCGATGGGAGATGGAGTCCTGGGGGCGGGGCCGCGGGGGGCGATGGGAGATGGAGTCCGGGGGCGGGGCCGCGGGGTCACTCGTGCGCTGAGCGCGTCCGGCCTCAGCCCCGAGCTCCTGCGGCGGCGGCGCCTTATAGGGGCAGCGGCCCCTTCTCTTGGCCGCTGTGCCTCACAGGGGCATCTGTCCGTGCCTTGTACAGGCACCTGAGCGGGTGCGCACACCTGGGCGGGTGTTCGCGGAAATGAGTGAACCTGCGACACAGAGACACGTTACACACAGACACGGGTGTGCAGGGGGGCACAGCCACAGGGTGGGCGCGCGGTGTGTGCCTGGGGGGGGACACACACGTGCCCAGGTACAGACACGCTGACGGGTGCAGCTACAACGCACGGGGCTGTACACGCAAGTGTGTATCGAACACACAGCCGTGTGTGCATTGATACACAGACAGCGCTTCCTACGTGTAGGCACACACACCATCGCAAACAAAGATAACTCACACAAATACAAAGAAGAAATTAATAACTCCTTGACCAGATGCCAGCGCACGCCCGGGCTCGGCGCCGTTTCCGCAGCAGCACGGACCGCGATGTCCCTCGGCCCCGCCAGCCCGTGCGGGGGAAGCACCGCGGGGATCCCGGCGGAGGGACCCTGTCCCCGGCCCGGCACGGCGAGCCCCGCGGTGCCGATGCCGGGGCCGATGCCGGTGCCGGTGCGGGGGTGCCGGTGCCGGGCGCGGCCCCGTCCCGCGCAGGCCCTGGGCAAACAGCGGGTCAATGATTAACCGGCCCGGCCCGCCCCGCCGGCGCTGCGCTCCCGCGGCGGGGCCATGCGGGGCCCGGGGGCCGCGGCGGGGCTGTAGCGGGGGGAGCAGACCCCGAGAGTCCCCGTGGAGCGACGTGAGTGGGGCCGGGAGCGGGGAGGGGGCGCACTCGCAGGGGCGCTGGGAGGGGGTGTTGGGGCTCCCGCGGTGGCAGTGGGGGGGGGAGGTGGGGAGGGGGTGTGTGGGGAGGTCACTCCCGCGGAGAACCCGACCCGGCTCCGAACTCGACCCTAACCCGGGGCCTCCCTGTCCCCGCAGGATGGAGGGCGACCACCCGGCCGGGGCAGCGGAGCGAAGTGGGGGCGGTGGGGCACTGGGCACCCATCGGGACCCCAACGCAGGCTGCGAGGACGGGCCCCCGGTGATGGTGACAGCGGTCACCAATGCAGCCTTCGAGGGCGACCCGCCGCCTTACTCGCCCCCGGACCCCAAGAGCGTTCATCTCCTGTACCCACCCTTCCCGGCCGGCTTCTCCCAGCAAGTGCCCGTCGTCTACCAGCCGGGGCCGGGAGCCTTCCCGCCGCAGGGCGTCCCTCCCGCGCCCTTACCCTACCCTACCGTAGGTACCCCCCACCCCGGCATGGTCCTGCCCTGCTCTGCAGCGGGGTCACCCCCTTATGCCCCCGTCCCGGGTTTGGGGCATCCCCAAGTGGCGCCTTGAGCAATGCCTGAACAGCACAACCCGGGGTGGGGGACACTGGGGAGGATTGTGCTGCTCTAACCCCCCTCCCTGTGTCACAGTACGATGGGCAGCCAAGCACGGGGCCGTTGCCCACTGGCCACGGGCAGCGCCTGCCCAAGGACTACATGGTGGAGTCGGTGCTGGTGACCGTCTTCTGCTGCCTCCTGACTGGGGTCATCGCCCTCATCTATTCCCACGAGGTAAGAGCTAAGAACAGTGTGGTCCTGATTTACACTGAGCCTGCCTGACATCTCAAATCCCCTTCCTGGTGCTGGAGGGTCTCTTCTAAGCTCTCCCCTTCTACCCCTGCACTAGACCCGGACTGCACTGAGCCGTGGGGACATGGCCCAGGCGAACGTGGCATCCAAAAAGGCCCAGTCACTGGTCCTCTTCAGCCTCCTCTTCGGGCTGTTCGCCTCCATCAGCTGGGTTGTCTACGTCCTGGTGGCCCTGTACCTATGACAGGGACCCCGAGCACCAGGGACTCCTTGCAGCTCACCATGGCCCTGGGGGGCATGGGGCTGTCGTGGGAAACGGGCAACCACAAAAGTGTTACGGGCACCGAGGGGCAGAGTTCGTCCTTCTGGAGCTGCACATCGCCACCGCCCTGCTCCCCACCCCGTGGGCAGGAGGAACCCAGACCTGAGCGACGCAGGTGCCGCGTCTCGCTGGAGCCAGCACTGGGCGAGGATCTGTGTCGGCACAGCGACGCCGTGTACCTGATGGGTCTCTGCACAGGGATGTTGAACCCCATAACCGTGGGCTGTCACTTGGAGGTGCCAAACAGGACTCTGTCGCAGTAGAACTGGGGCTGGAGACAGAGCAAAAAGCCAAGGAGTAATGAGCACAAAAGTGCAGCTGCTCCGCCGGTAGCTGCTGCTCTGGGCGCGTAACAAACCATCAGCAGCGATTAATAACGTGAGAAGATAGAAACCCGCATATTTAGCTTCTACAGTGATTTTGCACACATGAATACACGCGCTGCGTCACCACCTTCTTGCTGCTTCCAGATTAAAATAAAATACAGCTGTAGCCAAAGCTTCTGTTTTCTGTGCACACCAGGACCTTCCTCCCCCACTCCCCAGCTTTTGTCCACCCCAAAATTCTGGGCAAGCTCTCCTGTAGTCAGTCAAATCAGGGTTTCCGCCAAAAGCAGGGCTTCCAGCCCAGGCAGGATCCTCAGGACACAGTCCCCAGTTCTGGGGGTGCCACTCGCAGAGCTGTTGCAGGGAGGGAAAGGAGGAGCTGCTGGGTTTCGCAAAGGCTGCTCTGAGTCGAGCAGGGGTGTAAGCACAGCCCGTGCCAGGCCACAGCTCTGCTCACGGCCAAGCGTGTTTGCCTCCTCGGGGGCTGTGACAGACCCCTCCAGCACCCTCAGACTGCGCTGGGCCGGTGGGACGTGGCGCTGTGGTCCAGCCCCAGTGAGTGTGTGGGGAGTGGGGATGTGCTCGGTCAGTGTCTGAGCATCCTTCTCCCAGGCTGGCCGATGCCGATTATTTCCAGAGGAATTTTGAACCCTGTCCAGGACTGAAATAGCGCGGGAGGGTGCACGGCTGCCCAGGCCACCACAGGGGTTATTTATAGACCTTGGCTGCCCGGCACGCGGCCGCCACATGGGCTGGGCCACGGCCGGGCACACGCCTGCCAATGTGTGTCTTGGGGAGCCCAAACCCCCCGATGTGAGGGACATCAGTGCCTGGAGGAAGGTGACAGGAGCAGGTATCTCCCCTGCCAAGGGCTTGTACTGGGGTGAGACCATCTAGATGGAAGATTTATAGGGGTAAAATAGCAGGGAAAAGGGCAAAGAGGAGAGGAGAACGCCAAGGGGCACACGAGAAAACATGAGGCCACACCAGCACCAGAAGTGGATTCGATTGTCACTTTAATCCACAGACTGCTGCATGCACTGTAAACAGGATCATCAGGCGGGTTTGTTATTGGTGTTTATTTGTCTTTAATATAAAAGTTACAGGTCTGAAATGTTTGCAGGAAGATGCCACCATCAGGACTGGATTAGTGGTAAATGTATAATACAACCAGACAGCTGCGGGTGGGGGAGAGGCGGCCGGGAAGCAGGGCAGGGGGCTGGTGAGTGGGGGGCATCACTTCTCGCTGCCCTGCGTGGAGAGGGGATGGAGACCCCTCCCTCCCGCCAAACAAGAGGTGACAGCATCGAGGACGCGAACACGCTCCTGGCGAAGGGTGGCTGCTCTGGGCTTCTGCTCCCCAGGGGTGCTGCTCCTGGAGAGGGGGTGTCTCTGGGTCAGCAAACCTGAAGCTGCTCTGGGCGAGGAGACCCTTTCGTGGGGTCCCTCAGCTCTGTGAGCCCGGCCAGAGGGTGGGATGTGAGCCAGGAGCTGCAGTTGGGTGGGGAACAATGGCAGAGCAAAGGGGGGAAGCCGAGGGATCAGCCCCACCGTGCTGGGCGAGCACCTCCCATCCCTGCACCATGGGCTGAGCCTCCGGCTTTTGCAGGGGCTGGCAGGGAGCGGGAAGTGAGATCCCCCTTTGGTGCCCTGAGGGCAAGAACCTGGAAACAGCTCCTGCTCGCAGGTGGGGGAGGTGAGCACCCTGGCAGGGCTGAGGACAAGGTGCGCCCTCCTGCCCCTCCATGGCATCGAGTCCCTGCCAGAAATGCTGCACCCCCAGGGACTCTGCATGCAGAAACTGGAGTGAGGGGCTGCAGTTCTAGTGCCACCACCACACACGACACTGCTGGAAAGAGCCTGTGCCGCAGCTCACCGCCCCAGGGAGGTGCTCGGAGCCGGCTGAGGGGAAGCCTGTGCCAGACACGAGGTGTATTTGCCTTTTCACAGTCTAGTCATGTCGAGTTTTTTTTTTCTTTAAAATCTTATTTACAAATGAGAACACAAGCATTACTTCGTGCGTGGAAGGTTGAGAAGCCTTTGGGGATTGCAAAGCCTTGGCCGGACACAACACACGGCTCCACTGCCCTTAGTGCCATCAAAATAAACCGTTTTTTGAAGTGTTCTGGCACGGACGCTGCATTTTAGCAGAGAGAGATCCCTGCTCCGGGGTTGCCCAGCACGAACTGGTGCTGGACCCCATGCTCTCCCTCCCTAGAAGGTGCCCTCGTGGGCGGGGAGGGGTCTCTCTGCGCTTCATCATTTGGCCGCTGCACAAGCCCTGTGCCTCAGTCTCCAGGGAACTCGAGCTGGGGCCAATCCTGTGAACTCGGCGACGTCGCGGTCGCTCCCTCCTGCCGCCTGTTGGGCCGAGCCGCCGCCTGCAGGGAGCCGGCTAAGACTTTGCAATCTGCTTGTAGAAGGAAGTGCTTGCAACTCTGATTCACCCAGAATAAACAGAGAGGCTTTAGCAAACGTGGAGCTGCTATTGAGAAAATAAGTTAAGGATGCTCTCCAGAACAGCCCGTCCGTATTCCTTGTGAGCTGCTGCCCTAAAACTGCAGGACTTCATCAGACAGAACCCTGAAAAAACCTGTGACCATGCGACACGGCGCCAAGAAAGGCCTCGTGAGGCTGCTAAAACCTGCCAAACCCCATGATCCACGCTGCAAACCATCGCTTGAGGACAGAGGAAGGATGTGAAATGGCCTGGCTGGGACTGCACGGAGGAGGATGCCTCGGGCGGGACACGGGGAGGGGACAGAGGAGCTGAATAAGGCACACCGAACAGACTGGGGCTAACGCTGCATGTGTGGGAAATGAGACCTCCCCTGGACCTTCCATGCTGGGCTGGCTCTGGCACGGCGGGGCTGGGGACAGGGACCTGCGGGGGCTCCTGCCAAAGCGCGGGTCACGAAGCACAGCACCAAGGGCCAGTCAGGTGGGGACCCCCTGAAAAAAACATTTGGCAACAGTGAGAGGAGAGAGGAGCGGGGTGGAGGGGACGGGGTGGCTCAGTCTGGCACGGGGCTCCCTCCTGGTTCCCGTTGATGATCCCAGAAACAGCTCCTTTGCCCAGCTCCCGCAGCCATCCCGAGCCCCCTTTCTTCCAGCACTTGGAACAACGTTGTCACTGGTGATGAATTTTCATACATACTGTTTTGCTCTTTTTTTTTTTTCCTATAAACCCATCGGTATTCAGACATGCATCAAAAAAACCCCCAATGGATTCTAAATACTAATATTTACAGTCTCGTATACTACAACATTTCCTGTGCAAAAGCTAGTACCATCACTAAAAGATACGGGTTCACAGGACGAGTGAACCGCAGTACCTCGGGTAGTCAATGTTTCCAGGGTTCGGAGGGATTACTGTTGCTTAAATAACAAGATCTGAGAGGAGGAGGGGGATACGACGACTGGAGATGGCGGGTCCCTGTCCACATTTTCAGTGCCTCTTCCGTATCTACGACCGGTGCCTTCCTCCCATGAAGAAGACGCCAGAGATCTGGGGTAAACCGAAGACCCCTGTAAACACAAGCAGCTCTCTAAAGGCAGAGCTCCTCTGGCAGGCAGCAGGAGACTCTTCCATCCTCATCTCCTAGGGACGAACACGTTTCGAGGTGGCATTGCAGGGGGAGACTCAAACCCTCGGCTTCCACGGCTGCTGCCTGCTGAACACCGCTCCGGAGACAAGTCTGTGGGTGCTGAGCTCTTGCTGACCCTCCTTTAGGTGGATGAAAACAAAAGCTCGGGCATTCCCGGACACAATCAGCCAGCAAACCAGTAACACGCTCGCACGGGACTCTCCTTCCACAAAGCTCTCTCCCCGGGTTTAAAGCTGATTCATGGCACGGAGGGACGGGAGGAGGAGGAGGAGGGCGAGTGCAGCGAACACCGGCCGATCTCTGCCCTTCGCGGTCGCTTCTCGCCTGCTGCGACAGCGCGACGTTCGCACCCCCAGGGATCGCTGCCAGCTGGGAGGGAGGGTGCGTCATCCGGTAACAGGTACAAACATGGAACTCCAGTCTCATAGCTGCCCTCGGTGCGTCTGCGGAGCAATTCTCCTCGCTCGCACAACCCCTCCTCCTAGGTTTTCTCTTCTCGGTCTGTTTTCCGCCTCGTAATGTTCCGAGGTTTGATTTTGAGTGACAGTTCCCACAAGGCTTCCTCAGCCAGGTGGTCGCTGAAATCGTTGAAGAATGACACTATGTCGTCGTTCCTTTTGATGTCGTAATGTCTGGAAAACCACAGAGTAGGGTGGTGGTTAAACAAGGGGCTACCCGGGGACCTTTCCCAACCTCGAGCCACCCCTGCCCTGCTCTAAGGGACACCGAGCGCTCTGGGGTCTGCACTACCCTGAGCCCAATACTCTTGACTATGGTGTGACGCCAAAAAGGGGGAAAAACATCACAACCACTGATGAATTGGGGAAGAAAAAAAAAAAGACCCATTGCCCTGAAATTAGCAGTTGGTGTGCTGCAGACAGTGCTGAAGAAAACCCTCCATGACCCAGAGAACACAGGAACCAGCAACAGCAAAACCCAGAGGAAAAACTGTTGTCTGAAAAGAGAGCAGTGGCAAAACCTCACTGCACTGGATCTCAAAACGAGCACAGGAAAAATGTCAACACAACTTTTAGTCACAGCTAACCTAGAGAGCGATGGAGACTGTTGTGACCAGAACCCTGTTTGCCCCAGTCTCCTTACATCTCTATCACCGTGCCTTGACTCAAGACTCCCTTCCCCTTCCACCGGGGCTCCCGTGCCCCAGCCGCGGCCCCGATCCCCACCGTGGTGCCTCAAAGCCAGCTCTGACCCCCCTGCTACTGCACTTACACTTGCTGGAAGCACCTCATGCTGTCCAGGATGTTAAACTGCTGCCAGCGCTTGGAAAAGTTCACTTTGCTGTCAATGTAATCAGGGTTTCCCAGATGAACAAAGGTCAGGTCCTGCAGAATCAGGCCTCTGAAAGAGAGAAGGGTATCAGGGAGTAGGCAAACAAGTACAGAGGTTAGTCACACACAGGGGCAGGACAGCAGCCAAAAGGCAGCTGCAGGCAACCTAATGGTCCCCCTGTCGCCGCTTCCATCAGCTCTGCAACTTTAAACTAGAAGGAAACACTCCCCCAGCAGCAGATCAGAAGGCGTTCGGGTGCCAAGCACCCACCATGCACGGCTGCGGGACCTCTGAGGCACTCGTGGTCACATCAAGGGTGCTGAGGTTGCTCTCTCACCCTCCACGGAAAGGAGGACCAAGCTGGAAGAAGGTGGAAATGGAAATCGCCTGCCGGGGGTTGAACCTTCTAGCTCTATGTCAGAGGGCTTTGCTAGCCTGGGGGTCTGCGCTCCCTTGCTCCCTCTGCCCAGCCAGGTCTCTGCACAGCCCTGCCGTGCTCCCCGGCCAGACGAGATGTCGTGTGCAGATGCAACCTCTTCCCACAGAACCCCTTCCATGGAAGCAAGCAGGATCAGGAGAAGTTTCACTGGTGTAAACCCAGAGCAAATCTGGTATCTGGATAAGAAGGGCAGTGGCTTCGACCTTGTATGCAGAGACAGGATGAAGCAGTGTGGTTGATGAGGCAGACTCCTCGTTCACCAGCTCCTGCAGTGAGCAGAACCAGAGCTGTCACAGAGAAGCAAGCGGCAGCTTGAAGCTGTGGGATCCATTGCACCTCATGGGAAAATCTGTCTTTCTGCACACAGATCCCAAAGAAAATATCGTTAAGAAGCATCAGCTAAAGATCCAGGCACTCGATCTTTCCTTTGCCACAGTCAATTCACAAGAGCCCTCTTTACACAAAGATAGCTGACACT
Organism: Trogon surrucura; assembly: GCA_020746105.1. Lineage (NCBI taxonomy): Eukaryota > Metazoa > Chordata > Aves > Trogoniformes > Trogonidae > Trogon > Trogon surrucura. Next base: position 7,079,518 of record CM036636.1, read on the forward strand.
CCACTCTGCTTTCCTAAGGCTACAGGACAAATTGCTCCAGAGAGGGCACGTGGGTTGACGTGGCACGTTGCCGTGTGAATCCGGATGGAGGGCAAAAAGCAAGTGTTGAGCTGAGTAGAAGCTGCTGAGAAATCCTTGAAGGAACCATTTGAACGTGTAGGAAAGAAACGACCAACTCACAGGTAAGGTATGCAGGGGGGCTCCACATCAGCCAGAGCTGCTCGGTAGGCGCGGAAGGACGAGGAGCTGTCGATGAGCGTGCAGTACTCCGCCAGGCCCTGGCAGAACACAAAGCCCACGGTGACACCACTGCTACAAACCTTTTCCTTTGTAACCTCCCTCCAGAGAGAGTTAATGCCATCCTGCAAACACCTGATTTACTCAGCCTGACCCTGAGTGCAGACACAGAGTGCCTCGCTGCCTTCAGCCTCGCCAAGCACTCAGTTTGCAGGGAGGAGGAGGAGGCTGCTCTCACCCGTGACTGCGCTGGTGCTGGCGCTGCTGCAGCTGGGAGAACGCCCAGCCCCGCTGCAGGCTTTGTACCCGCTGGAGAGCAGTTCTCTGCCATCCCTCCACCCTGGGACGCTGCTGAGCTGTTAAAACCACCCAGCTGCCTCACACTGTAACCACAGTTATCTTCTTCTCCCTGCAGATGCCAGCCCTCGCTGCTCCTCACCTCTGAAGTTTGTTTCTGCCACTCCAGCCTTCGGATGGGTGCAGAATCCAGTGCAGAAAGAATGGCCAGATAGGAATTAAAATTATTCAGCTTTCGTAAGTGCTGTGAAGAGGGAGAATATTCCAGTTACTTTAGAGATCTGAAAAGCCTTCTAGCATCAAACAGTTCGACCAACCAGAAGGTGCCACTCCCGGCTCCTTTAAGGAGCTCTGTGTGTGACTCACAGCAAGAAGCAAGCTGGTACCTTCATAATCTTTATAAATTTAAGGAGCAGCCTCTCTCGGTCTTGGGCTTTCTCTTGTAGCATAATTATTGAACGGACCCTGGAAGAAAAAACAGAAAGAAAAGACAAACCCACTTTGGTATATCTCGGATTTCTTCGTTTCATTTAAAAACCTGACAACTGGTAAGGATGGGTCAACAATACTAAAGAGCTCACGATACCTCTGATTTAAATGGAACACTCTAATTCACAACAAAGACAGAATAATTTCAAGGATGACCACAATAACCCTACACAGAGAGCTTTTATTTGCAAGGGGAATGTTTGAAGCACTCCATGGTACTGACAGTTCCTCTAAGTTGCAGTGTCCTCAAGAACTCTCCTGATTTTCTTTCTTGTGTGCTCTGGGGTCTTTGATGAATGCCCTGCATCTACTTTCTGGCCAAAAACATGTTATCCCACTTGTAACAAGGGAACCCAGCTCTGCAAGGGATATCTGGAATATCTGTAAGGCACTGGAGGGTAAGCACAGCTGAGTGCCACAGCTGTTCTGAGCAACTTACCAGTAGGACATGTTATTAAAGTGCTCTGTGAACTGTGTCAGGTTGGGGCTCTTCTCTTCATTTTGCTCTTTCGCCCAAAGCAAAACTTCTGGGATCTGCCGAGGAAGAAGAGGAGAGCGGTGGGAAAATCACCACGCATTAAAATGGGATTTCTGCCTCAAGATTCCCCGTCGCAGTCTGTGGTCACAGCCATTTGCTCACACAAGTTCAGCTGTCTCCTACAGCCCAACAGGTGTGCTTGGAGAGCTGGCAGGGAATACCAGAGATTGCAGAGGGAATGTGTTCAAATTCCTCCCACCACCCTTACCCCATCGTTGTCGTTGTACCTCAATTTTGTAGAAAAGTTCGGCATCTAGAAGGGTCAGCTGCTCCGCTATTTCATGACTGTGGAAATCATGCAGGGTCCCTGGCCTGTAGGAAACAAAGATGAAGTACTAAAGTTAACAAAATGCGACCTGTTGTCTTTCCTTTTTGTTGTTTTGGACTGAGAAAATTCTTGTGTCCCCAAGAAAGAGATGTCCTGTCTCTCAAAAGACCAAGATATGGTTACGTGCCTCTTTACTCACCTGGCTGCCACCCCACGGGCTGCAAGAGGTTTGATGGAATTGGCATAGCTCAGCAATTTCTTCTGATCCACTTTATCGAGGATATTCTTGCGTAACACTCTGGCGAGGCTCAACTCCCCATTGCAGACCAGCCTGAAGACCAGGTCCATCAGCAGCTTGAGAATTTCCTCCGTCAGCTCCACTAAGCTGAGAGAAAGATGGAAAACTCAGCAAAGGCGTCAGAGCTACGACTCCAACCAAGCTACAGTTTGCATGTCTACCGAGTCTTGTCACTCGGTCCTACAAGCAGAACCAAGCGACTGAAACTCCTCCTCTTCCCAGCTTTTCCTTTCCCAGAGATTCCCCTTTTACTGGTTATTTTCAAGTCACTGACCAGTTACGACACACCAAGAACCCGCTCTTCCAACAAGAAGGTCCAGCACTATAGGTGTCTCGCTGGCCAGGGTAGGGAACTTCAGCTGTCATTGTAGATGGGGTTTAAACAACCACATCTTCGTAACTGCCAGACTTGTGTGTTGTTACTGACCCCAGATCTCCCATAAAAAAAGAAGGGAACTCACCACAGCTCATCCACCACTCTCACCAGCACGAAGAAGGTGTTCTTACTGACTCGCTTCTTAAACGTGTCTGGGAAGTGGCAAAACTTCTCATACGTGGGTTTCAAATTAAAGAATCAACATAGTGTGAGCAGACCAGCATCAACACAACTAACAGCTGTATTACAAAAGCACAATATTCTACCTTGACTTAAACTGGTGTACAATTTCCAGGAGATAAGGGACACCAATATGGCTCTAATTAACGTGCCATTAAGCTGCCACCAGCTGCAGGTAGCAGGGGTGTGAGGAAGTACTTACGCCTTGCAGAACTGATGCTAGAAGAGCAGATGTACCCTGAAACTGTTCTCTCTAAGGTGGAATTTAATGAGCAGCACTCCTCTCCTGTGATCTCCCCCACCGGTCTCTGACATCTGGTCTCCACAGATCTCAGATGTCACCTCTACCTTCCGCCTTGCCCAATTTGCCGCAAGGAAAACGGTGACAGGGGAGACAGCACAGGTTGAGAAACCTTCTGCCAGATGGACAAAAGGGAAGAGAAGAAGGTTATCAGTAAGTCAGGTATTGACAAGGGCCCGCAGGAATGCCCCAGCCAGTATTTTCTCTGGCAGTGAGCTTCTCCGCGTCCTTGGCAGCGCCGATGCTGGCAGGAGCCAGGGGAGCAGCAGTTCTGCTGCAGATGGCACTGACGAGCTGTGGCGCAGGACAAGGTGACGTCAGGCTCCCTCTGACGTGCGCGTCCAGGACCAAAGCCCACGAGGCCTCTGCCCTGCCTGACCTGAGACACCGACTCGCTCAGCTGACGGTGAAGGGAGCCACGGGAACCGAGCCAAGGGGAAGGAACTGCAGGCAGGGTGCTCAACCAGGAGCCTTCTCCACGCTCTGCCAGAAATGCTAATGCTCACCCCAGAGTGCAGGGGCCCTCACCTCGTTAGCAGTTACAAGCTCAGTTCAGAGGCGAGAGGCCAAGAGGACAGTATCTTCTGAGCTGCATCTCTTGTAATAAGAAAGAACAGGTCTGGATGGTTTAGCTGTCCCTAGTACTAAACTGCACCTGTCCATGCAGGCAACCCCCATGGCCTCTCTGGAAAGGAGAAGGTGGCGTGATGCCCGTTCTGCAAAAGAGATGCCCCAAGCAAGCGGCCAGTTCCCCAGCAATGTGCAGAAAATCTGAACTGCTCTTCTCCCCTGCCAGGGCCCTCAAGAGACTGCTCTCAAGTCCAATACTCCACCCTGCCTGGACCTGTCCAGCAGCATTTCCCATTTGCAGTGTATGGAGGTGAAAGAAGTCCTGCCTGGGATGCCTCCAGGGCAAGCACTTTACTGACCACCTTGGCACCAGGAATTCCACCACACAACTTGCCACCAACTCCCTCCGGGACGACTGCTCGGCTCCGATTCCTGCTGGGGGTGGACTGCCACTCATGCAAAAGGATATCTGTACTGCAGCTTCTTGATGAGCTCTTCAGGGGTAATAAATGTCCTGTACGTAGTCAGAAAGGCTTCACAGTACAGCACCAGATCTACAGAGAAAGACAAGAAAGCCTCAGTCAACCCTGCTTGCAGAAGAAGGAAGCTTCTTGTAAGGTTGAATCCAGTATTACAGGAAGAGGACACAGACACATTTTGACAGGACTTCCAGAAATGCTGTTCTGATGTTTCTTACCAGCAGATGGACCCTATAGCACAAGGCCAACAGTGAGACTGCCCTGTCCCCATCGGCTCCCATTTCCCACTTCCCTTATGCGACCGCCAAAGGTGATAGTGAAAAACGGCTGTTTGTGGGACAGGAGCTTTCAATAATGGGTCAAGGAAAAACATGACTTAGACCTTTGAAGCACTTTAAAGGGAAGGTCTGATGGTGAGAGGCTGGTGCCTGTTCTCTGTCCTTACTGCTTGGGCAGCACAGAGCCCTGCAGAAAGTCATGGTCACCCTCCCCTCCTGCCCAGGAAGGCACAGGTTTCAACATATGGTGCTGCAGACCCCCTGCTCTTGCTACCTTCCAGGAAATCTGCCCCTGCACAGTGTAAATATAAGATCGTTTCCAGCCAAAAGAAGAGTAAATTGCACTGCAAAAACTGACGCTACCATGACCCTGCCACAACACAGACTCTGATGCTGAGCATGAGGACAGCTTTTGTTTAGCTAATCTGCAGCAGCGGGTGCTACAGGTCCCACAATTGCGACGGCTTCGGCCGTCATCATGGGCACAAAGGAGGGAATGTGAAAAAGCAGGAACCTCAAATGGGAAATAAGATTTCAGGTCAAGACTGCAGCACACTCGCAGTCCTAAGCAAGGCATGGTCGCTGTGGTCAAAGCAGAAACTTATTAGCCCCGGTATAAAATGAGGGAGCACTGTGTGTGCAGTGGGACGACGGCACCTTGCCCCTGCCCAGACCCTCACGACTCCATGCAGTTGGGGAGAAAAAGCTTCTGCCCTGCCTGCCCAGGCTGGGCTCTACCTGTAAAGCTTGTTTCAGCCGGGACAGGGATCACCCCACACCCAGATGTTGTGGCATCCCTCCGCCACACGCAGAGGATGAGGAAGAGCAGGGCAGGGTGTGTGGCCGTGCCTCTCAACCTGCCCCGTTTCTCTTGGCAGGAGCCTCAGGAAGACGCTGCTTCCTCCTGCTCTTACATCAGAGAGCGCTGCTGCCTTCTGGTTAAAGACAATCAGGCATAAGCTCTAGAGCCAGAGGCTGGGTGGTCATGGCAGGGCTGAGTCCTAGGCCTCGTCCAGCTGTAATCCTGCGCTCCCAGTGAGTGCGTGTGGCTGCGAGCACTTAACTGACCATGGATTTTATTCCTAAAGACCACAAGTCTCTCTTTATCCCCTATTCCATTTAGCTCTTTTTGAAAACTCAAATGGACAAGAAGCATCATGCAACAGGGCGTGGAGTTACATTTATTCCGGGTTCCCATCTGCCCAAAAGGCAATGCGAGGTAATACAGCTGGTCTGCTCTGGCACTTGAAGCTGCCAAGAAATTCATCTTTAAAGGAAAGCCTCTTAACTATACCCCTCTGTGCCGTTTGGCTGATTGATTTACAAGCCCTGAATTCTTCTCATTGCAAGCTTAATTCATTAACCCTCTCAGTCACCCAAACACTGGGTTAGCATAGCACAAATTCCTCCGTGCTCCATTCAAGTCGGCGGCTTGGCACAGCCTGTGAGGCTCAGCTCTGGGACTATTCTGAGAATCGTGCTGCCCAGAGCTCCCTCCACCCAGCTGCTCTCCCCGTCCGCACCACTGCGCATTTAAAATCCTGCTCGTTTGTCCCAGCCTTGAGAGGTTCTCCACAGCTTCCACCTCACTGCTCACAGCACCCTCAGAGTTTCCCATTCATGAACTCGAGGTCTTAGCCCACATCCCTGCACCCCAGTAGCTGTCTCTCAGCAGGAACAGTAGGGAAATTCTTCTGATGTGATGTTTGTTCCAGGCAACAGTAGGGGTAAATCAGAGCTCCTCTATTCCAGTTTCAGTATTTTTATAAGGGGTATTTCCACCATCTTATTTAGACTATTAAAAAAAAAAATATACATATCTAGCCTTGGCACAATCAATTGCCTCCTCCTCTCTAGTACGATCCTAACTTTGGTCCTCTCTGCCTGGATGAGATGCCCAGGGAAACAGCTGTCAGGGGAAGGATTTTCTTGCTAGCTGAATGGTGCTGCTAAGTAATTGCAAATACCTTACGCTACAGCAAAACCCTTGTCATTTAAAAAGCACATGAAAGATGTTTCCCTGTTGACTATCAAACCTCTAAAATACGAGTGCTGAGTGGTTCAGCGGGTTAGGGCATTTTGCCTTGCGTCCCAGGAGATAAGGAGATCAATTCTGGTTAAAGCCACGAGCACAGCTGTGTCTGGCAGGTTCCAAAGCGTTCTCTGGAAACGCTGCAAAGGCTGTCTTTGCCACAGGTCTTGGAAAGGAGCTGCCTCATGTGGGTGGTGACTGGCTTTGGAGAGCTAAGGGCTGCTAACCTCCCTTCTTCTCCCCCACATCTACCTTCTTGTACTGTGGATTTGCTCTCCGAACCAGTCTGGGTGGCTACCAGCACACAAGGGCACAGAATGGGACTGGGAGGTGACACGGTGAGTTGAAAATACAGGTGTCAGCAGACCAGCACCTGGACAGCTTGTCCCCTGCCCACGGGTACTGTGTTAGACCCAAACCAACATCCGTCCTTGTCTGCTTTGATGCAACAGTCACTCCTGCAACTCCTACATCACCGCTGCTCTAAAGTTCAAAGGCTGACAAGCACCTCTGAAAAGAGGATCCAGGCCACAACAGGTTGCACTCGCAGGAGGCAGCGGCCCTCCTCGGCAGGTACGGAGACACACACACAGCATGGTCACTGACTCCACGGCTGCGCCTCGCCTTCCACATCTGGGCAAGGGCTACGAGGAGTTAATGCCATCCCTGCTGCTAAATGGAACAAACAGGCGCTTATCCAGCTTAACTCCATTTCACCAAAGATAAAGCACAATCCTCCTCCACCGCCACTCTGCCCACAGCCCTTTCCATCCCGGCCCAGCTGCCCGCAGCCACGTCAGGGCCGCACACGCCGCAGAGACGCTGAAGACGAGCGGCAAAAGGCTCCTCAGCTCAGCTCTGGTGCATCCACCGTACCTTTCCTGTCGGTCTCTGTTGCATGCACTAACAAAATGTCTCCGGATCCACCACGGACATCTGGCCCGTCATCCCCCTGCAGTGAGAACAGAAACACGTTAGGCACGGCCCAAGCTCCCTTCGGCCTCGTTTTCCATTTCTGGGGTTCAAATGCAGCAACTGGCAGAGCACACAATGTTCCTGGCACCGCTCACAGCGCAAGCTGGGACATGGTCTTCAGTGCTGGGCTAATCCTGGAATCTCAATAAAGCATTTGGTGTCCCAGATGAGGATCTGGGCTGATCCTCACTCGGGGTTCACGCTGTGAGGCTCAGTGAAAGCTGAACCTTCTGTGCGCAGAAGGACGAACAGAAATGTCCCAGACTCCCCAACGCTCCCAGAAGACCATTAACAGAGCAGTAACAGTGTGAACTGTCTCAAAGCGCTGGAGCACGTACCGCAGAGGCCGTGGGGTGAGAGGTCAAGCATTCAACTTGCCTGTTCCTGGAACATCAAAACCCAGCAAGTTAATTCTCTAATCTGGAACTATTTGGCTGGAGGTCACCTGAAGCAGTCCAACAACCAGGAGCAGAAAACAGTCCTGCTAAGTGCTTGACTCCTGTCTTACCGCTCTCTAAAAACATCATTCTTCTAGCTACTGCAATTCACAGCTAAAAATATGCGAAACCGATCCATCACTCAGCCAGCAGTTCCCACGCTGCAGGAAACAGCTCACAGTGGCAGTTCTATACCATTTCAAACACGTAGACCATAAAGAAAGAAAAGAAAAAAGGAAGTTCAGGATTGACACGGATCTGCTAAACCCAAACGTTCAGAAATTGATGATTTTTTCCTTGTTTTTTTAAAGGAAATATTCCTGCAGAGAAAACTGGAGTTGTGTCTGGCTTCCCTTAGCAGTGTTTTTGTTATTTCAATATGCAAAACACTGAAAAAAAACATGGATTACAGCCAAGGAGCAGCCATGTCTAAGATGTGAATTTTTCAGGTGACCCCCTGGCAAGACTCATTAAATGCTACTTAAGGAATGAGTAATGTCTTCTCGTTCTCTCCTGCACATCTTGTCTGACCAAAGAACGCTCCTGGAGTGCCGGTGAGTGATACATTCTCTCTGATTTTTCAGACTAGCCCCCTGACAGTCTGAAAGCTTCAAAAGCCTGCATACTCCCTCAAGCTGCATGTCAAAGACAGCTTAGTTCAAGAGCATGGTGAGCAAAGCTGTCTGGGAGCGCACCCAAGGCTAGAAACAAAGCCATTTCTCAAATACAGAAACACTGACTTTGGCTGCTCTTTCCCGTCGGTAACAGCAACGTCCTGCTCGGCAAATCTGCTGAACCTGCCTTCAGATTGAAAGGCCAACGCCACAAACCCACACCTGGATTTATTGCGCTCAGCCTCTCAGGTGCTTCATTTCAGGCTGTCACACGTGAAGAGGCAGGAGGGAGGAGACCGGGCAAAAGGCACGGGATGTGCTGGTTTTGAGAGGGTCATCCCACCTTCTGTTAAATCCCCACGCGATGCTGACGCTCCCTGCCTGTAGCAGCACCTCGCACTTCCACAACAGCCTGTGCACAGAAAGCTGTACGCCACTTCTGCTGCAACCTAGTTTCTCCCATCAAATAAAAGCTGATGTCCTGCTTGTGCGCACCGAGAATGAGATTTCAATGCAGCATAAACCAAAGAGTAGGAAAGCAAACCCTGAATGCCCCCACCTCTTGCTTCAGCGTCAACCTAGCCATTATTTCACTGTGGTCAATAAGGGATAGCTCATCTACTTCTTCCTCCAACTGTGACGATTCCAAAGCATCTGGTGACTGCTGCTGCCTGTGAGGGGAAAAAAAAAAGGCAAACACCCATCAGTGTCATTGCCCATCTCGGGGAAGAGATGTTGGGTCTACCCCAGCACTCTGTGTAGAAACCTTTATTAAACGACAGTAAGTACACACAGTCTGCAGGTAAATCTTTTGCAAACAAGCCCAAGTGCCTAGCTCTAATTCTGTTGCTTTGTGCACCTCTCGAAAAAGATAAAGATGAACCTTTAGGACCTGAACACTTGTCTGCATTTCTGGCAGACAGGATTTTACTATGCCCTGCGTGGGTGCACACTTCTGCGTCTCCTTAATCCATCAGATTTTTAGTGCACACAAATCTAAGCCCTTCTTCAAATGTACAGAGACTGGGGATGCTCGACACAAATATATCTTTCCAGCTCGTGACCCATCGTGTTGCTACGAGGGGAGATGACAGGCTCTCTTTCTGCAGGAAGACAGAGCAGAAAGCTCTGGCCACCTTTTCGGTGTACACCCACAACTCTAGTATTCCTATCCCCAAGGGCTGGTAGTCTTGTGCCTGGACACATGCTCTCTGTGTCTGTATTCCTGGAAAAAAAAAATAAAGTATGCATGTTCTTTATCGCTTTTCCTAGCCGCCGGCCAAAATCCCTTGCACCAGTCTGTATTTTCAGCAGATATGGGCTTTGCAGAGCCCTCTTGCATTGTCTCCTTCACTGCGAGGATTAAAACCCTCAAACCAACTGCAGGAAAATGGGGGAGGGAAGTTGCTTGTCACACACAAAACAATGCTGTTCTCTGTTTTTGCTTTAGAAATGCAATTGAAGAGCAATCTCAAGCAGCAGGGAAGCACTCACTCCACTCCTCCTGAAGCCCATCTGTTCCAGCCTGCACCTCTTCATTTCCATAGACAAATGACAGCTAAGAGCATTAGAAGGGATACGAAGCCTCCCGCTTGGGGCCTCAGCCAGCCTCTAACTAGCAGGGTTAGGAAGAAATTCCCCTCTGGAAGACTATTTCCCAGCAGTGCTACAGAATTTTTTTTGTACATTTCCCTGGAAGCAGAAGGGAGCAGTCAGTGTCAATGGCAGGACAGCCAACTGGATGGACTTAGGATGGCTAACACAGGCTGCATTAACCCCTGCAAGCTCGCTGAGTTAAGAACATCGTCTTGCCAGGATCCTATTTCTCACCAGTTGTGCAAAAAACGTGGGCTTCAAGCTTAGGGAGCACTGAGAAGGTTGAGGACAGAACAGGCAGCCCCCAAGGACGGTTTGGTAGAGGGTAGAGCTAAGGGGATGTTGGTGGGACTCTGGACCCTTCGAGGCTGGGAAGCAGGAGGACCAGGGGAGCCAGGCTCACCTCTCAGCACCGTCTTGGCCCTCCTTCCCCATGGCACTGCTGTTCGAAGTCGAGTCTTTGGAGTGGCCGTCTTTGACAGAGGGAGATTCCTGCAAAGAGAAAGAAGTTTTTCATTATTACTTGGGGTCCTGCACAACTGGTCTTGCATTTACAGTCTGCCTGCCTCTAAATGGCCCTTTACTGTAAATTCCTACAGAGCAGTTAAAGATTGATGCAAGTTAATGCCAAATGCCAGGAAAACACAGAAGTTAATTAAACAGGAAATTTGGGACCGTCTCTGGAGACTACTGTAATTAGTACTGTTTGCTTTTAACATTGTGAAATGATGCTGAAAGTTACAACACAAGTCAGCTGTTGTCTTGGATTTTAACCCTCTCACAACTACTTTTTTTCCTCTACCCCTTACTGTTGAAATCTGCTTGCCTTCTGCTTTAATTAAAAGAGACACAGCCAGCTCCAAGCTCTCCAGTTTCAGTTCCTCTCCTGGTCACAGCCCCCAGAACACCAGCACATCTCGGGGAGGGATGCATGCTGCCATTCCTACCTCCCCTCTCTCCCATCAGAAGAGGTTACACAACGATGCAACGTTTCCACTTCACAACTCGTGCCTGTGGAAATGAGGCTAATGCAAAAAAGCAGAATCATCTGAACCCACGGCATGGAAGAGCAGGTCGAGAGCTCAAAGCTAAGATATAGCATTTTAAATCAGCCATTTATTAAGGAGACAAGCAGCCACAAATGGCAAATGGGAATATTAATCTAACAGTGTTGGATTTCAGAATTATTTAACGTCATGCAGACCAAAACTTGGAAATTCAGCCTACTGAGCATACAATAACTGAAACCACCCCCATGCTATCCATTTAGCCTGGAAGACACACTGGTGAGCTCAGGTTTCTTGGTGTCTGCAGAGTTTTTGAGACTGTATCTGTAAAGCCCTTTGCTTCCAAGTTGAGAACCAGCTCGTGGCTGCCCAAAGGGATGCGCCTGCCTAGATGTGTCTCCTGAAGGGAAGTGATGGGAGCGCTATCTCTTGGCCTATTTAACACCAGCACGGATAAAGGTCTTGGAGACATCCTGCAGGAGATGTGCCTTCCAAGATGAGAGCAGCCAAAAAGATCACCATGGACCTTTGCTGCTGCTTCCTATGACCCAACAGGAAGACGGTTCCTCCCTGCAATGGAAAACGTCCTGTCTCCTCTAGGAAATACCTAAGATACGAGGCTTGAGTAAAGGAAGAAGCAGCGTGCGATCACAATGCTAAATTAATCGCTTACTTTGTATCCAAACGGTGAAGGGAAAAAAAAAAAAAAAAGATAATTTAGAGCACAAGGCTTGTCGTATTAAAATAGGGAAGCCAAAGCAGTTACAAGAATAGAAGGTGCTGGTGAGAGTGCAGCTTTCTGGAAGGGAACCTCACGCAAGCAGCTCCAAACAGACAGCGAAGCGCAAACGAAACAGCGTGGCAGGAGAAGCTGTCCCCACCTCCTGCCGGGGCTCACTGCGACCCCAAAAGCATCGCCTACTCTCCAGTCAGACTGGGCTGCCCCAGCCCGCAAACCGGGAGCGGGCAAGCAGAGGGATGGCCAGCAAGTGAGCCGGGGCAGCAGGACGGACACGGGAGCTCCGGGGTGTGCAGAAGAGGCCGGTGCCAAGCGCGTCAGCCCCGGCGTGATCTCAGCATGCACCAGGCAGCCCCTTCCCGGTGTCGGGTCCTCGCCGGCTTACTTACTCCTTCAGAGCGAGGGAGTTCCCCGTTGCTCTGGCCAGAGGAATACAGATTGACGTATTCACCCTCACCAGCCTCCTCACTGGCGTTTTCACTCTAAGGGAGACAGGATGAAAGGACATACATAATGATACCCCCAGCCAGCACTTCATGTTAGTGTGAGAGAACGTGCCCACGGGCTGGGAGGGGAAGCGCTCTCGGCAGCTGCTGCTGTCACTAACTGGGAGCCCTTCCTCTGGCGCAGTGGCCAACATCGGCCACCGAGGCTGTACCTCCCCAGGGGTAATTATTTTCTGGCTCATGAGGACCATCCCGAAGGCCCTGGGCGGCAGCCAAACAGCAGCAGGGGCTGCTTTGCAAGAGCTGCCACGGGCTCTGAGCGAGACTGTGAAGGCGTGATCCGCGTGTGCAGATTTCCAGGCTTCAGAAGGTGGGTGTTCAGAGCTGGACACGCAAGTGCCTGTCCCACCTGCGCTGCAGTCCTGCTGCCAAATGCAGAGCAGCCCCACAGCCCAGAGAGTAGCAAATCTATCTCCCAAACTACACTACAAGCACAGACTAGAGTCATCGTGACCAGGCTAAACCAAACTCAAGTGCTCCTGGGCTGCAAACAAAGACCCAACGCAAGGAAGATTCAACAGCAAGGTCAGGTCCAAAGTGTGAAAACCTGATCGTTTCGTCTGCAATCAGGTGTCTCTCTTTCAAAATTTGTGAAGAGGCAGCACTAGCATTCAGCGTGCTGACAGCACTAGTCCCACGCTTTGCAGTAAACAAAAGAGGAACCGCCTTGAAAATCAGGTGTTTAAAAAAGCAGCTCTAAGGGATGAACCTGCTCAGTGATCTGCAAAACCGATCTGAGACCTCAAACTAGCAGTGTGGGAACAGCATTGGTCCAATTTCACCAACACGTGATGCTTTGCACCGATGTGCAGAGCCACCAAGCACGCAGCGAGGGCTGCCGGTAACCGGTAACCGGTGGAAGCACCGGGCTGATGCCAGGAGCTGGGCTGCACCCACCGCTCTGGGGCTCACTGTGACTCGGGAGGGAGCAGGGCAGCAACCACCAAATCCTGGCACGGCAGCAACTGCAGGATGCAATCCACTGTCAGGAGCCAGAATTTAGAAACAAGCAACCCTTGCAAACCACTCCTTTACCTTCCTCAGCTTTGTATTACAATTGCAGGAAGCTACGACTTCTCCTCTCCCCTCCACCAGCATTTGACATTTCACGTTTCCTACGTACATGCTAACATTTTCTGAAACCTGCTGAGGTTGTCCATTTTCACATGAAATTATGTCTCTGCAATTCACACACACACATTTGGACCAGGTCACATTTGGCATGTATTAATACAAGAGACATTTTCTTTTAAAAAAAACAAATAAACCCAGCCTTGCGTTAAGGTGCATTATCTCTTTGGATAGTCTCACCGAAGGCGTCTGGAGAGAATCAGTGAAAGAGGTTTCAGAAGGAAGGCAGACAGGAGCACTCCCGTTAAAGCTGCTCTCCTGAGAAGAGGAGTTTGGCACATCCACAGTGCTGGGTGACTGGCTGGCTGGGGCGGGCATCGCTAGGTCAGAGCTCTGAGATGGATGGACGGGCGGAAAAGGTGGGGTGGAGCAGGAGGAGGTAGCAGAAGAGAGGAAAGGAGGTATGGAGACTTGATTGTGAGGCACAAAGTCCTGGGAGTAGGACCTAAACACAGATTTGTACTACAGGATGCAGAGACGTACAACACAAAACCAAGGAAGACGGAGGGGAAAGGAAAGAGACAGACAAAAGAAAAAGTAATTAGATCGGCAGCAGCGTAGCAGTGACAGCACAAGGCATTTCTAACACAGGCACCTCTTCATCGAGAAGCCAACCCGAACGGAGGCAGCACGATTTTGTCATCCACACGCTAGAGGAGGAATTGCTATCTGGGACGCATCAGGCAGGTGTTTTTTTCACAAAGAGGCATGTTCTTGCACAAACAGCAGCTCGGCTGCTCATCTCACAGGGGGAAAGTAGGGTGTTTACCTGCAGGTGTCCAGCCTTCACGAGGCAGGGGGAAAGCCTGGATATCTCAGTGCTGCTAAGGGCAGTGACCCCAAAAACCACTTGAATGGATGGAAGGATGCAAAGGCATACAGAAACCACAACTGTGAGCATGCTGGAAACATCGAGATAGAGAAAAGTACTCTGAGCGCTTATTGCTTTTCTGAGATTTTCCACAGGATCCAAATTTAAGATGCTATTTGCTCCAACCCCATAATTTAACAGCTACTGTGTCAAGTCTGTTCCAGAACACACAGCTCCCAGGAAGGAGTGGCTGGATACTGTCTTCAAAGTAACACTGAAGGATAAAGGAGATTACGCTGCTACTCCTTCCCATTTCAGAAACATAGGGAGCAAAAATGATAATTGCCCTCAGGAGCGACGAATTCCTTATCAAACCGATCCTTTAATGCAGTGCCTCGAAAAGTCAGCTGAAGAGATGAAAGGAGATCATCTGCGTAAAGCTTTATTCCACTATCTCTCCTAATCATCAGATTACTGTTCAGACAATATTAAACAGGGTGCAGTGGGAATATATTGTGCCAAGAAAAACAAAAGCAACCCTCTGTCTTTTAACATCTGGTGCTAGTAGGGTAAGCCATCAGGGTTAAGTCCAAAACAAAGCTGACACCCATAAAAAAAAAAAGAAAAAAGACAATAATGTTAAACCTGCTGGAGAGGAGTTTATTTTAAAACTCGCAGAGCTCAATCACTACCAAGATCTGTGTTGCAGCCAAGTGGACTGAAGGAAGAATCACATCATTCAAAAAAAACCCCGTGTCTAAATGAAGCTGTGACAGTTGCTCGGGTGAGTGATCTGCTGCAGGCAGAGGGTGCATTGCAGAGCTCTGATGAAGCACAGGCAAAACTTGCTCAAACCCGTCTGAAAAGTGACACCACTGTGATGTAAAAAGGAGAAAGGGAAGTAAAGGCATGAATTGGAGAACTGGTAATGAAAAGAAAAGCTCAGGCTGTCACCTGAGCCGCGGCAGCAGCATCTAGTGGTATTTTTCTTTCTACCTAGCAAAGACATGATCTCAAAAATCTAAACTGAGAACAGCCTCGGGCCAGAAGCCTGGGCAAAAAAAAGCTTTTCCACTACAAAGGAAAGGAAACGTAAAGGTCAATGGCTAGACTTTACCTACCACCACCTTAATCCGTGAGTGGTTGCCCTCCGCCGCGCCCGCGTGGAGTCCAGCAGTGCTCTGGGTGTATTCTCGGGGCCCAAAACAAATTGCAGGCCATAACACAGAGGAGCAGAGGGAGATGCTTTGGAAAGAGAGCTTAAAAGACTACTGAGGAATAATTAAAATGCAAATCCCTACCACATGCCTGTGGCTAAAAGGAGACTGGCTCTAGGACAGGCTCCTCTCTCTTCCTGCCCGTTTCTTTCCGGATGAGCAGCCCTGGCTCCAGGGACACTGTCAGCTTTTGGTGCTGCCTCAGTAACAATGACAAGTCTAATCTCTGTATTTACTTTCTGCCTGGCTAAATGCTCCACATCTATTCATTTTCACTTGCATGGACAAAACACTAAATCCCTCGTAAGACGCCAGGCCCATGACATCATCTGGGCTCAGCAGATTCATTATGCCTGCCCCGTCTCCCTGGTATTTCATGATCTCACCGGTACGGATATGCCAACTCTTGCCCCAAGTCCCAGGTTAGGCCCTAATAAAAGAGCAGGAGCAAAGCGGATGAAGAACATGTACTCCCACCAACCACTGCTGCAACGGCTCCAGAAGGCACTCCACAAACTGTTGCCCCGGTGATGAGATCCTCTGCTCCAATAAAGGAAATAATTTGCTCCAGCAGAACCTATGTGCCAGCTCCCCTAGAGCTGGGCTTCCTGCAGCCACGAGGCACATGCTGTCCTTCGCCTGGTGCTTGAGGGACATCTCCCACCGAGGGGTCTCAAGGGGTTTTGTGTGTGACCTGCCAAACCCAGAGAAAAAGCCAGGCTTCTGCAAAGCAGCAGTGGAGCTCACGCAGGGCCCGAGTGAAAGGGAATCACTGTCCTTGGTCGAGTCACTCTGGGACAGGCAGCACCCTGCGAAGCTGTGGCGCTGCGGGACAGTGATGGCAGGGTTAGCTCAGGGCAAACACCGGCAGGAGGGTGGGCAGCAGAGATGCTGCCAGGTCATCGCCCGCTAGGAGCTCGGGGAGATGGATTACTGCCTCTGGGACAGGCAAACTTGTACAGCTTCTGCCTCGCATAGTTTCAGAGATGCTAATCCCTATTCAAAGGCAATTTAGGCCTAAATATAACATAACTTTGCATAAATGTTAGAAGTTTCAATTGGATACTTTACTACTGACAATTGCTACACACAAATCTCTCCTCAGCCTCATCAATACACCTTTCAAAACAATATCTTGGCCTGAGATGTGTTGAAAATGCCAGTTTAAGGCCCAGGTACCCAGGAAAACACATTAAACTTCATTACGTGATCCGTGAACAATCCTTTAATGACACAGACATGCTCTCAGCATGCCGTTAACAAAGGGAACAGCACAGAGAAGCCTTTGGTGTGCTGGCATTAATTAGCCAGGCTGCTCTGGACTTCCAGTCTTGTTGGAAAGTTGCATCTTGTGGAAAGCGAGCCAGGGAGCCCCCTCCTTCCTCCGGAGCCTGCAAGCAGCTCTGGAATTCCAGCTATGCAGCCATGCTGGGACAAGAGCCAAGAATGAAGCATACTTTGAAAGGGGAAAAAAACGCCCTGCGGTGGAGATGATGTCCATATGGCACCCATTCCTGCTGCTCCCCAGTCCCACCCAGCCCAGCCAGCAGCTGCGGCAGGAATTGTGACAACAGCTTCCATGGGGTTTGGGTGTTGTACATCTCTTGGAAGCCCTGGTATCCTTTAAGAGACATGCTTTCTTGGGGAGGGGACAGTCCATTCAACAGAACTGTCACAAGGAAACCAGTCATCCTCTAGTCCCTGCCCCAAGAAATCACAGACCTGGAAACAAATCAGTGCTTGTTTTAATCTGCTTTGTAGAGGTTTCTGGTAGGGTCAGTAAGACCTTGCCTATGGCTGTTATCACAGAACCTCTTACTCCACGGGTTTGCTTTAAGTACTTATCAAAATAATCTCTGGGAAAGCTAGAAAGCTGGGTGCCCTGGATGTTTTAAAAAAGGGTGCTTTCCTCTATCCAAACTCCAGCCACGCTCCCACCACAGGACCACAAGATGCTCTCTCAGCACAAGGGAGCCTGACCTACAATGGCAAATTGCCAACACAGGGAGAAGAGAAAGATCCCTCTCATCAGTAAGGTGGATTTTAAAAAACTCTATCTACCACTTGGGAAGTACCTCCACAAAGTGTGCTTTGAGCTCGGAGCAATCTTGTCTCCTGAGACCTGCAGGAAGCTAATGTGCCTGGACCTAAATGTTTACCACACACCGTGACATACAGAGGTCTTCCAGAGATGTCACCTTTCAACATCTTCAATCTGCTGCCTTTGATTTTTTTGCAACAGTCAATATTTTAGAACAGCTTTCCATCATTAGCAGCAGTATTACAGGATGTCCCAAAGGTCAACGACATTAGAACCATTTATTTGGATTAGACGGCAGGGGATAAGCACTTTAATAGAAAACTTATTTGAAGAGTGACGCTCATCTACACTCACAAGGCATGGCTGACCACAAGTAACACAGAGACAAGGTGTTCAGTCACTGGTTGCGAGCAGCAGCAGTCTCCATCCTAAATTCAAAGTTGAACTCAATTACATGGCTGTCAGAGCATCTGCAACATCAGCAGACACAGTCTCTACCTTTTAAGCACAGCCTTCTCAATTACTGCCCGGACTTCTGCCAAATGAATCCTGCCATCCTGCCAGACACTCCCAGATCAGATAGACCATCAGACTTCCAAAACATGAAGCTATCAGAGGAAAGGATCAATCTTTTAGATCTCTCCTGTTAATGCCATTAAGAGAGCAATGAGGGCAACGTGCCAGGACTGGATGCCCAAATTCTAACAGTGAGAGAACTATGTTCACAAAATACTGGGTGTTGCACAAACCTGCTACACCCTAAGAACATAATTGCACAGACAACTATTGGAAAAGACTTCCTATCTCATGACACAATGTTGGGCTTCCAGGTACTTTTGCTAATGAGGAAGGAAATGCTCCTACAATGAATGGCTGGAAACACAAGCTGCCAACGGAATGGCTTCGAGCACTGCCACAGGAAAGGCAGCAACTCCTCACGCTTGCAAGTTTCTCAGCAAAAGCTCTGCTGTAGCCGCAGAGCTGATCTCCCTCGTTTTAAGCGATGGTTCGTGTAGCTGATGGATGGACAGGGCTTGCTGCTCCCTTGGGAAAAAGCCTCCCAGCTTCTGCATCAGAAGACAAAACTCTAAACTTCTCCTTAAGTGAGAGGGATTCTTGCACATCTTTGCAGCAAAACCAGTAAGAGGGCAGGGTGGAAGAAAGCATTTGTAAGATTTATCAACTGTGCTATCATGCATCTCTCTTTTGAAACGATCAGGAGAAATCAATCTGATTGCACCTACAGCATCAAGCCTTGTTTAGCTTGCAGACAATGCCACCATATCTAGCAAGCAGATCTTTAAAAGGTAGAGCCTGGACAATGCACCTAAAAAATCAGTCACACAAAACCCATGACCTGCAAAGTCAAGAGGGGACCATTTAGAGACAGGTCATGCTCCAACTGCAAGAAAAATCTATGAACCACCAGAGGAAGTGGTTCTCAGGAGCAGGATTCAGTGATGCCAGCATGCAAGAGCACTATTAATATCCCTGTCCAGGCCTGCCGCAGCCAGTGGAAACGACGACAGACACAGAAGGACTGTTAAACAGGAAAGGCAAAACAATACCTAGACCTCGGCAGACGGTTAAGTGGGTGCAAATCTTTTTTTTGCCCTTCCTTTGCTCCAGACTAGGGAGCCAAATCCTCCTTAGGACAGAACTCACACACTATGATCTGCCAGTCCCGGTTTGATCGTGGCTCCCACCGTGGGATCACCGTACGAATTGAAACCGCTCGGTCTCTGCCAAGCACCAGAGCTGCAGCGGGCGCTGCAGACTGGAAATGAGCTACAGGAACAGGAGCAAAGCAGGGAAAACATGCGAAACACATGTCTACGTCGTGCACGTCTTTAAACACTTATCTGACCTTCCTCTTCCTGAACATACTTTAGCGCGCACACACACACACACAAGAAAGAAAAACAGTTACTGTGAATTTTCTGTGCGCTTGCTCAATTTGCTCAATAACGGTGGGAACAAGCGAGAACAGAAGGGCTGAACTGGAGCTTTCATAAGGACATCACTTGCGCCGTCTGCTGGAATCCAACAGCCAATTTGGTTTCTGGAAAATTACTGGAAATGTTTCTTAATTGAAAGGAAAACATAAGAAAAAACAATATTTTGAGAAAGGCAAGTTGTTTCTGCATAGCAGAGGACACAGCCAAATCTCCACTAATGGCATGTACTTGCCTCAGAGAAACAACTGTGCTCTTTGTTTTAGCAAGGGAAAGCTTCCTCACTGTAACCAAACACAAGATGTTCTGCAGTCTTTGGTGGCTGGACAGTAGTAGGGCTTGTCACCGGACTGGTTTCCTCTGTCTGTCAGTGCAGGAGTTCCCCAGCTGCCAGGAAGCAGATTTCAAATCTGACTGCTGCCGTTGGGATACCTGCCCACTCATTTCCAGTCACACAGCACAAGGAGCTGATAAACCACAGGACAGTATCTCTGCCTTCACAAGAAGAAGGGAGGGAGGCGATCAGCTAGAGGGAAAACTACTGCCAGCAATCACCATGGTGGATGCTTTCTTATTGCAACCCTCCTCTACCACTGTTTAGCAGCAGAAGGTACTTTTGAAAGAGATGGGAAAGCCTAGACTGATTCTTGATGGTACAATCCACTTGTCCCACCAGTGCGGGATTTAGCGTCGTAACCGCGCACGGGACGGGGAACGCGACGCTGCAGTCCCTTACGGTATCAGCCCACACTACAAACACGACCCTTTGCTGGCACAGAGGCCAGACGCGAATCAGACTCGGCCAAAAACAAGCTCAACTTGCCAGACCCATGAGGTTTGATCCAGTTGCTCAAGATCTGCCTCTATCCAGTAAAAGCTATTTACCTCTGACACAATTTCCTGCAAAGAAGGGAGACGCGCGATTAGTGGGCTGACGGGGCAGCGGTGGCTTCTGGACTGCAGCAGCGTCTGCAGTGCTGATGGGGAAGAAAGAAGCCAGGGTTCTAGGAAAGTAATTTGTACATTACAGATGAAAAGAATGAAGATGCTCTGAGCAGCTTCACCTCTCTTTTGTTTCGAAACACCATCTGAACCACATGTACCCACCGGTACGTGAAGGGCGCGCTCTCCCTAGCGTTAACTCCCTTGCTGGGGCGGGTGGAAAGCTAATGCTTATTTTTTAACAGGTTTATTGCTCATCACAGCGCGTGCTTGAGAGGCCTTTCTCTGGCGAGAGAGGAGAAATGAAGGCATGGGAATAAGAGGAGCAGAGCGATGCGCTTAAAGCGTTACTGGTGCAGCTCGTGGCAACCCACGCGTGAAACCGAAGGGGCCTTCCAGTCAATGCTGGGGAGCAGATTGCAGGAGGGGCTCTGGTCCTTCCTCGCGCTGAAACGCAGGGTGTCACCCTGGGAGGGATCCAAACCTTGGCAGCTGTTTCGTATCTCTGTCTTATTAGGGAGAGGGAAAATGCGACAAACCGTGGTTATGGTATTACATGGGTCAGCTATGATGCATGTAAGGACATTGGTATTTTGCAGCTCGGAGACAAAGAGACACTGCCACAGCGAAAAAAATCTCCTTTTTGCCTGTGAAAATATAGACCGGCTGGAGTCATGAGCAACTATGAGATTATCACAGTTTAAAGGCATTAATGGAAAAATCACCCCTTTTAATTCAGCTTATTTCCTTCGTGCATTTGACAGTGCACTGTCTGATTGTTCTTAATGCTCCAGCCATTTATTTACCCCTCACCAAACCCCTGCAAAAACGAGTAAGGATTTTTTAATGAAGGTTTAACATTTCCTAAAATAA
The DNA here is from genome assembly GCA_020746105.1 of Trogon surrucura. NCBI lineage: Eukaryota > Metazoa > Chordata > Aves > Trogoniformes > Trogonidae > Trogon > Trogon surrucura. The sequence goes on from CM036636.1 coordinate 7,100,705, forward strand.
TATGTTCACAGTAATGCAGTCCAAAGCAAGCCGAGAACAGGTCAGAACAATTAAGTAGGTAGTAACCATTTAATCTGACCAGGCCACTTTTTAAAACAAAAGTGACCACAAATTTTTGGAGGATGATACTATTATATTTATAGCCTCCCAATTAAAACAAAAATACTGAAGCGCTTTTACCTGGTCTTACCGTTCTGTTTTTCGTTTGCAAGGATCACCACCAAACAAGAGAGCTGTACAATTCAGAACTTTTGCATTACTTCAAATTTTAAAACCGTTTACCGCAAGTTTATGCAAGCACTAACCTTCCCACACCTCGATCTTTTCATCTGTGCAGCAAAACTATGATACTGCTCTCTCAACAAGTGGAAGCCAAAGGCTTTAACTCATTGCTTGTGAAGTAGTGCTACTTGTAAAGTACTTGAATACTTTATCCTTCTTAGGATCCATGATTATCCCTACTTTTTAGAGAATGAGTCGATGTTGAAACAGGAAGATAGAAGTGCCACGGTAGGAAGATGCCATTTTCAAATATTAAATATTAAACTAATTGAACATTTCAGAATTTTCTCAATCTTGACTAATAACTTCTTCTCCAGAAGAAGTCTAATTTACTAAATATCCAGGTCACTGTTAAAAAATAGCCAATTCTCAGTTGTCACCGCACGGCAATCAGAGCATAACCACATAGTTTTACATGCAAACGAGCCCCATACTGATGAGCTGCTTGGAATCCCATGGTTAGATTCAATTTCATTACATTAACATTTTGTTATTACTACCATTTCATTTAGGCAGCTGATCACAGAGTTACGCAGCGCTCTAAGATTATCCTTATTTTGATTTAAACCATTCTCAGCTCCTCCTGCCTTTCTCTCTTCAGACTGCTCACAAGTGCTGCAGGAGAAAAAATCCTGCTCATCCATCAGCAAATCATACAAGCTACTGAGCTTGTTTGGGAGCACAGAGATGTGAAGGCAAGCAGACAAGCAAATATGAGCTGAAAGATCTGGCAGAGGTCACTTTTGAGAAAAAAAAAATTGAAGAGCTGCAGCCACTGTTCCATATGTTTGAATAAATCCACGTATGTCGGGGAGAACATCTCATTATTTCTCCAAAGGCCAGATTCCCACAGCAGCCTTTAATCGACTCATCCACATCGCTGACGTTATGCCATGGAACAAAAAGACTTTGCGGCTCCAGCCTGGGGAACACGCAGGTCAAGGGAGCGTGCCTGGGCACACGGGCCAGCTCTTCCTCCTCAGTCCCTTGCCACAAACGCCAACGTCGACGTGTACATGAAGTAACAAACCCCACTCCTCCCCTGTGCTTCATTCAGTACAATCTATGCAGTTTTTCTCACTTGGGTGATAACTGCGTGAGTTCAAAGATCCCCAAGAACTTTCGGCTTCACCTGCAAGCGCGGAATTTGCACACGAGCGTTTCACCGACAAAAACACACACACACACGTGTTGAAGTGCAGAGAGCAACTCACCGAGTGCACAGGAAAGGAGCTGTGCCGGTTGAGAAAGGAGTTAGAGACTGACATAGTGAGGCCCTGAGTGGCACCGGTGTCCTCGGGGGTGAAGGGCACTTTAGTTTGCTGGACACAGTAGGAGACAGAAGAGAAAGAAGAGGCAGCATAGGAGGCCTGCTGAAGAGGGGGAAGAAAGCGAGAGACAGAAGACACAAAGAAAGAGAGCAGAGAAAAGGCTATGAATAAAGGATAAGAAATGCTAACTGTAAAACAATGCATATAATGGCTTGCTAAACAAACAGCTATTCATACAGTTCATCAGAGCCAGACACACCAATATGCCTTTCTTGAGCTCAAGAGGCACGACAAAAATCACAGCTCAAACCTTCTTTGTTTCACAAATCCCTTAAAAACAAGCTCCTGCCTCCCCCTCCCAGTTCGCCCAGGGACAGCTGCTCCGCTCCCCGCTGCCCTCTTTTCCCCGAGGTGTGGGGGGCAGATGCCCAAAGGAAGAACTGGCTCTTGCTTCTGGCTGCTAAGCAGACAATTCTTGCAGACTACTATTTTTTTGTGGCAACCTGCAGACTGGGAACCTGGTCTCTCCAGTGTGAGTTATGGGCCCTCTCTGGTACTGCTGAGGTACTGGATAGCAGTGACATCCAGCCATTTTTCAGTCCAATTCAAAATTATATACCATTTGCACAAGAGGGAGGTACTACACTAAGTAACAAATACTATTAAGGAATTTCTCCTGAATCCTGCTATAGTAAGGAGCCTGAGGGAGGTTAAAGTATATCTAAGCTTTCTCAGCTCTGCCTTGTTGAATATAATGTACAATGTTTCATAAATAAGATCTGAAGCTCACAAGAAAGGACTTTGTAATTCTTATTTTACAGAGGAGTCCAGCCAGTAAAACTTGCCGACTGCTAAAGCAGCTGATGCCCATGTGATTCGCTACTTCAAAAAGTGTCACGGCAGCAGAAGGACAAGAGGCTGGTGGCTTTTACAGTGATCGTTGAATAAGTCATCGACCGCCTGCACCACTTTGCAAAGAGATGACAACAGGGGAGGGAGGCTGCACTTGCAGGAACCTTTTCTTCAGGGGAATTGCAAGCGACACCTTGATGGTATCAGCCTGCAGAAGAATGCCTGGCGGGCAAACCAGTGACATCTTGCCTGCCCAGATAATGATGAAAGGGCAGCAAAGAAATGCTTTGCTTCAGTTGACAAATTGAGAAAAGGAGGAGAATTTTCCTTCTGCACAATGGCTACAGTAAATCTGTGCCTTACGCATCCTCTATCTCGCCCTTGCGGACCAAGACCCCCCTGGAAGCTATCCCTAGGGTGTCATCACTCCAGGTGGAGGAGATAGGGTGGGGGGCTACAGGGTACAAGGGAGAGCAAGGATCACACTGACAGAGGGACCACAGACTCTGGAGAACTGTGTGATCTGTCAGGGGAGCGCTGCAGACGGTCAAACTTTAGCACAGATAACGCGAACAAATATCGCAACAGTTGACCCCATGATGGTAAGACCACGGCTCTGTTCCCACGTTTCTTCCTGTTTTGTTAAAGCCATGGCCAATTTGAGTTAGTGACATCAGCACAAAAGATGCTTCTTTTTTAAATGGAACAAATCAGATAATTTAATATAAACAAACCCCCTCAAGTTGGAGTTAAAAAATAAGAGAAAAGAAAGGAAGACCCTTAAAAAAGAAATGGGATAAAAAATCCCAGCTCAGCTGAGGTTGGAAACAAAGGTGCTGCTGCCATCCCTGAGGCAAGGATTTCATCCTCCACGTGGAAAATGGCACTCGCTGTGCTGTTAAACCCAACATACATGCACACACGGTCGTGCCTTTTTGTGCTGGCAGTCTGGGAGGGCCAGCAGAACACTGAAAAACAGGTAAAATCCTGAATCACACAAGGGAACTTAGGTGGGGAAAGCATGCAGGAGTTAAATGATGGCTCTACCAAAGTTCTGTGGCTCTGGCAAAGACTGAGTGATAAAAGCAGTTATTAAGTTTAAATGGTTATTATTATGGCATCCTTGACAACAGTTTCAAAACAGCATTGGGAACAGGAGCGCAGTAATCTCTTGAAAATCACGTTGCCCAGCGTGTCAAAATCTTCAAAGCAGTTGTTGTTACACAAGCCTGTAGTCTGGCACAGATTCAGCCATGCTATGTGGAAGACTAACATTTCACTTTCAGGGCATTTTAGGACTTTCAGAGCTTACGGGGAACAGTCTGAAAGTGGGGTTAGAAAGGAGCTCAAAGCAGCTGATGCAAAATGCCTAAAAACCACGTTAACGAGCTGACAGGGAGCATGATGTGGTAACACCAATGAGACATTCTCCCACCACCGCAGCCTGTCAGAAACAGGAGGAGCAAGAACAGAGCTGCTCCTGGGAGGCTGGTGTGCCCTGCAGGGGCGCGGGGCACCGCAGATGTCACTCACCAGCTGCCGCTGTTTCGGTGGGAGAGCAGGAGGAGGTGCCAGATCTTGAGAGGGGTCTAAGCTGATAAAGGAGTCATTGATCCCATAGACTTCCATGAGGTGCTTGTTCTTCTGCTGGTAGATGTGCTCGTTCTGAGGGGTCTGGTAGAACATGGATGGCTGCGGCTCTGAGTAGTCTTCCACAAACTGCATGTAGGCCATCACTGCAACGCAAAGAAAGGTCGCGCTCACTGCTCCTGCTCCGCGTGCTGCAGCCGCAACGAGCAGACAGGGCGCTGAGTCTCTAAATAAAATAAGGTTGTGCCCCGGTGGGTCAGGCTTTGCTGCAGGCTGGGAGCAGCGAGGCACCCGTGCTGGTTTGCAACCAGTTGCCGTCCACCTCGCAGGAAAGGATCTGAATATCCCGTCCGGCGATCCAGCGGGCAACAAACACACTGAGAGGTCACAAAGACATCTGACAACAGTTTAAGGAACCAGTGAGGTCTCCAAACAGCTACTTGAGAAGTCTGATTCACTGGTGCTTAGCTCAAATCCCTTCCTCACCCAGGGCAATTCTGAGAATATTTCTCAACAGTTAATGCCCAAAGTCACCAAAAAACCCCAAATTACTTCAGTCTGCCTTCCAGGAGGTACGAATCACCTTGTACAAAGATGTAACCTTAATAATAAATCTATAATAATTCTTGTGCCTATAAGTCTCTTATCCGTAGTCAGCAAGACTTCTAGAATGAGGAGACTTGCAGTCATTCTCCATTCTAGCAAGCTGATAAAACTGTTATCGGAGAACACCCACCTGCAAGACCGGGTGTACTTCTCCCTCAGTTATTTATATGTCACTGTTGGTATAAGGTACTTACCTTCTCAAGTACCACTGACCATGCCTTTCCTACCCACTGAGCTCAAATCCAACAGTTTGCTCCCATCCATTTTTCAAGCATCTTATCATCTCCAGTTCTTGTAACCAACCAATTCGAAAGCTTTTCTGAGATACAGTTCAACGTAAATATTAGGTGGGATCAAATCTCACTTAGAGGACTTTTCCATCTGTGCAATACCCTTCCAAAACCCATGAAAAAACCCACACAGGTCTGCTTCTGCAGCTCTGATAGAGGATTAGTTACTGCTGCAATATTTTAGTGCTGGAGGGGGAGAATGACATCCAGTGTCATAGAAAAGCCAACCAGAAACTGCCAGAATCATTAAGAATCAGAAGCGTATTTAATAAATGTAAAAAACCCAAAGAACTCTTCTATATATCAGAGAACAGGAGCAACAGATTTATTTAAGTGTCATAAAAAGGACTAACCAAAGCCTTTTGTAAATAAGCTGTCACGCACAAGCTACTCTGCGATCACTCCTCCCTTCCTCCTGATGAACAAGCAGTTGTCAGTTTTTGTAAAGCTGGTCATTAGGTGGCAATTATTCAGCTTCTGCTGGCATTTCAGTCGTAGGGTTGAAGTGAATGGATGACTTCGGTGAGAGCTATAAATACAACGGCCACAATGCAGTATTTGCACATCGTGAAGCCAGTTCCCACAGTAGCTGCAAGGCAGAGCCCTCTGCTCCCCTGCCAGCGCAGATCTGCGCGCCAGCCTGTTTCAAACAGGATGCAGCCGTGCAAACGCGGCAGCAGGAAGGAGTCGCTTTGCACCTGTTTTGGTTTTTTGGGGGTTTTTTTTGCACCTTTTTTTTCAGATTTCCTCTAATATTTTAAACTCCGTTTGGAAACGGAGCTAATACAGCTGCCCCTTCCCACAGAATGATATCCCTCCTCCAAAAAACAGAATTAAAAAAAAAGAAAAAAAAAAGGGGAAAAAAAAAAAGGTCGTGGCAATTGGAGGGCAGGAAACCTCAGCTGATGGATTTCAATCCCAACCGGTAACACCTGCTGTCCCCATCCTGTGACCACACAGGGTGGACAACCTGTTCACGTCCCGCAGCTCTGCCAGGGCTGCTGAAATTCTGACCTCCAACACCCACCGCTGCCCGAGCCTGGCTCCCCTTCCTCCGCCAGCCGCCCTCCCAGCACCGCTTCACAGATGTAAGTCACCACCTGTGCCGGCTCCGACCTCTCCTTCCTCAGGGGAGTGTGATGGAGGTTTCAAACTGCACACGAGTGTCGGGGTGTGTCTGTGAGTGCTCATCTGCTGGCGCTGGCACTCGTGTTAAAGCCAAGACCAAATTTGCTCATGCACCTGAATTTCAATCTAACAGCGAAAACCAGCACATTCTGGCAATATTCTCTTACTTGAAATCACAGCGAAGTGGTCTTGGTGTAGAAAGTACAGAATTGCTAAAATGCTGTTTTCAAGTATCAGCAATTCAGCTGACTGGTATAATCTTATTAATATCTGTGCCCTGAAAAAATGTCTTGGTATCACAGAGCAACTTTAGACGGTAAGATCTAAAGAAGGCTTCTGAAAGGTATTTCTCTCGCAGCAGAAGCAAACTAAGGATCAAGACTCCTTGAAGAAGTGTGAAGGACAAAAGCTTGAGGGAAAAGACCACATTTTGAGAGCTCATCAACTGGGCAGGACAAAAGCCAAGGAGTCAGGCTTGACAGTCCTGGTACAATGCAGCAGACATTGCTAAATTCAGATCAATCCTTACTGTGAAGTTACCTAAAAAACTAGCGCTTCACTTGTCATCCTGACATCCTGATAGCTGCGAGTTCCTGGGTTCAGCTGTCTGTACAACACTACAGCTCAGCAAGTGCTGGTGAAAAGGGTATCGCATTAGACACTTGTGTAAAATCACATTACTGTAACTCAAGGTAGTAAGCCTGAACGCTGCTGAGAGCCTTAACTCAATCTGCAAGGGAATAATGAAGAGCTCTTTTATCTCAGCTCTTTATGAGGCTAATGCATCCCATTGTCACAGCAGATCCCCTGCCTTGCTTGTTACAACTAGTCCAGGGCAGGTGAGCATGTCTCTGCTTCTACTTTGTCTTCTTCTCTGTTTTTAGGTAAAATGAAAAACAGTTGAGATGGTGAAATACAAGCCTGGCTCAGGAGTAGAGACTGCAGAGTGCAAATTAAAACGGGCATCATATAAATGCTGCCGAACTTGAACAGGAGAGTAAAGGAGCAGGACCACTCCTGTTTGCAAAGGGTCTTCTCTCTTCCTTCTCCCTCCATCCCTTCCCCTCCCTGCTGTGCTTTTTATTAACAAGGCAGAAATTAAAAAAGCAGATGGGAAATTACATCACCAGCTCTGATCAGGCTGCACGCCCTGCAGCAACTCAGTGCAGAGGGAGGGATGGGGGCTGCAGCCTCCACAGCGAGCAGCTGGGGTGGAGTGACACAGGCTCAAGGCAGCACCCCAGGAGAGAAGGGAGGCGTGAGGGAGAAACCTCTCCCACCACATGCCCGGCTTATGTCAGTTCTGAACCCAGGGAGAAAAGTATTTGAAATAAAAATTAAAAAAACCATAAAGTCTCAGACTGAGGCTAAGAACACCTTCCCAGCAATCTGCTTGCAGTGCCTCGGCTGTCATTTCTGAAGGAGCTAAAGCTGCTCAGGGATTTCTAGCACACCCCAGCTCTGCCCACACGGCAGAAGTCACGGGTACTGCTCAAAGCGCACCAGCAGCGCCCGAGCCAGCTCGCCGGGCAGCCGCGGGTCTGGGAAGCAGCGGGAGAGGAGAGAGAGCGACAAGTGGCTTCTTGTCAGGAAAACCCCCTCGGTTGTTGGAGTCTGCAAGGAATTGCTAGAAGATTAGCAGCAGCAGGGCACACCTGGAGTACAGGTGAGGCACAGTAACATCCGACACGGAGGACTCACCGAACGTCCAGCCGGACTCTGGGCGCTGTGTCAGCAGCCCGTGGCGCAACTGGCCCTGTACAAGCACAACAGATTTGTGTGCACGGGCAAGGGCCAAAAAAAAAGGAAATTCTCAAGCTATACTGCACATCAACTCACAGGAGAAGTCAAGGTCGAATGAGCCAGTCTTTGCTGTCACCTCTGAGAAGAGAGCTGTTTTTCAAAGCGCTCGCATTATCCGCTGGCTAAGCCCAGACTGCCCTCAGCGTGGTTCCTGCAGTTAAATACCAGCTGCTTACAGGGCACCAGGCTGCATTTTGTTCCCACTGACAGGGAGGGAAATGTGAATAAGTGCCTCACCACTAGTTTCCAAGCTGTTGGAGGGGAGGATCTTGTTATTTCTGACTCTGGGCTCTTCATGGCAGAAGCTGCTCCCATGCCTGTGTCTTGTACAGCAGGAGCACAATGCTGGTGCTCAAGCAGAAGTCTCGAGTAATTTGCTCTCAGCGTAGTAACATGGACTCTTAGAGCACAGTAAAATAATAATTCATGCCAGACTAAAAGGCATGTCACCCCTCTGCTTAAATTATACAGAAGTCAACTCTTGGAGGTCCCTCTGAGCACAGCTCGCAGCAATACACACGGTTAACTCGAGCAGGATTTGCTGTATATACCAGTAAAAAGACTATCCAAGTCTCTGCTGCTACATTTCCTACCAACTACCAAAAGATGACCCACAACAAAGGGATTACAACCATCTGTGTGAGCTCTAGATCTTTTTAATAAATTCAAGCATCTCCTCCAGACCCCAGGAGCTTGCAGGGGTTGTGGAAGCAGTACTGCCTCACCTGCGTGATTACACAAGAATATCTACATGCAACAGCCTCCAGACCAAAAAAAAAAAAATAATTCTCAGTGCTACCACACAGCATGAGTAATGTTTTACTGCCCTTTTAATGGTGAAAATAAAAGCAAAACTAACAACCACAGATCTGTGGTGTGATATACCGTGGAGTAAAGGCAATCTACAACCAGTTCTTGGTGTCACATGAATGCAATCAAAAAATCTGCAGCAGCCAGCCAGGTATCAGCCCAAATACCACTACAAGCTTTGCTGCAAGGATGCTCTCTCAAACCATCAGAGCTGACAACTCATTAAGTAACAGCTTCTACCTTCCCTAACAATGCAATCTGATCAATACTCCAAGAGCTTCTGATAGTGCCAGAGGACAGATAACAATTAACTCGATTCTAACATCAAAGAAAATTCACATAGGAGGCCTCGGCATTGAGGTTAAAAGTGTGCACGGGCAATAATGGAGAAGATAGCTTTTAAAACTGTTTTTAAGTAACTCCTCGACAGCTCATTTGATAAAAGAAAACAAAGACCCGGGGCTTAAAGAGAAGAGCAAACAGCCCAGGTCTCTCTTTCAACTGTCAAACTGCCTTTTACTCAAGATTTACCCAGGCGTCTCCTCCTCCTAAAGCTGCCTACGTGGCCAGGGGTGCATTTCCCTGCATCCAGCCCAGGCTGAATGGTGCAAACCCACCGTGACCCAGCCCTCGTTATGAGCACACAGAGCCCACAGGGACCCGATACCACAGGGAGGAGCTCCGGGGGGTGTCACAGCCCCGTGCAGCTGGAGCTGCAGGCGAGTATTTTGAGCACCATGAGGCAGAGCAACCAACCTTGGCTCTGCCCTCTGCCAGCATTTATTTCCTTTCTGCTGTTTACAAGCAAGCATCTCAGCTCCTCTTTAGCTGTTTTCCATATCTTTTAACTGCTTGCTTACCAGAGAGGGACAAAAGAAACATCCTGCAATGGTGACACTGAACTACAAGATGACCCTGGCTTTCAGGTGAGTCAAGCCTTGGGCTCTGAATACGATCCCAGAGGGTTACAAAGGTGGACTGGTCGCTCAAGGATAATAGAAATGCTTTTAGCCAATGCAGTTTTTTTTTAAAAATGGTGACTGGCACAGTACACTGCCATGGGAACAGACAGAATATTGACCCTGCTGCACAACACGCCAATCTTGCTCCTAGCTTATTCTCAGTGAAAAGACTATAAACTGCAGCAATGAGTCAGAAGGCCAACTCAGCACTTTGAAATCAGCTCTTCACCTGGGCTCTTCACAAGCCATACAACATAACGCTGTCGATCCAGATCTTGGATATGCTGCCTCCTCATGCAACAAGGAACTGCAAAGCGAGTCAGTGACCAGCAAACCAACATCTGCTGGATCTCGCTATATAGTCCACAGCCTTCCTTGGCAGATCGAAATGGCTGCTTTTCTGGCAAGAGGTTTCACATATTTTCAGTCACAAACACTAAGGAAATCAGAATAAGGTTGTGAGCAGCAGCCAGTACTGGTGTGCCAGGAGCCTGGCTGGGGACGGCGAGTCTTCGCATTTAGAGGCTGCTCGTTTTTAATGATGTGGGAAATTCTCAGGCATCCAAAGGAAATAAGATCCCACAGCAAAAGAGCAGTACTGGACACTAAGTTAGTAGTGTTGTCTTGCACAGTTATGTGGGTGACTATGTTCCTGTTGCCTAATAACTGCTCTGGCAATGCTTGGTTTTGGACAGAAAAGTGGCCCTTTCTCTGAGCTCTTGGAGAGTACCCAATTCTTCTCTGCAGTGTGAAAACCTTCATAAAATGGGGGCAGGGGGAAAGGAATGAATGTAGAAAGGGAGGATAAACCAGGAAGATCCACAAGGCAGAGGGCCTCAATGATTTGTGCTCAGGTAAACACAGACGTAAAATGGTCTCGCTATAAAGATGCTGCGTGATGCCAGCTCCCCTGGGCCTGGATCATTTCTGGCTCCAAGAGTCACTCCCTGCCATCAAAGGACTGCCCCTTCCCTTCCAGGCCCATGACACTACCTGATTTTTTGACACAGCCTCACGTAAGCAAGGCCATTACCTTGGGGTCACCATCACTTAGCTGTCGTCAGAAGCATGACAACTGCAAGCAAAGGTAAAGGTAAAAATAAAACCCGAACCGAAGAACTTGCTTACTGTGTTTGTTTTTCTTCTCTGGCAGGGGTGGTGGCTTCTCTGGATCACTGTTAGAATCTGGAGCAGCAAAGTCAGCAATGAATTCAACTGGTGCTGAAGAGTTTACTTGTTGGAAAGGCAAAACAGCAGCAAACGGCGTGAAGGCTACTGATGGGACAGACACTGCGTTCTGCATATCATCCTCCGAGATGTTATCGTATTGGGAAGGGTGTCTCTCGTAAGATACCCTGCAGCCCGAGTTATCCGAAGTCTGAGAGGCTGCGCTCCTCCTCTTCTTTTCTGGTAAAGCTGGAGGAGTCTCTGTTGGCTGCGCTGCTCCCGAGAGGCTGCAGAGTTCCAGTGGAGGAGAGTTGCCCTGCGGGAGCTGGAAAGCATGTCCATGGAAAGGGGAGCCAGACTCACCCAAGGACTCTGGCAATGGGCTGAGGATACCTGGAACCTGCTGAGGTATCTGATCAGCATTGGAGAGGTCCTGCTGCAGGAATTCGTAGTCCGGATCATAGTGATCTGATTGATCTGGTTAAACAGACAGGACAGGAGAATGATGCATTAGCTTCTCTCTTTTAATGTTGAGCCTTTCCCAATTCTGCCCCTCCCATTCCATCAGTTAATTCATCACTTTATTTAATCAGAATAATAATTCCTTGCAGCAGGGACCATCTTGCTACACCTTTTGCAATCACCAGCCTTAATAAAACTATCATTATTTCTTTACGCTAGCAAACAACACAAATTCAATAGACAGATCATTGCAAAGATTACTAATGTTCCATATTTATATTTTTTTCTTTCCTGGTATGTAGAAACAACATCACTTTAGTCTACCAGGACTGTCATTTCTGCAGACAAGGCTGGAATCAACAAAACATTCCACTTGAGAGCTGAATTGAGTTTAAACACAATCATCTATAGCTGGGGAAACACATTCCCCTGGGCTTTTTCCTATCCGACAGAATATAATTCTGTAGAGAACCGCCTGCAGCCACTACAAGATGACAGTTGCAAGCACAATCCGTTTACTTCTGCATCACAGCTATGACAGCTCCCAAACGAGAGCAAAGGGGGCTCCTCCGGCAGCCCTGGATGACCCCCCCCGCTTACCTAACGTTTCACAGCTTGTGTTGCGGGAGCACTGACCGCTGTCGCGGTCCAGAGAGGAGAGCTGCTCGTCAGACTTGCTGAGTTTGCCGATGCTGCTGCATGGTGAGAGGCGAGGAGACTCCCCCCCATAGGAGTGACTTCCACCTGACAATCTCCTCTGGGCGTAGCAGTCAACATCAAAATCCTTAAGCAAAAAAAAATCAAATCAGCGTCACTCCTGGCAGCTCGCTAGCAAGCAAGATGCAGTTCAAGGAGCAACACCTCACAGCTGCGGTAGGAAAACCAGGAGGGATGAGGATCAGTGCTGCTAGTCCTCTCGAGTTAGATAAGCTCAGAAAACCCTCATCTGGTAAACAGCCCATGCCAGGGAACTCTGTGTCTTCTTGCTCCCAGGCAGGGCAAGCTGTGACCCACACTGGACTTCAGAGATGCTGAGAAGGCAACCGAGTTCCTCACCGCTACCCACACCGCGTGACTGCCTGTCAAGACACTGACGTTAGGTAACCAGACTGCAAGATTTCTCATTAAATAATGAGTGAACGCCTCAGGTATTCCCACTCTTGCAAAGCAACCAAAGTGTGACTGTCCTAGTAACTGAAGAATTGTCATGGCTTTATCTGGGTCAGCCAAATAACTGCAGAGGCTCTCTAAGCCAGATCTGAGGCATTTGGGATGAGGACAAGATCTGATTTTGGTGCAATTTAATACGATTCAGATCCTCACTGCTGAGTTAGTAAGTTCCTGGATGTGTAAAGCAAACCCAGCCATTTACAACCTCATAAACCCTAGACCAGTGTAAGGAATGGAATATGATCAACACACACAGTCCCAAGTTTTCCATTTTTCTACCAGAAAATTTAAAATTTCCCCAAAGTATCAGCCGTGGTCGGAGCAGTTGCTCAAACTACTGCTTGGGTTAAAAGCTGTTTTAAATGGTGACCGGCTGAAGACAGAGTTCTTGATCTCATTACACCACACACTCCCTTGGCCTGTAAGTAAACCCTGGTGAGATCTTGGTAAGCTCCGCCAGCCGCTCTGCACCCTGATCTATTTGACACGGCATCATCACACTCTGCTACAGCTCAAGGCAACAAAGTTCACAGTAATTTGTTAATTAAATCCAACAGCACTGTGAAAAAAACCCGAAGCTGTTCACATCGTACAATGCCGATGTTCCTGCCACTAAAACTTCCACTCCACGCTGGGCTGTGTGGAACAAGCAGAGGCGTGCAGGGAACTGCGCGGCTCCAGGTCACGGCATTTCTCCGAGCTTTCGCTGCGCTTCGCATCGCTTGGCTTTCACACAAGGGTTACGCCATTACCTGTCTGTTGATCCCAACAGGTAAACTGGACCCACTGGTGGCTCGACTCATGGGGGCCACAACTGCCACTCTGGTTGGGGAAGGCGCCGACTGCCGTTTTTTAGGGGGCAACGCTGGTGGAGGGCTGCAAGACACAACAGGCATTGATGTTTCCATTACTCTTCCAGCAAAAAGGCTTTTAGAGGCTTCAGGAGCTTGCTTTCCAGGAAGCCTCTGACTTGTGAGGCTCAAAGCTTGCAGGTTCTTGTCCAAAGCTGGCCAGCAAAGTGCACCCACTAATAAATATCAATTTAAGAACACTTTCACAGGTAAGGTCCTGTTCAGTGATTTATTTTTGAAGGTTGGAAAAGACTTGGTACTTCACAAACAAAAACAATTGGTGTCTAAAAAATTATTTTTAATGGAGCTAATTAGCACGGTAATTATTTCTTAATAGAAGTGGTGAAAATAAAACATTAAATGTTTTGGTTGACCCAAATATTGTTTCCCTCCTCCTCAAACCATCCAGGTTTAAAAAACGTTCAAAGTTTTGAAAATTTGCATGACAAGAAAGTTCTTTTTCTGCTCTTTAACTCTCCCAGTGAACTTCACAGAACAGTCAGCGTTGCTCTCGCTGTGTCTTGGCCTGAAGCCGTTTCAGATACACACATCAGCAGTAACTAGTGAGATTTTAACCACTGTACTTCTAGCTTTTGCTTCTAATGACACATAATTCTGGTAACTGTCAAGCCTGTGAGGTTCCCCAAAGCACATGTATTCTGTTCCTGGAACACACCAGAAAATTTTCACATAACCCACGTGAATTCATAAAATACATAGAAATGTGATTGCTGTTGCCAGCCACAGCCCTTGAAACCCCATTTTCAAATTAGCACGACATGTATTTTTCACACCATCCATTAGCACCAGTGCTAGAGAAGAAAAACATCATAAACACAGACCAAAAACCTGCAAACTGAGGGTTTTCTCTTTCTTCTCAAAATAGAACGTAGAAACTTTCATGTGGTTACTCGCAGAGCAGGGTAAGAACCAAGTAAAAGATTTTTTTTTCATGCACTATTGGCTCCTTTCACTCTTAAGCTGATAAGCAACGCAGAACAACCTGGATGTGCAGAACAGATCGGTAACTGCCAGCTCAGCTCAGCACGACACTTCCCACTGGATACAGCAGCACAAGACCCTGTGGTACAATGCTGTAAATTTTAAATAAAAGTTCTTGCACCTTTACATGATGCCTCTCATGCACAGATCTCTGGGCATGGCACCGTCCTCACATGAAAAGAAGGGAAGGAAAACATGGATACTGAAAGGTACCGCTCAAAACAAGACAGAGAGAACACAAAGTCACAAACGGAGGACCAGAAATTCAGGGGCATCACTAGCCATCCTCATGACCTCTCTTGGGCACATTTTGCAAGACTGTTTAAAGAACAAGAAGCCGGTATTCTCCAGTCAGTTGGTTGGCCAGTATTACCTGTTTTCCGCCACACGAATGCTTGGCAGAGGAGGTTTAGGAGGTGCAACTTCTTCATCCATGGAGTCGGTCAGTAGCTCGTTGGATTGAGTCATATTAGTTGTTTTGTTGAGGATCTCCATTTCTCGGTCTGTAAGGGGAAGTTCTGACGGGCTGCAACAAGTAAAATAGAGATTGTGCATTATAAAACACAGCTGGAGTGCAGCATGTCGACAGATAAATACAGACTTTAAACTATATGCAATGCAAGAGACACCTACAGCAGAAGGCAGAATTTGCATCTGCAGGTGCAATTTCACATATAAGCAGAACAGACTGTGCACGTGCCACGGCCAAGTGATGTTCCATTCCCAGATTTCGGTATCTTCCCTATCACAGCACGTTCTCTTTAAGTGGTCCCACTGCAATGGACGAGGCTACATCGAGAATACTACACTACTGAATGCTTTAGTTAAACTATCAATCGCCAGAAACCATCCTTTCTATACTAATCCTGCACACAGAAGAAATCCATGACAGTGACACCCACCTGTCAGATTTACATGCTGGTAAACTGGGTTTAACTGGGCTTGTGGGAGAGGGATGCTCCTGCTTTTCAATCGTGAGTCTGACCAGCTCCTGACGGATGGAGAGGAGAGAGAAAAAAAGGGAGAATAATCATTATTTGCTGAATGCCGCCTCTCACACGCCCTAGGACAGAACGGGACGCTACTGTGGTGAACTCTTGGTTACCCAGGTAATGGATTAACGATGGCACGGACACCGAGAGAGCTGAGCTGGGTGTAAGTCTGGCACAAAGCCGCGCACATGATGCGGTGCTGCTTCTAAGGAGCAGTAGTTTAGCCATGTTGGAGTTAAGTTCATCAACCCTGACCCTAGGGGGATTCTGCACAAACCCACACACGCGGCTTTTTGCTGTGCTTCCTCTTTGTCGTCACAAATGCGTTCCAGTCCCCAAAACGCCCTAGATAATGGCAAATTGACTTTACCTACATAAATACAAGTACAGAAAAGTCTTACACAGTAAAGTACTTCCCCTAGTCAGTAAAAAATTAACGAACTGCTTTATATTTTATAAACAAGCATGTACTTGTTTCAAAAAGCACGTTTTCTGTAAGATTCCCCAACAACAAACTAAATAGTGAACACCTTTATTAAAAAGCCTGTTTCCCCTGAAGCATATTAGTGATGTCTTAATCATTCAAGGGACTCCTGTGGTGTATCTGTTATAGGCAGATAAGGCTCTGGATAAAGAGATAAGGGCACGATAATCCTGAACTACATGTCTGCCAGCAGTCAAAACAACAATCACTCACGCCAGAAAGACGGAGAGAACATTTTATGGATGTCTGAGGCCGACAAATAGATCTACTGCTCACAGATGCAAACATATGCCCTCTTACAAGCAGGCTGGAAAACTGGCAGTGCTTCCTGACAGTATCGGCTTCCCAGCACGTTATGCAAAGGAAACTATATGGGATCAATTTTTCAATTTTTTTAAAGCAGCCTGTAGTACAGTGTCATCATTCTAGTATCATCTTCATGCCCATGTCTATTGAGCTTGGAAACAACTGTCATTGCTTTCTCAATGCGATTAACTGCAACTGAAATGTCATCATCACCATCCTTTCAAGGAAGGGAAATACTCTACTTCTCATATTTTTATATAAGGCTCTATTTAAAGCTGAACTTCCGTGCTTCCAAAGCTTTTTCCTCCAAACACACAAGAGGAATAAAGTGCTGGATGTGCAAAGGACAGCAAATGCAGCCCAAGTGTTCACTACAGCAGGTTTTGGTTTTGATGTTCTACTTGGATTCTTGGTGTTAGCTTAAGCTCTAAAATAACATCCACCGTGTCAACAAAAAGCACAACAAATCACTCGGCTTTCCAGAAGCTGTCCTGGAAATTCCCACACGTGGGGAAGGAAGTGAGAGCACAGAGCATGCAGAGATGTCCACGCGGGCTGTCCCATCTGGGACAGACTGATGAGAGCCCTGGTGAGGAAGCCTCTTCTGAGAAGTGCCCTGATGAGCAGAAGCACAGCCCCAAGGTGACCAGAGTCGACCAGCCTGGCCAGCTCCCACCCCCAAGGAGGGCAACGACCCCCAGTGGGAAAATACTCTGCAACGAGGAGCTACAGACTGACAGAGCTTTGACGATCTATTAGCCCCACTGCAGTAATGTGCGTGACACAGGATGTGAAAAAGTAAAATAATTAAGGCTCTTCAATCGCCGAACAATGACAGTGGTAACACGGACACTGACCTGATCTCAGATTTCTCCACTGTGTGCCTCCAGTCACTCAACAGAAACTATTATTTTAAAAATGTACTTTCCTCTGTTTCATCTTCTCTTTCAGGATGAACAATCTTTAATGAAAACCTTGCTATTTCTTTTAAGACTTTAGAAATTCCCCTGTAAAATTTACAGACGATCACT
This sequence comes from Trogon surrucura, assembly GCA_020746105.1. Taxonomy (NCBI): domain Eukaryota; kingdom Metazoa; phylum Chordata; class Aves; order Trogoniformes; family Trogonidae; genus Trogon; species Trogon surrucura. The sequence continues at coordinate 7,117,764 of CM036636.1, forward strand.
AGGAGAAACAGCCGCAGGACCTGCGAGCCTGTGAACCCCAAATGAGGTTTTTTCTGGAAATCAGATGATTTAGAAATTACAGCGACACCATTTGACTCTTGCGGCTGCAGCTGGCACCAACGCTCCGAGTCACCGTCAGGAGTGAGTGATGACACGAGGGATTGCCACCTTCCTGCTCTCTGGACAAACCTGTACCACTGAAGAGGTTTCTGGAGACTTTCACGCACTTCAACGGCATCGGACGCCACGGGGCTATTGGGAACTTGTCACCAAGATCAGTGACTCCATACAGTGAGGAAAACAGAATGTACAAGCATTGAAACCGAAAGACAAAATCCTCCTGAAACAGGAGTTTCCCTGCCATAGGGTTATGGCAGGGAAAATGTAACACCTCCTTTTCCACACCTTTCTTCACCACATTTAACACCTTAAGCCAAGCCCAGGGCAGAGTGGCAGATTGCGGTGGGGCCAGAAGTGCCAACAATTCCCCAACATTCAGGACCGAAGTGCTCGGTTTTCCTACTTCGCCATTCGTAATGGACACCCGTTTGTCCACCATATGGGAGCGTAAGTTACAACAGGGGAGAAAAAAAATCATCCAGTTTGGCTCAGAAGTATCTTTAGAATGATTCAAACCATTGTGGCTGTTAAAAAATACATGAAAACATCTCCCAGCAGACAACCCAAGACAATGTATGACTGCCAATACTTCAGAGGATCACTTTTTCCTCCAACTTTGACAAATATAATCAGAGTCTCTGCACCCTGGCTTTTTCTCCTCTCCACTAACCCCAAAATGAGAACTAGCATTTGAAAATCAAGCCAAAATCTTCAGTGTACACACAGAGGTAATCAGCATGCAACTGAGCCAGATGCACATTATGCTATTCTTTATCAGCAAGTAGAGAGATACCTGCAGCAATAATTAGAGATAATTAAAGCCTCTCTACAAACTTATGCTACTTCAGCAAGCTGGAAATTCCAAAATGAGATGGATTTTTAAGAAATTACATAATCAAAACAAGGATTATATTTTTTTACCTTTTTATATATGCCTAGCAAGGCACTAAAACCTGAGCTCAAACCAGCAAGTAACACAAGTGAACAAGTGACTCCCTTACGTTGAAGTCTGAAAATACAGGGGGAAGTGAGCACTGAAATGTGGAAGTGGATCTTGTGTGATCTGCCAGAATCAAAAATAAGGCCCTGCACAGCAGAGAAGTGTCCAACTTCTCAGTTCTGCTTCCAGATCTGAAAGCTGTCTGGCTTGGCCCTTCTAAAATAAACCTCGCTCCTCGCTATGCCGTGGGAGACGAGCGCACGCCGCTTCCAAATGCTGACCCCGGTGACAGGCAGACACATTTCTACCCAGACAGCCGCACATCTGCTCGAACCACGCTCCGAGCTGACCAGACATAAGCCACCTCCAACTGGAAGGCCAAAATAACTTTTAGGTTAACAACAAAGTAGAGACTGATATAGCTACGCTGCTCAGCGGGGCTTCACAGCTCCGGCTTAGCGCTGCACAGACGCGCCTGCGTCGCTTCCAGCCCAGGCTGGCTCGCGGCACGGGCAGAGCCGGCATCCCGGACCTTCCAGGCACCCCGCTTTGGCTGGAAGGCAGCAGGTACCAGGGGTTTCAATATTTCTTGAAGCGAAAGGATAGTGGGTGCCTGAGTCTCATGCAAGGAGACTACACAGCTCAATCCTGGATCCCGCGATGAGATGGCTTTCCGTGGGATTGTGCAGATTCATGAAGTGACAACGGCGTGAACCATCTCGCTGCTCCCTGGGGTGTCACAGCACAGATACCACAGAGCTGATTTTCACGTGCTGCAAATTGCTGCTGAATCTCGGCAGTGACAGCAGCTGAGACTTCAGGATGAACTCTTTTTTTTCTCTATCCTGCTGTGCAAATTTAAGACCAGCTTTACTTTTCAAATCTGGAGCTTAATGTTGAAGGTCAATATTGTGCCAAATAATCCTGGAAAATCTGTCCTCTTTAGGTGATAGGAATGTTCTATTTCGAAGATATTTGCTTAAAAGGCTCGATAAGTAATAGTAGATTTTAGTATCTGTATTTAAGTAACATTAAAGAGATATTCAGAGCATGTAAACACCACTCCAAAACTCCTGAAAACGTGATAGCTTGGGAGATCCACTCCATATTTGCATTCAGCTCCAGTCAATGACAGAGATTGAGCACAGTGAAAGATGTCTGTTTCTGATACACTAATCCTGGTGAAACACCTGCTGCTGTTCTTAAAACTCTGCCCCAACTTTCCCTCTGTACTTGATCTAAACATTCCCCTTTAGGCTTCCAACTGCTGTTGAAAGAGGCTTAGCTTTCTCCACAGTTTTCAAAATAAGCTTCCCAGGAGATACAGCGGTCGACACCCTAAGCCCAGGTCAAGCCAACCCTTAACTGCAGTGCTAGGACAGCTGAAGGAACAGCTTCTGCGGCCACCAGCCCGGAGTCAAGCCCAGGAAACAGAAATAACGGGTACCAAAACGCCTACTGGGAGGCACAAGCAAAATCAACAGCTTCACCCGGATGGAGCAGGGAGGGGATGCTATAAGCAAGTCTCACAAAGGGCACAAAGGTTTTTGTTAGACATTTCCATTAGTTCTGTAGAACTAATCCCCAGAAAACCGAGCTCAGCTGATCACCTGTTCCACACCCTAATCCAGCTGCTGAAAGCCATGATGTATCACTGACCAATCCCTTGAAATTTATTTTAAAAGATGGAGTTGGAGTCTTTGATTCTCTGTGGGCATTGATGGAAGCATTTTCATTATATTTTGCCTCCACAGAAAATATGCAAACTGTGTCTTCTAATCTGCATGGGAGACTGGGAGACCAGGAATGACTTGCTGAAAATTTAATACAACACTCAATAAAGATTTATTGCTTCTTGCAATTCATCCAGATGCCACAGTGAGCATTTCAGAAGTGCACACTGATGGCCAAACTGTTTGTGCTGGTCTTTAACCAGCATTCCAAGCAGGAATTTCACTTAGGGAGCAGCTGATGGAAGAGGTAGTTTATTGAAGGCAGGAAGAGGACCTTTATATTTTAGCTGCACTTAAAAACCGCTTTCAGCTAGATCTCTTCTGAAAATACATTATTATGTACTTTATATAATTTCCAATATTTGTCTCACGCACCTTGACTCCATCCAGAACAGCTTTTATGACACCCTTCACCGTTGTCACCATCTCCTTGTCTTCTGAGTTCACACCTTCCAGCATCACTTGATCAGACCAGCGAATGAGATTGGCCAGACTCTGGTACACGCGGCTGTAGCACGATGAGATGGCAGAACTGGACGGCGGGGAAGGAAGTAGTGGAGAAAAAAAAAAAGAACTAAATGAAATCATGGAGATACTACCAAATGTTATAAGAGTGCTTGAGTTAAAGAGGATTTCAAGCTGTTAAAAACGTGATTGTTCTCTGTTTCTCTCTGACATTCAGAATCGGTGTTTAGCAGGTGACAAAGCCCAGGTTTCTCCTTTATTGCAGCTGCTCTCCCTTCCCCAGCACCAAATGGGACAACAGTACAATTAACGGCTCATTCTTGGTTAACAGAATGAATTACCTGGTTAACACAGCCACGCCAAGGAGAACACGCTCTCCATTTTAATTTACAGCTCCATCCTATGTCTTAACTTCAAAGGTAAAACATTTACGTCCTGTATTGAAGTCTAAGCTACATTATTTCAGTATTATCTATGACTTCCCTCTTCCTTCTTAACTCTCCCCAAAAACATCTTGCATAATAAAGAGCTGACTGTACTCATTCCTTTACAAACCATTTCCTCACTGTTTATAACGCCTGAAAACACGTAATTAAAACCTGCTTCTTTACAGAAATTGAACTGAATGAATTTCAGGTTTGGAAGAGGAAGGGTGTTGCTTTGTTTTGCTCTTAATGAGAAACAGAATTGAAGCTATTGTTCTGAAGGGGGGGAAAAAAAAAAAAAGGATTTTGGAAGGATGACAACTCTAAATAAAAGTTAACTGTAACAACAGTGCTCACAGGCATTTTCCCGGCCATTCTGAAAACCCTTCATTACTAAACAAGGTGTGTTAACAGTACTGCTGGTGGCAACGCTTCAACAATTCTTTGTCGAGTTAAATCAATTTCAGACTGCATCAAACCCATACACAGATAAGAGTAGGTGTAATCTCACAATCATTACTGATACGAGCGTTCCAAATCTTCCCACTTCTCTTTCGTATCCTTTTTACACTGGCTTAACTCCAGTAATTTCATTATCGGTGAGAAGAGGATCGAGCCTACAAGCTTCAATGACATTATTTAGGTGAATGAGGTTTGCAGGACTGGGAAAAAAACTATTGTCAAGTTACAATCTGGGCGATAAAAACAAGGGTAGGTGCTTTTTCGGTTGGTTGTTCAGGTTTTTTGTTTTGCTTTTTGTTTTTTTCAAGCATGCCGCTTGCCATTTGTTCTAATTTCAAATAAAATTAGCTTGGTAGGAGATATTTCCTAAATAGGGGCCTCCCCCATCTCTTTCCAAGGCTTTGATTTCTTTGCCATTAATCTCCAGTCTGCTTCCTTCTAAGGAGGCAGTAATTGAAAGTCCATTTTGTGCTAGATTTAATTACTTTTTTTCCTTGATGCAAATGCTTCCCCTAAAGCAAAAAGAAGCCCAAGAATAATTGTAGAGCTTTCTTCCACACTGACACAAGTCCTGCTCACTTTTTTTGAAGGTGATTTGCTATCAAAATCTCATCCCTTTGTGTCCTGCCACTAATAAAAAGAAATAAAGGCACAAAAGGACATGGTTTTGTGAGAATGCCAAATCCCTTTTTCTTCTTTTTCTCTGTGAGGTTAAACAGGGCAGAACATACATCTGGGATCTGTGCTGGGATATATACTGTTTCCAGAAGGAGTGACTTAGCACTATGTAGAGCACTCCACTGCCTACTGACTATGAAAACTCTGCTTCTCCAGGTAAATACAGACACCCAGCTGTCGAGGTTGCATTAGTTCACTACGAAAAGACACGGTACAAGGAACTGGAAGAATAGAATTGTCTGAAATACTGCTGCTGCTGAAGACCATTTAGTTGATATTTATTTCCAAATATATTCTTGGGAGGAAAGATCACTCAGCAAACACCCAGTGAATACACAAATCAATGCAAGCAGCTATAAAGATGATGTTCTACCCTAAAAATATTTGCTGACATTTTACATGTTCTCCTCATTTAAGGCACAAACTAATTTTTTTCTTTTACGAAGTGAAAGCAGGTGCTTGTCAGGATTTTAATGGCTGTGGGAAACGTGATGGCAACTGAAGAAACTTTGGTGTGTGTACCCAGAACCCTGATGAATGTTCCCATTTTAACAGCTACTGTTCTATGTAGTTCTACGGTTCTAACCTAAACTGGATCCCTCCTGTCCCAGCCACAGCTTTGATGATTTTATACCATCAGATACAACCCCTGCCTAGGCATTACGGCCAAACACAGCTCAGCATCTCTGTTGGCAAAATACTTGGCACGCTGACGCTGTCTTGACCATATTATAAACCTTTCTTGCGCCAGAACTAAGCATCTTGAAGTAAAAATTGTGGAGATGCTTAATGGGAAAACAAACAGAAATAGCACAAAAACTAGCAGGATTTCGGAATCAAACACCTGCATTTCTCTGTGCTAATTTTGCCCTTTCCGTATTTTTCAACCATGTTTGCTCCTTTTGTGTCAATCAATTGCTCCAGCATCTATGGGATCAAGAGCAGTTACATCTCCACAGCTTGAGAACTCCACAGATTCTTACAATCCATGCTGAGCTTTGCTTTGGCAAATTTCTACTTCTGGCTTCACCGCCTAAATGGTTAAAAATATAATACACATAATCTGTTAAAACATAAACCAAATAATCTGTTGAGAGCACACAGGAATGAACTTGGACTGGTTAATCTACTGAAGTACATCTGTTTACTTCTGTTCTGTCTGCGATCCAGTAAAATAAAAACAAGCAGTTGAGAGCGCAGGCTCAGACTTCTCTAATATCACAGTGGATAAACTGAACACAAAAAGGAATTACTGTGAGGATAAACCACTTTTCAGGTAAAAGCTATTGGATTTGTTAGCTTTTAGGATACCATTATGGACTGCAGAAACACTATAGCACCCGAGGAGAAACTCTCACTAGCAAATGATGAATTTCCAAGTTTACACTAAGACTCAGCCCTTCCTTCTCTCTGAAACCACTCTGATTTGCTTTATCTTTCCACAGCACGGGCTCCTCTGCAGCAGGCAATCTGCTTTTAAATTATGTTTGAAAATTATCACATAATTAGTACAAAGAGCAGTCACTTTATTAGCCACCGCAGCATTTCCTGTCTCCTGCTCGACGTCATTCTTCAGACACAAGAAAAGCTTGGAGCTGGCTGGTCTGTCCCAGCTCCCAAACCCAAGAAGGAAACTCACCTTTGCTGGATGCGTGGATCCGTCTGCACCAAGGGGAGGATGGCTTCCAGAACTTTACTGGCTGAGCCTGGCAGCATCTCTAACACTTTCTTATCAATTGCCATTTTGTCCACAATAGTCTTAAAGTAGCGCAACGCGCTGACGACCTCCTTCTCCTTTTCCTCTAGCCATGACACATTCTAAAGACGAGGAAAAAAAAAAAGAGAGACATGTTAAAACCTCTGGATTTTTGAAAGCAAGGTTACTTTAACTTACTTGAAGTACGGCAACACTGAATGAGGTACATTCCACGAGGACTGGAGAAAACCTCTTCCACCACAAACACTTTTAAATTGAATTATTACTCTTTCAAAAGAATAGTCAGTGCAAAACTGCACCCATACTTTTAACTTTCTGAATTACGTGCATTCCAAACCGAAGGCTAATCTTGATCAGTTTTAGGCCAAGGTTAACGTTACCGATGATGTGCCAAACTGGGAGGGTGAAAAAAACCCACCAGATACTAATGATAAGACAAGAAAAAAAAAAATCTTCCAAGTTCCAGAGCAATCCAATCAAGACGTCTCCATTTTAGTACCCATCCCTGAGAGTTTCCATGACATACGTGGTGTTCACCCCTACTCTGAGTGATTCTGGTGACTCCAGTCTGCCTGCTTGCATGAACGTGGGCTATGGCCTTGTCTCCCCATTCACAAAAAACTCCTTTCGGATCAGTCTCCAACCTAAGCAATTTCGTGATGCTGCCCGGACAAGGGAACGCACACGTGCTCCACGGGGAAGGACTGTGAAAGTTAAGTTTTGGCATCGGCAAACGAATGTTGCAGAAGGGAACAATTCATTGGAATAAAGCTCAGTTGTGGTCACCAACTTCCGTGCCCCCACCAACACCAGTAGAGGAAATTCAGAAGCGATACGTGATATCTTAATGGCATTCTGGACAGAGGTATTTTTGAAAAGTTTACCAGAGTGTGCCTGGAGGCCTTTTAATGCCACAAGTAGTTCCTCAGTGAGATTCAAATTAACTACTGAACACTGCTAGAAAAGGAGCCGAGAGCTTAGCAGAGTCAGGTTTCATCCATTATCTTCCCAGTAAACGCAGCTTCAAGAATTAATGACCTATGGGCATTACGTGCTCCCCATACTCTTGTCAGCCGTCAAATTGCTGCTTTTCTGCAAAATCAGGCCAGCAGCCCAAAAGGTTTTAGGAAGAACAATTTATAGGCAGCAGTGGTTAGTAACTTGGGGCCAGCTGCATAAAAGGATTAGAGCCCCAAGTTCCATCCAGCTCCAACTTTAGAAGTCTAGGTCCCAACCCAAGACCTTCAAACCACCCTGTCATTTTCCATCTCATCTGGGAAGTGCCCTAACTCTGCTGCTGCTTCCACTTTTTGACAATATCACTTGCCAGGCATCTCAAGTTCTGCTCTGTAGTTCACAGACACCCTAAACTCACTTGCTGGGGAGCATCCTGGCAACAAACTGATATTAAAAAGAAAGACATTTCCCATTTTTCAGGCATGTGTCCTCACCACTGTGCAGTTCGTCCCAGGATACGGAGAGGCTCAGTCTCTCCCATGAAGATTTTGCACTTCATATGGAACGATCCCACTTTTCAGGGATGAGTAGCCCCTATATTCCCCGAGCGAGTGCGACTGTGGCCCAGTGGTCACAGCTCTCAAAGGGAAGTGAGAAAACATGGATCACAGTTCCTGCTCTGATGGCTGTTTACGTATTTCATTCAACAACTGTGTCCTGTCAAAAGGTTTGTGTCTTAATAGCTTAAACACTCTTCTGGAGCATAGGAGGGATGGGCTTGACTCTTGAAAGTTCAGGGCTGAGAATAGCGAGTGGAAACATAAATCGTTCCGCTGAGCACAGCGAGGCACGCAAAGCCAGCCACCGGACACCAGCTGGGACACAGCCCTTTTTCGCACCCTCCCTACTAGGTCTTTGGGCGACACTCCCCAAGAGCAGTCTTTATGAACCCCGTTTCTCAGGTCCAAAGACATCTTATGTTCATGTGCACACACCACACACAGAGCCAGCCTGTACATCCATCACGGGACGGCAGAGCTGGGATGCAGAAATGTCAGTTGCTGCTGCAAGGCTGAAGTTTCTCACGTCCAGCGAGCTTCACGCACTGTGGCCCGAGAACAACCCAGAGAAAGGCGCAATAACCTGGCGGGATGGATGGGCATTAATACGTTCCAGTGTCACGAGACTAACGATATCAAGGCTTTCCTCCAAACATCTGAGTGCATCCCTAAAGCCAAAATAAATGTGCAGTGGGACTTGAAGGGAAAGAGGACCTGAACTCATCTCTCATTTAATTTCTCACTTGAGGTGAACTTGACCCAACAGTTTCCTCATGCCAGGGAGAGAGCAGACCCAGAGCTGTGGGAGTGACCGTAACATGCCGTGTTACGATAAGAATCAAAGCCAGTGTCCAGAGGACAAAAGGAGACTCTGAAAAACACTCCCCCTGCAGTGCCCACCTCTAGGTATAAATGGGAAGAGGAGAAGATGATGTCTGCATGGGCTGAGCATAACCTTCAGGTTACACTTAGTGATTTTACATTAATTTTTGGTATTGCTATTTCTGCTCTACAGTGATTATCTACTTCAAGAGTACAAAAATAGCATCTAAAGTACTTCAGAGGGAGGAAAGGATGAATTTTGGTTTATCAAGTGTGCCTTCTGACAGAAAAACCTCCTGTTTGTCAACTGATGTCTGTATTCCAGTGAGGGAACCTGGTGACAATCCAGCCATATCCTCCTCCCCACACAAAGCCAATGAGCTGGCTACATCCAACTAATTGATTAGACAGTGGTTATTAAAATTGATAGGGAATGACCCAGAAATCAAAAATATTCCACAGTATAAAAATGTATACAGCTGAAATAATCATGTAAGGTAACAAACATTACTGCAAGTGTTTTGTTTTCCAATTAAAAAATTCCCAGTCTGTACATAAAGAGAGGTTTTACACGTCCAGCATGCCCTATCAGTAAGGCATTGGTTTTTAGAGGAAAGAAAACAAAGCAAAAACTCCACCTATTACAAGCATGTTAATATATATTTACTAGAGAACAGCATTTTGAAAAGAGCTCTTAATTTTTCTAATTTATTTGTGATCATATATCGGTTTAAAGGAAGGCCTCTAAATTATTGAAACACCATCCTGAAATATCTCTGGAATTAAAAAGTCTTCCAGTAGTACTCTCAGACTTTTTTTTTTAAAATTTTATTTTTTAACAGCAGTCAGCAAAACAAGGTGCTCAGCTCCTTAGAAAATGTGCATATCCTCCTGGGGAAAAAAACAACAACTACAGCCTGGGTAATAAAAGCCTCATCATCTCCCACCTGATGGTGCAGAATAGGGCTAGGAAGCCCCACAGCGACTTCTCTGGGTGTGAAGAACCTCACACAGCGTAACTGTGTCTTGCTGACTGCTCTCAATAACACCACAACAATCCTCGGCAGAGCTAACGTAAAAATGTTTGCATGTCTGGTGCTGCACACCCGACGAGACTTCCAACAACAACTGGGAAGGATTCTGAATTATCATAAATAACCCGGCCCGTTCTTAACTTTTGGCTTAGATTTATACTTGCAAACTGACCGCAACAGTATTGTCACAGTCTCATCAGTCTACGTATTCAGGCCACAAGAGCAGAGGAGGTAACGCTTCGACAGGTTTGTGCTGGGACCGAGCGGTGACCTCAGCTCTTACAGGACTTGAAGCACGTTGGGCCTGAGGAACGGTGGCTGGAATCGAGCGCTGCTTGAACACATCTGTGCGACTCTCCCCGCTGGCGGCGTCAGAGATTGAGCACATCTTTGGACCAACCTCAAGGATTTGCTCGCCTGGGTTTGCGTTTTGGTTTGGTTTTTTTTTTAAAAAGGATCACACCCCCAGTTATTTGGAAGCTGTGAGCACAACGACAGGGTGTGCACACGGGGAGGATGCGTCAGGCCATACGCTACATTCCATAATGAGGTATTTAAACGTTTATGGAGGGAGGTCTCATCAGGCTCTCCAAAGGTCAAAGCAAGCCTCAGTTGTTCAGTTTATAATTCAGTTTATAACTAACCATAAAGTAATCCTGCGGATCCCTGAAAAAATCTGCATAATTCTGCAAAGGACAAAAATCACACACAGCTTTTTGATAAACTGAGTACCAGCAAGCAAGAAACCAGCAAGCCTAACGAAACATGGCCTTTGTCTGCTTACTTTGTTCGCTGACTTCTCTGGTGTTTTCACTGTCAGGTCAGCTTGCTTTCCTTTCTTTGAAGGGGTTCTCTTTATTTTTGGTGAATGAAACTTGCCCTTCAACTTCATAGTGAACGAGGAGAGATGGGAACGCTCAGAATCTAGAAAGACACAGAAATGCGTTACTGGATTAGGGTAAATTTGTTGAAATCAGGAATGTTGTGTTACAGCATCTTCTGGAAGACCAGCCTACGAAAAACATTGCAACCGTGTCAATTTATTGAGTGGAACGGGATTAAAAAAAAGAAAGAAATTGTGGCTCTCTATTACATTTTGAACCACAATATCACCATCCTTTCCTGCTTCCCCTTGGAGGTAGCAACGCTGCCGTGCAAAGGTAGGAACAGCGGGAAAAGGAAAACCACGTTTCTCAAAAGCACTTATCTCCAGCAGATCCCCAAGCACTTTACAAAGGAGTTAATCATCATCTCTCTTTCGCAGATGAGCAGCTGAGTCAAGAGGATGAAGTGAGTCCTTCACAGACCTCTGGCAGGGCAGAGCTGCCCTGGGTGTGCAGGTAGAGTTCTGCCTGGTACCCAGGACCAGGGGCGGCTCCAGAAGAAGAGAAAGCCGTCCGATGTGATGCTCTTCCCAGGCTGCTCATCTCTGCCCACTCCTAACATCGCCTTTGAACGTGGCTCCATGGACAATCCGAACAAAAGTGCCAGCTGTTGTCATTTGCAATGGATTTCACTCCAAATGGGCCAGAGAACAGCGGAACCGCTTCGGTACTGGGGCATCCTTGAAGGAGCTTAATCACAGAACTGCTCAACCCTTTAAAAAACTGTATTTTCATAGGTTTTTGAATATTCAAAAGCAGAAGTCTTTAAGGCTTGCAATCATGCCATATGCAGATTTACCGCTGAAATATATTTTTATCTGTTTAGCCACGAAGCTAAATAAAACTAAGCTGCCTTGCAGAGAGCAATTTAATATGTATTTTGAGCAAAGAGCAGTTTAATAAATAAAGATCTGAATTGCTCTCTAGTGACCCATTTAATTCAGCAGCAGATACCGAACTTGCCTTTAACTCCACTACCAGCAAAAGTGAGCAGTTTTGCTCTAAGTTTCATGTTTCTTTTAGATTATTTGGGAGTTCTCTGCACTGGCTGTACTGAGCCAGAATGGCAGAGTCCCACGCATGCAGCACTGCAGCACCGTGTTAGCATGCAGGCTGCAAACAGAAGAGGCTGCTGAGTCAAACCTAGCACCAAGCAGCTAAATATCACACTGCAGCGCAAACACTGCTTCTCATACTCAGAAATCACCTAACCACAACTCGAGGGAAAGAACCTCTGCCTGCCTCCCCATTGGTTTCCCTGTAGCGCGTTAAGATCCCACCATTAACACCTTCACCTGGCTAGTTCTGTCCTCTAGGCCAAGATTTTGCAGGAACCCCTGTTAATGGAAGCTGCATCAGCAGCAATTCCAATCCAGCCTGGCTGCAGACCTGTTCTCCATTTACAGAAGTAAATGTTTTTCAAAGTTTTCTTTGTATCATAAAGTCCCGTTTAATGCACCGAGGAGTGAGGCACTAAAAACCCTGGCCACTGCAGATAAATCCAGACGTATCAGTTGGCCTCTGAAGAATCACTTACAGCAGCTGGCACCCTAACTTAGCAACAACTTCGTCATTACTTGACATCCCCAGGGGATCTCCAAACCTTTAAAAACTCTCTGGCTCCACGGGGTGCTGAAGGTCACCACTAAGAACAGTTCCTGGCTGCTGTGATAATGCTCTTGCGCTCCCTGCCCCCAGACAATTCGTATTTATTTCATACACCATGTGAGAATTTCTATACATGCACGCACACGCATGCTGGCCAAGAGAAGTCAGGGCTCTGAATTTCTTTTTCAAGAACTGGCAAACAATTACAATAATTAATCTACAGGGAAATAAAGGCAGCCAGAACAAATTGCGTCTGACTCCTCCACGGGCTGCAGTGAGATCCAAACCGCCAGTCTGAGTAAGAAAATGTTCAATACCTAGAAAAAAAGCCCTTGGTTGTTTATGTTGATAGTTTTGCCTTGTAGGGACAAGAAATTCAGAAGGGAGAAAGATTTCAGAAGACTACTATCTCCCTTTCTCCTTCCCACCAGCCACCTCTACCCACCTTTCCTGGACAAGCACACCAACGGCTGAACCACCGCCCGTGCGTGGTCAGGAACCTCCAAAAGCAGATCTCTTGTCAGCAGAGAAAGTTTCTCTTCTGCCGACAGCAGATCCCCTTCACCACCACCAGCACCACCTGCCTAACCACTGCCCTTCGCTCTCTTTACCCTTCTGCCACAGCAAACACCGAACCATCTGCATGTCGCGCTGCGAGGGGCTGCAGACCTCCAGAGCGAGGACAGGAGCAAGTGGCTAGAGCAGAACTGGAACTTCTTAAAATAGGACTAATGGAGTAAAGCAGTCGACATTTGCAAAAAACATAAACGTTATTGTTTGAACAGCCCTGCCAAGTCCTGCTTTGAAGATCACAAATTAATGCAGCTTTTTACTACCACGTCTTTGCATCTACAACAAGCATTTTCCAGATCTCACCTGCTCACAAGTTTCTGATCCATTTGCAGTTAAACAAACGAGTCACAAACCAATATTCTCTTGCACCCAATTGCACTTAGCACTTAAAATAGCCCTTCTCTTGTTCCGAGCACATGACAAACACATCTATCTCATCCTGAACAGTTAGGTCTTAACCTTCCTCTGCAGATGGAAGCAGGCACAAAGTTGAAGCAACTTGTCTAAATAGAGCAGAGGGTGCATTGGTGACCCCAGTGCAGCATCTCCACCAAGTGCAAGCCCTCGTCCCTCTCCCCATATTCCTGAATGAAGTCGTAGAGCTGCTGTGATCATATTCAGTGAGTGCCAGCAGACGTTATTCGGCACATTGGGCTTCACGGTTTGCAAACAGATACATCATTCAAGCATTATAAACAGAATTTGCATTTCAATGAATCTGGACAAAGTAGTATAAAAGGGAAGTTACACTTAAATAGGAAGGTATTCTAGCTCAAAGTTTCCTAAGCTTTTAGAGATGAAGATTGAAACTCTGAGCAAGACGTCCCAGACTGGTTACCATTGCACTGGTTTGCTTTGAGAAAGTCGTTTTCTTTACACTATATTCTAATTTAAGTATCTAGCCTGTCCTATGTGTGTCCAGTTGAAGAGTTCAAGCGGCACAGCATGCCTTTACAGATCAATTAAGTTGATAAGGTACAGAGAGAAGCAGAAACCAGAGCCCTGGCAGTGCTCAAACCACTTCTCCTGCCTGTCTACAGTAACCGAACCCCTTAATGCAGCATTGAGGTTGTTCTGAGCTTGGTAGTGTGCCCGCTGGAAATGGTTCTATCCTATTACCCTCGCCTCTTATTGATGAATAACCAGCAGTGTTTAGCTGGAGTTTCAGCAATGGCTTTCTCAAATTCTTCTTCCTTTCTGGTGTGCAGGAAGAACTGCCCCATACTTCTATGCAGTGTCCAAATATTTACAAGATGAATGGGAAAAGACAGGGTAATAAACTCAATGGAGTGATTTCAACTGGAAGGGGGAAAAAACCTCCTGTTCTATCAAAGTGTTTCTGTCTCAAAGGAACCACTGACTTTCCGTCCCTTCGTACTTCACTTGTCTGGACGCTCTCCTGCTGCACACAACTGGAAAAAAAAAAATTGCTCTCAAAATTACTTCACTGTGCATTTGAGCTTCTTGATTTCTGACTGGAAGTTTTAATACGTCACTCGTTTCACTGCTAATTCCATCCCCTTATTAATGAGGCTCCCGCTTCGCTGTGCTTGAACGTGCTCCAGCTGTTGAGTCACGGCCCCGCTCAGCTCTCAGGCTTGTCGCCGGCCGGCCGGCACGCGTCTGGGGTCCGACCACACACACAACACGAGAAAGCTTGCCTTGTGCGCCTGCTCCGAGCAGCCCCGCTGCCAGGCACGGCCAGATGTTTTTTCCAGCACCCACTGAGTCCCCTGAGCGCCCCGGGCTGGGGACGCCACAGTCGGCCGGGAGCCACCTCATTCCCAGCAGCTCCACCAGCTCCGGCAAAGCGGTGCTGCCCATGGGTTTGCTGACAGAAAGCTAAATCTGGCGAGGAAAGAACCACAGACTTTAAACGAGAGCAGATTAAGAGGCACAAGGGAAGGGAGATAAATCAGCTTATGTGCTTGTGGGAGAAGACACTAGGCTGCGTAGGAGAAAGCCGGCAAGGCAAAGCCCGGTGCCCACCAGTGCCACAGGCAAACGGTCACCTTCCACGTGGGTTCAAACTGACGCTAGAAATAAAGTCGAAACACACGCCCGCCCTGGGGAATTCCACCAGCCTAATCCAGCAGCGAATTATTTAAAGTCAAAGTGAAAGTTCAGCCTTTGAGAGGGCTCAGTCACAGTAGACTTTCCAGCTGCCAGGGCCTCCTCACCTCCCACACCAGCCATGCCCAACCAGCACACGAGGGGCTTCAGAGCTGGGAAATAATCCCCCCGCTGCTTCGGGGAATCTGGTCATGTTTTTGTCACTACGGCACAGCTCAGTGCAGGCTCCAGCTGCAGGGGATGGGCAGTGTGACTGTTCAACTTGTCTAGTGCTTGCATCATACTGAACAAATTGAAAACAGAGGCTTTTGAATAATAAAACCTCGACCTTTAGTCTCTTTCCTTCACCTGAAAACCTAAATCTTCCATCTTCTCTCTCACTCTGTATATGTGCCCACACTGAAATCTTGCAGGTTTAGAGGAAACAAAGCCTTGAAAAAGGGTTATAATTCATCTTCCAGCTTGAACAGACTCTTGCAGCTCGTTAGGAAGAACAAAGTGGAATCTAAAAATCTTATCCCACAAATGGTTCCCTTTTCAAAGGCCATTTGGGTCTCTGCTGGATGCACATATTTTAAAGCTATCAGATTAAAAATAACAGCAGACATCTCTCCCCATGTCATAATGAAGCTATTGTGTACATTTTTAATCAACTGCTCCTGCCATTTATGCCACGAGCCCTTTGAAGGCAGAGGTGACTTATGTAATGAGTTACACAACGATGCCCATTAAAATGGCATTTGTTCCCCTGGGCTCAGCTCCATCATTTGTGGAAGACAAAAGGCAAGTTGCAAGGCTTCAGCTAAACCCTAGCTGACAGAGACTTTAAGAGTTCTGAAGCAAAAGAAAAAAAAAATAATGAGCAATAGCTCAAAATGACCTTTCTGCTGAGGATGTCTGGTGCTGCGATGCTCCCAACAGCCGAGCTCCTCCGCCGAAGAGCTGACAGAGCTGACACAGGAGGCACGATGTAAAGCTTGCCAGCGGGCTGAGGGCAACAGAAAGCTGCCACAGGGGCACTCTGAGAAATAATTATTAATTTTGTCATCATGGCATCATTCAGGTTGGAAAAGACCCTTGGGATCAAGGAGTCCAACTATTAACCCTACGGTACAAAGCTCACCCCTACACCACATCCCCCAACACCACATCTAAATGACCTTTAAACACCTCCAAGGATGGTGACTCCACCACCTCCCTGGGCAGCCCGTTCCATTGTCTGACTACTCTTTCTGTGAAAAATTTTTTCCTAACGTCCAGTCTAAACCTCCCCTGTTTCAGTTTGAAGCCATTCATGAAGGGCCTCTCTGCCCTTCTTGTGACAAAATGTTCAAGCCTGCCAGAGTGTAGCTATGAGGACGGAGAAGAAGCACAAGGCTCTCAAGGAGGGTTGAAGAAACAGATGAGAAGAACCTTTCTCGGTCCTTTCACACCTGCAGCAAACTGCCTTCTGCTCCATTTCACGCCCTCTTTCTCCAGAAGACCTGGGGATGTTTCAAAGTTCAAAAACGCTGATACGCAGCACTTGTGCAGGGCTGTACGTTCTCAAAAGGATCAGCTGGGATCCTAAATACAGAAAGGACAGAATGTGACAGAACAGAATCAAAATATCCCTTTCAAATGTCTAAGCATATCACTGCTGCATCACGGGTGTGCTACAAAAAAGCCTTAGCCCCACCACTTCCATCTCCGTGAGTTTACCTTTCTCAACTTCGCCATTACCCCCAGAGACTGAATCAAGAGAATTTATTCAGAAACAAAAAAAGATCCGGTAGGGGATCCAGAAAGGAAAAAAAAAAAAAAAAAAGAAAAAAAAAGGGAGGGTCCGGTGTCAATCAGGAAGTTTGCCCACCCTAACCTTTGTACCTTAGGTGGGGCTGTTTGTGAGCTGCTCCAAGTCCCTCTCCAGGGAACCGACTGTTAGGAGAGGGGCCAGGCTGCAGAGGAAAACGGTGGAGGAAGGGCAGCGCGAGAATCAAACAATCGCTCTTGAGCGCTAAAGAAACTTTTCCTTTAACATCACGTCACCTTCGAAGCAGCCAGCTTTTGGGAGCGGAAAGACCGACCGCCCTTTTCTCATTTTTGGCAACATTACAGTGAATGAGCATAAACCAGCGAGCATTAATGATGTGCAATGACAGCACACAAACTTCTATGGAGAAGGGAGGCTCAGTTCCCTCTCAGCTGGCCAGGCAACGCTCACTGACTCACAGGCTTCATTATTTTTAATGCCGCCCTCCGGGGCCTCCAGAGGAAGCAAAACATTTTTATTTGTCAGAGAGCACATTTTTATTTTGATTTTTTTTTTTTTTTCTTTCTAAGCAGCCATGAATGAGGCACCTCCAGCTGCAGCAACCTCATGTGGAAAGAGCTCACAGTGTTTGCGAGGGAATTGGGAGGCGCAGAGGGCAACTTATCAATTCAGCCACGTCTCCCGACTGCAGTGAAAAGGATTGGGTCAGTCAACGACGTTAATTTTATGGTGCATTAGTCCTACAGCTCTTGTTTCTTCCAGCTTCATATTTGGAAGCAAATCCTCAGGTTGGGACGAAGAGAAGATACACCAGACCAAGTTCTGAGCAGCTGACCAGGTTTCCTCCTAGTCCTGTTTTAGCCTGAAGTTATTTCAGGAGAGAGAAATCTCCCTGCGCGCAGACACATAAACCAGGAATCCTTTAGCTGCTGAAAAAGGCAGCAGTGCCACCCAACCAATTTACAGGGTAATAAAAAAAAAAAAAAAAAGGTTATTAATTGAACAAAGAGGGATTTAAGGAAATAGAACTTCGCTACTCAAGCTCAGTTTCCTCCAGCACACCAAAGCCGGCTTTGAGACTTCTTTTTGAAAAAGATACTGTAATTTATTGATAAGCAGCAAGCAGGACTTTTGCTCTGTTTTATCTGAAAGAAAGCTGCTCCAGCAGATTGGTCCTGTATCAACTCAGAAGCAGAAACGTTGCTGTCTACCGAATCACTAGCAAAACTCTGCCCGGCATCTGGTGAGTCTCTGGTAATTTCCCATTTAGGTACTGATTTTGCACAGCCCTGCAAGCCCGAGAGAACTAATGGGATTACAACACTGGTAACATGACTCGTAACTCCCCCCGTGCCAGCAACACTAAAACAACAAGAGAGTCAAGTAGCCTCCAACATCAACATGACGGCTGTGGTCCATGCCTACCCTGCTCCACACATAAAAACCACCAAGGCTGTTAGCTAAACGTTTCATCTTAAATGGAAAAAAACAATCCAGCTACAAGGCACAGCCTCTGCATCGCTGCAGCAAACAGCTCTGAACACAGAAATTGCAACGACCGCGAGGGAATCTCTTCAATGTTCAGCAAATATGACTTAATAAGGGGGCCGTGGGCATCCCCACTTGTCTAGCGGCTTTTTGAGACTGTAGTCACGACAGTGATTCAGACATCTAAAAATAAAGCCTCGCGGGCACAAGCGTGCTTGCGCACTACCTGAGTCACTCCAGGCTGCAGGGAGCACGTGAGCCAAAGCTCATTCCTTTCATTCACGCTTACAGCCACGGCCAAGCAAAATGTCTTGTCACTGAGCTCCGCTTAAACTATCTCCTCTCTTCTCATCTTACTCGAGCGCATTTACATCCTCCCCACGTTGAAAAACCTCTCCTAGGCTTGGGTTTCAGTCGCACGGCTGGGCAGCTTTGAAACTCAGACCTGAAAGATTATAACCCAATGTTGCCCAAGCTGTTTACCTATCTCCAAGGTGACGGAATGTCGTCACCGGCGCTCTGCAGGACGGCAAAGCAGAAACGTGTTATTTTGGATGCTTTAGGGGAAAGTCTAATTGCTCACAACCTGCATAAAGGTTCAATAACTGAAAAACAAGGTTGTAAATGAGAGTCTTGACTTTGCATCTGCCCCCAGCACCAGTTCTGAATGGGAAAAAATCAGCCTTCTTTCATCCTTGGAGAATAACCTCAGCTCTCATTCATTAGGCGATGGAAAAAAAAAAAAGAGAAGCTGGCTCAGATCTGCCTGACACAATTTCCAGTTGCTTTGGACATTACTAATTATAGTCATCTTTATTTTTGACCTCTGATTACAGACTCTTTGCACATTCAGTCTGAATTGCAAAGCTAACCCCTCCTTTCTAGTGGGCTTGGGAGGAACCTTATACCTTGCCCAAAAGCCACCACCCACACTCCTCTGTGCTGAGCCCGAGAAATAAGATCAAAACATGGATGGAAAGCATTTGCTTAAACATGCTCAATTTTACTTCCTTCTTTAGCAAGTACCATAGATTAAGGGCAACAGTCCAGGTGAGCGTGTGATGTAAGCTCTTTTCCATGCACGTTGAGAGATGAGCTAACTCCTCTGCAAGGAAGCCTCATTTCTCACTGTCCTGACTAGCACTGCACCCTCAGGGCTCAGATGCTGAAAAGCAGATATTCCTTTCAGTGAGATTAAACATGCCTGCACAACTCCAGTGCGCCACGCTGGGGGCTCACATCTCTGCACGACAAAAAAATTAATTTCAGGGATCAGGCCCGCACTATCTCCTAGAGAGGCACTGCAATGCCAGTGTAAACTTTCCTAATACTGATTACTTAATAAAAAGGGGCGTCGCCAGAGGGCTATGCAAATCACTGAACTTTGAAGTGCCACTGTACTGCCGCCCCAAAGGGCCAGCTCTCTATCTCCACACACACAGACAAACGTGCGCAGAGCGATACGCCGGCACGGGAGGTGCGAAATTTCTGATGTAATCAGGTCAGAAGCTGCTTTTACGTTACTGTTGTGCTGCTTACACAAAGGGTTAAGAAGCTGCATGCTATATCTTCAATTCCATACCCTATTCTATACCTGATAGAATCTGCAACCAAACCACCGGTTTTATTACCTGCCTACAGGCAGTAGGAAATTTTAGTCTTCTATAAGCACAATTTGAAACATCGGTGCCTCCAGCGAGGGGAAACGGAGACGCTAATTGAACCGAACAGCCCAGGAGGGAGAGGAAATACTAAACCTCGTCTTTGTTAGCTCTAGGATTAGCACATCCCTAGACCATCATGGCAGGAAACATGAAGAAGCTTAGGGAGTCCAAGGGGGACGTCTATCTTTCACTCTATTGCAAATAAACATTCAAAGTTACTGTAGCAGTAAACAATTATTTGTGACAACTTCCTATTTTATCCTGTCTCCTTATGCCTGAATTAAAACCTCCTGGTTACACGGCTCCTACAGACAACAGAAGGCATTCTGCTACAGACACCTGCAGTTGTCCCCGATCTTCTCCGCAAATCCTCACTTTAAAACAAACAAACAACAAAATCTTAAAAAAGACACAGAATAATGAACTTCTACAGAAGCAAACATCAGCAGAAACACAAAAGCAATCTGAAGAAATCCACACTGCCTGTAACACAGCTGAGCCTACTGAAGACTTGAGGCTTCACTGCCATGGAAGCAGTCACTAGAATTTCACTTGTATCACCCTGGCTATTGGAACTTAACGTTACTGTTAGCTTTAATGGAAATTATCAAATGTGGGCCCTTTTAAGAATTAGTTTCTATTTTTTAATGAGTTTCCAGTTTACTGATACAGGAAGCTGGCTCGCGTTTCAGAAGAAACATCTTCAACACTAACACACAACACAGGGCGACAGCTAAAGGGGACTAAGCTGTATTTTACCAAAACCAAAGCTGAACCTTATCTCAGCATCTCTTTACAATCCTGCTGAAATGGTTCTTTTATCACCGAATAAATCTCAGTGAATTAACAGCTACCTGAGTGAGGTTTTTACTCACAGCCCGTTGCCTTACCACATCCCACCGCATGCAGAGCACGGCATCGTGGTTTCAGAAGCGAGCTCTTGCCCCGGAGCTCTGCCTGCCAGGTGCCACCTCGACGCCTTCAAAGACCACGATCCACTCCACGAGAAAACCAGCACGTTCTAAAACCCAGCGCTCAGATTCTGTGGCCGAGAGACTTTAGGATTCTATAAATAAGACGTATTTTTGTTCAGTATTTGTATTTAATTTGGTTTTGACAAAGCAGCAAAACCACAACCGCCAAAGCTATTTAAGTGCCTGCAACGCGATATGCGACTGTGCGGCCAGCCAGCCCCGAGAGGTGAATCAATACTGATTTCAGCCTGAGAGACACTGCACAATACTTTGGGAGCTTCGGAGGTCCCTTTGGAAAACAGCAACTGGTCTGTAAAAGTGAAACTTCGGCTCCGTGGGTCCTTGAGACGCAGGGACTGCGGGTCAGGTCAGGTCAGGCCACGCTCCCTGAGCCCGGAAAGCATCGCCTCTCGGGTCAGGCTAAGCCTGGTGCTGTGTCAAAGCTTCAGTGTGATTAACTTTATGCTCTTTCACTGTGAAAAACATTCAATAACCGACTGACTTCTGCAGCGGATTTAGTATGTCATAGCGGTTGAGTTCAGAAAGCCGTAAAGAGATGTTTATAAAAATACCTTTGGCGCCATTATTAGAAGGGTAAATACCTCCCAGCCCTTCTGCGCTTAATATTACCGACTGGTGATGCACAACCAACGCTGCACAAGCTTCATCCCCGTTGGATTTTGAGAGTCTTCAGCTGGGTCAAAAAACTTACGCTGCAGTAAACCAACAAGAAACGCTATAAACCATCTTTCAACTAATGAAAAAACACCTACAACGTTGAAAGCACAGAACTGACTTTGTACATACAATCCATGTTTATTAATATTCTTTTGCAGTATAAGAAGCTTGGTGGCAGCCTAGTTAAAAAAACACAGTTTTGTAATTGCTATCTAATAGCACACGAGACAAAAAATACTGAGCCCTAGGAGATTATGTGTCTGAGACTGTCCAATAACAAAAAAAAAAAAGTAGGCACACTGGTAGGCCACAGACTTTTCAACTTCTCTACCATTACCTGAAAACTCCTGGAGGATGGTGTGTGGGAAGAAAAAAAAAGAGGAAGAGGAGGAGGACGGGGTGGTGCTCAGTAGAAATACCCACGTGTTGTGGGAGGGAGCTGAGAGGAGTTGGACATTGCAGCCGTTAACTGCAGGACCTCAGCAAACCTCTGCTCCCCACGAGCGGCACTCTCCCACAACATCCTCCACAAGTCCACAGGAGATTTCCAGTCCGAGCTTGGACTTCATTTATAGCAGCACATGTCTTGGGAAAACCTCCCTTTCCTTTCTACCCTGTTTACACAGCAAAATCAATTTGCCTCCCTCCCCAAAAACGTACACTTTGCCTTTTTTTCTCCTCTGTGTACTCATGAACTCTGACGCTCAGCAAACAAACTGAGCTACATCTACTTCTAAACTGCCGATTTCTGTAGAATAACGACAGACGGACGATATCTCCTGCTTCAGTTTTGGCACCTGCAGTGAGGAAAGTGAATACACTAAATGCACCATCATTCTTCATCAACCTGAAAACCACCTATGTACCTCTTGCAAGGAGTGCAAAATTGGAAGATGTCTCAAACAAATCTCAGAAAACTCACATGATACGGGAAAACCTGCTTCCTTAAAATGTGTTCTGAGTCCCAAGTTCCTCTTCAGAAGGGTCCCACAGTCTACATGACTTTAAACAATCCCATTTCCATGCCTATCCTGGTATTACACTGGGACAAAACACCTGTAACAGCTTGATTGCTGCTATTCCGTAAAAACACTATATAGAGAGGTCACAATGTTAAATTGCAGAACTGAACCCACTCATATGGCAACTTTGAAAGACGTCCCTCACAGATGTTATTAACAGGGACTCAAACAACTTTAAAAGATGATTTATAAATACATAGAAAATATTTCAATACTTCCAAGGACAGTCCAAGTTAATTTGCCATTTGTTGGTGGAGAACAGAGCAGGTGAAGAGCTGAGCCGGTTTTCTGGCAGCTATATAAATCCATACTTCTAGGGAGATTACTTGAAACTATAATACACCAGTATTTATCATGATAAAACATACCAACATCCAAAGCCACAAGAACCTTATAGCTGAGACTTGATAATGAGAGAGCTTTTCCACCCAGGAAAGTTAATTCAAATCAAGGTGAAGGTTGGAAACTCACACACATGATTCCCCATTAACTCCCTGCACAGTTCTACTTTGGAGTCAGACTGTCCACTTGCAAAGTGGATTTAGCTAATCAAAAGCCAAATTGTCAATAAGGGCAATATTTAGGGATAATTCTCATACATATGGACAGCTGTTTCTCAAAGATGAAAAGACAAAGTCTAGCTTTGTTGAACAGAAGCAGATGACAAACTTCCAAGGAGCAGATTTGTTGTGCAGGCACTCTCCCGACAATCCAGAGGCCTGTTCCCAAAATTGTTTGCCCGTATTTCTTCTTCCAGTTTGGTAGGAGTGATTTTATTTTGTCACTTTTATTTATTTCAAGGACATTCCTGTGGTACTAGAAGGAATGAGGTAAGCAGAGGAATTAAACCTGTTCCTCCAACATAGACCCAACATTTTCCACTGTAAAGCAGAAATTCCTGGTTTGCGCTCTCCGGTTAAGAATTGGGTCTGCTTTGCAAAACAACCCAAAAAAGAAGTGCCAGCCCCACTGAAATACTTTGTCGTTCATGAACCCAGTGGAATGGAAGTCAACTGTAGACCTAGCAGCAAAGCTCTAGGCTTAGATTTGGACAATAGTTTAAACAAAGCCTAACCTAGCACCAAACAGACATCTAATTTTTTACACAGGAATTTGCAGAATATATCTTCTGCTCTTTTAATGTCAAAACTGCCATCTCTGTGCCTCCGAAATGACTGTGTGATGGGTTTTCACTGTACACAGTCAGATATTCATGGCACAAGTGGATAAGCGGTGGGGATGCAGAGCAAATGACACTTGCCATCACGTGAAAAGCTAATCCAGAAGAGCTGCAAAAACATGTCAATACTGGTGAAGAACCTACCTGGATGACAGTAGCTTCATTCTTGATGTCACTGTGAGTGGCATTAAAGGACAAAACGGACTAACTGTGATCCTGAAGCCACATAATATTCCTATAATCGGCTTGAAATGTACTGCCAGTCAACAGGCAGCAGCCAGTAAACAGTGTGGCAAAGCTGTCCAAGCAATAATCAGGCTACTGTGAAAGAAATGACCAATATTCACAGCAAATGACCCAGTATAATCAATCTCACCATCCCTAACAAGCTCTCCAGATGTAACAGTACAACTGCTTACAGTCACTTCCAACATCTCAAACCAAGAAACCACTCCCTCACATTCTTAATTGCCTCCCACAGCAAGACAGACAGGGATTTGGAGTCTCCATAAATTCTTACAAGTAGGGAAACCATCCCATTAATTTTCTAACATTAAGTCTACCGGGCTTACTTTATAAAATTACTAGCCAAACCAGAGTCCAATAATGAGATGATCCATTTGGAAAGAATATTTTGCTTGGAGGAAAAAAAGAAACACCATTTTCATCTATAACACCCATAAATCACTTTATTTACAGACTACAGCTTGGGGACTCAGAGCCAATCTAATGATAGAATTTCTCTTCTATTTGCACCATGTCAGCATCTGCTCTCTTCATGTGAAAACAAAAAGCTGCCCAAGATTACAGCATTTTCACACCCTGACCCACCCATATCCCCAAGAGTCTGTCTAGTTCAGTTAATTACAAGCCCGCTGCATTTTGCATTTCCTATCATTTTAATACTGAAAGTGTTTAGGTGAATATATGATAACACCGGTGCAGCAGCTCTTGTTCAACTTCAAACAAATACAAAACACTTCATTATTTAAACAGCTAAAGTCAAACGCTCCCAGGCTTCTTTCAGAAAGCGATCATGCGGCGAAACAACGGGCATACAGGGTGAACACCAGTAAATTTAGTCTAAAGTATGTCCTCCTCTCCCCCAGTTATGTTCCTACTGTTCAATTATACTGTGGTAGACATGGTTTGTTAGAGGATTTTCACACACCTAAAGAGCTAAGTCTGCCAGTGGTTTGGGCTTTTTAAAAAAATAAGCACGTTACTCCCATATATACATAGTGTTTTTAAAGAGAAGCTCTGACAGTGAATCACACCATCAAGAAACAATCAGCTCCAAGGTAAAAGGTAACAGCCAGGCACAAGAAATATCACAACAGGAAGAAGAGAAATTATATTCCAGATATGAGAGCAAACGACATTGCTTTCAAAGCATGCCAGGGGCTATACAGAGCCCACTTACCGCAGATAAGAATCCAGATTGAATTCTGAGGTCTAATCTGAAATACAGAGAGTCGTAATATTCCTGGGGGTAAACAGCTCCAGAGAGCATCAATGTTACCGGAGGAGGCTTCTTCTACCAAATCACCATCACTCTTCCTTGAATTCACATCTTCTGGTTGTGTATTAACACAACAATCTCGTATTAGCTTAACCTCAGTCTATCGTCGTACCTCCAAGGAAGCACAGGCCAGAAAGGGAGTTTCAGAGTTCAAGCTCATTCTCTTGCCGGATCATAAAAATCACAGCGTAACCGTATCGCACTAAAGGTCACCCACTGGGACCTGACGCAAAACAAGGAAAACCAAAACGAGGAAACCAAACAACGAAACAAAACAAACAAGGAAAATCCTCAAGCGAAGAAGGAAAAATCTTCAAAACGATCAGTCCATCCACTTAAGTGCTGTCAATTCATAACGATCTCAATTCTTACAGTTAGGTCTAAATTTTTAACAAAGTACGTGTCATTTTATTTAAAAAATACGACCTACATTTGAATTTCTGACTAAGGGTACAGATGTACACAACGCTGTGCATGTTAAATATGTGGCTTTATAGTGGCTTAGATTTCACACGTGCCCATCTTTTCAACGGCAAATCTGGTCTGACATTGCTTATTGTTACAGGATCAAAAAAAAAAATAGACACAGAGAGTGCCTCGTATGCGAGTTCTGATAGCAAACGGGCTATCTACAGAGACTCAACAGACAGTGAAGGAAAAAAGAGGCCGATCAGTCATCAGACTCTTTTTAATCAGGTTGAAATGCTTTGCTGTGGAGAGGGGGGGTTCGGTCTCTCCAATCCTCATTCCCATCCCTCACGCTGCTTTCTTAATTAGCAGCAAGTGGACAACAGCTGTCGGTAGCCCAGAGGCCAAAAAGGTATCAGCAAAAAGGAGCATGTTTTAAGAAGAGAGACACAGGGGCAGCCACAGCGCAGGTCTGCGAGACGCACAAGTTGTCAGCAGATGCAAGAGATCAGGCTGCAGCCAGAACAGGTTATTGACACCGAAATGCCACAGAATCATAGAATCAATTGGGTTGGAAATGCTGACACCCGGCCTCGCACACCGACGAGGAGAGGATGCTCTTCCTGCAGGCTGTAGTCTGGGTGTTTTACCAGAAGATTAATTGCAATTTTTTTATTTTTTTATTTTTTTTAGTATTCCCATAACAGGAGAATTGAAATTGAGAATAGAAGGAAATGGGAAGGCCATCCTAATGTCCTGACGAAAATACATGGGGGTCAGTTCAGAGGCAGGGCGTAATAAAGTCTTCAAGACTATTCCTGAGGTTTTAACCACAGAAACTGAAGCACAGGAGAGGGGAGAAAACATGTTTTACTTGAACAGCAGAAAGAAAGCTTTAGCAGAAGATACAAACTTCAGCACAGACAACTAGAAGCCATAACCTCAAATAGCACGAAAGAAAAAAACCCTCTATCCAGTCATTATTATTCATGTATTAAATCCTACAAGTCCAAGTCATCGGCTCAAGCCACCTCCGTGTGCCACATCTTAAGATTCATGTGGATCAAAAAGAAGTTTCTGTCCTAAAGAGGTGACACCCTCCAGTCAAGCCATGTGCTTATCTGAAACTCCCCGACTCTCTGGATGATCATGAGTCTCCAGATGACCAAGCAATAAAATAATCGCTTCCTTTTTGGACCTTGACTACAGTAATTTGTGGCAACGGGGGAACTCAATGCAAATGTAAGCAATAAAATGTATTAGTAAAATTTCTCACGACATATCTGTTAATGAAATACTGGCATCGCTCTAAGTTCAACTTGTTCAAAAAAGCCAGGCCACTTTGAAATATGGCTTTAACCTATGCAGAAAACATAGATTTGGAGTAGTTTTCTGAGGCCTGTCTGGCAGGCTGCGATTCTGCCAGTTCTAAATATATAACAGCTTTCTGAGCTTGAACCTACACAAGGAAGCCGGGCTGAAGATGGAAGCATTTCCTCAAGCTGCCAGCAGACTAGCAACACATCTAAAAACCCTCATCAAATTAAGTGCTTAATTACAACTCAGACTTTGAGACTCTGGAAATTAGGATAAGCTTCTGGGAAATTTATTAGTCTCCCACAAAAGACATTGCAACATAAAAGCCAAAAAAAGCACAGAGCTTGGAGAGTGTTAGCCCATCAGATCGCACCTTGTACTAGATTCCTCAACCTAATTCCCGGAGAATATGAGGTGAGATCCGGGACTTAACTTCAGATTCTTGAGCCTCCATGAAAGATTAGGATTGACACGATTGGGAGGCTAAATCACGAACAGTGAGAAGTTGAGAAATGTTTGTTGAGGAGAGCTGACGCAAAGTTAGCTGTGCATGGACCTTCTCACACTTGGTGAACGTACTGGACCAGGACAGCAAAGGACACTGCTTGGAGAAGGTCTCAGCACGGCCACCAAGGTTTTGCCAGCAGGTCATGCCAGCCCGCTCCGTTCCTCTAGGTGGCATGCTCTGTGCACACAAGATTACCTGCACCTTCCCACAACTGGAGAGATGCCACCACTACACAGCACCGCGCCTTCCACTCCCACTGCCTAATGAGAGCTCAGATGTCTCAGAACCACAGACAACCCACTCGCAGGATATACAGCCCCAGCGACAAACTGAGAAGCCCGCAGAAGCTTGTGGAGAAGCAGACATCATCTGACCAAAGTAACAAGTTAAATCATCGCGGTAAATGAAACACAGGCAGAGGTTGTGCTCCCTGTTCTCACCTCGCCACAGACGGCACTTTCCATAGCTACGCATCATCAAGTCAGAAGTACAGAATAAATGCTTGCACAATGCTCTAAAAATGTAAAGCTTTAGGAAAACACTAAGCATTACACATTTTCCTTTTCGATTCATGAAATTCTTGCATCAAGGGAAACTGAATCTCATTCCCAAAATAAGACAGACCATCCCACACTTCCCATTGCTGCCGCCTCCATGAGCCACGGCCTCAGAACCACACTCCGCCCCTGGGGCGAGATGCGTATGTTTGTTCCTCTGCTGTGACATATGTACCACTCTTCGCTGGCACACGCCTACACATCTCCAGGACAACCCTGCCGAAACAAAACCTTGTGACACAGACAGGAGGCACTACAACCAACGTCGAGTGTACACGTCCAAATAAGAGAAACAAAGGGCGCAAGAGGTGACAAAGAAGAAATCATATCCTGGTATCAAAGACAACAAGGAAGAATACAAAATGAAAAGCAATTCAAACACAAGAGCTCAAATGCAGAATCCAGGAAGTAACACAACTTGGGTTGGAAGTATCTCAGAAGCTGACCTAGGAAATTATTACACGGTTCACTCATGTAATACATCAGTTTCAGATGAAAGAGTTTTCCCCTTCAGCGATTTCTCTCTGCATACTCAACGTCCAGACAGGTTCACAGTTGGAGCACAATGCTCCTTGCTTACTCCTTTTTTGGTGACCCAACGATCAGCAGTTCTGCAGCAGCCACCCGTACCCAGGAAGAGCCCAGCACCTCCTCTGCTGCTCACAGCTGGCACTGACCAAAGGGCTTTGGAACAAAATAGTACATTTATTTTTCCTGACAATGTCACAACTACAGAAATTCACCGAAATGCCCACGAATGCCAAACAAAATTTTTAGTGGAAAGCTGTGGAAATCTATTTATCAGTCATGACAAAAGTCAGCTCTGTGATTAAAAACAAAGTTTATAAGAAAAAAGTCCCAACTTCCTGATTAGGAAACTCAGGAGAGGGCGATGACTGCATTTCAAGTGTATATCTGGTCTAACACAGCCTAGAAACCCAGTCTAAGTAACACTGGTGCTACAGCACTAGGAAACGCTAAAAGCCATTGAGCCAGCTGAGATGCCTACTTACAGAGACTGCTACATTAGCTCACCATGGGATAAATCAAATAAATTTGTACCCTGGAGCAAGAGTCTGGGAGTGTCCAGACAAGCCTTTACAAATATTAACTAGCCTGAAGTTAAACAGCTCTCTGTAAACTATCCTACAGACTTTGATACCATAAGAACCAGAAAGTTCCTCCAATATGAAATTCCGATCAAGTGAAAATATGAAAGCAGTTCCTGATGCAGCTTAACCGCACTTTAGTGCTGATCATTTAAGCTCACGTTGTTTCCTACTGATTTTAAGGTTTTCACAAGATTTTTCATGTGGCTTACTCATAACGAACAGCTGCTCTGGTAACTGCTGGAGTCAGCATGTACTTCCTGCCTGGAAAAAAAGTCATCAATATATCTCAGTGCAGAAAATCATACTCTCTTTAAAACAATTCACGATAGGGTTTAGATATCAACTGGCTCCATGCCACCGACACTCCCTTAAACAATGGTTACACCCTCTATACAGCTAAAAATGAAATAGCTGAAAAGGAAGACGTTTTATACAAGTTCCCAGGGTAAAACACATCTGAGAAGCACTGGTCTGGAACTGACATTGTTCTACTAAAAGAATAAATATCTGGGTCCAAATCATATTTCCTTCAGCACCTTCCCAGACTCACGCAAAAAGAAAATCCATCTGAGCTTTCCTTGTGTGCCTCCGGCGCTCTCTAACAGAACGGAATCCCGGCATTTTATAAAACTGCTAAATAAGAAGTGCTGCAGATGATGATTTACCCTTTTGTGAACATCTCTTGTAGTGCCAGTAAGACCATTTGCCAGCTAAGAAGTCTGAGACTCTTTCAATGTTGACTTTACCCTCAAAACAAATGTTGAGCGATCTGCTTGTACAGCGAGTCCTCAACCACAGCCATCTCCCCGTGCAGCGATGCTCCTTACAACGCCGCCACAGCGAGACAGGCTGTCAAGAGAAACATCATTGTATTAATTGCCTCTGTTGATTAACCAGCCCAAGAACAGCCTTGTTTCAATCGCAGGCTTTGTAAGACAGTACTGAAATGTTACTGTATGTGTTGAGATGGATGAGTCAACAGACAGAATACAAAAGCACTTGTAAGGAGACTCTGGCTGGAGTAATTTGATAAGCTGCACAGCTACACAAAATGCTGGTCTTTATTGACATAGCTTGCTCATATAGTCCTTAACTTGGTCTTAGGTTTCAAGCTTGTTTGTTGCAAGCTTTCCAGTCAAAGCTAGGCAAACACATACCTACTGTTACATTCCCAAAGGTGAAAGATGGGTAAAGACGCGTAACCAATCTGAAAATAGTTTAAGAAGCCATATTAGATACGAATCTTCTCACTTGGGAGGTTTACAATGGCTCTCCTCTGTATTTTGGAATCCTTTTTTGACCTTGTGCAGTGAAAGACCTTTCAATCATGTGGTAAATAAAGCACTGGGGGCTGGGGGTCAGGCTGACGCAGGAAGCACTGGCCACGCACCACCTCTCCTTCCGTTCTGATGTGGCTGAAGTGATCTCTGTGATGCCAGGTAAGGTCGGTAGTTCAGGTTACTGAAAGAGTGACATTTAAACCTGGTATCCCTCTCATGCAAAACCATCCACAACTCACCTTTTAGGGCTGAGATTATTCATTCTGGAGGAATTATCCATTAATGAGTTTTTATCTCCAAACTAGGTCCTCACACTTGCAGCTAGTCAGCAGCTCAGGCTGGCAGAGGTTTTGGTTCCCTCCGTGATCACTGGAAGCCACAGTAACACTGAACAGGACAAGCTTTAAAATACCTCTCCATGACAAAAGGCAGGTCTGCGCTACAGAAACTGGCACCCACTCACCAGCTGACACTTCACGTAGCCAAGGCACAGAGGGACAAAGCAAAGCCTCAAGTTCTGAATCGCCTTTACTGGGTCGGGCTTCAGTTCTTTGCATCTTCTCGCAAACTGCCGCACGTGGGTTTGCCCCACTGCGATTTGTTGAGGTGGGACAAAAAGTAAACAGAACCAGAATGCACAAGAAAAGGAGGTAAGGACTCCGACATTTCTTCCAAAACTCACGCACAGAAAGAGGTCAGCACTGACTTCTGGATCTTACGCAGACTTGCTCTCTAGCCTGACTGAGATTTTGTTCAATACCTGTCACAGTCAAGCGTGAAACTCAAGCGGAGCATGTGGTCAGGTGGCTCAAGTGGTTCTACAAGCGCTTCTCCTGTATTTATTATAGCTCATCCTTTTGCTACAGCCTCCCGCATTACATCCAG
Organism: Trogon surrucura; assembly: GCA_020746105.1. Lineage (NCBI taxonomy): Eukaryota > Metazoa > Chordata > Aves > Trogoniformes > Trogonidae > Trogon > Trogon surrucura. Next base: position 7,149,163 of record CM036636.1, read on the forward strand.
ACGCAAAGGCAATCACTGCGAAACTCGCAGTTTGCATCAGTAAACCCAGCGACGTGACAATTTTGGTTTATCTAATTTTCAAATTTGGCAAACAAAAAAACCCACCCCAAACAAAACTCAACTGGATTTCTTCTGACAAACTGTTGAACGGACCAAAAATCATATTCTACTCACTGCAAAAGAGAAATTCTTCAGCTGAGATCATTCAGGATAAAGGGCATTTTACAGCTGTACCAGTGAGAATATTTTAGGAGAGATGTTTTTAATTCTCTCTAGCTCATTTACTAAACTCTAAACCTCATACCTTAAAATAACCCTGACAGGCAAAGCATGCCAGACCTTCCTGTCCAATGCAGTATAGCCACATACCGCACCAAAACTATTCTCTACCCTCTCCTTGGGTAAAATAGCAGGGATGGAGAAAAAGAAATCATGTACACACAAGAGCAGAAACCTCTCTACCCAGACCCATTTGTTTTACTCTGTAAGTATTGACAGATGAGTAATGAAAGCTCTGCTGCAGACACAGGCTCTTCTTCAAAGCAGCATCAGTTAATAAACCACAACCACAGCTGCAAAAATATTAAGGAATTTGACTCCTAAGTGACTAAATGACTCCTTCAAGGGCACAGGATTGCAGGAGGAGCCAGTTTTTGTGCTTTGTTATATCCAAAGGTTAAGATCACAGCGTAGCACCAACACAAACCAGTGTCACTTTTCTTGATAGAAGAGTTTTGAACGGCAATTTTATGAAACGTGTATTAGTGAGCACTACTATTTCTAGCATGATTTCTTCCCCATTATGATAATATTTGAAACTTAGCGTACTATGTTTGCAAAGCTTTTCGACGGGAAGTACCTCATCTGAGAAGCATTAAGTGACAGAAACAAATGGAAATAACAGCACTAATGAAACACACAGCCTGTCAGTTCTCCGCACAGGATAACACTGGTACCGTCGCTGAGAACGGTGTTTTACACGAGTTATCAACTCTGCGTGTCAGACTCAGATCAGGACCTCGTTCAACAGCCACGCTAACACCACATGCACACTGGGAATGATTTCAGAATCAGTTACGCTTTCACTTGACGGGGTGATTTTTTATTTATACTGCCAGTGGAGCTCCAACAGACTGGACGACCGACAGCTGTAGCATTAGATGCTATTATTTATATCAGCCCTAAGTACTTACAGGACTTGAGAGGGATTAAAACAATGACATAAGCGATCAACAACCTTCCAACATCATTTCTGTTCGTTACCAGCACTCTTACACACCTTGTTGCCAGAGACTCTCGGGATTCATAAATAAACTCATCTGCTCAGCTGCCAGAAATAATCCCTCAGATATTTCCTTAGCTCTCCCGTCTCTATCTTGTTAACTTCAGCCAGAACAAAAGTGTAAAACACGCATTTGGGTGGTAACCCTGAACATAGTTCGCTGTGATCAGCTGCCAGGTACCTTTTTTTTTTCCCCTTTTGCACATATAGTAAAAAGTCACAACAATCCTGATCAATCCCAGGCGATGCCACGGGTTACACCAGCGTCTGGTCCGAACGATGGTTTTGATTCCCTGGACCTCGGCGCTGCCCCGGCTGGCAGCCAAATGGAAGCTTGGAGAAGTTCTCCTGTGTCTCACTTGCGGCGTACCTGATGTCTCCAGGGAGTCCTAGAAGTATTACAGTGAAATGTACACCTCAGATTTGAGGTCTAACGAACAAGGCTGTAATTCAGGGTAAAATCTAAGAGTAAGAGCTGCCAATGCATATTTAAAGAATTCACAGAAGTGCTTTCATCCGAGGCCGAGAGGAGCAAAACCATCTTTGTTTAAAGACTACCTAAAATACACAGACAGTAATGAGAACCGAATTGTCTCTTTGCATGGTTTTTAAGGGTTTATCTGCCCTGCCATTATTGCCAGGACACTTTGGTTTTTAACAGCAACCCACTGCTCACTGCCCTCAGTTGACTGTTGCCAGAAGACACAGATATTTGCTTTTTTTTCCCCAAAGGATTTTGCTTTTCCCTGGCATTTCCCGTTCCAGGTCAACCAATTCACAATTCAAGTAGTCTTTGTTCCAGGAGCAGAGGAAAACACTTTTTTATCAGCGTTCTTACCTTTCAGCCTGATGCCAAATCATCGGCCGATGGAACCGGATAACCTCGCATCTATCTCCCTGAGCTGAGCAGCACAAGGCAAAGCAAAGAAATTCAACTTAGAAAAGTCTACTGTCTGTTTCATCTTTGGGAACTAACAGCAAATTAAATAAAAGTGTTGCCAGCTTACAGACCCACCTCCAGCAGCAACACTAATATCAAGTGAGCTCTTGCAGGCATCCCCTTTGTGGCACGGAAGGCTCTTCTGTTAGTTTCCCCAGCAGTGATTTGCGTGTGAGATGGGATTTTTTTGAAGGCAAGGGGTCTCCTCGTAACCCAGTTTTCCTCCCTGGAGAGTCCTGCAGTCGGAGGAGCAGACACCACAGACAAACAGCCCATTTGCTTTAACGTGGCGAGGAACAGGCGGTCCCTGCTGCAAAGTTTCAGTAAAACGGGCCAACAGGCCCAAGAGACACCCAGGCCACTGTTTGTAAGGACAAACAGCAATTCACAGAACAAACAGAAAAACTAAGCTAAAAATAGAGAAACTCCCCACCTCAGTTTCTGTCAGTTACATTCTCCTGTGTATTGCTCATAATGATACAAGAAATTTTAAAAAAAAAAAAGGAAAAGTCATGACTTTGAGATGCACAATGTGGTTTTTTTGGGCACTGCAAGTTTCGCTCATGCAGTAGCCCTGGAGAAACAATTCCAAGCAGTAAAAGACCTGCACTGCTCTTACTGTGCTCCATCTGGCATCAGACTTAACATATGACTTCATGTGACCTTTGCAAGGATATTTATACAGGCAACTCACCTCCTGCACAAACCAGTGCTCTGCATTTTTTGTAAATCCCTGTAAATTCATAGATGAGCTCCAACCAAAACTGTTGGCAGAGACCTCCCTAGTTCCTCAGACTTACTATTCTTGTACATAATTCTCTTTCGAAAAGAAGAAAACATACACTTAAAAAATTTAAGATGGGAAAAAAATGTATCCAAAGAGCGGTATTTCATTTCTTTGTGTACAAAAGTTGCAGCACACATCACTCCTAACAAGGAAATGCAAGGTTGCATTGCTGAGTGAAAAGTGGATGGGAACCATCTGCACTTTATTTCCCCAACTGACAAACTTAATACAGTGAAAGGATAATGTATCACCCAAGGAAAACCGTTTTAAACAGTATTGTCCTGCTAACTCAAGCCCACCATGGGCTGGATTCACTGAGCATTGCTATCCAGAATTGGCTGGAATGTACTACACAGCCAGAACTAAAATATTGATTTCCCTGGATGCCCTTTATTACATGATGTTTGGTTTGTAAAGGAAACTTTCTAAATATGGAATTAATTCCTGAGGCTATTTTACCACCTCTTGGGCAGTATGGACAGGACGGAATGGCAGACTGAGAAGCACAATGAAATCACTGAAAGGCAGGGGATAAAACAGCGCACGCTGGCCATCGTGAACACGCTCCTTTTGCTCCCATTTTAATTATTAAAGACAATCCGCAAACTCCAGTTTAACGGATATAGAGCTACATATTCAGGCTCTTGGTAAAATTCTAACCAGGTTTAATTAACCAAGTTGCAGCATCTTACTCCAACTTTACCAGCTACGGGTAACTCTCCTTTGATTTTAACGTCTACTGATTTTTCCTTCCTTTTCAGAAGCCTAAAAAGACTATTCTCATCTATTTTCTTTCAAAATCCAAGATTATTATACACATGAAAGATGAAATTAAAGATCTTGTTTAGAATATAAATGGGATTGATTCACTGGATATGTTAAGTACGCAGCAAAGGGCATCCCTACATGAAGGCTTCAGAGGGAAAGAATGAGAGCATCAGAGAGCAAAAGCAAGGTTTGACCTTTTTCCTCCGAAGAAGAATGAATTACTATTTCCTCAGAGGCACTGGTGGCCACGCCAAGATGTTAACTTGAATCACAAAATGCACAGTACTTCCATGAGACCAGAAAAGCTCTACACAAAGCAGCAGAGACCGTCACCCAGGTAAAGTAAGATAATGCAAAACATGGATTTTCTCAATTCAAAGAGCCTCAGCCCCATAATGAAGAAATCTCTTCTTCAGGTACCACCTGTGCCTCACCGACTCTCAGTGGTATAAAAGGAGAATCAAAAAACCAAAAGAAACATGAAACCAAAACGCTAGCCAAGGCTTAGAATCTCCATGCAGCTTATTTCTCAAATCTTTTAGATTACTTTCCAAAATATGATAAAATAAGAAGCAAGCAGAGGAGAAACAATTCTCCTAAACACCGTTGATGATGTACCTCCCACGACCCTCAGCAAGTGAATGCCCTGATACAGACCATCTTGTTCTTATACGCTTCTATTCACTTCTTTCTTGCTCTACCATAAGAACATGATTTTACTAACTCCAAAGAAGGTGAGCTACGGTAACAACTAAACCAGTAGATTGTTTCAAAGCTGAAGAGCTTCAGCTGAAACACACAGCGCAAAAGATGTAGGCCAATAATCTGCCCCGTTAGCTTTCTCGGGTTGCTTCACAGAATATGTGGGGACATCATTTCTCTCTCACATAGACGAAACGGCTCTATCAGCATCAACGTCACACACCGCAAGCAGAAATCAGAAATGTGTTTTAAGAGTGGATGCTGCGGGTCAGGTATACAGCTGTAAATTTGTCGGGATGCAGTAATGTGAACAGCAGAGCCGCAGAACATTCCTTTGGCAGCAAGTCCCAACCTGCAGGATTCCTGCAGCTTTCCCGGATTGCTGAAATTCATCTTGTGTCTCTTCGCCTTGGAGCAGACCCCTCTGAAAGCTGCCAGGAGGCCCGTCCTTGCCCGCTTTCCCTTTTTGTCATCTGCCTGTCTTTCCACTTGCTCAATTTGCGTGCAGCTTACCCCACTGTTCCCTCGTAACATCTGTGGGTTGGGCATCCTCTTGCTCCTCTTCAGGTCTTTCCAACCATTCCACCAACATCTCCACTTGTGATGTCCCTTTTTCCTTCTCTGGCTACCTTGTTATACACCTGGGACTGCAATTATACACCTGGGACTGCCAATTCAAACTTGCCAAGGTGAATAAATCTCGTTTTCCTCTGGCCAATTCTCCTTTTCCCTCTAATCTCTACCAAAGCACTGACCATGACCCACTGTTCTCCATTACCATCCCCTCATCCCATTATGTTCTCCAGTATTTCTCAACCATGAAAGGCAAGCTTTGGTTATTTAGACAAAACTGACAGATAACAAAGCTAATATTCTTGCAACAGTTAGGGGATTTTAATACTCCTTCCATACTGCTTCCATGACAATGGCTCAATCCTATAGTTTGCTAACAGATGTAACACCAAAGCAGAATTTCCCAAATATTCAGGCACTTACAGTACACCAAATTTTCAATTGTTTTCGGATAGAAAAGCCTATTCTGTCACAGATTTGAGAAGCTGATAGAGCCCTCTGCATGCACACATTTTTCTCCAGATAATGTAAAGTCTCCACAGGAAGAATACAGACTGGAAGGATTCATTTCGCTGCTAAGCAACAATACACAGAGGTCAACAGCTCTGCAAACTGGCAAAAGGCCCCAAAACTTCAGATCTGTAGTTTCAGCAGAAAAATGTTGGGATGATTTGCTTTAGAAAATAGAACAAGTTATATCCTCTACTTGTATCTAAACTATGCAAAATGATGGGTGTGGTGGAGCAAGAGAGAGGAAGAAGGCTATTAAATCACCTTACCTGTAGCTCTGACATGTAATTTGTTGTTTTTAATACGCTACATAGTTTCTGGAGTTTTATCTGGCACAAAGACAGGAGATGCTCTCTATCACCTTCCCTTTGCTGGGGTGCAAGGATCTGCCAAACTTAACGCTAGAGTAGCAAACAACGCCAGCTATCACCTCTCAGTAGCCCAACCGAGAACTACCCAGACATCTTCTGTAATACACATAATGATTGAGTGCTGGAATTAAATCTGCTCAGCCATCAAATGCCTCTGCCAAAGAAAGGTATAACACCTCTCTAGCTTATTTAAAATAAAGTCTAGAAGGTTAACACTTCACGTTCCTCCACTTACAGTTACGATGCTGAAAGCGTCTGAATTCAACGCTCACCTTTCAACAGATTTGACAGCAAAACTCATTTTGCCATGCCTACCCACAGGCTTTCAACTTCAGAATAAATAAGGCATGCACGTGTACTTTTTAAAAAAAGACCCACATCTCTGCATCAGAGTCTATCCGCACTTACAGAGTTATAAGAACTTCCAAAAAGATGTACAAAACCCCAAGGAAGCCTGAAAAAGCAGTTACAGATTGACTCCCCTCCCTAGAAACAAATATTCACGTTGCTTCCACTCACACAATATATTGCAACAAGTAGAGCCACGCTGCCAGCCTGCAGGTCCCTTCCAAATGGGAAACGCTCTCTGCAAGTGAAGCAACAGCCCTAGATGAGGGGCATCTGTGTTATGATCCTGACTGACATCTCTCTGCTTGCCAGGAGGTTAAGCAAGAGCCACCTCCCACTAGTAGGAGTTACCACCACATAAAAATCACACCGATAGATATATTTAGTCATTGCGGTTCAAGGAAAACGACTGCTTGCACTGAAAATAAATTTAGCAATTGTTTCCAGTTTCTGCTTTTTCACTGACTAAGGCACAACCCAGCTGCTTCACATTCCAGTAGACTTCAGCTGTCTTTTTTTCCTCCACTCCTTGTCCACTTCCTTTCTACAACTGCTGCGACCATCTCAGTCTCGCAGCAGTTATCCCGCAGGCTACATTTCGGAACCCTCCACTCTCAGGGCTGTGCAATGGGACACCTGTCAAGCCTACGGCGACTTATAATAAACACAAAATTTCTCCTTCGCCACTAATTTGTAGGAAACGGTGAGCAGTCATCATCTCGTACCCGTATTTAGCCTCTACACAAAACCAGACTGAATTGTTGATGCTTTTTAAACCAGCTGAAACAAAACACACATGCGGTGTCACGATCCGAGCAGCATATAGTAGAAAACGCAGTAGGTGCTAAAAGCCCGAGTACAGAGGAACTGGAAGTTCATTTAGAGTTGTGAAGTGAGCATGTGGAAGAGTTTAATTTTCAGATTCCAGGACAGATTCCCAGAGAATTTTTACTTCGTTTGAAAGCCACCAGTGGAGCAGCGCTGACACCGCGTCAAGTGGTCGCTTCTTCAGAACGGTGGTGAGTGCGCAACTGAACCAAGAAAGCCTTCTGCCTAGTGATTCACCTCAGTGTAACTCAGACAAAGGGAAGCTGCAGAAAACCATGCAGGTGTAAAATCTATGCCGGCTAATTTCCATAGAATCATCCAAGAGATGATGACAGTTCAAAATACATCCTCCCAAAAAATAAGATCCCCAGGAAACTTTGCATTACTACAAAAACGTTCACAGACGCACAATTCAGAATCGCGTAAATTGGCGTGGAGGACTCTGGACAAACATTAAGCTCCTATAAAGATGGGGATAATCTGGCCTCATGAATTGTTTCCTCTATTTTGCCATTTTCTTTATGAGAAGAGTTCTCCTGGGATAACTCCTAGATGTTTATACCACTGACGCTAAAGACAAGACTTCAGAGGTAAATGTGCTTATCAGGCAAATGCTTATGAATAGAAGTGAAGACAACAGCATTTTCAGGCTGCTGGGAATACACACATCCCGTTGAGTCCTGGGCAGAACAGAGCTAACCGACTGCACTCCAGGTAGCTAACGCTTGAAACAGTTCTCTCAAACAACCTTTAGCAAATAGCCATTGAAAAAGCAATCTTACAAGGGATGTGAAAACCCTGCAAGAAATTACAAGAGTAAGACGTGAAAACATCAAGCAAACCTTCCAAGTATGGCACCCATATGTCCTTTGGTTTCAATAAAGGGCATTCTCGAATGGACCTGCTTCACGCAAGAGTTTTCTGGTTTAGACGCGACGGTGTCTAACTGCTCCCTTATTCTCCCTGAATTGATGCAGTATAGTTCAACTCCCTGGGGCACATAATCCATCAGGTAAATAAATACAGGAATTCACGTATTGCCATGGTAACAGGAAACCCAAGCAGAATCTGTGATCTTCTCCGCTCTTTCTTGGCATGCCTATTTTGGATTTTAGATCAAGACTGTACAAGTAACTAGCGTGAGAGCAAATATTTTCCAAAAGCGAAGACAAAAAGTCACAGTTCTAGAGTAAAGAAAAACCAACATTGGATGCCATTCCTTCTCTTCAAGTCAATGAGGGTTCTGCTTTAAAAGAGCATTTGGAAGTCTCCTGCCTGGAGCCTAATAAAACAGGGGGTCTAATACTAATGAAAACAACATATACCATTTCATTCGACATTACCAGATGGCTCCCCTTCGCTCCAAAGCGGTGTGCTCTGAAGTGCTCTACAGTGACCCTTCTGTTGATTAAATAGCAGTACCGAGGGGCTCCAGAGGGAGCCTCGCCCGCTCTCCCTTGGTGGACAGGATGGTAGCTGTTATCTCTAATCATTTATTATTGGTTTTCATTAAGTGCCAACAAGGTGTTTCATTTAAGGACCCAAGGAGCAGATGTAAGTAAGATCTCTAGGGATCTAACCCTATAAGGTAACAATTCTTTTCCCAGCAGCCCGACTAGATGGACATGAGAGTCACACCAAAGCCCAAGCCCATTCCCAAGTTTGTCAAAATGGCTTGTTAGCAGGCAACAGCCTATTTTGTTTACAGTATAATGGATTTTGCATGTATTTCCGTTCCCGTAAGAAAAACACAAATTCCAATGTACACAAACACACAGACCTTGGGCCCCAGAGCACTCCTTTCACAGCTCCTCTGTATCCTTTGTTCTGCTGCTGTATACATTTTGACAAACATCATCCGAAAATTACTGTGCTATTACAGACGGTGTTTATTCAGTGGCGCTATCAACTGAACTGTTTGTGTCAATCAGAAGTTCAAACACTCAGGAACAGTGATCAAGACCGTACTGCACTGGAACAGGTGGCTTCCAGACTTCCTTCCCTCCCCTTCCCCATCTCTTCCCCTCCAGTTCGTATTATTTTTTAGTACCCTTCTTAAAGAAATTAAAATACAAGCAGTTGAAAGAGGACAGTTTCCCAGATTTACAATTTCTCTTGTTCAGCAAATCGGCACCACGATGCACACTCACTAGAAATAATGCCTCCGCATCAAGACTTCACCCACCGCATCTTCAAAACCGTACATTTACAGCACTGACCTGGGGACGGATCCTGCATGATGTCTTGAGTTCTTCAACGGGAGTGTCTGTCGCAAGGCCGGGCCTCTAGGTTGCACAGCGTACGATTTTTGTGCGGAATTTTTGGCCTTTCTGTTCTATTGTTTAAGGAACCGCACCGCGTTTGTGTGTGTCTAGAGAGTCATCTTCCCGCGTTTGAACTCTTCCTGCTGCTTCGCTGGTGTGGAGTTATATTTACTATTCTCACAGGGTTATTTACTGCACGCGAATAAACAAAACGTGATCACTTATTTATACATCTGTAATTACTGTCTACAGCGCTATCAGCATTTACTAAAATCTCAAGCCAAGTTCACCTCTGGTACGAACAAGTGGCAATTATTTTAGAGCTGGCCTCAGGTCTGTATCTGATGCTAACACCTTCCTTACTCAGTTGCCCGCCTCCCGCACAAACAGTGGCAGCAACAGACCAGCAAGCATTGAAAAGACATAAGCCAGAATCCCAAAGCAAAGCGTGACGTTGCGATACTACCTAAGGGATGGTGCGTCAGATTAACCTGTGATAATTCTGGAATAACGTTTGTCCCGTGATGTGGTGCACACTTACTAGACAGTAAGTTAGCGCTAGGAGCTGGAAACGTGCCTACGCACTGCACTTAAAAGCAGGCAGCCAGGCTGCTTATCCCCAGAGGCTGCTCCAGAACCCGTATGGCAGGAGAACATAGTCGCACACAGCGCAGCGCAGAAGCCAGAACAAAACCAGGGTGCAATGATCAAAACCAGAAAGCTCCGCTACCTACTTTACTCCTCGGAAACAGGAATCTTTCCTAAATCCGTGGCTGCTGTCCTGGAAAGCCCGAACGCCGCATCTCGCGCATCCCGACTCAGACTGCTACCCTGCGTTCCCCAGTAGGAAACTGCCTAGCTACTCCTTACAATAAAAAAAAAAAAAATTACAAAACAGCATTGATTTTTTTTCTCTGCTAATTAAATGCAACATAATTAAACTAAATAACTTCCCTGCTTGATTTGCAAAACGCTAATTGAATCTTTAAACGTACTACTCCCGCTACACAGAAAAGCAGAGGCGTTCAGCCATCTCAAGTGACAACTGAGAACCAGAACACAACTCCAGAAGCACAGAGAGACAATACGAGCCGGGCTTGAGCGTTTCCTTAGGAGAGCAGAAGAGATCTCGGCAGCCTCCCCCAGGCGAGGGGAGACCGGAGAGCTTTGCAAAAAAAGAGAGGAAAAAACGAGCCAGTTCCCTCTGACATTTGCCCGCGGACTCATCTTTTCTGACCTTGCACAAACACCAGAAGAGGAAAGTTGGAGAAGTTGCAATTAATCATCGCGTGTAGGCCCCAAAGCGTTGCAGCGCCCCGGCTTTGCTGATGCTTCGCTACACGGAGAGGACGGCAGGGGTGCGGGAAAATAAAATGTAAAATAAACGGGGAGGGAGGAACCAGGAGAAAGCGGAGGAGAAGACAAAAAGCCGGACCCGAAGGGCGCCCGGACAGCCCCCGGCAGCCGGGCAGCGCATCCCCCCGCCGCCCCGGGCCCAGCCGCGGCCCCGGCGCGGGCCCCGCTCCGCGCTGACAGGCACGTCCCGCCGGGCCGGGCCGCCCAGACCCGCCGGGACCGGGGGGACCGCCGCCCGCCCGCCGGGCCGCGCCAGGCCCGCGGCCGGTACCCCGGGCAGCTGCTCCGGCGGGCCGCGGCGGCGCGGAGGGGAGGGCGGCCGCACCGGCGGGCTCCCCATCACCGCACCGCCACCTCCCCCGCCCTTCTCTCCGCCCCGGGGCCCTCCCGCGGCGCCCGGCCCGCTCACCTGCTTTCTCGATCTTGCCGGACATGTCGGAACCGGGCTCGGCGCTCAGGCCCGGGCCGCGCAGGCAGCCGGCGGAACGGCCCCGCTGCCAGCCGCCGCCACCGCCGCCGCCTCCCCTCCCTCCTTCCCTCCCCGCCGGCTGCCGAGCCGGGAGAGGCGCTGCGGCGGCGGCCTGTGAGGCTCAGCTGCGGCGGCGGCGGCAGCAGCGCCCGCCCCCCGCCCGCTCGGCCGGGCCGCGAGGGGAAGAGGCGGCCCGGGGGCTCCCGCCGCACACGCTCACGCACCGCCCCGGGCCGCAGCGCCCCCTGGCGGCCGCGCCCGGGAACGGCCCGCCGGGCGGGGCGGGGCCCCGCTCGCTCCGCCGGGGGAGGAGGCGGTGGCACCGCTCGGGGGGGGGGGCCGGTGCTCACAGGAGCGCGGGCAGGGGAGGCGGGGACGGCGTCTGCGAGGAAAGCGTCGCCCGCGTGTTCCCCGAGCGCGGCGGGGCGGCCGTGGAGCCCCGGGCAGCGCGGCTCCCCCGGGCCTCCACCGATACCCGAAAGAAAGAGGCGGCCCGGTGGGCAGCTGGGCCTCTTACAAAACGATGGCACGCCTTGGGGTGCTGGGCCCTTAGGAGGGGCCTTTTGGGTGGTTTTGTTTTCCTCAAAACCCGCAGCTCCTCCTGGTGCGGGGTTGGGGGGCGCAGGGCCACGTCCCGGCCCTTCGGAACCGCTTCGCGCCGCCGTTTGTTTTTGCAAACGCGTTGCTACGGTAGAACCTTTCCCTCGGAGGAGCCGGCAGCAAAATTCCGCTCGACCAAAAGGGCAGGAGAGCGGGATTTACACAAACCCCGACTGGTTTTTTTTAGGGACTGGAGGCCGGCGGTGCTGCTGCCGCGGAGCATCCTCCAGCAGCCCGGGCTGCCGCGGCTCCCCGCTGCTAAACGGGAAGGGCTTTTCACAGCCTCTGGTGTAAAGAGCCCCGTTCTGCCCACGATGTGTTGCCTTCGGGGGATGCTGGAGCTCCTCTTGTGTTTTCTGCGTTAAAAACAGCCCAAGAGGTGCGCTCCAGCTCCCGCCTGACACTCATGCCCCGGGCTTGCCGGCCCGACCCGGCTCGGTGCGAGCCCGCGGAAGGCGGCTCCTCTACCGGCTCCCCCGGGAGCAGCGGGTTCCCTCTAGCGGGAAGCGACAGCAAAGCTGCGGGGCCAGCCCTCGACAACCATCAAACGATTATGGGCCTATTTGAAAATTAACTCGTTTCTACGGCTTAATTAGGGACAAACGCCACAGCAGTACCTTGTCTTGCAGGTAATGCCCCGTGTTACGGGCCAATAAATCTCTGAAGCCTGGGGAGCCGTCAGGGGCTGTTTACTTCCCCTTGCATCAAATAAATCATTCACGAGGCTGCTGTTTTTGTCAAGATATACACACAACTTTTAAGGAGATTTTATCAGCTTATTTAAACATCTTGCACACCTGGGGCTGGGCGCAGGCTATAGGAAGTAATCTCCCAGTGGAAGAATACACATTTTTCTCATTTTTTTTCTTTTAAGAGGCTTGTGGAGACTTCCTGAGTGCATTTGCTTAATAAATATGAACGAAAAAAAATAGTTGGGGACAGATTCTCCTCTCCCTCAGACAGGTGTTAAGGTGGCTGTCTCATAGCATCACTGAGCTGTGCTGACTCACTCGTATTAGTGAGCGATAGTAACTAGGAGCTGTAGCAGTGATGCTAATGCGAGCAGACCTGACTGGGTACACACAGGAAACAGACAGATGAAGCAAGAAGCTGCTATTCTTACACCCTCCTTTTTCAGACTTGGGCAAGGAAGAAGGAGTGTGTGTGCAATAATGTGTGATATGAACAGAACAGCTACTAAATTGGAAGGTCTTTTCATAACCTCTGATATAAAAAGCCCCGTTTTGCCCGTGATGTGTTGTCTTTCGAGGGATGCTGGAGTTCATCTTGTGCTTTCTGCATTAAAATGTAACTCACAACGCTGGGAAAACCTGATTCTTCTAAATATCCGATTGAGTTGGCTGGGGAAAAATGCCCCAGAGCTGAATGCGTCAGTGAGAATGTGTTGTTATGGACAGAGCTGGGGCCAGGAGAGCGGGAGGAGAGCTGTGAAGAGAAACGTCACTTCTCATGCTGTTACAGAGCAGTGTGAGATCCTGTGGGGATGTTTCTTGCTGCAAGCTGGGGAGTGAGGAAAGGGGATGACGGTAGCTGGTTGTCTTCAAGCAGGAGCAATTCCAAAGCATCCTGTGAAAAGCCAACTTGTCAGGTGCTGACGCTACATCAGGAAGAAGAGGATAAGAATGTCAGGTCCTGGTAACAATAAGGATACCTGCTTTGCTATCAAATGAGAGTGCAGTGCTAGAGTTCATTTTGCAGAAAGAGGCGGGAAAGGGATGGAGGAAACACCCGAAGCCTCCTTCCTCAATTGTTTTTCTGCTGGGAGAAACTACCGGGCAGCAAACATGCAAGGAACGTCCAGCAGTCAGTCTGTCTCTGGGAGCAAACCCTTCTGAGTGAGATTGCTGCCGCGCTGACAGCAGCCAGGGAAGCCCAGCAGACATAAACTGCAGCCCCACAGGGTCATTTCCTGCACTGAGTCACCGAACTTCACAGCTGACCCACTGAACAGGGGAAATTGTGCAAGACGTGCCTGCAAAATTGAGACATGCAATTAGAAAAGAGCTCTCCTGCCCTCTAGTGACCTTCTCCTCTCGCGGGCGGCTTCCTTCCCCCGCAGCCTCTGCTCTGCCCCGGCTTGTGGGGCTGGGTCCGTCCCTGCAGAAATGCCAGGAGGCAGCAGTCGTTCACCCCCAAACACAGCTGTCCAAGTGGTTTTCAGTAGCAGGGAACAACTGGGATTATGTAGGGAAATGCAATTTACCCTGCTACCTTCTTGCACGATGGTTTCCAGACCAACATCGACCTTGATATCGTTGCTTGGTATGGTTGCAAATTGTTTAAGACAAAACCTGCTCCCTGTAAAGATCTTACTCCATATGCACGAGGCTCCCCAAGTGACAGATACACGCGGTGACCCGATGCATCCCTGCCACCACACATGCTCAGCCTTCAGGGTGGAAAGCTTTGCAACTGGGAAAAAGTGGAAAAAAACAATGTAGTGGATGCAACTAAAGCAGAAGGGCGAGATTCTCACCTCCTGTTAATGAATGCAACTCCTCTGAGGTCTTCAGAGGTGGTAGTGCGATGCCAGGATATGGAGGAGAGAGAAATTGTTCAGGGAAGGAGAAGAAGATAGCACGATCCTGGGAGACAGGCTCTGGGTGAGAGACTCGGAGGGGCAATGCAGAAGGGGACAGAGCTGTGAGCTGAAGTAGGCAATGACAGAGCTTCTGTATCATTCCCCTGAAAAATGGGGGCTGCATCAAACTTTGTATGAGCAAAAGGGCACAAATGGGAGACCTTCATTTTGGGTACATCCCCCCTTTCATCTCCTTGAGGGACAATCAATGTTTTGCAGGGTTTTTTTGGTGCAACAGCTCACAGAACCTGCTGGTGGTCCCAGCTGCGGGACAGACCCTGGCCCTCCCTGTGCTGGAGGTACAGACAAGCTGTTATTTGCAGAGCTGGTGACCTTCATGGATGAGGCAGGTGAAGGTGCGGTTTCCCCCCGCTGACCCCCTCCTCTCGCTGCGGTCCGTGGCCATGGGAGCCGTGGGGGTCTCACCCTGCACCCACACACTGCTAAAGCCCAGCGGGAATTGCCTGGTTCAGCCATTCATACATGGTTGACAGGACTAGCTTTCTAAAGGCTTTTTCCTTTAAAAACCCAGAAGTTTGGGTGCTGACTCTAGAGGGCAGCATATGCCGGCACATGGGGCTGGGGGGGGCCGCCGAGCTGACACCCCCGCCGCAAGTCTGAGCCGAGCAAACTCCGCGGTGCAAGAAGGCAAAAGTCCCGGCACAGGTTATCCCGAGGATGTTCGCCAAAGGCTCACGCTGTCCTCTGAGCATCTGAGCGCAGAAAGAGGGGATCAGGAGGCAGGGAGACACCGGAGCATCCCAACCCTGAAACACGCCGTGGTCCTTTCCTTGCTTGGTCACGGAGTTTTACCAAAAAAAAAATTTTTAAAAAAATTTAAAAATGCACTTTCTGATCTGTTAAAGTGACAACTTAAAGCAAAGCTTTTTGATGTCCCTCTCTTAGTCTTTTGTGAAAGGAAGTAAATCAGAAAACATTTTTTGGCCTCACGCTGCCACAGGAGGATGAGGTGGATCTGAGAAGGAAGGCTGAGAAGAGCTCCAGGCCCTAGGGTTATTAAAAGAGAGAGAGAGAGAGATTAACAACTTTTGACAACCCCTTTGTACATTTAAACTAATTAGGAAGTGAGGGTGGAAGGAGAAAAGGCTATAAAGGTTCTTTCTCTATCTTAATCTTATCCCTCTACTGGGGACTATATTTCACAGTGGGAAAGTAAGTGTGTGCATTAGCACAAAAATACTGGCTAACACTGAGGGGAGAGGCTAACAAGCTGTCTGGTACCCTGAGGTGTTTCTGTCAGCACTTCCTTAGTGGTCAGACATCTGGCTGTCCTTTCCCCCCACCACACGCAGAGGTTCACATCAATAGCTCATCCTCTCGGGGTGTATCGAGATAGTGGCAGGTAGTTCAATAAAGATCTTTGCTGTGCATGGTTGGAGCTCAGCTGCTGACTTCACTGACCAAATCACGTGTCCATCCCTGTTGGTCCTAAAAAGGAAAAGCAGCTCCAAGAAGAGACTTTGGAGCCTGTCCTGAAGCATGTGCTTTGGGTCACCTTCTGGCTCTGTGTTGATGAGGACAAGAAACTTGGGAAGACCTCTTTTTGCTTTCACAGCCCAGGGGACAGTAAATCCTAGGCAGTCCTTTTCACTTGCAAATTCTGAGGGCATCTTCCCAGAGACACTGAGGGTCCCAGGTCCATCCCTATAGGATGGCTTGAATGTCAGCTGGTGCCACTCTGCATCAGAGGCTGTAGAAGGGCACCATAGCTGGAACTACAGAATTTTTCCTTCATCTGAAGCACCATTACAGATCACTGCTGAAAACGGGACACAAGGAGAAAGACACACCTCTGTGACAAACTCTCCCTTTCAATCAGAAGCTGGTCCTGCTGTCCACAAATGTTGGAGTTGCTCCACATCCAGACTTGCTTCCTCACAATGCAGTTCATGTCCAACCCCATGAAGGACCTCCTGGAGAGAGAGGCAAGACTCTGTGTAGCCAGGGGTTATTCAGAAGGGCCAGAATGGAGGGGCTCTATTCAGAGCATCAAAAGCAAACCCAGTCCATACATATGCACTCTTTAAAACCTTACTTTTCTTCCAGGTCACTTTCCAAGTGACCATCCTGTCTCACATTACGAGCAAGCAAAAGTTGAAGGTGACTCAAGTCACTCCCTGCAGGAAAGAGTGAGACCAAAATGAATCAAAAAAGGAAATCAAAATCAATATTCCAAAGTCAAATAATAAAAATTGTGTTATGGAAACAGAGGTCACCCAGAGAAAAATGTAATCGGATGTGACAGCCCAGCTCTAATTTCCTCTCTCTGCCAGTCCTGGGTGGGAAGAACTTGTGCCCAAGCCAAAACATCACCTGCCCACGTTGCTGAAGTACCGTATGGATCTTACAGCTGATGGCAGATGCGCAGGCCTGGAAGGATGGACGAGAGAGACCTGAGTGAGATGCTGAGGGCCGTGGTTTGAAATAGCAGAGGTCTTGCAGGGCAGGAGTGAACCGTGTTGGCAAACTCGCCTGGGGAACCCAACACTGAATAAAGGAGGCTGCGGCAGGTGTGGAGAATCCTGAAGGCTGCATGAGAGCGAAGGATCCAGGCCGGGGAAACGCTGTGCTCCCTTGGAACTAGCACGGAGGGTGTGCACGGGAGAGAGAGGACGTATTTTCTTGTGGAAGAGAATCTCTTTCAGTTCAGAAAGCTAACTTGGGGCAGGCAAGCCTCTCTGTGCCTCAGTCTCCCCTTTTGTAAAAGGACCCTTGCGCCTTTGCAAGTAGACAAAAAAGGCACAGGCTCCTCTGGACCCCACTGATGAGAATGACAGCGGTACAAAGCCGAACCAGCGATTCGCACCCAGCCCCGTGAAGGTCCCTCTCAGAAGTTTATCTCAGGGGATGAGCTGCAATGTCTTGTGCAAGTCTCTATTTCGGCTCTTCTGTCCCTGAGGGAGGGACTGGCCCACCCTCCTGCTGTTTCCATTACACCGCACAAGTCCCAGCTTGCATACATTTCAGTCAGCATTGTAAATGTGGGGCATGTAGCCCTGATAATGATGCAAACTTCAAACCATTATTTCTCAGCCCAGAGCGCTTCTCATCGTCACCAAGCCGGTGCTGATGGATTGTTTAGTTTAGTTTTTTCTGCCTTCCCCTTGTTTTTTTTTCTTTTTTAAACTTGACCTCCTGATTCTGCCTGGGAATTTATGTTGAACTCTTTTTATTATTGCTTTTTTTTTTTTCTTTCACAAAGTTAGCAGCGGGAAGATAAACTTCCCATGAAGTCCATTTTCCAACAAAGCTTTCTTTAGCAGAACAGACAATGGGAAAGCAAAACTAATGCTCTGGCTGAACATGACATTTCGAGCACCATGGTGACCGCGGTGGCCACTGTCTGTCCCCCCGCAGCTGGCCCAGGGGTGACCTTCAGCTCCATGAAAGGCTGATATCTTTGTCATCTATGTGCCTACCTACATGGGTTGAGAGGTCCCACCATGGGAGCTGAAGCTTCTCAATTCTTTGATGGCCCCATCTCGGCAATCGCCTCTCCAGCTTCATTATCTTGTTTTGCTTCTTTTGGTCTTCAGCTCCTCCCTGCAGGCTGGGGGTGTCTCCTGTGTCCTTAGAGGAGGCTGGATTTAGCTGAGGAGTAAGGAGAGAAGTAAAAAGGGTGGTGAGATGGAGGAGTTGAAATCTCAGTCAGAATCCTCTCTCCATTAACAGAGGAAGCCCCAGAGCACTCGGAAGGAGGCACAAAGCTCAGAAACCTGAATTCTGACCTCATCTCTCTCTGCACATCTCACTGGAGCCCCTCAAAGCAGTTGGTCTGCCCAGGCAGCTCTGATCAGTCCCAGCCTCTCCGGGCTGTCTCCTGTCCCCTGGGCTGGAGCCCTGCATGGGGTGACAGTGTGGTCCCGTGGGGAGCTGCTGGGTGGGCACAGCCAACCCGAGTGCTCCTGCATCTCCTGACTGGGAAAAAAGGCACAGATGAGCAAGAGCAGCCCCTGTACTCTTGCAGGTAATTCAGCCTTCATTAGCCTTCATTCAGGGCTGAAACCTGTTTTCTCCTCACCTTAAAAGTGGAATGGATTTAGCTCCATTTCCGATAAAACTGGCACAGCTGCAGTCTGAATCACAGAAAACACGGTGAGCAGCACATTTCAGATGGACATTAAGACCCATTTCCTTGTGGCTGTGACAGGAAGAAAATAAACCTCTCGTCAGCCCACCCAGCAAGCTGGAAAAGCAGTGAGAAACTCCAGCTTGAAGAAGACCTAAGGGATAAAATCTAGGAACTCGGTCACCTTCCAATAGCAAAAGAATGAAGTGATTTAACTAATAAAGTATGCAGGTGAGCAAGACAAGCAAAGAGGCTTGGCCCCCTGAGACACCCCCACAGTAGGACACAGCTCAGGCAGTGGGAGCCCTGCCTTTACCCTCCTGGGCTCACAACATCTCCCAAGGACCCCAAAAATTTTGTATAAACTAGGCCACCTCCCCAGTCAAAGGGAAGCCTGTGCACTGCCTTCGACCCCCACATTGGGTCTGGATTTGTGAACACAAGAAGCTGCCGAGGCTGCCTATGAGCTAGGGGAGAGCTGAGCCCGGCAGAGGTCAGGCAGGAGCGAGCCAAGGAGGGGGAACACGGTGGCTCCCCATTACGCAGGTATGCTGCTAAGGCATCACATTAGAGCAACATCGTCACTTCTGTGTCTGGAGAGTCCAGACCACGCAGCAGTGAGACCTTGGGAGGGACTCAAAACGGATTTCAGGGTCCCAGCGATGGCTGAGCAATGCTTAGGAGAAAACAAAAAAAGAGTAAGGGCTGGGCAGCACACCTGCAGATCTCACCTACTGTGACAACTCCCAATGCAAACGCACAGAGAAAAACAGGGATCCTTCTGCTGGTGGATGCGGTCTTACTGAGCAATAAGCTCTCACGGGAGCAGCCTGGGGATTGCCATGGGCAGGTCCAGGAGGCTGCGATGTGAAGGGCGGAAGCAGCCCCTTCCCCAAAGCCGGTGGGTTTGGGCTACGCAAGGAGAGGCGGCAAACCTGCCAGTGTTGCTGTGACTGACTTTATAAACTTCACCTTCGGTGGGAGTCAGCTCTCGTCACCCCAACGTCTCAGCAAAGATAGAGCAGAAATGGAAAAGATCCAAAGAAGTGCAACAAATAGTATCAATAATCCATGAGAAGAGATTAAAAAGATTTAGGGCTATTTAGTTAAGAAGAAGAGCGGATGGGATAGAGGTGAAGATAAGGAGGGCATGGCAGAGGCATATAAAGCAGTGGCTGGTATAGAAAAGGTGCCTGGGAGCACAAATTTACCTCTGCAGCACCAAAACAGGAGATATTCAGTGTGTTTAGAGAACAATACCTTTCAAACTAAGAACAGGGAACACTGACAGGCAGAACTGCAGGAGTTCTGCCACGAAGTTTCATGAATGTGGAGTTCAGCAGGATCCACACCAGTGGGCATAAACCAGGACAACAGACGTGTTTGCCAGGGTCAGATTGAGTAAGATACAAGCTGTCCGGTTCAGGATTTTGTACCTCTGAGTTCTCCAGCGTGGTCTCTATTGTAGACAGGACAGTGGGGTGGGGAAACAAACCTCCAGGTGCAATTCCTGCACCTCCAACAGCCTCACGTTAAATAGCCTGAGGACAGGCCCAGAGCTACTGACTGGGAAACAGGAGCTGGATTTCAGCATCTGCCTGGAACAGATCCCACAAGCGCCCTTGAGGGACTTGGCCGTGAGATGAGAGAAATACATTTGAGGACCTATAAAAAAAACAGCAGTGAATAATACTACTTGGCACCTACAGCACGCCCTTCATCCCTGCATCTCAAAGTGAGTGTCTATGGCTCTCTCATGTCCACCTCGAGAAACTGAGGCACAATGAAACACAGACACAGGTATGACAGCTCAGCTGAGAGCCGCGGGTCCTGCACACACCTGCAACACACCAACAGCTTTCCTTCCCTAGAGCTGCACATCTAGTTGGCAGCAAGGTATGTAAGTATGAGCGCTGTGAAAAAAAAGCAAGCGAATTATAAATTCAGGGCCAGGTGGCTACTAGAGGAGGGCTTGGGGATAGAGGGATGGATGCTGGCATGCCGGGGGGGCTCCTGCAGCTATGTCTGTGTCAGATTGCCCCACTGCCCTGCAGCAAACAGCATCCCTTGGGTGACGTGAGGACAGTGGGCTCTGCAGCCAAAGCAGCTCAGATGCCTCCTGCGTAGCGGGGACAGTGGCACTAGCAGGAGGAGGGACGGGTCCACGCTGGTTCAGGGCGACGGGAGCAGAGAGGACCACCTGCTCCACCTGTTTGTTTAGAGGGTTTTGCCAGTTTACTGTAAGAGGCTAAAGAGAATTATACAGGAGCCTGTCAGGAGGCCAATGACATTTATAAAGTATTAATCCCTGCGGTGTGTCACTCGCCAGCGTGTTTCATAGTGGCTCTGTGCTGGCTCGCATGGTCTCTTGCCTCTGTGATGCTAAGGAGTAGTTTTGATATGCTTCAGGGACTTGCTGGATATTTTATTCCCCTAGTCACTTTTTCTAGCAGGAATTCCTTCTCCTCCTGTCCCACAGCCAGTCTCTCCTCCTGGACTTACCGCATGGCTTGCTTTGATCGCCTGCTCCCACCCTCCTACCCTAAACCCCCAACTTCTCTCCTCCCCAGACACAATCCTCAGTGCTGTCTCTGCCAGCTCAGCCCTATTTCATCTTTAAACGAAGCTTAAAAGACTCTTTACAGGGCTATGGGTGGAAGAAACAAATGTTCTTCCCTCATACGCATTCTGGCCCCCCGTGTGATTCCCCACCAGCCCAGAGGCACCGCCTGTGCTGGGGCTCCGGGTGCATCACACCGCCGTGACACCTCGGCGACAACTTCTGTTGCTCGGCCACCCTCGGGGAAGAGAAAATGAGCAACTGTAGCTTTAAAACAAAGATTAGATGCAATCCACACCCCCCCCCCCCCCCCCGCCCCCTCCCTTTCTCTCTCCTTTTTTAAAGGGAACTTGTCAAGGTTTCCATCAATAATAGATAATGGTGCATCACTCTGGCAGGTTACACCCTCCGGCTGTTTTGATATTTTCCAGAGAATTTGTCAGCAATCCTACAGCAAAGGAGGGCTGGGGGAGGGGCTCGGGAGGGGGGGGGGGAGAGGCCTCATTAATTTTTTGTCATTTGCATTCCCACTGTTAAATAATGTATTGATTGCTCTTTCTCTCTGCCTCTTTAATTCTCTCTCTTCTGCAGCCGATGGCCCTCACTCCGTGACAGATGAGTTTGTCAGAGGCACCAGACAGCTCGTACTCCCCAGGACTGGGGCTGGGAGAGCTCAATGTGACCCCGGCCCTGGCATCGTCACACAAGTCACAGCTCCAGTGGCACCAGCTCCTTGCAGGGGGACACTGAGGTCTCCCTCAAACCAGTTGCTGAGACATCCCAGCCCATGACTTAGTGCTTCACTGCTGTCACCCAGCTCCTGCAGTTTGGGAGGTCAAGGACAACGGTGCATGGGTCCTGGCACGCTTGGATGTCATCAGAGGAGGACTTGACAAAAAGTTGGGGAAGTGGTAGCAATGTAAAACCAGGGAAACCACCACCCCTGCTGCTGGCTGGGACTCCTGGGCAGCTACTGGACTCTGCAAGAATGAGCTGCTGGAAAAGTCAGCATGGGCAGCTCTGACCTCAGCAGGGCAGAAAAATGGAAATGCTGAGAGCATTTTGCTCCTACCTTCAGCAGGAGTCTGCTTCCCCGTCCCTTCCGCAGACCTGGGCCCAAGGGTCTGGGAAGCCAGATACAAGGTCCATTGCACTGGCAGTTGAGCTAAATGAGAATTTGCACATGATCAGGGCTTTGCTCAGCCTAATGCGGCTTGGCTTCCTTTTTAATTAATAAATACTTAATTACATAGTTAATATTTTAATATTTCCTTTTAAAAACGTCTGATTTAATGGAGTTACTGCCAGCTATTTGTTTTTTATGACTTTTATGTTTATCTTCCTTTCATTTCTCTTTTCCCCCTCCACCCACTGCTCTAATCCCCGAAGCTCCCGGTTGATCTTTGCTACTGGAAATCGGCAGCCGGGCTTTCAGCTGAAATGGAATCAGGCCCTTGATGCTGACACCCATCAGCCAAAGGTGCTAACATGAGTTACCAGTGCTCGGGTACTTCACCACAAATATACCCACCCCTGGGGAGGGGAGGAGAGGGGAGCTGAGGTAGTGCTGGAGATGCCAGCAAGGGGAGGTGGGAAAAGAGCCGGGGGGTGAGTGGGTACCAGGTTGGGGCTACCCCCACAATCATTTCCAAAGTTGAGGAGAGCCCTGAGCCTTCTTTACCTTCCAGGTGAATCTCACCCTTGTGCACAGCCTGTCCCAGGAGCAGCACAGCTGTACCCAGACAAGGATGGAGAAGGGCACTGGCAGTGAGGATGAGGGGAGATAGATGCGACCTGCAGCAGTGAGCACTTGGCTCCTTGCTCCACCTCCTCTGGCTCCAGGGCGGTGCCCGTGCCGAACCCTGCACACACTGAGAGAGACACTGCACTAAGCAGCTACAGCTTCTCACATGCCCCCTCCCCAGGAAGCCCCCTGCCTCACAACCAGCCCACCCAACCTGCAAAACTCAGCTTCAGAACAGAGCTCCCCCAGCACCGGTGGGCCGAGCTGCGGGCCCGAGTCTCACCTGGGGTGAGAGATCTCCTCCAGCTTCTTCCAGGGGGCGCACGATGGGGAAAGTGGGTGTTATCACCCTGATCTCCGTGAGCAGCCTGTTGGGATAATAAAACAAATAAACAGAAGAGTTCCAGCCAAGGCACTTGGGGCACCATAAAACAGGCTAAAAGCAAATACAGCATTGTTAATCCATCATAAAGTAACAACCTCTTACGATCCTGAATGCATCAAAATGAATGGGAGACCAGCAGGGTCGTGAGCCGACCACCAGAGCCATGTTGAATGCAAAGCAGGGCTGTAAGGGATGGGGGGGAAACAACCTCCAGCCCGCTGGGTACTGGGAAAACAGGACTCTAGGAACTCTTTTAAACCCACCCAGTTGGGTTTAAAACCAGTAACACTGGTTCAGGCCAGGAAGAGTGGGGCACCTTTGTCTTGTGGTCTCCCTACCTCCCTCTGCCCAGCAGAGATGTCATCAGCTGAGGCCGGACAGCTCAGTGCATGTCTGCTGATGAGCCACGTGAGCACAGCCCTCACATGGGGCCAAAGACAATGCTCAGGTCCCCATGGCTGGGCAGGAGGAGCAAGGGGGTGCCCCAATTCCCCAGCATGACATAAGCACCGTGGTGCTGGGGGGGGGGTGCTGAGTCCCCCAAGCCCCACAGCAGCAGCATTTGGCTTGCTCTGCCAGTGACACCAGAGATGATGGGGCAACATCCCAGGAAAGGAGGTGAAATGAGTCCGGATGGAAACTGAACGGGACTCTTGAGTGCTCCATCCTCTCTGCTAATGAGTGTTCTGCACGTGCGAGGGCGAGAGAAGAAAACCCACCACGCGCTAATAAAGCCCCATGACTTTGCTGACTGGAGGCATCAGCGCTAATGAAGTCACCAGAGAGTTGGGATTCCTCTGGTAGATCTGACATTGAATTAAAACAACGATTATAGAGAACAATCTGAGGAACCAACAATAAAAATAAAACAGCCACACACCGACACGACATGCCCGGGCGGCAGCCGAGCCCTCTGGCTTGCCGGGCTGCTGCGGAGCCTGGGTGGGCGATGGGTTTGGGAACGGGAGTGAAAGGAGCTCCTGAGGGATGGGATGCTCAGGTCACCCACCGAGAAGCTCAGGTCACCTCAAAGCCAGGCTGTGAGCATCTCCTGGGTGCTCACCAGGGAAACCCGAGCACCATCCCAGAGCAAGGAGGTGACCCAGGGCCGTGCCAGGAGCCCTGGGGACATGCAGGAGATCCACTGCGTGGAGAGAAGGGCAGGACAGACAGACAGACAGGCACTTACTACATGCACACTCAGCGCAGCTGACAGAGACCTCCTTGGAGAGAACGCCCAGCAAGGGCTGGTCGATAACTCTGCGGGTTGAAGGCTGTTTTCTGAAAGCAACAGCTTTATATACACGCATACACACGTATATTTAAATATACACCCTAAACATATTAAACTCTTAGTATATTTATATTTAACATTAATGTATTAATAATATCCTTAAATACACACACACACAGCTATAATAAGTTCAGGTCTTAGCCTGACACTGACAGCAGTGACTTTGGCTGAGGCTATGTTTGGAAGCCTCACAAATGGCCACTGGGCCCCCCCATTTCTCACTGCAGCGCCTTTTATTTGAGCAGAGACATTACAGAGGAGTCGTGTCACCATCGTGAGCCGCCGGTGCCCAGCTATCCTCGCTGTCACCCCGGTGGGCAGGGAGGAGCAGGCAGATGCCCCGTGGGGCACTTTGGTGCCTCTTCTTAATTAGAAACTTCATCTCTGCGTCTTACGTGCCCTTCCGTGGGGTTAGTCGCTCTCACCTGCTTAATCCTAGAAGATTATTTTCTGGTCTCTTTTAAAAAATAACCCAATCACCCCAAACCCTTCAGTCTTCTTTCAATTCTTTTAATTTCACCTCATTTAATTCCTTGCCAGCTTAATGACTCGGTAGTAATGAATAAGATGGAAATTAGGGCTTAATAAGCGTTAAGAAAAGACAGATTTCTTGCTGATGAAGGGAGCGCGCTGGTGGGAAAGCGGAGACTGGAGAGAGCACAGAGATAACCCCAAAGCTCTTCCTGACCTTGAGACAGATGATGCCAACTCCAGGCTGTAACTGCTGACAGTGACAGGCTGCAGCTGGGACCAGGGATGTGCCAGTCCCAAGAGAAGGATGCTGGAGAGAAGTGGGAAGGGATGGACATGAGAAAGGGCTGGCACAGGGAGATGACAGTGCCCAGCATCCTGGTCCTCGCTTTGATTTTTGGCCAGGGCAGGGGCTGAGCCAGGGATGCAGCAAGGGGGCCCAGTGGTCTGGGAAAGCTCGAAGGTTGAAGCAGCCCCCGTGTTTGGGAAATGCCACACCCCACCTGGAGAGGTGGCTTTGGCCCGTGAAGCTCTAGAGCAAGGCAGCGGTGAGTCCAGCCCCAAGGCTGCGGTGACAGGACCTCTGCCGTGAGCGCGGCTAACGATGGGCCAGGCGGCCGCTCGCACCGCGTTAGCCAACTCTGGACATACGCTCTAATTAACGATGATACGGGGACTGACACGTAGATCGTGGGGCAAAAAGGTGCAGAACTAATTGACCTGCTGGAAAACACTTCTGACAAGATCCTCACCCTCCCCGTGCAGGTTCCATAAAGCAAACAGCTTCCCACCCCAAAATATGGGGAAAACGCCGCTGTCGAGCCCGATGGCTGGCACAGCTGCACCACGGGCAATACTGATCTCTGCCAGCACTTTTCCTCCCAGAGATTGGTTTGCTCCTTGTGCTCACAGATGCTGTCAATTTAGAGATACTGGTTGTTTTTTAAGTGCATTTCTTGCTCTTTTGATCCTTATTTTGCTTCCCTTGAAGTAACTGGACATGACCGAGTGAGAATATCGGATCCAGGCCCTGGTTAGCTCACCTGCATGGATCAGCTTTTTCAGATGCAATGAGGCACTGGAGCTGATGACTGGGAAGCACTGGCAGCATTCGGAGGCAACAGAGCTGCCCTCCCATCGCTGCCTCCTTTTTCATGTGCAGAGAAGAGGTTTTGGGCAGCACAGGGATTTTAATTCCTCTTTGGAAGGTTTTATCCATTCAAGGACTAGAGGCAGTTAAGTGAGTTTTCCCATTTGGGGATCAGATGAAATCCTTACCATGCATGATGCCAGTGAAAAAAATCCCCTGTAGGCTGAAGAGTGGCTGGGGAGCTCAAAGAAAGCTAGAAAAACTACTTCAGGCTCTAGAATTTCCCTGACCCAAACCCAGCTGACACTAAAAACCACAAGTCTCAAACACAAAATACAAGCGGAGGATCAAACACCTTGGTCTGTTCCTGCTGGCTCTTCTGCATCTGCTTATGGCCACTGTGGGAGACAGGAGACCTAAAACCCACTGTTTTGTGGCTGGCACCTCCAGCAAACCTTCATGGGGAGCAATGTGTGGGAAACCCCAGTGTGGTGGAGCACCTGGAGGTGGTGCTGGGAGCTGCACGGGGCTGGGCTGGTGGGCACCCACCCAGGGTGGGTGCATCTATTGCGAAGGAAGCGTGTTGTGCTGGGAAAAAAACCCAATTTAGATGGGGAAATTTATTCCTGCTGGCACTGTGTACTATAGATCCATAAATAATCAGCCCTTAAAAGCAATTGCCTCAACTAAACCAGAGAGGCACATAAACATTGCAAAGCTGCATGACTACTAAGGGGAAATTATGCCACAGAAGAGGTTTCGCTACTTGCCTTCGCATCTGCGCAGCAAATCCTGTCCTGGAGAGCCTCTCCCCATCACCTCAAACGTGGCAGCACAGACAGTGACGGTGTGAAAGCTCCCAAAAACTTTGCGCCAGCGAAGAGGACTGGGAGCAAGCACCCTCATGGTCCTATTTCACCCACCGTGGAGGAAACAGGAAAGAAAGGGAAAGAAAATGTTGCTCTTCTTGCAGGAAAAATGCAAAAACTACGGAAGGCACCTGAGATCTGTCCCATTGACACAATCCTTGTGCATCCCCTGGGCGCTGCAGCAGGTGCAGGACAGGCCATGCCCATTGCTTCAAACACCTCTACGTGCGAGGCTTTCCCAGACTGGTGGCAGCAGAGAAATCCTCACAAACCTCTTACCTTTCTGGTGCCCCTTTGGAGAAAATTCAGCTTGGGCAGGGCTGGAGCTCTTCTCCCAATGTCCTCAGAGATGATGCGCCCCGTGGCGGAGAAAGGGACCTGCACGGGGGACACCTCCCACGAGGAAGGTGCCAGGGCTGCCACTGGGAGAGATGTAGGAATCACCAGGATGGATGGGAGAGCACACATGAAATACCAGCTCTGTGAGACCTCCTCAAGAGCATGAAGCTGAGCAGGGAGGAGCCTTCACCCTCCCCTGGGGTCCAGGTGCTGCAATAACCCCATCCCAATCCCCTCCACCTGGACCAGACCCCATGTGCCCCAGCCCCCAGCTGCCAACAAGCTTTTATTCATTACCAGACCAGAGAGCAGCACTTGGATGCAAAAGGATGCTCTGATCCCCAAACTCTCTTTTTTTTTTTTTTAAATAATTTTTTTTTATTATAAGCCTTATAAGTCTCCTCCAAGTCTGGTCCCGCTGTGACAGGCGGCTTCAAAGAGCCCCTCCACATTAAAATTGGATGCTGCTCCTGCACAGCCTGAGATCAGAAACTCCTGCAGCGGGGATCGATTGCCTGATTAGGGGGGAATTGATTGCCCCTAGCCTCATTAGCATATCGTTAGTGCTGACCCGGTAGCTGGCCCCGCTCGAGAGGGCTGTGACCTGGATGGATTAAAAAGCACAACGCGGGCAGGAGGGATGGGAAATCAGTAAACAGGAGAGGGGGAGGTGAAAACTCTGGTCGATAACAACCACCTGATGACCCTGTCGAGGCTCCGAGCGCTCGGCACCCATCACCCCCGGGAGCATCGCGGGGGGTTGCAGCTCCTGGGTGCGGTCCCCTGCCTATGGCAGTTCCCAAGCGGAGCATCCCTCTTGGAGGGGGGTTTCTTTGGGAGCTCCAGCCCTTTTGAACATTGACTAACGGGTTTTTTTTTAGTGCTGTGAGTCAGTAGCCCCATATAGGATTTCCATCTGTGCCGTGCGAGGCCTCGCCAGACTGTGTTTTAGGCCTCCATCCAAATAAAGCTGAAGAACTACTTGGGTTTGATTTGCTGCTTTTTGTTTTGCTTTTTAATATAAATGTTGCACACACCAAAAAAAAAGGAGGGGAGGAGCCTGGGCTGTTCCCAAGGTGCTGTACAGCCTGAACCTCTGCAGGACCCACCTCACGAATGACTTAGCAAAGGTCAGGATGCAACGTGTAGCCCTGAACCTGGTCCAGCCCAGTCCCAAACTGGAGGGGTTGGAGACCCCCCAGAGCCTGGTTTTGCAGAATAACCCGCATTTGTCCTGAAGTCCTTTGAGGATCAGTTCTCTCTTCTCTTTTTTTTTTTGGTTTTAAAAAATCTGATGAGCAGCAAGAGTTATGAAGATCTGAGATGCTCAAGGACTCACGTGCAGCACGGATGACCTTGCGCAGGGTGATTGTCCCCAGGCATGGAGACATAGTGCCCAGCTTGGGTGACCACGCCAGGAACCAGCACAGGCTGGACAACACGAGGAGCTGTGCTGAGGGATGTGGGAATTCCCTCTTCACTGCTGTGCCTTCCCCATCTGCAGGATGGAGGTGCCCATGTCTGACTGACAGCAGTGCCATGGGTGGTGTTCAGGTTCACGGTGTATTTTCAAAAGGTGCTAACCACAAATAAATTCTGTTTTCTCAAATGATCGGCACAGACTTGGCAAGAAAAAAGGGGGTTTTTTGCTTCCTCGCTGCTGTTTGGGACGTTGCTGCCGTGAAGCTGCTGGCTTCTGTCTCGGATGGAGCGATGTTCCCACATGGGATGAAGTCCTCCCCGTCGATGCTGTCCATCAACTCTCATTACGGTTCATTTTCTACATTGGGTGAATTACAGCAGGAGACTCCTTGCCGGCAGTCTGCGTTCAGCCCTTTGCCCGATGCTCTAACACAGCAAATTAATTAGCAGCGATGTGATAACTACCCAGGAATCTCATAACTCTAATTGCATCGCAGTGCTCTGGCGAGGAGTATTTGATCTCCTATCGATTAATGAAACAGGTTTCCCCCTTTCACGAGATGTCTCATTTCCCACCGGCTTTCGTGGCACCATTTTTGAAGAATAACTTGACCGAGGAAGAGCCCGAGTGCAGGAATCACAGCTGCCTGCGGGAGGGACACAGCAGCCGGGGGTCATCACCCCACTGCGTGTACCAGTGATGAGGGGAGAGGAGATCACCCAGGGACTGCACATGTCCCACAGCATCTCTCAGCTCCTACAGGTACCCCAGGAAATGCTCCCTCCTGCTTTTTGGCTACGGAGCCCCAAGGAGGCATCTCCGAGACATCTCCAAGGCATCCCAGTCACGCAGCTGGTGAGGAGGCAGCACGGAAGGATGTTGCACAGCCCCCACAGGCACGGGCAGGACAGAGCAGGAGGCTGCTCTGCTCTTCACCTGATCAACAGGAACCATGTTTCAAGCACCTCTTTCCAAGAAAAAGAAAAAAACCTGTCACCAAGCTTTCCCTGTGTTTTTTTGACTACAAGAAAGGTGAATGCCCCTGCTCCCCTCCAGCTCCAGAGAAGCCTTGTCCCCCTCGGTGCTGGGCTCCACCACCCCTGTAATGGGAAATAGTGAGCAGGATTCATCTGAATTACAGTGACCCTTCCAACCCCAGCGCTTTACAGGAATGATTACACATTATTTTATGAATAAGTAATGTCTCGCCGCGGATTTCCACCTGTTCTGAGCGTCTCCCTGTGATCTCTGTGGCTTTCAGAAAGGGAGTTGGAAGCAGAATTCTATTTTGCAGGCAGCAGAGCTGGTTGAAGCCTCCTTCATCCCACGTTTCAAGTGTTTATTTCCTTCTCTCGGCGCAGCTGTGCCGCCTTCGTGGCAGGTGGATGCGACTGAGCAGATCAAGCTCTTGACATAAAGTTTCCACTGTTGCGGGTCGGTCTCCTGGTCCAAAGGAAAAGTTGTCATGAGCATCATTTAGCCACCAAGGAGAAAAATGAAACCCAGTGAAACTAGGTTGGCCGCTGGACCTCAGAGACTGATGAATTACGTAGCTGATGAACCATCCCTGTTCCCAACAAGGGCGGTTCCTGTGTCGCTTTGCTCCCCAGCGAGGGGAACCTGGGGTCTGCAGGAAGGTGCTGGAGCAGCAGAGCTCACTGAGCTCCAGCGGGGAAGGCAGAAGAGCCCTTATGTGCTTGGCCTGGTGGAGGTTGCTTGCTGGTGTTTAAATATCTTCCTTCTCCTCTATGCAACAGGACAAGAATTAAATAGTGATTATCGCTTTATTGTCCCCTACCACCTCCACCCATCCAGCAAAAGGCAGCGTTATAAAAACTTTTGGAAAAGAAAGAACCAAACCAAAACTCAGCAAAAATCCCCCCCCCAAGCTCCCTCTTTCCTTTCTTTGTCAAAATAAGCAAATGAAAAAAAAAAATACTGAAAAATATTTCACCACCAAACCTAATGTCTGACGCCATTTAGGTGTTCCCCCTCTTTATGAAATTAGTGTTGGCCAAATTTAGTTATTTTAACACCATTTCAAAACAAAGAGCCTAGCTACTCCATTTTTTAAGTATTAGGAGGGAACATTTTGACACAAAACCCAACCCCCGATTCATCAACTCTCCGTTCTAATTCAGCACAAGCTCATGAATAATTTCCATCAGCCTGGGAGCACTTATCATTGATGAGACTCAGCCCCAAGGGCTTAGATCCACGTGGGCAACCTCTTCCCTCTCGGGAGACACAGCGGTGAGACGCCCATCGGCTCCTGGGAGCTGAGGTGACCTGCAAGTCCCTGTGAATCCTCTCCAGAGCCCAACGTGGAGCAGACGTGGAAGGGGCTTCGTCCTGACTTCTTGCTCTTCAGAGAACAAATGAAAACCTCGATGAGTTGTGTGAGGCGGCACAAAATCTCCCAGCATGCCTCCCTCCCCGTGACGTGGGAACATCCCCACAAATATTTTGCACTGGTTTTGCTGCTCTGGCAAACAAGAGCTGTCTGGAGCAGCAAAGAAAATCCCACCTTGGAGTGAAAGTTATGGAACAGGGGTCTGTGGAGGCATCGAGGGCCCGGCCCCAGGACAGGGCGAGGGTCTGTCCCCGCACCCCTGGAGAAGACCTCAGCGGCACTGAGCTGAGGAGCCGCCATGGACACATCTCGGCATTTCTGTCCCCAGCTCAGCCTTGTCCAGCCAAACCCTCCTCCCCAGGAAGGGGCTTTTTGGGCTGGGACAGCCAGAAATTGATGTGGGGGTCATTTGGGGGGTAGGGTATGCAAAGAGTTGCCAGTTCCCATCTCTCCTCCCTCTTCTCCATGGCAGGCGGGTGGCAGCACCTCATGGCTTTCAGACAACTTCACACCTACCTCAGCAGTGCAGGGGCTGCTTCTTGCTCTCGTTTCACTAAGTAAACTTCTCTTCAGCAAAGACCTTTCTGCACTGGCTTATATCAGCATTAGTGGGTCCCCCTCTGGATTCGGGTGCAGCTACAAGATGCTCCCACCTCTGCTGCAAACCCGGCTGTAAATCGACGCAGGAATCGAAGCCTACAACTTCTGGCTGACTTACAACAGAATATTTGCATCAATAATTTTTTTCCTTATAAAATCTTTGGAATCTCATTTTCCCTTCCTGGGCTTTCCCAGAGTCAACACGTGGGTGTTCGGTGCGGCTTTCCAGCTCCTTTGACCAGCAGGGTTAAGCTGGAAGCTCTTCTTAGGATGTTCGTGGCTTTGCACAGTTGATTTGAAGCCATTGGTAAAGCTCTAGCCAGGGATCTTGGCAAATAAATGCTACCAGGTGACCTGGGAAACATTAAATACTGATTAAACCACCCATATGTTATCACAGGGGTTTAGCCCAGGGTCCCAGGATGGTGAGGCAGAAACCGGGGCGTTATTCAAAGCCCCTGAACTTCAGGGCTTGGAGCACCACGAGCTTTGCAGGTGCCAGTGGTCAGGGGTGGTTTTGAGGTGCTCCATGGGCACACGTGAGCCAGGGATGCCCTTGGGAAGCATCTCCCTCTGGACAGAGGTTTTAGTTCCACTCTGAGACGTCAGACCACTCGCAGTGGGACGCTGCCGGAGCCACCTGCTGAGAGACAGAAGAACAAAACAGTCCTGTAAAAAGGGGGGGGGTGGGGGGAAGGAAGAAAAAGGAGATTAGAAATTGTAAACGGCAACAGACAACAACAACAACAACAAAAATATACAGCTTTCTCCTCAAACTGTTCTTTTAGTCCCAACAGCGTCTGCTGTGCAGAGCTCACGTCTCAAAATTCACAGCTGTTCAAAAAAACCCCAAAAAGCTCATGAATTATTTATCCTCGCTCAGATCAATCCTTCAGCATGCTGTCAGCGAGGAATCAAAGCCCCAACAAGGCGGGCAGGAGAGAAAGCTGCTGCAAACCTCATCCCCCCCTGTGTGGCCAGCTCATGTGCCACCTCGCCCGCTTCCCTCCCCACCCTGTCCCCGTCCCCAATCCATCCCCAGTCCCCCACGGTGTCTGCACCAGCAGGACGACCCCCCAATTTCCAAGCTCCTTCCAAGCTCCTTCCAAGCCCCTGCGTGTTAATAATTGATGCCAAAAACTTATTTTAAGGCACATGAGTCACCTTCTTCCCAGGGAGGCTCCTCTCCCTCACCCCCAAATCCAGCCTATTTCCCTGGCACTACTTGAGGGCACTTTATTGTGGCTCTGCCGTTCCCACAGGAGCTCCATTTCCTGCCTGCAGCCTCTGAAAGTCTGAAAATCCTGTACCTTTTGCTTCAGTCAACATCTGCCTCCCTGCCAGCTCCTTCTCCCTGCAAAATGCCAGAAAAGTTCAAAAAGAGCAATTGCAGGAGGTGAGGGAAGGAACAATCCCTGTCCTCAACTCCATCCCCACTGTCCCTTGTCTCTTCGGGGATCTGCAGGTGTCTTTTGCAGAGGAGAGCGGAGGATAGGGACATGTGGGGACTATAGAAATACTGCTTGTCTCCCCTGTCTGGTATGGAAAAGGGTCAAGGAGTGAGAGGAAATGTTTCAGCTTATTTTTCTCTTTGCTTTTCAGAGGAAAAAATCCAGCCCTGCAAAGAGAGATGGGCAACCTCCCTGCACAGGGGGGTGCTCCAGGCTTTGAATCATGACTGGGGGAGTGTCCAGCCTCTTCCCTCCTCACACCAGCAAGACGAGCTCTCACAAACCAGCCCAAATTCACTTGTAGGGCCCCCAAATGCTGCCCCATTCCCAGGGTGAAGACCTCTCCTCCTTGAAAGCACCGGGTTTGGTCTGTCTTCCCCACCCCAAGCCTTGTGCTGTCAGAGATCTGCTCTGAACCTCCTTCCTGCAGCATCTCTCCTCCCAGACCATCTCCGTTTCCCTGGGGGGATGCAACGCTGCTTAATTAGTCCCGGCAAACGCTGGGTTTGTCGTTAACCTCCCTCCTGCTCTCAGTCTGGAGCGTGTTCTGCGACACTGCTGCAGCTCCGCTTCTGCAAAGCCCAGCCTTGGTTCTTCGAGAAAGGCAGGAGCAGGGTGGGACCCGGCTGCACCCAGACCCCGTCCCCTGCCCTGCCCAGGGTCCTGTGTGACTTTGCCTTTGCACAAGCCTGCTGGCAGGCAACTCACGGCCAAAACACCAGGGAAACTGCATTTCCTGCTGCCTTAACCTGCTTGTAGCCCACCAAGCGAGGGGCAGGGCGTGCACAGGGCTCGGCTCTTCTACCAGCCCCAGCCAACACCCCTGTGATGCTCCGGGAGAGCGTCCAGTGCCTGAATTCCCGCGGCACCGCGGCTGGTGCAAAGCCATTTATCACGGCACACAAGCAGCTCGCTCGCTAAAGGCCACGCCATGACAAAATGCCAATAGGTGTATTTACATTCAATACGTCCCGCTAATCTGGCCTTCAGAAAGCGTCTGCTGAATCTGTCCTTTCGTTCCTGGGCATCACCTCTTTAATCAGTCTCTCGTTACTGATCACAGATTGATTTTGGTTCCAGTAGCCAATAGGTTTTCCTTTTAATTTTCAGCATCACGTTTAATGAAAGCAAGGTGGGTCTGACCCCATCAAATCATATCAGAGTCTGTCTAAACCCCAAGTGAGTGAAAACACCAGCATAAATTATTGATTAATCTTTGTTCAGATTAATCTATCACTGCCTTTCCCAGCGTGAGGATGGAGCTCCCGAGATGTTTGTCTCTCAGGAGCTGTTTTGCGGCTGCTCAGGACATCGTGGTGTCTCTGACCAGGGAGACACATCACAAACCTGCTCCTCACCCCCTGCTCCCAACAAATCCCAGCCCAGGGACACAGTGGGTGCAGGCTTCACCCTGGGAGGTGCTGCTAAACTTCTAGAGTGTGCTGTCCTCCCAGAGACGGATGCAAATCACAGCGAGCCCTGGGATTGAAGAAATAATCCCCGCTTCTGCACAAACCCCAGACTAAAGACCCTTGGGCTGGAAGAACAAGTGGTTTTCCCCCAGCTGGAAGTCCCTGGAGCTGAAGGGTCAGCGGGAGCGATGCTCAGGGCAGGGAAACCCTTTTCTCCTGCCCAGTCGCTGCTGCTGAAACAGATTTCCAAGGGATCGATGGAAACCATCACAAAGCTCGTACCTGGAGGCTGTTTTCTGTCAGTGTGCAGAGGAGATGAAGACTGACAAGAGGTGGCTGTGATGGGGGGAGAAAACTGAGCAGAAAGACATGCAGGGAGGTGTCCACGGCTGCTCAGCCAGCTGGGCGGGTGAGCATCGCCAGCACCAGCCCTGAGCCAGGGGGATTTTCTGCCTCTCCCGGGCTGGGCAAGTGCCTGAGCTCAGAAATGCTCCCGAAATGATAAAAATCAGCAAGATCCTCATAGCACCGAGAGGTTCTCTGCAGCTTGGCCGGAGTCGTCTGCTCTAGCACTGCAGCAACCAAACCCAGAGAGCAAACACGCCTTTCGGATTATGAATAAAGATGGAGCCGCGGCGTTCCTCCTGCTCCTGCCGGCAGCCAGATCTCCTGCCTGAATACTAATTGCCAGTTTAAACTGAGATCACTTAAGCGCAGCTTTGGGGCCAGGGTCTGGAAGAGGTAATGGTGTATTTGCATCGTTTGGGGGAAAAAAACCAAACAGGTGGCTTTGCTGGATCCAGAAAACTTCTGTTCTTGGAATGAACTTTGGATGCTGCCAAAACCTGAGAGGGGTGAAGGGCTGGATAGAAATAGCTGGAGACTGGGGAGGGATTGCCAACAGCATCAGATCAGGTTGTGAGTCAGCAGCATTAGCTCTCACCTCAACAAGCAATCTGCAAATTGTGCAAATCTGCTTTTCACAGTTCACCTCACCTGCTAAATGGCCTCAGATTTACAGCTTGGGTGTTCACACTCAAAAATGACTGAGTTAATGAAGAAGCAGAAGGCGGGGAGGGGTTGAAGAATTAAAACAAACACACAAGAGTTTGGATTTCACTTGAAGAAGTGGCTGCAGCCATCCTGCGTGAGGGTTTATGCCACACGATGCTCAGCTGAGCTCGTTTTGCAAATACATCCCCGGAAGAACCCGAGATCAGATCCCGAGCCAGGGGCATCCCTTTTGCTTCTCTTTTTCCCCACCCGCTTACTGCAGCTGCAACCCCTCTCTGAAGCTCACAGCGTGCAGGGGGGCTCTGATCAAGTAAAGATTTCCAATCCGTCTGGATTAAAACCCTCCCATCATCAAACAGAAACCGGGCAAGGGGATCAGTCTGGGTGAGGAGAAGATGAAAGGGGCCGTGTTTCCCCTCCCTTTGTAAAGTGGTGAGATCAATACCACGTTTCCACTAGGATAAAAGAGCCAGCTCGGCTGCAGGGGAAATTGCCTGGGAAGGAGGAGGCAGGAGGAGAATGAATCGGTGGGAAGAGCCACCCCAGGGTTTACCTTTAAAGTATTTTTAGCACCGAGCTCGGGAGATAAAGCTGCAACCAAACAGTTCAGAGCAGGACATGTAGAGGACATCCGCGCGTCATGGAGTTACCTTTGTGCAAAGGTCCCTCAAAGCAGAGCTGGGGAACGAAGCGGGAGACGAGGCGAGGAGAGAAGGTCGCGGCGAGTTTGGCTGCTTCTTGCGCTGAGCTTCTTGAAAGCTTGTGAAAGGAGGATGGCATCTTTAAAGCAAATCTTGAGGTCTCACCCCTCGGCTTTTAGATCTTTAAACGAAAATCTATCGGCTCTTCACGCAGGGCTGTGTGTGGGAAGGCACCTGCTAGTCCCACGTGTCTGAAATCTCGATGTTCAGAAACCCTTGGGTGATGCGCTTGATAACCTCCAGCGTTTCATGCTGCTGCGCCACCATCTGGCCCCGAGACCGGTCCCCTCGTCTCACCATGGCTCCAAGAAAAACACAAGTGCCCGTGCCTTGCTGTGGGCCAGGTTTAACACCAATCTGTGCAGCAGGGGCTTTTCCACGGGCACAACCAGTCAGTCACCTTTTCCTACAGAAACTGGGAATGTCAATCCCATTACAACCCTTAATTCAGATGGTGTTCGCTCTCTTTCCAGATAATGTCATCTGAACATTCTCCAACTGGCTATTATTAATCTTGTGCTGTGGACGGACAGATCATTATGGAAGGGGGGAGTGGGGAAATCTGCAGCACAGATTGATCAGGCACGTTACAAAAAATGATGTGATTTATGTCTGTATTACACCACATATTAGGATATTTCTTTAAGCCAGTCCCTGAGCTACTACAAGTACGTACCCCATGCACAACAGCCTTGCTTCTTTAGCTAGCTTGCGTAAATACGGTGTGTATTAAATTAAATCCTGGTGGGAGAAATGCCTTCCTACAGCCAGTGGCTGGAAGAGAGGACAGCCCAGTGCACCTCTAGCCTGTATCAGGGAGGCGAAACCTCCCCAGCCCCAGGGCTGCTCACGGGGCAATGGGAGAGCTGTCGGGTCTCCCCATGGAGTGACCCCCCCCATTCCTCTCCTTGAGGTCTGGATCCCCCCTTTCCCTCTCTTCCCCCCAGCAATACCAGGCTTCATTCCCTCTTCCCGTGTGACGCAACTGTGAGATGAGCATCAAACAGTTCATCCCTCCTCACCCAACTGCCCTAATCCCAGCCCCCAGGGACGCCCCTCGGAGCAAACAACCCCTCCAGTGTCCTGGTGCCATCCTGGAGGTCCCAGCAACCTCCACCTTCTGCTGAGTCTCCATCCTCCAGCACCTCCCATGCTCAGAGATGCTCTCGGGGGTGTTACTAACCAACAGTGGCATCCAAGCTCTTTGCCCAGACCAGTCTCCCATCTCATACTCCTTTAGAATCAGATTCACAGATGCCTTCCCATGAGTGACTTCTACTTTATTCAGCCTGATAAAGCATCTCCTCTTGTCCTAGAGCATCACCTCCTGAGGTTTAACAGCTGCTGCATTCCTTCCCAGACATCGTTGCACTGCTGCACCCTGGGACAGGTCCAAGATCTATCCAAGCCAGTGGAAAACTCCCATTGACATCAATCAATCTGAGATTAAAAAGGGTTTGGAAAGCCTGCGATACCTCCGGGATGACAGATAAAAATATGACTATTTTCAAAATTTACATTTTAAAGAAATCTGATTTTCCAGTAAGAAAGCAGCGTTGCCTGTTGTAATGAATATTGAGAAACTGTTCTTGTCCTACAGACAATGAGCACAGAGGGAAAGCTGCTGAAATCTAAGCACAAACTTGGAGGATAGAGCGAAGCCCGTGTGCCAAACCCCTCTTCTGAACTCACATTGAAGAACTCTGCAAGCCAGGAGACTCTTCAGCACCGGTGGCCTTGAATGCAAGGAGAAAGAAGAATAAATAAACTTTTTTTTTTTTCTTTTAGCTTCTTCAAAATAATGGAGGAAGAAGACAAAAATGCCAGGCATCCGAACGTGTAAGTTAATTCTTTGGAAAAGGAGCCGAAAAGGGAACAGCTTTGTCTAAAGAATTAACGGAATTAAAATAGCATTAAACAGATTTAAAATAATAACACAATTACTAAAAATAATTGAATTATTAAAATAATTAATAGAATTAAAATAATTAATACAATTAAAATAGCATTAAACGGGACCAAAAGCATGTTACTCTGTGCTAACGGCTGTACAAGAGAAAGGTTTTGTTGGCAGCACCAATTTAAAACGCAGCTTACAGGTCAGTGACTTGGAGGTGGGTTTTCTTCTTCCTTTTTTTTTTTAAATTAATTACTTTGCTTTCTGAACGCCCTTTAAACGCGTTACTTTTTCCATGCTGCCCCTCTCCCAAGCGGTGCTTGTGCAGAGCTTGGGAAAAACCACGGTAAATCCACTTTTAATCTCAAGGGCTGAAGGCGATACTTCTTGTTTATATCACCACTACTTAACGATGAATATTTTCAGCGGTTCTGATAACCCGCGTGAGGGCACATCGATTTCTCTCCCTTGCGCTGTGAGGTGGTTTGTGTTAAAGAAGAGATAACTCAGCTCTTTTCTTGTTTGGAGCCTGCTCTGGAAAGGCCCCTGTTTGGCTGCTTGTTAAGCAGCGGTGACCCACCCTCCTTCCCCATCCCCAAGAAAACCCCTTAAAAATATTCTTAGATAAGAAAATAAATACTGAACCTTGTGCTGAACTTTGTAACAGTCCATTAACAGCAAAACAACCAAAAGAACCGTCAAGACCAGCAAACAAATTGGTTTGGAAACTGAGATGTCAAGACGTGAGACTCTATTCAGGGATTAGAGCTAAATTTGTGAAGAAAACGCACATTTTTAAAGCCTTTTGAGCAAGTGTGGGAGCTTCTTTCTTGCGGTGTCCCCTGCACACCTGCAAACTCTGCTGGTATCAGCTGCAATGACAGTTGAGAGCTCACCTCTCATTTCCCAAAACAATTAACACAGTTGTCAGCAGAGTTTGAGCAGGACTTTTCTTCCTTACCGGTCACCCACTGCTCCTTTAAGGATGGGAAAATGTCACTTCACAGTAATTTTAAATGTTTCGTAGCACAGCTTCTCCATTCTCTTACATCAGCAATTAGCAGATTTAATTTCACGGACGTCTCTAATGACATGGGTACAGCGAGGCGCACGGTGAAAACAAAAAGGAATTCTTAAGAGCTTAGCAGCCTCGCTTTTTTAGGATGTTCCCTTAAATACCGTTGGCTTAATTCCCTCACGTTTTTCAGCAGAAGAAAAATATTTAAGGCAAAGAATCTAATCTGGCTGTAATCTCCCACGGCTGTTGCCTCAAAACCACGTGCAGTGGGGGAAGTTGGACCGAGCGGGAGGGTGAGATCGTGAGCATGACACCCGTCGGCATCAACCGCTTCCCTCCGCAGCCACGGAGTCTCCCGGAGCTCAGAGGTGAATCGGCCCAGAGGCTGAGCAGGACAGAGCTTCACGGGAAGGACTGGGACAGTCTTGCTCCCTCCCTCAGCTGGGGGCACATCTGAGTCAGAAAACCAGGTCGGGGGAAATTTCAGAATGTTGGAGCGTTTCCTCAAGAGCAGTCACCCCTTGGCTCAGGAGGAATTTACCGTGAGAGCAGGGTTTATGTAAGAGCTGGGTAAAAACCCAAAGAAAGAAAATAAAACGTAGGTAAATTTCCTGTCATGGTCCTGTTTTAGCGATTCTTGCTCAGATCCAGCATTGTGGGACCTGCCCTGACCCCAGGGGCTGGACAGGCTCTTCCCCTACCCGTACCAGCTTCGTTCCCTCCCGCGGGATGCAGCCACCAGCCCCTCGGAGAGCTTCCCTGAGCTGCCCTTCTCACCTGACATTTCGCTCTTCTTCAGGTCCCCTGGCGGGTTCCAGCCTCTTCAGCTGGAGGAACCGACGACGGGCGGACTTTTTCATCTAGCAGAAAACGAAGGGTGTCCACAGGTCACCTCTCCCTGCAGCCGCTCTCTAGATTGTTCTGAACTGAGGGGAAGCCACAGCCCTATTGTCATCCTCAAGCTTTGGCCGGTGGGGCTTCAGTGCCTTTAATAAAAGAAAAAAAAAGCCTCCTGCTTTCTTCGAAGCATTCTGAAGAGGGACTGTCAACAGTAGCAAGGCTATAAGGAAAAAAAAAAGGCTAAAAATACCTTAATAAAACCAAAACGCATGCAGGAAGTGCAGATGGAGAGAGGCAAGGGCATGGCAGCGCTGCGCAAGCACAGGCTGCTTCTCCCTGCTATCAATTTTATTTTTATACCAAGGCTACGGTGAAATTTCCTGCTAATAATTCTTCACCTGCAGACGCCGAATGAGCAGCTCATTGTGAAAACTCAGGAGCTGAAATGTTGGTACCACGGGTTAATTGCAATCGGGTGCATAAATCCCAGCTTGTGCCACTGTTTCATCAGTGCAACTCTTATAATCGCGTTCTCGATGCAAATATTTGTTCTCATGAATTTGAAATT
This sequence comes from Trogon surrucura, assembly GCA_020746105.1. Taxonomy (NCBI): domain Eukaryota; kingdom Metazoa; phylum Chordata; class Aves; order Trogoniformes; family Trogonidae; genus Trogon; species Trogon surrucura. The sequence goes on from CM036636.1 coordinate 7,189,682, forward strand.
ATCCTACCATTAATGTTTTTTCACATAGTTGTTGTTTTCTGGAAATATGCCTCCGACGATTTGTAGGAACTTGTCGGGGAAGTTGAACGACGACAGACCCGGCCGTGGCGCACGTGGGCATCTTTACACCCAAAATGACTCGTCTCGACACCCGAACACCAAAACATCCCCATCCTTGATCCCAGCCCTCTGCTTTCCAGAACAACTTCTTGATCAGCGCAAACCCCTCTACTACCAACTACCACAAGGACTCTCATTTTAAATTAGCCTCCTTATTAACATAAAAAAAGTAAATAAAATGAAAAACACTCAGCTGTCCCTGGGTTCTCACAATTGAACGTACAATAAAAGACCATTCACATTCCTACGCCATACTTCATGTTTTATAATCTTCTTTCATTTTGTTACAACACAGACCTGGTAATCAGGTATTACTGCCGCTGTCGAGCTTTACAGAGGATAAAATGCCAGATGATAAAGAAATCCCTGGTTGTTGTGAAGACACACACCCCTGACCTCCCCGTGGGTTCACCGCTCTCCTCCTGTTAACAAGGAGCACATCTGGAGATGTCGCTCGTTTTGATCACTTGGTTTTAAAAGAGAAGGAAAAAAGACGCCCTCGAAAATTCTAACAAGTTCATGACACACACACGTGCCTTTATAGGAACTAATTACCTGATATTGAAATCAGAGTCCCTCAAAGCGAGAGAGGCGACACAAACCCCAGCTTTGCTCCGGGGCTGTTGTTCACAAAACAGGCAACTCCGTCCGAACCCCGGCTGCTGCCGACCCACGAGCGACCACGGGCAAAGCAGCCGAGTTCTGACGCAGCGGAGCCCAGCCAGAGCTGTCACTTCCCCTGTTTACTTGCAGAAAATCTCCTTTTCTGAAGGACACCAGGAGAATTTAAGAGAACAAAAGCCCTGCCCTGCAATGGTGCATTTGTGGTAAACTGGGGGAATTAGAGGGTTCGGCGCGGGCTTAACCACCTTGCTGTGAGCACGTGGAGCCACATCTCCCACCTCCAGGGCTTGGCTCCTTGCCTGTGTTGGTTCAGAGCAAGGAGCAATTGATTCCCAGCTAAATGTGTTCAGATCGGGGCACCACAGGACAAGGAAGACATTGAGGTGCTTGAGCAGGACCGGAGAAGGACAATGAAGCTGGAGAGGGCTCTGGAGAACAAGCCTGAGGAGGAGTGGCTGAGGGAACTGGGGTTGTTTAGTCTGGAGGAGCCTCAGGGGAGACCTTCGTGCTCTCTACAGCTTCCTGAAAGGACGTTGTTGGGAGGCAGGGGTTGGTCTCTTGCCCAAGTAACCAGTGATAGGAGGAGAGGAAACGGGCTCAAGCTGTGCTGGGGGAGGTTTAGGTTGGATATTGGCAAGAATTTCCTTACTAAAAGAGTGGTGAAAGCACTGGAACAGGCTGCCCAGGGCAGCGGTGGAGTCACCATCCCTGGAGCTGTTAAAAAAAGTGTGGACGTGGCACTTTGGGACATGGTTTAGTGGTCAAGGCAGTGTTGGGTTGACAGCTGGACTTGATCTCAGAGGTTTTCTCCAACTTTAATGATTCTGTCATTCTGAATACCAGCAGAAAGACCAAGCACAGGGCAGTGACAGAGGTGTGAAGATGCCCGGTCCCGGCACTGCCTTAATGCAAATCCTCCACTGACAGCGGTCAGTTCCTTGGGGGGGTTTTGCCCGTCCTGTATTTCATGGATCTGGAGACACCAGTACAAAGCAGTGAAGCCAAGGCTCGCAATGAGGATCCTCAGCACACGCTGCAGTTCAGCCCTGGGGCTCGCACAGCTCAGGGCTCCCTGAAGGACCAGCACCTAAGCCAGAACTGCACCATCACGGCACAATACAGGGCTCTAAGGCTTCCGGTGAGAGACAAATAGCCTGATTTTTTAAGCTGCATTTTTACCTTGAAAAGCAATTTGCAGATCCACGGAGCGATTCTGACAAGCCTCACTGAAACCGCACGTCCTGAGTTTGCAAGAAAGATGCTTTTACCCACCTGCCAGCCCTGGGACTCTGGTCAGATGAATCTCCTTTCGCTTTATCACCATCATGGCTTAAAAACCTTCTACAAGACAAGTCGGGTCTCCTGTACACTTGCAGGAACCCTTATGGCTTTCAGAGCAGGGGGGCAGCGGGTGTGTACAGACACACGCCCTGGTACCCAGAGCCCAAGTGCTGCGGGTACAGCCGGGGGGGCTGCACTGCTGCCATGAGCTTCCTCTCTTCGCAGTAAAATTTAAGGCTGTTAAGAGCGACCAAAGCAAAAAGGCAAGCACCCAAAATTTTCTTTAAGCCCTTCTTCCAAAAGCTTGGGGAGGAGTGATTCTGAGTTTGGAATAGGAAACCATATGTCGCCCTCGCTCGCTCTCTCTTACGACATTTTCTGGGTTAATATTTTGATGTGGATTGCTCTCAGCGGTGCGCAGCTCCCAATTAACCTAGGGACTAATTCAAAAAATGTATTTGTTTCCAAGTAGACATTAAAAACTTCATGAGGAGGCAACAAATATACAAGAAAGGGAAGAGAACTAAAAGGCTTTGGTTAGAAAATTAAAGTTGTTTGCCATGGCTTGATGGCTTAATCAGTCGATCAATATTGTTCACAGGGCAGCAGCCATGAGCTGTGATGAAAAATGCATGAGGGGACAAGGGAGACCTGGGAGCAGAAAATTAAAAAGTCAGCCTGTTACATTTGTCCAATATTGGCAGAGAAATTAAAGTGGTTTGGGGAGGGGTGCTGGGAGGGAAGAGGGGAGCTGGCTGCATACGCGCTGCATATCTGCTGCGGGTTCCCTTCACGAGAAACTTTCACATTAATTAAGTTGCTTTCTTAGCAAAGAGATGGATTTTGTAACCTTTAGCACTCGCAAGCGCCACAAGCGCAGTAGGTGGGGTTTGCACACGGGAAAATAAAACGGGATTTCTTCACATCAGGGATTCAATAGGAGACTGCCTCTTCCCATCAGGGTAAGTGATACCAAGGCGCTGCTCGCCAGGGCGACGCGCGGCGCTTCTCCGGCAGGATTCAGGGAGATTAATGTATCACTGAGCTATAAACAACAATGCTGGAACGACACAGCTCTAACACATACGACAACCTGAGTCACTGCTGTTTCTGCATGTAGATGAGTTTCCTCTTCTCTCTTCCCGTTCAGTTTGGCTGCTGCCGGTTCTGCAGTGGCGCTTGGCTCGCAGAAGCACCGACCAGGAGAAAGGCGGTTCTAGAAGATGCTCTAGAAGAGGCGAGAGCCAACCACTCTTTAGGGATCACAGGCCTTGCTGTTCACCTTAAAGATCTGAGCTGTTCCAAAAGCTGCAGCAAACTCCAAGGATAAAAAAATCCAAGCAACCCAAGGTCACTCATCCTGCAAATAAAAGCGCTTTTTGTGACCCGTCCCTTTTAGCAACGGGTGGGAAAGAAAAATAGTAACATCCAAGCTACAAAGCTGAGAAAGAACACTGAGATGCTGTGCTGTGAGAACGGCTTTCGAGTCAGAATCTCCCAGTTTCCAATTCCTCACGTTCTAAACCCAGAGTGAGGTTCTGCTGGGCTTGGCAACGCGCATCTCGGAGCCGATCAGGCACCGGCCACCCCGCATTCAGACTTGCGGGACACTAAGCTGAGACAAGCACATGCTGCACCCAAACTGCTGAAATTCATCAGCTTTGGAAGAATTTGAACAGTCGAATTCCCCTCCCTCAAATGGAAACATTCCAACCTGCCACACTTCACGGCTTGCAGGGATAGAAATCACCGCTTCTCCCGGCGAGGGGAGGAGATTCCCTCCCGCTGCAGTTTTCTGGGGGAAGGAGCGTGACAAACAGGCTTGCGTTGCGCTTCCGTAAGACAATTATTTTTCTACTTAGGTACCTACAGTGAATTTTATTACTCCCCATCAGGTTCGCCAATTACAGGTTTGAAATTTCAGGCTCAATTAACACACAGGCTGGCTGACGCTGTTTTCTGCAACTAATTATCTCTAAGTGCCAAGACACGATTCCACACACGATACTTCAGTGAACTTCAGGATTTGCTTCCTACACCATTATTTAAGTATAAACATAACAGAGCAGACAGCAGTGCCTAAAGCAGGTTGGGTACCGTTATTATGACCTTTTTACTAACCAAAAAAATACGCTTACGCTATCAGAAATGCAGATCTAATTAGCGCAGTAACGGGACAGATAACGGGGCCGCTTATTTACGAGGCGCTCTCTCATCTAAGATGAGCACCTTGTTCTGTCTTGGGTGATCTCTGTACCGAGGAGGCTGCTTGGGTCAAATAACAGCACAAAAAGTTTTCACTGGGTAATTCAGTCGCAGCTGGATTTGAAATGGCCGTTATCCCACTGCTATGGCAATGCTTCTGTTTGGGATTTTGGAGTGAAAAAAGAGGAAAAAAAAGAAGTTGAAAAGAATCAGGTTTCCCTTGCCAACATCCTCAAGCAACTACATGATCATTCTTCACACACAACGTTGCGCCTCCAAACATTTTCTTTCAAGTTCCTCTCTCTTTTATACAAACCAGTCTTGCATTGATTTCTACACCTAGAAAGGCCAAACTGCCACCCTGCACCCTGCCCTCGCAGGACGGAGCCGCTGTCTTTGGGAGCTCAGTCTTTTCTGTTACCAGCAAACAGTTAATTCAGCACCACACAAGTACGGGGTGATGATACTCAAGCTTTTTTTCTTTTTCAGTTTCCACAGCTATGTAACAGGCTGTTTCATAAATGCCGTAGGTTCAAATTTAAACAAGTGCTTTAAAATCTCTGAACACCTTATTTGAACCAGCTGTAAAAGAAAGAGTCCCCCCATTCCCTTCTTTTTATTAAATGGGATTAACTTTACTCAACATTCCTTGATCAAAAACAAACTTTGCCACTACCAAAGCCTCCGAGAGGGGATCCTATTCTTTCTACAACAGAAGCTTTTCACAGAGGCAGCAGGAACCTCAAAAACCAGTCTACAGCACCATACCTTAGTGTCAATCTGTTTGAAAATCAACTGGAGTCACAAAGCTTCTCCAGACCTCCCCTGACCAGCTCCCAAAAGCCAGTTTGTTACCGCGGTCTCTGTGCCTTGTGAAGGAAACAAGGTGGGAATGACAGAAGAATTAATCAAATTATCTACCAGGAGATGAGAGATGAAAAGTACCATCCTCGAGAAAGCAACAGAGAAGCCTGAGCCCCAGGCCAGGGAGCATTCAGCTGGGACAGGACCAGGGACCTTCCCGGGCTTTGGGGGAAGGCAAAGGGGCTGAGGCTCCCGGGAGCGTTCAGCTCTCACCCATTCCCAGTGCAGCGATTACCGGGAGGAATCTCACTCTTCGCCGGCGTGTCGCATGTAAATTTTAAATCATTTAAGAAACATGCTGTACGTGTCTGTGCCACAGAAGCTGTGCTTTAGGGCTGAATTATTTTACTACTTTCAGTCCTAAACCGTGACAAAGCATACACGCTGTCACCGCTCATCACGCGTTTTCTAACCACTTAATACATGCGAGATTCTGCTAACATTTTTCATGGCAATTTTAGTAAAGGGAAACATCTGTTTCCCCCCGCCTTAGAAAGTACATTGCATCTTCCGAGCTGCCATATGTCTTTGAAATTCCATGTTTAATCAACGCCATAATCTCTTCCACACAAAAACCCCTCAGTGCTCAGACAAGCAGCCCTGCAACGACGACAACCTCCCCGTTGTATCAGCAGGCGTGTTTAAACGTTTCCAGTTTTTCTACGGGAAAGAGCAGCACTGAAAAATCCACACCAAAACTGATGATTTTGTCGGTCAAATAACGAAATCAATAGCACGTGTTCTGGAATACAAAATTTATTTCAAGCTTATAAAAGTCTTCCACATGGCAAATTCTGTCACAAAACACTGTACACAGATATTTTCATTAAGAGTAACGATTACTACTGTGAGATCTCTCCAGACACATCTTTTCAGCTCGGGAACACCAAGCAATCACACATGGCTTCTTACCATCTTCTTCGAAATGCATTAGTCTCACACGTGCCTTGCAGCCCAACGGCTTCGAAAGAGTCAAATGCATTAGTGCAACCTCTCTACTTAGTACAAGATGAAAGATACAGAAACAGAACCACCCATTAAAGCATCAGCTCTCTTCCGAGAGCCCCACAGAGCGTTCGCTCCTCGCATTATCACCGGCCGGGCAGCTATTGCCTGCAAGTGTCATGAAACGCTTCAAGTGTTCGGAAATCCCTCCACGTGGGTGGCAGGCCATCCTGCAGAAACTTTCCGCAGCGCTGGCACGGAGCCTGGAACAGCTTTATGTAACTTCTTAACCAGGTCTGAAAGGAAAAGGGAGAGAAATTAAGAAAACGGGACGTGGATGTTCCCCTTTGTCATCATTCTTGTCAAGCAGCGAGGACAGAGAATGTACTTTGGCGAAGCCCCAGTGAGGCAAACAGGGATTTTATAAACAGAAACATGCAGAAGATTACAAGGTCACTGCATAGCTGAATTCCCGCTTTATTAATCATCTTTTGCTCTTTTAGTCACTCAAGCAAATTTGTTAATAGAAATTCACGCACTCTGAGCGGGAGGTAACTCTCAGCTAGAGAGTCACGACGGAAGGCAAATACTGTGACGCTCCTCATATTTTTCCCGGAACATAATTGTTCTTGATGGGTCCCTTCTTCAATCGAATATTGGTTTGTCTCTTCTTATGATCATCTATCACATCCTTTCTGCAACGCTCTGAACTCGTCATAGCTAAGATATAAGGACTTTTGCAGCAAGCTAACTTCCTCTCTAATGTGATTTTAAGATCAATACTCACTGGTCATAAAAATACCGTTACCGTTTTAAATATGATTACACTGATAAATACATATATAAAAATATATGTATAAAAGGTTAGTGCTAAAGAACACAGAGTCAGCTCAGGTGTTTTTAGGTAAAGCTCCTGCCTGTAAAGTGGATTGTACATAGCAACGAGCATTACATAACTCCCAACTCAAGGAGATACGCAACTAAAAAACACCTAGACCAGCAGATTTATGCTGCGAAGGATGCACATGAATCTTGTCATTTAAGGTCCTATTGAATTACATCGATAAGAGAAAATTGTTCTTTGAAGAAGAGGTCAGCTGGGTTTATTGAAACAAATCCTTCCATCTTCATCAGAGTCTTCTCTATAGCAACCGAACCTTTGGCCGTCAATAACTCCCCTCCAAAAGAACTGGATCTTCTCTGGGTTTAGCAGTAAATACGGGGACAAGGGCAACCAACACTACAAGTAAATTGCTGTTATTTACTTCAGTTTGGATGGGCTTTGCTTCCACTACAGAGAAATCGAATTTTCTAAACCATAATACGAAAATAGGTAAATGAAGTTAAATTGTGCACTTGAGACACCTGTTGAAAGGAAAGAAAAATAAAATTCATTCTTCATTCCCGTCAGAAAATTAGGGCTTCGCTCCCTCCCGTCATGCGGATTGCACAACTGACACATGGAAGGACCAACGCTGGTTGTGACGCTGGTTGTGCTTTGTTAGAAGTTTTAGCGGTGCTTTATCAAATCAATAAGGCAGGTCCATGGCTTAAACAAACGTGCTACCCATTCTGTTAAACATTAATTTTCAGACCCATGCTGAAACATGGAATTGACCAGGAAGAGCTGCTTTCACCTTTCAAAACCTATTATTTTACGATGCACTCTAGGAGAAGGGACCTTTGCAAATCTCTCATTTTAGTGGCCTTTTTATTAAATAAACAAACCGGCACAGCAGGTAAGGGAGTCTGACTGACCTAAAATTGCACAGTGGAAATTAAAGACATAAAATACCCAGTGCTACTGTACACACCTACAGATTGCGGGAGGCAAAATTAGATGTTTGTTTTTAAAAGTCCCAGTTACGTTGCTCCAGGTGAAGGGGCAACATAACGGAAGTGAAGGAAAAAGTCTAAAGAGTAGAGAAAACTCCACAAAGCGTCCTTTGGGAGGCCGCAGCGGAGAAAACAGGAAGAGTCTCCAGTGCCCAAAATCATCTTGGTAGGAGGAATTCTGACTCATAAATCCTTGTTCTTGTTCTTTGATTAACAGGGCTGCTTCTATACAAGTTTATTTCACAAATAAAATTCTAAATACCAGCAGAATTAAATGTGCTAAACTTAGTCTGCATATCAAGATAGAGCAGTATTTGATGAATCTCATTCCATAAGAAAAAGCAGAATACTTGAGCATTTCCTTGACTCCTAAACCCACCTGCTGTTGCGCTGGGCAAGTAGCTCCAGTTCCTTAAGAGCAAAGCTGGAGCTGAACGTGGATACAGCAAAAGAGGCTGTTCCTGACCACATTCCTCCCTTATTATTTTCCAAAGAACCAGGGTCGCTGCCCACACTGGGTGAGAGCTGACAAGCAAGAGGCCCCAGCTGGAACACCCTACTTGGGAGTTTCCCCTTACTGGGGAACTTTGGTGGAGCCAGCCTTCTACATCCAGAACTCAACTCGTTGCACAGCGTGGACAGTGTGAAAGGGCTGGGCCAGAGCAAAGAGAAAGCTGGTTGAGAAAGTTTTTCCTACTGCCTTTAGAGATGACCCAGGGTAGCTTTGCTAACGGGAATCGTCAAGCTAATACCGAGACCTGTGACAGAAGAACCACACACAGCTCAGTCTTCCAACACTAATCATCCCAGGGTAACATGGATGAGCTCCTCATCCTTGAAGATGAATTCCGGTCGTTCTCTACTGTCTAGCTTGTTTAAAGAGGGGAAATCGCAACTGCCTCACGTCAATCACTGTAAGCACGCTGAAGTCCATCTGGAAAAATGTACTTTCCAATGCACTTACCATGAAAGATCTGACTACCACATCTGGCATTTGAGGCAGCTGGTAGTGCAACAGAGCAGTGGTCGCATGATCTGTCACCTGCATCAGACAAAAGGAGAACAGGTACTTATTCATTCTGTATTTCAGAGCAGGCAGCCTTAATCTGCAGGGAAAACGGTATGAATTCCATGAGGAAGTAGCAAAGCAAGGATTACGTGACTGTGAAGACATTGTCAAAGTAATTTTGGGTAGTTTTTGACAGCTAGTTTCCATTCATACAGGAACCAGTTGAAGCAATTGTGATAAATACCTTTGTATGCATGCAGTAAAATCAAACACACCTCTGTAAGTTCCTAAAGATGATAAAAACTAACAGCGTTGGTAAAAGGATCTGGACCGGTAGCTAAAGTGAGCCAGGTGATGAGGGGGGGTCTCCACCTCTATGTTACGCAGAACAACACTAATGAGCTCTGCCTCCCACGTTGGACTACCAACTCATTACAGAAAAATGAGTACACTCTCTCCACTTTTTAATGGGAAAACTTAAAATATTTAACTAACTCTTGTAGTCCTGTTCCTGGTTGCTTACACTGAACAGGAATCGAGCTCTCGGTTTCATTTCCTCTGAAACCAGGCATCAATTAATATGATTATGTTCATAAATAGTTTCATTAGTAAAAGCTTTCTGCTAGAAAGCTTTTTTTTATGTCCCAGACAGAGCCATAACAACATCATACAACTGGGAATTACAATTAGACAGAAAAGAAATAAAATGTGTATCTATAATAAGAAGAATTAAAGATTTTTAAAAAATAATAAATCACTACCATTTACAAATTATTCTGAAAGGGGGCAGTTTCTGTCAGCTATGACACAATTCACTAACAGTACGCAGCCTGTCAGCTTCTGAAGTTATTAGCACAGTCAACAGCTTGCTGCTTCTCAGAAGTTCTAGGCTTTTAATGCAGAAATTCTTGGCAAAATCCTTTGGGCTGGACTATCAATAAACTCAAGGCAACGCAACCATGAGAGCTGTTTCGCTTCTTGTAACTTGCAGTTGTCCAGTTAGGGACTAAACTGTATTTTCTAGTTTTAACCTGGACAAGTTGTGCTCTTCTCAGGGCTGGTCTCTATACCAGAGCAAATTTTGAGTATGACGAAGTTTGAACTGAAATTACAGTTGCTACCCCCAGCTAACTCCGCTCGTTCCCAATTTGTGGTTAGTCTAATTCTGCGCTGGGAGTTGGGCTGAACCACTCGAACTCACTGGAGAAAGAGAGGTTCATGCTTGAAGCTATTCAGGGAGGTGAATCTGTAAAAGATGTATTCCTGAATAAATCCATGTATAGACGGGCTCTAATTCACACCACACAAACCTCCTCTGCAGAACGCTACATCCGATCGGTCTATCCTCCACCAAATGCAATTTTAAGTTATACTGCAATTTTAGAAACAGATTCTGCGCCCCATCACTCGTGCACGACTAACTCCAAAAGCAGCTCCATTCAGCATGAATAAGGACATGTGATTCTGACATTTGGAAGGGAAAACTTCCGGGACTGTGCACACTCCGCTAAGTTTGCAAAAATGTTCACACAACGGGACCTCAGCCTGCTCAAGGCATTTATATGTCACCACATTAAAAAAAGTATTACAATAACGTGATCAACAGTGCATTAATAGCGTGGCATAACTCAAATCAATCATTTCTTTAAAAAAAATCTCATGTAGCGTTCAAAAATGATTGTAATCCAAGCCCTACCAGCTATATGAATTTTTTTTTTCCCTTTTAAGATGGTGCTTTTATAGGATAGTACCAGACATGTCAAAGAATAGAAAGTTCTGAAGATATTTATGAGCAGCCGCTCTCCTTCTGCTGTATTTCTACTTCTAACAAACTGCTTTTTTTTTTTTTTTTCCTGAACAACAAAGTTGTTTTCTCTTGGCACCGAAGAAAGTTGCTTAAAAAAAAATAAAAATACTGCTATTAACAAATTTAAATTGACTGGCCACTTTGGCAAAGCTGCACATATGCTGCTCCTATTGTAATGTAAAGCTAATGAGATTCCACAGGGAGATAAAAGACATCCCAGCATTGCTGGAACACTAATAATGTTTTCCGAACAAAAAGGAGGCGATTTCTACCATAAGCAAGTGCTGATAAAGTGCTTCTAAAGGAGATCAAAGTAGGTGTCGAATCTGAGGAAGAGGAGAAGGGGAGTGATCCCCCTAACCCCACCCCAGCCAAGGACGCGATGTCAAGCAGAAAAGAGCCGGACAAATGATGAACCGGCCCCGCGCACGGGAGCGAAGAGAAAATTAAACCCTTCCAAGATAACAGGGATGATGAGAGAAAGCACAAACTGGCCAAGATTAAAAAACAGGAGGAAAAAAAAAAAAAAAGAGGGGGGAAAAAAAAAAGATCAATACCCAGCTTTACTAATGGCAATATGATTTCACACCAAAGCAAAGCAAAACAAACTGCATATGCGCCAGCTCACTTAAGGGACCGACTTTTTCTTCCAGCCAAGTTGGAATCACAAACTAATTTATTTTGGGTGTTGGATGGCATTTTGTACATTTCAGGGTTTTATTTTGTTAACTTTACTTTTACTGCTCTACCTTACCTACCACTATCTAAGTTCTAGGTCACTTTCTAATTTCTCTACCTCTTTTTATATCGGAACATATTCAGAAGAGCACACAGTGGTTGGATTAGCTGTTGCTCTGGACCTTGGAATAGGTTTTCAAGTGATCTTGCAGAAAAGCTCAGTGTTTCACAATTCATATATTGAAAAGCACTTGGAATTTTTTGTCTGAAAAAAACCAGTAACACAAGGCAATCTCCTGGAGCACAACTTTTGGTAAATAAAATAGCTATTCTTTAACTAAGCACTTTGAGACAGAGCAGAAGAGACTTCAATTACACGGAAAAATAATTCTGGCGAAGCGGTTCAACCTGAACAAGAAAACTTCCCTTCTTGTTAATAGTTAATTTATGACTCGAGGTTTTTTTTTTTTTCTCCTCCTCGCTTCCAAATTCAATCTGACTAAACCCCCGAACTTCTTAAATGCATCTCTGCTCCCTCGTCTAGGGCACTGCAGACAAACCAGACTGATACTGGATCAAACCTCATCGTCTTCATTGACACTTTGTGCAAATTCAATCCCACGTGTTTGTCACTCTTGGCCAAAACCAAACAGGTCCCAGGAAGCCAAAACCAAACAGGTCCCAGGAAGACAGCAGGGCTGGCTGGGTACCGGCCCCTGCCAAGCCCACGTCGCCCCTTGCTCCGCGGCAGAGCTGGGAGATGTGGGGCCCGAGCTCCCTCTCGCAGCCCCCTGCTCGGTAAAGGCATAAAGAGCTCAAGAGAGCAACACCCAGTCGTGAGGAGAAAACAAAATCTCTGTTATTTGTCTCAACCAAGCCAACACCAGTCATTTCCAGACCATTTCTTTATCTGCTTGACAGTGCTGCTCTGCTGAAATACGCTTTCCAGAGGTGACACATCCAAAAAATGGCATTACTGAGCCTTGGCGGGACTTGTTAGTCATATGGCATTCCCAGAGATGAAAATTCATTTACAAAGGGAAAAAAAAAAGCAGCATTCTACAATTCACAGGTTGAGAAAGCTGAACAAATGCTGCTTCTGACTGGAATAAGCAGCACAAAAGCAAAGACCTGTGGCATAACCTTGCTCTACCCTAGACGAGGTATGTTCCATAGATGTAGGAAGCTGGCAGAAAAACTAAAACATAAAATGACAAAGATCACACAAATAAATTATAGCAGCTGCCTCTCTCTTTTAGTATTTTATCTCCCTGACAGTAAATATGGTTTTCAAAGGTAGGTGCAAAACTTCCTTTAGGAGTCATAACTTTCCTTGCCACTTACTTATTGGTTTATTCCCTCAAGTACAGCACTGACAACTCCATCTAATATAAAGGGATTCTCTAAATCCCCTGGAAGTTTTTTAATTTTTTTTTTTAAACCCTGCTAAGTTCATGGCCTTAACAGTAGCCTGTAGCAATGAGTTCTGGAGGATGATCACAGCACTAAAAAGAAAAAAAAAAAAAAAGATTTTATTAGTGTTTAGACCTTTTATAGTGTGGAAAACTGCACGAGTGCCTCTGTTCATTTCCAAGGATTCCCATTACTCAATTTTCTCTCCAGGACCACGTCTGAGTCTCTCTGGAGGGAATCCAGTGCACAGAACCCAGTGCCCGAGAGGTGCTTGGAAGGATGATCGATGGTGCCTGTATGAACGGGCACTGATGAACTCCACACAAATCCTTTACGTACCCAATTCAGCAAAGCACGACCAGGCTTTCCTGAAGCGTAGCATTTATCACTTGTTTGCCGAGCTCACAGAGCATTTAAGCTTTTATTTCGCTCGTTCTGCTTATTTGGACTGGGCCATCGGGATTTTATTCCGCCTAAGGAGGACTTTGAGCAGAGTCAAGTACTGCTCGTGCCCAGGAGCAATCGTGCAAGGTGACCCTGGAACAGCCCATCTCCTCTCCTTGAGCAGACATCATCAACAGCCCAGTATTTGTCTCATGCATGCATTCATCCCGCATGCGATTTTACTCTGGGATTATTGACAAGAATACATCTTCATACATTACAATACTTATGTGCCCTTGTGGTGGTGGAAATCGTGCCCCCGAGTCGCATCCCTTTGGGATCCCACGGCTCACAAGCAGCTGGAGAGGCACAAACAGCTTCGCGAAGTTCAGGTTAAAACGTGGCTGGGAAAGAAGCAGATCGAGCCAAAAAAGAGCCAGTCTGTGGCACGCTAAAACTGAGAGACTGTCCAGGTGAAAGTAGGAACAGGACTCTGAGATCAGAATCACATACAAGGGGTTAAAGCCTATGTCTATAACTTAAACAGCCAAAATGGTCACACAACAGCAAAATCAGCTATGCTGCTCGTAAATCAGTGTTTGACACCATCTCTCACTTTGATCCACTCACAGCGCTCTCGCTATTCAGTATTTTATCCTCATTTTTGAACACGAAGTTATGAACACTGCACTATTTACACTACGCACTGTTAACCCTCTGCAGAGCGACCTGGAATTGTGCAGCCCTTGCGTACGCTCTTCTTCCCATCGAGATTTAAGCCCCCAAATATTTCCATATTTCCTGTTTCGTTCCTTCTCTTGTGCTAGCGGATCAAGAGACGCAAAGTGTTAAAATAAGGAGTTTAAGATCAAAACAGCTGCTGGTCCCGTGGAGTCTAAATGTCAGACCAATGTGGAAGCCTGAAAAACCTTTTCTTTGCTCCTTGTGCTCCTGCCCATTCAGCCTTCCTTCTCATTTCCCAGCTCCATTCTCTAAGCGAACCCTGCTGCTGGATTCAATGCCTACAAAGCTTATTCACCCCAGGTCCGGATTCAAGGAGTCTCCAGGGAACTCGGCAAACGACCGTACACTTTAACAGTAATGGGCCCTCCGCGAGCCGTCCCCCATCAAATTATACACACTCTGGTATCTCTGCCTAATAAGGAGGGGAGAGAAAAGGCTTGCTGACACAGGCAACGTTTGCAAACAAAGTCAGGACAAATTTAGCTTCGTTTGACAGGGTTGGATTGAAGATCAGAGGTCTCTGGTCCCTAACCTAGAGAGTCACGCTGCAACCCGGTGAGAATTTGACAGGCCTGCAGCCACCGCTGGCAGGTACTGTGTGAGCTCCAGGTGCTGGAGTAATATCACTGAAGAGAGTTGGAGAACCTGGCCCAGCTTTTAAAGAGGAAACGGTCCTGCCCTTCCCAGGGATGACCATTTTTTCGGTGTTAAAGGTGTGGAAGAGCTGAAAGGGCTACGCAGCCGCCTCGGTGGGAGTGGTGACTCCTCCGTATTTTTCCCTCTCGGCACAGCCCTTGCACGTCGTGTTGCTGGTGACTGCCACGAGAAACACGTTTCAAGAACATTCAGATGTGCTCTGACACATTTACTGATGATTTTTTAATGACATGAAAACATTTGTTCTGAAGACCCTGCAGTACAGATCCTACACTAGTAACAAGAGTGTAATAGTTTCTCTAACACTATTTTATCTACTTCCTTCATTTTGCTACTGCTAAATCACTAGTCCTGAGTATCATAAACAGATACAAACGCAGCTTCAGAGAATAAAGAGAAAACCAAACCAAGCGCAGCACCACAGGGAGAAAACTTACTATGCTGAACCACGGCATTTTCTATCATCTGTTTGAAACCTGACTTAGGTTCTAGCCTGAACTTATTTAAATATCAGTTCAATAGTGCAGAATCTATTGATTAGAAAGTACCATCACCTTGCATTTTTATCACATTTTTCATGCAAGAATCTGACAGTGCTATGCAACCAGTTCAACACTAGCTTCTGTGAAGTCAGCAAGTATCACCCCAGCCTAAGGGATGCAGAAAACTCATCCAAAGCGAGGGGGTTAGGTTGCCCGAGGTAAGGCAGCAACAAAGCTAGGAACAAAATATATATAAAACTACTGCAAAAAAAGTGTAGTCAGCTTTCCAACTGGTCAGGCAACCCTTTCTCCTGCAGTCTCTTCTATCTGTTTTTCTTGGCACAGATGAATACATTTGGTATTACTTACCAAGAGAGAAGTGGACAACAGGAACTTAATATTCAGGTCCTATCACATTATTTTAAAGACTTAGGAAGACAATAAAAATTCTTATTTATCCATAATGCAGCCACAGGCAGCGGTAAGAAGGACATTTCATATTTCCTCACTGACCTCTTTCACCTTTTATCTGAAGGCCATCACCAGGACATGAAGAAAAATTTATGTATTTATGCTCCCCAAGTCTTCATCTTGGACTCCTGAGAAAAGCTGTACACTTACTCTACTCTGTTATATACGATATACTTTGTATATAGGCAATTAAAATTATATAATCAAACCCTCAGGACTTGTTACCATTTAGTACAACTGATGGCAATCTGACCTAACCCTTTCAAGTTGTTCTAAACCAAAACATCCAGGAAGACAATCTTATGCCCAAATGAGCTCGCAACCTAACACACGTATCGGGAAATGGAAATGATGCACTTGATCACAGAACCTTAAATGTATTCCACTGCAAAAGTTACTTAAGAGCACGCTGATACACAAGTTACTAAGATTTACGCTGTTTTACTCCCCACTACATTACTCTACTTGACACTAAATATTTTTGAGGAGCGAGCAAAAAAAAAAAAAAGAAAGAATATTTAATCCACTAATCTCTGGGGTAAAGAATCAACTGCAGCAAAATTTTGCTTTAATGCTAGGCAGAGAGGGAGAGCAACAAACCTCCCCAAAAGCTGTCCTTTGATCTCAGGCAGGTTAATATCACAGGTCAAACGTCCTCCCTTCTGACTGCATCTGAAACCTTGGAAGGGGGATGCACAAATACAGCCAATATGCCACACTTCTGACCCCTGCTTTTACGCCCTTTCGAGTCCCTGACCCCGATTTGTTACACAAACTACATAAGCAGATGAAAGGAAGCCGGCGCACGAGCCGGAGACTCAGGCTCCTTGAACTGTGGCTCGACGGTAAGGAAACCGGAATTTAAACCCCGATCGATCTCAACTTACAGCACTTCGACAAGAGGCCTTCAAAGAGAAATCTCTTCCCTGCCTGAAAAATAGCGAAATACAGATTTTTTTCCAAACCACGCTTTAACCTTCTTAGTAGTTCTATACTTATTGCTCCCCTTTGCTCATCGTGCTTTTCTTTCTGGCGTTTCAGTAAGTTACTGCTTTTGCTCACACCATCGTGGGAGGAGAAGCAGGTAAAACAAGATCGTGGAAAAAAATTCCAAACTCATTTAAACCAGAAAAAAGAGGCTGTGAAGACTCCTCATGAAATTTTAAGGTTAGAGTAGTATAATCTCCGATGTCCTATGCCAAACCATGGACTGGAAATGTGATCGGAAATAAATCCAAGTTAAATAACAGCCTAACTGATCATGTTTTCTACGCACGGTTTTCCATTATTACAGATTGTTTGTTATTTGCTAATTGTAATTGTGATGACAAAGGAATAAATTCTGACTTCTTTCACATCCGGGCCTAAATATTTAAAATTAACTCCACATATTTCCTATATACCTTATGTAGAGAGAAACGATGTGAGTCTTACCTTCTGAAAAACTTGATAGTTGGATTTAGACCATATGTCAAGCTACAGGAGGAAAAAAAAAAGTTACATATTACCACACACAAAGAAAAAAACTTTAAGAAGAAAAAGAAACTAAGCAGCTGTTCAATTAAACAAGGAGGCAAACAGATCTACAAAGACATATTTCTCAGTTTACTATTTTGACCCAAGGCCTCCACCTGTTATAATCTAAGAAATGAATTTACTGATACAAGATTGCAACGAAAAATGCACATAGTTCATCACAGTTTCAACAAAAAAAATGGTGTACGTATATAACCTGTTGAATCAATGTGTTCTCTTTAAAAACAGCAAGATCTTTATTTGTGTGGGGTTGCGGCTGATCTATGCAAATATTCATCAGCTTCAGTCTGTTTCTAAAATGAGGGCATTTTTACCAAGTCTATGCTTGTCTTGTGTCTGAATAAGCGATTCAGTTACAAACGACACAAAGAGCGTTTAGCTGAATTAAGCCAAAGCACTCGTCTGCTGGGGCTAAATAAAACATCCCTTAGGAAACTGTATTTGCATTTGCAGACCCAAAAAAAAATAAAATTACACTGGAAGAGATTTAAGGTTTTAGACAACTGCACACATCCGTGACTTAGCTGTGTGCTCAGCTACGGACAAATTAAAAGAGCAAAACTGAAGTAAGTTTTACTAGCCCTGGAAACCAGAAGGTAAGGCTTTGTTGAAACACCAAACGGTTCACACGTTGAACAGTTTCAGCTCACATGCTGACGCTCTTTTAGCCCAGCCCGGTGGAATATCTCGCTCTCTGTCAAGGAAAAGCAGCGGGGAAAAAACTAGAGGAACCTCCATCAACCTCAGCTTGCAAACCGCAGATCCCGCTGTACTCAACAGTTCATATGCACAAAACTTGTCAAAGGAAAGGTGTTTGGTACAGCATCAACCTCAGGAATCTTACTCTAGACAGAGGAAAATAATTTTTTAGGTGAATTTATGAAGCAGGGATAGCTCCCCCAGTGCTTGATAACACGGTTGGACACACGTTTTCGAGGGCGATGTTAAAGACTTGAAAAATCACTTCGGGATCGAGGTTTCACGCTTTAGTACTGCTGACCTTGCCAGGAAACAAAAGGCACCTGATGTCCCGATGCCTTTCCCAGGTTAGATGAAGACACACGTACCCTGAGGCTTGTACCTACAAATGTTTTCGCATTTACTGGTTCTTAGGGTGGGATCAAGAACTTGTGTGAACACCAACACCGCTCACATGCCAGAGTGCACCAGGGACAGCTCAGCCCAGACTTGGACCCAAGCTTGGACCCACTGTAATAACAGACCCGTCCTTGTTGGGAAGGAATTATCACATTTTTATATTAGAAAAGTCTACATTCGAAAATAAAAAATTAATGCGTATTTTTAAAAAGCTGTTTTCATGTAATTTAAGGCTTTCTTTGACTACAGACAGAGTTGGAATGTATATATGGTTTTACTAATCTCTAGTGATCAAACCAAGTATGCAATCCTCTCTAGTTAGACTCAAGATCTAAAAAAGAAAAAAAAGTACTAAAAAAAAGTCCACTTCAGATGATGCATTAAGATGAGCCCAACATCAGGTTCTGAATGTTCATTAGTTGACATGAAGATTGAAAAGCTGAAAAAGTAATGAATGCCTGTCTTACAGACATGATGTTACCCAAGTTAAAAAAAAAAAAAAAAAAAAAGAAAAGAAAAAAGAAAAAGCTACCAAACCCCTCAAACCACATTCATACATCCTAAATGACTGCCCACCTTTCCCCCTGAAACCGAGGATTAAGGCAGAGGCAGATTAAAGAATGCATCGTTATAGGTCTATTATTCTTCAACTTTTCACTTTCAATCAAGACACACATTTGTAACTAAAAAACTGCTGAAAGCACAATTTCAGGGCATCCTCTGCATGTGAATTAAACCGGGGCTTTTTTCCCAGTGCCCCGCTCTCCCCACCCACCCCCAGCACAAGTAACAAGAGGCCATTCTCTGAAGGTCGTCTGAACGATTTCAAAGGCGATAACAAATCAGAATGTTCCCTGCATCTAATATCAAACAGGTCCGGTGCCAACACTTATTAGAGAAATCGGATTCAAGCCCCCCTTCACCCAAACACACACACATCCAGCTTTGAAGTGGGAAGAATGCAGGGATCAGAAATTACCCGAGAGACAGCTCTGCCTGTCTTTGAAGCTTTCCTTTGATACTACTATTTCTTTTCCTCTCTTACGCTAGGAGGCTAAAAGCTGCCTTTTCTTATTGATATGGGGTAATTAATGAAGCCATAGCATTAACATAACCCAAGTTCCTTAACGTGATAATTCAACGGAGACACGTTTCTTTAGTTAAGTCTAACGGATGGAGAACCAGGAATTTGGCAAGGCAGGGACGTTAAGTACCCACTCTAAATACGCCCTGTCAAGGTGGTTCTGGGTCTCTGCGTCCAAAGAAAAGCACGGTATTACTATGTCAAAAAATCCCGATAAATTTTTATTTTTATTGGCAGATTAGGGCTACTAATGGCTCAGCTGACGCTAAGCCTGCCCTGGAAGGGTGAGCTGCGTAGCTTCATTTATTCAGGAACCAGGACAACACTAGTAATTAATTACTCTCCACGATTAAATTCCGGCGCACAATGAGTATGTCAGTTTGAAATTAAGGGTGGCACAGTGCCACCACGACAACCACGGGGCTAATTAAAATGCATCAGTATGTGGCGGACGTAACGGGTTAGTACGGCACGCAGGAGACTGCAGAGCCAGCAGCAGCCAGAACCCACGACATGACAGAGGCTGCCAGATCTCACCTATTGTTTTCGCCAAGTGTCACCAGAAACGTCTAAGTTATGCAGCTGGCAATCTGGCAACGACATACTCTGCAGGGTTTGTGAATAATTCACGAGAGAACTACAACGAAGCACTCGAGAATCGCAATGATTCTTCGTCTGTATAAACAAAGTTTGAAAATAAGACCCCAGAATGTAATGTCTTATTTTACTCACCGCAAGCTTAAGGCTTCTATTTTTCCACCTCAATTTTGAAAGTATTTAAATCTGTACGAGTAATTATCCAATTTAGCTACAGCAGAAACCACATGAAGCTTTCACGTAAAGTACCTGTCAACCTTCACAGACAACGTACAAGCAGGCACCAGACAAAAGCAACCCGGAGAGTGCAACGTCAGCTTTCCCGAGTAACTGCTGATATGTCACCACGCACAGACCCACAACTACGAGGGACACCCATTTTCTTTTTTTCTCTAGACTGGCCTGACTACTGGGCCAGAAGACTATCAACACCTCTGCTGTTTGCACTCATCTCTTCCCTTTTCCTTCCCAGGAATGCAAAATTTACTCAGACAGCCATACTTTGAGAGATAAATGACGACCCCTCTGATCTGCAAGCGAAGCACGGCCTCTTCCGTGCACAGTCCATTTTTTACTTACTGTCTGTGTGATCGTTGGGTCTCCTGATGTTGGCCATTTCCTCTTTTGCTGAATACCACTGGATATATTCTGTTGCCTCCAAACCCGCTCTACTTGGAGAAAGCTCTCCAAGGACCCTCTGACTTGTGCAGCTGAGGATGGCTCAACAGACTCTCATTCAGCTATTTAAGTGTGAAGAAACACGATGACTTATCCAGTGTCCTTTTTTTAGTATGGCTTATAAAACAGACAGAAGCTTCAAAACTGCCATACTGTTTGATACCACCCAGCTAACCTTGTTGCTGCTGTTTACAAATGCTTCCTAGCAATCCACAGGCTGACCCCCAAATCTGCAGTTACTGTGTAAGCTGCTCCCTGGAAATATGATTCCCTCCTGCTGTGATCCTGAGGGTTCTCCATATTTTTGTTATTTAATAGAGATGATACTCAGTGATCTCCTTTCTCATGCTTTCTTGTGTCTTATGAATGCTAGTGCATGTTTCCCTCTATCGGGCAAGTAACTGAGAAGTTAGAATAGGAGGGTGAAACCTCACTGGAATACTTTCCCACCAGCATCCGCTGTGACAGGGAAGGAATTGGAATGGACTCTGTTTGCAATTGACTGTAATCGCTCATTCCCAGCAGGCACAATAAGTAAAGCGAATCATTGCAAGAGCACAATCTTATTCTTATTCTCCAATTACCAGTGTAGTTAATTAGTGAAAAAGAGGGAGCTTACTGTTTGTCAATATGTGCTCCAGTTGGCAAAACTAGCAAGTTACGCATTTATTCCGTGTCCAAGCCAAATTTACTCACGATTTAAGTGGCTGCAACTCCAATTCTACTTAAGTCAAACGAAATGTTCGTATTCATAGGCAAAGGGCAGGCTTTCAGGTTTGTGAAAGCCCTGGGACAGCCCAATGGAGGAGCAAAACTGCCTCATGAAGGTCACAGGTTCACGCAGCCTCGTGGGAGCAGTCGCGTAGCCGAGCTTTGGGCACGGAAAGCTGAATCAGGAGAAAACAGGCTTCCTCGCAGACCGGCTTAAAGCAAGAGAACGAGTGTTAGCACCAGTGTTTGGGGTTAGCACCAAAGCTCTGGAGAAGGTGAACTGCTCCCCGCTGACAGCAGACAAAGGTTAGTGCCCCGTGCCCAAAGCTGGCCTCGGTGAGCCCTGCTCTCCCCATCGCAGCACACGGTGACAGAGGAGCAGCGTTCGGCTCTCCGGTGAGTTAACCTTGAGCAAAAGAGAAGCCCGATGCCAGATGCTGAGTTTCAGAAAGGAACTCTTTTACTCAGCTTTTCAGCATATAGAGCATTTTTGTATTTCAAGGGAGCTTCAAAGGAAACTGGATTCATCAGAGAAAATGAGCACACCCAAACGAAGTGTGACACGGGAATCCATCAAGCACTGCCAGTGCTCTTTAGGCAGACTATCATTTCACTTCCAAGCAGAACTTGAGGTGAAGAGGAGCTGGTGCTGTAACTCCATATTTATATGCTAATACACAGGGAGTACGGTGCAGCTGCTTCGGCAGCAAAGTGGTATTTAAACCTGCACATTTGAATAATGCAAATCAGAACCAGGCAGCTCTCATTTTACTACTTCTTAGGCCAATCCCCCGCCCTTCGAGCAAGAATCTCTCACCTGGGAAATACAGCTGTACTATTTCCTTCAGCAGATCAGCTCCTGGCCTTTTCTAGGGAACAGAGGTTCAGACTCGGAGCCGCTGAACTCTGGGTCAGTACACAACGTGCTTCTGTGCGCTAAAACACAGCGAGCGCTTTTGAAAGGGAAAAAAAGTCTCACCTCATTATAACATGGCCTATGGGTGCCAAGCACTCATCTTGATATAATGAACTTTTTGTTTTAATAGGTTTCATAATCAGAAGAGAAAGC
This sequence comes from Trogon surrucura, assembly GCA_020746105.1. Lineage (NCBI taxonomy): Eukaryota > Metazoa > Chordata > Aves > Trogoniformes > Trogonidae > Trogon > Trogon surrucura. The sequence continues at coordinate 7,211,975 of CM036636.1, forward strand.
TCCAGAGAGAAAACGTGAAACATGGAGGTATTTAGTACTGTTACTGGCAAAGCAGAGTCCTGGCGGATGTCTTGGTAAGAGAGACCGTTCCACCCTGAAGAGAGAAACGAGCTGAGCCGAAGGCCGTCAGGTCCCATTAACATCTTCCGATGCGCTAAAGCGAGCCCTATGGAGCGCGGGCGGGCAGGCAGAATTTGAGGGTTCAAGCAGGGTGAATTGTTCATGAAACAAATCGCTCGTGGAAACAGGTAACACTCGCTTTAATAGCTGCTGTTCGAGACGTGCTGTTATTGACAAGCAAATTATTGAGGACTACCCAGCGACGATTCGCACAGTTGCGTTTATCAAGTCGAGCACAAAACCAGCCCAAGATTTCCCAATGGCTCTCACAAAAGAGAAATCTGGACCTTGGGCTATTGATGTACTGGTACACTCAAAAAATGTTTTCTCAGTAGACACTATTAACGAGGCAACTGGGGTCTAAGGTGATAAATTAGAAATTCAAGCAAGGGCTTCAGAGCTTAGAAAGAAGTCAGATATCTGGGTATGAAAAATCCCAGCAAAGTATGATGAATTTAAACCGGAGCACTCTGCAAAACATTCACAGAGTCTTTTGACAGTTTTATGTATCTAGCACACTTGTGATGGGATTCCTGTTCTCTGTCATTTAAATACGGGGTAAAAATAAAACGTAATGTTGCTGGATATACAATAACCCACCTTGCCATCTTCAGTGTAGACATTTTCATTGTACCCTTTTACTATTGTCCGGTCAATGAAGAGGCTCCGCATCACCACTATCACTTTTAACACTTTTCCTAAGGTAACCTGCAAAGAACAAGAGAAGGACAAAAACAAGCTGAAGGAGAGCTGACAGCGTCGGAATTCGCAAGGCCATCAAGTTAACAGCTTCAGTTGATGCAATTTCAGTTTTCGGTATTTTACAGAAAGACCAAAATAAAAGCTCTAAAGCCACTGTGCGTTATGAGGAAGAGATAGACTATAAAGTGCAGAACAAACAAGCATTCATTTGCAACTGAAAATGTATGAATTCACAGAATTCCCTTGCGTAGGTATGACACTGCCAAGCAACTCGATTTTATTAACACCACAACTCAATAACTTGTCAAAAAACTACGAGCAAATGTTATTATTTTCGATGTATTTGATATTCTCCAGTGTAAGTCCACTTGGAGAAAAATAATTTGAAAGGAGACTCAGACTCTTCTAATGCTAGCTTTTAAAAGCATGCCATGAGTTTAATGGAAAACATTTTCAGGTCCAATAAAAACGTCAAATTATTTAAAAGGAAACTACAGTTTTCAAAGGTTTAATCTTCTTCTATGGAAGCAGCAAAATGTAAAGAATAAAACTCGTATCATGGAAAATATAAAGGGTCAGTCACAATATAACAACAGAAATAAGCCTAAATTATATTATTGACAAAAATGCATTTTAATCTAAAAATGAAATTTACATCTCAAAGATGAACTCTCACTTCAGTATTCTTAAGATGTGTCTAACAATAATTCTGTCTTTGTGTTCTGTTAATAGAGATTATTACAGAGCTTTTCCTCACCCACAAAACCAGAAAACTGAGATAATGCAACAATTAGTCCATTTTAATATTTCTCAACCAGCAGCGGCTCGTTTTCCCTTGTCTGTGTTGCGACATTTCATCCAGTATAAACACGTGCTAAACCAATCGTGTTTTTACTGCTAATCTCAGCAGACAAATCCACACCCAAAGAAATCAGTCAATATGCATCGTTATTGATCTGTTACACGTTTTTCCTTTTTAACTCCTGCTAATGACTCCTGCTCACCTTGTTTCAACATGAGTGGCCCCAACCTGATGCTGATTAACTGAGAGACAAACAGGCAGATCCAGCCTGCAGTGCCAAGAAGCACTTCCTCGCCACGGAGGAAGACGCAAAATCTGGCACAAGGACTCCATCGCAAAGCTGCTGAGGGAGGGCTGGGGGGGAAAGGATGGTAGGAATGGGGTGATGATACAGACATTTGCAGAACAACTACCCAGCCTGCTCTAAACGCTGCTTATTATAATCAAGGTGTCCTGGTCCATAATGCTGATCATTCACTGGAACCAGAGACAGTTTTGTCACAACTGCTAAGACGAGGAATTGGAGTCACTTTTAGTGTCAGCACGCTTTGAGTTAACAGGATTTTATTTATCTTCCTACCTTAATAAGACTTCTCTAGGATACACGTCTACTGAGAGAACTGACTCTTACAACTTCACACGAGGCATCAACCATACGCAGTAAAATTAAGAAGAGAAAAAGAAGAAATTCTAAACCAAACTAAATCTTCATGGAAGAGTAAAAAGGCTGCCTACAAACACCCAGACCCAGCTTCAGGTGTCATATTTTCTATCTCCATTGCCTTCACACACTTTACTGGATGCTCACTTCTTTTCTTTTCCCCTATTATGCATTCATGGTATCTCACACTGCTGCCAGGTAGAAAGAAAAAAAAAATGCATCAAGTTGATCTGAAGCCTGTGTGGGATGTTCCTGAAAATCCTCAGAGCAAACAGCGGAACGTTACAAGCTGAAAAATCCCATGTTTGGCACTCGCTTGCTTGAACACACTTACTGCTGGCGTCACAGCTCCCCACAGCATTTACCTGCACAAATGCTTTCAAAACACTTGTGCATTAGCTCATTGCCTTTTCCCAGGTCATCTGTTTCCAGAGCCTCCCAGTGACCCACTGCTCACCTTCAGAACCTGCCACGGCGACGCAGAGCCCAGTGACCACCCACCCGGCAGCACCCAAAGATCTAATTCTGCAGCCCAGGCCCGGCCAGCAGCCTTGCTCACCCACCTTGCTTGAATGTTGAATGAGCAAGGGCCACCCTGTCTCCCACGTGAGTAAGGAGCTGTGTGTAAACCCATCCTTACATGGGTACCCAAGACCGTGAGCATCCCTCGAGGAAGGCACTACTGGTGCGATCTCAACGTGGGTAACAGTTTGTGCGAGGGGGTCCCTCTCCGGGAGCTGGGGGGCCCAGGCATGGTGGTAATACAGAAGAATGACAGAACACGTTGCAACTTCGGCCAGTTGAGCGCGAGGTTGCCTGAATGAGCTCTTACGGTGCTCCGACACCAAAATAGAAAACTCTCCTGGTTTGTGCTGTTGTTGTTCTGACACGGGATTCCTGTAGGTTTCATACTTGCTAGAAGAGAGATCAGGGCTTTCAGATCATTCTCGTAGGACTGCATCATCAATTAAGGCTGACAGAAGCAGAAATTTTGTAAAACTACGCATAGCTCAGAGAAATTATATTCATCATTTTCACAACACTGAAAGAATGAGGCTAGTTGTACAAAGAATGAACAACAGCCTGTCACTAGACTGGAGGATGCTGTTAGATGTGGAAGCCAAAAGTATGTTCCACAGCTATTTTCAGGGTAAAGCACATGCTGTGTTGTACACAGTAAATGGGATACCCTTTATTTTTTCCCTCTGATAGTCAAGACTTGCAACTGTTTTCAGGACTTAATGTTTTCGCTCACCTCAACCGCATTTTCCAAATCACATTTTCCAGCAAACCATTTTCTTTCAATGCCCGCTCGCCTCAGCTAACTGGAGTCCACGTTCAGAAAAGAACTTCTGTGTGGAAAATAATTTATACCTACAGTCGTACAACTGGGTCCCTACAGATCACCCGAAAGAAGGTAATAAAAACCTAATGGCTCTGGTACAAAAGTAATTTGATAGTTCTGCTCTGAGCTCCAGTAGTGCAGGTCTCTCCTGGAGGTCAAGACTCCCCCAGATGGTCCCTACCTAATGGGCACTGAAATGTCCCTGTGTTTCCACAGATATCACCTGAAAGAAACTTCTTTCATCACACTGAAAAGATACCTTTCAATCGTGACAAAACCGCAGCAATTTCCTTTCTAAGCCAACTTTTCCTATTAAATTTCAGCTTCTTCTGTCGATATCCTGTTAAGACAGCGCTCGGCTTTTTAATATTTCGCCCGAAGGATATATGCCAACTCGTCCTTGATGTAGAAAATTTTAATTCAAATCAATACGTGTACAAGGTCACTTTAAAATTCAATTAATATGAATGAAAAAATATGCCCCACAGTTTTGTGAGCTGAAAATGGAACAGTTGCAAGTTAAATACTTTTGTAGCTTCTGTTTTGGTCTGTGTAATAACAATGTACTTCTAACTTCCTTTTAAGTGAAGTATACTAAATTCAGACACCGAAGTTATTCATAAATTCCCTGCTTCCTAAAATGGCAAGCTCCAGAAGAAGGTAGGACAGGCAGCTGATTGAAATCTGCAATATTATGCAGCCTCTCTGACAAAGATATATAAAATAAAATTCTTCTTGAAATATCCCAGTTTTAAAAATATTTTGTCTATCGCAAAGATAATTCTCAAAGAGCATATGACAGACACCGCATGCCAAGAAAGGGGGAGGGGGAAACAGAATAATCAGTCAGAACGGCTAAGATAATTTCCTGTAAGACTGCTAAAAAAGTTCCCATTTAGCATCACCCATGACTGGAAAAGAAGTATTTCTTCACATAAGTCAGAATCAGGGTCCAAAACAAATTTACAAAATGAGAAGGATCACAGTTAATTTACCTGCCTCGAGGAAATAGCTTGAAATCCCCCCTTTAATTTTGCCTCCTCGCTGAAACTGATTTTATAAATAATTTAAAAAATGCATTAACAAACATTCTTTCTTCAGACTGATTTAAAAGTTTGATATTAGGAAAGCGTATGCTGACACCACCAAGCTCCAACACTTCGCAGAAAATTCCCAAAGCTGCAGATTTCCTCTCAGCATCCCAGGGAATTTGCTGCTGATTTGAGCTGCAGATGCTCTGCAATGCAGAGCTAAAAGAAAGAGAACATTATTTTCAGTTAACACAGGTACCTCCCTGCTTGTATTAAAAGGAGCACAAGTCCGCGAGTGGTTTTCATTCACCTTAGAAAACAAGAAGGCAAAACCAAACCGGAGACGTAACTAAGCTGTAGGTATTTCCAGCAAAAGACCAGACACCTGCTCCTCCGTGCAGCCAAGCCACAAGCTGGTCCTCCCACGCATGTGTCTATCTTACTCATCACTACAGTGCCTGGAAATCTGATTTATACAGACTGAAAAACAAGGTTTTTTATTAAGGTATAAAAAAAAACCAACCCACAACAACCCACCCAGACTTTCACCTAGTTATTTCTTCTCCTCTCTCTCATCGGCTGCTGGTACGAGGGCTGCGCTTTCCCTCATATCCTCATTATTCTTTAATGATGCCTATTTGTAAATAGCAAGATAAGATGCAATTAAGCCATTAGAGTCTAAATAAACAAACATACTAATTAGGTTCTTTACAAGGATTTCTTTTTTTTATGTAAGGGCTGGAATTTACCTTTCATTAGTCTAACCTAAGAGCGATAGAGCACGATAAAGAGTCAACACAAACGAAGGGCTTGAGATGACTTCGCTGTAGGAGGGATAAGCTGGTGATCCTCTCCCTCGTCACACGGCACGTTCTCCTCTTAATAAGGTGAACAAACTGGCACGGGATATCGTTCAAAGGTTAAAAGACAGATTTTGCCAGCGGCCACCCACATTTATGGAAGGGTCACGCTAGCCCAGCACTGCTACAGACGACAAAAGGGATTTTGTACCTTTTTCCCCCGTTCTAAATTATCGCACACACAGAATTTTACAAGGATGAAAACGGTGTCTGATCTTGCAGAATACAGATCTGTGGGAATATGAACAGAGACCCGTGAACCTTTGGGACTGGACAGCAACCCCAGGGCCCAGGAATCCTGTGGAGGGAGCAAAGCCAGGGACGTCTCATAAGTCTTTCTGCTCTGATTCCCTTTCCCACCAAAACACTCTTCCTCATCTTCCTCATTCTTTTATTAGACAAGCAGAGCATAATTTACCATTTATTTGTCATCTGTTCACATACTTTGTTGATTCGAGACATTCTTCCTCTGCATACGTGACCTCGAACGCTGCCCTAATGCTTCTGCAATGCTGATTTTCAGTCTTAAGAAACAAACCGTGAAACCACCGCAGCCAGAGCAGTCCCGCTATGGGCTCAGATTCTTCAAGATCCACCTCACGCGAAAGATCCTTAAACATCCCAGTAAATCCACCAAAGAGCAAAACCTAGCTAGTGTCTTCAAGGAATATTTTCATTTTGTGTGCCTAAAAGTAGGTGCCTAAGCCCCCAAACGCGGTGATCAGCTCTAAATCCCTACCACGAGCCTGCCTACCTCTCGCCAGCGCCCACCGGTTTCCGAGGGAGCCACCAGGCTGCTAAGGCGGAAAGGAACAGCATTCGGCTGCTTCCAAGCAAGAATGACAGGAACACTCGTTTCAAGCCACTCAGTAAATTTCTTCCCCTCCTCCCAGTTGTTCAACATCGGGGGCTCTTGAACAGAAATCCCTTCGGTGGCCCTTCTCGATGGGCAAATAAATTTCAGAATCTATTTTTCCCCACCGAAAATCATCATGATTTTATGTAAAACACTGATCGACAAAAACGAGACACGAGAAATTATTCCGTTTCAGCGAACAGATGTCTAGCCTATTTGCAATTAATACAGCCCACTTCCATACCATCAGCCTGTTTAAAATGCCTGAAACAAGATTTGAAAGTTCAAATGCAAATGCGTCCGATTTTACGAAGCACTAAAATTGTATAAAAACATGTTTCATATTGTTACGTGAGAGATCTACTAAAAATCAGTATAAATTTATAATACAAATCCATCATCAAGAATTCTTAAGACAACATCAAGAACTCTTAAAAAGAAATTATGATTTTTACCATGAGCTTTGGTTTGGCAGAAACTACTCAAATTTTCAAGCTGGAAGGTGGTTACACATATCATTATCCTCCAGACACAGCTCAGATTACAGAAAACTACTCAATTACCTGTAAAAATATTTACCCAGGGTTTGTAACTTCTACAGGAGTGCTTTTATATAGTTTTACAAACACCAGGGAGACAAATAATTTTAAAGACAAGAAAACAAGTTTCTACACCTGCTTAGGACTGGCCAGGTACATGATCCTAAGGAAATCATATTTGTCAGCTGGAAAAGTGGGGCTCATGTCTAGTGTTTTCTAAAATATTTCTGATATTAATTAATGAATTAATCGTACAAAGGAATTCAGCGTTTCACACCTAAAAAAAAAAATAGTGTGAACAAGGTGTGTGAAACAAGCACGTAACAATCACGCCATCAAACAATTCCACTAGAAAAAAATAATATCTATCTAGGAATACAACTGATCATTCAAAAAAATCAAAAATGTTAGGATTTTTCATTAAACACGAATTAGTTCACGTTCTCTTAACATACAGGATGAGGCTTATCTATTTACAATTCCTGGCATTTGACCAGCAAAATCTCACAAAAACCTTAAGGAGTCCACGGTTCCCTCTGCTGCTGCTGGAAATTAATTTTGCCTAACATTGTTATTAGAGCTGATATAATTCTACGTTTAGGCTTTTTCAGGCATAGTGCGATTAAAAGATTAATTGAAAAACCACTAGTGAAGATTGGGATTAAACAGCACCTTGAAATGCCGCGATAAACTGCTTTTAAAAATCAGTTGAGGATTTCACACAGCTCCAAAAGGTTTCAATTATTTATGTGTTTGGTCTGTGTAGCATAAATCCAGCCTAATGAGGTACAATTGCTGTGTATAAATCTAAAACATAAAAACCCTTCCTCATTGTCTGGAGGAAGCAGGAACCTCAAGGGACTAGGAGGCAGTAACCTTTCAAGACAGCATTTCTGCTCTCAGGAATAGTTGATTTTTCTTTTTGCTTCAAGTTCGCGGCGTCGGTGCGAGCCCTGCCCCAGTTTGGAAGAAGCCAGCGCAACCCTTCCCCAGAAGGGTGAGACCAGCAGGCTCACGTGGCCAGGAGTTACTCCTCTTGAACCACTGGAGGAACCTTATGACCGTGAAAGTCCCACCTCCACAGCTACAGACCGACATCGACTGCCGCGCGCACGTAAGTTGTATGGTCTGGGGCTCAAACTTTCTATATTAGTTCTTTTTTTTTTTTTTTATAAATCCCCTAAAGATGATTTCGCTGGCAAAGTCTCCAGCTGTTCTGAAGTTTCAAAGAATGTCACAGACGTTCCTTTCCCCTTCTCCCCCATCTCTTTCCAAACATTTGTACGTTCTTAACATACACACGCTGCCTTTGAGTACAAATACACGTCCTCATTTTTTTTTTCTAGTAAATGGAATGATTTAAAGATGCCTTAACATAACAATTAGATCTCTGTCTCAAAGACCTTCATAAGCAACGGCAGGTATGATATGAACAGTCCAAGGATGAAAATGGTTGAGATTATACAGTTAATTAATGAACTCCGGACAAACAAAATGGCTGTAAATTTCTTTAAAAAAATAAAATAAGCGCTATCTGAATCCGTTGGTATTGTGGTAAACTGTGCTGCCGCAAGGGAGCAACTCCAAATCAAACCTGGGATAAGCTCAGAGTGAGAAATCACAAGTTCTGAAGAAACCTCCCTTGCTCTGGGGGAGGTGCTCTTCACACTGCCCAGCCCGCAGCACCTTTCACTGAACGATCTGTGGCTGAAAGCAGCAAAAGCTTCTGTACAGTCAGGGCCAGATGGAAAATGCCATCTTGGCAACGTCAACTGAGACAGATGGGAAAGAGGGAAAACCTGCCTAAGAGAAAAAAAAAAAAAGATAAGCCCATCACACAATCACATACAAAAACACTTTAAAAACCATCTTTCTGATCTCTGATCCAAGGAAAATATGCACACCACTGGTTCAAAACAGGGCTGCTCTCTTGTAGCAACAACAGCCCCCTTGATTTAGAGAGCAGCTGCAACACAGAATTCACTACATCACCACGGCTTGTAAAGGGGGCTTCTGGCAGTTACCACCCTGCCACCACCCCACCTCACTCCTTATCAGTCACAACGAAATCATTTACCTAATTACTAATCGCGCCTGAATCTTGAAAACCACCATCTATTTTCTGACCTCCAAAAGCTATTAGGAGTAAAAGGTACTTAGTACCTGCAAAGAGGGGCTCTGAGAGAATGGAAGGGCTTTCAAAGTTGGGAAGTAAACCCAGAGATTTTTCTGTAGCAAAATATAGTTCAATATAAAGCCAGCTTAAGAGGAAATAAAAAAGCCTCCAAAGACTTAGAGCTTCTTAAGACTGCACTGACGAATTCAATTCTTTTCTGGAATATATTGTTCCACTTGGTGAATCCAACAATGGCAGATTAAATATTTTAATGCCAGCTGTTTATTTTAACCTCTGACTCAGTTAATCTCTTACAAATTTGGGGCTGTTCAAGAAAGTTAATAACGGACGTTAGACAGTTGATTAACTAAAACTAAACATAATCATAGCTATACTCACTATAGAGAAATTAAGAGAACCTTTGAAAAACACAGGCAAAAATCTAATTGTAATAGTGGTTTGAAGGCAATGAACTCTAAAAGCAATATAAAACCTGAAGAGTGATCCTAACGTTTACTTATACGGACTCAACAATTTTGTTTTGACAAAGTATCTGTTTTTCAGATTCATTTTACCATTTGCTTGGAAAATAGAAGCATACTCACAAACATACTACACCCAAGCCTTTTGTAATGAGTCTCCGTACTCCGTAAGGAAAAAAATAAGAGGAAGTGCCATGAGAAATTCAAGACAGAAAAGACTGATCTAGTCTCAGTTCTTCACCTGTGCATAAAGTATATTTTCTACTTTTAACTAAAATCTGGCAAAAGATGTGACTTCTGAATTTCACCCTCCTAGAGGAAAATCATCATCCAGCTGCCGCGCTGAAGACTCCACTTCCGTGTTGCTTAGAGTAAAAGTTTTGAAGATTTCTCTTGCCCAACGGCAGCCTGCGAAAATTGATGCGAACAATAGGTTCTTCTGGAATTAAATCTTGCCTGGTCAGGCAGAAATAAGTCAAATGTATTGGACTTGTTTATCTGTAATCCAGCCTTTACTGCTCATTTACTTCAAAGGCAAATTCTTGACTTTATCATATAAAAGATCTGACCCAAGAACAATTTGAACAAATTTAAATCATATTGTTTTCCTTCCTCCCAACACTTTCTTCCCTCTTAATTATCATGATTTAGACTCACTCACCACCAAGACTGCTGAAAACCAGAGTGAATATTTGAGTTCACGCTCATATTTCTACAACCATGTGTAACAACAACAACAAAAAGTACTAGATCTTTCATTTAAAGATGCAATTCTTATCACTGTCCTGGTTTGCCTAAGAGCATGAAAGATCTTACACTGCTGTGACAAATGAAGAAGAGTGTGTTTCTGAAAAAAATCCCGAACTTTAATAATAACTTGCACTTTAAGAATTCAAACCTTTAAGAAATGTGTCTCAAGGATTAAATGATCTAATTTACCAGAAGCATTGCTGAGGTTCCATTGGGCCGGGACAGCTGGATAGACATCTCAGGAAACATTCTATCAATCCGATTGATCACATCATCGACGTATCTACCAAACAAACGGAAACAACAGAATTAACACACACGCTCTTTATCACGGACTCGGTTAATTAATACATAATTATTTCCTTTTAACCTGCTTAGAAGGCAAGAAATGTTGAATTCTTCTTCTTCCAAGCCATTCAGTTCTAATATTCGTTGCTGAAAAAAATCCCCCAAAACAACGAAGTGCTATGCTCCAATTATTATTTTCTAAGGGATTAAAAAACATCAGAAAATAAAATAACGCTACACTTACACAGCTGGCCAAGTCTTTTTAAAAGTAACAAAAGAATGGAATTAGTTATGACAATTGTGCATAAAAAACCCTTAATCCACACTTGTTGTGCAAATCACGCCATTCACTTGACTGACTCATTAAGGGCTTGCGGGCTGATAAGCAAAGTCAAAACAGCCTCAAGCCAAGAACTTCCTCAGCCCCCTGAAAGAGGAGACACGTAAGACAGGGTAAGATGAGGAAGCTGCACATGGATCTAACTTACTTTAAACATTACTGGCTCCCATACTTTTTTTTTTAATACAGTTTGAGAGTTTATACTGTTTTGTAAATGCAATTACTCCAACCAACTCCAGCCCTCGCTTGTGCATGAACAGGGCATAACTTAAGTTTTCTAATTTTCCAAGCTTTGGGCAACAAGAAGTTAAAACCAAACAAAATACGAAGCTGCATAAAAGAAGACGCTGACGCAATCTAGAAAAAAATCAAATAATTTTAAATCATATAAACAACAGTTGGACACGGGCATTTAATCTGCTTACGTCCTACTGAAAAATCCCAGCAGACATGTACGTGTATCCTTGAGAACATGATCCGGGCTGGCTGGAGGTAATCAATTCTTCCACTCTTTCTTAGATACAATTATTTTTTAAATCTAAAACTTGTCTTGACCATGTGCCTTAAAACTTGACTAAACCCAACTGCTATATTAGGCAGAACAGGAAATTCATAGGGAGCTTGTGAAGAGTCTTCCCTTTATGCGAAATCACACATGCAGCAAAGCGGAAATCTTCTAACTCACATCAACCAGCTTCTGCAAGAACTTAGAGACGAATTACTAAAATACTCCGGGCTTAGAACCCTGTCAGTTTTGTACCACTCTTCATAGGTCAGCTGACAAAAAGACGAAAATCAAAACCACACGCTTAAGGAAATACAATGTTTTAACTTTGGCAAGTCTCAGCAACTCTGTCAGGACCATCCATACAAGCAGCCTTTCCCTTCTCTTCTCAGTCAAGAGGATGTCAGAGAAAATCCAAGACCAATATGACAAAAAAGCACTGACGTACATATCGTTGTTTTGCCCCTTTGCCTTTTTTCAAGTAGACATCGGAGTTTCCCGAGGACTCATCAGAACAGAACAATTCTCGAAAGATGCATATATAATTACTAAACTAGCCTGACTACATGGCAGCCTCAAATATAAAATGACAAACAACCTAATCTAAGGCAAAATTTGTCTGTAGATATGCCCTTCAGAGAGGACATCTGGTAAAACATCTTGTGAAGGGATGGATATGATAAATCAGATGCAGCAAAGTAATGTGAAAGTGTAACTGGTGACGACTTTAGAGAAAACTGAAGAACATATGATAAAGACAAGAAAAAGTGCACTCCTGAGGCTGCCTGGAAAGAGGGTCAGAAAAAAAGCTGCTGCCTGGAACTCATTCTGCAGAACTGAAATACATTAATTTAGTGCCAAAATAAGCAGAGTCACAATTTACACATCTCTGTCCAATCAGTTTTCGTTCAAAAATACGATCGTTCCTATTTATGTTACAGAACCTCTTGCACAGTCTCAGAGAAGTGTAGCACTCAAGGATGCAGAAAAGTCTAATTTTACTTTGCCAATAAACACTTCTAACTTTTAATGCACTTACCACATCTCAGTTTTCTCCTACTTACAGAAGACGCTGGTTAGAATGAGCATTTACCAACCCAGAAAAAAATAACTCAATGCAACGAAAAGCAAATGGAAATAATTTGTTCAAACATTTGGCGTATCTTAAGAAAAAAAAATTCTGGAATTCTCAGAATTAAATACAAGCTGAAATTACATGGTAGTAGCTTCTCCTCTTGTCCTAGAACAGGCATTGTTCCACCTACAAAGGGCTCAATAGAGCGTCTAGACAAACTCCCTCTCCAAAGCTCCTCTACAATGCGAAGGATGCTCAAAAAAAGGTCTGAAGACACCGCAAATGATGCCAGAAGATCACACCCAGTAATCCCCATATTCAGTTACAGTATTTAAACTCTTTATAGGCAGAATTCCATCTTGCTTATTCTCCTAAGCCTCAAAGGACAATACCTTAACACCCTACTCTATTCGAAAAACCAAGCAGCTTCGCCAATACCCGGCTCCGTACGCGTCCTCGTCAGAAAGGAACAACAGACTCGACCAACAGGACTTCGCTCATTAAATCACATTAACCACTAAAGCAATTTTGCTAATGCAATCTCACTGCTCAGACGGGGGATTTTTAAAGAAGCTTTAATAGCAGATTTGTACCAACTTCCCGCTCCCGTTTTTTTCTCTTCTTTCTCTCCTCATGACAGGGATTTGTAATTTTTAGGGAGGTTTTCAAATGATATTTTTGACAGAAAATCTTTATTGCAAAAATAACAGTATCATTGAGGGGTGCGTATCTGAATGTGCAACAGAACCAGCCAGTATGACCAGACCTGACCTCATACACACTCCAAGGCTGGCAACACTATAAATTGGTATTTCATTTTAATGTAACAGGATACTTTTTTTCTGCAAAGAGGCTACAATGATACTGCCAAAGTCAAACCACAGCAATTTCCTTCACGAACATGAGCAAAGACTAAAATTAATTCAAACTGTTGCACTCCAAATGAAGCCTTGTTACGAACATGCAGAAAAATCAACACTGGAATCAAGTAACAGAGATATTCCTCGAAAAAACTCTCTGCCACTTTGCCAGCAAGTAAATCCTTCAGCCCGTATTAGACGAACAATGCCTAGAACACAGAGAAGATGCTTTTGAAGCCAGTTAGAAAATACGGTTTTATAAGCGACTAATTAGTTAGGCAAAAATGTTAAACGAGAAGTTCCATACCAAAACATCAGGCTGACAAGGTAGAAATAATTCAGGAACCATCTCTGCAGATAAATGGCCTTGTAACATCTCTCTGATTCACACAAAGGCCCCCCAAAAGACAGTAAAACAGAAAAGTAATTCATTATAAATGCCTTTCAATTCCACACTGGACAGATGGCTTAGCTCTCTAATGTGACCTCTCTTTTTTATTTTTTTTTTATTTTTACTGGATTAGATCCAGCAATCCAATGTTAGTGTGATGTTTAACAGCTTAGACAAGATTTAAATAGCATTTATCCCACACAGTGTTTAACTTGCATGCTGTTCATTTCTTCCACTCAACGCAACAATTTAAAAATTAGAAATGTAGGTATTATTAATAATTTTCTGAGGAGGTCTTTCAGAAGAAAGACAATTTCACTAAATGATCTCGGGGAGACAGAGAAAAAGAGAGAGAGAAAAAAAAATACAAATTTTTAATATAAAGGAGGGTAATCTTTCCTAAACACTCAGTGGAAAACACCACACGCGAGAAACTCTCCAATTCTGCTGAATTCATGATATTCTGGACAGTAACAGGGGAAACTCTCCACACATTCTCTCACTTACTGGCACAGTATTTACTTGCTACCAGTTTTTTTGGTGGGGCTTTTTTTGGTTGGGTTTTTGTTTTTGTTTTGCTCTTAGTTACTATTTCCAACACGACTATTAATTTCTTTTCACACGTCTGATATTTCAGAAGCATGGGCTGGCCCTGCAGACTCCCACTAGCACAAGTGGCGTTCGCTAATGAAGGTACTGGTGCAAAGAGCTTCCCTGCACTCTTCTGAGAGCGATGTAACAACTATTTTTTGCAGAACCAGGCTCAAGGTAGAACTTACAGCTTTTGGCAGTGGCCGGATTTTACATAGTATAGATTGTTATAGAGTCTAAAGAGATTTCAGGCAACCTGGTCAGAGAAATACTATATCTTAACACATACAAGGCAGTCACAGTTCTAGTGTGATTTATTAATCAATGAATTAAAGTTTTAATTTGATTCAGCCACCTGCTGAGCAAGTCTCTGCAGGTAGCAAATTCGAGTCGATAGAAGGCTTTTCAGAAGCATCAATTAACAATAGTTATTAAACCAGTGACCTCTGCCAGCTTTTGTGAGATGACACTTCCTGCTTGGATAGGCAATCAAGAGTGTGAAAAGAAACTCAACAACTCTCACGCTGAGAAAGCGACTTCAAGTCTCAAGACGAAAAGAGACAGCTGGCACCGTCCGTGACGTCTGTACAGCAATCCTGGAAGTCTCTGCCTCTTTGCCCAAATTCCACAGGTTTTGTTGGGGTTTTTTTATTGTTGATCTTTTTTTTTTATGTAGAGCCTCTATAAAAATGCTCGTTTCCTGGCTCCAATAATAAAATCGCTTGTTTTGAGCGACTTCTCAGGCTATAAGCTTCCTTGCCAGGCTGTCTTCTCTTGGTAGTTGTTAACACTGTCCTCTTGTCCTTTCTGAACAAAGGGCTTCAGCGGTTTCCTCTGTACTCGCACCCAATTTCCAAGTTTCAGTTGGTGGAAGACCCCAGCCGGGCTCCTCCTGGCTCATCCCGTTTCCTTCTGTTCCCTTCTCATCTGCACACTACCTCAGTCTCTGCTACTCCTTCTATGTCTCTGTTCCTGCTGTGAAATCTTTATTCATGATATGTTATCAAGGAAAAATGTTACCTCTTTCAAATAATTAATCAACTTCTAACTATCATGAAGTAAGATGAGGGCAGAAGGTGCAAACCTGAGTCTCTTGAGTTATACACAGTTCTTCAATCTTGGGGCTACAACATATGATCAGCACGAGGGATCTTCAGCACTGGAGTGTCTTGGCACAAACTGATAGGTGTGGGAAGAAGCAAGCCAGAATGTGTGGACTGTAAGGAACAAATTTGCTAAGATACCTTGGACACAGGTCCTAAGGAACAAATTCACACCCAGCACCCCTCCACCTCGTAGAGAAGGGAGACAACGCGCATCTGAAAGCGCTGAAAGATTCAACTCCAAACCTGAAAGGCAGATTTCTGTTTGTTCTTGCAAGTTAGCTTGTTTGCAACTTTGCTATGGATGTTATTTTGGTCATAGAGGAACTACTTTTTATTACTGACTGGATGCAAAAGATTAAGTTATGCGCCTAAATAGTCTAGAAGTGTTTACATATAAACACAGGGTGGTCTGTCTCAAAAGCATATGCACAGAGAGCTCTATCAAACACTTAACCATCTGCACTTCTCACTCACAAAAGGCCAAACCCGGTGCAACACTTAAGGATGCGTGTGAAGCCGTTTGGACAGCTCTCTAGAAGGCAAAACAGTGTTTAAGGGTTGGATTTACAGAGGCATTTAGAAACCTGAGGCTGCGATTCAACAATTTTCAGTCTTCAGCACCAACAGTGACACAAGGCACTGACACGTCCCCTCCCGCACGCTGCAGCATCCAGCCCCCTCAGCTGTGCTGTGCTGCAAGAGCTGGATCACACAACTGATTTGGCTTTTTAAAAAAAGAAGAAAAAGATATTAGTTTAAACCAGTTTCATGATTCAGCTGCCTGTGTGGCTGCGCACACTGTGTGCCAGCACAATTCCTTCTAGGACCACGAACCATGGGCCAGGAATACCAAGCACTGGGGTCATTCTATTACAACAACAAAATATTGGTTTATGGTAAGATGTGTTACTTACGCTGTATTGTTTACACAACAAACACAATTCTGAATTCTTCAGTGCTACTGTGAATCCACTGATAAGCAACGTGGTGTAAACCTGCGAGGAATGTCCTCAAAGGTATGAGCTGACAGCAACGCTACGAATAACACACAGGTTCTCGTGCTGAATGCTTGTGAAATGCAAACCAGCCCCTGAATCAAACGGTCTCCGCACATCTGCACACTTACATTACATATGAACACCTCGGAAATCACCCACGTTGTTCAGTGCATAGTTCGTTTTGGAAGGTAGAGCAAAACGACATCTGTTCACGGTATCGAATCCTGGTGCCCTGCCTTAAAAAGCGTAACTTTAATAAGGGAAACTTCAAGTCACAAATAGAGACCTCGCAGTCAAGCTCCCATAGATGTTTTATTATATTGTTGAAAGAGTTTCCTTCGTACTTACGTGGAACGCTCGTCAAAATGCCTTTAATTCACAGCAGTAACCGAGAGAGGAATATGGATATTAGAATGTGTGAAAGCTGGTTAACAAAACAAAAATACATCTACTTTACAGTCATCACCAGGATCTTGTCTGAGCCTGTTACTAGTCTGTGCTTTATGGAAAACATTAACTCCTTTATACACACCAGAGGAAAAACAGCCCTTCCCTGGCTACAGCATCGGTAGTAACAGAATTTCAGAAGCAATACTTCACGGCACATACGTATTGTTTATATTTCTACTTCTTTATGAAACCAGATATTTCTCCACAGCCCAGCAATAAATGCTAACGACAGTAATTTTCAGGGGCCTGGATGAGAATCAGAATTATCACTGTTTATCTGCAAAGATGGTTCTTGAATTGCTACTAACTTGGCAAGCAGTTTGTGCCCCACCTGTTAGTCTAAATCTGCACACGCACACACGCTTCCAGACAAAGCCCCCAAGAGGAACTCAAGCTGAGAGATCCAGACAGCCTTTTAAAAAATAATACGTAAATTTAAAAATAAATGTTTGCACAAAGCACACAGAGTTCTCCCGCACGAGGTTTCAGCGATGGATAATCCCCTCCCTCTGCACCACGTGTGTTCAGCAGAGTTCACCCGAGGTCGCCTGGGTCTGCACGAGGAGGTGAAGCCACCTCTCCCACACTCACCAGTCGATCGCGCAGCGCGGGAGAGAGGATTAAGCGGTGACACACTGCGTTCAGTAAACACCAGACGGTGCTTTCAAAGGCCTCAAAACAGCACATCAAGTTCAGTCCTGCTTCGAGAAGCGGTGAC
Source organism: Trogon surrucura (assembly GCA_020746105.1). Classification (NCBI taxonomy): domain Eukaryota; kingdom Metazoa; phylum Chordata; class Aves; order Trogoniformes; family Trogonidae; genus Trogon; species Trogon surrucura. The sequence continues at coordinate 7,229,561 of CM036636.1, forward strand.
GGGCTCGGCCCTTTTTAGCCCACCTCCTCAGCCAGATTCCCAACCAAAGTCAAGGGGCTCCCTGCACACGGTGAAGGTCTCGTCGTGTGGAGTGACCGCCTGGTGGGACCTGACACTGCACATCACTCCTGTCATTCCTCAAATCTGCCTTCTGAAGCTGGAATTCTGTATTTTATAACACGTTATTTTCAGCTCTGCTAGAGCTATTGAAGAATGACTTCAATAGCAAAGTCTTCTCAATTTCTCTCTTTGTGCTTTATTTCTCCCTCAACAGAGCAGAAATTACAGTACTTACCTCCTTTTACGAAAAGCAACAGATGATGCATGATCCCTATTATGTATTCTATACCTATCCAAAGCAGCAAGATTTTACCTTTGGGTGGAGAGACTGACAAAGAGGAAAGATCCTGTGCTGTGCCCAGTTAGACCTTTTCATACACTGTGCTTTTCCATATGACAAGCACTGCTGGAAGGAAGAGATCTCGGTGATTGTTTATGCCAGGCAGGCACATCAAGTCCCAGAACTTAGTGAAGGCAACACAGATTTCAGAGGATGGGAGAAAGAGAGGATTAGGGATGTAACCCTCTGGAGAATGCCTAACATAGCAAAACGAGAGAGCAGAAGAGACTATTTCATAAGAGAGGTTTGATTTGTACCTGCGAGATTACCAAAGCCCTGGCATTTGCCGTTTTAAAAAAAAGTGTCCCCTACTTAAATCACACTGACGGTTGACAGGCAGCATCCCGTGGTTTTAAATCATTCTTTAAATCTGAAATGGCTCAGTACTCTGAAAACCTGGAATTTCTCATCGTTACCATATGTTTAGCTTCAGCTAAAACCACAATAGCTCACGGTCTCTGCCATGTCTGCACCTAATGCAGCCGCCAGCACGCGTACCCGAGCTTCAGCCTTCGTTAGTCAACGCACGTAGGGTGTGCTGGGTTGTGCAGTTCTCAGCCCTGTCACCTCACGTTCCCTGACTTGTTAGAAGCTTCTGGAATGATGATATACTCATCTTTGAGGCAAAATGGTTTCATTTCTCAGATCCAAGCTAAGGTCTAGCGCTATCTCTTACCTTAGAATCCGCATCGGGTGCTTGCTGGATTTTGCAAATGCATTTCTAAAGCTGGTAACCACGCCAACAGCTAACGAACACACAGGGCTGGGACGTGAAGGCTCAAATTTTCAGCCTCACCAATAGATTTCAAGCAGCTGCTCAAGAAGACCATCCACTTCAAAATTCAGTGTTTTACCAAAATTACAAACAAAACCCAGACAAGTCTTAACAGCACTAGTTCTGAAGGTTCTTAGGATGCTCGATATCAGCCTTTAAGGGCACTTAAGATCAATTTGGTCTGTAATTAAGAGGGAAGTAAAGGTGAATAAAAAATCAGAAAAGATGAGAAGCTGTAATAAATGCACAGCCCAGCACAAATTATTACACAAACCTTTACCAAACACCCATTGAAACTGTTGTTATTACATCCTTTAAGTTTCCTTGAGGGAATTTCATAATTAGTCCTGATCGTTTCCAGGATTCTTCTCTGGCCAAGTATTTCGATCTCCCTGTGATCTCAAAACTCAGAGGTTTATCAAAACACTCATTCAAGGCCATCTTTGCACTCCAGTATGAAAACTGCATATAACAAGTACAATTAAGCGTCTATAAACTCAAGATTCTCCCAGTACAAACATTTTGGAGAGAGAAGCCCTTCAAAACATTATTTTCTAAAAAAAATACACCCTCATCACTTCTTCCTCCAACATGACAAGCTGTTCCTTAACTTGGGATTTTTTAAAGGGCTCATGGAAATTAATTGCAAGGCTTCTACAAAAAAGTCAATGTGGGGGAGGAGGGTTAATTCCCTTTAGCAAATTCTCTGAAAAAAAATAATCTCTTTAAACAACAGAGTCAGTTAAGGAACGGGCTTATCGTGGCAGTTACTCCTGGGCTTGCCAAACACAGTCCAGACACCTCAGCAGAGCGACTGCAGAGGTTGGCGGCACCTTTTTGGCCGTTTTCCCACTCCTGTAATCGGGTCCCCTCTCGTTTGTTATTTCCTCTCACACACGAGGATCACTGTACGACCACGGCGGAGATCAGACAGGCTTTATGTTCACCGTGGCTTTCCGAATGCTGGAGTCTCTGCTTTGCCGTGTTCCTCCGCTGCGTGGAACAGGCAGAGCAGAGTTTGAAGCACTTCACAGGGCTGAAACCTGGACTAAAGCCAAAGGAGTATCAGGGTAAGCAAACACAGCTCTGTTCATGAGCCTACTCTTGTACCTGCATCACTGCCCAGTACCTGCAGAGCATCCCTAAAAAGCAGAAACACGAATCAGATTTATGCCAAATACGTCTGAAGTAGAACAAGCCCTTTAGAACCACTGCATCTCGTGCCATCAGGGCGAGGTGTTTATGTGGATACACTAACAGAGAACACTGCCTTAGTGAAAACCAAGGAACGAAGATCTCCTTAGGTAAATACAGACATGATTATTAACGATGCCTAGCTTGGCTCCTACGTTAAGTTTCCCCAATTTTGAGCACCCACTTCAGGAATATCGAGCTCAAAACAAGCTCGTTACCCAAAGTAAAGACATTCCAAATCGTCAGATAATTTCTAATAGTAAAGAGGCACAGATTAAAAAAAAGTTTCCTTAAAAAAAGAAAGAATACCACTGTAAAGTGAATGAGTGGTGTGAAATAATCCACCACTGGACGGGACTGTAGATGGTCACAAGCGAGAACTTGGACTCTGTCAAACACGTCTCCAAAGTTCTGCTGCAGAAGGGACAACAAAAGATTTCTTGCAGACTCTGAAGACAACACCAGCCTGATGAACCTTTTCTAATCAGCAGCCAAAGTGTCCCTCGCCTGCCTGTCAATGACAGTGTCTCTCAGCAGGGAGTGGTTTATTATTCTAATAAGATGCTCCAACCAGGAGAGGGTCAGCTATGAATCACTACCATGAGAAGATTTAATTAGATTTTTACACCGACTAAAGACATTCCCTGCACACAGACAAAATTTTAAGCATGGAGATGAATGATAGCGCATTTTAAAGCAAGGTTACTTTGGGGTTTTTTGTTTTAAACTTAACATTTATGTTCTTTTTTTTTTTCCTTGAGATGGCTGTTTACATTGTGCAGTTACACCGTCCAAGCCTAAAGGTTTCTTGGGAAAGAGTTCAATGTTTTTGATAAAAAGCTCTCTATACAAATCTCCACCCAACCGAGCTTTACATTTTCCTAGGAAAAGGGCTGACGATAGCATAAACAAAAAAATAAACCATACCCAATTAAAAAGAAATAAATCTCTGCTTCATCACAGAGTAGTTTGACACCAAACACATATACAACATAAACCAATATTATTGTAGTGTGGTGTTTTAACTAAAAATATACTGTATGAAGAAGAGAACGGGAGTCAGCTTTATTAACCCATACAGCTGCAAACCATCTGTATTAGCTGACAGAATCTTCATTAAGAGTAACCTTAAATCAAAGATGTTCTAAAAGCAACCAGAGGAAAGCTGAAGTCAATGATAGGGCCAGCACTGTTCACAGCTGAGGAACTATTTTAAACAACCTGATAACTAAGGAGCACCCAACAACCAGGCTCTCTATGTAGCTTGTTTACACCAGCATTTTAAAATGCTGCAGAACTTTAGTAGAAGATGTTCACGCACCGATCTGTGAGATCCAGGATATGCTGACACTTTAGCAATCAGTAGCAGAAGCAACCAGTGGTTCACTTGCCTAGTGCTGGTGGAGGATGATGCCAAAGACAGTAAAAATTAAGTGGCTTAAATACATGCAAACACAGAAACTGATGATTTCATGGACCTATCGACAGATGTAAAAGTACACACCGGGAGAGAAAGATGCATATTACAACACTCAGGATTCAATATCAGAATTTTTACCCCCGTTGATGACTTAATAAGAAAACAGAGGGAAGACAGTAATTGTGGAATAACAAAAAGAAATTAGTAGCAGCAGATAATATTTTAGCTGTACTAGCAAAAATTATAATTGATTTTCTGTCTGTGGTGTTAAAGTTGCTATCTTCGCACTGAAAATAAATTTTCATTTTAAAAGCATAATCATGCGTAAAAATAGTTCTACATGGCATTTTCTGTCAACAAGCTCACTTTACAAGTGGCGTACAAGAGCCACCATTGCTTTGTCATGGCAAGAAATTCATTTCACTTTCTTAGAAATACCCAAGATTAGACAGCATTAGATCTGCTTAAAATATTAGGCTGCAAAATCAGGCTGTTGAAGAAGTAACCTTCTGTCTAAACGTTATGCAGCTTTCAAGTAGAAACGATTATGGAAGTATCAACATATCCACTGCTTTTAAGTCAAATTTTACATTAAAAAAATCATACAAATATCTTAAATCCCAGGCACTCCTCCTTGAAACACTCCTTTAGGTAACTCATCTGCTTCTCACTGTGGTTTTTAGAGAGGCTACCATAATCTACATTACTACTAAATGTACTTTCTCCAGAAATTCCTGCTTTCTCCCCCCATCAGCTACTCTGCTTCAAACTCTCCTCAGAACAGGGTTATTTTCAAGGCGTGGGTTTTCAGCAGACCTGCTTAAATAAGAACAGCACGAACTGGACCTCTGGAAGCAAATAAATTGCCTCAATGATAGTGACAAGTGCTGTCTTCCATCCATGGAGGTTTTTAGGATTCAGCCAGGCAGCATCACGGCCAGCCTGGTCTAGCTGGGACAAGAGAGCACCTTTGCATGGGAGGTTGGACTAGGTGCCCTCCCCAGGTCCCTTCCAACTCAATCTGCAACTAGAAATCAAAGAGGATTCAAGAGTCGAGAGCCTGGAGCACCCAGTGCCACAGCAGACTTTTCCAGCAATGTCTACTTGACTAGAAAATACAAAAAGCTGCAGCAGGCAGAGGGTGACCAGAGGTAGGGCCTGAAGAATAAACACAGAGAAACAGTCAGAAGGGTTACAACCACGGAGTCGGTCGGGTGTGCACGGGGGACAGATGACACTGGAGTAACTCAAACACCAAATTAATGATTATCAACCAGGACGTATTTCCTAAACAGCACATCCCAGCAACATTCGGCTGATCAACCCAATAACACCCTATTTTCTTAAACTTAAAAGTGAACCATAAAACAAAGTTAAAAAGCCATAAATGTTTAAACTTCGGTATTATTTATAATCAAGGTAAAGTACTGTTGAATATGACTATGACTCTTCAAACTATGAGTCTGCCGTGTAGCTGATTAGCCCCAAATTTAGCTCCGAGTTTGATTTGTCATTCAGCCCTCCACAAAAGGCTCTTTTATAAGACCTGTCTACAAGGCACATACAAATTTGTCATGAGCAAAGCATCATCTTTGCTGAGCAACCGTCAAAATGTAAAAGCCAAAATGAAAGAAAGTTCCGCATGTAAAACAGGAAAGTTGAAAAGCCTGGTTTTTGGCTGGAGGGGATCTCAGTTTTATAGTGCTATTTTGGACACTGAGCTTAGATTCTGACTTTAAACACATCAAAGCAGTAGGGTATTTTTTGCCACTTCTAGAGCACATTTGATTTTAACACCAAACACTGAATGCAACAATCAGCAAACGAGCTCAACAATTCAGAGATTCAAGAAGTCTAGGGAGCTTGACACAGGCTGACAGGCTCCAGCCAAGCTTGCTGTGTAATTATTTCATGTGTCTGCTCTTTGTCTTCCATCACCGAAATGAACACCTAAAGGCAAGAACACAAAGGATACAGAATAATACATCACCATTCATTTACCAGAATGAACACTGACAGAGCATAGTTAGAGCTTCCTATTAGGTCGTGCAAGGAGGGATTACACGGTCATTCATTCCTCACCACGTGTCACTCCTGGACTTTGAATTTTGTAAAAAATTAACTGGTCTCGAACAACTGACAGTAAAAGACAAAAAATCCCGACTCTTCCCCCGGATGAAAGCATCTGCCTTACAGCTAATGCCTTCTCTTATCCCAGCTTTGTACAAATATTACTGGAGTCCCTCTCAGCACTCCTGCACAGCTCCCAGACGATACAATTCATGTAGTTCTCATGGGGAAAGCGAGGCAGAAAGCAATTCAACAAAACAGTAATTTGCTCCGCAATAACTTACTCGGGAATCTGTCTCTTTAAGTGCTTTCACACACACGGTGTGGAATGCAAAGGCTGAAGGCTATTCCACAACCCTATTTTGTGAGGGATAGAAACAAAGTACTACAGGCAACAGCGGAGCACAATGACCACGCACAGAATGCGATCTTCACTGCCTTTCGTTCCAGGTGTGCAGGTAAACTCAGCAAAGGTTAAATAAGCGATTAACTACTCGATCACGATCTCTGTGCCCAACTCTTACTCTCCTTCCCAACGTCCGGAGCAATCCATTAATATCAATGTAAAAAATGCTGCGGGTTGATGCTTGAAGTTCACAGAAGAAGCATCTAAAATTAGGGGACTTCCTACAAGATCCCTCTGTCCACAACCTGCAGGCAATGAAGAGATTGCAGCAGTCACTGAAAAAAGTCAGGACGACGTCCGCAGATGTTAACAAGGTCTTCCCTGCCCACAGTGTTTCACTCCCTGTGTCACTCATGCAAAGGTAAGAATCAGGAAAACAAACTAATAATGAGGCAAACGTATCGATGTCAGTTAGAAATGTGCATTACACTATTAATATGGAATGACACATACTACTGAGTAACGTTAATGAGATGCCAAAAGCCAGTGTTACTCCTTACTTGGTAGAACTCAGACAGCAAAGAGGAAGTGCCTCACAAAACCAAACCATCCGGAATTAAAATAACAGTAGAGCAGCATCCATAAAAGAGATGAAAACCAAGTCACTCCACCCAGTGAAACTTCTAATGGTTGCATGTTAGTTATTTTTTCCACTGGCAGTTGGGACCAGCAAAATAATTGTACAAAAATACTTCAAATCATTAAAAATGAAGAGTATGTTTACAGGAAAACTCTATGAAGTCATCGGCTGGAATTTGCTACCCAAGCTTTTTTCACTTAACCCATCCATAGGGTTCCTCATAAACACATGAATACCCAGAGAATGCCCTAAAGTGAAATTAAAAAGTAATAACAGTTATTTTTAACATCAAGTGAAGAAAGCAGAGCAAAGCAGTTCTCCTGCTCTGTGTCCTTCCTGGTTAGAAAGGACATGTAGCTGTCCTTCTCAAACTCCAAAGCGCGTTGGGCAATGGGTGCTGAGCCCAGCGCTGCAGCGGGGTCAGTTCCCCCCCAGCCACCCCCTGGGAAAGGACCGGCCCCCGTAGCCCCCAGGTAAATCCCTTTCCACAGTCCATTACTGGGGAAAACATTCCCTTTTTGCAGAGTTACTGTCGAAACTACAGGGGACTTCAATTGCCTTTATTTTCAGGTGTGACCCGGATTTCAAAGGTTTTTTTACCGTGATCTGCCTAGAGCTTCCTTCCCCTTACCAGTCCTGGTTTCCTGTTTGAAAGTACTTTTATCCCCGCTCACAGCGTAGTGGTTTAGTTTTCCTCTCAAACAGCTAGGGATTACTTGGAATCATGCAGAGTTACAGAAGTAAAGGCATTAATAGACACATTATACAAGAGGATTATGCAATAACGCCGTTCTTGCTAAGCCACCGAAATACAAAGACCGTCTCCCGCCACCTCATTACGGGTCTGCTCGTTCTGCTCGTCGTCTCTGACAAGGGAATATACAACCAATGCAGAGGGAAAAACTTGCTATAATGGGTTTCGGACTCTGGCAAGCAGCACTTTTAATTTATTCTTTTCGGGTCGATTGTCTGCTGCAGTAAAGCAGCCTCTGATCACCCTCCCCCAAATAATAAAGTCAAAAGAAAAAAAAAAGGAGGGGGATAAAGCAATGATATGATAAAATCACAGCTTTAGCAAAAGCTTTGATATCATTATTAAGTTCATACAAATTTGCTCTCTTATCTAGCTTGTTCTTCACTGTCTAATTAGTCCAACCACTGGTAGTTTGTGTTCTCTTTTTTTCCCCCCCTTTTTTTTTTTGACACAGAAACAAGCAGTTAAACTAGTATTTGCAGTCTTTAATTACACATTAAAATCTTCATCCTTAACTTTCTTGTTTCACTGAAAGCACAGGATTCCCTACAGTGCTACATCAGTGTTCTGCTCTAACTGCTGCAAGGGCATCTTCTAATGGCTGCGACTGAGAAACAACTTTTAATTAATTGCCACCTTTTAATGACATGGCTCTCACACAAACATTACCTTTAAGGCAAACATACATCAAAGAGCTCGAAATTTGCTCTTTTAGAAGAGAGCTGCAATTCCCGGCAACACTACCATTACTACGGGCTACGCACCGCTCCGGCTCCGTGCATGTATCGGAAAATGAACACGCGGATCCAGGCTGGTACACGGCCCAAAGTTTCCAAAAAGATCCAGCTTTGTCATTTCCTGGCCATGGAGTGTTTCCAGCTCATCTTCAGTAAAGTAGATGGGAATTACTTCAAATCACCATGCTCAGTCGCACAGGGCTGCGCATCACACTCGGAGCAATCCTATTTTGGGGATTAGTTTGTGGAATATGGCACCAAAATATCAACAGCAATCAGCCCCAAGCCTCTTTTGGCTGATGTGTTCAAGACAGACGTGTTCACGGAGGTGTTTGCTACAAGGACATTTGAGCTAAGGCTGTCGGTCCGTAATGGCTCACAACACGCTAGCAGGTGAAGCTCTTTATGCTGTAAGGAAATGATGAAATCTAAATCATACGCACTCTCCTTCTACAGCAGTTAGTTAGAATATTTGTTGAAAAGTGAATAAATAAAACAGATTTTTCCTCCATGCTAAAACGCACCGTAAAGTTTTACAATGCAAGTAAAACACACATTTTGGTCATTTACTAGGGATAAAGCAGCATCCAAGATCCTTTTCTCCTGGAGTTGTTTGGACAGAAACTCCTCCTGTTAATGTGTATCATAAGGAACATTCGCGTTTAGTCAAATTTCTATCCTTTGGACAATCTGCATTGATCAATGCCTGCTGGTTTTTTGTAATTACCGTGTAAGAAAATATGCAGCTGTATAGTACTTAATGGAATGAAATGAAATTCAGCATGGAACTACAGCCAAAAAAAAAAATCACCGATCTGGCATAACAAAACAAAGAAGATTATTACAGAAACCCCTGCTGTCGGATATTAGGAAATTAGATGAAGATCAAAATTTTTAAGAGAATCATACTTCTAAAGATGCACAGAACAGCAAAGGTGTTGACTCAGTACCGAGCCGCCAAGCTTCACCAGCCTAAAGAACAGCAGCTGCTACCAGAATTCCTCAACACCAAGTCATGTTGTACCCAAGTAGTGGGAACGTGGAGTCTAACAGTTGGAGTGACCAAGTGTAAAAGATAATTGGCTTTATATTACATTACAACATAAAACTGGCGTTAGATTCTATTACAAACTGTAAAACAACTTGTGTAAAAGCAACTGTTGCCACCTCTGCTTGGAAGACAGAAGTGAAACCTGAAGAAAAACCCAAAACAAACCAAAGCGTGGCTGTTATCCTAAAAACTATCGTATTTCCAATAGCTGCTGAAATTCGTTATGATCTGAATTTCTCAGCACTTATCTTCCTGTAACAAACCTGTCAAAACACGGGTTTCCTGTTTGCTCGTTATTCTCTATTATACTGAGGCAGGCAGCAGTTCGAATAGGCTCATCTTATTCTGCAGTTTTCCTTTTAAAGAAACTAAATACTGCATTTACGTTATTTGTATTCCATTGAAAAATTCTAGAGGAGCGCACACCATCCAACCATATTGTTACATCCAAGCCCTCCACCACAACTATATTTAGAGAAGAATGGAATAGTAACCCCCTAAGCATGAATTTTATAATTGAAATAGATTTTCCTCTAGGGAATGGGCAAATGTTCACAGAACCACCTGCTTAATGAGCACAATCCTTTTTACCGGAGGTTACAAAGAACTAGTATTCTACCCAGCTAGATTAGCTTGGGTAGTTGAAATTCCAATATTTGAGGGTGGAAAGCCAATATTTTGGGCCTTCTGCACAAAATTATGGAACTCACTAAAAAGCAAGACACAGGAGGATTTAACAAAGATCGACTACATACCCCACCAGCAAACACCTGGGCAGGAAAAAAAAAAGAGCCAAGAACCAATTGGCTAAGATTCTTTAAGGGAAAATAAGAGTTATCTGACAAGCTGATGAAATACAATATAGAAAGTTTTAACATGACTTTCTGTTTCCTTGAAGGAAATGAAATATTAGAGACTTGAGTACGAAGATGTTGCAAGAGGTGCACACAAGCTCTCAGCACCCTAAATCAGTGTACCAGTGAGGGATAAACGCAATCTTGCGGTACAGCAATAGACTGCAGCTTACACTAAAGCATCTGCAGAAGAGGTGTTCACCAATTCACCAAAAATAACAAGAAAACAGCCCAGCAATGTGATCCAAACTCGGCACGAGTCACCAAATACCAAGATTAACATTCCACCTGCATGGTACATGGCCGCGAAGTAATTAAATCTATTCATGTAAGTGTTATTGTCTTACAATATAAAGAAATAATTTTTAATCTTTATTTCTTCATATAAAAAGGGATTAACCTGTGGAGCAAAAAGGTCACGAATTAGAGCAACACGTTCCTCTGCAGTTCCTGTTGCACTGTCTTGCTAAAGTCAAGCTAAAGGAATACTGTGAGAAACTTAAACGTGAACAGGGATATTAAACGAGCTCCTAGTATTGAAAGTTATTGGAAACTGATCTCTTCCTTATTAATACAATTCCCCATCATGTACAAAAAGATATCTCCATGTTCCAGAATGCAAACAGAGTTTTAATCTTTAATTATATTCTCAACCTCAACTCTTCTGGAGAGAAGGATAGGTGTGGGCCTGAGGATTATTGCTTTATTACATTATCATCTCGGTGGTATTTAATGAATATTGATACTTAACGCAGCTTTGCCGGGAGAGGGAAAGAAGAATTTTTGAGCTGCACGCAGAACTTCTCCTGACTTTTCTCAGAAGGGGAAACACAGCCACCCACCTCGCTCTCCTACTCTCCAATACTTCTAAGAGGCCCAAATGTTCAAGCTCCTCATTCCGACTGGGATTAGTGCAAGAGCAACACTTGCCTGTGTAACAACCGCTTTGCCCACAGCCCCTGCCCCAGGTGTGACACCGGAGCGGCACGCTGCCTTCTGGCTCGCAAAGTCTGACTCCCTGGCTGGGATTACAGACCTCTAACACAGCCAGGTCAGGCTGGATAAGCACAATTTAAACACACCATCTTAAAACACATAAAACCTACGAACGTTTACTGGCTTAAGCACGTTTTGCCGTTGTCTTTACGATAAGCTGCCTCGTTTCTCTCATAATGAAAATCCTTGGACCTAGGAAGCAATTAGATGTTGTTTATAAAACAAAAAGCTGAAAAAAAGCCCTTTCCTCCAAAACTCTTGGCAAAGGGCTCATCAGGATTTTTCGCTCCAAATAGTTTATTCTGGCACATCCGATGACTGGGTATATATTTTACATATATATTTATATATATATGCACATATATATATACACACACAGACGCACACACATACCTTTCAAGTTAACTGTTAAAATTAGCAAAATTTTTTTGGTGTACTACATCACTGACTATTTTAAACTAAATTCCTTCCTTAAGACTCGACTTGTGCGTCCTGAAGAAAGCTCTTGAAGAAATACAACAGAACCTTATAGTATCGCTTCTACGACAGAATCATTAAAACTGATAGGGCATCGATGTTGCGAACGAACACTGCTTTGACTACGCTGGTACTGAATCAAACTACAGTAAAACCAGACTTTGGGATACCTGTACATTTATTTTTCAAATCCAGATGAACAGATACCTGCTGAACCTGTAAATTCAGCTTTTAAAGGAGACCACTCACTAAAGAGCATCTTTTACTACCGTAGCTCCAAAGGATGAAGCAAGTATGAACTTACTCTGAATATATCCATCTTCTCTAGAAGAATCCAGATGGATTCTGAGGTGTAGAGAGCAGAACAGAGACCTCCTCCACCTCAACCAGTGGCAGAAACAACCTGGCCCTGCTGAGTCTCTGCCCAGCACTCTATCCTCAAGTCCCGGTCACCTCCTAGAAGAAAAAGTATCTTCACAGCTTTCTGGCATTCATTTCTCTAGAACAGTATCATGGGCAGCAGCATGTGGTGTTTTGTCTTGTTTTGAATAAAGGACAAGTAATTTTGCTGGTCTGTTCCTAGCAATAGAGTACAATTTCAGAGAAATTTTTACTCAGTCTCTTACAGTGTTTTCACTGTCAGGCTAGGGCATACATCAGAGCACAACAGACTTACAAGACAAGTTGAAGAGCTCTAAAACAAAAAATAAGACTCTTTTACTCAAACCACTCTGTTCATTGAGCGTGAAGTTCTCAAACAAGAACCAGACTTCCACTTGTTCGCTGTTTATACTGTGCTTATTTCCCCAAAACCACAAACGTCACAGCAAACAACCCTAAAAGGCGCCATAAAGGCCAAGAGTCTCAGTACCTTCTGGGTGAGCAAGCTCTCGTTCAGGCCATTTTCTTCCAGACAGAGAAGACAAACGATTCATCTGGGAGCACCAGGAGCGCCCCATCCAACAGAACAATCAAACTCAACGTTTTCAGCCGAGACCCCTACAAATTTCCCATTAAAACTAACTGATCCTCTTGTGTGTGCCAACGACCACAACTGCAAAAATACAGTGAACAGCCTGCGCCTCCTCTTTTCTTTCTTCCTCCCCACGCCACGGTGACTCAACTGCTGTCATCTTCCAGCTAGACACCGACACACCAGAGTCTGCTGCGCTCTCAGCAAGGCAATCCACTGGCAGAGACCACCTCCACGGGCTCACTGCTCCCAGACACCCCAGACTCTTTGGGGTGCAGCACTCTGCTCCTGCAGGGTCACGGAGACAACTTCAGAACTGGGAATCTGCTTCTGAGATGTGGTGCCAAGCAAAATAATACCAGATTAATTGACTGCAGTGACCACTACATTTCAAGAGGAGAGTAAAAAAAAAAACTAAGAGCCATCACATCTTACCATTGTTATTTCAAACCAGAAGAAGCCACCCTGGTTTTCCGAAGGATCGCATCTCTATGCTTTCCTTATCACTCGGAAGGAGCTGACAGCTTTCAGCACTTCAGCAAACACTGCTTTGAGATTCTTTAACAGAAGGAAGGAGCCAGCAGCCAGATGAGAACCATGTGAGGGAACGCATCTATTAGCAAGTACAGGGAGATGTCTTGTTAATAGAAGACAGAAGGAGGGACAAAGCCGGGAGAGAAGGAAGCCAGCAGTTAGTCATTTTCTCATACAGATACATTTGGCTAGAAAGGAGATGCACATCAATCCAGCATTCCTTTCGGCACTTTCAGAGCCAGTGAAAACCGATACTGAAAAGCAAAACCGAACACCAAAAGGTCTCCCTTCAAAACTGTTTGGCGCCCTTAGAAGCCATTAGATAATGAAAACAGTGAGAAAACAAAAGTTTTCCTGGTGGTGCTTGCAAAGGACCTTCCATTTTTGAAAATACCTTTCTGATTCAAAATTGGTGCTGTTGTTTCAGACACCCGTTAGCGAAAAATCAGAGCTTTTCACTTCCAAACCAGAGCACTCTAAAGATGGCCTAAGGCTCAAAGGGACCCATGAGTGGGTCTACCAAGAAGCAGAGTTGCCGTTAACGAAGCCCTTTCTCTGGCTCCTTCTGTAGGAAGAGCTGCCTGAGCAGGTTTGGGGTTTGTCTGGGGATTTTTAAAAGCCATTTTGGTGAGGAAAGAAGGAAAAACAGAGCAGGGAGAGAGAATAAGGGCTCAAGCGAACAATGCGTTGACAGAGGAGAAGAACCAAGTTCTGTCTCACCACCTCCATGAGAAGGGACACCATTTAGATACGTTCAGTCTGCAGAATAAAACTCTCACCGTAGCAGTAAAGACCAAAGATACAGATTAGCAAGGTAATTGCTCGGTGTGCATCACTGCCATTAAGAACGTAATGAGCAATAGCAAAAGTCACTCTCGCAGTTTCTTCAAGGAACAAGAACATAAATAAATAAACAGATCAGTAACATGCTCACTAATGCTACCTCTAACTCAAACTGAGACACGCTCAACATCAAACTATCCATTTGCAAAACCTGCATTAAACAATTTTTAGAAGATTCTTTCTCCAAATAATCACCTACGTTACCTCCTGAGCAACAGCGCTTCCTGCATTCCTTGCTGGCTGAAAGGATTACCGCAGTGCTGCTATTTGCTCCAATCTGCTATCCTAAAATGACATTTTGGCCCACAGCCCATTTTAACTACTTATGTTTAAAAAAAAGCTCTAGGTAATATAGTTGCTCTGAACAACATTTAATGTATACTTGACTCATTGCACATTGTTACTCAGTTCAAAAATCGCCACTGAACTTAATTTTAACAGTATACATCAAAGCAAAAAAAAAAAAAAAAGACAAAGAAATAGTTACCCCTTTCTTGACTAATCAATAAAGCTAAAGAAAAATTTTCCCTGAATTGCCATGGGAAAATTAGTATGCAGCATGCCCTTTCAAGGAGATACACAGTTTTGCACCTGGATGTTTTTTTCTTTTGCGTTTTAGAGAGAATGAAGAAAAAGGGGGGGGGGGAATCAGAGCATGATTCATCATTATTTGCATAAAACTACAGCAAAATCAAGATATTAAAATCCGTTTGCCATACCTCCTTTTTTAATACTTCTCATAAGCCTATTTTCATAAGTCTTTTCATAATCCACTGGTGCCTTGTGTTGGAGTCATGATACTGGGCTCAACAGGTATTTGATTGGACTTAATATAACTATCATTCTCTTCTTAAGACTCACCACGATAGCGAATAAGGACAAATATGGAAAGGTCAGAGAGAAGCCAGAGAGAAGGAAACCACTGACAGATAAAGGGCCAGCTCAGAATAAACATATTTTCCCTGTGAATAACGCTGCAAATGGTAATAAGATGTTGAAATGCAATTCGACTACTAGCTAAAGCTTAGTTAACAACACTAACATTTCATTCTATCTGCAATTTTTAGATAAACGCAGCATTGACGGAAAAAACTCCTGCAGATAAAAGGACATACAATACTTCTAAATGTGTCTATTATGTATCTCATATTAAGATTTACACAGCTGCAACTGTGTAAGGACAGACTTTTCTATGCAAAAATAGAAGCTAGCTCTTTCTCTCTCACTGTGTGTATTTCTAGTAACTGGAAAAGCCATGATTAAAATAACAAACCACCAAAATATTTTAAGGCCTCTGAATAAAAACTGTGACAACTGGTATCACAGTGCTCTAGTTTATAGCCTTCTCGGAGAAGCCCATTTTAAGCTCCAGATAAACCTGATACTCCAACAAAGGAAGAAAACTAATTAGCCAGTTGGTCACAATATACCCCTCTTTTTTTTTCCCAGATAAGAGAAATAACATCTGGTTTTCAAACCTGTTGTTCTGCTAGAGCTGTCCTTCTAACTATTCTTCTTCATCTGATGTATCGGTAAAACAATATAACATTTTATGGATTCTTGAATTAGCAGCCCTTTAAAGTGAATATAGGAGAGGAAAAGCTCTGTTGGCTTCGCTTTTTTTCTTGTTTCATATAAGGAAAAAACTCGAAACTTCCTTTGATTCCTTCATCAACTTAGGCCTGTGGACTCTGGTGACAACAGGGACTTTTTATTATCACAACTAGGAAGTTTTTAGTAGCACAGTGATTATATATCAGCGACCTTTGCTCAGTGAAAAAAAGCAAGCAGTTCCCACAAACTACAAGGATGCTCAGTATAATGAATAATTGCTTAGCACTTCATTTTCTACATAATAATCATTTTCTTATAGGTAACTAAATATTTTAAGGAGTTTACTAATTCATAAGCTTCGCTGTGGACAGCTCTGTGTTTCTGGCATCAGTACACAGACTGCCTCAAGTGTTGATACTCTATGTCCTCAAACAGTTTCTAAGTGTCCTCATAATTGCTTGTCACCTGTAAAAGAGGTTTAGATCCAAAGCAAAATTAGCATATGGTGAACAGATGGACTCGGAACAGACGTTTGTCAAGAAAGCACTCACACCAAAGACTTTTTGGCTTCAGCCTTTTAGGACCTTCAGAAAAGTCCTACTTGAAGCTTCAAGTCATACTAATCAGGGGAACATCATTCCTCAATGACAATCTCGTGTGGCAAAAACTTTTGTGACCTGCTACAAAGAAGAATCCTTGAACTCTCCTGTTGTGACAGTGTCTCCATCAACAGAGGAAACAAAGCATTGAGCCCGCAGAGTATCCCACTCAGCCCGATAGTAACAAGTCATCTTGCATGAAACAAAAAAGCAAGCACCAAGCTGGTATTATGATGATTTGAAGGAATAACTAGTTACAATTAAATTTAAAATAAGGAAGTAAATGCACCCCCACAAACTCTTCAAAATATTCCGTTACTTACTGAGGAGGTAAGACAAGAGTTGTTGGCTGGGCCTTTGGTCTGCGTTTTGCAGATACTCCCATCTGGTTGGCCGAACGTTTCAAAGACTGCTGATTCAAAAGGCCAGATGCCAGCCCGGCATGGTACTGCAACTGGAGAATAAAAAACCATATATACATTAAAATACACACCACTGCGGTACTCTGTCTGTGTCAGCCCTCTGCTATGTGTACCACCTGATTCAAATTACAGCCAGTCAATAAGTTAGCGTACGGTATTTCATACATATATATTGCTTGGATGGAAGATGTGAGCAAAGGCATATTAAAGAAGGCTACTGTGAAACAGGTCTGACAAGGAAATTATGTTATAGGACAAGTAAGATGAGAAATCAAAGGCGTCCTCTCAAGTCCTACTTCTCCTGAAACTTGGGCTTGCTTTTAAATGTTAAGGCTGTTTCTCCTTGGTCTCATGGGACCAAGCATTCTTACTTTTTGGAAGATAAGAGGAAGAAAGATGCAGCCCTTTCACTGTATAAACCAGCTTTTTAGAAATAACGCTATTCTTTTTTTTTTTAAACATAAAACCAGAAACATTTGCAAAGAGATTTCTACCACTGCAAAGAGAAATCCAGCCTTTAAGATACCTGCCAGCATATCACCGTAGCGCTGCAGAAGGATTCACATTCAGTTGCTTTCTCCTCTAACCTTTTATTTTACTTGCCAACGAAAGACAAATTTATGAAGGACACAACATGAATCTGCAAGATTTTGAGCGCATTCCCACTGCTGGCAGATTTAAGGATAGCTACAGCGCTGCGTCTGTCCTGAAACCAGCTTCAAGTGCAACAAGTTTTAAGCTCCGCTCTAAACCAGCCTAGGTTCTTAGCTCCCCCTTTTCGAAGAGCAGTGGGGAGTTGGTGGGCAAGAGATTCAGCATCAGACAAATGCAATTTGCTTCATCGTTCTAGCCCCCACATCATTGTGTTCATTAAAGCCTGTAAAGATTTGTTCTAGTAAAGGCGAACTGTTTAACACATTAACAAATCTAACACCGCGGCCGCGTCTAAAGAGAAAGGCTACAGTTCGGAAAAGAGGGCTTAGAAACGTTTAGAAAACAAAGTGGTCTTAGGGAAAGCTATTCTGCAGGGGACTGATGGAAAATGAGGGAAATAAAGCTTGGTGAAGGGATCTACTTGGAAGGAGCTATAAAAATGAGCGAAGCTGTCCCGTGAGCCAATCTGCCTCAAATGCCAGCGCTCAGAGCACCCACAAGGTGCTTTAACAGGCTCCTGATTTACGTGGCTGCTCTGCCGGGTGATGTCAGCCGCGGCACAACGTGAAGACGCGTCGCGTTCCTAAGGGGAAGGGAACGGCGCTCTGCCAGCGACGGGGGGATTGAATTGCCCCAACAGCCCCACTTAGACCAACACATTTCGCTCAGCTTTGTTTTTCTCCGACAGATTTCTGAAATGAAAAAAAAAAAAAAAATCAATGAGAGCAACGGACAGTACATGTTTGAAAGGCAATGTTTCAAAGTGTCAGGGGCTCAGTTTTCAATCTTCACTACCAGAATTTGCAGGGAGTGCAATATGCAGGGAATTAAAGGGAAAGACAGCTCCGGCAGAAGACCCTTCTGACTCCAGGAGCACGATTTTCCCTGTCCTTCTTGCATCTTGTTAAGAGCAGCCCTCCTTCAGCCACTCGGTGCTGTTGACACCATTCACTTATGTCCACTGCGCAGAATGAGACTGACAGGTATTTCAGGTAAATAACGTAACCTGGACGCTCGCTCAGAGATGGAGGTAATCACAGGTGCTAATCAGAGATTAATTTTAAATGCAACCTTTTAAAAACATTCCCTAACCTCCCGGCTAAACTGACAGCCAGTGGTCAGGCATAAAAAAAAAAAGCAGATTAAAAATATATTCAAAAAACCAATTCTGTCCTTGAAGTCTGACTCCCAGCAATTAAGCTATTTTTATTAATTATAAGCATTTCTTTATAATCTACCTTTGCTCCTCGGAATGCAGATCCAACTGTCAAAATCTATAAGGGCCATTAAATATTTACCAAACCATGCTTATAATGGGCGAAAAGGTCAAAGTTAATAAAACTGACAGGCAGCTCGTGTCCAACTTGATTTATACATTATTAAAGTATCACACACTGTACCGCACAGAGCACATTCCTTTTGTGGGGCGGAGGGGTATTAACTGAGGAGACTGGGAAACTCTTTCTTAAACATTTGTCCCGAAGAGCAGAAATAAGACTGAAAACAGTACCAAAGCGGGACCGCTACCACCACGATTACAGCTGGGAGATGCCTGACGGATAATAAACGTGCCGTGCAGTTCTTTTCTTCTTCTTGCAAAATAAAACACCTTTGCCTGCCAGCATCAGCTATGACAGCTAATGTCAGCTAAAAACTTACCAATCCCCTCAAAATTCACGCTCACTAACAAGAGACCGCCTCCAAACACATTCTTTTCACCTTAGAGAGCCCACCTGAAATGTGCTGTCAGAGGACACGAGGGCGTTAAAGAGCTCACACAGGGAAGCTGAGAGGAGCTCGTGGGGCGCGAACCCTTCGGGGGTTAATAAACGCGCAGAAACCACATTTAGCTCAAGAAGTCCTTGAGCAGCCAGGTGCTGCAGGGGGCCAGAGGGGGAGAACACAGGACACGGGCACTGGCTGGTAGCTCCTGCTGGAGGGGAGGGATGGGCAGAGCCGGCGCGTGTCTCCATCAGCGCCTCCAGAGGGAAGGGCTGTGCAGGTCCAAAAGCCCCTGCAGCCCAACGCAGCCCAACGCAGCACCTGGGGTTGGCCACGACCGCCTTCTGAAAGCACCTTCCCAACCACCCGCCATCTGTTTTTGACAACTGCGCTCATTTAATCCAGCAGAACGGTCAAAAGTGATAGCCTGATCCAGAAAACACGCTAAATACTCACTGAACTTGAACACTGGTGCAGCACGAGGTAGCACTGCACATCATCTCCTTATCGGCCGCTGAGGAACTCCCCATCCTTCGGAGGCTTTATTACAGCAAGCATCAGCTTTGGGGAGTTCCAACTGGTTTACGTGAAGCTAAGCTCTTTACTTCCTAATGAAATATTCCTTTGTAAAATTTCAACCAGATTGATCTTTCTTCCCCAATACACGTAGATGAAACATAAAATCTATTTTAGAAAACTAAGAAATAAAAAACAACGAGAAAAAATCAATTTGTAACACTTAGCAGCTAGGATACACACCAGTGCCAACTTGCACGGTTTTATGATGAGTCTCATGATAGCTGGCATTTCTCTTAAAACTGTGGTTCCAAGCAGATGTGTGAATTCCACATTTTAAAATCAAAACAGGCTCTAGTTCTGAAGGATGTAGAAAAAGTACTGAAAATAATACTTCAATACATACAAAAGCTTTACATGAAGGTAAATAAAAACAGAACTTAGATTATTTTTCTATTTCGTTGTTTGAGATTCGTTATTTTCTATGTTAATGGTAACACCGCCTGTATGTTATGAAAGAAAATATTATCACTAATTCTTTACAGCTGCCATAATTCACATTTTCGCAGTGTTCATAAGGAAACTACATTCATGTATTAACAGCTTTCAATCTTCCTCACAGAGTGAAATACATCATAACAGAGAGCACACTTCCAAGTCACTTTTCTCACAGTCGTAATTATAAGGAGGCCAATTTCTCCTCTCACATTTCACGTGAACTATTTAAGCAGAGAAGGTGTATCAGAGAAATCCAGACTGGATTTAGTTCCAAACGCACTAATTTTTCATTAAAAGTTAATCACGTAGGATCTTTTATTTATTCTACTCCAGGGACACTTTCCTTACCAGAAACAAAGCAACGCATCCCCTGAAACAATCAAAACAAGTGAAAAAGAACCCCCCGCACACCCCTGGAAGGATGGCACGGCGTTCTGCACATGATCTTGAAGGTTTGGAGCAGAGAACTTTGGCCACAGCCAAAGCAGAAAGGCCCCGGCGTCCAACAGAAGCGCCCCGAGCGTACCAGGAGAGATGATATCTGGGCCTAGAGGACTACTCTACAAACACGTACACGGTGCTAATTTAAAACTTTTAAAATTAAAGCTTTATCATTAGACTCACACTGGGTCTAAAGGTCTTTAGTTTACATAATTCATGGGTTGGAGGTTTTGCATGTGCTGACTGCTGACCAAACAAGTCATTACACTCCACTTACTGACAACGCTGCAAAAATTGGTTTGGTAGGGAAAAGGTAAGAAGCGGGAGGGGGACAAAAAAGTAAAAAATTTCAATCGTTTAGAGCATTTACAACTGATCATGTCAACTCACAGGTTCACATTACATTTACACAATACCATTAGTTACAGCTTTTTAAGCATCAACAGGTTTTCTTTAAAAGGTGAAATCTGAAGAATGACTTTTCTTTGTAGTCAAAATACTTTGTCGCGGTATTTTTTCTGTTCTCATGTAAATACTGACCACATGCGTAAATAGAAAAGCTTTCTCCCAGATAGAGCTAGTAGGAACAAAATGTTTATTTCCATTCCTCCAAGAAATGGAGTTTTATGGAAGTGGCTGACAGATGCTTACCCATCATGGAATTTTCCAGGTTCGCTGTTAATACTGGTGAATACATGCACATTTGCCTTCTTCTGACATCCACAGTACTGTGCCCCTCATCATTAAAGTACTTCTCCCTTGCAGCTAACAAGGGATTTGTCTATTATGATAAATCTCCAGCCGTTCTTTTGAAAAGAGCAATAAGCAAGCAAGCAGGACACTCCCACAGTTTTATCTCTGCAGACTAAAGCAACCAAGACAGAAATTACACTACCTTAATTGATATTTTTAAGCTTCTCTCAGATAATGAGGCCAGTTTGGAAATTCTCTTTTTCTCCAAACAATGTTTGATCATTTTAGGATAGCTGAATTCTTGACTCGGCCAAAACAGCATCAATAAACCAAAAGAGCAGTTTCCAATTTCATCACTCCTTGGTTTTCCTCTTGTGGAACTGGGGTTGCAGCTTTTCAATTAACAGGAAAGCTAGTCACCGTGCCTTTGCTCTGGTTTACAATTTAATTAGGACATGTCATTCTGGGTTTTTTTTTTAAAGTATTTATGCCCCCCCTCAAACACCTTCCCATTTACAAGACTATTTAAGCAACAAACACCTATCCATGGTGGCAACACAGGCTACCCCTGTTCCATTATTTTTTAAATCTAAAGTTATTGCATCTTTTCCTAAACACCCTGATCTGACCAAACTGTGAAATTAATGAGCTCACACTTGTGTTAAATGCCTCTCACACAGCACGGCTCTTATTTGCATTGCATTGAGCTGCACAGCGCCACTGCCTCACCCTGGTCAATAAATCAGGAGATCCGGAGCATTCTGAGGACATCAACCCGCACATGCTCCTGCACAGGCAATCTTGCTTTTACCTCAGGTCTCTCCTCCTGCCTCCCAAGGTTAGGGAGTTGAAAAACAAGTTTAGATATTTTTATATCTATATATACGTAACTGTAAAAAGAGACAATAGCAGGAAACGCAGCGATACATATCCCTGTTTCTTTTAACATCTTGTCTTCGCTACATCTTTTATTCCATCGTCTTTGAATTCCTACTTTTGCTGAGAGTCCTGTTTTAATTAGTGTCAGATTTCAGCCTTAAAGTGTGTTCTTCCATACTTTTCTTCCGAAAACATTGAAGTTCTGCTGACGAATGACTGCATCAATGCTCCCTCGCTCCAATAGTGCTTGTAAGTCTTTGGCTTTTTACCATGCAGAGGTAGCAAATCTGGCGGCACTTTCTTCAAGGAATTGGTCAAAACTTCAGCAGCTGCCGCCTTGCTGCCAACAGAATTATCTGTGCTGTTGAAATTCTCTGCAAAAGCTGCTACTTCTCCTGCAGGTTCTTTTTACAAAGCATTCTGGAATTCATTTAATAGTTACACCAGTGACACTCTTGTTTACTGGTTAATGTTAAAACAAAGGGATACTACGGAGCCAATAGGGTCTGAGGTTTGAAGAGATCTAAAGCACTTTAAAACAGGAAAGAGGCAGAGTAATTCTAATCTGGGGCTACACACTACTTTATTTACCTCTTCAAAAGTATGTATTTTATACTTAGACTGTTTATAAATACCTCCAGGTGGTCTGAGGGGCTTGAACATATATTTTCGTACAGATAACTGAATGAACTGGCATTTCACTGTACATGCAACCACGACCCAGACACGTAACAATCACAAACAGCGGAGTGAGACTATTACATTGCATTCAGCATCTAAGCGACAAAATAAAACCAGCCCAAGTAACAAAGAGCAGCATTTTCAAGTAACCCTGAGCTCAAGGGTAGCAGATAGTACAGAGGTTGTCCATTAAGAGGCACACGGTCTTAGTGCTGCTCTGTGTGATACATTCACACTTGTGTGTCCACTTAATGGATTTCATTAAAGTCTAAAGACCCAAGAAGCGAACTTGATCAATATCTGACAGAAAATTCAAATTCATTTTTGACAAAAATATTACTTTGCATAGGATAAATGATCTGCAGCTGGGAAAAGTCATCATGAAGACTAAGAGCACAGTCAGGATCTTCCCCCAGTGCCACTGTGCTCCCTTAAACAGCCACCAGAACCTGGAGCTGAAGACACCGCTCTCACACTAAAATTAATATTTTCTGAAGTCCTAGGCTAAATCCTTGGTGTCAGGGGCTCAGGTGGCAGCTATGTGAGTATAAAGAATGGCCTGCTGCCTCCATGACAGGGGATGCTCAGGTGCTTATAGAAGAGATGTGAAGATACTTTAAAATGGAGCAGTAGAATAAAGGGATGCAATCGGCTACAGAAACACTCCTCAAACTGCCTAGCAGCGTGCCATGATTTGCAGCACTGTGGCCAGGCTCTACCACTGCGGCAAACAAAATACTTTTCAGACAATAACTGAATACTCTTCCTCAATAAAACACCTACAAGGCACAGGTTTTGTAAACCCAACTAGCCCAGCTGCACCATCAGACAAAGGGGAAAAAGACGGTCAAAGAACAGACGGGAGGGAACTCGATTAGTGGAGAAGCAGCGTAGCAGTAGTGACCCCGGCTGGTACTCATGCTGCTAGTATTTTTTTTCCTTAACTCATTAAATTTAATTATTTTAACTTCTGTTAAATGCCTTCCCTTAGCTTTGGTCACTCACACCGTAATTAAAATGCTCAGTGTATTTAGCCTAGCAAATACGCGCAGCGATTGCCAGCGAAGGGCTGTCAGCCTGGCCGGGGGCTTTCAGGGAAACTCGGCTTTACTCTGTCTCCCGTGGCCTTCCCCAAGGGGAGGCTGTACCCAAAGATCACATCTCCAGCACACACAATTCATCCTTAAATGGTTACTTTTGCCAATATCCTTTCCTTACATCTCGCGGGCACCCCGAAGCGAGGCCGCTGGGGATGCCGATTTCAAGCCTGCTAGCAAGGACAACCAATTAAAGCCTGAAGCAGGACAGTTTGGTCTGGAACAGAATGTATGTGGCCTATTTCCCAATATGAACATTCCCACTATAGCTTCAGAATATTCACGATCGGATTAATTTCCACTTCTTCCAAGACAGCACAAAGTGACCCACAGAAAGCATCCGCACACAAATAACGGCAACTGATACAGGTCGCTCTCACAAGCGAGAAAGAGGTTTCAATTCTCACCCTCCCCTGTAACAAGGATTTTTGCACAGACAAACTCTAGATTTGCCATAGGTGGTTGGAAGTTAGACACCAGCTGCGTTCTGGAGGATGGGTATCAAAACAAAACACATAATTTTCACCATTTATAACATACTTGCTTTCAACACCGAATGGGCATCTCTAGAATACTTGCTGGAAAAGACCCATAACCACTGTACTTGGAAGCAGAGTGCTGAAAGGTGATGCTCAACAAAACCTCAGGCTACTTCTTCCCCAAAAAAGGCAATCTGAAAAGAGCTTTTCTGCCCTTCTGCATTCAAAAATTAATTACATATACATATGAATCCTGTCTTCAGCCTCACACTGAATTTGGGAGACAGACCCATCCTGCTGATCACCAGCAGCAGGGAGAGCTCTTCCTTCTCTGAGAAGTTTCACTGAAAATTTCCTCCACCTAAAACCATATTATGCTTTAAACAAGAACTCTAAATTAAAACTCAATTATCTATTTTTTTCCCCTAAACCCTTCAGAATAGTCATTTATGGCTTACAACGTGGACTTTTAAGAATCTTATCTGAAACACCAGACTTAAAAAAATTAGCTCTCCACATTTAATTAGCACATTTACATGAGAAGTTGCATAATCATAAATCTGTAATCCTTGTCATTTTTATACAAGGTACAGAAATGATCTTACTCCATACTGCTGGCAACCAAAAGGTGTTTTACTACATTAGTTTGTGCAATGCACTATTGATACAAGAACATATGGCCAAATTTCTTTCTTTTTTCTTTTTTTCTTTAGTGATTTTTTGTACGACCAAGCTGTCACACGTGAAAAAGCCAAGTTCTGGAAAATCAGTTCAAAAGATATTTTAAATTAGACATCTAAAATATTTGTAGATATTTGTAAGAGTCTTAGTCAAATTATTTCTTTAGACTTCAAAGAGTTAAATTATGAATGTCTTTAGGAATGAAAAAAGAACCCATCAGGTTTGATTGATAAAAGTGTAGCTTTTAACTAAGACTGAAAAAACTGAAGACTGGCAACATTTTTTTCCAGAATAATATGCTTCCTCTGCTTTTTTTCAGCACGGTGCACATAAATCAAAGAAATGTTAAAGAGGCCCATACATCACAAGCTGGCATTTTCAAACTATTTACAAAACCTGTAATAGTCAAGAGGATGGAAAATACAGAAGTGCAACCAGCAAAGTTACAGAAAGAAAAAAAAAAAAAGCAGTTCTACCATCCCAGCAGGGTTAATTAAGGTTGGAAACAACTCTTGACTGGAGAATTTAGAAACACTAAACCAAAATGATCTTGGTAATGAAGGGTTACAAAAGGAAACAAGGCAGTATGCCAGCCAAAACAGAGGGAAGGTAGATTTGAGCGACATGCATGTTCCTCGATTAACTTTCTGAACAGAAAGCAAATGCTCTAAGAAGGCTTGAAGTAGGTACAAAAGCAGAGCTCACTTTGTTTCTGCAGAAAGGCAGCCCCAAAAGTACCAGTGACTCCAGTGCTTAGCTGCGCATCCATCAAATTTTCACACCATCTAGGCATACAACAGACTTACACAGATGAGGTTTTCCTCAACAACTTTCACAAATGAGAATCTCATCATCTCTTCTGAAAGAAAAGACGCGGATGATGGGAAGTTTATCTGCTCATCTGCTGAAGATGTCACACTCCGACTCGAGAGTGCAAAAAAGCACAGAGATGTTTTACAACCAAATCCAAAACTTACTGTAGTCTGAACGAGTGTAAAAGCCATATGCTCTGCAAAAACACCTCTTTTGCCACACAGTTTTTCTCCGCAGCACAAAGAGTAACAGTTCGAAAGCTGCTGTAATCTTCATTTCCTAAAATAGATCACATATTCTTACCCTCATCTGCCACACTCGGGTAAGCTAACCGAGCGGAAATCAGAAAAACAAGGAAATACTACACAATGCAAAGAAAGCTGCTAGAAGTTACCTGAGGCTTACAGGTAAAGCAGCAGCTCGGAGAACCTGAGACCAGGAAGAGGACGATGCACCAAAAGAGAGGGTTTGGCTGGACCGGTACACAAAGCTGTTCCACACTTCTCTCTGCCAGCGTTAGAGACTTCCAGTAGGATTATTTTGCATGAAGCTGGGGGATCTCAGAAATATCTTTAGGAGTAAAACAAATGGAACACACTTCGTCTTATTTTCATGGGAGCTTATAATGATATTATAATTAACTCAATTACACCACAAGATTAATAGTCTTTAAAACGCTCCCAGTCATTCATTACGGGCCTAATTAAAACTCTCTTTTGGTGCCAAGCCAGCAAGAAATACAAAACCACTTGCTCACTAACCATATATAAGTATATATGGTACTATCTTTATCACACTGTTTGTTTCCATAGTCACAATTCAGTGAGCAGGGGTTTTTTTCGTGGTTTTTTTTTAAAAAAACACAATAATATCAAAGCAAACTGGACGAGACGCTTCAACACCTGCAGCAGCGTACCAGCTCCCCACAGCCAACCACTTTATTTCTAGTTTTGCTGCAACAGTTAAGGGCTTCTACAATAGCAGATGCCTTTCCTCCCACACATCAATTAATTTGCAAATGCACTCAGGTTGTAGAAATAATGAAGTGCTGAATGCTTTTTTATTGACAAGTTTTGCTGTCAGGAGGTGGATGCTGTAGGCGACGTGCTAAAATGCGCTGCTGCTATACGCATGCCAAAGGAGAGGCATGCCACATGAAACTTGGGCGACAGCTAACAGGGCACAGCAATTATTTCATTTTCTCCTCTCCCACTGGAACCAAGAGGAAGACATCATCTCCAAAAGCTTTTTATTGTATTTATCTAGGTACTCGTAACCCCCCGTTTCCAGTGAGATCTGAGCTTCAGTGCTGACCCAAGAAATATCTGAGGAAGAAAGGAGCGGTTTTTCACATATGCTAAAAAGTTACATTAAAATCATTAGGGTTACAAAGAACGAATTCAATAACTAGGAAACGCTTACACTCATATTGCCTGTGAAATCCCAATCAGTCTGCTTGCGCTAAGGATTCAGGATTTGATTACGTGATTCTTTCCAAGGGACCTCAAATTACCAGCCGGCAGCACCGCATGGATGAAGAGGCATTTTCAGCACCCATTTGCATGCACAGAATGTTATTTACAGTAGTTCACATAATGCCCACACTCATCTTCTCAGATGCCTTCTATGAAATTTGCTTGCTTTATCTTGCTTCTTTACAAATACAGTTAAATTTACCTTCACAATTCTTACTCCATTCATGTTGGGTGTGGATCTGAGGAATCTCAGATTTTTAAGAACACTAAATGTTTTTACTACTTACTACACTTGTAGTAGACTACTCATAGATAGTAACTGTGGTCAGGTGCTGAGCCAGGCTGCGGAAGAGCCAGAAAAGGCTTTCATGAAAGCCAGGTTATGGCAAGGTTGGAATCTCTACCCCCACTTCTATCACTTGAAATAAAAGATTAGTTGGTAGCCGTTCACCATTACTTTCTGTCTTGATCAGCTCCTAATTGGAAGTGAAGTGCATCTTGCCAGCTATTCTCTGAAAACAAGTTAAAAAATGAGATTCTGAACTTTCAAATTAAATTCTATACTCTGGAGGACAGCATGTTCTCAAGGATACAGACCCTTCTCATTTTAAGTCCCCAAATCAGAAGGGCAATAGTTGAGCAGAGAACAGACACACCAAAAGAGTTACTGTGGTTAAGAGCCCGGAGGGCTGGAATTGATCCTTTCCTCAAGCTTCCTAGGAAACATTCAGTCAAACTAAAAGAACCTCTACGAACATTTAGACTCGCCTCTTACCTAGTTCAAGTTACTTCCATGTTTGTAATTTAGCAAATGTAGTTAGAAAAAATAGAATATGCATGTGCTCACCTTCCAAGGAGGGCAAGTCCCGTACTACTGCTCTCCAGTTCTTTCAGTGCTTAATTACCACGCACCTCAGCCGTAGTCTGAATTTGTTAAATTTCTGTTTCCAATTAATGACTTTTTTTTTTTGTCTTTGCTTGCTATAATGAAGAACTCTCTTATTCACTTTTTCCCTCCTCAGTAAAGATGCTGGTACAAAGCGAGTCATCCGTTATCTTTTCTTTAACAAGTGAAAGAAATTGAACTCGTTTGATCGTACAGAAGGAGCACAGGAACCCAAATGCTTTTGATCAGTTCTCATGTCTCTTAACTAGAAAACCCCAAATTAACAGACACCAAGAAAAATGGTAACTAAGTAGTTTTACAATTAAAATAATGCTTAAAATAATTTTCAAGTGTTAATAACTGAAAACGTTATTAGTACAGGTACTACCAGATAAGGAAACTCGTTAAAAATAGATGATTTTCTGCTTTTTAAAATATGCGATTTTCAGACTGACCTTGTCCCTTTTAAATTTTTATAGCAGCTTCAGTTCCAATTTGAGATTTTCATATGGGGTAGGCAAACCTTCTTATGTTCTATATTAAATGCAAGAGACACCTTCTTGGCATGATCTGCAATATTAATAATATAACAGTACCAATTTCAGGAGCGGCAACGTAGCATCAACACATGCATACCTACATGAACAGAAACTTAGCCGCGGAAATTTAATCACAGAAATCTTTGATATATCATGGGGAAAAAAAGCAGGTCTAAGACAGCTCAAACACAACTTGAGTTTTCCTCTTGTGCCACGCAAACACGTGACCTTGTCATGCTTCACAAGGTAACACCAATGTAGCTGATGCAAGAAAACATATGCTTCTCTTTACTGGACTCAAAATAGGAATAGAGGGGAAAGAGAATTACACTCAGGGCCAAACCCAAGTTTCTGAAGACGAGACTTGCAGCTGTCACTGTATTCAGCATAAAACGTCCCCACCCACACAAGCCCTACAGTACTCCTAGCACTAAATGCCACAACAGAATTGGAAAAATACTTTCTGGATGTGATAAACACTATGGATTCTTTATTTAGCTAGGAATTTGCACCGATGTTATCAGAAGAGGTTTAAGACTGAGCCATTTTTAAGTTGCTGTGGGACACAGCTAAGCCACAGGAAAACCTAAATGATTAATTTTTCTGGATTTCAAAGGAGACTGACACACATTTGACTTTCCATGCATCGGTTGGCTTGCAGGCACTATCCAATAACCCAATTACCACTTAAAATGTCTGCCATCTAACGCACCGACATTTCATCTAAATCTAGACATGTCTTACTTCCCCATCTTGATAATAACTAAGAAAATCTGACTGGATCAAAACCCAGCAGTTCGTCAGTACCCCAGTTTAAGGCACCAAGTAAACAGACATTCCTCTCACTGCTTTGTCGACTTCATTATTAACGAAGTAAAAAATTGCCAACATCAATCTACTGCTTCAGGTGGCCACCATAAGAAAAAGCAAATAGAAAGTTAACGCGGCTGCCACAGTGGCTTATCTGGCAGATTTACGGAAAGGTAAATTAAAAGCACTCGTCACCAGTGTTACAAGTGAGGTAATAACATTGGACTGGAATTGAAAATTCTTCTATATAGCTTCATCTGACCAAGAGCTGTGTTTCTCCCTCAAATCATAAGAGAAACTTTTGTGACTTTCTCAACTACTTCACTCTACTGAAGTCCACGCGACAAGCCCCAAGGATATACTGGTCAGAACAAATGGACACTACGGGCCTTTTTCTCCCTTTTTTTTTTCCTGAATGTTGCCAAGAAGAGGGGGGAGGTTGGGAAACGGGCATCACAATATCACTTGGTTTACTGAGAAAAGCCAGAGTGGCTCTGAAGGGATTCTTCTTCTCTGCAGCTCTGTCACCCAGCTCACAGCTCCCCAGAAGGGAGCCCACAGCAACCTGCAGAACTACCCCAGGGCCCGTCACGCCGCAGCGGAGGCTGCCCCACGCAGAGCTGCTCGCTGCCGTACCTCACAGCCTGCCTCAAACAGCAGCAGCAGCAGCAGCTTACCAGCCTTCACATGCTACAGACACTCAAAGCCTTCAGCCAGATTTGAGCTGTCCGACATTGTGTCTGAGATAGAAAGAGGGAAGAAGGGTTTTCCTTGCCATTCAATTCATCTTATGGTATATATTCAAATTCACGCCTCTAATCTGGGCTGGAAAACACCCAAGTGACTCAGGGCAACAGCACTGACTTCCCTGCACAGTTTCCATTGTACCAGAACTTCACCGCGTCGTGAACTCGCCAACTGCTCCCCACAAATTCATAATGCATCCAGTATAGATGGTCTGCCACGCTCTGAAACTTGCCTGTCCTGAACAGCCACAAAAGGCTGTGCACTATATTTTCATTTATTCTTACTTTTCTCATCTCAAACCCCAAAGCAATCCTTTTCCTCCAACAGTTCTGAGCTGCCCAGAAGCAAACACCTTACGGAGCTAAGCAGCTGCAGCTACGGTGGGTGCAGAACAACAGAGAACTCCTGGAAGTGACTAGTTTAGCCTAAACAGTGAATTGAGAACTTAAAAACATATTATACATTTAAGAAAAAGCAAAAACCAAAACTTGCATCTTTTTTGTCTTAGACAAAAATTAAAAAACGACAGAACTGTTACATTATGATTAGGTCTTGTGACAGGCACATGCTGATAAATTCAGCATTAAGTTCTCCAAAGGTATTCTTAACTCTTCAGCACTGCACGTACTTACCCAGCCAAAAAGGATCTTCCTGTATGAGATCACACCGCCAGCAAGATGACAAACTGGTGTGCATTTAAGGAAACTGGGGCGGTGGGGGAGCAAAATACTGCTTTCCATAAACCACGATTTTTTAAACTTGTTTCTATCACTTCTCTAGCTACAAAGTCTTTTTTAAATGATGCCACTACCTACCCACCTTCCAAAGTTACTTTATCACGCCAGTAACTCAGCAATATGTACACTATATGTACACAACTATAGTTTTTGCCCAAGGTATTTAAAAAAAATAAATAAAAGAGCAAGGAAAACTTCTAAATGGTGGCAAAAAGCTGCAGACTTGCTGCTGGTACACAAAACAAACAGGAACAATTGAAAGCCACAGAGCAGTTAGTAATTTATACGACTGAGCCCAACGCTTGGACAGCCAGGAAAACAGATGGCTCTGCAATATGGAGACGGCTCCACGAGAAGCAATCGGCACAGGGATGCTGCAGTAACGCAGGAGCAAGAGTTCGTTCGCCTGGTTGTTGGAACAGTCACAGCAAACTCAAGTGCATCACTTCAGGGGATGAAACGGAACTGAAGCAAACAAGAGTAAAACAAAATTGAACTTATCGCAGTTGGCTCGTGTTCCTCGATAAAGCGTGGTCTAGTTTAGACTTTTTTTGGTCAGTCCTGCACAGTTCTGTGCAAAAAAAAAAATGAGCTTAATCCACCCAGCACCAGCAGCACTCCTCTTCCTGTCCCGTCCCCCTCCCAGTAATTCTGCATCATACAGAACGACTATGAACGTCAGCTATTTCCTTCTACTTTTAGCTCTGCTTTAAATAAAAGTGTGCTGAGTGCAAGCTGCATAATGAAGGCTCAAAACCATGGAGATGACACAGACTGCAATTGGGCAGCATTACCAAGATGTGGGGGTTTTATTTCTTGTTTTTCTTTCTTTTTTTTCTTTCTGGCAGATTTAACTGAATTTGCGGAACCTGACCAAAATTTGCCAAGGGAAGTTTCCAACTACCTGCTGGAGCAGGCAAGACACTGGCTGGTTTCAAGCAGAAGTCATTCCAGACCTTGAGGACATCCTCAGAGTCAACAGGCTCACAGCGCACACGCACACAGAAACACATGAAGAATAGGTGAAGGACTTCTTGACAAGTGCACAAGGAGCTCAAACTACATTATTTGCTCTAAGTATTACATTTCAAGGCCATCACGATGAAGCAATATGTCAGTCATGCAAGGACTTTTAGTAATCTAAAAAATTCTAACCTGCAATTCTTCAGAAAGGCCGAATCACCTTTTTTTACTTGAGTTTTCACACTTCTTCGCTCCCTGCACAAATGTCTTTCTAGTTTACTGAGAGGGATGACATGCAACTGCATCCATGAAAAGAACAATCACATTTCCAGTGCTACTGCACTTGAGAAAATTCACTGTTTCCACAAGTACCCTTTTAATGATGACAGGCATCATCAAGAGTTCTTAAAAAAATAAGAACTAATCAACTTGCAAGAAAACAAAAACCAAACCAGTGAGAGCAGAGTCAAGTCACTGTTTGACTTTATCAGCCACTGGGAAAAGCACAAAAATTTGCTGCTACTCCAATTTGATCGCGCAAGCTTGTGAAAACTTCGCCTCGTCCATTATTTATTTTCAAAAGTGTTCTTTCCGTATTTACCGTAAGTGCAGTGAACACGAGACATTCGTTTTCCAGACGTCACGTTGTGGCTGACAAAGCAAAATGCATACCGAGATTAGAAGGACATCAGAGCAAGAATCTCTGAAAAAGGCCACTGTAAATAAATGCACAATGAATGTCTCCCCCTGTCCACTCAAGCAGAGTCCTCAGCCACCGCCGCATGTCAGCGTCTATTTTAAAAGCAGGTCATGGATGCTTACAGAAAAGCCACAGACCCTTGATTTCTATACATCTGGGAATTCCTACATTTTGCAAGTTGGCACATACGAAAATGCACTAAGGACAGTACTCTGAGTCAATCTGAACTCTGGAAGTTCTACTACAAATAACCTTTGTAAAATAGTCAACATTCCCTACAACAGCTTTTGGGAGGGAAATGACCGTTAAAAAGAGACATCTTTCCATGTCCTGTTAATGCAACAAAACCCTTGCTACAACATGACCATCATCAAATATGCATTTACAGCCACACAAAATCATAAAGTTACTTTGAAATTTGTTCGAAGATTAGCTAAAAGCACTGACAACGCAGTGTTCTCATGATTCAAGAACAGTTCCCAAGCCATTAAAGTCTATTCCATTTTAAACACTATTTCTCCTCTCTTGCTCTGTGGAAGATCCACACCGAAGGCCAGCATGTTTATCAGAACAGGAAAAGACCAAAACTTAACAAAGTCCTGTGAAATTAATACAGCACTTACATGGTTCATGAGTGAAAAATCCTGGAAGAATAATGTGCTTTGGTTTATCAGTTTAACTTTTCTTTTTTCTCCATCAATTCTTTTTTCATTTCAAGACTCCCCTTTGCTTTGTTGCAGGGCAAATTAATTGTATCTGAGCAGATGAATGTTCTATGTCCCTGCTGGGTTTAGTTCGTACAACCTGGTAGGGCAAAGCAGCTGTTTCATTTGGGTTCTTGCAAAAAAAGTGACAAGAAATTTACTCATCTCTGTATGCAGATACGGTTGACTATTACATGGAAATATGACTCTGAAACACTGTATTTACAAAAAGACAATATTCCAAAGCTGTTTAGTCTCTATGGACATCTGTATAATATCATGCTGCTGCATAAAGAGCTATTGCTGAGCTGTTCCTTTGATTCCCCCCAATCAAATCTCCTCACCCATTGAGGGGATTATGCCTGTGCTGCTCTTCAAAAGGACAGTATTACCCCTTGGATGTATCAACTCTGGCAACGGAATGGATCACCTACCAAGGCAGCTAGAGCACAGCTTTCCTCGCAGCCTTCCCCTGACAAAAGAGCGTTGCGAGCTCCTCTCTGCTCCAGGTGTTGCAGATGGAAGGTATCAGCTCGGAGGAAACACAACTAACTAGCTCCCTCATCGACAGGAGAAAGCAAGCACATTGACTTGTGCCCTTTATGTATTGATGCTCTAGCTGAGTAAATTAAGATGTACAGGGGAAAAGCAAAGAGCATTACAAGCGGGTATACAATGCAGGAAAGCATAGGAGCAATTTTATATCTTCTTCAATCTTCCTGGAATGTGATTACAGTTGACCTTTAAATCTAGTAGATCAACCAATCAATTCTGCTGGAATGACCCCGTATATGTGATCTAAGAGCACACCCCTACTTAGAAAAACTTCCAAAGGCTGCCTGGCATAGTCATTTCATTTTGCTGTAAAAGTTACCAAGATTTGCCTCGATTGATTTTACTTGCAAGAAAAACACAACATCAAAACTGCAGCATCAGCAGACACTAAAGGTCTTAGCTTCTTCCAGGATGAATGCAATATCAATAGTTATTAGGATGTATTCATACAAGGTACACAAGAGGGATGGAAGGAAGATGCTAGTAATCTCACTTAATCCTAACACAACCTCCAGTCAGGTTCTTCAGGCTGTGGGAAAACAAACCAGGCAAAATGTTGAATTTGGAACAGAAAAGATATTTAAAAGTTCTTTAAGTAGTAAAGCTTTTGTATCATGTTAGCTCTTAGATATATTTCAGCCAATAAATTGTGTTTTGACAAAATAATCCAAGAGAGGCTTCAGGATGGTATTTGTCCGTAGTGGACAGAGAATCAAGATCAGCAACCAGTAGCGATGCTATTTGCGTGCAGCATCTCCCCTGGATTTCTTAGAATACTCCGTCTGTAGCACAAGCCTCATTTTATAGGAGGGAAAACAAAGACACGGGTAACAAAGTGACTCGTGAAAGCTCATCCAAGCCAAGGACAGTCGAAAGAAGAAGATGTACAACTCCAGGGGCCCTCCAGTCCCATTACAAACTTGGCAACGCTGCCACTCCCGAAACCTTCACCCTCATCTGAAACGTTTTGCTATGTCTACACTTGCATTCACACAATCAACTAGACAGTAAGTTCTCTTAGGCAGAAAGTCATTAATTTCACACCATATTACACGCTAGGGCGTGCAAAAGAACCAGACAATTGGAAATGTAAGGTCAGCTTTTGCTTTATCAGGCATAAGAGAGCGTATAGGCTTGATCAGCTCTGTGATCTACGAAATTTTTACAAACAGCTTTGGAAGAGGCACCAAGCAGTGGAGGCAACCCAAAAAGAAAAAAAAAAAAAAAGAAAAAAAGAAAAAAAAAAAGAGGCACTGAGCAAACTGAAAATGCTACATTGAAAATTCTGAAAATGCAAGATCTGACTCCAGAGTGAAACTGAACCATAAGGCAAGCCAGAGAACTTGTTAAGTCTGAGTGCAGACAACTGCAGAGGAAACTCTAAATAGAACCCAACTGAAAGCATATGGGTAGGGCAGGGAACATTAGAATAAAAAACTAACTCATGGTAAAACACACAGTGATGTTTTTTCTTAAAAGTCACGTAGGAAGAGAAACACATCCAGCCTCATTGAGAGATAACCTTAGGGGGAGGAGGAAACTATTATCCTTTTACCTGCAGCTTTCTTGATACAAAAGTGACATTTTCCCTGAGTGAAGGATTCTTTTAACATAAAGAAAAGCCAACTTCTGAAGCGAGGTAGAGCCCAGTAATACGGCAGTAGTTGAGAATGTCATGATTTCCATCAAGAAAACTGTTTTGCGGGGATTAGGAACAGCTGTTTCAAACCAAATTAGACTAAAACTGGAAACAAGCTGCCAAGACCCTAAAAAAATATATTTTAGACATAAAAGAACGTATTTGATTCAGCTGTTTTGTTGTGGTGGTCAGCCAAGAAAGAGAAATAAAGTAAAATTCTGAGATTCCAGGCGTTGTCACAAAGACTCTCTCATTTTTAACACTCTTTATGTAGATTTATTCCTCTGAGCATTTGGAATAGGAAAAATGTCAAACAGCTCATATCACAGATTCTTGAATATTTTCAAACCACAGGCAGCTTAAAACAGTTTAAAGACACCTGAGGGCTCTTTCTGCTGTAGTCCACCTTCTATGCACCTTCTGTAGCAGTAAGAGGATGTTGCATTAAGGAAATTATGCTCAATTCCTGTTGACATGAAAAGATTAAAATAATTCACTTAAACCCACCTCTTGTGAGTAACAGTACGTGCATACAGCTTCTTTTCGTGCATGCCTGCAGATCCTAGGAGGCTTTTAGTGGCTATTTTCAATATCGATTTCCACAGGAATTGCAGTTTCACATAACGAGAAGTAAACACGTCTGTTTCAGAACACACCGTAAAATGTCACATCTCGATGTAATTCCTTTGTGTCTAATGGCCCACGCAGTGTACAAAGCACCTCTTAGGCTATGCCACTGCAGTTACAAGAGCTTAAAGAACCCCAAATACAACTACCAAATTAATCAAGACTGGTGCTGGTTTGGAATAGAACTATTTGTTCCAAAGCACAGCTCTGAACATCAAAAACCCCTGTGATTTTACTACGCGCTGCCAGATGTAGCCATTATAATCCGCTTTCCAACCGAATCAAAACTAATCTTGAAAATATTCTTAGCCTTTCAACACGGTCATTACTTTTCATAATAATGATATATACTAATTCTACCCAATAAACCTATTAGATATTACTGTCAGCTTGTCAGTTGTCCTGGTTTGAGCTAAAACAGAACCAATCTTCTGTTCAACAATTTCACTTTCAGGCTAAGTCTCCTCGAAGAGACTGCACTCAGAAAGTTAACACCATGTTTCTGCCCACGGTGGCTGCTTCCAGGAGGAACAGAGCTGGATGCTTAAGAGTTACTCCTAAGGACTGGTGTGCAGAAAGGCTCTTGCTTGTACTTGTTCCTACAGTAACCAAGGTCATTGATAAACCTCGTGCGCCACGTTAGGGTGCGACACGTAAAAAGCTGCACCTCTGCGGAGAAGCAGCACCGCGAAGTCTGTCAGGGACTTCCCCGGTGCCTGCCTGCCCTGCAGGGTCAGCGCTCTCTGCCACCACAGAGTTGGGTGAAATATTGGGTTTGTATATACTATTTTCATTATTTTCTTATTAGTACCATTACTGTTTCACTAAAGCTGTTTCAGTCTTCTATTTTCTTCCAATCCCTAAGTCTCTCTGACGTACTCCCTTTTCCCTCCCCCTTCAGGGAGGGAGGGGAGTTAATAGAGTCTCTGTCATTCACTCAGTGGCCAGAGCAGCCCTAGTCCTTCACATCAGTCCACGTGCTTTTGAAGGGGAGGTATACTGGAAGAAGCCAACTCAGGAGCATTTAAAAAAACAAATGAACACTCCAAGAAATGCATTTTTAACTCGCTTACATACCAGGCAAGTGTGCAACCACAGCCATGTGCCAGTTCCCTTTCCGGATTACTCACACCCTCTAGCTTTAGGCATTTAACTCAGTTCTCAGCAAACTCAGTGGAGCACCACAGCACCACTGAATGCTTCCCACTAAGCCAAGGACCTCACAAAACAGCACAACAAGGTAACTGCTGCTCGGGACACAAACTTTTGATCTTTCTGTGAAAAGATTAAAAATGTGAAAGACTAGCACCTGGTAGAATCAGTAAGCTTTCATTAAATCTTTTTTTATTAATTGGGAGTACATCTTTTTCTAGATATACTGTAACTGAACGAGTGTCAGTGGCTAAAAGATTTTACTAATTTTTTTGGTTTGTTTCTTGTGCGAGTGGAAGGAAGCCTTATATTCAGGCATTTAAAATTAGACAAAACGAGCTGCTATACACGCTTGGGCTAATCTTGTATCAGCAGAGACAGTGATAACATTTACTGATAGTCAGCTTTATCTCCAGAACTTCAGGATTCTACAGCTCTAATAGATTTAAATGTTACCTCATACCAAGAAGATGTCCCAACAACAAATGGAGTTAGGAGTGAAGTAACCGAGTGCAATGTTCATGCTGAATGTTCTTCTACCAACCCCCAAAGCCACCCGGATATGGCACTAAAAAGATCTCCAGGAGAGCCAAGAAGATATTTTCTGCAATTACCAAACAAGCCTGACAGTCAGTCATAAAGGCTACAATTCTAAGCACTGCGCTTAAAATATTATTTTTCCCCATTTCTACTCCTTGCTGGCCCAAGACAGAATAATATAATTACAAGGAGCAGAGGGGGGAAAAAAAAAAAAAGCCACAAGCCCATTTCTCTAGAGGCAGCAGTTTACAACAGAAGCGAAGTCTTCGTTTCCTGTAGAAGAGTCACTCACGAGAGCTCCTGTAGAAACCAGAACACCAAACTCACGTATCCCTAAAAGCTGGGTCAGAAAACCAGCCAGATCTGAAATGAAGTTCAACTGCAAAACCAAACAATTTCCGAAGAATGGAAAACGACCGCATCTACTGCAAAATGACCACATCTACTGCAAAGTGTAGCTTGCTTCATGTTATTAGTGACATCTTACAACTTTGGGGAGAACAGGCAACGTGCTTCAAACTACCAAGCAAAACTTTATTTTATTAACAGGAATGCTTTGAAAGGAGCAAAGTCACCTGAGATCAACTGCACATCTTTTTCACTACAGCTCTGCATGTTAAAACAGAAAAAAATAGGTACAGTTATGAACAGTAACAGCACTGATGTCATGGTCTGTAATTTCTTAATTCACATGCTTCAACTGTGACAGCATCAGAGCCACAAAACAACAACGCTCATGCAGGGCAGGACTATTCTTACTCCCAAGAAAATAAAAACCAACATGCATTGATCTCAGGAAGTAAGAGATTTCAAGAATCACCATAGACTTTATGGGTTACATCTTCAACACCAGAAGCCCAGTCTTAAGTCTGTTGAATCTAAAACTGCTGCCACATTTTCACCGCATTTCCCCGAAGCAGTAGCCAAGCGAGTGGCCTGAACTGCACTGTTGATTACGTACAGCTCCTTACACAGACTATTTTCAATTTTATTAGTTTTTAGGTGATTTCCACATTTTGTAGCCCAGTTATCAGCAGAATCTGATTAGCATGCAACAGGGAAGAACTGAGTATTGCTTATATGCAGTTCAAACAATTAAATCACCCTGTGAACTTTCCGAGGTGGCCAACTTTAGTAACTCCAAAGGAGAACTCCAAAAAGATTAAAGAGATGAGCATACAACTGTAGTAAAAAAAAGCCACAAATAACAGTCACACAGAAAGACTTGACAACAATAGTGGAGAGCAACAGGGTGACATCATTAAATTCCCCATTTTATTATTTTCTCTAGAAGCTATTGAAAAAAAATGCCACCCATCTCTTCTATATAAAGAATATGAATGTGATGCTTATCACCTGCTATTTTATATTAGTGTTTGTATTCCTTGAATGCCCTTCACATGAAGGTCCCCAAATGCTTTATAAACATCTTTAACTCGCCTCAAAAAAAGTGAGACACAACTTTAAATCCCTGAAAACATCCTGTATGCTGTCCGGGTGGCCACAAGCCACCAGGTAAGTCAGGCTTTCATCACCAGGAGCAAGTCAATCTTAGCCACTGAGAGCTGAGATACCAGGCAAAGATGGAATTCAAAGGAATGCTGGGTCCGAGGGTTTCTTTGTGACGCTGTTGCTCTGCAGTCCTATATATTCTTCAATTAACCCCCAGACAACACGGATTTCCACTTATACTTTGTGGGATTTCTCGACTTCTAAAATTAAAGCCTCTTCTTCCGATCTAATGATTGTACCAAGATTTACTCATCAACTTACTGCACTGCTGTGCCTGTGCCGGACTTAGTTTGATTCTAAGTCTTTACTAATACAAAGCAATGCATTTTAAACAATTTAGTTTGATGACCACGTTACACAGTTTAGGAAGGGAAAGGGATCACTGACTTACAAATCCCACAATTTGGCCATCCAGCATGAACTGTACAAAGAGTTCTTGCAGAGGGAAAAAAAAAAAGGGAGTTAGAGGAGGAAGAACTGGGAGTGGGCAAGAAATGTTTTGGTTAAAATAGAGCAACATCAATCATCTCCATCCTGAAATAGGCTAACAGCTAGAACATTAATACCTATCAAAAGAAACAGGGGAAAAAAACAACCCCACTCATTAGCAAATAAAGGTGTTGCAAAGCACTAAACAATTCCCACCAGCTGACAAGGGGGCTGTGATTTATAATAGTGTGTATTGATATATCACTTCCCATAATTAGGAAAAGTGAGACTGGTACTGCTTACAGCATTGTTTGATCGGAGCCTTGAAAAATACTGCTGAATAACAACAAGTATCAGGCACACAACAGAAAACCACCGTATCATGCTCTTAGGCTGCTTCAGATTTGAAATAAAGTTTTCTAACAAAACCAGCAAGAAAGCCAAATTCTGTCTGGACACATATAACCTTATTTCACAATAGCATCCTAGTGGGAATTACGACTGTTGTAACTCTTGGAAAATCACAGATATAAAACATTCAAACCATGTAACAAGTCAGAATTGAAAGCTAATTATTTCCCATTTTTTAAGTAACAAGTTACTCATCATCACTCTTCTTTTCCTGAACTAACAAACTAAGAGTCTATTAAGACATCAAAGAAATTCAATTCTCTGCATGCAGGTACAAAGTGGTACATGGAGCAAACTCTCACCTTACTAGCACCTTCCAGTAGTGCAAAGAAAAAACCAAAAGTGGTAATTTCCATTTCCTTTTGTTTCAACTATCAGGTGTCAAAATCACTTGTATAGTTATATATGGAAACAATAAAATAGTTAAAATAGCCCTGGGTTGGATTCTGCCTTAAGTTTTACTGTTGCAATTATTATTAGCTTTCCTGTTTTTCCTGTTTTCATTAGGGTTTTCACCACATTTCCCTCTCACTATATTCACTTTTTTTTTTAAACTAACATTGCATATCTCAGAGACCCTCAGAAAAAAAAAAAAAAAGCATGCCACCTTTTTCCTTCTCCAGTAAAGTACACGTAAATTATTGTAATTCCTGTTCCCTCCCTTATATTTTGGTACAAACACTTCTTTCTTCATCATAGCTTTTCCAGTACTTTTTTACCCCATGACTGTAATATCAACAGATAATTTGCAAACTACCTGAATTTGCTACTCCTGCCACTGCTGGTCACTAAAATCAACCCTGCAATAACAAAAGTCAATATTCTCCAGGCAATAACTACGGCAGCTTGATGCAAAGAGGTAACCACCTGTTTCCTAGTCATGTTTAAAGAAAAGAGAACATTAATGTAATTCTGAACAGCAAGGGCATTTCACCAAAACATCTGAGTAAAATCGCACAAAATTAAAAGCCCGTAAAGGGCATTTTTCCAGACTGCCAGGCAAACAACATCAGTCACCAGCTGTATAAGATTTGGCATCTACAAGGCATTTCTGTCCAAAGAACCCAATGCACTTGAGACACATTTATAGACAAGAAACTCTCCCAAGAAGTAGGTTAAGTGTTATTATCCTATTTTATCCGTAAGTAAAATGAGGCACAGGAAAAATCGTGTATCCTGCTCAAGGTTACAACAAAGATTAATAAGAAAAGCAAGAACAGAATCCAAGCGGCCCAGCTCTTGCTTTGTGCCCCATGTACAAGAAAACACCAGTTTGTGTGTCGTTCACTCCTCCAGTGACAGCAGCATAAACTCCCAGGGCTTATCCGCCCCGGGAAGGAGTCCACAGCCGGTAATCCCCAGCAGCCTTTCCACCTCGGCTCCCTCTCTGAAACACTGATGCTGCTCTTACAAAGCAGATTAAAATGTGTTCTTCAGAGTGCAACAGAGATAGCCTTGTAGAGACTTGTCACTTTGCTTCAATTAAAATCTCACTTTTTTCATTTGTTCCCTTCTGTGAGCAAAACAAGGGATTTTGGTCAATTCAAATCTTTTAAGTAACTTCTTTAGAGCTTCTGCTCACTGAGAAAACCAGTACCTCGAGCAGCACCATGAACCTCCCCACTCTTAGCCCGGCAAGCACAGGGGATCTTTGCAAGCAAGCTCCAGAAGCATCGGGCAAGCAAGCGATCCCCCTCCCATGAAACAGTTTTCTTCAATGCCACACATCTGTCGCCGATACACCTGAAAAGAAAATACTTCCCAATTCGGGCCGATAAAATCTCAGCAGAATAAGCTGGCCCTGCATGCGACGGCATGTCACAATATCATAACACCGTATTTTTGTACACAAAAGTCCTGAAAGGACAAAACGTTGGCCACCGGCCCGAACTTCCAAAGAACTGCCAACGTAATAATTCACTTACGTTGTCCATGCTACCGTAAAACTACATTAAATTCAAAATGTTTGAGCGCATCCAAAATTCAAAATTAATGTTCCTTGAAATGAACACTCCATTTTATAATCAAGATGAACACGGGGAAAAAAAATAATATTTCAACAGAGTTCCTCTAATATTATTGTTAACATTTAATGTAATTTATTGTCATTAAACTCAATATTTGTGTCTAATCAATACTAAGCCACCAAGGGCAGTCGTAACAAGTCTGGACTTTCTCTACAGGCTCTATTGATTTCTTTTTTTGAAACCTACAATGAACACAATTTATACAAATAATTTATCAGGGAACACATCAAAATAATTTAATAAACAAAAACCGTATATTCCTTTTCTCTTCTGTCATGTGACAGAAAATCATTTTAACTCATTAATGGTAATCTCAACAGTTCGATTTTAAATTTATGTAAAAACAAGAGGAAGCTATGAAGCAACAAATTTAAATCCAAATATTTTTGGTGTGTTTCCACATGCAGATCAACAGTATTTTTTTGGTATTCGCCAGCGTATTACTTTCAAATAAATTTGACAACTCCTGTCCAGCTTTGTTCATTTGGAATATTTACAATGGACTGACACTGGGAAGTCTATGCAAATTGCCACGATCTTCTTTTCTCAGACTATTTATTTAAATAATTTGATCTAAATCCCACTCGCCCAGAGAGTTACAAAGTCAGAAAAGTTGATTTTTTTGCTTTCTGCTTCACGTGGTAGATCATCTAGCCTTCCCAAACACACTCATGATGGTAAAACAATACCACCACCGCTCCATACACCTCTACGCATCAGTTCAAAC
This sequence comes from Trogon surrucura, assembly GCA_020746105.1. Lineage (NCBI taxonomy): Eukaryota > Metazoa > Chordata > Aves > Trogoniformes > Trogonidae > Trogon > Trogon surrucura. The sequence continues at coordinate 7,272,534 of CM036636.1, forward strand.
CACAGAAGTGCTGGAACTGGAACAAAGCAAACTGACAAACGCAGCTCGGAAAACAGGAGAGGAGAGCATACACCACCGCGCTTCAGTGAAGTTAAACAAGAGGCAAAAATAACATCGCCTGTTCAAGACTACAATTGCCCTAAGTTTCCCCCATCTCTGCTGCTAATGGTATTATTTCAAAGTCTGAAAGCAAAGTCTTTACTGCAAAGGAAAAAAAAGAGCTATTTAAGAATGGAAAAATGACTTACAGAAGACAGTATTTTCACTTAGGCAGGTAAATTCTGCTAACACTGCTAATGCTCAGCACCTTGGGGAAGACAGTTTGTGGCTATCCAACAGACTCGATGGTTCTTAAGTCTGGTAGAAAGAGTAATTCTACAATAATTCTCTAGTTGGTTGGTAGTTGATTCATTTTGCATATACCCTTCAAATGAACAAGCAAAAGCAAGTAAGCAAAAGCACCCTACGAAGAAAGGGGAAACTTGTCCTATAAAAGCATTTGCCTTGCTCAGCGGAGACGGAACACGTTGTGCGTTTTCTGTTGGGCTGCAGTCAAGGGAGACACTTTAACAGCCACTGCCTGAGGCACACGCAGGGCGAGGGTGTACAAATGCTTTGCCAAGGGCAGAGAGGATGAACAAATACCCACCAGAGGCAACAAATAACCTCCCTAAAGCAGCAGATGGAAACCAAAAGTTTATAACACTCAGAGAATGAGTCCAAACTCCTGGATTCCAAAAACCTGCATCTACTCTGACTGCCAGCAGTACTGTGAATAGATCAGGCAACCACAACGTCCAAGCTTTATTAAACATTTTCTATGCGGGTAAGCATGCAATGCACGCAGCATCAAGATTTTGTCCCCCCCACAAAACCTCTTTGCCACCCAGTACTCAGAACAAATACCAAAAAACATGCAGTTGCTTTGTAAATGATGCTCTTACTCATGACATTACGGTTTCATCTGTGGCAGAAAACAAGCAGCATCCAGGAACGAGGGGATTCAGCATAAGGACCCTTGTTACAGAAACATCCTGAAGAACAACAGCAGCAAGTTCTTCCAACGCTCTGTCACAAATACGAGGTCACAACTCTTTTTAAAAATCAAAACTTAATCAGTATTTCAGTCTAGTAAGTGACTTTTAAAAGTTCCTTTCATCTAAACTTATAGCTGGTGCATTCTCCCCCGTGGCAGTCCCCCTTGAATCCCAATATAATGCACAAAGCAAGCACCCGGTAACGAGGGGCAAGGCAGCAGCACTGCAGGTCAGTCCCGACTGGTCCAAGTAGTATCAGGCCACAAACACAAAATCCTTCTGACTGCTGCAGTCATCTTAGATTTCAACTGCTCATGCACAACAAACGTATTCTTTTAAAAGGAAAATCAACAGCTACAAACTATGAAAACCAGAATTCAACTACAATTACACAGAGACAGTCCCCACGACAAAAAAAAAACCAACCTACCAGTTTCTACAAACTTCCTAACTTACCAATAACGCTTTATCTGCATTACCCGTACAGAACGATAGCTCATGTTTATCTTATCTAATATTATATCTTCATTATTACATTAAAGGGCACATATGGATCCTTCTGGGAAACAGCACTTCAATTGTAATGAAGAAAACCTCTTTTCTTAAGTAAAATTAATAATTAAATAAAATCGAAGAGGAAGGGAAAAAAGATTTATCATGAAGACCTCAATACCATTCCACGGCTACTACATGTACCGCACCAAGTAATTTACTTGCATGATTTCTACTGCTACACAAAAGGAGCTAAAGCAAAGAGGAAAACATTGAGCTCTTGCTTGCAATAAGATCAACTTCTTGTTTTGCAGCTTATGGCTTGTGAGCTGTCAAACACCTGAAAAAGTAAAGTTCCTTTACAGCTGCGTGTGTATGTAATTAATGCATTCGACAAGCTGCTGTGTTCCCAAACAGCTGCTTCCATTATACCCACAACTTTACCACCTGCAAAACTATTTGGTAAACTACGGAAAGTAAATACCAGCATAGCAGGTGCTAATAAACAACGAGTGCTGCCAAGGTAACACACTTCTGTAAGGGAAGTTTTCATTTTTTCTGTACCCCTGGAGTAGGCAAACTCAAAGGTACTCAGACACAGAGGAACAAGTGAAGTGACACAGAAAAAGCAGTAAAATAAGATTCAGGGCAAATCTCTGTGATTGTTAAACACAACCCATCTCTACCGCACTAAGCCAAAGAGTTAAGTCAGTAAATTTGGACCAAAAAGTGGGTCTTCTCACAATATATAACCAGCCACAGCTGCAAGTATTCATTGTGGTAAATAGAACAATTTAAAAGTGTCGAGCAAGTCTAATCTATATTAACGTTCACATCTTAAACAGATAATTTTCTACTCACAGACATGAGTATGATTTTCACTATGCTTCTCACCCAGCACTGCTACTTAACCTGAAAGGCTTGTCCAGGCATCCAAGACCAGAAGAAAATTTGGCCTTGGCTTGACCCAGCATGAAAACAAAGCTGCAAATATAAAGAATTAACTGTTCTAACACACGCTATCTCAGGAACCACAAGGAATGATGATTAATACAGCCTCAGCTGAAATTTAAAATGAGAAAACTAAACAAGCTTTTACTTATGCAACCAATTTTTCCAGAAAAAGTTGAGTCATACAGGTCAGTATGATCCACCCCCAGATTTACAAAACTGCTTAAGTACATTCATACACTTGAAAAAAAAAAAAAAAGAACCAATTTGGTAGTACTATGCTTTAAAGAGCTTCATGTGGTCTATGGTATTTGGAAGGTTACCGTCGTTATATTCTCCAAAACCTGGCTGAGAATATCATTTCCCAAACAGAAATACTGATATAGGGGGACCAACTAAAACTTCAGCATTTAAACAAACAATTATATGGGATAACTTCTGACATGCTGGGCATTTTTTTTGTTTAGGTTTTTGACGTTTTGGGGTGTGAGTTTTTTTAAGCATTACCATGTCAGGTCTCTAACTGTTCTATCATTTTTAGATAAAACTAATGCAGCAAATTTATTTTTTTTAAATATACATAGTACTCTGTACAGTGTTTTGATGTACTGAACAATAATTTGCTTCTCATGAGATAGCCCAGTGATTACTACTGACCTTACTTATTATTGTTCTACAAGTTATTACTACCAGCCTCCCCACGTTTTAAGGAAAATCAGAATGCGTCAAAACATGCAACACCAAGTCACTCATTTTCCCTCTATTTCATGAATGTTCTTTTGGAATTGCACCATAGCCCTGAAACTACTTCATCTATCCTCCCCTGGCAGCCATGTGGCTATTCCTGCCATCAGTAATGCATGAACAATCAGAGAGAGGGGAAAATGCCCTTAGCTCATCAAAAACACAAGCAAGCCAGCCACAAAGGGGTCACAAATTAAAAATTAAATGCAGACATAAAGTGTATTGACACATCACCACATCTAAATCCTCCCTTCAAAGCAACAGAAAACGCCAGACACAGATAATAAGAACAGAAGGTGGCTAAAAGATGTAGTGCAGTAACAGTTAGTGAACAAGTGTATTTAGCGATGAAGAATTAAGCAGCAACATCCAGGAGCATCAAACGGGTTTTTGCTCCTAATGGTAAATCCAGCAGTTACACCCTTACACAGGCAACACTGCTGTCAGAAACAGGGCAACCTACCCATGCTTGCAGACCTTAGAAAGGCTGCTTGTAAAGTTCAGAAAAATCATTAGGTAAAAAGTAGCTATTTAAATACAACTTAAATAGTAACTTTTAGCTGTGAAACAGAAGCCAAAGACAACAAAGAAAGAAATATATACTGGTTTTCTCCTAGAACATTGTGTATATGAGTGCACAGGACACTAAACCTTTCTGTTTCTGAATTAAGAGTCCAGTATTACAAAAAACTGCTTTTCAAAGCTCCATAACAGAGTTAATAAAAAACTCCACTAGAACAACTCTGTCAAAGCTATCTCGTCATCAAGTGAGTTTACTCTGATAATGACGCAAAGAAGTAATTAAATCACTGAAGACTTAACTGCATTACAAGTTTACATGTATAAATATTAGATGGTTTTATTTTTTCTGAAAGTAGCAAATGAACTATTTTTCTTCAGTGCTTCTAACAGCAAGAAACACAAGCAAACATAAAGTATTTTCTCAATTAATAAATCTCTAATTAAAAATCCTTCTGGTCCCCCCTTTTCCAGCCACACCAAATTCCTATCAATGCTGAATTCTACCATATTTGTATTCTGAAATGTGACTGTACAAACATTAATGCAGTACTCGTACAAACACTATTATAGCACTCTCTTTTAAATACGAATAATATTAGGCTGGTTGGCTCAAGGTATAACAAGAACTTGCCTATGAAGTATTTCTGTGGTCTGACAGTCTTCCTTGTTGATGTATCATAATAAATAATTTAAAGTGGAATTGTTTCTTTTAATGCCCTAAATATTTTCACATTTACTATTCCTGCTTACTCCCGCTCGTGTAAGTTTGTTAGAACATCTGGAATCTCATATTAGTAATAACTGTCATGACAGAAACTACTCCATTCTTTACATTTTGTAACGGCTCGCTACTATTTCAAGCGTAAATTTAAGAAAGCTTTTAAATACTTATTCTTTTAAATATTTCTATGCAAAGTAATAAGCATGCTCAAAAAATTCAGGATGGGAATAGGCAACCTGAACCATAATGGTGCCCAGACAGGGACCAGTAATAATTGCAATAACGCATTGTTTCCTTATTCACTAAAGGAGCTGCTGAGCCACAAGCAGACCATGTTCAGAGAAGAAAACACACCTCTCCCATTTCTGTCTCCTGACGTATTCAGCACACAGGTTTGTGAAGCTGAATTATAGTCATGAGAAAGAAGTTTCTTTCAACAAAACCAAAACTTGCCTTATCTAGCCTTCTTTTTTTAACATTACTTAAAATTCAACATAATATATACAACCTGAAAAGACTAGATATGCCAAAGCTGTTGAACACCAAGCTACTTCTGAGACCAGGTGCAAACGCTTTTTAAGAACAGAAAATGGTGCGGAAAGGCAGCAAGATTTCCGACAACGGCGATGCCCCTACATGTTTCTTTCCAAGTACTGCGTGTGGAGGCAGCATAAGCTCTTGACTCTCTGCCCTAATACCCCATTGCCCTCTGCTACACCGTTTACCAACAGATGCAAGGACACCATATACTTTTGATTTTGTATCTACAGAAGATGCTAAAGAGCTAGCATGGAAAGTATCGTTCTGCTTGGGAGTTAACACCCCATTTGAAAAACAAGGGCACACCTCAGTACCATTGAAAAGTCTTCTCTCAATTAAAATAACATTTTTTACCCTTGAAAGAACATATAGGTACGTTTTATGTTCCTCAAACTCACCAATTTGGACAGTCTCAAAAACTCTGAAGTCTACCGTATCACAAATCATAGAATCATAGAAACATTCAGGTTGGAAAAGACCCTTGGGATCATCAAGTCCAACATATAAATCAAGCATTCTGTAGGAAATGGAACTAAATTACAGTGCTGTATTGTGTTACCTTATTCGACCATTTGTAGGCTTGAAGAAGCTGGCTGTAAAGAGGTGTTTTGTCCTGAACAGGATCTAGACTCAGCAGTCCACTATTGTGCAGGGGGTGGTTCTCAGAGGGTTTCCCAACTAGGTTGCTCAGACGCTCCAGTTCACTGAAAGGAAACAGAACGGTGTTTTTTTAACTCAGACCTGCAGATACAGACACCCGAGATGCACAGGTCTGCTGCAGGCACAGCAATCGTGCATGAACTCCATTCTAATATCAAGTGAGTTTTAAATACCTCCCCAATCCAATAAAAAAACATAATTGCTCTCCTTATCCGAACAAGGGCTCTGCTAGTCGCTAAGCTCAGTGCTTCTCAGGAGACAAAATCCAAGTCAAAAGTCTTCGTAAGATAACCTGGAAAGAATCAAACTATGGCAGGTCCTGCTCTCCAGAACCAAGGGCATCTTTTGAGCAATACCCTCAGAAACTACAGAGTTCTGACTTTAGTGCTGCCTGCAATACTAGAAGTATTTTTTTAAAACCGTCAAGCGGGCAAGATATCTCAGCATTTTATTAAAGGACGAGAAATTAACACTGTCCTCATATAAATGTACAGAGGAACTGGGATGAGTCCTAAGCTTGGAGATGGTCCTGCAAAGTTCGTGATTACTCTAAACAAGTACACACATCCCAAGCTCTCAGGAGAAGGAAGCATCCTCTGACTTCCATGAGCAATTTGTACATTCGCAAACGTGTATAAAATACTCAGCTAAAGCACAAGCAGCACCATTTTCCCATGACAAAAGTCTCCCTGTGAAATGATCTATTATTGCTTCATATCTCATTTGTCAAACACTACATTTAATAATAACAAAAGTTAAGCAATTTTTAAAACTTTCATTAATCAACTGTAGAAGAAAGACTGGCTAGTTTGCACAGATATAAAATGCAGTTTTTCAAGTGACATGACTAATCAGGTGCCTTTCCTTCTCGTTTTTGAATGTTACACCCTGCTCTGAACTTCAGAACTTACAAGAAATTAAAAGCAGGATTCAAACCCTTCAAAGGGTAACTTCTGAAAATTGTTGTAAAAAAAAAATCACAAAGATCTCCATTTGCATTTAATAAAGGTTATGAAGATAAACACCAACAATTAGGGAAACTAAGTTAAGATACTTCCACATTCTATTAGCACAAAATCCTTCCTTTATTAATAATAATTTCTTCAAGTTTCCATGGTCTACATTCTTTCTAAGTCTCTAGGGCTGTGTACACACACGTGCTTAATATTTCTTGACAAAATAATTCAATAAAAATAAATGTGAATAGACATAATAACTATTGATTTCTTGAACAGAGACCCCATTCAATACTTCCATGACATAAACCACAGTCTACTGACAATGTTAACTTCAATACACCTTAGAGTATTCCCTTACTACTTGAAATCTGTGCTTTTCAAACATGCAATAGATTATGTAACACTTAAATGCTATACAAATGACAATATTTTGCAGCGGCTATGTTTCCAAAAAAAAAGGCAAATTAAATATACTCCATAGCATTTTTTAAGTTCTATTGCAGGGAATTAGGTCACCAAAGGACTGATAAGCACATCCACTGATGCAGTGGAAGAGATGGCGAAAAAGGAACCAGTGGAACTTGATAATGAAGCTACTCTCAGATATAGCAGTAAAGACAGGGACTAACTGCAAATAATCACACAGGAACGTCACAGCCCTGAAATACTGGATGATAAACTGCAAAACAGAGGAGTGTAAAACACTACACACGAGACAAGATAGGTCAGAGCCAATTGCTAACTATTATTGCTTGGGAACAAGATTTTGCAGTTATACTAGAAAATTCTTTAAAAAGGTACCAAATAAGAGAAGCAGGATGACCAAAGGAATGGCGCAGCTCCCACGTAGGGAACCATGAAGACTCTTCAACTTGAAAACAATAAAAACCAAAGGGACACCACCGAAGTCTATAAAGCTGTACACCGCACCATTCCTAAGAATGATTTCCTACCATCTTTCCCAAGAGAAGGGAAGAAGGAGGTAACAAATTATACCACCACGATCAGAACTAAAAAAAAACCAGCATGGCCAGCAAGAAACAAATTCTTGTACACAGGACCCTGAGCACTAAATCTCCAGGGACCAGGAGATGTGCTTGGCAAGAGCGGTTACAAACTTGTCCAGCTCTTGGACACCTCCCTGACAGCTCCGCTGGCTCCCAGGCAGGTACAACCAACCCGGGGTCCCTGGCAGGATCCTCACGCACTCACCAGCTCTACTCAACTGGAGCACGGCTGCTGCTACGAACCAACTCTACTTACGTGTTCTGGCCTTCCAGTCTTACAGGTTATGGTAAGAAAACGGTCCTTCTTGAACCACTTGGATGCTACTGAACAGTCCGAACAGACACTAAGGTGTGTTTCATTTTTCTTAACAAAAAACTTCAATAAAGAGAAGAATCTCGCTGTGACCAAAGGCATTTCCCCTTACCAACGCAATCCAGCTCCTTTTTTAAAGGCAGAGATGAACAAAACCCAGGTAAGTGTTATGGGCAGCACCTATCCCTGTGGAGACCGTGGAAGGAAACCCCGGGAAGGGGCAGCGCCCACGGGCTGGAAGGCGTAGGGTGGCGCGTTCTCCCATTTATTTGCCCACAACTTTCTCCGGGAGTGGAAAAGGCCCCGCCGGGCGCCTCCGAGGGGCCAGGCCCCGCCGGGGGGGGACCTCGGGACCCCTCTCCCTCCACCGCAGGGCCGGGGTCCCGCTGCACAGCGAGGCGGGGCGGAGGGAAGGGGGGAAGCCCCCTCAGGGCCGGCTGCTCACCCCAGGTCGCGGCTGACGGAGTGCAGGCTCTCCTGGAAGGCGGCCACGAAGCCCTTCTCGCGGCCTTCCAGGGTCTCCTTGTTCCGCATCCCATCCTTCAGGCAGTCGAAGACCCGCGTCACGCTGGAGCGCAGCGCCTGGATGGCGGCGATGGCCTGGGAGAAGGCCTCCAGGTTCACGCCGGGGCTCAGCACCCCCTCCGCCATCTTGGCCGGCGGGGCCCGGCCTCTCCCCGGCAGGACGCGAGGAGCGCGGCGAGGCCGCGGCGGCCCCGGGGCATGATGGGAAATGTAGTCCGGGCGCGGGGCTGGGCGGGGCGCGGCGCTCCCCTCCCCTCGGGAACCCCCCTGGGCTGGGGAGCGGGGAATGGCGACTGGCACGGCACGGTGCTTTTGAGCCCTTTTCCTCCTTTTTTTTTAACTTCAGGGACTTCTCCAGCAAAGGCGGGTCTGCCCCGAGCTCCCTGTGTCGGGAGGTGGTGAGGAGAGCAGGGGCGGGAGCCGAGGAGCAGAGCGCTGGCCTGTACATCTCTAGAATACCTTCTCCTTCCGAATCATTTTTCCCAGTCAAATTCCCTCTTTTCTTTTACTCTTGTGTGCTGTGCATCATCCTCTGCTTGTAATACGGGGTACGTTCCCTCCTCTGGATGCTCTGCAGATCTGTAGGGTGTTTTCCAGGCACGGACCCAAATATAAACCCATTTCAAGTAAGATCCAAGGGCACCTCTCCTCCTGCCACAACCGTGCCTCGCTTCAGGCGGGCGAGAATACTTCTGCAAGCCTGACACTCCTGGGCATACTGAAGATTTAAAAGTTGGGCCCAATGTTTATGGCTCAGTCTGAAATCAAGAGGACGAGGACCCGGCCCTCGTTACCAAATGTTTGCAAAGCAATGTGATGTTTGAGGCTGCTATCACAGCACTTAAGTACTACTCATTGAATTTTACAAGGGCTGCTTGGGTTTCTGATGCCACCGGCCAGCTCTTTTCACCCCTAGAGTGCAGCTAAAATAAATACAGATAAAATAAACGAAGCGCTACGCAGGCCGATAGTCGCTTCACACAAGGTAAACTGGAGCACCAGGCTAGGGCTTTTTGTTTTCTCAATTTCTAAAGTAAATAACAACCTCTTTCATACAAGTATTAATGAAATTCAGTAAGCACAATCCACACAGTCAGTTCCTCTAGCCAGGCATGCTTTTTTTTTTAATGTATGTAAAATGGAAATGAGTACGACAAGGAACAGCAGATGTGTCAGTGACCAAGTGAAGCGAGGCTTTGCCTTCCACTCGGTGACACTTTTCTGTCTATCATGCAACGGATTCTGAAAATTGCATCTGATCAATTAAATGTCCTCAGACAACGTGTGAGGTATTGATAAGTGAACCCCTAATACTCAGCCTGAAGAATGAGAAAATAAAGGCTGCAGTTCTACTTCCCTTGAGCTTAGTAATTCTGTTGTATCTGAGCACAAAGGTAAAGCAAACCTGGAAGCAATATAGTGTGAGGCAATGCAGTTCAGCCTACACAAACAGTGAAATATGTAGTGGTGTACTTCAAAGAATCAGCAATGGATTGAGCACATTTAGTAAGGCAAATATGAACAAGATGGGAACAGTTCTTTATGTAAAAAAAGCACTGATTGAAAGAACAGCAGCCAGAGGCAGAAAGGACAGGGCTATCTCAGCCAGACTGGCAACTTGCACTGTTTATGGCTCTATAACAATAGTTCGATATAAAATATCCTTCTCTGGACTATAACAGAGCAGTCAAGAAGGTATTGTGTTATTATAAGGGAATACTTGTATCATGAAAGATCGTTCCTGCATGGCACTATTCTTTTTTCCTTTCACTACAGAGTTCAGACTCTGTGTGCAAAGTGCAGGTGTCTGTAACTTATTTTATATGTTATACCTTGGAAATGGGTGGTTCTTTTTCCATTTCTTTCCCTCTGATGTAAGATTTAGTATTTGTATATGTATATTTTCAGCTGTTAATATCACATTTATTTTAACTGTCTCCAAGATCCTCGTCATCACAGTGCCCAAGTGATGGTAAAAAGGACTTGACAGTTGTTTTACTATTTTTAGGCTAACGACAAAACAGTGGCCTGGAAACAAACCCATAAATGTCTAAGGAACCATTTGGAACTTGCCCGTAAGGAACAAAGAGAACACCATACCTTTGGCTTAGAAACACAAAGGAGAGCATTCTCATTTTTTGCTCCAGGAATCTGCTCTTCCTTGCATGAATGAAGAGTCAAGTCCTCCTGAACAGACAATGGGCAATTCAGAGCACTAAGAACTCCACTGACCTCATGGGGTAAAGTTAAGGCAGACTCTGCTTCAACACCTGAAGATAATCGTTAAAGAAGAGAACAGGAGTTCCTGTTTCTCTTACTGCTCCTCCTCCTGTTTTCCCACATCTAGAAGGAAAAGGCTGCAGAATTTGCTGTGCTCTTCTGTCGGGCATTGCCATGCCCAACTTGCTCACTGCTTCCTTTTAAGCAATATTCCTTAAGTGGCAGCTTGCCCAACCCAAGGCAGTGTGCTGATTTCATCGTTACAGGTGTGTTGTAAGGAGGCACTACGGATATAAAATATATGAAACCAGGGTACCTCAAAGGTACCAATAAAAATATTTTTCCCTTAAAATCACTAGTAAAACATAAAAGCCTTAAAATCACTAGTAAAACAAAAGCAAGAATCCAGCTGATACTCAAAACATCCTAAGATCTTTCTATCTCACAGCTGTTGAGTGGGCTCCTGCAAAATTATTTGGCTGGCCCAATATGGACACATACCCACATGTGAGCAAGCGTCAGAATTGGCATCTTTTATCCTCTCTACCAGAAGCTGAAGGACCTAACGATCACCCTCCAAAAAAAGCCACATTTAAAACATACAGGTTATACCCACCTTGCACAACGCAGTGTCATGTAGAGAGATGCAAACGGCAGTCGCAGTCCTGGAAGCAGCCTGCTCTGTTAGTTCAGCATTCTGACCAAACTAATCAACCCTGCCTCTCAGCCTTGCTAATTATCTCTGGCAGACCACTGTGCTAACACGGGGCTACTACAGCTCGCTCAGTTATCTCCAAATGCTGCTACACCGTGCCACGTAGGCAGAATAAGAGATGGAACAGAGAAGACTGCAGTGAACAGCCGAGTTTGGAGCTGTTCTGTGGCTAAAGAGAGAATTTCGGTTTGGGTGCTGTCAGTCTCGTAATGTACATGAGCTCTGAACTCAGTTGGAGAGAAGCGAGGGGGAAAGTAAGAGTCCAACCTGGCAGCACGTGCAGTGTGACAAGAGCAGCACAGTTCTGTCCTGAAGCAGAAGCTTGACTGGGGAGCGTTGTAATTAAGATGAACCTTTTGCAGCAAAGTATGATATGGAAATAATACTCAAATTGCAGCTACTAAGAAGCAAGTGGGCTGTAATTAATCAGCAACATCAAAGAAAAGGGATGATTGCAGAATCCTTGCAGAGGTACTATAAACAATTTGTTAGGGAAGAAAGTGCCCAGTCAGAAATGCAGCCTCATTTAAGAGAACTTAATTTTGTTGTCAGGAGAGAGAACTAATGGTGACTGTTGGGTTTCATACCACATGCGAATAATCCCTCCTGAAGTGTCAGGACAGGACACAACATTTGGAATAACTGACGTAATAAATTATCTTCATCTGAGGTAGATAAATGCTGATAGGTAGATAAATGCTCGTATTTATTCCTTGGCAAGCTGGACTGATATTCATCACCAGGGCCTCTTCGTTTCTTCATACTTCATTGCTACATTCATGACAGCATCTTAGATAAATATAAGCAGCTGATTTTTATTTTTTTTTTTGTTCAAATAATTGTGACGCTCAGTAGTGCAATTGGTAAGATATCCCTGCTTACATTCCTATTAATTCCTTTCAGGTTTTCAGTCTTCAGTTTGCCACAGAGTTTATTACACGATGCATTTTTGAAACAGAAGAGAAGCTGAGGGGTTACTGGCTCATGTTTGAGGCTTCTGACAAGAGAAGGGAGTGAGTCTTGCCTCCTTTTCGACAAGTTTGAAATGGCAAGACATTTCCAGGTGTGGGGGAGCCTTGATCTTCAGTGCTATTTCTTTCCCATTGTTCCCTGAATCAGAATCTCCCACTACATCCAACAATAGTGAGCGAAAAATCTCATCTGAACACTCCTGCCAGAAGAAACAGCGAAATAATGAACTGAGGTGACAATGATGTAGTTATCATCAGATTTCCTGTGGGATGAATGGAGTTAGCTTAGGATTGTTTCAGGCTCTCAGGTGACCTGGCTCACATTCAAAAAGATCTTCCCCCACATCACAGTGCACAGAAAACAGACCTGGATGCCTCCCAGTCCCCTTGAGGGGGGTCACTAACTGTAGGAAAATACAATTTTCAGGTGGCTATTGAGTTCCTTATCCAGAGTGTTTTGTTTCAGTTCACAGTCATAAAGCATCCACATCACACAGAGAAATCCAGCATGTAACAGAATCGCCTGCAGAACCAGGAAGGACTGGATGGATTATGACTCCTCTGTTCCCTCTTGTCTGGTGAAACTGGCACCCTTGAAACTAGTTTTAAGATAATTCAGAGAGATCTGCTGTTCTGCTTCTGGAGTTTCAGTCCCTGGGGAAGTCAACTTAACACCTTATCCCAGCACTGAATTTACATGAGAAGTGTAAAGCAAAATACAAAAAGTAAACCCGTACCCAGCAAAACTCATGGTGTTATTTTATGCATGCAGAATTCTATCCCAAAATATGTCAAATTTTACTTGCAAAAATAAAAGGCTGCTGTTTTATTCTGTATGTGTGCAATCTGCAGAGAAGTATACTCAGCCACTTCTTTTCTTCAAACATTCAGTGATCAAGTGTGGAATCTGATGTAAAGCCGAATGGGAAGAAAGTACCATTATTTAAAGGCTACATAACTGCTTAAAATTAGAGCTGTGAAGGCAATACCAGAAATCACAGATGGTTTGCAGATAAATTCACATTGCATTTAGTCCACTCGACATCTAAAAAAAAACCCCTGTGCTTTTGCCTTGCTTTTCAGTGTATCTGTTGATGCCTGCTCAAAACATGCTTCCTTTAAATCAGGCTTTGAGTCGTGTTCTGTTTTCCTATACGTTCAGATCCTAGGCACTTTGAAAAATCTGCACAAATACATGTATTTTTTAAATGATGTCGTTAAAATTTAATCTATTTTGCACGTTTTCAAAACGACAACTATCCTGAGCAGGTTAAATAAGACATTAGCAGGGATGAAATAGTAGCAAGAACAGACAAGTAGTTCTGCAGTATGGAAGTGGCTGAGACAGAATGACCCAGTTGCTGCTTCTTGCCTACACTGATGATTCTGCAGTATTAGAGTTGTTAAAGTCATTGTTTTTCCTATCCAAAGCCTGCAGGACCAGGCTTTTACATAGTTCTGGTATATTTGTGTATTCTGTAATTTAACTAGTTAAAGCCCCTTTGCCTTTTTTAATGTGCAGACTCTATTTTCAAGTGTTCTGTCCTGTCCCCTGGGTTTTCCCTCTGACACTGGTTTGCCGTGGGGAAAATTCCGCTTCCATTATCATGAAGGACCAGGATTTGGCACAATCATTCCAGCCTCACTGCCTAGCAGCAGTCAGCAGAATTTGTTGAATATATAATGCTGGAGTTGTACTCCTTACCAGCTTCTTGCGGAGGTAGGATTCTGCAGCATGCAAGGGGAAGCTTGAAACAGGATGATTATTCGATACATGGTTGAGGACATCCAGTAGCTATTGCTCTTCATTGAACAGGTGCGTGAAAGCTTTAGATGGCAGCGTATCCGCTGTGATGACAGTAACTATGATGGAGCTCATGGTACAATACATGGTATTTCTTCTTGCCAGGAGCAAACTCTAACCTGCAGCTTGGAAAAGCAGAGGTTGCTTTCCCCCAGGCTTTGGAAAAAAAAAAACAACCTGACACAGTGACAACCACTGAGACAAGCTCAAAGAGTTCTGAAGTTCCCAATTAACTATTTGAGAAAAGTGTGATTTCAGGACAGTAAGGCCTGACATGAACCAGATTCTGGCATGATTTTGGCAATCTTCAGCTTCACTCCTTCTCAATATGACTGCAGCGCGCCAAGCAACCATCCATCCTGCCTAACTTCTCGGCTTAGCTTTCCCCATTCCACCAGCCACTTGCCAAGAGTCATTTGCTCCAGCACTTCTTATAAAAGCCAAGCTACTTCCCGTAACTCTCCATCCTAATTAAGCTACTTGCTGGCTTTTATAATCACCTCTCCATAAACCAATCAATCTCAGCAGGATTTTTAACAAACAAAACCTGACTGATCTCCCTTTAAAGCACCAGCCATCCTGAAGCAACAAGATGTTATTCTTTACACTTTAGCTTTTCTTTCATTTCTTTTCCAGCTGTAAGCAAGAGAGGCCAACAACAAAAATAAGTATAGGCAAATATGCTTAAAGCTGATTGAGGGCATGAAAGCCTGCAGTCTTCCAGACAAGTCAAGCGGTTCTAGCAACTGCACAGATCAGTATTTTCTTTCAAGCTGCTTCACGCTCAGTGTTGTTCATCAATCTATTAAGGAGCACAGACAACCATGCTTTTTAACAGAAATCCAGACAAAACCAGCAAAATAACTCAAAGTTCTTGTATATTTGGAACTTCAGCATTTCAGAAATTCAGTGCTTCATCTTGACCTTTATTCAAGAAAGCATCTGAACCAAACTTGGAATACATACAAGGGGACATTTGTGTAATTGATAATTGGTAAGCCTTTGTACACCCCTGCTGCCTGCTTCGAGACCTTATTTCTGGAATTTGTAGAGCAGCTAAACTGAACTGAAGTCACAGAGTCTGCAACCAAAAGGAGCATTTCTTCTGGAGCAGGCTCCACGGGAAAAGTACGCATCCAAAAAACCATGCAAAGCACCTTATAGACACTGCGGCACTCCACAAGTTAGCAGGACACACCTACCATTACTCAAATTGCCACCACTCTGAATTTACCCAGTGTCAAAATTTAAGCCTGGGTCAGCCACTAAACTGAGAGATGCTCTCTGTGATGCCCTCAGCACCCTCCCAGGGGGATAAGAGGGGAACCAGGGAGAGAGATTTTGAGGTTGAAATGATCTTGAACCAGTTTAATGAAAAAGAAAAACCATACTAACAATGACAACAAAGATGTTTAACTATATACCAGTATTAAACCAGTATACAAACACGTTCAAACACACACAAGAATACGTTAATACCGAACCTGCACCTTCCAGATGACAACTGGGTTGCAAGCAGAAAAGTCCCAGACTGGACTCAGCCGCAGACAGGAGCACCCGAGCCCAGAGGAGAGTCCGAAATAAAGCAGGAAAGGAGCTGTGTCGCTCCCACCCAGGGAGGCAGGGGAAGACTTGTCAAACGGTGCTTCTCTGCAGTATGAGAACAGGAGGCAGGAACAGCGGCAGCCCAAGGAGCAATGAGGAACAGCTAATGGCAGCTCCCCCATCACAGCAGCACTAAAACCCTCCAGACTCTTCATAGGGGCCCTTTTATAGTGAGCACCGTGGGAAAGAGCCCTGTGATTGGCCCCTCCTCTCCTCCCCACTGGCACAGCTGCCCCTCAGCCCCCTTGTGACCGTGGTCCAGAAACTCCAGAGAACTTTTATCCTGGTGCTCTCAAACCAGGACACCCCCAAACTTTTACTCCCAGAGCTATTGCTAAGGAAAATGTCCTTCATGAGGGAAAACAAAAAAAGTTTAATCAATTTGGCGTTGTCAAAGGTATCTTAGTGTGTTTCTTGCTGTCTCGTAATATGGGATAAAAATGACGTCAATAGTGGAGGCACCGTATGATGTGGAAATAAATTGGCTTCAAATAAAAGGTTGCCCTCGTTTTGCCAGGACAGAAACACAAGTGCATGTGCAGACAGCAGGGCCACGTTGCCACCAGCGTCGCCAGCGAGTATCTGCCCCGTTCGGGTGTTGCTCCACCAAGACCAGCAGAGCCAAAAGCAAAGAGAAGGTCCGTGAGTTGTAGGCGATGGCTGCTGCCGCTCGGGCGTGCCAGCTAACGGCCTCCGTGGGACAGGGAGGAACCGGAGCCGTGCGTGGTGTGGTCAGCAGATACAGAACAGATTGGATTTTTTCCAAGGGCTGTTATCTGAAAAAGACTTTGCTTTATCCTCGAGCCAATATGGTAAAATGCATCTAGTTAGCTCAGGGAAAGGTCAGAGATATTTTAAAGTAAAAAAAGGCCATCTCTGGCAGCTGTATCCAATTCAGAGAGATATATTATCCCCAAAGGAACGTGAGGAAAAAAATCCTTATTTATTTTATTTCTGCATATTCCACTTACGTTACCCTGCTGCATTCATGCTGTGGAATTGAGCTATGTTTTCGAGCAGAATCCAGTCAGTCTTTCCGAAAATGAGACAGAGATTGCCTAAACAGACAATCGCTTCCTGGAATTTGCAGGTCTAATTCCACACTTCAGTATTTAAGGTCTCCAAAAAAAAGTGACATCCATCTTCCCTCTAAAAAAAAAAAAAATAGAAAGAAAGAAATATTTTCCCTCTATCTAGAGATTATTTAGTGCTCTCTTATTGACACTGCTTCTATTGAAAGATTTAAAGATAAAAATGCAGTGTATTCAAGTAGCAATCATTTTTCATCGTCACTTAGTGACAGTACAGCCTGTAGTCAATTGCAGCAGATTTATCTTTTCTGTTATTGATTGTGTGTGGGGCTAAGCTGTTTGCAGGTACCCAGCTGTATCTCTTCTGAACTGCAGCAAGAAATGTAAAAGGAGTGGACAAGAGTGGTGCCAAGCAACCTTGTTTTCATTCTAAAGCTGGTTAATTACTTCCCTGTAAGTGGTGAGATAAGCTGCTAGAAGGTAATTTGTTTATGGACACAAGGCATTTCCCGACAGACTAAAGGAACAGCATATACAGACCGTTTCCCATATAGCTCAGTCTACAAGGTGTCACAGAAAACTGGGTTCAAGAGACTAGATGCAAATGAAAACTTTGGGTATGGGAGGGACAAATGTTTTGTGAAAAG
The DNA here is from genome assembly GCA_020746105.1 of Trogon surrucura. Taxonomy (NCBI): domain Eukaryota; kingdom Metazoa; phylum Chordata; class Aves; order Trogoniformes; family Trogonidae; genus Trogon; species Trogon surrucura. The sequence continues at coordinate 7,289,998 of CM036636.1, forward strand.
TAGGGGCTGCCAGTCAGGTCCCTGAAGCAAACCTCCCATGACCTCCTGTGGTGAAGATGCTCGCTTGTACTCTCGTGGGGATTCCCGTCACAACATGGAAAGATTCCTTCTGCTTTTTGAAGCCCACAGAGAATGGAAAATATTATCCAGAGAGCCTGAAGCACTCCAGCCTCCAAAGCTCCATGAACAATTTTTATACTTAAACACAGGGATTAATTCTAGTCACCTCCTGAGTTTAGAGCGAAGCTGAAGGAAAAAAAAAACACAACACAACAAAACAACAAAACATTTAGATGCAAGATAGAACCTGCTTGTTCTCAGACAGTACAATATCAGATCCCAGACCCTTGTCTCAAACACATCTCCTATTTTAAACAGAGCCAGACTTCTATGTACGCTCTTCTTCACTTAAGCCAAATACATCGGTAAGTGCTGATACAGAGGCTGTGAATTTGATGGCTGAATAATGCTTGCGGATATCCTTAAGAGACCAAGAAAGCTTTCTCTAGAAGCTGTCATGCACCTCCCTGATGGATCACAGCTCACAAACCATAAATGCACTTAATGTGGGGAGCAGTCAGGACCAGATCTTCGGCTTCCTACAGCGGTTGCTCTGTTACAGAGCTAAAAGGTGCGTTTTTGCTAGATTCTCTTTACCAGATATAAGCTGAAATGTGTCCTGGACACCTTTAAATTTTCTGTATATCAGGTGTAAGTTTTAAATATAAGCTGGAAAGAGGCATACAAAGAACTTCAATGAATGAACAGACCATGGCACCTCAGCTATTCACAGCTTTCTCACCCGAGAGATGCCACTTATCCACAGTCCCCACTGTGACTTTGGGTCACTCACTTTTTGGAGTGGGAAAGGCAAACACTGGCCATTGCTTGGACAAGGAGACCTGTTCTATCCCTTGTGCCCCTGCTTTTTACTTCCACTCCTGCTGGGGACACCTAGCAGTTTAATTCATGCAACAGCAAAAAGCCTCGAACATGGTAACTACAGGAATCACCAGGAGATGAAAATCACATGCTGTATTCTAGAGGCAATGACTTAATCAAAACCAAGCAAGCTATACAAATAAAACACAGATATATAGGTGCGCCGCAGGTATTAATTTCACAATATTTTAGTCCTTTTCTCTCTCCTTGTTATTCATGTGCTTCTGAGGTTGATTTTCTAATCACTTGTACAAAAGACATTCTTCTCCTACAGAAACCTAATCTTTTCACACTCCTCTGCAGCTACCTCTGACTCCCTTGTCGTTTCCTCATTCCACCCCGTTTGATTAATCATCTCTTAACAGGTTTATCAATCTGTTCTGAGGCCCGTACATGGCAACATACATGTTTAGCAGATATTTCCTCTATAACTTTCTCTGCTACGCTATTTTGGAGGGCTGTTCCAAACTGTGCCAGCTGACTCTTTCTATTTGCAGACATGAGAGATGGGATTCTAAACCATGAGGATTTGCCAAGGTAGCTATATGAGTATACTAGCAAAAGAATATTTCTCCTACTGTAAAGCTCATTCCTGTTCTTCAAATAAGCTGTACTAGCAGACGGACTTCCACTGCCTCAGCAGAAGGTTTTTATTGATAGGAAATTATTACTACTTTTGCATTGCAAACCAATATAGCAAAGGTAACACAGCTTTTGACCAGGATGAGATGTTTTCTCCTCACTATTCACAGCTGCCAAAACAAAAGGAATATGATCACTGTCTTAAAGAATAAGAAGTGGCTTAATTTTGTGCCCCCGAATAACCCGCACTTCTTATCCATTCTGATTTTTTTTTCTTGCAAGGCTTTCCTGCACAGATAATAACATTAAACAAATTAGCAACTACTCTCTCTGCAAGAGCCAGGTCATATTTCCCCATTACAGGAGGTGGATTTTTGCTTGGGTGAAAATAAATCCAAAATAACAGTACTTGCTATCGTTCATGTCTCAACATTCCCCCTCAAAATAGTTCCATTTTGTTATATTTAATGCTTCCGCATTACATCTTAAAATAATGTCAATAATTACAAATCTCACTGTTTTATTTTAGGCACTGTTCTCCCGAAGTGACAGAAGCACACAGATTGAAAATGTTGCTGAAAAGATTGCTGGAAGATATTAAAAAACACGTCTAAGCTTTGCTTAAATGGTAAAAAGGAAAGAGGTGCACTTTGGACACCGTAACAAGGAGATAAAAAAGTTTCTAATGGTCAAAATTTGCATAAAGCCCAAACAGGCTCCTGCGATAGTGAACTACAGCACTGGCTGTCACACCCCACCCTAGACAGGAGAAACCCAATAAAACGTATTGATCAAACTCTGTCTGATGTGTCAGTTAAAAAACAGCCCTTCAGATGTAAACAAAAAATTACCCAGATCAGAACAATCTCCAAAAACTCCCTCTCCTTCAAGTTATGGAAGCGCTTTCTGTTGCTATACAACGAGAATATTTTTGTAAGTTTTACGAGCTCCATCACTGACCTATTCATATTCTAATGGCTGCAAAATTACAGATCCTCACTTGTCCATTGAATAAAAAAGCAAAGCCCTTTACAAGCCTATTAAGAAAAGTATTTACAACAATGCACCAAGGAAAATCCTCCCATTAAATTTTACAGCAATTTCCTTGGAAGAGTCCTTTCCACTGAGAACAGCTGGACTTAATTGCAAATGAGCTGACTCAAGGAAGTACATCCGATTGCAGATGTAATAAAATTTATTCTTGACACCTTAATTTTTTTAATATATATTTGCCACCATCAAATCACCGCATTTGCTGGTTTGCAGGCTAAAGCTATCAGAGTTCTGGCAGGAGAACAGACAGGGAATGGAAAACTTGTGGAGTCCTTCAAAGCTTGGTGCTTAAGACACAGCTTTTTAATGCTATTGATTCCTAACAATCAATATTTTTTTCAATAAGAAAGTCTCATATTACCCCCTTTCCCAACCACCCTTCACAATGAACTTAGTTAGGATGAAAAAGCACTTAATGGCTTTCTTTTGAGGTCTTTTTTTGGGTTGGGTTTTTTTTGGGGGTATTTTTTTTTCCATACTCATTGCAGTCTCTTCTTGCTTACAGAGTTCACCTCCCTCAGTCCTCCTGGCTGATACTACTTGGTTGTGGAGTGGTTGGCCAGATTTTCTCCAGTGTAACAACTAGGTTATAATTTGACCCAGAAAAGCTCATTTCTTTGAGAAGAATGAAATTGCAACCACATCAACCTATTTCCTCTAAGGTTATTTGTTTAGAATCTACCATAAAAAGCAAAAGCCTCTACTTCTTCCTCATCCCTGTTGTATTTCTGTCAATAACTTAGCTGTCGATGAGCTTCATCAACAAGGTTTTAAAGTACCTTTTTACCATTAAATTTGAACCAAAGCAGTCATTTCTGTCGGGAGTCTTATACAGTGACTTTTCAAACTGTAGGGCTGGTCATCTCCTGTTGGCAAATACAATCCTTTTGCATCAGGAGAATGTGAAACTCTGCTTAGAGAGAGAACAGGGGGAGTAGGAACTGTGATCGCTGCTACCTGAAATTGCCCAAGAATGGAGTTTCATTGCTGAGCACTTGCAGGCAGATTGCTTCTGCTGGAAGTACATTGAGTGAACAGTAGCAACAGTGCTGGGCTGTAGAGCAATAAGTTTAACGAGGATGGAATAAACACTAAATGCTGCCTGAATCCTCCTGCAGTGGAAGTACATCATGTCCATGACATGGGAGAGTGGGATCATCATCCCATTCTCAATGTTACTCCAATCTCTTCTGAAGAAAACATTAGGATGATCCTCTTCCAATTCTCTCCTGCGTCCTAACCTAACAGGATTACTCCTGGACAGAAACACACATTCCTGTGAAAGGAAAATAGTTCTCTTTCATCAACATGTTGTGAGCTGAAACTAATGATCAGGGCTCATTACAAATGGAGGCTGATTTTTCTTCCTTTTTTTTTTTTTTTGGCAGAGTAACACTGTGTGTGTGGCACCTCAACACTTTAAAAATAACCTGCTGCTCCTCTGGTACCTAGTATGACGCTAATAAGAGCTTCATATAAAGGATGTTGCAGAATCTATTACGACGAGATTAATTTCTTTTAAAGGAGTAGCATTTACCGCTTGCTTCTTTGAGTGGCTGTTTAACTAGGCCTACCAAACATTGCAGATATACATACAAATGCATTTTAATCAACCACAAAACCACTCTGTAGCAGAAGTAGTTATGCAGCTATGCCCACAAGAGCACAGGTAGGAAGGCTGGTAAATATTTCATAGACCATTGTTGAATGGGATAGTAAACATAAATATTTAGTATAATATTTATTTACATTTACATCCTATGTTTAGAATAATATTATGTCTAAAGACAAGCATACATTCAAATGTTTGGTCTAGTAATGCTACTCGTAGACATGCGCTTAGGTGAGATATTTAATACAGTGTCACGACACAGGCAAGGAAATGAAAGGATTAGTTTATAAGATATATACACAGACTCACAACTATATACATATTTAGTTTTCTTTGTGGAGTAATTGCACTCCGAGAAACAAATGCAATATAAATATCAGAATCTCTTTGCAAGGTGGTATAGGTTGGGCTTTTAAGGTACGACTTGTCAGCTGGTAGGGAATGACCTTGGGGGATTGCATTACAAAACACTGGACTGGCATGAGGGCAGATTTTCAATGAACACAGCCCGAAGTGCAAATAACACTCCCCCAAGGCGTAGCCCCAAGCACGGACACATTTCATGCCTTTCTTCTAGAGCAAAATGGAGGGTTTGGTGGTTCTTTAGAGAAATGCAGGATGAAATCACTGCAAAGATAAAAACTGTCTTACCAAAAGCCCTGGGAACACAGGAGCTCCCTAGCAGGACCGCGACTCATCCTCTGTCGGGCTGTCTTTTGCCTCCATCCTGAAATAGAGGTAGCGTACAGTTTGACACATTAATATTTATTACAGCTTGCAGTGCAGCAATAGTCCTACATCAGAGCTGTCTCTATTATAGAAAAGACCTGCATTATAGCAAGAGGTGGCCCTTTACAGGGATTTGGGTTTTCTGCCTGATAACACATTTTGGACTACAGAGTCTCTATGTACATTGAAAATTCCTTTTACAGCTACGTTGTATTCATGATGACAGACAGCCTTTATCTCCAGCTGAGGGCCTTTTCAAAGAGTTCCTTGAGTTCTGATTTTTTTTTTAATGAATTAAATGAGATTTATGGCAAAATAATATATCTTTATGTGTACGTGCAGGCTTGGGTACTGTTTAGCACCATTTATTTTATTTCGGATGCCTGACCAAAGCCACGATGTCAGCTTGATCAGAATATTTTGTGCCAAAGTAGAGAAGTCACCTTTGGAGGCCAGTAAAGAGGCAAAAAGCATTTAATTTCTAATTCATGGGCTTGCATACGGCTTGTGCTACTCGGAACTGTTTCCGTAACTGCTCCAGTGAGATGTGGTGTCGCGGTGGTTCTGGTCTTACAGGACACCAGTTGTCTGTTCTACAGACAACATTCTCACTGCTGATATCTCTGCCAGAAAGACCTAAGGTGCAGTGTTGAGTTTTGGTGCTTTTTTTCTTTTTTTTTTCTTAGCATGCACTGGTTTTTTTTTAGCGATACGCCTGCTGAATATTAACCACCCTAACGATCCCAGCGCAGCTCCAGAGCGCTGCTGCTGCCTTTAGTCCTGGCTGAAGTGATTTTCTGCCTTTGTAGCAGTTTCAGCAGAAGGGCCAAGGACTGGCAGAACTACAGCAGCCGAGCAACCTCCCTCTTCTTTGCAGGCAGCTCACAGCCAGGCGCCAGTGCTGACGCATTTGGTTGCCATTTTACCTTATTGATACTAATTCTGTTGCTCCTGTGCATTTACACCCGGGCTCTGCTCTGCCGTGCACCTCATGAACGCAGGGCAGAGATGCTCAGACATCTCAGAGCTTACCTCTGAGAGTTGAGGACTTGCCGACGCAATCTCATCCAGATGCAGTTGGGCTATCTGACGTGGTGGCTGTGTTTGGATTCCCATCCCTGCAGGAGGACACCACCGTCCTTTCTGTCCACCCACTTGCCTGGGCCCCAAGGGGTGAGGGAAGGATGTCCTGGGTCACAGAGCCAGCGTTGGTCCAGCAGGACTGAAGTGGGAGGGAGAGGGTACTGCTGGGTGAGGCATTACCTCCAGCTGGAGCATGAGAGAAGAAGAGTGCAGTACACAGCAGAGAGGATACGAGGCATGGTGGGCAGGGGCAAGATAGAAAATGAACAAACAGGAGGGATTTGAAAGAGCATGAGGTGGTTTCTCAGACAATCATGGAGGAGTTCCCCCATGGGGATATACCAGGAAGTCAGAGAAAGGGTGCGAAGAATGGTAGGAGAAAACTTTTATCAGCAGCTTCTGTAAGAGCGCAGGAAGACAAGGCTTGAGTCAGCTGTAGCCAAAAGAAGGATGTTACTGTTATCAGCACACAGGAATACAAACCACAAGATTAAGTCTAGGCCTGAATTTTGTCTGTGTGGATGGATATCAGATGCTGATGGTACAGGAACTATCCTGAAGAGCCTAATCTAGAGCAAAAAGGGGTTGGGAAAGTTATCAGAATATAGTCAAGAGAAGACCATCTGAGGTGTCTTTTCCATGATTGTGAAGATGAGCAACGAGGAGGAAGCACTTTAGTCCACCAGTTTCCCAGGTGAATTCGTTATTGCCAAGTAGGGAATGAAACCACAATACCTTCTGTCTTGAAAAGTGAGCAGATCTGGGAACAGAAGAGGAAGGCTGAGCACAGATGCCCTGACACAGGGTGTGTAATCCCACTGCTCAGATCCTAACTGCACCAGGAAGAATTGAGGAAAAGGAGAGGCAGGAGGGACTAACCAAACTGATCTCTCCCGCGTGCTGCCAGCATTTCACCCCTTCAAGCATTGCTGTTCCTTCCACCTCAGCCAGGACATGCTGTCCCGTCCAGGGGAACTAACCCATTCGAGTCTCTCCTAAAAGAGGGTCTCTTCTCTCTGGCTTGCCCCTCAGCCTCCCCCTCAGCATGCTTCATTTTTCATTGACTGACTGGTAAGATTGTGCCTGACTTCATTGAGAGGCTTTTAAAATCTTACTCTTTGCTATTAGTATTGATTAGCTTTGTCCTCTTAATGGGCTATTTTTTTGTCTCCTGGCTTGTTGCATCACTTATATATTACTCTTCAGGGTTCTTTATATGGATTCATAAATGTGAATACAGTTAGGGACGGGCTCTGAGGAGAGATGCTGATCTTCTGAACAAACCCCCCAAGCCATCTTTCGGTATTTAGAAGACCATTCACAATGAGAAAAATGATGAACAACCTGGTCACTGCTTTTTGGGAAGGGAAAAAAAAAAGGGAAAACAAAAAGAGGAGAAAGGGAGAGCAAGTTGCTCTTCCACAGGAGGAGTATGAGTATTTAATAACTCAGTGAGCCCATGCGCTAACTTTAAACCTGCAGCCATGGGTTCTTAGCTTAAAAATGAAAAGGCAGTAATTAATAGTTTGCACTTAGAGCATTTTTTCAGATTAATCTTTTCACCTAAAGTTCACCTAAATCTAAATGCAGCCGTTTCTGGAGTGGAAAAGAGTGGGAGTTTAATAATGCATAGCAACACCATGCAAGAACTCAAGTCAGGAATATTATACAGAAATAAAAATGCAGGGGCAAGGTTCATAGTGAGAGAACTCAGTTGCTCTGGCTAGAATTGCTTCACGCAGTCTGGCTAATAACCTGCCTTACAAAGTTGTTGCTGAATTGTTAAAATATTACAAGTAGGTATCACAAGTACACTTCAGTTCCATATCTCATCTTACAGCTAGCATCTTCCAGAGCATGGTGCCTCCAATCTAATACCACTGCATTAATCCAATATTGATTCTAGCGAAATAGAGCTTCTGAGCCACCCAGGCAGTGGTTTGCAGCACAGAAGGTTTCCATTGAGATCTGTCCTCAAGCCACTGACCCAGCAGCCCTGTTAGTTTGTGAGAGCAGCAAATATCACGGTGCAAGGTGATGCAGGTGCAGCCCGTTGGTTCGATGGTCTCATCCTCATCCTCTGGGAATGCATCCGTTGCACAATTTCGCTTGGATGTCAGAGAAACACTGCAGGCAAGAGAACTATCTCAGAAACAGATGATAGTTTTCCTGTCTTTTCTATTGCTAGAAACTGCTGTTTGCCACTGCTACTCCGCGTCCAAAGTCCCCAGTCCTCAGCATTGAGTGGTTGCCCTGGAGTGGGAACGAGTTGTCCCTTTTAGCCCTTCTTCCTTGGGTGTGGGTGCCGGGGGTTTGACATTCAGTCCCCTCAATCACATCAGCTCAGTGATACTCCCTCTGGGGTTTGTTCATTAACACCCTTTGCTGCAGGCTACGAGCTCTAGGGCAGCACAGCCCTTGGTTCTTGTACTGCAGTGAAGATGTCCTTGATATCTGAAGCTGAAGAGGTTGCTCTGGTGTGGTGAGTTCAGCTCACGAAAGAGTTCATATCCCACCGAGGGGGCTTTACTTGTGAGCTGACCCCCAGAAATTTCTCGATTGGACTCTGCTTCCCTCAAAATTCTTTCTTGAGGGTTGAGCTCTCATCAATTTAATTTGTCTGTTGGCCAGTGAGGAATAACAGTAAATCTGAACTCCTGAAGGCTTATGGAAATTTGCCCATATGAAGCATATATTAAACACAAAGGAGAAAACGGATTTGCAAAGGAAGTTTCTCTGCTGGGAGAATGAGCTGTAGCAGAGAGCACAGCAAAAGGGGAAAATAGTCTAGAGAATACCACAACACAGCTTGAACACGAGGGTTTTGTCTGAGAAAAGCAGTTTCTTGTAATCTTACTGGAAAGGCATTTTACTCTGAAAATGAAAACTAGACAGGATGTTACTGATCGTCCACCTCTTATTTTCAATAAATGATGAACCTTCACGTCCCATGAAATATGAAAGTAGAAAGCTGCATTCTATTATATTCAGCAAAGGGTTTCTTTCCCTCCTTTTGTTTAAATATATTCATTATCAAAGGTATAGTGCCCTTGAGAAGCTGAGGCAGCTGCTTGTATCACTGTGCAAGGAATTTAAGATACTTCCTAAAGTTTTTACGAACAATGATGCAGAGATGTGTAGTGTGTCTTTCAAGATCCCCAATCCATTTATTCAGAGCTGACACTTAAACTGTAAAGAGACATCCTTGTCAAACTACTTACATATTGCATATACAATGAGATAGCTCTTCATTTCTAGCACACTAGTTGCAGGAGTCAGAATTTAAAGCAGAAGGGCTCAAGACCTCTTATCTCAGACTCTTGTGGCTCCATGTGTGGAAATCACATTGGCAATAATCAAAGTTAGCATTTACATTGAATGCACGGTACATGAGAGGGCATGAAAATATTTTGATGAAAAAGAACCTGGCTGGATGCAATAATGTTGCCAGCCTGTGCTCCAGAAACTGTTAGTGTGCCACAAGTTTGGGGCAGTGTGAAGGGTTGACAGTTGTTTGGGATGCAGATTATCCCCATACATCCTTTGTTCTTTGTCCTGATGTTCATCAGTGACACTTAGGAAAATAAATACATTTGTATGTACCACAGAGACCTGCAATACAAAAGAGAGAAAACTATCTCAGATGGCTGATTTCTGAAAGCCAGTAAGAATAATAAGCCTCAGTTCAGCCCTTAGATACATACCAATGGTTTTATCTTATGATTCCTCTTCACACCTTCTACTTTTACTATTATTTTATTTTACTAACACTTTTCCTAACTTCTCCCCGTCCTTTAAACACACCTATTCCATATAATATTCTCATGTTTTCTACGTGTCATACCCTCATACATGGTTTAAAAGCCAGAAGAATTATTTACCTTCTCAAAACAATAACAATGGTTGCTCTTAAACAGATTTTGGTCTCTGCTGTGCATCCCTGGGGTGGCTCAAGTGTCTTCAGTAGCTTGTAACTCGGGAACTGGAGTGACTGGAAGTTGATTCCTAAGTTGACTGGAAGCTTTCTCCTATGATTATGTATTTCAAAGGAAAGTGCAGACAGACACCCATCGTGCTGGGTGCTAGAAGAGCTCCATCTTTATGACAGTTTTTGTCCATGACAATCTCTTCAGCAGCCACATCAAATGATGTAGAAAAGCTGAAAATGGATGTTAACAACTCATTTCCTAAATTTGCTTAGTTAATGTGATTTTAACTACTCTCGTGTACCAACAGCTTAATTGTGCATGCTAGGATTCTCTAGTTAAGTCGTTCTCCCCATAAGAAAAATCTACAGGTAACACGGGCATCATCTGAACCAACACATTCGCTGCCAGAACGTGGCAAGATTTCTTAGAAGAACAACGATCAAGGCAGCTTTTATACAAATCAGTATAAGTTTAACTCCTGTGGAAATGGTTTTCTGGGGAAGAGTCCCTGGGTACCACATCTCTCTGTTCTGAAGGCAAGCGGCGGTTCAGGAATTCCTGCTGCCCCCACGATTCCACGGGAACGGTGCCTTTCCCACCGAGCAGCAATAACACTGCACAACATCAGCTCAGTCTTACACGGGCAGCCTCCAAAGGCTCCTCCAGCAGCTGGAAATCTTTAGAGGTGCTTTATAAATATACCCACTCTTAAAGAGGGTGCCACGTCCCTATTCCACCAAGGAATTTTCCTGTGTCTGCTCCATGGAGGAATCCATGCGAGGCTGAAGGTCACAGCTCTGAAAAGTCCTTGCGCTGAGCGAACTCACTGGCTAGGATGTGGTCCCGGTAATGTCTAATGGGTTTCGTATGACTCAGGTTTTTCTCCTTTGTCCTTCCCTCTCCTTCACCAGCATGCATTTTGCTAGTTAGTGGTTATGCAGCAACAGCTGCAAAAACGCTGTTTGGAGGCAAACGATTATTAATATCACTTCGCCACATTGCCACAAGCTACTGGGCACCCCTTCTTCCAAGCAGCCTGGTCACTGCAACCCTCTATCTAAGCAGAGCGTGCATTTTCATCTTCACACGCCTTTGTGCCCTAAAGCAGTGGTGCAGAAGGACAGAAGTCAGCACCTCGCCTGCCTGGCAGCAGCTCCAGCCACGCTTTGCTCTCACTCTGCAAAAGTACCGGAGGAAAAATCTGCTGTAGCGAGCGATACTTGAGCGCTGTGGCAGCTCCGTAGGTGGCAGATGAAGGCTGATGCTCCGCTCCGATACTAGAGGGCACTGTAAACCTGGCAGTGTGGGCTCCTTTACTTCGAAGTAAAAATTGAAGCGTTTGCTATTTGCGGTCATTAAAGCTCTCTTGGTACTCGGTGCAAAATTAGCGCTAACCCCTGGGTCTTGAACAAATTAATTTGTGGAATTACATTCTGCTGTCGTAGATTCCCCCCCCCCCTTACACTTCCAGTACAGGATCCTTATATATTGCCGGGTGCTGATCTACTGTATCCTGCTGCTGGAGGGGCTCCACAGCCAGTAAATGAGCGATTGGTATAATGCTTGGAGGAAAGGGGAGCAAGAACCATTATGAGAAGTCGGGAACTTTTTTTTAAAGCTATCACTTAACAGTAATGTGTTCATTAATTGGCAGCCAGACCGCTGCCTGACTTCATTTAAAATACCCGACGGTTTGCTTTTATCGTGGTAGCGCAAGGTTTCATCCTGTGTCTTTTGTATATGCCAACATCATTTTTTTCTGTGTGCCTGCTTAAGGATACACACCTATTAGAGAATAGGAGAATTCCTCCAATGCACTAAAACAAATTTGTTTTTAAAAGCATCTTTTAAAACACATTTAAAAATAGGAATATGCTATTCTGAATTAAACACTCCAATCAATGTGATCGATTGATTAATAGGTTTCACTATCTAGTCTCCCCAGATATTCCTCATACACCCATCACTGTAATTTATAGTTCAGTATTCAACTTAAACTAGTAAGACTTAAACAGAAACAACAGCAGCCTGACAAGTAAACAAGACTTCCCAATTTAAATGTAAAATATTTACCTAATATGCAGAATCAAGTTCTCCACTCTCACAAAATCACCACCACGCGAAATACACAGAGAACCAGAGGGAATGAGAGAAAAAAGGATCTTGAGAGGTCACCTAGTCCATCTCCTTCCCCCAGGGTAGGATCAACCCTGCCTAAATCGGTCTTGACAGGAATTTCTCTAACCTGTTCATCCCTGAAGGGTTTTAAGGAGATTCCACAAGCTCCCCCAGACAGTCTATTCTGGGCATCAGGTATTCTTGCAGAGTGAATCTTTTTTCCAAAGTCCAACCTAAATTGCATTTGCTGCAGTTTAATCTCACTACTTCTGTCCTACCCCGGTGGAGTGGGCAACAGTTTATTACTCCTGTAGCATCTTTTCCATTTTGCGAGATTACTGCCGTATTTTTGTCATCCCTAAGTAATCAATGGCAGTTGTTTCTTTTATTCTCTTTAGATTTGTTTCCTAGGACTCCTAGCATTCTCTCCATTTTCTGAGTTTTCCTCACAACCAAAACTGCTCCTGCCCAACACTCAGTACAGATGGGAGCACTGCACCATGCCACACTCTCTTTACGTACCACGGCGCCAGCTTTACTTTTCTCATCCCAGGGTACCACAGTTGGCCCAGGGTTAATTTTTTGCTCATGGTATTACCCCTTTTCCTTAGAAATGCTGCTTGTGCAGCCATTTCCTGATATGCATTTCAACATTCTTGTGCATTCTGCTTTGCTCTTGTCCTTTTTGGGTGTCCGTCAATTCTTTCCAGCCTGTTTCTTCAGTTTGTTGAGAGTTTTTGAATATTTCTCCTGCTCTCTGCAAGCACTCACAGCCCCTCTCCAGCTTGGTATTGTCAGCAGATGCAATAAGTCTACTCCATATTCCATTACCCAAGTCACTAATGAAAATATTGAGTAATACCAGACTCTGCACAGACCCCTGTGCTGTACTCAAGCCATCCTTCCACTATGACAATAAACAGCCGACCACTTTTTAGCATGTTTTCCCAGCTGGTTCAGTACCTTACAGCATTTCTCCTCGACCACATCCCGCCACCTTGCTCCCAGGAACGCCATACGAAACCATGTCAGAAGCCTTACTGCAGTCAAGACGTATCACATCTCCAACCTCTCCTTTCCCTGAGACCTGCTGCCCTGTCACAGGAAAATTAGATTGGTTTGACATGATTTATTCCTGACAAAACCACGGCTTGTGGGGCTACTGTATACCTTATGCCAACGCCATGCCTTGCCTTTGGATCTAGCGAGCAACATTCTGTCCCCATTGAAGGAGAGGACAAAACTCCCAGCACCCAAGAAGGACTTGACCATGTTCAGATTCCACTTGTCACACAGAAGCGATGCAAATACCGTTGCATTAGTGCTCATGTGGGTAAGCAGTGGTTTATTTCACCAAGAGCTGTGGATGCACAGGGAGAGCATCCATGGGGCTGGGCTTTGTACACTCCAAGTGCCACCACACCGGGGGTGCAGTCCCCTGCCTCTCTGAAACTGCATCATCTGGTGCTACATCATTTCATTAGTATCCATGGTGCAATGGGTCAGATTCGATATAGGTGGAAGCAGGTATAATTTACACGCTGGAGGGAGCTGGGAGAAGGTGTAAATTACTCAAGCACAGACTACCTAAGACTCACTTAAAATTCACTCTGAATTTGGCACCAGATATACAGGAGATAATCAAGTTTTCCTTTTTGAGATCTTGTGTGTTTAAAACCTGCTGTGTTTAATTTTTGCAGTCACAACAATGCTCATTCATAAATATTTCCTAATGTTTGATCCTATTAGTATGTGCAGTGCAGTGTTTGATTAATGGACTAGAACAATGGGATCAAATATATTTTGGGCTCCAGAATATCGCTTTGTAATGCCTAATATTTGATAAGATATTACAGATAGGCTTGTCTTCTGACTAGATGCGATTGCACTTGAATTCTGAGAAACTCAAATACACATCTTGGATAAGATCTGAATTTCAAGTGCGTCCTAATTACACAGCGTGCTGGACCAAACCTTCAGGTCTGCACATTTCCAGCATTGGATTCTTCACCGCTCAGACGCAAATGCTGTTTCTTAGCCCTCTCTCTCAGGAATTCACAACATATTCATCAACTTGTAGTACCTAAGAGCCCTGTCCGACTGTGTTTGGAAGACCTTAATTTGATTCCAGTAGGAGTTTAACGATATTAATAAGTAATATTAAACTGGATTCCTAACAGGGATGCTAGGACAATACCCTTTGATCACTGCATTAATCTGGTGCAATTGTGTTTATATCAGCCTTGTTCATCCCATGTGTGCTTAGTGCCATCTTGGCATGAATATGAAATATGCAAATCTAGGGGATACACGTTAATAGTGGGTCCATCTGCTAGGATCTTTTATTAAAGAGAAGTGTGAATGCAGTTGCCATGCAATACACTCTTACACACAAAGACCCTGAGTTACAAAAACAAGAGAAAACATCTCATGCTTCTGCCTTACTGGTATTTCACATTCATCGTTTCTGCAGCCGATTTTCATTTTAATTTAGAAATTTTCACAAAAACGAAATTTGAGTGAAAAAAGCTCCACAGTTAGCAATGACTGTGCGTATACATGCACGCACATCTCTTCCTCTCTGGTGACAGACAGGATATTACTTTTCCACTGCATATGAAATTAATACCAGAAGCACAAGAAAAAGCATGTAAATTCCAGCCCTCAAGGCCTGATCTGGATCTCACTTCTACTGCTTAAGACAGCTAAAACCTAGAGGAAAACTATCTGTTCAAATTAAAAAGAAGCTAATCCAGAGCTGCGGAGTGGAGAGTCAAGCCCAAACTTCAGGTCAGCCTGAACACGGAGTCATAGCCCAGTGCCTCTGTAGGATACGGATGAACTACTGTGTGCTGCTATTTCAATTTTTCTGCAATAAACAATTCTCAACGCTATCTGAAAGGAAGAGCTCCTGTGGCTCATTGTTCTTGTGAACCGCTGTGTCCTTACCCTGTCTCTCCCATGGACATGTGCTGTTCCATGCTAATAGTTTGGGGGGAGAATGCCGTAATTTGTTTAACCGTTGGCAGGTCAAACCTCTGTGCCCTGGATATGCAAGTGCTGATTCAGATACGGAGGGGAGAAGGGTGTCCTGATGACATAAAGTCAAAGTATTCATCTTGATGAGTATTCTCAATCCAGAAACTGCCTTTTGTCCACCAGCCTGCAGATACAGAGAGCTTTTGTCACCTTAGCTAGTTCTGAGTTTCAAACTCATCCCAGAAGGCTGGATTAAGCAATCGCTCCTTTATTCAAGGGCACTGAGAACCGCAGCACAAAGAGGGCCCATATTCTCCTCCTTGTTTCTCAGATATTTGAGTGGGCAGCAGGGTAAGCAAGAAGAGAGGGTTTTTTCCATATCTTCAATATGCAAATAGATTAGTAAGCTCAGCTCTCTATTCATCGCTTCCAACATACATGACACAGATGATGCTGTTCCCATTGTCAGACTAAAACTGGGGGCTTGATGACAAGAAATTCTCTGAGTTTCCATCTGCATAAAGCCGAGATGATGGCTGGGTAAGGAAAGTCACTGCACTGGAATATATCAGCTCCACTTCTACATCCAAGCTGTGTTTGGGATCTGAAAAGTCGAATAGTTTCCCAGTTATTCCTGTGCAATCATCTCACGGTGCTAATTGGTGTGGCCTCGTTTGTACCTATCCTGGGGCAGCACAGGCACAGCTACCGTAACCTGGGCTAGAGCCAGTGAAACTACTGAAGTGAGTGTTCGACTGGCACGTGACTCAAGAAAAAGAAGTGTTGAGACTGATAATATATATATTTATTAAGTTCCAGTGATGCAAATAGCGTATCAGCATAACTGGGTCAATTATTTGGCAATCAGCACATGTGTGCCTGGGAGGAAGCATGTGCATATGTCTGCTGGTTTTGTGCTGCTGAACGCATCACCTGCTTGGAAGAGAATAAACGTGTTTATCTCAGTGCTAAGGAAAGAGAGAAAAAAGAACAAGTCAACCTTCCACAGCTAGCTGATTATGCATTTTCCACATCAAATTGTCAGCATTTATTCAATTACTTCACTCATTACAAGTGTGTTCTTCAACCACTAACCTAAAAACCCTCCCTGCTGCTGTCAGCTCCATTAGAAGTGACACGTTCCTTCCTCGGGTTAAACAGCATTTGTGGAAGGCGTCTCCTCTCAGCGTGAGGCTCAGGGCTGGGAGAAAACACAGCCCCGTGCTGGGAGGGAAGGCAGCTCCTCTGCCCACTGCCCCCGACTCCGAGCGAGACCAGGGGTGCAACACCGGGGCTTCCCCGGGGCATCGGTCCTGGGCTGAGGGGAGCCCTCAGTGAGGTGTCAGGGCTTGTTTTAGAAGCTCAGACAGCAGGCTCGGGGGCAGGGATTAGAGGAATTCTCAGGGCTCTGTCAAGGATACGGAGGAGATCCCCAGAGCCAAAACCGTATACTCTCAAACACTTCCATTTTAATAGTAAGTTAAAAAGAAGGTTTCCCTTCTGAGGGGTTGTTAATTATAGATCCCTCCTTGAAACGCTCCTCCTGTTTTTATCCATACTCCCCCACAGCTGGTAAAGATAAGGAAAATTCTACCTTCCTCAAAATCAAATAAATCTTAAATGCCTCCCGAGCTGATTCACTTGGCTAAGCTCTGATTTGATATATGAAACAAAAGACAAGGCAGGAGACAAGGCAACAGAAAGCAACGCATCTTCCCCGTGTCAAGGTGAAGTACTTCCCCTCACCCAGCCCACCTCTGCTGGGGTTAATGTGCATCAATAATATTTAAAAGATCAAAGTTTTTCAGCAAAGACAGGATGGGTTTTTTTTTTCTGACTTGTCATGCTTGTTTTCCTTAAAGAGGCAATGACCTGCCGTCGTTCAGGCTTGCAGTTTGGCACACAGGAGCATTTTGCGAAGCAGAACAGCAGCCTCATGTTTCCTTGCACAACAACCTCTCTTAGCCTAAAATGCTTTGCATCCCATTTCCTTGATCTGGCTAAGTGCTTGCAAGCTGAAAATCCCACCCTCCCTCCAGCTGTCCTTCTGGCAGGAAAGAGACAGCATCTTCTCCCTAGAGAGTACAGTCACTGCTCCTTTGGTTATCTAATCAGGGAGGGCAAAACTCACCCAGGGCCCTACAAAACCCTCCGAGCTGCAGAAAATGCATCCGAGGTCTTGTGCGGGAGGGTGTGAGGCAGGGAGCTGGGGGAAGCCTCTCCTCTCAGAGCAGATGCTCTCTGCCACCTCCCCAGTAGCTTTCACAAAGCAAAAAAAGGAAAAAAAAAATAATGCAGAGTACTCCAGGGACTGAAGCATTCAGCTCTTCCCTCTCCCGCTCCCAGGGTATGTATGTGCCTAAGAGCTGGGGACCAGTACTGCCTGCTAGTCTGGCCCCGAGGCTGGAGCAACGGTGTGCAAGGAGGGCAAGAAAATAAATATCCCCCACCCACCCTCCTGGACTGCGCATACCAAAGCTGTCTGTTGCTCAGTTCCTCAGTTTTTGTGGGGGTTTTCCAACATCTCTCTTAACTACAAAATGTTACGTCTCTCTTCCTTCTAAAACTCGGTGATTTCGCCTTTGCACCAAGCGCAAGGGGCTGGGAAGCACAAGCCTTCCCATTCTCATCAGGCTGGAAGCTTTCTTCCGTCCAGCTTGCTAAGAACAAAAGGACGGTACAATGGTGGTGAGACGAGACAAACCCCCCCTCAGCAAGCACAAGGTTCAAACAGCCTTCCCCTCCATCATCCCTAAAACAAAAGCACCTTTAGCCATTTCCTCCCCTTTCCTCTGCAAACTTTTCCTCGGTGGTCCCAGTGGGCTGGAGAAAGCCACAGCTGGAACAAGGGGTCAGGCTGAGCTGTCCTTGTCAAATATTACCTGAGACCCTCCCTTGCAAGGGGGTCTCTCACCTCCTCCCACATTTGGAGCACAATTACGAGCCTTGTGTTTCCACCTAATAAAATGCTTACTCACTCGCAGCAGGCACTTTGACATCCTTGGCCGCACATTGCAAGATAAGGACTATAAAAAGAACGTATTGCTATTATAGGTGATACAGCAATATGTATCCTCAAATGAAAGATCCTTTATAAGCCTGGTTATTATTCTGGCAGTAATCTAGGATCTCTCTCCACAGACTCAACTCAGATCAAGTGTTAGCAAGTGCGTCGCCCCCGCGACGCGGGGACTGCGAGGTGTCACGTTTACCTTCTGTTGTCTCAGTATATCCTCTATCATCCTAAGTCGGGAAAACACTTCCCTCTTCTCCCGCGCATGTCAAAAGCGCCATTTGCCATTTAGATTTCGGGAGCCAAATATAGCCGTAGTATAAACAGGTGCGAGCCCGCATATGTCAATAGCATTACACCTGCTTATAATGGGTTTACATTTGGCCCTTGAGCCCCGGGGATCCCTTTGGGAGCAGAGGCTGTATTAAATATTAAGGGCCTTATTCTCCACCCCTGCCTATGCTGTAGTAATTAAATCTCAGTGCAGACCCATTGATTTTCAACCACGCTCTCCTTGCGTGAGAAGGTAGCGCTCAGCGTGAGGAAGGGGACAGAGCTGTCCCCTCAAGGAAAAGCAGGTCCATTTTGCCCCTTGCAGAAATTTCATCCAGAAGGAATTGATGCCCGGCATTAAATATTTGCAAAATGTGCTTGGGTAAAAAAAAAAAAGAATAATGCAAATGGCCTAAAATTAAACATTCGCTGCAGCTCTTCCCCATTCCTCACCGCCTGCGATGGCAGCGCTGCTGGCTGCTTCGCAGTCAATTCCTTGGGCTCTCAGGTCTCCGAGGGTCACAGACCATCTCTCTCCTTCCCAGCAGAAAGGCCCTGGGAGCCAGACTTGTCCGCTTAACCCAGAAGTGGGATTTTCCATCCTCTGAGCTGGCTTCTGGATCTCCTGGATCGCTGCATAACCTTGGACCAGCCCCGAGCGCCGAAGCTGCTGCCAGCCTCTCTGGGGTATTACGCTGATTAGTTAATTCTGGTGATTTGCCTGGAGCTAGCGCCTTTTACCTGTGTCTATACAAGTATTATTGCTGGCTTCTGATCTTTTGAGCTTGCAGGGTTGAGAAAAACGACTTTGGTTTTCCTTTAAATGCCATGTAGTTTAGAAGTGTGACGACTCATACTGTGCTGTTATTCTTTCCAATTGAAACATAATGATGCGTGCATATCACTTAACTCTGATGTCAATAATCAGCACACCACTTGGTCTTTGCTGTGACTATTAGAGGGAATGAAAATGAAATACCAACTCCTTTTTATCCTGTTACTGTACCATAATAACTAATAAAGGAGTAATAAGTGAGACGTGGGGAATTTCCAGGGGAGTCATTACTACAGAGAAGACCTAAAGGCACAAAGTGAAATCAGGGAATATTAGCCAGCCTGAATTCCCAGACAGTGCTTCTCACTTAAGTAATACTGCTGCCGTGAAATCAGTGTTTACAGAAAAAATTACCACGTGGAAAGTATCAGTTTGTGTCCTGACCAGAGGAGTGGAAATTGAGCCAGAACCAAAGAAAGGTTTGCAGGTAAAGACCACCCTGCACATGAGCGTAGCCTTTAGGCTGGCCACAGTCATGATACACGCCAGCATTTCATAAATCTCACTTATGCTTCAGGATATGGGAAATGATTCCCAGAAGAGCTCTAAATCAACTGTGCCAGGTCACAGGTCCATCCCGCATTTTCCAGGGACTCTTAGGTGGGAAAAGCCACATGAAGACCTCAGAGAAATGGGCCAAAGGAAATGATAAAGCAAAATACTGAGTTGATGAGATTGCAAACCACGTGCCAGTTGGACAATGCACTTTCTGCTTTAGAAACGATTGAATTCTTAGTTAGGGAGACACAGTCAGTTTTTGGTGGTCACACACATAGAGGACAGTGGGGATACTTTGTTTCCCCCCCCCCCGTAAACGGACTGTCATTTATCCATGTGCGTGTCAAAAACTTGTCCCCGCTTAGGAATGATCCTGTCTCCAGCATCTGCCTAGTTCAGGAAAGCTCAGACCTATACCCACCAGTTTTACATACCCTGTCAGTAGCTGGAGCCTCCTCTGTCTCTCAGCACAGACACAGGAGAGTTGAACCAAGCAACACCTAGAGCTTCTACATCCCCGTCACACTTTACAGCCCTGGATGCTAATCCCCTGCGTCGCCAAAGAAAAACCTGCTTTGGTTCAATCCCAAAGCACATTCCCACCGATATCGAAGCATTTCCCAGCCATCTGATTTCCCCATCTCCGAGTTCCTGCTTTGTTTATCCTATTAATTCCAACCACCCCCTCTTCCCCCAACACACGCGCACGCAGCCGCGTTTACAGCATCTTTGCCAGCAGAAGCCTCCCCAAAATATTCAGGGCACACCAAGAGAGAACTTAAACGTGTGGGGAAACCCTCGTGACTAGAGCTTTTTTTTTTTTTTTCCTCGAGCAAACATGATCTCATGATTTTTTTACTTTTTTTTTTTTTTTTTAAGAGCTTAAAATAATAAAAAAAAAGAACCACCAAGGAGTGGCACTCCCGGCCTGCCGTTATCTAACCGAAGGCACCGGGACGGCGCGGATGCTGCAGCCGCCGCACCGGGAGCCGCGGTACCCCGGGAGCCGCCGGGGCTGAAGGCTCCGCGCTCGCAGCCTCCTCTTCCTCGGGTGCTTCTTCTCCTCCCTCTCTCCCTCCCTCCCCTTCCCCCCCGCCCCTCGCATTTCCTCCCTGCACCTTTAAGAAGCACATTGCCCGCCGGTGGGATGGTGTGTGCTAAAGCTGCACAGAGGAAGTTACGCAGCCGGGATCAGGCACGGAGATAAAAGCTCCGATTGTGATTGAAAGTGAGAGCAAAAGGGATTTCAGCCTCGGCATTAACTTGCGAGGGGAGCCGGGGATTGCACAAAGCTCCCCCGGCCATCTGCCCTTGGGGGCCGGCGGCGGCAGAGGCTGCTGGCCGGACTGGAGGGGCAGGGGAAGGGGGAAAGGTGTGTTTGGGGGGGTTTCTCCCCCCCCCAGCCCCGAAGTTCTGTGCTCCGCCGGGATACCCGCACCGCAGAGCATCCTCCCGGTAAGGAGGCGGGATGGGGGGGAAGGCGGGCGGGGGGAGCGGCGGGCAGCGCCGGCAACTGGCCTCGGCTCCTAAATACCTGCAACACCCCCTGCGAAGTTGCCCCGAGGTTCCTCCGGGGTGTCCCCCGCTGTGTCGTGTGTGTTCCCCCGCCCCCAGGAGCAGCCCCGGCTGCCCACGACGGGCTGGGTTTGGTTTTGCCTCGGAGTTTGCAGGTGAGGACCGGGGCGGGGGCTACTCCCTCTCTCAAAACAGCCTTGGCAGTCCCAGAAAGTCCTTTACTGTAAGAAAAAAAAACAAAACAAAACCCACACGGCGGAGCTGGGTGGGGGTGAAGCGGTATCGGTTCGCCTGGAGCCGCAAATGCGTTCGGGAGAGTGGCTGGATGCGAGTGAGATTTGCGGGTTTTCCTGGCGGGGGGGGCAGCCCGGCGCCGCTTGGAGCTTTGCGGAGGATTCGGGGCTCCGGGCACATCGCGGCCGTTAGTTGGTGTTTCCTAACTTTGCTTTTAAGGGATGATCGGCGTGGAAAAGAAGAGGGAAAACTCGCGCTGGAGCAGTGAGGGGGAGGCTGGGGGGTGGGAAGAGCGGTTGGGGTTTATTTTGAAGGCGACACTTGGGAAAGGAAATTGGAAACTCCTTCATTGAGTTTACTTTCTGTTTCTTAATTCCAGAGCAGCCCAGTTGTTGCTCAGCGTTGTCCCTTTATTTCAATAGGGTGCTAATCCAATAATAATAAAAAAAGAGGAGCCAGCTAAGGCAAGACACAATCTAATTTCGTGGGTTTAATACTCTGGCTATCAGTCCCCAGTGATTGCCGAGTACTCTTCAAAGCAAACAAAGAGCATTGATTCTATTTGTTCCCATGAACTGCAGTTTCTTAATAATACCGGGTGAAGATTTATTTTCTAAGAATCAAACCAAATCAAGCAGGGCAAAACCTTTAACTTGGAGAGGCTCCCTCCCCCGTTTGCAGTATGCTGCCTGGTTTCAGAGCAACACTGTGCAACTATTTCTGCAGAGGGACCGTACGGGCTAAGTGTTGCACCGCAGACTTCGCAGGGAACCCGCACGCCTGGCTCATTGACTGACAATAAATACATTTTCCAGCAATTTTTTGTTTCCCTGGGAATCTACGACATTTAACCAGCATAACAAGACACTAATAGATATTATAGATCCTTTCGTACTGGTTTTTTTTTTTCTCTGACAGCCACTCAAGTGCAAAATATATTTGTTAAGGCTATGAAAATAGATCCATAAACTTAACAGCGCTGGAGTCCTCATTAAAACTACCCTGCTTGTTTTCTATACAATCCTGGAGTCTCACGCTCTCCGCTGTTGTTAGGCACTTGGCTGTGACCAGTTTGATGTAATAATTAGGAACTGACTTGTTATAACTGAAAAGACAGCTCTGATGTCAGCGGGACTTACAAACACTGTGTCACACCGGTTTATTATTTTTACTACATTTACTCATAATGTAAAAATAGCAGCCAGTCTATTCTTTCTTTGGGAGTTTATTCAGGTCCAACACAGCTATAACAGGCACTTCTTTGAGAGCTGGCGATGAAGCATGAGGGATAGCTTCTCTTTTCTGAACTCATTCATCTCAATCAGCAATCTTTCAACCCAAAAGAGGGGAAAGGGAGATGGTAGCACAGCGACGTGAAGCCCCCGAACACGGATCAATGCATCTGTTAACCTGGAGTTTCTGAGCTTTAGTAACTGAGCTTGATGAGAAAGAAATACTAAACATGTTGTTGAAGCAGGCATCCCTAAATTGTGAAAGAAAAGTTGGGGAATCTAATAGAAAGGGAATTATCCAAAGCTAAATTTCTGCTCTGGATGAGTGCCTCACACCTTCTTGTTTGAGTTCTCTCTCCTAGATCTAATGCTGAGAGAGGGTTTGACTACTACTTTTTTTTTTTTTTCTCCTACCAGTTCTTTGTCATTTTGGTTTGTAATTACTTAAGATTTTTATGGCTCTGCTGGAAGGACGACAAAATTGCAGAAATCTTTCTCTAACCTGAAATGAATACCGGGAAGGTCATTGCTCTTTGTATTAGGTGAACCTTAAATGTTATTAGGACTTTAAATTGTTTTTTATTAAATGTTATTGTTCGGATAAATCATAAGTGGGGATCCTGGACAATGTATCTGTCTCCCCAGCTTTCTTATTTATTTGCTTATCTTTTTAAGACTATCAATTTGTCTGTCTGTCCCTGCTCTGTGTCTGCATATTCTCCATCTTCTAATGACCTGGAGCTGCTGCTTGATATTATTTGAAGACCCATTAGAGCTCTTGCTGCCCAGCTGCTGTTACAAACCAGATACCTTAAATGTGGCAGTGCTCCATCCCATCTCCCAAATAGCAGAAAAGCCATAACCACCTTACTATGGATTTCTTTTTATTAAAGTTGTATATCTCTCTTTTACAAAAACCTGGCTTGTGGCTCAGCAAGCCCAGCTGAGGGCTTGGTCTCCTGGGAACCCCCTGTTCTTACAAGTCTTCTTGTTCTAACTGCCCCCGTCCTTCTCACTCCAAGCTAATTTGTCTTTCAATTTGTTGCAGGTAGAGCCTGCTAATGAACTGTCCTGCCCTTACCATGAGAGAGAGAGGAGACCTCAGGTAGCAGCATGGCTTGCAACTGAAGGCTTTGAGAGTTTGATGCTCAGTTGCCAAAAGGCAGAGCCTGACAGAAATCCTCGCCTGCGAGCGTCTCACCACCACGGAGGGGGAAGCAGCGAAGCCAGGCTGCTCCTGACAACCCCCCGGCCACCCGATGTCCCGCTGGGATCACTGCGGATCTTGCCACCCAACGTGTTTACGTTGACGCAACCGTCTTTAGGGTTAAAGGAATTCTAGCTCCAAAGAGTCTCCCTTGTCAGACTTGTACTGATGACCCGATGCTACATTTATTATATGTATTAACACTTATTGAAGGCAGACCACGGTTTAAGCCACTTTGCACAGCGACGCATTTGCGGCAGACGAGAAAGTTGAGGAAAACCTGATCCAGCACCACCTCACAGCCTCTCCAATTTACTCCTATCAAATTTCATCAGCGACTCAGAACTTGATCTTTCTATTGATTGACTGGAGTCACCTCTAGATATTTTCATGCTGATTTGGAAGCCCTTTCATACAATAAAAGGGGGGGGGAATGAGGTTAAGGAAGACTTTTGACCACTGATCAGCAACTCCGGCCAAAACTTTCCCTATTGAGTGATTTGCAAAGTTGGCTTCTGTGCAGAGAGAAACTTTCCACATCCTAATACGGCGTGCAGAGTGGGATCATTCCTGTTACTGTCTGGATCTCCTTCGACTGGATCATTCTTAGATGAGGAGTTTCCATGCTGATCCTGAGAGCAACCCCTAGCCCAGTAGCTGCCTTCCTCAGGACTCTCGGCACTGCCCTCGCCCAGGGACGCCGCGCTTGGCCGCAGCTGCCATGCTCTACCTGGTTGCTCTCCTCTTGCACTGTCTCCCCTTGGCCATGGGACAGTATGACATTTGCAAGTCCTGGGTGACCACAGACGATGGCCCATCATGGGAGTTCTACGCCTGCCAGCCCAAGGCCATGCGGATGAAGGATTACGTGACAGTACGGGTGGATCCGGCAGGAATCACTTGTGGGGACCCGCCAGAGAGATTCTGCACCCACGTAAGTGTTTCCCTCCTTATTTGACATAACAGACTCTTCTTGCAGGTGGCCAGAGACAATGTCCTGGCTCAGAGTGTCAATGGTGGCTGCTGCCTTGAGCTCTCTGTCTCCTGGTCTGCAAAATGGGGATGAATGTGTCTGCCCGTCCCAGTGCTGTGCCGACGAGAGGTCGGCCCCAGAGCAGGGATGGTGCCGGCACGCTGAGCAGAGGGCGAGGAGGAGCCAGGGTTGGGGCTGAGTAAGTCCTGGTCTGGGTTTTGGAAAAGCTCTGCCTGCAGCGAGCGCATAACCTGAGCTGCTCTGAGCTCGTCTCTGTGCCTGCTAAGGCGTGGTGGGGGTTGTGCACCAGTCCCATCCCAAAAGGCGGCACCAGGGTTTTGTGGGAGGTGGGTACATCGTCTTGGTGTAAGAGCGAGGGGCAGGCGGTGGAGGCCAGCATGGCCCTGCACGCCAACAGCTCAGGCACAAACTGAGACACTGGAGTCCCTGGAAATGTGGTTCTCCCTCTCTTCTACCCTCCACAGGAAAAGACTCTGTGGACAGACTCTTGCCCTTGTAGTTAAAAATCTTTAACTTATTTTCTCTTAAATATTAATCATCGCATTTCATTCTGTGCACCACAAAGCTCAGCAGGAACGTTTGATTTATAATTCACAAGGCTTTACATTGTTAAAAAGAGTTCAGGGGTCAAAACAAAGAGCAAACCAGGATGGCTGTAACATCCCCTCCCATATGTCCTCCAGCAGTGGTCCAAGCACATATTTAAGGCACAGGGACCAAGCCAGCCCACGCTGACAGGATTTCCACTGGGGTGAGCACTCGACAAGAAGCATCTTCTAAAAAAAGTCTATTACTCTTTTATTACCTATAATGAGAAGGGGAGTTCTCCCTTTAAATCATGGGAGGGATTCCCATTTTCTATTGCCAGCATTATCCAGGCCTCTTATACCCCATGCCTCAATTCCCCACCCAGAAAATGCATGGACACTTAGAAAATACCCTGGGCCCCGCCAGCTCAGGGCATCTCTTGAAAATGAGATTTTTCTTTTGAAAAGAGAAAAATGCTGCTTTGATTCCAAGGAATGCCACATGTTTATAACCATCAGAACACGCTGCCAGCAGTTACCCAGTTCCCTCCAGCCTAAGGGGTGTCGTTAGGAACAGGGAAGACGTTTTCCAGACAAGCAGCAGCTTTTCCTTTGAAAATGTCATTACAAAAAAGGTTGCAAATAAAACAGTTAACGTTCGACGGGTTACCCTATATTTCCATTTATCTGACTGGCTGCAAAAAGATTAAAAGGTGAACACCAGATTGCTTTCCCCTACGTTCACTGCAGCTATTTGCAAACGCTGGCTGGCTGAGGATGCTCCAGACTCCAGCTCCACTGACCTCTGAGGAAGCAAAAGACGCAAACTGCAATCAGCTCTCTACATCTCTTGATTCAGTCAATACCGAGCTAAAATCTTTCTATTCTGGGCACCAGCAGTATTTCCTCGTAGCGTACGCCTGCCATGTGCTGTAACACTTGCAAACACCGTGTACAACCGTGAATGGGAGTTACACAAATGCAAAACATGGATTTGCCTTCCTGTCCCTGCCTCACCCCGGGGTGTGCGCCTGGCCCAGCTCTCATCTCCCAAAACAGAAACCAGCACTCACAGCAACATCCCTGAGCAATTCCCCCAGGAAAAATCAAGCTGAGAACAATAGTAATGTATTGCAAGTTATTATTTAGATTTTTTAAGATGGGTTTATAAAATCCCACTGTACTCATGGCCCCCTCTCCCCCATCTTACACCAGTGCTGTCCTCTCCAGAGGATTTAAGGGTTTTAAAAATGAAGCAGATGAAAAGCAGTCCTGCTGAGGCGAGCAAGAAGCCCACCCAGCACTTGGTGCACGGAGTGGGAGATGGCTCCAGCCCAGCCTAACGACTTGCTGGGAGGCCGTTGAGGTGAATTTTCACAGCCTTTGTCACAGCAAACGACAGGTGCCCATTTACTGCTGAGCATCCCCTTATGGTCAGTAGAAAGTGGAATCAGCAAGAAAACGGCCTCTCCATTGCCCGTCCTGGGTGGAGACTTGACACCTATTGATGTGCGAAGAGAGGTGAGCGGAGCCCACAGAGGAGCTGAACTTCGCTCCCCCCGCGCAAAGGAAGCTCTGGGCAGAGATCGATGCCGCTGCCCGGAGATCGTTATGGCCGAGCCCCAGCCCTTGCTGCGAGAGGGGAGGGTCAGTGGCTCGCCGGAGCCCCGCGCGGCTCCTTGCCTGCCAAACCGCTCGGACGCCTTTCGGTGTCCTGTTATCCTTTCTCTTCAGGTTTTAATTATTTTTTTGTAACAGGTGGGCTCTCGTAGGAGCCTGGCTTTCCAGCAGAGAAGTTCTTACCGTGACTATATTGCTTTCTTAGGTGTCTTTCAAAACAGCAGGGGACTGTCCGTGCAGTTAAACTAACGTTACTCAGAATTAAGCGCAGCCCGGCAGGACGCCTGCACTGCTCAGACAACTGAAATCAAAATTAAAGACACACAAACACCCCTCCGTGCTTAAGGCAGCCAGACAGGAGGGAGCGGGACAACGTCCCCGTGCGGGGCATCGCTGTGGGCAGGCAGAGGAGGAGAGTCCTGGTAAAAGTCAGGACCCTGTAAGACAGCGAGTGTTTCCAACCAGGATGTACCAGCACCTGCACAGTCTGCGGGATCACACGCTACGGTTGTAACGACTTCTCACAGAGAGTTCTGCAAAAGGAGGCGTCAGGGAGATTGCAGGAATTATTTGGAGGACTTCTTTTCTGTTTTACAGCAATTCTGGTCGCATGCGGCTGCTCCCTTCTGGTTGGGAAGCATTTTACTCCTTATTAAAGTCGTGGGGTTTTGCTTTTTCTACAGTTTCTGAACCTTTTCCTATTCATGTCACTGCCTTGCTGGCAGGGTCACCTGAAAAATGAATTGTACTTTCCCTTCTGACAAGTCAGGAGGAGTGGGGGGAGCAGGAAGACGGAGAAGTAAGTAAAAACCTGAATGAATCTGAAAGCGTGACGGAAGACTAGTGGGGAACAGGTCTTTTAACTGAGGGTGTTGAGAGAAGGGCGAGACTTCAAAGATCACATCCAGGGCATGGCATGGAGCAGCTAAATGCAGATTTCAGATGGGAGGGGACTACAGAACAGGCATGGGTGGGGAATGGCAAAGCTGCATTGCTTTGAATGGCTGTGTGGGGCTGAGGGCAGATGTGGTGTTACTTCACCATCCCACCCTCATACAGAGGAGGAGGAGGATGGCACAGCTGGCAGGGTGCTCGCAGGTATTGAGATGTGCTGAGGTGCTGAAGCACGTTAATACGCAGCAAGGGCCTTCGAGAGCTTCATTTTCAAGTGTCACCATTTGCAGACAGGACAAAAAACCAGGCAGGTTTAGTGGGCAATTTATATACAGGGTGGGTGGCGGGGAGCAAGCAAAGCCCTGATCCCTGCTCCAAACAGATTTGCAGCTCAAGGGGTTTCCAAATCACTCAGGCAAAAAACAAGGGAGGTGGCCGGAGCAGACCGCTCGTGAGCCAGCGGCCGTCAGGATGACTTTGCTGCTCCTCGACACCCCGGTGAGAACTCCACGCACTTGGCCAGCAGCACAGGGAGCCCAGGTCCCTGCCGGGATGGAAGCCCTTTTGTTTTTTATTGCCCCCAGAGGTGTCAAGATGGTATTTCTTGTTCAGACAATGCTCTTTGATGCAGGGCCGAGCTCTTAGCCCATATTGATGGGTCAGGGGTATTTTTATTTGGCGTCAGCATTGTTTCGTCAGCTAATAGAGCTTGTTGATTTTGGCACGGGTACATGAAAGGAAAAGGCTTTATTTATTCATTACATGTTCAGCCAAATGTAATGTTTAATTCTTAGCTAAACTTTTCTGAATGACATGTGGTTATAAGCCTTGTAACCAAAGAACTATTTCTCTCAGTAGTCTGGGTGCTAAAATTGGAAAAAGCAGACAAACTTTCGGGCACAGAAATCCTTGGGGTGAGCAAAGCCTGTGTACAAGTCAAAACAAAAATCCTTTCCAAGAAAAGTGGATGTTCTCCCTCCTTGAATATATCAGCACTACCCACTGGTGGTTGCAAATGCATCCTTGGCCTTAGCAGAGGACTGGCAATCAGAGCTCCCCTTTGCCCTTCCTTACAGGACCCGTATGGCATTGGGGACAGTTACTTTGCCTTTATGCCAAAATTCAGCAGCACAAGAAATCCACTCTCTGCTGTCAGGTTGCCCATGACATCTCTGTCAAGGTTGTGGGGATGGAAAGATGCTTCTTTTCGCATCTGTAAGGTGCCAACAGCCCTCCTTCTCCCTTGAACCCCCCAGTACATCAAGTTAACACCTGGAAAATAGTCCCTTTTCCTTTGAGGACAGCCTGGAAGAGGCAGCTGCTGCCATTTCCCATCCGGCTGAAGTTTTCCCTTAATCCACCCCTTGCACTCGACACAGCATTGCTTTCGAGTGCGAGAGAAAGGGCTGGGGCCTTTCAGTTTTGCTCCCACCCTTAATCACTTCTCAGCATCAGGGTTGCTGCAGAGAACACTATCTGAAGTCAAGATCAACAGTTCCTTGTCCTTGGGGCCAGACCCTTGGATTGCAAGTTATTAGCTGCTCAGCAAATTACACACTGCTGCTCTCCGGCCACAGAGGCTGCTCCAGAGCGCGGCAGGATCTCGGTGTTATAAAAGCAGAGGCTTTACAGAAAATGAAAGAATACAATTCAGTTTTAAATTAGAGAGTGCTGAGCAAATGGGATTTCCCCTCAGAGTCCGCAGCATTTTCGTTAAATGCCCAGTTCGGGATTCATCTCGTTGTAAAGTGGGATGCTGCTCCCCTAACAAGGATCATTTCTACTTGCTGATGGAAGAGACACAGCGATAAAAATCAAGCTGTCAAGTAGATTTAATTGGTACAGTGAGCAGAAAGTTTACCCCTACCTTCAACAAGATGGGGAAGAATAAACTGCTTTAAGAAGAGCTTTTCTCTTCAAAGGGAACAGCATCCAAATGAGAAAAAGCCGAACAAAACTGATTCCAAAGATTCACTGGAGACTGTAGCCAGAGCTGGGAGAGCAGCTCTTATACCAGCTCCAGGTATCACAGTTTTCCATAAGCAACTTTTGAAGCCAAAACGATTCATGGAAGTCCCTCCTACTTATTTATTTTAAAATCTGTTTTGTATTCTATAACATAGATATGATTACCCACTAAACTTCAGAAGAAATTCTCTCTACAGACACCACTGCCCAAGTGGGAAGGAGTGCTCTCCTACCACACTCTGGTTTCCTTAAGCGACAGTCTAATTTTAACATTAGTTGAGTCCGATTACAGTTTTGGACCCCAAACATCAGGATTTTGAGGTGTGGGGCTGTCCCAGCCCCTCTACAATGCCTGTTATCCCACACGTCCCCTCTACTCCTCCTGTGGCAGTGCTAAAAGCTGTGATAAGTTGGACCAGTTCACTGATCTGTCTGCAAACCACCTCTGTAAAATGACCCAAATCACTTTGCTTTCTGCTCCTGCATTCCAGCTCTGCACCTGGTTCACCCCATGGTTTTGGACAAACCAAAATGAAAACGTGGCCAAGCGGTGCCAAAACTCACAGCACAAGCAGCTCAGCAGGTTACAGAGCTTAGGGCAACACAGCGATGGCTGGAGAGTCCCTGAGGTTAATGAATTCCTCCTCTGACCTAGATGGTGAGCTCCATCAAGCGTGGGCAACGGCAGCTTGGCAGTGCTTGGCTACTAGAGCCCGAATTTCTGACTTGCTGGAGTTGTTATGCACGTGGGCTGTGGCTGACCAGCTTAGCAGGAGCTCTCCACCAAGATGATGCGATCACTGCTGCTGTCCTCTCAAAGGCACCCAGCTCCCCAGTCACCAGCCTGCAGCCCTGAATACATCCCAGGGGTTACCCGGGCAGTTCAACGCACTACAGCAGTTCCTGTGCTGATAAACACCAAACAGTCCTTTTCCTCTATGGACTGCAAAGCACTGCTTGATGACCAGCCAGGAGATGTCTAGGGTCAGAAGCCAATGACTGCAAAACCCTGGCTAAGACCCACCAGCAAACAGCAGCTGGGACTTCCACCCAACCGTACTCCCCTCAAAAAGGTGTTGGGGAAGATCTGCTCCACTGAGAACCGCAGCAGAACCTCCACTCCCTCCCCTTTTCCACCTCCAGCCTCCACGTCCTGCCCTCCCCCCATTCAAACTATCAAGGCCTCTCTTACAGAATAAAATATTAATAGCGGCGTAGCGAGCCTCTCTGCAAAGGCTGCATGTATTGAGCTTACAAAGCGCACAAGCTTTTAGAGAGCAGGACACTTTTTCCTACTTCCTAAGCATTTTCTTAGTCCTGAATCAATAATGCACTCGGAACCCAGCACATAGGTTGCTGCTGTTGTGCTCTTGCTGGTAGGGGTTACGGACGCGGGCGCATCTCTGTAGGAAGATGCAAGAGCTTAATAATCTGGCAGGGAAGGGATGGGGCAGGATCCAAGCAGCTTAATTTGTAGACAAGCTTCAGGGAAGCACCCTGGAAAGAGCAAAGCTTGCAGCTCTTGGGTACAGAAAGTTCAGGTTTGGAGACAAGCTAAAAAGGAGTCAATGGGATTAAATGCCCGCGTTTTTGAATGCGTGCCCACGGCTGAGGGGTGTCTGGTTTGTTAGCTTCTGAGCTCAGGCTCTAGGTCACCCCGTAATCCACAAACTTGCAAAGGGGTGATTGCAGCCCCGGCAGGGAGGTGGGTGCGGAGGTGAGCCCAGGGCACCAGGAGGGACAGGGTTAGAGCTGCTCACCGGGGGATTAGCAGTTCACAGAGAAAGAGCTGCTCAAAAATGATTCCATGGGAGCTCGGGTGATGCGTGTTTGTGCCCAGCGCAGATGAGATTATCTGCTTAGGAGTGGAATTTTCCGGGTGGCGTTAACCCTTGTGTCGCCCAGAAATCGACCGCACGTGCGTTTTTTCAGGACAAGGTTCTGGGCAGTGGATCTGGCAGCAGAAGCTGAGCTGCTGCCTGGCCATCCTGGCGCTTTGGACATGGAAGCGCTGCCCCGAGGTCACCCTGCAAATAGCAGGCTGGAGGCCCTCCTTGGAGAGGTCACTTGTGGATGGGGCTGGTGTCAGTCTGGAGGTTCAAACTCACCATGTCACCAGATTTTCTGACCATCTCTGGCTTAGCCAGAGTGGGCGTCAAGGGATTTGTGTCTGCACGAGTGGTGTCGGCTGCACTGTGAGGGTGGAGAGGTGACTTGGGTCGGTTCCTGTGTGTGACAACCAGTATCCTCCCTTCAGATTCTCCCTTTGTGGAGAAGATGCTTCCCACCTGGATGATACCCTACAGAGGTCTATGGTGCAAAGATCAGCTCATCCTCTTTTCATGAAGGTACTAAGCAAACCGTGGGGAGAGTTTCAGAGACAGTGTGGGGTGAGAGCAGAGATTTCCTTGACCCTACGTCAAACTTGGGTGAAGGAGCCTCTACTTTGCCCCACTGCAGGTGCCTGGAGGAACTCAATCTTGAGAACAATGGAGCCTTTAACACTCCCGGTGAAGGCCAAACCTGCTCCTGAAATCCTTCCTTGCCTCAGTTTCCCCACCCAGAGATAGGACATTGCACTGCCAACACACAACCCTGTCTGGCACCGTGATGTTTCCCCATGGCTGGTGGAGAGAAGGGCACAGTGCTGAGCTAGGATGAAATACGAACGAGATGCTTCTTGAATTCAGAAGCAGGCTGGAGGGGGAAGGGGAAGAGCAGCCACAAGTAGGGGTTGAATCTTTTCTCTGGCAGAGAAATGGGCCCAGGGGAGCCCAAGAGCCTTGAACGAGCAGCGTGTGGTTCGGTGAATGACTATCTGCTTCAGGCCAAAGGGAAGAGGCAAAAAGCAAAGCGTCTCGCCGAGCACGTCCCGGCGTGTGCTCGCCAAGAGCTGTGCCACGGAGCCGGTGGTGCCGGTTTCTGCTGACTCACGCTCTCCCAAATCCCGCACCCAGGCAAAGCGTGTCCTCACACCCGTGCCGAGGGGTGACCTTGCACTTGGACAACCCCGGATCCGAGAGGAAGGGGAAGGAAACGGAGGAGCAATCAATCCCCAAAACCACGGGCGGGGGGAGATAGAAGGAGTGACATTCAGCTGAGCCAGAATTAGCAGCAGATCTGTGGCGGGACCCCATTTCCACCCTATTAATAATTCATTCCAGCTCTGCCTTTACCTGCTCATAAACAGCAAACAGCTTGTTAGCGAGGATGGTTTTCTCCCCCTTTACTGGCTCTTCTCTAATAAGAGCCCCTTTGCAGATGCTGGGGGCAGGGAAGCGGCGAGGGAAGGGCACACGAGTGAGAAAACCATCCCCATCCACCCTCCCAGACCCTGCTGCCTCCCAGCCAGAGCTGCCCTTCCCCTGCAGAGGTGAAGATGCAAAATAACCCCTCACCAAAGCACGGGTGGCTCGCCAGAACCTGCCTACATCACCGGCTGTTTAAAACCATCTCTTTGGAGGGTGCCCACAAAGAGGAGAGCGATCCCGGCGGGGCGCGTGGACGAGGGGTTTGCTGGAGCATTCCCGGGCGGCTCCCAGGCAGCAGCCGCAGAGGCAGCCCCTGGGAAAACTCTGTCTTCTAACATATGAAACAGCTTTTGGATTATCTAAAATATAGAGAGCTTGACCAAAGTGGTATTAAAAAAATAAAATAGAAGAAAAGATAGCATCATGAAAGCTATTAAGATTTCACCTAGAAAAGGTGCGTTTTGCATTCAGAGCACTCCCAGCTTCTCTGCAGTCTGGTCCAGGACTCTTCCCTGCACCCCAACAGCCACCCCAAAACGGCACAAGCAAAGCTGCTCTTGCCAGGTTCGAGTCACAGCTCTGCTGCGGAGAAAACTGACTGGGGCTTAGCAGGGAGTGGGGTAAAGCGGTGCAAGAGGAGCAAACCCTCGCTGAGCAGCTCCTCCCCGCAGCCCCCGGTGTCTCCGCAGCATCGAGCTGGGAGGGCACTGACCTCCACCCCAGCTCAGGGGGAAGGGCTGGCACAGGGCTCTTTGCCTCAAGAGGGGCCTCATGTTTCTCCTCAATTATCTCCATGCTCCAACCATCTCTGCTGGCAAGTTACACCACTTGCCAGCTGTTGGAAATAATCGCTGTAAATTAATTACTGTTGTTTCACCCCTCTGATCCCCTCCAGCCCGTGAATAGAGTGAGAATTAATTGTCAGACAGTATTTGCAGTTCTCTGGGAGTCCCATCCTGGCCCCTGGCAGGTTATGGTTTACACCTTGAAGCATGAGATTTAATTACCCACAAATGATATTTTTGATCATAAAATCATTTTGTCTTTTCATAAATCTAGACAGAGCAGTTGACTCCTCGAGTCAGAAGCAGCAAGAGTGGAAATACCCCGTAACGGTGTTAGGGAGAACCCATGTTTTCTCCTGACTAAAAGCAATTCTGTTTGGGAAAGAGCATCACGTCCTGGAGTGATTATTGGAAGAAAAACCAAGGAAGTTTCTCAAAGCACATATTGCTCCGTGTGGCCCTTGTCAAAAAACTTGCGTTGCAGAAAACAGATTTAACTCAGTGTCAGTGAGGAGGACAAAGGCAGTTGTCACCGGAGCTGGGTTGTTCAGGGAGAGGGAGGCTGTAGGACACCCGCGGTGGCACCGGTCTCCGGCGGGGACGTTTGCAGGGCAGGAGCAATCAGGTGCACGCAAGGATTTTGCCGATGTGGTTGTTTTACAGGATCCAGAGGAAATTTGATATCGACTTAAGGACTTTGTTGCTGTGCGAGGCAACGCGGGGACTTTGTGAACCTCGCCAGCTAACCTTTGAGCAGAAAGGCAGGGCTGTAGGTGCCCTGCGAGAAGCAGAAGGGCCTTCAGATGCACCTGAGAGCTCCTTCAGCATCATGGCTGAACACAGCAGGTCCTAAGGGGGGAATTGTTCCCCTCCTGGCTGAGTGTGGAGTTTCAGACTGAGGTTTCCTCAGCCACAAGCACTCCTGAGAAGGAGGAAGGAGGTTTCTGTCCCCCACAGAAATCACACCAGCAGCCACCCGCTGCTGCCACGCAGGGATGTTTTTCTCCCAAATTATTTGTGCCACTCAGCAAAACTGGATGTAAACCTACAGATAAAGAGAGGAAGAACCTTGCAAACCCCTGGTGGTGGGTGCCAGCTCCTGCCAATGGCCCCTGCGGGGCCTTTGGTGGGCACCAGACCTTCTCCCATCTGCTCAAGGAGCCTGGTCATAAACCAGATCTCTCAGAGTCTGCAGGAAACTCCTTCTAGTGTCGAGGAGACAGACCCAGCTCTTTAGGCTGTGGAGGAGGCAATCAAACAGCTCCCAGTCCCAACCATCATCGGTGCTTGCAGGAGAACCTTAAGACACCCAAGACTTGAGAGCTCTCTTGTCGAGTTTGAGAGCCAGCTCTTTTTTTTGGGAAAAAACCAACCCACAACAGGAGAAAGGACCCAAGAGAAACCCACACAACAGCATAGATCTTTGTGCCAAATAAATGCATTTAACTTTATTCCCCTTGATAAAAATCTTCCTATAAAACTCCAAGGATTTTCCCCTCCAACTAAAAAAAAAAAAATCAACAAAGTGTGGATTTCTGAAACTCGTCCAGGTTGATGAGACCTTGTCATTACTCTTATTAGGAGACTGATTGTAATTAAAAACAACTTGGTCCCAGGGTGACTTAGGTTTCAGTAGAGGCCTTGGCTTAAACAACACAATTCCATCCAGCAGAAGATACCCCCTGAAAGCAAAGCAGCTCCAGGGGGGTTCCTGGGGCCAAGACACCATTAAACAAATCACATTGGCTGTGATAAGCATCCTTGGCCAAGCAGTACAAACTTTCACATCATCTACTTATTTTTCCTTGCTCAAATCTTAGTGTTTTAATTATTATTATTATTCATTGTGTAGCTAGTGGTTGCAATTGCTTTCCAGCTTCTCTTTGGCATGGAGATCTCCCAAAAGCTACAGTTTTATTTCTGTGCGGCTTTCGCCATTCACAACAGATGTCTAGTTTGTTTAAAATATTCAACAGCTTAATGATTAATCAAGTAATTTCACCTACAAAAATATATCATTTTATGCTGTGGGGCTTAAAAAATGGCATTATCTGCCAGGAAAAAAAAAGCAAAACAACTTTGTGCGCTCATTAAGAGCCCTGGAAACCAGCTGGGCTTTGTAAAAACTGGGGCCTTTTATCGCGGCTGTTTTCCCTGGTTCCTTCCCTCCCCAGCAAGGTGGGGAGCAGCCTGGATTCCTGTCATCATGCCTTGTCAGACCGAAAGAAGCGTGGCCAACAAGTGGAGGGAGGTGATTCTCGCCTTCTCTTCTGCTCTGGTGAGAGCCACCTGCAGCCACGTGTTCAGCTGTGGAGACCTTAGCACAGGAAAGACGTGGACCTGCTCGAGTGAGTCCAGAGAAGGCCACGAAGATGTTCAAAGGGCTGGAACATCTTCCCTATGAGGACAGGCTGAGAGAGTTGGGGTTGTTGAGCCTGGTGAAGAGAAGGCTCCAGAGAGACCTTAGAGTGGTCTACCAGTACTCTACGGTCTGTAAGAAAGATGGGGACAGACTATCTAGCAAGCCCTGTTGTGATGGGGGTAATGGCTTTAAGCTAAAAGACAGTAGATGCAGACTAGATATAAGGATGTACTTCTTAACGATGAGGCTGGTGAAAGACTGGAACAAGTTGCCCGGAGAGGTGGTAGAATTCCATCCCTGGAAACATTCAAGGTCAGGTTGAATGGGGCTCTGAGCAACCTGGTCTAGTTACAGATATCCCTGGACTAGAGATGACCTTTAAAGATCCCTTCCAACCCAAAAGATTCACCCCATGGAGGCATAATCTTGTTATGATGCCATTTGTTAGGACATCTTGTCCTCAACAAGGCTCTTGCAGTTTGCCCCTGGGGATTTGCCCCTTTGGGATGAGCTGAAGCTAAGCAGGGTTGTGGTGCTCTTTGGTGTGCACTCAAGAAATGAGCAACCAGAAGAGCATGCTGGAGGGCCAGAAACCTGCAATGTTTAGTTACCGTGAATACACTCACGACTGATTTAATAGCGTGAGACTCAAAGTGAACTGGTTTATTTTAAGCTCGCTGAGACCAAGTTTGCCTGGCTAATGCATTCTGACTTTTAGATTGAAGACATAAATATCTTGAGACTTTGGACAGATTCTTTGGAGGACACGCGGCTTAGAGGAGGAAACCAGTTTCAAAAATAATACCTGGAATTGTTTCAACAGTGCTATAACTGATCTTATCAGGACCAAAGGAGCAGCCAAAGTATGGCCATCTGTTTCCGCTCTCCCCTGCCCTCCTGGCTGACTTCAAACCACCCCACCAGCAGAAAATGCACTGAGCATCCCGTGGCGGAAGGACAATTCAATAAACCGAAAACCAAAAAGGAACACTTCATTTTACCAGAGGAAGCCGTAGTGATGTGACTCACCTGGTGGCTTTTGAGGCTCACCCCTACCTTTCAAGCACTGGCACTTAGAGGTTGTTTTTGTGTTTGCCCTGTTACAACCATGTAGCTCTTGAGCTGTGTGCCGCTCTGGAGCATTAGGATGGTTAAAGACATCTTTTGGCTTGCTGCCTGCTGGGCTGAGCGTGTTTACAGGTTGGGAGGTACAGGAGCCATTGAGGTTTATGCACCACTGTTCCCTGATCTCCGGGATGAGCATATGGGAGTCAAGCAGAGCCTTGGCTCCACTTCTCCCTGCTCTTGAGCCACCAGGTCTCTTGCCAGGGACATGCCTGGCCAGCCCTGTGCCACCAGACGGGACACTGGGAGGGAATCATGCTTGTCAGACTCGGTCGCTTCCCCCACTGCTTCTGAGGAACCTGTCCCACCTCCCACCCCGGTCACTCTTTACTGGTCTGGGTATTTTCTTACTGTGGTTTGGTCGCAGAGTCCTTCCCTTGTGTAATTTGGCCATTGCTTATGGAAGCATCCAAAGAAAGCCTTGATAGGAGCATCATCCATAGCCCTGAAGGGGAAGCAGGCCACTGGGGCCATGCTGGGGACAGCTCAAGCAGCAAATACTCAGTGGAAATTCATCTTACACCAGCTCAAGTGCTTTGGCAGCCCTGACAGCTACGGCACACAAGGGAAGGAAACCACATGGCAAGAGCACTCTTGCCAGGACGGCTCCATGCACACAGACTCGTGCTTGTTCAGAGCTGGTCTGAGCAGCAGGCTGGGTTGCTCAGGGAGTTTCTACTGCCATCTCGAGCCGATTCCCCACCTGAGCCCACCGAAATTCTGCAC
Source organism: Trogon surrucura (assembly GCA_020746105.1). Taxonomy (NCBI): domain Eukaryota; kingdom Metazoa; phylum Chordata; class Aves; order Trogoniformes; family Trogonidae; genus Trogon; species Trogon surrucura. Next base: position 7,328,084 of record CM036636.1, read on the forward strand.
CGCTGCACCCTCCTTCAGGCAAGAGGTGAAAGTGGACCTCTGGGATGGTCTTTTCAGGACCATCCTATTAAGCCATCTGTATGACCACACTGGCAGGAGGACCAGACTACAACACAATATGTTGCCTCAGCACAGGAAATGTGCTCAGGGCTCCAGCTGATGGGTTTTTTTCAGCCACCACCGTAAAGCTGCGCTAAGAGGCAGCTCCGTCCCCTGGCAGGAAGCTGTGGCTCATTAGCGGAGGTAAACAATTCCTCTGAACGTGACGGGTCAGGAGAGCATATTAAATATGTCAATATCTTTGGGTTTTTAATCTCTACTCTAGAACAGTGCGTTGCAGCAGGAGAAGACCCCCCAGCATGGCTCAGAGCTCCCCACCCCCCCTCTGGCTGGCATCTCCCCTTGCTCATGGCATCACCCCCTCTTTGAAAGGGGAGTGGGGAGCACCTGAGCAGGTGCCTTCACCCCCCAACCTCACCCACCCAAGCAAGCCTGAGCACTCCATCGATTTCCCTTGCTCACTTGTCACAGCAAAATAAAATAAGAACTATCCAGCCATTTGCTTTTAAAATATCAACCAAAGCATGTGTTTAGTGGCTCCGGGCATGGGCACCGCATCAGAGCTCAGCACCTCCAGCCGCAGCCCTTCCTCCCAGCACACAGGGAGATGGCAAAAGCCACGCGTCGCTCAAGTTAAGGCAGTAACAGGAGGAGCAAATCCCAGCACGGCGCTCGTGGCTTTGCCGTCAGGCAGGTTCATGTCTGAGAGCAAGACAACGTTGAAAACAGTACAAGTTTTGCCCTGTTTCATCAACTGGCTTCTGCTGCTTTCCCTGGCAGCCTCGTGCACGCACACGCGACAACACACGCTTTATTTACCGGAGTCCCCTCTTCTCCCCAAGGCTGCTGCTGCATCCCCTGCAAAGGAGCCTGGTGCTCACGTACAGATCAGCTGCTCACTATTTTGTTTTATCCCTGCTGCTGGCGGAGCAGCCTTCTGCCTTATTTACAGCGTGCTACTCGCACGCTGCTCAGACGACAGAATTATTTATGTCCTCCTGAGCTTTTCTAGGCTCCTCGGCGCTGTGGCCTCCGCTCGCTGTGCAGACAGTTGCTCGCATTCAGCGCGCGTCTCCGAGCTGCGAGGAGGCACCAAAGGCCCATTTTACAGATAGGGCGTGGAGAAGCTCTAAGTAGTTCCCAGGACTTGTGCTTGCCTGGCTGGAGGTGGCAAAGCCCAAATTTTCCAAAGCACCTCACATTACACAGCAATTTCCATGTTATGCACAGTTTCCACGTTCCACAACCCACTTTATACCTTAAGAGTACCCATCTGTACGAGCCAGATCCTCTCCTCTGCATACACAGGGCACCCTAGACACAGTTCACGAGCACTTCAACATTTTCCCATGTCAAAGCAAGCCCACGGTGCAGGATCAATCCCTGGTACCAAGGACACTGGAGCAGCCTCTTCCTACACTTGCAGCAGGGCTCTCCCAGCCCTGGGACACAACCAGCCTGTGCAGACCCCAGCCCTACACCTCGCCTGTTTGAGCCCCCAGGTATCAGCACCAGCTCCCTGCGAGCCAGGGACCAGCAGCCTCCTGTGCTCTGGCACAGCCCTGGTGCTGCAGGAGGTTCTTAGGACCAGGCAGGATCACGTTACTCCCCACAAGCGGCACATTCTCACAGGCTCCTCACCACACACAAAGCATTCACAAACCAAATCACAAAAGCCAACTCGGTCCTACCTTGCAAGTCCACTGTGCTCGGGAAGGACAGACCTCACACCCCAGCAGGCTCCTCACCTCCAGCCATCAGCTCTGAGCAGCTCCAGCTGCTTTATCAACTCCTCCTCTGCCAGGTGCCTCTGATTCCCTGACAAGGGTCTCCTCACAGCAGAGCCTGCTGCCGTACCAATCCCTCTCCTTCCTGAATCCTTTGGGTTTTGAGTCCAAGAGAGAAGTAAAGCAGCAGCAAAGAGACACTTCATATGCAAAAAAAAAGATTTGCTGTGTGTTGCAGAGGGTTTTTTTGGTGAATGGTACCCACTGACCCATGCACTCCTGGAGGCTGCAGGGCAAGTAATGACGAGCTTTAACACACATATCAATGAGCACTAAACCCATTGGCACTGCTAGCCCTGATGCTCTCCAAAACTTCACTATTTGGTGTGTGTGACCTTGACAAAACATCCTTAGCCCAAGTTCAGCATATATGGGTGTGTGCGTGTGTCCTTGCAAACCATGCAAGCTGTCACTTGTTGGCAAAATGGGATGGCTGGATCTTTTCTCCTAGGTGATGTAGCAGCAGGCAGTGTCACCCGGATGGGATGAGCCATCCTTCCCACCGTGGTCCCTGCAGGCAGGCGAGGACCATCTCAGCTGGGGAAGGCAGTGCGGCTTGAGAAGCACCTGTCACAGTGGGCAGAGGGGCTGCCAGGCACAGCTATGTTGCTTGGTTTTGGCAAAGAGAGACATTAAGTGATGTTCCCTTCTATTTGCTATGGGCTAAGGCCACCCAGACACTCAGCAAGTGGCTGGGGACAGTGTTCTGGCTGTGGGAGTCTCAGGTCCATTCTGGGCACTGGTGGCTGGGCACAGAGCCACCTGCCCCATTTGCTTCTCGATCTCCTGTCAGCTCAGCCTCTGGTTGGTTTGGGCGGGTTGAACTGAGGAGTGACCAGCCATGGTCATCACATGGCACTGAGCAGGTGTACCCTGAGCATACCCACTCTGCTTGTCCCCGAGGCCAGGGTGCTGTCCCAAGGACAGTGTAGAAACCGGGAGCACAAATCTCTGCTCTCACTGCTACCACCCTCCTCTAGCTGTGCTCAGAGGTGCTGGGGGGGACAGATGTCGCCAGTCCCATCAGCATCAGGAGCCATGAGAGGCATTGGATGTGCTTTGGGGATCTCAGCCATTCCGTGCTTGAGGGAGCAGGCATGAAAGCCGGTTTCTGTACGCTTGTAACTCAGCCAAGCTCAAGCGAAGTTTCTCAGAGACCATCTCAGGGAAAGCGCTTTCTATGAAAGTTGCCCCCGTGCCAAATTGAAAGGCCCGTTCCCCAGGGGCCTTTCCAAGGAAACAGCTCGGCTGTTCATATAGCAAGGGCAAAGCCACATATCTTTGTCTTATATTCATGCTCAGAAACAACATTATCCAGAGCCAGACCCCTGGCACACTCCAGTTCAGCCCAGCAGTTAATGTTCAACACAAGCAGCTAAAACCAGGGCCCTGTAATGGTGCGAGCTCAGCCACGTGCTCGTGATGCCCAGGCATTGCCTTCTTCTCTCGTGACCGTTGTTGTTGTTCCAGGAGAACCCGTACCTGTGCAGCGACGAGTGCGACGCCTCCAACCCGGACCTGGCCCACCCACCGAAACTCATGTTCGACAGCGAGGATGAAGGGTTGGCCACGTACTGGCAGAGCGTGACGTGGCGCCGGTACCCGGAGCCGCTGCTGGCCAACATCACGCTGTCCTGGAACAAGAGCATCGAGCTGACAGATGACATCGTGATAACCTTTGAGTACGGCCGACCCACCATCATGATGCTGGAGAAGTCACTGGACAACGGGAGGACTTGGCACCCGTACCAATATTACGCAGATGACTGCATGGAGGCCTTCAGCATGCCAGCACGGAGGGTCCGGGACCTCTCCACCACCAGTGCCAACAGAGTCCTCTGCACGGAGGAGTATTCCCGCTGGGCGGGCTCCAAAAAAGAGAAGACTGTCCGGTTTGAGGTGAGGGACCGCTTTGCCATCTTCGCTGGCCCTGACCTCAAGAACATGGACAACTTGTACACCCGGCTGGAGAGCGCCAAAGGGCTGAAGGACTTCTTCACCGTGACCGACCTGCGGATGAGACTGCTGAGACCGGCCCTGGGGGGCACCTACGTGCAGAGGGAGAACTTGTACAAGTACTTCTATGCCGTCTCCAACATTGAAGTCACTGGCAGGTAACGGCTGCTGTATTTCTTTGGGCATCTCTTCTTGGAGGGATGAGGAGAGGGTTACTGCTAGAAAGCTAAGCCATCAGCATTTCTGTCAACCGATAAGATTATCAGTGTTTCTCCCTCTAATACTTTTTCTCCTCAGGTAGGGCAGCATCGGTGATAAAACAGATGTGTCCTTGCAGGGAACAGCTGAGGCACCTCCAAGGCAGTGTCTGAGAGAAGGGCTGTATCCTCTCAGAGCCGTGGGAGCCAGGACATGGCTTGGATGGATGGCTGGAGCCTGAGTTCCCTCTCAGATACCCTGTCCCCAGGTGTGCAAACACAGCCAGCTGCTGCCCAAAAATCTGAGGGGGTGATGCTACTGGATCTGGGGGGAGGTGGGGGTGAGCAATGAGTCTTGCCCCACTAAAACCTGTCTCACTGCCAGTAAAAGCAGGATGGGTCACCCCGAGTCAGTTGTGCCCCCCCTGGGGCAGCCCCGGCTCTAGCGAACAAAGTATGGGGTGAGGGTAAACTCCCCAACAGTTCTGGGGCAGGGGAAGGCAGGAAGGGGTTTGTTTCTCCCAGGTTTTGTTTTTCATTTCTCTGTACGGTGCCATATGTTATGTTATGACATCAACCGAAAAAGCAAAGTAAGGTGGAAAAATGCCGAGATGGCTAATTTCCCATCCAGCCCGTGGATTACAGCCGAGAGGGGAAAAAAAAAAATCTCATCACCCACCCCGTGCTAACAAGAATCACCACCACGACGGAGGAGTTGTCTGTATCGGTTCCAAACTGTTTGCTTCTGAGACTTGCAAGCAAAAGTGCTTCACAGGTGCTACTGAGGCTGGGTTTGAACAGGCTCCAAGGGTAGGGAAGCTGCAGCGAGGGATGGGAGAGCCCTTTTCTGTGCCAGGGCAGGAGGAGGCAGTGGTGAGGGCAGCAGCAGGCAGAGGGGATGAGCAGCCGTGGCTCTCAGCTGGGCTGGCGGTGTTTTGGGTGCTTGTCATCCCAGCGAGAGGCCAGGCTGACTGGAGCAGCTAGCCAGAGGGGTTGGAGCTGGTTTATCAGTTTATCTGGGCTGTAACAGAGACTCAGAATTTTCAGTTCAAAAAGTAATAAATTAGGGTTAAATGTTGATGCTTGTGCAATGATCTTAGACTTCCAAACATGGAGACAACTGTGCAGATAACCAAGGACTTGTTACTTCAGGATACCTGACACTTTAAGATGTATGTTAAAATACTCCTGGTGCTCCATCACTGCTTTCCTCCTCAGAGCCATTTACCTTTTCTGCCTGCCTTGGGCAGGACATGTTGCTTCAGTACTTTTGTCTTCAGGCTATACTGGTGGGCTTCTTCACAAACCAGCACCTTGCTGGCTGTCAGCTGTATTCCTTCCCCCCACACCCAGTGCCCATTGAACTCACTGGCCAAATTTAATACCATTTAGTAGCAGCCGAGATTGTTTTGAGAGAGAAAATGCCCACAAACCGTGTGGAAAGAGGCAACTAGGGCAGAGGAGGAAAACCCTTTCAAACACTGTGGGGTGCAAGGGGCACAACTGCTATGAGACATCTGAGATTCCACAGCTGCCCGCATCCTGAGGGCTGCGCTGCCGAGGGAGGTTCAGGCTGTGAGCGCCCGAGGGGTGCTGCAATGCTGCTTCTTCACTGGGGCCAGAATGAGACAGGTTGGGGTTTGTTGGCTGATTCCTGGCAGCTGCTCCCGGCCTCGAGACTGGCGTGGTGCCCACGGCTGCTGCAGAGCAGCGGCTCCTGCTCACCTCCGCTTCCCCCTTGGCTCCACTCACGCGAGCTGCCCGACAGCGACTCAGCTGCGGCGGGGCCTCTGTGAGAAAAGGGCTTTTCTTTGTCTGGGGGCAAAGAAAACTCTGAAATCTGCTTTTTCTCTACCAAACTCCAAGTCCTGAGCTACAGCAAGACCCAGCTTTGCTCTGCTCCTGCTCTCCCTGGGTGTTCCCACTTGCTGGGCTGGTCGCCAGGAGAAGGGGACACTCATCCTGGGGAAGATAGATGAGGACAACATCGATGCCTGTCCTGGGCTGACTCTTCCAGCTCTGATGGGCACAGGGCAGGGAAGGGTGTAGAGCTGAGGAGCTGTGGATAAGTGGTGTAAGGTGGAGAAGCTTATTGTGAATTAACTCTGCTCCTGTGATTATTCTGGTCCCAGCAAGCAGGTTTTTCGCTGGAAAGCAATCTAATTCCAGCTGTAAGCAAAGCCAGTTACAGCACAGGGACTAAAACCAAATTAAATCTTGTGTATGGCTCAACAAGGGATGGGTTACTGAGAGGAAGAGAGGAGAAATCAATGTGAGCTTGACAGGAGAGCTGTGTGGGCAAGGGGGGAGGCAAGGCTGGGGATAGACGCACGCTGCCATGATGTGGGAACAACCATCTTCGAGGAACAGGAGGAAAGTGCCTAGATAAAATGGGGGGGGGGGGTGTTAGGACCCCAGTACAGGGTTCATGGAGAGGAAGATGATTGTGATGAAATGAGGGCGCAAAGGCAAAAAGCAGCCAGAAAATTCCACCTGGAGAGCAGAGATGCAAGCAGCCTCGGGAGGCTGGAGAAGCGGTGCCTATCCACATTGCGTGGCACCGGAGGAGCTGTGTGCCATCGGAGTGCACGGCATTGCCTGGGCTTCTCTACGGCACCAGGATTACGGCCAGCAGCCAGCAGTGCCCGCAGGGCGATGAGACATGTGGCAGCTTGTTTCACAGTGAAGGGAAGAGTAAAATACTTTGCCCTAGAGCAGACCACAAGTCCGGGTGGTTTCTCATGCGACAGACTTAGCTGGTGGCTTCAGAGAGGTTTCTCAGATCCCCTTGGTCCATGTGCTCCCCATCTAAGTATCTCCAAGGGGTCTGGTGAATCCTGAGGCTCACTGCTCCCTTCCTGGGTGTTGGTTCAATGGGCTGGTGCTTCAGTGCCTCCTGCCTGAATCTCTTTCACCTCAGCCAGGTCCATTTCTCCATTCGTGGCTGACAGTTTATTTTTGCTGTTGTCCCTCTTGGTATCTTCTTCTTTTTGTTTCTTTTTTGCTTCCTCCATCCTGTCCTTATTGATCTGCAGAGTAACTGGAGATGCAGAGGAGTCAAGACAGGAATAGACATGAGCAAGCCCTTGGCCTCTGTGCTTGTGTCTGTGCCGAGTGGGGTGAGGAGGAGAAGCGGAAAGACTTTTCCCCACAGATCTCTATTCACTGCTTAGTTTTCTCCTCAGTACAGCAATGAGCTTCTCAGGAATGGGTGAATGAGCTTTTCCTGGCTGCCAGGACCGGCGGTTGGCGCAATGAAAGCCACCGGTTCTCTTTCCATTACACACCGTGTCTCTTCGGAGTCATTTTTCCCCTTCATAACGTCAGTCACCGCAGAGCTCAGCGGGGCACGCTCCATCACGGAGACATTAATAAGCCATAATTGAAGTTAATGTGCCATGGCCAGGACATGTGGATCCAGTTAGGAGAAATCAGATTGAGCAGAAGTGAATCAATTTTAGGCTGATTATTAAGATTTCTCTCCTTCGGCCTCCCCTGGCCCAGCTCATGCTCCGTCTGTCTGTCTGTCTGTCCATCCCACTAATGATGAGCAGTCCCTGAAGGAAGGCAGGAGGAGGGACTCTTACTCATCACTGAGCAGCTCCATGTAACGGTCCCTCACCTTGGGCTTTGCTCAGGCCAAAGAGGCACCAACAAGAAGGTGAGGTTTCCAGTTTTGTAATGGCATTTCCTTTCCTCTCCTCACCAATTGCCTTTCAGAGGGTTTCCTTGGATTGTCTTTTGCTCTCACAAAATAACTGCAGGGAAAAGCCCTCTATGCTCCCCTGCTTTCCTCCTGTGTGGTTCTCAGTGCCATTTGTGGATACTCTCCAAGAGACTTTGCTCTCTGTGTCTTGGAGGGGAGAGTTCGTGCTAGCAGAGCAGAATGAATTCACCCAGCCCGTTATCCTGGTGCCAGAGCCAGGACCAGGCACTTCAGACCTGAAGGATCAAGACCATTCCCCAAAGCACCTCCTCCAATAAATTGAGCTGGTTAGTCATCAGTGGTACCTACATGCAAGGGATTCATTTTTCTGCCATCTCAGTGATTCTCAAGATTCAGTGATGCTCGATACAGTATTGCTGTTAAAGATGAAGCAAGTCCTGCTCAGCATGGTGGCTGCCTCCTGTCCTCCAGGGCAGTGCAATGACGGCAGCTCAGCACAATTCCCCTCTGATCGTAGCTCACCTTGAACTGGGGGTGCCAGCACAAAGCATGTCCCAGCTACCCCTAGGCTGCTTTGCCCTGCTTGGACATTCCTCCTTCTGACTCTGCTGATAAAGCCTCCAGCCATACAGTTTTGTAATCTTGACTTCTCAGACAAAGCTGTCTCTAGAAGAAATAAAAAGGTTTGGTCCATGGAGCCTCTTGTTGAGGGTCTTAGATTTTGCATAATAACTGGTGCTTCCATTGAGTGTTTTGCCCTGAGGAGCAGGGTGGGACCTGCCAGCTGCACCACTGCTGCTTTGCAGGAGCAGGGCAGGCAAGAACCTGGGGTAAACGGTCAGTGAGGGGGTGGGCTTCTCCAGCCAAGCTTGCCCAGCCCCAGTGCCGGAGCATCACGCGTAAAATAGCCAAGGGCTCACCCAAACACCTCCCAAGAACTATCCCAATGCCCTTGCAGCCCTTGACTAACTTCTGCCCATGCTCGGCAGCTTTGGGAAGACCGTGCAAACCAGGATGAGCACTACCTGTGCCTGTCCCTGCTCCTTCCCCCGCAGCTCCTGGCAGCCAGACTTGGGGTCCCAGGAGGTAACAGCATCCTCATGTCAAGGACGGCCAAGTCTGCACCAACAGCACACCGCATTCCTCAGCCCGTCCTCCCCTCCACGCCGGGCAGCCCCCAGGAGCTGGATGTCTTGAATTTCCCTGGCATTCCTCCAGGTTGAAATTAGCTCGAGTTCGAGCAAAATCTTGCTCTTGGTCATACATTAAGTTAACACACAGCAACTGTTTGCTTGTCATTCCTTGAGTTTCGTAAAGGTTTTTACTCCCTCTGCAGCAAGATGTAGGGGAAACTTGCCGAGCAGGAGGGAGGGAGTTAGTGAGAAACGCGTCGAGCTCCTCCTTCCCCCAGATACTCGTGACACTTTGTCAATAGCCAGAGACAGATGCCCAAGGTCCTATTACCTGCTCCTGGCTTTGGTTTGTGAAGGTTTTTATTTCCCCTCCGATTTTGTTGCCGAGTTGCGTCCGGCCCTGAGCGGATAATAGAATTTCGTCGATAGACTGAGAAGGTGATGTATGTTAAAGCACTTAATATAAAGAGACTTCTACAGGAGCCTAAATTCAATTTGACCAATGAACTCAATTGCAGGTATTATTGCATTCCAGGAGAAAGACCAAGAGCATTTATAGACATTACTCTGCAAATATTTATGTTCACATATCCGTGTGATGTCCTCTTCACCCTTCCTCCCTTCTGTTGCCCGACCCCCTAATGGGGAAGTTTGGTTTCGCATTTGCTTTTTAAGACAGCTTTGAATGTAAATAATGTTCCACCAGTCAGTGAGATCTTGACAGCTGGTGAGTGTCAACTTATTTAAAATAAATAGCCTCTCAAATGGGAACAGCCAGCTAGCGTGCTCTCCATTTTGGCATCTTTTAAACTGTCTCCTCTTTGTAACCCAAACCTCAAATCATTTCAAAGGGCAGCGAGGAGGGTTCCTCCCCGCTGGAGTACTCATCCATCCCTACCACACAACCAGAACTGAAAACCCACAAGCAAAAAGAAAACACTCACAATGTGTCCCTCTGACCTAAGCCAGGGCACTTTTCTGCAGTTTTTTTGGCTCTGCAAAAAGCAGCCAAACCCAGAAGCCGATCTCCCTCATTCAAGTGGAAAGAAACAACACGTCTAAATGGCTTTTCTTCCCACTTCAGCGCCTGAACCACAGGCTCTATTGCCCTCCCAGCCCTGCTCCTGGGAATATTGAGCTGCTGTCGCCTTCTTCAGCCCTTTCAGCCCTACTCTGGCCACTGGAAATAGCAAACCTCTGCCAAAGCGATCTCCCAGCAAGGCAAATCTTAATATACCTGCTCTCCACAAAGGGACAGTGCTTCAACCATGGCCCAGCCATCTGAAGCTATTTTTACCTGCTTCCGCATGCACAGATGGGCCAGAAACAATCCAAGCTCAGCACCCGTTATGCTTTACCCAAAAGATTTGCTCCCTGCTTTTGCTGAGCTGCCAAAACAGTTGCAAAGGAGCAGGTAGAACGTGGGCAAGTCACGGCCAGGCAGCTGCTGGAGCGTGCTGCAAGCAACGGCTAGGGTTGACAATAGAGAGATGGAGAAGAGTTATTCATGTTTCCCCGAGAGCTGAGATCAGTTGAAGCATCATTTTCCTCGGGGACAGAGAGGAAAGAGCTCCCTTCAAACACATCGTCCCACGAGACTCATTAAAGGCTCATCAATTACAGTGAGAGCAAACAATTCAAGGGAAAGCTATCATAAACCTTCCTTTGGATGGCAGTCATTAGCAGCTCTCCGCTGTGCTGCCTCTCCTCCTCGCCAGCTCAGGCGAGTGGAAAGGGAGCAGAGGGTCAAAGCCGAGCTGGAGGTGTGGTAAAGCAGCAGCCCAGTGGCCCGGGAGCCAGTAGGAGAGAACCTGGTCTCCACAGCATCCCTGGGACCACATGGCCTTAAAGTAGCATCCTCATGGTGAGCACAGAGATGAGAGCATCCTTATCTCTCATGGAGATGAGAACATAGGCTGGACTGGAAAGAGAACTTGGAAGGAAGGCTCATTGTAGCAGACTCTGGTTGCCTGACATCCTTGCTCAGGCTGTTTTAAGGAGCTCAGGAGAAGGCAGGATTGGCCTATAGTGGGAACTGGACAAGAGGTGCTCCAGGACAGAGCAACTGCCCTGATCTCCACCCAGCCAGTGGTTCCTCCAGCCCTACTCAGAACAGCATCGGGGTTGTGGCATCAGGCCTGAGAAAGAGGTGCCAGCACCCTAAGGCTGGCTCAGCCCCACAGGAAGGGAGAGGGATGAAGAAATGCTCTTTGCCCTTCTCTGCCTTATTTTCCTGCTCTGCACGTGTGGTTACGGACAGAAGAGATGTTGTGAAACACGTAAGAATCTTTGGAAGGAAAGCAGAGAGCTGGGGTGGCTTTCTAAAATTATATTAAAAGTCATTATTAACGAAAGCTGAGGGACAGGGACAGCTTTCCCACTCCCAGTGCAGCTCCTGCGGGTTTGCTGCACTCACCCCCAAGCCTGTGCACGGGCGTCTCCGTCCCTCTCAGGCAGGCTTGGCACCAGACACCTCTCCAACCGCTCACTGCTGTGACCTCCAGGATGCTGACTTGGAGAAATGCAGGGACGGCAAACTTTATGGCTGTAGGGAAAAAAAAAAAAAAAGAAAAAAAGAAAAAAAGAAAGACCAAAAAAGAGAGGACACTTTCCTGTAAACTTTCCTTGGCGCTCCCAGCTCAGTGATGTTCCCCGGTGGAGGCACTGGCAGCATCAGACCACACTGCACCACTCTGAAGGAGGCAGCAGCTGAACGACCTGCACTAAAATAACTCATAAATACCCCACTGTGCAAACGGTAACGTCCTGGACCACACATTGCTCCACACACTTTGCCAGGAACGGTGTGAGCCAGTTTCTATTTAATGCAAAATGCCATTGTGTGCACTTACTAACAGCTCGGTGCAGAACTCGGGTATCCGCAGGCCATGGAGGGTGCCCGTGGGTGCTGTAGCTCCTGCTGGGTGTGTGCTGGGGCCGTGCCCCACCATGGCTGCATTGCCAAGAAACAGCACTGTCACCGCTAGCCTTGACCCTCGAGCTAGAGAGGAGAAATGCTCCCAGCTCTTCAGATCTCCTCTGGAGCCAAAGAGACCATATTGCAACCAGCACTTTGCTGGAGCAGCCGCGGGACTGGAGCGTGGCCATCGCTGCCTTCTGCAGGACACAGCGCAGGTGTCTGCCCCACTGCTGCTATTTAAGCCTCATTGCTAAGTAGCTCCTAACCTTTCCCTTCATCCTCTCTTTCCTGCGATGGCTGGCAGCCCGAGGAAGACGAGCCGAGGCAAGCAGGCCGAGCAGCTCCCACCCCGGGGACGAGGCTAATGTCATTTACTCCAGTCTCCACCAGCTGGATCTTGGCTGGGGAAAGACGCCGTGCAGAGACCATTGTGAGTGCGTGTCCTTGGGCTGCACGCCCGCAGGAGGAGGCGGAGAAGCCAGAAGAAGGGGTTAAAGCTGCTCGGAGCAGCAGAGGCCGCAGCAGAACCCTTCGGCCAGAGCTGGCTGAAGGCGCTCAGCTGTTCGCTATTAAATAATGCAGCCAGATTGATTGGGCTGAAAAGCGCTTTGTTGCGGGGTCAGCTTGCTGGGGTTACAGTTCTCTGCTTAGATTGATGATCCTCAAAGGTCAAATCCAGAAAGCAATTCCCTGGTAAAATTGATCCTTTGGATAACAAAACTTTTGCTCAGAGGCAAAGGGCCGAGCAGTGAGAAATCTAAGTGACCCAGGTGCTGGCAGGGAGGGTGACCGGCTGCCTCTGCTTTCTCTTTTTTAATTTTCCTTGTTTACACTGACCAGAAAGTGAGGGTCTCCTCTGGGAAGAGCAGTACCCCACCACCTCGCACTGGCTGGGGGACATTCACGAGCACCCACCCTATGTCCATCCCACTGGCCGGGGAGCAGGCGGGTGCCTTTGCAGGGGCAGGAGGCAGCAGGGGCTGTCCCAGGAGAGGCTGCTCAGCTCTCAGCCCTCCTCAGCAGCAAGCGAGCACATGCCCGTCCAAGCAGGTACATCTGATCACCTCCTGTACGCATCCGTGCCTCAGAGAAGGCTGCTTGGCAGAGGTTTAGTAGCTGGAGCCAAATTAATGGCGGGCGGGTTTCACGCTCCTGCGTGGCAGCAGCTTGGAGCCAACAGAAGCACCCTGAAACCACTGCTTGATCCTCAGCAGGGGATGCCAGGAGCAAGGATGTGCTGCTGCTGGTGGAGGGGGCTGACTGAGGCTCCCCAGGCCACGACAGGGGACCAGGTGGTGGCCACCCAGGGCTGACATCCCCACTGTGAGTCTAGCAGGGTCAAGGATGGGAGCCAAGCACTGCCCTCCAAGTCATCCCAGACTTCAGTGAAGACAAGGGGGATGCCAGGCCCTGCCTTTCTTGTACCCCTCTCCTGGGGTTCCTAAACTCCTTCTCAGCTGGATTTTAAGGCTGCGCCCTGGAGCTGACTCCCATCCTCTCACTCCTACCAGAGGTGGGAGGGCTGCAGCTCCCTGAAGCTCTTGCTCTGATTCAGGCTGGATCCAGAGCAGCAGTGGTGAGGCTTTGACCTGCTTTAACCCACTATCTTGCCTGTTTTCCTCCTGTCTGCTCATTTTGAAGCTAGATAAGGAGGCCACGCTGTGTGGCTGCTGAATAATTCAGAGTCAGGCTCTGCAGCACCCCAGGGCTGGGTATTGCCTCTGCCAAAGGGCTGGGACGGCTCAGCTGAAATCCTTCCTCATCCGAGGCAGAGGGGACACGAAGCAGCTGAAATACGAGCGTCCCTTGTGGGTAGGTACCAGCCAAAGCCGCTTCCTTCCCCTGGACACTTGGATTCACAGCTCGCTCCCAGAGCACCGATGCTTGGAGGCTTTTAGTGCTTTCAGCCGTGACGCGGCACCTCCAGCTTCGCTAACGCACAGATTCAAGCGGAGAATGCTGAGCGTGTCTGCCTCTGCTCCATGGACCACATTTTCTTCCTTCTTCCCTTTTAGAGACTGCGATATTCCCTACTCTGCTTGGTCAGAGACAGGGCAGGTTGTAAGACAGTGAGAGAGCCTGTTCATCCAGCTTATGCTGAGCCTCTGAGCAGGGTTTGCTAGAATTAAGGGCAGAGAGGGGAGGGGGAGGAAAAAAAATCATACATGAGGTCAGCTTATCCAGCCATGCATGAGGAGGAGCACAACAACGGCGCCTTCATTGGGTCAAGCAGGCAGCTGGGGAGCATCTTTGGGGGCTCCAAGGGAGAAGGTGAGAGGCAGCAGGAGTGGACGGCCATGCACGGCGCCAGCAGCTGGACCCTGCTTGTGGCTCCCAGCCTAATCCAGGTTGTTTATCCCAGTGAGCACAAGAAGCAGCAGGCCACGATTCCTCTGTCTTCTCTGCAAGTGGTTCATTCCCCTCAGCTCTACATCTCTTGTGCAATTAGCCCTGTAAAATGAAGCGCTGACCGGTCACACTTCTCCACCTGTTCACATAAGGCATTACATTATATTTTCTAACGGTTCTGCACATGAGAGTGTAAATTATTGCACAAAGCAGTGGAAAAAAAGAGTGAGCTGTGCTAGGGATCCACTGTCGGGAATGAAATGAGAGGTTTTGGTCCCCAAAGACTCTGGCTGATGGCCTGAGCTCGGGCCCGGGAGTCACCAGAGTCATGTGTGAGTTATGGGCTCAGCCTCTGTGTTCCGCACAACTCACCTCCGGAGTCTGAGCAACAGGAATTATTGTGCACGGAGATAATTATTCCCTGCATACTGCACTACAGCTCATTAAAAGTTTGTTAATGTTTTGCAAATTGCTGAATAGTGTTTTTTGTTGTTGCCTTCTCTGATGAGGTGGGGACTAAAAGGCAGATTCCGATGGTGACTTGTTCTCTGTGTTATTTTGGTCACAGCAGTCTGGGGCCGCGCTGCTGCACGTAGGGAAAAGGGTTTGTGTTGTGTGACTTCACAGCACAGGAGAAAACACATCACAGAGCTGAGTCCCACCAGTGTTAGCCATGCTCCTCCATCTAAATCCTGAGGCTGTCCTTTCTGCATCCATGTAAATTCCTGCACCTGAGCTAATCACTCAGCTCTCTGAAAAAATGTGATTCCTTCCTGGAGTCTCAGCTGGAGTTGTTGACTTACCGTTAAATGATCTGTGCTAGTGCAGTCGGATGGTGGGGCTAAAGCATCTCTCATCTTGGAATAGAGGCTGAAGATCCACCTTGGGCAAGGAGATGGACATCATAACACCAGCACCAGATACCTGGGGGAAACAGCTGAGTTCAGTGGAAAAATCCCGCAGAAGGAACAGAAAAAACAGCCCAGCTTCACCTCTAGATCTTCATGCACACAGACAGCGCTACACCAGGGGCAAGGGGAGTAGAAGTAACATCTGACAGCTCTTCTCCTGTCTCCCTCTTCCAGGTGTAAATGCAACCTCCACGCTAACCTGTGCACCTTCAAAGAGGGCAGCCTGCAGTGCGAGTGCGAGCACAACACCACGGGGCAGGACTGCGGCAAGTGCAAGAAGAACTTTCGCTCCAGGTCTTGGCGAGCAGGATCCTACCTGCCTCTCCCCAACGGGTCCCCCAACGCATGTGAGTAACCTGCAGCCAGCTGGCCCTGGCCACGCTCCCACCTTGGGTTGTACAACACCCGCAGATGGGAGCAGGTTTTCATCTTGTCCTTCTCTGTCCTGAATCAGTGCGGGATGCTCACTTTTTGAAAAGGAAGTGGGTATTGATGCTGGTCTTGGTATAGAAAGAAATGAGAAGGGATCTGGGTGGATGCAGAGGTGATTTGTTGGCTACTGGTAGATGAGTGAAGACTCCAAATGATGGTCAAGAGTAGGAAAGATGACCTTGGCCCAAGATACAGGCCTGTGGCTTTATGGCCGTGCAAATTACTGTCCTTTGAAGAAGATATTATTTAGCCACAATAGAGCACTGGCTGTCAAGTAGTCCCCGGGCTGAGCGCTGGCACTGCTCAGCTGCAGCAGTGCAGGTTGCTTTCTGGATTGCTTTCTGGATCCCGTTCTTTGTATGTCAGCATTTCAGGCAGGTGCCGCGAGCTGCAGCCCATCTGCGCAGCTCCAGTCTCATCCAATTGCCTGCTGGAGCAAGGCACTGACAGAAGCAAAGGCGCGCAGACGAGATGAAGGATGCGTACCCACCATCACTCGAGCAGGGGAATTGAGGCAGGAAACATCACAGATGGGCCAGTTTCTCCTGGGTTTCTGTCCGGTCCACGTTAGCAGACTTGTTTAAATGTCACAGAGCCACAGTAGCCACGCCAGCCTTTCAAGCAGCAGCTTTGAGCATTACCGAAGAGAATCTTTTCCCTCGCTCCCCCCCATTTTTTTGAAAGATTTATGTGCTTTAAGATGATCAAAGCTGAAATTCGGGCTCCGAAGGCCGTGACGGGAATGTTTCGTGTGTGCCAGGGCTGGTAGATGAGCAGGTTCTTTGAAAGGGAGCGAGCTTGTCAGCTCCCACCAAGCGGCTGCATTGCTTCAAAGGAGCCTGGGAGAGTTTCTGGTGTTGACAGGCACAGACATGCTGTTCTCTCTCTTTCCCTCCCCTCCATTCCTTGTGTCTCTTCCTATTTCTCTTTCTCCTCTGCTCGCTCTTCTCCCATTCATCTCTCTTCCCCTCTGTCACTCAGTCTTCTTTCTCCCCCCGACCCTGATTCTCTCTCTGCTGCTTCCTCCTTCCCCATCAACATCCTCTCTTTCTCTGCAAGAGGCAATGCTCTGAAGTTCTCTGCTCTTGGTGGTCCTGTGCTTTATGTTCATGCAAAGCTGAGGCTTCCCATGATTCACTTGCTTGTTACAGCAGAAAGAACCGTGGCCATTAGTCTCCTGGGTGCCAAAATCCAGAAGCTGGTTGTTGGATGGACTTAGACTGACGGGTTTGAAGCCAGTGGCTTTGCAGCATCCTGTCAAGCAAGTGCTATATTGGGCAGGGTGTTCAACTATTCTCACTCGTGGAGAACTGCCCTAGATGCAACAACCTGGTTCAGACCTACAGCTCCTACTTAGCCCAGATGTGCTTGTCCTTTGCTGGGCTTTAATGGTAGGTCAAGGAAATGGTTGACAGAAAAACCCATTGTTCTTCCCCAGGTGAAAGGCTTGAGATGCCAAGACCCCAGACAGCATCATCTGGTTGCCTCTGTGTTTTGATAAAAGCAGCTTTTAAGATGTTGCAGCACACTGATATTCCTATGAGCAAGACACACACACCTCCCACCCCCCTTACCCCCGCTAATTACTTGCTGTTCAGTTCCCCATCATACACCTGTTTGATCTTCGGCTGGTGTCAGAGCCGACGGAGTCCTGCTTCCAGTGACCAGGCTTCTTCTTATTTTTTCCAGGTGCGGCTGCAGGCTCAGCCTTTGGCAGTAAGTAAAAACATAACTGAAATGTTGGCATTTAACAACCCCGGTGCATGGTCCTTGCGGATGTCACTAGATTAAAAAAAAAAAAAAACAACAGTTATTTTCTATCCATTATCATTTCCAAGCCAATAAGTCTTCCCTAATTGTGCCTCATTTTCTGTCCTGTCAAAAGAGTCTTATATTTTCTTCCTTTGACTTCAGTAGCCTCATTTCGCCTCTTCCTCTGGCATGGTTTCCCCCATGAGGTTCGTTAGTATGGCAGCCGGAAAGGAAATAAAAAAAGACTCTTCAAAACCACCAGTGCTCGCTGTGAACTTCCCCCCTCCCTAGTATTGCAGACTTCTGCTCTGAGAAGGAGCTGAGTTTGAATTATTTGGCATAGCATCCAGTCTGGGTCACCTTGGGCTATCGATAAAAAAAACATATATAAAGTGTGTGTACATCTGTATGTTCATGTGCATGTTCGTTAACATATGTCTATGAAGTGTTGGCAGCCAAGACAGCAGAGCTCAGCAGGGATCCCTACTGAAAGATTGATGGTATGATGGGGCTCCTTATTTAACAAAGCTGGAGGTAGTTTGATATCAAAGAGCCTTGAGTTTTGGGTAAGCAGAAGCCTGGGTTTGAATTTTGTGGCTCGGAATTACCCTCCAGAAGAAACGAATCAGAGAGCTGAATGAATAATGAATTCTTTGGTCTGTAGGCAAGTGGAAAGAATAGCAGGAGAAATGGTTTCAGAGAAATGCAAACGCGGTTAAGAAAAATGCAGCTAATTGAAAAGTAGAGGATGCTTTTTTTCTGGGCAAATGAACCATATTTAGATTTTAAGCAGTTAAATTCAAATGGTTAAAAATTCCAAATAAAAGTTAAAAGTCTCCCTTAAGTGACCGAGTATTTAAAGAAATAGTTTTAATAGTCCAAAATAGTCTTTCCCTTTCTGGTCAAAACCATTTTAACTCTTTTTTTTTTCCCTCTTTAACAGAGTTTGGCATCCTCAGTGCTACCTTTGTTTCATTAGGAAATGTTTCCCATCAGATTTCTCTGCTAGGAAGAAGCTGGGGGGACAGGGGTGCCAGGAGCAATGTGCAGCAGGTAGACAGGAGGGATTTGTGTCCAAGGCCAGTTAAGGAGAGATTATTTAGCCTACATAGGAGACTAGAAGTGACCTAAATTAAGTATTTAAACTAGCTCAGGGCTATTATGAAATTAAGCATGATAATCTGCATGAAGCAGTGGGACAAACAAGGACAGGAGGGCAGCAGGTGTAAGTTAAGCAGGAATTTGTGTTCTGAGCGTTATTTTAGTTCGGGGTGGGCACGGCTCCCGGGATCGCTCCCATGCAGCCCTGCGGGGGCTTTGCCCACCTTAAGCCATGGATTCTTTCCTGCTGAACAAAGGGAGCCCGTGGAAATGAACATGTGCCAAAGGCACAGGTTGGTTTTGATGGTGCTGGGTGGTTTTGCTGCCTGTGGGAAGGAGAGGGAGTTGGAAGGGGTCTGCCAGCGGCACGTAGACATGGGGCAGCCCATCTCCCCGCAGGGCAGGCTGGGGGCTCCTCTGCACCTCCCACTTGCTCTTCACCCTGTCTCTGCCCAGGTATGCCTTCATTTCCCCTTTTCAGCTTAATTGGCAATTAGTTCGTGATAGGGCTGTAAGTATTTAAGCCAATATCTGCACCAACAGAGTAAGCTGATACAGCCACAGCCTCCGGCCCCTGCGTGCACGCACGTGCTCGCTGCATCCCGCGTCACTGAGCTGCCGTCGCCTTAATCCTCTCGGTGCCCCAGTTGTAACCACGCTGAGAAATCGGTCACCAGTTCAGCCCCAGCAGCAGCCTCATGGGTGTGCGGGCTGGAAAGGAAACCCGCTGTTCCCCCCCTGCCAGTAAGTGCCTCCCACTTCTTCTCTTTGCTTGCTAGCCTACGAGCGACCGCAGCGAGTTACCGTCTCAAAAACCACCACTGCAAAAACAACCACCACCACAACCTCAACCACCACAACTACCACCAGCACCCCCCTACCTGCCACCACCACCCAGCCAGGTGGGTGCCACTGTCTCTGCCTCGCTTAGGGGCCAGCACGCCGCTGCTGGGCTCCTCTTTTCATCCGTTTCCCATCCCGGCTCCTTCGATGGTGGTGGGGAGCGCCTGGGGCTGCCACGACCGTGGTCCTGGTTATCTGCTCTGTAGGATGATAAAAGGACATGGATAAAAATCACCCCAACTCCGTTCGCATCCCCCAGCCTCTAGGCAGTCCTGGTTTGCTCTTCAGTCCAAGGGCACTTGGATGTGTGTACCACGAGCTAGGAGGAAGCGTTAAGGTCCCCGTAAGCAGGGAGGCAGCCACGATGGGGCCGCCTCAAAGCCGAGAGACAACCGTGCCAGGGGTTGGTGCTCTCACTCCACTGTCACTCTGTTGTCATCAGGGCAGCAAGAAGTGGAGATGGGACTGGATGCAGAGGAAGCAACGCTTTTCCCTTTCTTTCCTTCAATTTTGCGGGTTTTTTTAAAAGAAAAGGTTTTTCAAAATCCGCCCCTCTCAGAGCCAACTTGGCAACGTTGTCCCGCACAGGGCTGCCACGGCTGCAAGAAATGCTCCCTTACAGCTCCACTGCAAAGCAGGGCAGGAAAGCAACGAAGGCTTCACTGTCCCATCTTAGTAATTAAACCACATACTTGGTCTTGCCTGGCTGGAAGGAGAGGGCAATTGTACCCCGTCCTGCTCTATCCCTGACCTTTACGTGCAATCCCAGAGCAGGCAGGAGGGTTGTCCCTGCTGTCACTTGCAGGGTGGTGCTCTGCCCCACCGGCCGCTCACACGGACAACTCGCCAACAGACTCGGAGCAGCCCGGAGGCTTTGCTAAACCCTGCCAGGCATGGGACTTTGGGTCAAAGGAGGAGCTGGCTCTGTCCTTGCTGGCCCTTCCAATCCTGCACCAAGTCCCTGTGGCCAGACTCGCGGGTGTAACGCAGGCTGGCAGCATCTTCAAGGGCAGATTTCCCAGGGCAGAGCCGTGCTCTAGCATTCCCCAGGCAGCTGCTGTACAAGAAGCGTGCGGGGCCAGAGCTCGCACACGTGCCAGAAACCCTTTCCTAATTTCTAAAATCACCCTGTGGAGGAAAACTTTTGTCCTTTTTCCAGGGGTTCCCCTTTCCCCCCCCTCCGTGAACAAGGAGACAGCGTTTTCACTTTTCGGTTGGAAATGAGCAGATAACTTAACAGCAGGACATTTATTTTTTTTTAAGCTTCTCAAGGGGGAATTAGACACGCATTCCTCCCCTTGCCATGCTTTCTGGGCCTGATATTTCCCAGGAGGACGTTTTACACCCACAGTATGTTAGTAACAGTCTGTCTGGGGGAGCTGCCAGAAGCCAGTCAAAGGGATGAGGAAACTTGATTGCATGTTTATGCAAATATAGATATATTCGTGGAAGTACCTTGCTTGAGTAGTTAATCAGGAAGCTGAGGGTTTAGCTCCAGCTTGCATGGGGTTGGAGTGACCCTGGGCTTAAGAGTGCCAGCCTCTGGTTTGTTAAGAAGTGCTCCTCACCCAGGTCCGTGCTGTACCTGTGCAGGAAGAGGTTCAGCCACCACCTCAGCCCAGGGCTCACGCCACGGCCCTGAAAGGACAGGGGTTCATGTCTACACCCGAGCTGTGCTTTTGGGGGTCATTTGATTTTTATCCATGCTCACCCATAGCAACATTTTAGGTCTATTTTTCCTGAAAGTGCTCTGTGCGTGTGGGTGATGTGTTTAGTGTCTATCTCGCGTACAATTTGCAGTGCTCTGCCTCGCTTGTGTCATACATCTGGGGCGGGCAGGACGGCGTCTGTGTGGGATTGGATGGTGGTGGGCACAATCTCTCTCGACTGGTACTTGGGAGACATCATGCACCTCAGGGATTATTCCTTCCCTAAAACCTGCTTCCTGTGCGGAGAAAATGTTTTCATAATGCTTTCATTAAGCCTGATGGCAAGGGACAAAAATAAGTAAATAAATCAGTCCAGCTGCCACGTCACTCGCTCAATATGGCCTGAGCTCAGAGCTCCTCGCCCCCACCCAGACCCTATCCGTGTTTCCGCAGACCCAGGTCCCACCCCAGAGTGGTGTGCCTGGGGATGGAGACAGTCCCTGGAGGGGCTGCTCCACATGAGAAGGCAGTCAGGGTCACCCAGCAGCTTGGGGACCTGCTCTCTTACCTGGGCAGCGTGCTGGGTTTGATGCCAAAGATCTATTCCATGTCGAAGAATCAAGGCGCAGCCTGATTGCGATCCGCTTTTGACCAGAGATATTCCTCCCTCTCCAGTCCTGCAAAATGTAAAGTACTGCTTTAAATACCATGACATCCCCAAGGGGCTGTGAATCTAACTCACCCAGACCTCAAGGGAAATGATTTGTTAAAGACGTGACCCTTGTTGCTCCTGGTAGGACGCCCATTTGCAGGAGATGCAATAACCCCAAGCTGGGTAAGAGTCCCAAAGTGTGATACTCTATCATTAGCTCCCTTCTGAATTTTAGAAGAGTTAAATGAAATCTTCCTTGCTTCCTAGCTCAGCCAGATTTTTTTTTAACAGTCCAGTTAGAGCCCTGCCCCATCCCTGTGCTGTTTCCCCCTCTAATTTACACACTATCTTCTGCCCTCTGATTTTCTGCTTCCCACCATAAGCAAGCATCATCAGGCCAGCCTCTGAGTTCACTGCCTCTGAGCCTGTGAGAGAAACACAGAAAAAAACAGGTATTTCAAGCCAGACCGATGTTATTTTTCCCCTTCTCCTTTATGCCTCCGCACACTAGTGGGTAGCAGCAAGGCAGAAAAGCAACATAGCACGTAGGCTAGAAGAGTAGATTAGATTTGGGTTGTCTCTAGGTTGCATGAATCTGCTAGACATCTGCTTCCTTTGGCTGCTCGTGGTGTTTTCCGTGGTCAAGGTGGAGCTGTGGTCATGTTCATAGAACGCTTTCGTGCCGGTCGCCTGTCGTGCGGTGAGGGAGGGAGAAGAATGAGTTTATGGGAACGGTCTGTGGTCTGGAGGCAGTTGAGGCTGCCAAAATGGGTAGAAGGAAGGGAAATCACGGAGTTACCCTAAGGAGGATGAATTAAGTGCTATTCTCATTTGCCTTCTGCAGTTCTGTTATTTCGAAACCTTCCTTGAAGCCTGTCAAGTTCTTCCTTGCCATTTGTTACATTTTTCCCACGTTCAAAATAAGCAGAAAAAAGCTTTTTCTTTTAAGGGGACCCCCATGTTTATGTTGGAGAAGGACATCTTCAGGGTCCTTCCCCACTGTTCCACCACTGTTTTGCCCAAATGGTTTTTGCTAGGAAGCATGACTTGGTGGTTCAGTTTATTCCACTTCCCCAGAAATCCATCAAGGCTAGCAGTTTTCATCAGGGCTCCCAAGATAAGCCCCCAAAATAAGAACTGAGTCTGGGGGTGAAACCTGTCTCACCCCCTCCCATAATGCGAAACTGCCCATTAACGTCCCAGAGCTACAAGGGAAAAAGGTTCTCAGGATAACGAGCATTAATAATTTTCCTGGCTCTCTAAATGCGATTGAGTGGAGGTGTATGTGAATGACTAAAAAGCAAAATGCCTCCAGGGCTGTTTTTTATTGTGACTCTAATTAAACCCTTGCCAATTTGCACAGAGCTTTTTTCATATTCTCTTTAACATCGTATTAATATCAAGCGGTTTCCACTTTCCAGCTGAAAAGGACAATGTCTATCACCTTCTCTTAGAGCTTGTCATTAAAAAAAAATACATTTCTTTTTTCATTTTTATTCTGTATTGTTTATCATCCCCTTGACGAGGCTGGGAAATCACATTTCTCTCCTACTCGGGTTTGTCCTTTGAAACTTGGCAAGGATTGAGATTTTTTTTTTTTTTTTCTTCCTCCTCCTTATGTTACCCAACTGGAGCTTGAAATTAATAATATGGCTTTTTAAATTTTATTCTTTGGTTTGTTTTCTAGCAAACCTGAAGATTGTTACCAATACTGAGGAGACAGGGAGGGGTAGGGAGCCAGTGGGGGTGAGGGTTTGCAGGGAAATCAAACAAGTGTTCTATAAATTTCTTGCCGGCTTAATTTTGCTGCAGCGGCTTGCAAATTCTTTAAACTGGCATTTCCGAAGAAAGAGCCTGAAGGAGAGCCTACAATTTTGGACTAGAAACCAGGATTTCATGCCTCTATCCCAAGACACCCGTGTCATTTCTCAGTGCCCTTAGCTCGAAGCAGAGGGGTGCGGATCAGTCACCGAGCTCCTCGTGCGATCCCACGAGTGAAACGCTTGGCTGAGGACGGGCAGCTCAGCCCCTCACCAGCATCAAAACTTGGGTTGGTTTTGTCTTCCAAAGCTCTACCAGAGCTGTTTCCCAGTTCCCCCCAGTAACACAGCTTTCCCCTTCGATCGCTGCAAGACTACACCGGCTTGTCGGCGGCCGCCTCGCTGCAAGTGGGCAAGGCTGGAGCAGAAGGTAGGAGATGCGTGGCCGAGCTGGGTCCCACCAGCGAGTTCCAGCTTCCGACGCTCAGCGAACACTTTAGTTTCTAGTTCTGCGTCTCTGCTTTCCGTGCAGCTCTCCCTTCCTCCCACCTGGGAAGAAGCTCAGGGTTTGTGTGTGCCCGACCCACAGCTGGGAAGCCGGTGAGGCTGGATTGAGCCTCGGGGTTTAGTCACATACATGAAAGATGAGGACAGTAAGTGGTAGAAGAGATTGTTCACGGCTTGCTGCTGGGATGAACGGAGAGAATCATGGAAATCCTGTCATCTCCTGAGACCGGAGGCTGTTTGTAGAGCAGAATAACTTTGTAAATAGATAGGCCTGTGTCGATGGTAGCATAGATGCCGCCTTCTGTATTTCCTTGCTTCAAGTCTCCTGCTTCGTTGCCTAAGGTGAGCTGCTCCTGCTGGGAGCCTCAGGAGGCTTCACGCCGGCTGTTGAGGCTGAAGTTTCTCCTCTTCACGGTTCCCACCAGCACACACGCTCCAGCAGTTGCCCTTCGGTGCTCAAGTCCTGTTTCCCAGATGAGATGGCGGTAGCTTGCTCCAGCGTAGACATTAGCATCCCTTCCAGTGCAGAACATAACAACTGCTGGAGCCGGGCCCAGGACACAACCCAGAGTTTGGAAATACTCAGCTGGGTGGCAGAAAGTGCCGAAATTGAGGCTTTTTGGAACCGTTTTGCTTTTGGGCCTGTCTCTGGCCTCACAGAGAGACAAAACTGCATTCGATACCACAGGTATCAATGCCAGGTGGTGCCAACAGCCTGTGCCAAACAAGGGGGGCTTCTGAGTCTTGACAGTGGTCTGCAGATTTAGCTTTTCTCCGTACTTGGGCAATATAATGACCACATGCCAACACTCACTCATCCAGCGGCTCCCACACCTTCCCCTTAGGATTATGTTTTCTGTCTATCTTCACGCTTAAATACTGTAATTTCCAGGGGACTTCGTCTCTCATTCCTGCTTCAACATGTCCTCTACCAGATTTAGTTCTACCAACCCACCCTAGATACCTGCTTAGAGCTTCCATTGTCCCTTTGCCAGCTTTTTAAACAAACCAGATGATCTGTATTAAATCTGATGTTCTCTCTAACTGATGCCACCATAAGCTGTTCAGCGCCCACCAAACACAGCAGCACTTGGACCCAAGCCGAAGCCACCAGACCCTCCTGAGAATATTCGAGGTAAGACCAAGCCTGTCCCCAAAGTCAGGGCAGTACAGGTTATTCCCCCAGTGCCCGGGGACAACCCACCTATCCTCACCATGACCCACCATCATACAATCTGCTCTCCTTCTCAGAGGGTCCACCTCATCTCAGTCTATCCAGCCTCATGGAGATCTTTTTGGAGACATGTTTGGGGCTGGCATGGCTGCAGGAGTCTCCCTGGGCCCCAGCAGAGCCCATGGGCACCTCAGCAGCTTTGTAAAGGGGTTTCTTGCCATGGGGCAAGAAGCCACAGCTGAGCACCCATGAGGAGAGACCACCGTGTTTCCTGCTGAGCTGTCATGCCAGGGGATGGAGGAGGCCACAATGGCCTGTCATGGCCACGGAGACTGGGGAGGCCATGTTGGTGGAGGAGGATCTGGACACTGTGCCAGCCCACCACAGGACACCATGGAGACCTGAGGAGGCCCCAGCAGCACAGCACCCTCAAAGATGGTGTCAGAGGCAAGAGTGGGCCTGCTCTGACCATGGCTGAGCCCTGGGGTTGAGGAGCAAGGCCACCTCCTGCCATGGGCCACCTGTGGCTTGCAAACCACAAAAACAGTGGGACCCGTTCCCACAGGATCTCAGGCTACACAGCCTTGCCTTTTCTGTGGCTACCAAAGCACAAATGTCCCCCAAGCACCATCCCAGCCAGGGCATCCCCTTACCCTGAGGAGGTATCCCAGCCCAACCATGCCAGGCTGGCCCCAGGAGTCCCCTCCCCACCACGGCACTCAGATATGTTTTATCATCTCACGTAGCGGCTCCGAAGAGCAAAGCAGGGCGCACAGCACACTCTGCAGGCAAAAGGCACAAGAAGAAGCCAGGTACGTGCTGGCGGGGACAAGTTGGGCTGGAGTGGTGTGTACTCTTCAGGAACCCATAGCAAGCTCTTCCAGATACCACCTCCATAGCATTTGTCCTCCTAGCTGCAGTCCTAGTATCTTTTTGGGTGCCAGATGGTGTGACCTCCATCAAACTGATGACATGGCCAGTAGATTTTTTTTTTTTTTCCAGCTATTCAGACTTGTAGATCCTTACCCTGAATAACCTGATTCACACCACCCAATGTGCATAATAAAGGGGGGAAGTGTGAGTAGCTCCTCTGGGCTCCGTGCATTGCAATAACACCATGCATTGAGTTTTTCATGCACCAAACTTTGGAGGGGGGAGAAGAGGAGGAGAAATTTAACAACTACCAGCTGTCTGGTGCAGAAATAGCTGCCAGCACTGCCAGAGTGGTGTTCTTGGCTTTGCTCAGCATTGTTCTCCTAGCAGAGCAGCTCGTGGTAGGATAAGATGCGGAGTGGTGCTAAACAGCGAGAAAAAGCGTGTCTCTGATTTTTCTTAAGCATCCTCAAAGAGCTCAAAACTCATCCGGCTCAAACCAGACGCTGGCCCAGTGGCTCCTATTGAAACATATAAAGGTAAGAGGAGGGAGCAGAGTGATCCAGGGCTCCTAGTCTTCACCCAGGTAGTGTGGTCCAGCAGCCTCCAAGGTGAAGATCGGGAGGGTTTGCCTATCCCAGTCGTGGTTAGCTGTGTGTAGGGGTTCATCCCTAAGGTGAAACAACACTTGGGAATTGCAGCAGCCAGAAGTATGAGAGTTGAAATTCTTTGGGTGTTGGTCAAACACGTAGAATTTGTTTCACAGCGGGTCAAGATTATAATGGAATCTCTTCAGGCAGCTGTGAACCATGGGGAAACCTCTGCCCTGCTCCATCATCCCTGGTCATGATTTCCCTGAGACAAGTCTCCTCCAGCTGCATGTGCATGCCAGCTCACACCTTCCCTCCCATCCCTCTGCCATCCTTGAATGTTTAATGTAAGAGCCTGGAACAAAATCCTAGTTTTGAGTGTCCTTCCTCCTCCTCTCTGAGGGCTGGGGAAGCTCAGACCTGGCTGACACCGTTTCTGTTCACATTATCCCCTGCCTATGCTGTCTGGGACACCTCCCAACCAGGACAGCTGACCCACAAAGCAAATAGGCTGCCTCCCCTCCTCCTGTACCATACTTTTAAACTTTCAGAAGGATCCAGTGCCCTGAATCTAACAGCCCAACATCTTTTGAAAGAGCCCACACAAACCATGCTTCCTTGCCTACACTCATTTTAAGCATTTAACCTGAGAGACACCATATTTCACAACCAGCATTGATTTGTGAGGTCCAGCAGCAAAGGAAATGCCAAGAAGGGACAGAGAGAGGAAAAATCCAGAGAGGTAGCAGAGTATTACCTGGACACACAGCAGCTTCAGCTCCACTTCAGCCTTTTCCAAGATCTTCCAGTCCCCACCCTGCCACAGCCTTCAGCAGAGCCTTTGTTGGGGCTCTACAGCTCAGCTCAGCTCAGCTCAGCCCAGCTCCCCTGCAGGTCCTGCAGCCCCAGCAGAGCCACATCCAAGCACCAAACTGACCTCTGCTCATTAACAAGGCTGCTCCTTAATTAACACCTGACTCTCCTCTACTTATTGTGCATTTCCTGGGACAGCTGGGCATTGGCTCCTGCCTGTCCTCACCCCAAGGGGAGAGACCCCCCCGACCCCACTCTGCTCTCTGAGCAAAGGCTTCCAGCCTGATCCCTGCCTATGGCAGTGAAGAAGAGCAGCACTCATCCTGCCCAGCCCTCCGTTGGCAGTGCCCCTCGCATTTCACCTACTCCAAAGCCTCATGGCTCCTTGTCCCTGGCCAGAGTGAGGGAGAATGCTCCCAGCCCAGCTCCCCAGCTCTCTCCTCCTCCCCGCAGACTGCGAGTGCTATGGCCACTCCAACCGCTGCAGCTACATCGACTTCCTGAACGTGGTGACCTGCGTGAGCTGCAAGCACAACACGAGGGGCCAGCACTGCCAGCACTGCCGCCTGGGCTTCTACCGCAACAGCTCGGCGGAGCTGGATGACGAGAATGTATGCATAGGTGAGTGCTCCGGTGGCCTCAGGCAGTGACATTGAGACATGGGACAGCTTGTGCGGGACCTCATTCTATGGGGAGGACTCTCTCTGGAGCGTGGTGTATCGTCCCCAAAGACAGCAGCCATTATGGTCTCTACAGCCTGCCTAGGTATTTCTTTCCTGTAAATGAAGCCCAAATATCTTTCCAACTTGATTCAGATGCATTGCTCTTTCAGGAGGTGCTTGGCCCCAAGCAGGGGTGGTTTTGCACCCATGGCTGCTTGCACTGTTGGGGCCTCTCAGGCAGCTGTGCCCTCCCAGCCCCTTGGTCCCTAAGGCCCCTCCCATAACATGCAGCCAGGCTTTTCCAAAGTCGTCAGTGCCTCCCTCGGGGCATTAGCAGGGGCAAAGCCCCCAGGCAGGACAAGCACTAACAGTCCTGTCTTTGGCCAGAATGTAACTGCAACCAGATCGGCTCCATGCACGACCGCTGCAACGAGACCGGCTACTGTGAATGCAAAGAAGGCGCCACGGGGCCCAAGTGCGACGACTGCCTGCCCAACTACTACTGGAGACAGGGCTGCTTTCGTGAGTACCCGGGGCAGAGGGAGGGGTGAGGTGGGTCCAAACAAGAGGGGGACCCTCAGCATCACCTGCTCAGGTGCCTCGTGATGCTCAGGGTGTAGGTTGAGCAAACTCCAGCCGTTCCTCCCAACACCACAATGACTTGATAGCTTTGCCCCTGGAGTTTGCAGCTCCTGCTGTGTTCCTCTGGCACTACGAGGGTTGGATCATTTAACCCCTAGGAGCTAGAAAAGAAAGCCAAAAGCGTCTAGCTTCTGCTGCAGTCAAGGGGTTTAACACACCTCAGATTAACACCTGCATCTTTCCCTCCTTCCCACCTCCAGCCAACGTCTGTGATGATGAGCTCCTGCTTTGCCAGAACGGCGGCACCTGCTACCAGAACCAGCGCTGTGTCTGCCCCGTGGGCTTCAAGGGGGTCCTGTGCCAGCAATCCAGGTGCGAAGTCGACAAAAAGGACTGCGACGGTGCCCTCAGCACACGCGGCAGCCTGGGCACCCTGCTCCTTGGGGTGCTCGCCCTCCAGCTGCGCAGCTGGGTGGACCTCTGAAGCCGCAGAGGAGGGAGCCCAGCCCAAGCGCGTCACCCGAGGGACCTGGGGAGACTAAGGTAATGGGTGGCTCTCCCCACCGTCTCCTCCGCCTTCCTTCACGCTAGGACTTGCACAACGTCTTTCGGTCCACTTTCTAAGCAGAGAGGTATGCAGAAAACTGGGAGGCTGACTCCTGCCCATGAACCCGTCCCGGCGGCAGCCGGGGTGGCCGCAGCGCAGAGCCAGCGGCCAAGCAGCTCCATGGGGACAGCCGGGGCCGTGGTCCCACAGCCCAGCCACACTCCTTCCCTGCTCCGTACAGGGCCAGGGCCCTGGTGAAACAGTGCCGTGATCCAAGGGATTTTTTTTTTAATTACTTTATTTACTTTGGTATAGGCTGGGGTGGTTTTTTTTAATTTTTTCCTCCTCTTAGTGTCCTGTTTTTGAACGAGCCTGTCATGACAACTCCGGAGCCCCATAACACAACAGGCAGGGGAAGGGGAGGGAGGGAAGGGGGGACTCTGGTCCATCCTTGCTGCATAGTCCCACATCCTACCATCGGCCTGGCCTGGCCACGCACATACTGTTGCCTACGACTCTAGTTGCTGCATCGATTTTGTATTTTCATTGCTGGGTTTTGTTTTCTTGCACTTATGGAGAACGCAGGGGCCGTTAGGCACATGGTACGTGAGGAGTGCAGTGTCTTATCCACACACGTCCGTATAGTGTACGGTTCAAATACTTTTTTTGGTAGAGACTTATTTTTCTTTGGATTAAATGTTATAAATGAACCACAACTTAAAGGGACATTTTTCCATGAGCATTTGATTCTGGTGTATATTCCTCCAGTAAAGCAACTATTAATGGCTGCTTGATCATCACGTTTTCCTTTTTGTGTGCACAGTTAATTACAGGTAAAGACTTATTTTTTTGATTCATAATGTCCTCTTGTGTTTTCTCAGTCACTGCCAAGGTGCATCACATGGTGAGGGAGAAGGGAGGGAGAGAGAGGATGCCTTATCACTGAGTGCTGTTAATTATTTCTCCTAATTACTTTGCTGAACCTAGGTTAGACTACTAACTGCAGACAATGAACAAAGCCTGAATGATATATTAACCACTGATCCTGTGTGGAAAGGCCATTTCCAAATGAGCCTGTGGCAGGAGAAGCCCAGGGATGCTTCTTGAGGGATCTCAGCAGTCCAGCCCTGTTGCAGGCTCACATTAGCTGCTGGTGCCATGATGCACCTTTGCAGAAAAAGCTGTTTGAGTATTTTTAAGCAGCTACAGCCTGGAATTTCAGTATAGAGCTCATAGGAACTAGATCAACTCATTGAAGGCTCATAAACACACTCCCGTCTGAGGAAGCATGTGCAGTCAAGCACATAAATGAAGGCGGGGTAAGAAATGATGTAACTTAATCGGAACAACAGGAATGTCATGAACACAAGAGCTTTAGTTTTGTTATGTCTAAAGCTTTACCAAGCTAGGAGCTGATCTAGTGGAGGATTAGAACACGGCAAACACTCCCCACCTTCAGCTCATGAAGTTCTGGGACAGTTTTTTTGATGAAGGAGCAGCCCACTTGCTCCCTGAGCCAGCCCTGGAGCCCCACACCACCCAACCTTGAGCTCCAGGGGCATTTCTGTGTTTGGTGTCCTTGCCAGAGGATTCCAAGAGCTTCTCTACCAGCATCTGTTGTTTCAAGTCTGTGTCTCAATGGTCCTGTCCCTGCAGCCCATCCTGCTCGGGGGAACCTGTGCTGGGAGCCACTTCTCCACAGGGAGGGGGGCAGTGAACTTCTGCTTTGAAAAAAAGAGAAGAGGAGCAAAGGTGCGGGGTGGATATCGTCACATCAAAGAGGAACATGGATCCGGCGCACATTTTGAGCAGCATTTAACATCACAGAAGCAGGTCACAGGGCTTAGTTAATCCACCATAAAATAAATGAGGGTTAAACTCACCCTGCGGAGATTCAATCTTGGAGGGAGTGGGCTGGCACAAGCATTGCCTCTCTTTGTTTAACGCGGTCGCTTGCTGTCTGTTGGTATTGACACTTGCTCTTTCTTTGTACTTTATGACTGCAATACATTTAAAACCCTCATATGTTACTGTTCTTACAAGTAATACCATAGAAAAGACTGTAACAAGATCAGGATCTCTAATGGCACTTCTGGAAGGTGAAGCAACATTCTCCCTTCCCTGCACTAGTGTTTTTCTCTAGAATATTAGATTAAGCAACAGAAAATTTACTACTTCATAAAGCCGTATCCCAGACAAACTCTGCACCCAGCAAACGCAGACTTCTGTTGCGATGCAAGCAGGAACGTGCCAAGCAGCAGCAGCACCACCAAATTCCTGTAGAGAATAACCTCAAAAGGGCACAACAAAGCTCAGACCAGCCTAGGAATGAAGACTGCTGAAGGTGATAGATCACTGCACTAGACCTTTTCAGGTTTGGGGAATTCCCTCTGTTTGATGAGTGTTGGTTGGTTTGAGGGGTTTTTTTTTTTGGATGAAACATCATTGGCTTCCTAACTCAGCAAGAGAGATGGCACCACCTCCCTCCGAACATGGAATACCCGCGATGTTACATCCTGGACCTTCTCTAAGCAAGGCCCAGTGGATAGTTCTGTACCTGCCAAAAGTTGTGGTGCTAACCCTCCTGCAGCTACACCACAGGACACCTGAAAAATGTTGGGGGAGAAAACACAGATCCACCCTCCACACGACTCTTCTCAGGGTTCTCCTAGTTGTGCAGGAGCAAAGCCCCCCATGACATAGCAACTGCAAAGAACAAACATGACATACTTGTTCTCGCAGAAGAAACTGAATGGCCTTTACGCTGTGAGCAAGGACAGAGCCAAAACAGGGAGTTCCAGGCTTCCTTCTTGCGGCTCTGCCTGCAGACACAAAGCCGGGGCTGGAGATCAGGATGGCTTTACCTATCCAGTGGTGTTGGAGGACTGGCAGTCACAGGACACAAACCACTACAAGACAGGAAAAAAAAAAAAATCCTCTCACACAAAACTTGATATTTAAGAAAATAATTTAGAGCTTCAGTGCTGAAGACCCATTAACTGCAGACGCCTGTTAGCACACAGGTGCCTACACAGAGAGAATAGAGCATTATTGAAATAACACAGAGAGAATAGAGCATTATTGAAATAACACAGAGAGAAACCATCACTGCAAGTACCTGCAGATATAAAAGTTCATCTTCTTTGTGATAGAAACATTTGTACATCAGTTAATGCCTCTGTAAGGGAAAAGCTG
The DNA here is from genome assembly GCA_020746105.1 of Trogon surrucura. Classification (NCBI taxonomy): domain Eukaryota; kingdom Metazoa; phylum Chordata; class Aves; order Trogoniformes; family Trogonidae; genus Trogon; species Trogon surrucura. The sequence goes on from CM036636.1 coordinate 7,360,196, forward strand.
TCCAATGAGCTTGATACTTCACTTGTGGAAAGGTTAACCAAAACATACTTCTCTTTCTGAGAAAAGCCACTTGCACTCTTTCAAGAGGTTTCCACGTGGATCCTGTCGCGGGCACGCAGGCGGCATTTGATTCATTTGAAATAGTTTTTAAATTACACTTCTGTCTACAAAAAAAAAGAAATAGTGAACTCTTCAAACAGTACAAGTAGAGCTTTTGATTTTTATTGTTTACCTCTGATTCTACTCTGGTTTTAACTATTTAGAGTACTGACAAATCTAAATAAGCCCCAAAGCAACAACAATCTGCCTGGTGGGACAGACTGCTCTGTCCAGGCTGAGTCCACAGTCCCAGCCACAGAGGAGTTCACAGCAGTCTGGCTTTCTGCCTGTTTGCTCATTTGCCAGATAAAATGTCAAGCCTACAGTCCCTGGGAGCTGGAGACAGAAGGGGGAAAAAATTCCATTGGCACTTACCAGGTATGTTATTTGGTTTTTTTTTAAAGATGAAGAAGCAGACATCTCATTTACAAGAGTGATTTGTAAGGAGCCTTGTGGAGGCTGGAGTAGTGAGAGAACCAACAGTTTTGTGTGGTTGGCTTTCATGAAAAGTCCCAAACGCAAATAAAACATAAAGACAGAACTGAGCGTTCTCGCTCAGAAAGAACAGAGGTGGGGTTTGAAGAGCTTTGTAGCGCTGTCTTCTCAGCCCTTTTGGCAGGGAGTTGGAGAGTTTGGTCACTATCACACAAACTGGTTAAAAAATGCACACTTATTTGAAATGCAGAGAAGAGCTGCAGACTGTCCTAAAGGCTCCTTTGTCATTTTGATTCTCTAGGTGTCATAACATGTTTCACTGCAGGGTGAAACGTGGGAGGAAAGCCTAAAACCACCCATTTTTACCACGTAACTACCTTCTCCCCTGGCCAGCAAGAATACTGGGCTCCAAAAGCTCCATCCCAAACCTGCTGTGGTCACAGGTTGAAACAAGGAGAGGGGAAACTGATGGGATTTCTTTGTAGCAAAGGGAGTTCTTGTTTAACGCGACAGTGACAGCGGTGGCAAAACTGGACAGCCACACCCGTGTAGCCCTGCCAGCTGTAAAATGAAGTTTTCTACATTTTCACCATTCCAAATGTGCACTCAAACTCCATTTTCATTTCTGTCACTGCTTGCCGGGGAGCTGGTGGCAAAGCAGTCAAAGCCTTGGCAGACAGGTACATATGGCTAGAAGGTCTCACGTGTCAGCGATATTCGATGTACAAGACTGCCTCGCTTACATTTATTTGCACTAAAGAAGGCATTGGGCTCCTTTCCAAACACGTTAAAAAGACAAGAAAGGAGACCTTATATATGACTTGGGAATGGATCCATTGTGGCAAAAGTCTGTATTATATCATTAACATTATAAATTCCATTTACAATACAGCACTCATTTCAGCCATCATTTATTTATGCAGACTAGAGGAGCAGGTTGCATTTTTAGGACTGCGGTTCTGCTTATCCTTGGTTTTGCTACAGTCACCACCAGGCTGTGAATGAACAGCCCAGCTCCAGTCTCTCCCTTCCATACCCAAAAGTAAATTCCAGCATCTCACCACACTTCAGAGTAACTCAAAAAAAACCAAACAACCCACAACCAAAAACCAGTTTCAGCTCCAAAAATCACTGGGTTCCCATGTTATTTTTCAGACGTCACCTGGGACTGGCAATGTCATTTACCCTCAGTCACTACATGCTGTGCCTTGCTCTGGAAGCATGCACTGCTCCGTGCTTCCCCGGCATCAGCACCGCGGGTATAGCTTGCGGAACACATCCTGAAATGTAGATTAAGGAAAAAAAACTAGACGAGTTTCAGACAAATATTCTTTTGAAAAAACCATATTTAATGGTCAGAAAAGCATTTTGTCATTCACACTGTTGCCAGCTTCATTTTATTTACATAAAGACAGTCTAAATGGCTTCCACAGCTATAGGATCCTACAGCCGTTTGCAGAATAGCAGCCTTTTTAATGTGCTAAGTGGAAACAGCAGGCAGGTCAGCACAGCCCTGCCAAGAAGAGCCAAGAGGTTTGAAAGATGACAGTATTTTTAAATATTCCTATTAACAAAAAGGGAGCTAACACAGAGAGCATGGATCCTGTGATGTGGGAGTGACCGAAATGTCCAATTCGTGACAGTGGGATTCATTCAAGCAGCCTTCCTTCTCACACAAGACACACAACATCAAGAAAGTCAGAGCAGTTTTAGCAGAGCATATACTGCTGACAAGAGATGGTCAGGGTTCACTGAAGCGATTAAGGTTGCAACCTAAGGAGAGCTAAACAATGCGCATATGCTGATTTCACTTCACAGGCACCTCAAAGATTCTCCACCATGATCTGAAAACGCTCTGTAACACACCACAATGAGCTGCATGGTCACAGGCAGCAACCCAAAGCCTCCCAACACACCTACAGCACAGCTGGTACCAGTCAGGCACCTTTGTTCTGGGCTTGGACACCCAGATTCAGGCTGTAAGTTTTCTTGGCAATTCCAGTTGGAGCCACTGCCTGATGTTTTGTAGAGTAAGGCGCCTGCGTTTCCCTGAGCCAGATCGCACGCACGTCTTTGGCAGCGGGTTAAAATGACAAAGCTAACACCAATCGTTGCAGTGAATGCATCAGGACAGAAAACTTAATGAGAGAGCGTGACTAAACTCCAACCAGGGAGATCTGGCAGCTCATTTTAAGACAGATGCATGGAGATAGCAACCTGGCCCACTCACAAACACCCAACTTGTGTTAACATACAAAGCTGCTGCACTCTCAGGCAGAATGTGCTGGACCATCTCCACGCAAAAACTCAGCGCACGTGAAATGTTGCTCTTCGCCTCCTTGAGACAGACACGTTATTCCACAAAATAAGTAACGCTTCACAGCGACCCAAAGGCATTCTTAGTAGAAATAATTCCCCCTCCATTGTGAAATGTTATGATGAGAGGAAGGCTTTCTTAAAAATAGTTTTGGTTTTCCCCCATCCTATTTTACCAGTTACATGTTCCTCATCAACTCAGCAGAAAGAATCCAGTAATAACCACTAGAACAATCACTTGCCCTTTTTACCTCTGTAGAGCTCCAAAAGCTCTAGACAATGAAGCTCAAGTGTCATTACCCGTAAGTGTTAACCAGATCTTTGACCAAGATTCCACAGTGCTGTTGATTATTCGTCACATGGACTCGCTGGGACCAAACAGACCTCGTAGGCTTTAATCTGCTGTTTGTGTTGCCACTGCAACAAGAAAGGATTCCAACCGCTGAAGCAGCAGCAAGAGCAAAACTCAAGGCACATTTGTATAAACGAAAGCTCTTCTGTTCCTATAAAAACAGGCAATAAAATATACAAAATAAGTAGAAATCTCTCCTTTCAACCAATGTACATCTGCCTTCAGTCTTTCCTGAGGCACTAGTGGAGCACGAGGAAGAATCACTGCTACCACATTTTTAACATTGACTCTTTGCTATCAAATAAATTAGACTTACTAGTGCAAAAGGAAAAAAGAAGTCGGGCTGTTTTTATGATTTGGGGGGAGGTTGTTTGGCTTTTCTTCCTCTTTCGTTCTGGTTCTTCATAAAAAATTACATCACTAAGAAATTAGCATTTGCACAAGGAAACGACAAGCTATACACTTGCTAAATTAAACTGTAAAATAATTTTGTATACTGTACAAATATACACTGTTAAACATTTACAACCTTAACTTCCTAGGTGACAAAATTCACTGCTCTTCCAAGCGACGCAGCTACCCACCTTTACTTTTCGAAAGCTCAAAGCTACCAACCGTCAGGTATAAAGTCTCCTTAACAATTAGGGACAGGATAGGGAAAAGACGGATCTACTGATAGTAGTGGTATCAATATAAGGGAGTTCCAGGCATACTAAATAATTTAAAATACAGTCCTGGCAAGACAGAAATCCGGGAATAGATTTTTTATACTAAAGTCTGTGAGAGGTCTTTCTTCGCTTGGCACTGTTTGACTCTCTGCTCTCCAGCAATTCCTCTGGCGTTCTCCTCGTTAAAACACGACGCTCTTGGTTCCACTTGCTGCTGTTACTGTGACCTCCCTCACCATGGCCTTTTGAGCTGCTTCTCGACACAGGAACTCCCTGGTTACCCCTGTGCTGAGCTGCAGAAGACGCCGCAGAAGGCCCTTCGCATCGTCCCATCGTGTGCTGGGGCTTCTTAGAAATTTCTGTTCTGGAAGTCTGATCCCTGGCAGCTGACGACACATCAGGGCCTTGCTGTGATGTTGATCCCAGACTGCTCCGGGCTGACCGGCTGCTGTCCTTTGAGGTCTGCTCCTTGCCTTTTGTTTCAGTCCTACTAGCCATGCTGGCCAGCCTCGGGTCCCGCAGTTTCTCTCGATCAGCGGGACGCGCTGCTGCAGCCTCTGCGGGCCCAGAGGCGCTGCCCCTCCGGGAGCCCACAGCCTGCGCTGCCTGCTGGGGCCCTCGGCTCCCTTGGGGCACCGTGTGGCCAGCACTAGCCACGTGTCCCCAGGGGCTGCTGGCCTCCTTTGGGCTTGCAAGCTCATCCTTCTTGCTACTGGAAGAACAAGGCTGCAGAGGAGATTTCTTCGTCTCTGGTTTGGCTGGGGGCCGCGCTGTTGACCTGAACTTCAAAATCTTCACAGCATCTTTCCTATAGTTTTCTTCCGATGTCTTGATAATGGCACCTCGTCTATGGGCGTCCTGAATTAACTCATTCCAGTCTCTGTTTTCCTTTAGAAAAAGAACAGAAAAGAAAGAGACACCCCCCCAAAAAAAAAAAAGAAAATCGTTATGAGAAATAAATCTACACAAATGGACAGAGGATGCACAACCCCTTTAATGAAGGTACCTGACACAAGTGTCATGGAAATCACTGTTATGTTTCTTCTGGAATGGAAGAATCTTACGTTTCACTTGCAAAACAGCAATAGGCATTCTGGCTGCTGTAACACAGGGAAGGTACTTTCAACCATCAGTGAGCTACTACTTAAAATGACAATTTCTATATTTATGAAAGCCACTCGTAGAGAGAGTGAAACAGGGACAGGGCTTTAATGCCCTCTAGTGGTGCAGCTAACATTCCCCCTTGGGAAAAAGAATAAAAATCAAGTACTGTAAGACATTATTAAGTCTATTCAAGAGCATTCTTTACACAATCATGGGCCTTTATAGTTTCCCAAATATGTAGCTCTGTTTCAGAAACAGGTGTTTCAAAGAATACAAGCAAAAAGTATCTTCACAAGTCGCATAACTACACAAAGCAGTGTTGGAAAAATGATCTGAAAATCAGAGGAATGGTTTGGTTTTTTAAAAATAGTTCTCCTTGCTTAAGTATCAAGTAACAACTGCCACACTGGAGCTAGAAGAACCGTAAGGATCAAGCAGGAATGCATCTCTGCCACCATCCTGTCTTATCAGTAGAGAAAATATTTTTCACAACCTCTACACCTGAATTCTATTCTATGAAATTGTAAAGGAGGACTGTGTTGCAATTTAGTTACTAGAAATATTGTGAGAGTAATTTCTAACTGTCCTTCTTGGAAGCAAGGAAAACAGATTCATTTTCTTAAAGTTTTCATGACAGTTACAGCCAAAGGGAACCCTTCAGAGACCTGGATTGTACTGATTTAACAATACCCTAGAAACGGTCCCCTTTCATAGACTGGAGCAGTCTAAGGACGGGTTTCACTTCCCCAACCCTGACTTGCCCTCAAAGGGTGGATCACAGACACTCATTCCATTAACGTTGTACCTACCATGAGCGTTTCCAGTCTTCCAAGGATGAAGAGGCTGAACCTGGCTCGGGTGATCGTAACATTCAGACGCTGAAGACTTGCCAGGAACCTAGGTGACAAGACAAAACTAAGCTCCTAAGCTGCTACTACTACTGTGAGGTTTAAGTGCTAGGAGAAAAAGACGTAGTGTTCCATTTCAGTGAAATGAAGATAACAGAAGCAGTTACAAAGGCAGTGGCAGTTCACGACCAATCCCCAGGTCGCACCACAGCAGCCTTGCCTTACGTGAAGGGCTTTGCATGAACTGTTTTCTCCTCCTTTCACCCCTCCCTGCAAAGCCCTTTACTCCCTGGTGAAAGAAAGGCAAGTACCAGCTCTTTACCAGAAAAGGTAATACCAGTTCTTGCCAGCTCTTGCCATTGATGTTTCCTTTCTTAGAGCAAATCCCCTCTTAATGCCAACCACTGCTTCCTCAAACGTTCCTCAAAGTACAGAAGACACCAACCTCACTTCACCTATCAAGACTTTAAGCTTCTTTTTGACTTGAACTGTAACAGATTAATAATATTTGGCATGATTAATGGGAAAATTGTCTACTGAAATACTGAAGGCTGGACATGAATATTTTATTTTAAAGGTGACCTGCATTGGGAGCACATGAAAGAGGACTTTTGCTTAGTCATGCTTCAAGAGTGAAAAAGCACTTTCTTGCAGAAGAGTCTTTATTTGCACTATGAAAATAATCTAGTCTGTTTTTGTGGGATCACAAACCAACGTACTGAAACCTAAACAAATAAATGTGTAGTGCATTCTTAAAGCTTGATTTCTGTTAGTGCTGATTTACCAGCAGAACTCCAAAAGAGGTTCGTGGATCTAATACCAACTATTTCTTCTCTAATGAAAGAGCTTCCAAAACACACAGCTTATTCTACACTAACACAGGTTGCAATACGAAGTGAAGTCCTCATACAACTTAGTTTGAGCACGTCCAACATCAATGATTGACACTGTGGTCAGCGTGCAACGCAGAACATGATACTGAACATTTCCGTGTCCCTTTTGTTCAGAGATCTCAAACCAGTAATATTAATTCACACGTTAAAATACCCTTTAATTTCTGGCTGCAGTGACTTGCTCTCTACAACTTTTTAGCCGGTCATACAAAAAACCAAAATACAACTGTTATCTAGATCATCGTTGGAAACTGGATTTGCAAATCCCTGAAGAGAAACGTACCCAATTGACCCTCTAGTGCTGTTTGCCCGGACACAGGTCACTATGACACAGTCTTTCTCTCGTCCCTGGAATGCGTCCACTGTGTCCACTTCTGGGCTGTTGAAGAAAGAAATCAGCAAGCCATTAAAACTACAGTAGTTGAATTTTTAAGCAACACACTGATACAAATCGCCTAAATGCTATCCCTAAGGATCACATCAAAATAATCCAGGGTAAATTTCTGCTTCAGTGTATGAACCTAAAGCTAAACTTACTTCTCCGACGCCAGTATCACTACTGAAAAGCTGTTCAGGTCCGTTTGGAATTTTAGGCTTTCTGGTAAATCAGCTTTATTCAGAACAGCAACATAATCAAAGCATGTATACAGCAACTGCAAAACGGTACAAAGAAGCCACACTTGTTCGAAGCAGAAGGACTGCACGTCCCCTTTAAAAGCATGACTAAGTACAGAAGAAAGTTTGAAAGTTTTTGATGCTATTTTAAGAGGGCAAACCAAAGGACGAACATGCAAGAGCCAAGTCCCATTTGAAAACTCATGGTTTCTTTACCTGTTACTCCCAAACACTCTGTCCAGTTGTTCTTGAATTTTCTTTTTCTGTGCACTGTAAGGGGTAATTATTCCAATGCGACGAAGACCCAGATCCTTCCTTTTTTCTTTAATTGTTCTCATTAATTCCAGCACCAGCTTCACTTCCTGAGGATTACTAAAAGAGCTGAACAAGACAGAACGGGAACATTACAGAAATACATTCGACAGATATTTCAGTTTCAACACTTCAGCCCAGTTGGGAGGGGGATTGGCAAGTCAAAGCTCCCATCTTGAACTTTGTGCAGCCTCCTTCAAATTGAGGCTCGAAGAACTTCGCAAGCAGGCCCTGATGCAGGGCTACTAACAACGCGAGAAGTGTCAGCACTGCGAGGCTGCACTTGACATTCCCTTCAAACTACAGAGGCTTTGCTTTCCTTACAGGATAGGCAAAGGGGAGGACTGAGCCTGCCACCTTCTGGCACTGTAACAGCATGCAGCTGTGAACGGAAAAAGTTACTGCTAAAAAAGGAATAGAAGATCAGGAACTCAAACTGTTACTAGAGTCAGCAAAGATTGTAGGCATTCATTGGCCCCTAATAGACAGTCAAACCAGGATTAAAAGCAATTTCAGATTAAATAAATAAAAAGCAAAGCAAAAAAAAACATTTAACACTTGCTTTTTCATAAAATGAGATCAAGTTGAAAACGCAGTCCTGGCTACTTAATGCCTATTAGGAACAACAGAGGGGCAGGTGATGAATTCTCAGCAAATCTAAAATTCAGCTGAGTAGAATGTAGGACTTACTCATTGTCTCGCTCCTCACGACCATCTCCTACATCAAAAATAAGGTAGGGCTGGAAAGGCCATTCTGAAGAACATCTGTTCTCTTCTGTTGCTCTGTAAATAATGTTTTTATCACTAGGTAACCAGAAAGAAATTCTAAGAGCTGATACTTCATTTATTTATACTATGGCTATCAAATACAAGAAATTTTCAGCTTTTTTCTCAAGAGTCCTTAATTTGCTACCTACATATACCTGAAGCTTGAAAATGAACACTAAGCAGCAAGTATACTTGATTTTAAGTGAGTTAATTTACGTATCACAGCCAGCACTAACAAGAGATGGAAAGCAAGTTTTCTCCCACTAAGCATTTTCCCCCTCCACTGCACAACCTCAAGAATTTTCAGACTTGGGGGAATATCCCAATATGCAAAATTTCTTTGAAATCCTCCCGCTCAGAAAGTGGAACAGAGAGCTACTCACTTGTCAGTCTTTAGAGCCCTGCCATAAACGTAATTGGATGGGAAGAGGCAGATGTCAGGGTGCATCCTGTACTGCACCGTCAGCTGCACCACCGGCAGGCTCCGCAAAACGTTCTTCTGCACTTGCTCCTCCAGGTGTCTGTGCAGCCGCGCCATCAGGGACTGATCGTAGCCGTACTCCTGAGCTTTCTGCCAGAGGGAAAACGTGAGACTGATTCCTGGGGAATTAGGTCCCAAATTAACAACAGGAATTTGCTTTCCGACTTAACACTACCTGTTTCCTTTTAAATTTTTTTAATTGCCGACAAAATGACAAGTACCTGTACTTCAATTTTCTGTTAGTCTTTCTATTTCAATAAAGATCACCTGCATAAATCTGAATTTTTGTTAGTGTAGTCTTGCTAAAGACTACTTTCCTTTATGAGTTACAACACAGTAAAAATTTTGAAAACAATGATAATGAAAAGCAAGATTTTCCAGGTGGGATCTCAATAAACAAGCATGTAGCCTCCAGACAATTTACCCTTCTAGAGAAGTTAATCTGGTTTTCCTCCTATCTTATCAGATGTTTAAAACAGTCCTCCCTACTGTTGGATAGGATACACACACACACCTCTCTCAGCTTCATTCACACTTTTGAAGGCAGTACAGGTACAGTCTCCACACAACAGAGACTAAACTTGCAGGCAAAAGTTATCTGAAACACATCCTGATCTGACAGTCAAGTGTCTTTTTTATGTATTTTCTACAAATATCTACTACATAGAACAGAAAAAAAACCCTACAGTCTGAATACTTACTACTGATTTTACAGTAGGAGGAAGCTGCCTGGGATCTCCAACAAGGACAAGTTTATTACAGCGATGGATCAGTGGAATCAGTGTTTCAACCTCACAGGACTGCCCTGCCTTTTGTATATGCAAACAGGACAAAACATATAAGTTGTTAGCAAAGGAGCAGAGAGAAGTATGTTAAATTTCATGTGACAGAGTCAGAAAACTCAAATTCTTTTTAAGTCTTATGAAAAATAATTTTTAAAAGAGAGAACAAGATTGATTTTTCCCTAATAAAATACGCAAACCGGATTTTTTTTTATTATTATTTAGTATTCAGAGCTCTCCAAACAGATAGCAAATATAACCCAACCATCTGGAAATTTCTACAGCAAGAACCAGGCACCAGCTATGATTTTTAAGCAAAAGCCATCTGCCACTAAAGCACCGAAAAAGTCAGAAAAGGGAGGGGGGAAAAAAAAAAAGTCATTCCTTCTTGTGGCTCCACGTAACAGGACGGGCTGATTGTCAGTTAAATGAGGCAGACTTCAGAGGTGGAACATGGTGTGGCTGTGAACAGCTTTACTGACCTCATCCACAATGACGCAGCTGAAAGAATCAACTCCTCGCCGCAAAAAAGTAGATTCCAGCAGAACTCCTCCGCTTGTGCTCAGTGTGCAGCAGATGATGTCAGATTCCAGGATGATATCTGCCTGCACTTTCTGAGAGTGCCCCCGGACCTTCAAAAGTACAACAGGACACCACATCTCCTCTTTCAGCTTTCTTGAATCACTTTAGAGCAATTTCTCACTGCCTGGACAGTTCTAACTGCCAAACAGATCACACACCACGTTATTGCAATGAAGCTACCTCCGTTGCTACAAATGAAAGTCACAAATTGATCCAACCGAAGCGTTAATTTCACTTTAAATTACAGATCAATGCCATAGAGGTGACAAACTGGAAAGAAGTATTTCTTTATCTCTACAGCTCTGCAATCTAGACAGACTGTCAGCTAAAGTTCAGTTTGCCATCACATTTGTAACTCCAAGCCTCCATGACCATTAAGGGTCAGCAAACATTCATTAAAGATGAATTCTCATTAATCTCACAGTTCATGCTACCCAGCCTTAATTGCTGGTTTTGCTATCAGTGCCCATATCCACTTTCAGATCTATCTCCATACACACACACAAAAAACTCTTCCAGCTGTTGCTTTACTTAAAAACATTTAAAAGTATCTCAGTTCTAGTAGGACTTGAGGGACACAGAAGCGGTGACGCAGATACATCCCAGAACACGAGCACATACACGTTTCTGTTACCTTCTTCTCAAATATGCCACATTTAATTTAAAATTCATCCTTACAGCAACAGTGAATAGTCCCACCTTTCATTTTTCATTTTGCGCTATGCAGCCAGATTACACCTGCATTTCACACCAGGCCATCCATAACTCAGTGTACAGCTTCTATCTATTTACCTACTATTTAATAAATACTCCCAGCCACATCGAAAGCAAACCTGCACCCCAACTAAAGGATATCAAGGATATAAATACTGAGTTTTATTAAGGAGCTGCCTTAAGGATAAATTCCTACCTCTTTCAGTTGAGAAGCAAGCTGCTGTCTCTCCTTCGAAAGTCTGCCAATTTCATCATCTAACATTTGACTCTAGACAGGGGAAATTAAGGGAAACCATGTATGAGGAATAAACATTTCCCATATACCTTTTTTCTTCTCATACCCTAACTCATTTTCTAAATATTTAGACTGCTCAGACTGTCTTTTAATATCATGTCTCTGAAGAAGCTGATCAGTTTCTTAGAAATTTGTCAACATATTTAGACTTGGCAACGCACAACACTACATCTTACATTTCTGTGCAACTGGGAAAAGTTTACCATCAGAAACCTGCAATTTGACAACAAATGCCAAACTTTTAGACAAAGATTAGAAAACTTTAAGTGCCACAAAGATTCCAAAATCTCAGATTGCAAGGCATTTTACTATTCCCAGTTAAACAAAACCAGAGCTTTGAAGTACCCAACCAAATTAAATCATTAAGATTTATAAATATGGTTCCACTAAAACTTAACTGGTGACAGAACCAAATGAAGACTAATGAACACGAGAATGAGAAGTGGCAGGATCAACCCGTTGAAAAGACTAGTATAAGTAAAGAAATTCCTTATGCAACGTTCTTCATTCCCTTCCATGATGCTAACCAACACTGCTATTAGTTGAAAAAGGAAGGAAAGAGAGAGTTACTTCTCAGAGAGGGCATTAAAGGAGAGTTCTTTACTCTTTGGATTCAGTCATGAACACATAAAACACAAACAGGATTAAAAATACTATTATCTTATGATTACCTCCCTCTTCTCACATCTCTGCCTGGCACGCTGACGAGACAGCATGTCCAGCTTTTGATCCAAAGCTTCTTTTTTCTTCTGAAGATCCCGGTCATTGTCAGTTGGCTTTCGTTCTAGATCAAAAACACAGGAAAACACACAGAAGGAATTGAAAAACCATATTACAATAACACTTGCTCTCAGTTACGCATCTTAAGTTATTAAAAACAAACAGATAAACTCATTTTTATTGTATTTTCCCTTTTTCTATCAAGGTCTTGTAAAACAAAGATGATGAGATTTGGTTCCAACTGCAGCTCTCATGCTGCATATCTGCACTGCTTATAAAAAATAGCTTTAACATGCATTTAGTACAATGCCTTTAAAAAATATATTAAAAAACCATGAAGTTCTCTTTCTTATTTCTTTGCTTTTGTGTAGATTTTAGGTCACATGTAAGCTGACGCTTTCTCACTAAGACTGAGAAAAACAATGTTTTATGAAAAAGAAAAATCTTTTACCAGATCCTCCCTCTTAAGGGACACACAGTCTCAAGTGTAAAACACCATCAAGCTCTTAAAGACAACTGAATAAGAAGTCTGATTTGCATGTTACTTACTCATTCTATGCTCAACTTGCTTATCCAGACTAAATCCCCGCACTTCACTGTTGATTGCTTTTTCAGCACCAAGTCGCACTAATTTGATATCACCACAATTTCCTGTTTACAAAAATCAGAGTCAAAACACTTTTAGATTGCACCAATCCCCTTTGCACTTCGGTGCGAGAGAAAGAAAACATAAATTTAGACATCGTGCATATCAAACAAGGTTTTTCCTTTTCTGATTTTCAGGGGTGTGCAACAATTTCCTTGTACTTCTTTAAATGTAGCTACAAAAAAAAAAAAGTAATTCCAAAATCAAAAAAAAAAACCCACACCCAATCAATTCCCTATATTTTAGTGGTGGTCAACAGTTAAGAATGTTATTCAGATTTATCTACTTAGTATCAGTCACACGTTAGAAGGAGAGAAAATTACAAACAAAACAAAGCAATAGTGAGATATTCTGACACATCAAAATTTTCACCAGTGTTTAGAATGTTCAGGGAAGTCCAATTTTATTCAAAATCAATGTAATAGTCTCATATTCAAGTCTTGAAGGAGTACTTAAATTGTGTATTGAAACTAACACTATGAGGAAAGGGTCAATGTATATAAAAAGACAAAGTGTAATTTGTTTTAAAAAAAGCAAAAAAACAAACCCAAAAACTACACTTCTTTGAAAAGCACATTAAAATTAATAACAGTACGAGGCTGTACCAGTCATGTTCTGCAAGAGAAAAAAGCTGCTTAGCATAGCGTATAAGTATTATATGTAATCAAAAGCTCCAGTTTCTCCTTCACATTTTGTCTATTTAACATATAAAGAGAAATTTAAAATAAACCATACCCAAAGGCTCCTGTCTGTTCTGGCATTTTTCCTTAAATGCAATGATGATCTTTTTCATGAGTTCATCAACAGCAGCATTTGACGGCGCACAAACTAGGAAACGGTTTTTCTTGATCTTGGAACTTGTTTTAGCTGTTTTCTCATTTCTAGTATTCTGTAGATTAATCAACAATAAATCAAAATAGGCTCTTTAGATTGTTTTAACTTGTAATTTCAAAGCCAGACTGTATGCTCATATTGATCAGCATGCAGAGTATAGGGACTACTGCACCTGAATACCTCTTAATGTATGTCTTACACTGAGTAACAACAAGTAAAAGATACTATTTGCATGAATTTCCATCTACTGGATGCTAATAGGAAACACAAAGAAATGGCACAGGCCAAGTAACAGTATATAATACATCAAAATACTTGGGCTTTTTTAAGTAAAAAGTGTTTATACTACCAATTATGTGCATTTTCTTGATTCTGCTTTTCAAGATCTGCAAAGTAAGTGTTTTCCAAGATGCCCAAAAGGTATTCAGTTTGGAGGAGACTGAGGGGTGACCTCATTAATGTTTACAAATATATCAAGGGTGAGTGTCACGAGGATGGAGCCAGGCTCTTCTCGGTGACAACCACTGACAGGACAAGGGGTAATGGGCTGAAACTGGAACATAAGAGGTTCCGCTTAAACTCGAGAAGAAACTTCTTCTCAGTGAGGGTGACAGAGCACTGGAACAGGCTGCCCAGAGAGGTTGTGGAGTCTCCTTCTCTGGAGACATTCAAGACCTGCCTGGACACGTTCCTGTGTAGCATAATCTAGGCATTCCTGCTCTGGCAGGGGGATTGGACTTGATAATCTTTCGAGGTCCCTTCCAATCCCTAACATTCTATGATTCTATGATTCTATGATTATTTCCATCTTTACACCCCATAGAGTACAGATTTAATTAAGCTACCTTATCTACCCTCAGCAAGTACCAATGCTACACTTCCATTTAGCTTAAGCTGTCGCTGACTTCCATTGGGAAGCCAAACACCAGCACGTGGCAATCGCATCCCATTCACTCACTTCTCTCAAAACGCGAGACAGAAGTCCAACAATGGTTTTTGATTTCCCTGTGCCGGGCGGTCCATGGATGAGGCAGATCTTGGGAAGCCCTGGATGTTGCTTTACCATGGCATAAGCCGTCTCAATGGCTCTCTTCTGATTTTCATTGTATTCATTCATACCCGATGCCTGAAGGAACAGACAGGAGGAAAAAAAAATTAATTTCTTTATGTTGATCAATCCTTCCATGTTAATTTTATCTATTTTCAGAATAGCCCCCACCCCTCCAGCTACAACTCCAAAACTTGACAGGCAGGGAAGCTTCTGATTCCAGGTTTGGTTTAGGTGCACACCCAATCCTGACTCAAAAGCTACAATGGAAGTTTTGTTTACTCTCCACACCTTTATTTTGCATTACCTTTTCCACACTACACCTTATTTCCTCAAACAGACACCTCTCCAGTCAGGAAAAGAAACTGAAAGCTGCTTTGAGTGCTCTACTGGTATCCATGTGAATACAGCAGAAACACCCGAGGAAATCTGAGCCTCTCTACCCACCCAGTCCACCAACTCTGAAAAGCACAGTGCCTCGGGGCTTCTCAAACTGTTTGCTCTTGGTCATCTCAAAGCACAGCATGCAAAACCAGCTTTACAAAACTCTGCCCACTTCGTCACCCCAAACTACCACTTCTAGCTGCAGGACTCACAGCACTTTCTGAAGCTCCAGGCAAATCTCTGGGACAGAAGTCCTGGTAACTTGGATCTATGATGGGTTTAGCCAGGGGACTCCTGCTCAAGAGCAGGAGACCTTTGAATGTTCGATGGACAGTCACCAGGGAGCCAAGCACCACACACTTCACTTCCTTATTTAGGAAGAATGACAAATTGCCTCGAGTTTGCACAGAAAGATGACAGATGGTATGCTGCTCCTTTTGTCCTGTTGAAAGGAGGGAGGAAAGGGAGGGGGGGTGAAAAAAAAAAAAATCAACACTACAAGTTGGTAATTCAAAGAATATCCAAATTGTTAATTGATATTCAAAGAGGTCTCTCAAATAATTCACCAGAACCAAGTGCTCCCTTCTATTACGGAGCCAACACCTAATTCTTGCAAAAAACCTAAACACCACCCCACTCCCCACCATGAGAAAAAAACCCAATTCCCAAAAGAAACCCACCAGTGCTCTGTAAAACAACTCTGATCACTCTCTTAATCGGGCAGCATGAATCTTGATACTTAGTAATCCTGGTAATTCACAGATTTAGATCAGAAGACAAAAATTTTAGTGAGAGCAGTGAAGTTAATGGCACATCTGCATTGAAGAAAGTCCCTAGAAAAACGCATGGAAAGCAGGGCTGCAGCTTCAGCTCCTGGGTTTTTATGACGCTTCTAGCATGGAACAGACATGCTACGGTGGAAAAGCAACCCCGCTTCCTCTGAGGTAAGTGGTACATTGCAACTATCAACAGCCAGCTATGAAGAAATATTTTATGAAACCAAAAAAGAAACACACTTTTATTTTAGTCCCATTTACTTACTAGTTAAACTGCCGGATGCACGAGAAAATCGTGTCACAAGCCCAACGTGGCTCATTATATGGGTCTCCATCTCACTGTCTTCCCTAAAGGGGTCTTTTTTCTTTTGAACCACCAAAAGGATCAAGTCATCCTCCTTCGGATGAAGCTGCCTTGCCAGATCAGTTTCTCGAAAAGGAGCTACCCAAAATACAATTCTCAATTAGAACGTTAAAAGGAAAATGGTTACGATTACTTACTGACTCTAGAAGTATTATGATTAACATATTGCATAAACTTCAGTTACACCCATCAGTTCACTTTCAAAGTTATTGAAAGCTACAGCAAAAGACTATTTAGTTTTAATTTTGTCCTTTATTCTTAAGCCTGAACATAGCACTGTATACAGAGACAGTCAAGAACTATTTCCTTTATCAAAAGAAGCTGAAACAAAATCCCAAATGCGCGAGAAAAAGTATTCCAACAGCAATCAAATACCATTTTGTACTGAACACTTAAGGCACAAATTCCCTGCAAAACACGTATTTGTTACGTTCATTCTGTAAAACAGAAAATTCAAGATATTTTCTGTATTTAAAGTAAATTAAAATTATCTAAGTGCTAGCTCGTTATAAGGCATTGTCTACTTGAAAATTAGAAGAGAGTTTTATAAATAATAATTAAAAAAATAATAACACCCACAAGCCACACCTCTTACCTTTAAAATCTGCTGTATTCAAGTCAGCACAGAAGTTCTGTAAGCAGAAGAGGTAACACTTCTCTTTTGCTCTCTGGTTTTCTATCCAGTCCTGTGCCAGCTACATGTTGGAAAGTAAAAGCTAAATAACAATACTTTGAAGGGTTTAGTGTCTCAGAAGAATAGCTGATCATGACTCAAAAGGCAAACATACTACGCATAAATCAAAAGCTAACAGATTGTCAAGTACAAGACAAAGAATCTCACTCATTTTTCTTTTTTTTTTTTTTTTTGTTATACATAGACATACAAACACAGCGGGCAAGTGAAAGCACTTCTTCCCCACCCAACCCCCATTTAATGCACTTTCTTGCAAAGCACTTAAATGTGGGTTTCCCCTGACTGTGTTTTCACTTTAAAATACCAGTATTATCCTGTTATTGACTTAATTCTTTTACCTTATTTCTAGTGGAGAAGTGATACATTGACTGCACTTGGGAGCACTCAGTCTTTCACTGAAGGAACACTGTGCTTCCTCACTATTAAGCTACTTAAGCTCTTTGGAAAAAAGTACTTCTCAAATTAACTTCCCACATAAATTCAATGTAAACCAAAACATCATGTTCTTACTCTTTTTTTTTAGAGAGGCTGTCATTGGAAGACCTCAAGTTTATCAAAGATTTCTGTTTTAAGCTTTATATACACTATAATGAGGAACCATCTCCTTTTTCCCCTCCTTGTGCATGCACTGTACAAGTGCACCAAAACAAAGGTTTCACTGGGGTGAACAGCACGGACAGTCTTAAACATAGCTGTCCAGATTGCTTCCCCCAAATCATTCCTTTATTCAGAACCACGCCTGAACGTTTTCAGACGACATCAAACAAGTCTCAGTCTCTTGGTGAAATTTACAGGGGTTGACAAAAACGAAGAAGCAGACAGCTACTTACTGTTTCAAAGGCATTTAGCATCATCAAGGGGAAAAACGTATTAAAATAGTCATTGTATCCCTGAAATTGGATGGGAACAGAGGCTACTACAGACTGCAGGAGATTACTCGGAGGTCCAAACTGGCTGCAGTTCACAAACATCTCGTAAGTCCATTTGAGGACTTCGTTAACAAAAATACTATGATCCCGCTTCTGAGTGCCAAGAAAGGAAGCTTCTCGGACTGGCCTGTAATTACTTGGAACGTTGTTCTGTCTGTTTTGTGGCTGGAGAACATTATTGTAAGCACGGGGCTGAGGCAGGTGACTGAAACTTGGCGAGCCACAGGGTTGATTGCCTCTCGGTGCAGCCTTTGCGCTCGGTGGCCGGGTCACCACCTGTTTCACTGCGCTCACTTTGCTTTTCGAAGCCGGCGGTGCCTTTGTAACGTTTTCGAGGTCCTTGCTTAAGGCTGCGTTCCGCGAAGAACTCGCCGAGCTGAAAATTTTGGTAGTGGAAGGTTTTCTTGTTTTAGAAGGTGGCAGGAGAGAAGGTTTAACAAACAAGTGATCTGCTGCGGAGCTGCTGCTGGCTGAATGCTTACTACAGTACTCTCCCGGTTTTCCCACTTTTTCCGCACAGTCTTTGTACTTACATTTCACAATAGTCAAGGATTCGTTCTGCTGAAGGCTTTCAGCAGTATCCATCTCCTCTGTTTTTTTTACTAGCTATAGTAGTATCTTGAACACTTTCCTCCTGGGAACACAATTCCATATCCTCAGGTCCTAGCTGAGTTAAAAATAAACCATTGTCATCTTCACTGTCTTCATCTGGTGTACAACCACTCTCTTTTGAAGCCGTCTTCTCAAGCTCCGGCTGGACAACGCAACCTTTTCCTGAAGGTTCATTTTTATCATGCCCAGCAAGCGCAGCAGAACAGAGACTTGAATCCATAGGTACAGGAGGAACCACCCTACTGTAAACCTCTGATTTTCTGGTCAAGTCTGAAGAACTAAGCATTTTAGAGACACACGAGAGGCTTTCAAATTTTCTCTCACTGGCAGAGGGACTAACAGTCTCCTCCCTTTTTTTCTCTCTTTGGTTTTCAACAGATGCCAGCTCAAAACTTTCAGGCTTTTGTTTCACAGATTTTGCGTCCGCTGTACTAAGTTTTTTGTTTCTGTTCTCAGAACTTCCTGCAGGATTTTTCGCCCTGACGCTTTTTTTGGGCCTTGTCTGCCTTAAATACTGCCGGTCTTGGCAGGCTAGAAATTTTTTGTTATGCTTTACATACAAACT
Source organism: Trogon surrucura (assembly GCA_020746105.1). Lineage (NCBI taxonomy): Eukaryota > Metazoa > Chordata > Aves > Trogoniformes > Trogonidae > Trogon > Trogon surrucura. The sequence continues at coordinate 7,379,032 of CM036636.1, forward strand.
CTGAGCAGCAATTTGTTTAGTCTTACGTTTCTGTGGGACTCCAATCCTCCCCGCAGCTTTGCCGTGGCTGCGCAATTGCGTTATACTGTCCAAAGAGCGCTGGGATAATTCGAACGCTTTGCGGGGTGCCTTCTTCAGACCCAGTTTTTCTACAGTCGATGCTGGTGCAGGACATTGCCGAACCTTCCTCGGTGGAACCACAGCAGGCATTGACCGGTCAGGTTGAGAAATTCTTATCGTACTTTGAAGTAGTTTTTTATTTTGTGCCGTTTTAAGAACGAAAGGTTTTTTAGGACTTCTTTGAACAGTTCTCGCTCCTTTAGATTTTGCTACGTTCTTCCGTGGGCTTGCACTATTTTTCTTAAGGGCCAACTTTGAAGCTAATGAGATGTTAGAGGTAGATGCTCTGGGTTCAGTCAATTTTGAGTCTCGGGTGAGGTGTTCAGCAACAGTACCTTTGTCTGCAAAATTCTCCAGCTGATCTTTTGCATTTTCCTTACTTATGGATTCTTGCAACGTGGAATTAATTACTTCTTTTGTATTATCACCTTCTTTCTGATGAGAAACACTTTCTATCTGCTTTTCTATCAAGTTTGCTTCTTCCATGGCATCATCACTTATGTAATCCACATCATAACCCCATTCGTTTGTGTGATCATTCAGAAAGCCATCAGAATTACTACTGTCACCCAATGTTGAAACACATTCTTGTTTATACTCTTGAGTTGCTTCCATAGCATACTCTTGAGTATCTTGCCAAGCTGAAAAGATATCAGCTTCTGTTTCAAATTCAAAGCACTGAGACTCGCAGTCTTCCAGCAGCAAGGGAGAGCCTGGAGGTTTCGATTCAGAAATGCAGCTGGAAGTTGAAGGCTGCTCTTCAGGACACACATTTTCATCCATTTTTTTTGCTCCATTCTTGTCAGCTGCACGCCCTTCTTCATCAGAAGAGTCTGAAATCACAATGACTTGGTTGTCATGGCAATCTGCACCACAAGAAGACCTGCTACTTTGGCCATCATTGGAAGATCTTACAGCACCTTTCACTTTCCTTTTAATATCACATCCATGTACTGAGTTTTCTTGGTTTGAATCAAAGGGAAAATTTTCACTTTTGACATGTGCCGCTAAAGATAATTTACTCAGTTTTCTATCAACCTGGGAGTCTGTTGAAGTACAATCTTCAGAAAACCTCTTCGCAAAAACCTCCTCTTCAGCCACCGAATTGTCTTCTCTCTTGAAATATTTTGAAAATTCAACCAACCTGTCACTTGATTCACGCTTCACTGACAGTGGCCTGATCTGAGCAGCAGGGTTGGATACACCACTCTTGCTTTCAGAGCTAGATGGAACACAACCATCTGCTGAAGTTTTAACTGTACAAAATGTCTTTGAAATTTGACCTGTAGAGTCATATTTAACCAAGCCACTTACATCAGGTTGTTCCCAATCTGAAGTTTGCATGTCAGGATCTTTCTTAAACACAGACTTCAACAGTGAACTTGATTTTTCTTCAGTGGATACTCCTTGCAGTAAGGTGTTACTAATCCCTCCACCTTCCTGCAGAAGAGGTTCACTTTGAAAGGAGCCAGAGCAATCTAGTCCGGGGGGGGTTGATACCTGTTTAGTGGGGGCCAGTCTGGATTGAAAAGCACTGTTGCCACTTTCCTTCAAAGCACTTTCATGACTCCTTGAAAATGGAACATCAACAGAGACTTTGTTTTCACACACAGTATTCATTCCCTGACATTTATGACAATCTTTGCTCGTACAAAGAGAACCAGTGCAAAACTTAGGTTGCTCTAACTCCAATTTTGAGGCATTCGTGGCTAAACCACAGTTTTTCAAATCATGTGACTTTGCAGGTGGCGGTAACTTTGAGGTCCATTCAATTTTCTGTACCTTGTTTTTCAAATCCATGAGTCTATGCGGATCTACTTTAAATTTCAAAGGGGAACCGGTAGACATATTGCTCTCCTTGACATCTGAGCTGTAAACATGTTCTAGAGAATCAGCACGGGTTTGAACATCCGGACACGTTGGCGTTATGAGTCCTGTTTCACATGTGTTTTCCAACGCTGTGCCTCTTCTGAAATCCAAACGCTGGGCATTTGGATTAAAGCACTGATTGTCTGTATCACATTTCCCTGCCACAAGATCTCTGTTCCTATTTTCCTCAACTATCCCACAATCTCTTGTTGCCAAAGACTTCTGTGGGCAGACATATTCCTGAGTCGTCGAGTCATTAGGTTCCTTTTTAATCTTAGTCAAGAGGCATTTTGTGGACGTCCAAAATCTTGAGATTTTAGGTCCATCACTACATTCCTCTTCGCAGACACTCTTTCTTCTAGGAAAATGCTTGTCTTGAATATCTCCATCTTCTTTCGATATGACAGCAAGCGGTGAACAAAGGTCATCTCTGCCACATACACTCATCTTATATCCATCATCACACGTGTTCTTCTCTTGCTTTATAGAAAGAGCAGGTAAAGTTGTAGAGTTTGCACTGTTTCCTACAGGCGCAGAGGTATGCGACACTCTGCCCTTGATACTTCTTATAACTTGCTTTAAACATAATTGCAATTCTTGGGTTTCCTGGACGTTCAGATGCCAACCTAAAGATACGTTTCCTCGCAGAAGAAGATTGAGTTTGTCTAGGTATTGCTTGCAAAGAGCATGCTGCCCAATCTGATAGCCTTCTTTAAGAAGGCTGCGTATCAACTGCACACAGGAGTGCTGCACGGAGTTAGAAGCTTGGAAAGATACTGAAGAACCTTTCAGAGAGTGTCCAGACACTTTGTCGGCGCGAAGCGTAAACGCTATAGCTGGAAGCTTCGCACATCTCACCACCGCCTCCACCCATTCTTGGGAACAGATCCATAGCAAATGCAGGCACTTTTTATTTCTGTGCAGTTCAATAATCGACACCAAGATCAGGAGAAAAAACTCAGAGATTTTGTCACACTGCTGGAATCTTTCGTTGAGAGTATCTTTGATTTCCGAGCAAAGGTAGTGAATGACCTCTACTATATACGCCACACCCAAGTCCTTGAGATCCATAAGCGACTGAACAAAAGGGATGAACCACAGAAACGTGCTGTCATGGATACGCGTGTCTTTCCCGATATCAGACTGAAGCACATTAGCCAGTGTCTGCATTTCTTCATACATGTTGGGGCAGTAGTCTGGACAGATGGCAGTCTTCCACCCAGCATCCTGAAAAATAAATTTACCACACATCACCTGCAGCGTAAACACCTGTACAGTTTAATCTGCCAGCTTTATTTTTCAAACCGTAAAGTTAGCTTTCTTTCAAAGATATGTTTGTTAAATGGTAACATGTCTTTATCCTAATGTGTCAAAATTTAAAATTAAAAAATACAAAAAATAAAGATGAAACTAACACACATACAAGGAACTGCTCTCCTAAACTATAAACTATGTGGCAAGTGTAACGCAGTATTTCCTAAATCATTGTAAAACCTTCCAAAGATGATGCTAAGCTGACATAATTTAACCTCAGATAATCAAACGTATATTTAAAGTTTATTTCATAAACACAAAGCACCAACATCAAGAGAACACCACGCTCACATTTACTCTGCTCATAACAAGGAAAAATGGTGCCATTTTGGAGCATGGTTTAACATTTGAAACTCTATCAAAGCATCCCTCGCTGCTCCATACTCAATACATTAGTTTGGAATACTGAGAAACAAAAAGGCAAGAGCACAATCAGCAGCTTCTTTTAAAACCCTAATACAGAGTTTTCATTGAGTTAATCATCTTTGTTTCAATCTTGATATGAATTCTTGGGCTTTAATACCATCTCTGCCTAATTCACAAACGCCTTCTTTCCTCTTACAGCTTGAAAGTACCTGAAAGTACCTGAAGCTAAACAAGAAGTGACCAGACTGGCTGCTATTTAAGTCACACAATAGTGACATACTTTAGTTAATTTATTTTTAATTTGCACCATCACTAGTAGAAACAGATTACTTTCCCCTCTGTAGTTTATACATGGTTTTAACTAACAGCATCATTCAGTGACCAGAGTTCAAAGAACAGGAAAATAAAATATTTCTTCAATACCTTTTGAGGCTTCTCTGTGTTATAATTATACACAATCTGACTACAAGTAACCATGTCATCATCATGGTCCGGTTCCGGTTCAGATTTGGTCCTAAAAAGAAATACACATCATTATAGATTGCACACAACTAACTATAGGCAAGCCAACTGGTCAAGACACAGATTTCACTTTTCAGATACTGACCCTGTGACTACTAGAACTTGTCAGTGATATAATACACCTACGAAGAGATACAATACTTAAAACTGTAGAGCTCGTTCTACTCTGCTCACAAGAGGTGAGGGAAGCAACTGCCTCAGGGGGGAAAAAAAAAAAAAAAAAAGCTTTCTATTAAGCCATGGATTTGACTTCCTAAAACAAACACTCCGAAGAATTCTATTTTCTTTGAATTTTCTGTGCATAAATGCAGTTCAGTCATGGCTACGTACTCCTAAACTTCATATGCAAGTATTTGAACAAGACACTCAAATAGCTTGTCTAACTGAAGAAAATCTCCTTTAATATGCCTTCCTCAGCCAGCTGTGATATTCCATATACACACAGGGTAGCTATTGCAACACTGTAGACTCTACATGTATAAAAATACTGAACAATTAAGACATTGTCACTCAAAAGTTGATTCAAACTATACCACAGGAAAACAGTAAACAACTGGTCTGGTTATCCAGGTACTATTTTCCACCAACCTTTTAAAATTAGGCAAAATTTCAGTCTTCCAAGATAGGAGGTGCTCCTAAATTCTTGGGACCTGGATTCTCATAAAAACCCGTAGAAGGGACAGCATGCCAAGTGATGTAGTTCAAGTTTATGTAGCAAAATTCTGTTCCCCAGCGGCTATTTCTCGACTTCCTAGCCGTGTATTAATCAACCGCTTTCACGCAAAATAAACACTTTACCTAATTAACTTCCTGTTCAATACTGGCAACATTGTCACTCAGAAGTGATTCAAAAAAATCCATTTTTATCTTAGGATGTAAGTATACGAAGACAAAAACCTTTCAAAAAGCATCTGACGCTTCTGTGTGTTTCACAGAATTTCTTTTCAGCAGTTTAAAACGTTAACCGAGCTTATTAAAGGGTAGTTCCGTTGTTCTCACATACTGTACCATTACATAAACCTAACTGTGAGAAATATTGAAGACTTAACATGAACTGAAAGTAAATTCAAATCAGTTGTCATCCGGAACTACGTCAGCCACTGAAAATTCATGAATTTGCGTACCAAGAATCTCAGGCACGGCAATCTGCATTAAACTTAAGTGCAAGCTGGTTATAGCATGAAACAAGCACTAAACAGTTCGCAGTCTTCCTGATTCAAAAAGAAAAAAACTATTCCTGAAGTGTCAGACTCTGTAGTAGTCAAAAAGAACCAAGCACATATTTTTTGCACAAACCTCACCATTTTAGGGGACCTGCTTGATCTTTTCATTGCTTGAAGTTGGCAAAATCTGAATTTTTTTCCCTTGCAATCATCTCCCTCCCCCAACACAAATTACAACAGCACTGACAACAAAACTAAGACCAATCTACTACACTACCTGGTATTAAAGTCATAAAACTCTTCTAGTCTCTTAATAAAACTGACCTCTTAAAGCTATTGCGTATATTTTTTATTTCATTGTTGTAGCTCACACTGTTGATAATGGTTTGAAAGGCTTGGACAGGATCAATAAGCTGACCCCATACTTTAGATCCGAGCTGATCCAAAATAACCATGAAACAATGCAGCGCTGGCCAGAAGGGGTCAGTAGAATCATCTGAAACATAACAGCAATATTGCGGAGAGTTGAAATGCAAGAGTCCTCTACATTCTCAGACTAAGCTGGAAAAGTAGTTGATTTTTATTGATTTTTTTTTTAGAAAATTATTAATATAAAGATACACATTGTAGTAAGTTGCAACTATGGTTTTTAATCAGGACAAAGAAAAAAGTATGAAAAAAGTCAACCTGACAGTCAATCTATACAGTCAGATGTTGCTCATCATGCAGTCTTAAATCAACAGGAACCTGAAGAACTATTAAAAGTATTTCCCAACTCTATGAAACTAATTCCTCCACACTGATTTTTGCAGTGCTGTTCTAAGAAGTGGGTGTAACTTACACAGCTATGACAAATTTAGCCTAGAAGCAACTGGATTTCCCTCAAGCACGTTCTTCCTTCTTCATTTACGGCATCATCTCCACAATACACATACAAAGTTTAAAGATCTTGTCATTCAAGAGGCAGCTCCAGGTCTTGAGCTCATGTGCCACTCCCAGGCTATGCCATGGCATGTGGCCTAAAAGAACAGCCCGAGGGCTACGAGTCCAAATCCTGAAGTCTAAAATCCCAGCTGCAAAACAGCTTCCCGCAAGCAGATGGAGGGAAGAGTCAGATTTTAGGCAAGTTGCAGCAATCCACAATAAGGTGTTTATTTTAGGGCTCAAAATTCAAGCTTCATGCCACAGTGAAATGCACATGCCCACACCACCTGTACATTAAATTAAAGCAATATGGTAGAAATTAGAGATTTGTCCTCTTCACAACCTATCTAAGCCAGCCTTATGCGAAGCACTGCCATCCCTTCTCCACTTAAGTTTGTCTGAATGTCATTTTTCAGTATTTGTCAGCACTGCTGAAATACTGTGCAATATTGGCTGTCTTCCAGAAGATAAATACGCCTCCGTCACAATCACCTCAGCATTACCCTACCATGAATTTACTCAAATATGCAAGAAGGTTTGATCAAGATGAAAAACAGGCTATGAACTGTCTTAATCTCAGTACCAAAATTAGTTACCAGGTGCTTCTTTCTCCATGGTGTGAAGTATAGACTGCATGAAATCATTTTGTTTGTCTGGGCCCAGTAACAAGGAGTCCATAGCTTGTTCTTCCAGCACTGTTAACAACATACAAATCCCTGAAACAAAAAACACCAAAACCAACGGTCCATACATTTGTAAAAATTTGTGCTGATTTTCACCACGCTGAAGATCATTTTCCAAATGCCAGTAGCAGTCTAACACTGGACCAAAGAGGTCAGCAGCAACACAAAACTAATTAAACACTAACTCACTACTGCAGTTGCACGGCATTCAATTTTCCCACCTTGCCTCAAAATAACCACCACCTATGAAATAGGAGAGCTCTGACCTGAAAGAAGTGCTTACAAGGCCAGAGACTACACGTACAAACCCATTTCTCATCATAAATACTCACCTAGCCAATAGTTCTTGTAGTTGGCAGTATCATATAAGTGAGATGGCAGAAGGATGAGTTTACCCTTTTCAATCACTGTAAAACTGTAAATATCGGGACTCTCAAAAAGCCCCAACTCGATAACTTTGAATAAGCAAGTCAGCACTTCCTGTAAGTCATAGTAATCATCCCTGTCAACCTTCCCTAAATTCCTTGCTGTTAGGATGGCCCATCGACGAATCTGAAGATTAAAGCAAAAAAAGTTACGTATTAACGAAAAGAACACAAATGACAATGCTGTAAAAGATTAGGAATCACTGGTACTACAAACGGGACGACAGTATATTTTTACTGAAGTTAATGTCTCAATCACAAGTAAGAGTTTGTCTTTTTTCAAAATAACCTTAGAAAGCGGCTTACTACACCTACAAGAAGGCACTGGTAACAAAGTAATTAAAATTTAGGGTTAATAAATACAAATAAAACTCCTTGGAATCTACGTGACAAAGGGTCGGCAGTTGGTTTTGTACTTGCTTTATATTGTTTAAACATTACTGACCAACATTTTCTTATTACCTAACATGATACTATAACCACAGATGGTCAGCTGTGCTGTCAGCACACGACACTTGCCTTGGTGGAAGCATTCTCTGACCTACTGAGAAAAACTTCAGAGTCTGAGCAAGTACAATGCTCTTAAATTTTTTACTGTTTCTTAGGACAACGTGAAAACGTGTACTGCACGTTGGTGTTGAAGTACATCAGTCTTGGAAACGGTACAGCCACAGCAATTGCAAGCTGCTGCATCAAATGAGGCAGCAAAATGATGGTATGAACTCACGCTCTTGATACAAGCAGGGAAAAAGTAACTATATTCCTACCGAAATCTCATTTATATATACATAGATTGTTAAAAATAAAATTAAAAAATCATTAAAATTCTGAATGCTACTACTTTCACACTCTTGTCACTAAAAATAATTATCTGTTCTGATACTGTTTAAAACTAAGTTTCAGTGGAACAGAAAAAGTAACTTACCACTTCATTTGGGTGAACCAAAAAGAGATAAATTCCTGGATATTTATCAAAGACCTGAAAGGAGCTGTGACTTTGTTCCATTTTACAGAGCACTTCTACGCATAGTTCACCTAAAAGGACAAACACAGTTGCTGTAAGGACTTAATTTACATGTTCACAAAACAAAAAACATATTTAGTGTCAAAATTTAAATATATATATATACACACACACACATACACAGACCGGTACTTTTGTTTAACTATTTTCTGTTTTCACCTCCTTCAGCAGGAGGTGCCCTTCCAGCTGCCCATGGTAAGATACATACTGACTTTCTCATGCAGCAGCAGATATGGATATTTCAGTATTTCTAGAATGGGCACTCGCAGGTTATTCTCAAACTCTGGGCCCACATAACCAGACAGCCGTGTCTCTCCTTGCTCATCCACTAAGAACAACTCATCATCATCTGCAGCTTCTTCTTGCATGAATTTCTCAATATGGGCAACCAGACGAGAGGTTTCCAATTCCCACAAGACCTATTTCAGTGGGGAAAAAAAAAATCTAATCAAAATGCAGTTGTGAAGAAAGTAATTAAGAACCTTTATTATCACACGCAGAAACTCTAACTAGACTTTCAAAACTTCCAGTTTCGTTTTGAAAAGTTTCTTTCCAAGCATGGTGCAAAACAATAGTTTTGAAGTGGAATTCAGATTGTGCAAACCACAAAACTCTCACTTCAAAGTTAAGATTATGAAGTAGTTTTTAGAAGGGTGGTATTGAAACCACAAGTAATTCTATTATTCTGTTAAATATTCAAAAACCATTTAAATTAATTACTTCAGGCCACAGGTTAGGCACTAAACTTTGTTCCATTGGCCAATATAAAGCACACAATACAGACAACAACCATATTTAGGAAGATGGGAAAAGCAATTTTAAGCTCGTCTTCTCGCATATTTTGCAGTGGAAGGAACAGAGTCAACACAAACAATGCAAACAGACTGACTTGCTGAATATTTGTAGGGGATTCAGCTCACTTATTACTGATCTAAAGTAACTACTCCAAACCTCAGTTACCAACAGAGGTTATTTCCTACAGTTTAAATAGAGACAGAAATAAACTTCTAGCAGTCCAGTCACTCCACTTAGTTCCAATCTATACTCAGATGGGATTGCCTTCCAGAGAAATCTAGCTGACTAATTTATAAAAGCAACCTGTTAGACCTCCGTGTTTTGATGTTAGCTACAAAAATTCATTTTACATACACTTACACATGAGAGAGAATAAGCTTTTCAAAATACAAAATTGGATACTAATGAGGAAGAACTATAAAAGGCTTAAAATAAGGAGGTTTGAAACTTCTTTGATTTTAATTGTACAATCTCACAGGCTTGCAAGATCAGATCTCTGCTATTCAAGCGTGATAGAAAACTATGAATGAGAAATGAAAGAAAACAAAACAGGAACAAACTGAAAGCTGAACAGAAGCCAGAGGAGGGAAGAAAATGGATTAATGCAGAAGAGCTGTTAGTTTAGCAGGTGTTCTTTTTTCCAGACATCAAGCCATCACAGCACAAACAAATTTCAAGCTGTTGGTCAGCAAGTTCCCACAACTGTTTTAGCTCTTGCTAACTTGAATACGTGCAAAACAAGAAGATTGTCTTGTTTTACAGTCAGCTCTTTGCAAGTCAACATAAAAGTCAGAGAGTTAAAAAGCAACATATCCTATTCCCAAAAACTAATAAACCCCAACGTCTGCACAAAACTCCCCCTTACACTGAGGCTGGACCACAGAAGCCTCTTCTCAAGTCCTCCCGTTCAGTAATTGGCAGGAGCTAAATCCCTTAATTACCTTATGCAACCTTGGCAATTTTTCCCTTGCTTTGTGGTACTCAACCACACACTCCAGGCAGTAACAGAGATCATCATTGGATCCTTCAAATTCTTCCGGGGACAGTTGTTCAGAAGCATAGTTCTTCAGGAACTCAGTGGTGTCAGAACCACTAAGTGTGCACCATCGACATGTGCTCATTCTTTGGATGGAAAGGAGAAAGAATTAGCATTACTCCGAAGACTGGAAGTGGTAAAATATTTCCTTTCAGCCACAACAGCACTTAACTTTCAAGAGTGATGAGCTTCAGGATTTATGTAACCCAGCAGCAGCATACATACACATGTTCTTATATCGTATAGGCACGTGTGATTAAACAAAGAAATACAGATTAAAGTATTAAATAAACATTACCGAAAAATACAGCCTGAATGGCAAACGTTACACCTAAAGCACCAAAGAGAAGTCAAATTATAGAATTTGCAAACTACGAAACATGATGTGAAAATTCACTTTACATGCAAAAAACCCCCAACCACCTCATCCAGACTTAATGTACTCTTTCCAGAACTACAACACTAAAATTCATTATATTGTTTTACTAGTACCTGTAGGATCTAGGCCTAATGAGTACAAAAATCAATTAGCTTTTTTGCTTAATCTCCTGCTAAAATTTATGGGTCAACAAATCCCTGTTGCCAAAAGCAAAGTCTATTTATGCAGAACTCTCCTGTCTTCACTATTATTATCACAGTTAGAAAGCATCACAAAATTCTCACCAACAGATTACTCCCTCTAAAAACAAAAGCTCTTCGCTAAGCACTAATACCGTTATCTCAGATCCTGATGGTCTGAACAACTCAACAGAATACTGCAGAAGCAGGAAGGCTTGAACTATCTAAAAGGAAAGGTGGTAACTGGTTTGTGTTAATTACCATGACAAGGAATGCAAAAGGGAAATCTAGATAAAGCAAACCCATACATTTCCTCCTAAGTACCGCTGGGAAAAAAGCCAACTGTTGTATTTACCTTTGGGAGAAGCAGCTCTTTGCCGTGCGGGCATGCCAGGTCACATGGTGCGAAGGGGAGCAGCGCTGTCCTGCAGCTGGGGAAGGGGACTCACAACTTCAGCCATACATGCCCTCGAGTGCAGCACCGCAAAGCAGGATCTTCAATAATCCATCCCCTGGAAACCAAGCCTTGATAGTATTTCAGAGATCTAGGGCAAAACAGCAATCATCAGAAATCTGTTCAGTTCACACGTTATACAGAATAAGAATTGGTTTGGTATTTAGATTAACACTATATTAAACACACACACATTGAAGTATGACTTGCATCTGAGTCTCTTCTGCTCTGTGCAACACGATCTTTTAACAAAAGGTGTAAAAACGTATCTCAGCACACTAAGGGAATTGTGTAAACAAGCGTCCACGGCTACATAAACCTCAGCTGCAACCAGAGCCCTGTACCTGCAAAGCTCTGCTACGGACGCGCTTTAACGGCTGCCCACCGAAGGGTATCGACAGCTGCTCGCTGAGACGCCCCAGCCGAGGCAGGAAGCGAAAGCACTTTGGTTTCCCGGTCCGAAGAGCCGCAGCGGGCCCGGGCTACTCGCCTCCCCGCCCCAAGACCTCCCCGCACGGTCGGAGTTGGAAAGGACCTCAAAGATCAACCCCCCGTCACAGGTGGGGACCCCTCCCACCAGAGCAGGTTGCTGGAAGTCCCGTCCAGCCGGGCCTGGGACGCTGCCAGGGAGGGGGATGCAGCCTGCGCCAGAGCCTCACCAGCCTCACGGGAAAGAGCTTCCTCCTACGGACCGACCCCCCTTCTTCAGCCCGCGGGGAGGGAATTTACCTCCGTGTTTCCACGCTGGTAGGAAGCGAGTTTATCCGAAAGAGTGCAGGGAAGAACCCCGGCCGAGGGTGGCACCCTCCCCTCGCTCCGAATCCGCCCGCCAAGCCCCCGGTGACCCCCGCGGGAAAGGCCGCCTTCCCGCCGCTCCCCTCCCGCTCCGCGGGCCCGGCCCAGCGCGGCAGAACCTCCCCTCAGGCGGCACCGAGACAAAGGGAATCCTCAAAGAAACCTCGCGCTCTCTGGGAGCGACGGTAGAACGGGCCGGCGCGGGCACGGGAGAGCGTCCGGCCCGGTCGCGTCCCTCCCCTCTCACCTGAGGCCGGTGCTGCCGCCGCCGCGGCTCTCCCCTCCCGTCCCGCCGCCGGCCGAAGGCGCCTCAAGCCGCGGCGTCCCCGCGCTTCCGGTCCGCTGGCGGAAGTGAGCTCCGGCTTTGGCCCCGCGGGCGGGGCCGCCTTCCTCGTGCGGCGAAAGCCCCGCCCCTCGGGGAGAGCGGGACGCGCCTTAAAGGGCCGGGACCGAGGGGGTGGCGGGGACCGGGCGGGAGGCACAGACACAGCTGGTGCCAGGGCGCCGAGGAGCGCAGCCGCAAGCCTGCAGTCACCGAAGTGACCGAGCGCGGGCCGTTGCCCCGCAGCCCGCTGCAGCCGCCCGAGCGGCGGGAAGCGCTCCCGCGCACAGCTCCGCCGCCGCCGCTGCGCCTCTCCCCGCGCAGCGCAGCCCGACCCGGGCGGCGGCCGGGTCCCTGCTGGGGCCGGTGGGGCTCTGGGATGAAGCCCACCCTGCCTCCTCCCCTCCGTGTCACAGGCACGACGCAGCCCCCCAGCTTGGGGCGCTCTGAGGAATCAAAGAGATTTTGCCTCTCTCCGACTCCTCGTTTAAGACTTTGTGGGAGAGGGGGGTGAAGAAGGCAAGTCCCTGTTTGATCTTCAGCTGCTGCCACCGTAACACTCCTCAACTTTGAAGTGCTTCTCAGCTGCAAACACAACTCTTGTAACCCGGCTGTCTCTGCCTTTGATAATGCCACACAGGTGCGGTTTTTTTTCCTAAAACACTATTCAGGCCATTAATGCACCAGGAAAATGCTTGAAGCGACACATCTGCTTGAATCACCAAAGTTTTTATGGGACTCGCAGCGCTTTTTAGACTTGAAGGATCTGTCATGCTCTTATTTATAATGCAGCCTGATACACAAAGCTGTGTCAATGTTACTCCCCTCATCATTCTGCGGAGCCTGTTTGTTTTAAGCCTCTGCACCGAGATCGCTCTGTTTTCAATAATATTCAAATACCCACATGAAACAACTGTCTCCCCCGCCAGCGCTCCCCTGCGCCTTTGTAAGATGATGGCAAAGAGAAAAGCTGCTTTCTTGTGCCCTCTCAAGTGCCATTATTCAGCAACCGGGAAACGATCAGCACGTACTCTCCTCTTCCAATTATTTGCTCATGTACAAACACATGAAAAACGCTTTATTACCCAAGGAGATGCAGGTAAGGGGCTGGTTCCTTACCCTGTCCCCAAGGCTGCGGGCAGGAGGGACACAGCTTCTCCTCGTTCCTGTGAGGCAGAAGGCAGGCCTGGGTTTTTCCCAAAGCAGAGACAGTGGCTTCAAGTTCACAGCTCAAGCCCTGGCTTGCTTATGCTATTTTGCAAAGAAACTGTTCTTAGCCAGTTATCAGCAAAAGTCTTCCTTTAGAAGCTTCCACGATGGATGCACTCGAGCCTTCACTATGTTTTGGTCTGGGCTAGGCAGCAACAGGCCTCATGCCCCGAGGTGAACCTGCGACAGGGAGAGCACCTGGTTCACATGCAAGGACATGAAGGTGCCTCAGAAAAGTATTGAAGCCTCAAAATGCAAGATAAAATACAGAACAAAATACCAGAGCTAAACCACAGACATCTATGTTGAGATTCCTTACCTGAAACAAAGAGATCCTTCCTTGCCCAGGGCAGAGATCCCTTACCTGTGACAAATTCTTGGTGACTGATGAAACAGTACTAAGCCATGTGGCTATTCAGTATTAATTATTACAAACTTTGTACAGATAATCCCACTAGACAAACTGTTGTCCAAGTCTGAGAATAAGACTGGACTTGGCTGCACCTAGGCTCCATCAGGAGTTCAGAAAGCAAAGGGGTCCACCCTGAACCTTGTGACTCAACAAGAGAGTCTTCCACACCCTTTGCATCTCTGAATTGTTCTGACTCAAACCTCCTTTGTATGCTTCTTCCATGCAGTAATTAATAAGGTGAGCCTTGCCAAACTTATTGAAGCTTGGTAAACCACTGTTCAACTTTGTTAAATTTCATCAAATTTACTGAACTCTGTCACGTTATTATTTTACCTCAGTAAAACATATTGCTGCTTCTCTCTTTTGAGTGAGGTACATTTCACTCATCTGCACCAGTTTTCCTTCAAAGGAAAGGATAAAATAAATCTCATTACAGAGGCAGAAATTTATTTCTGAGAGATCTACTCTACAAGCTCTCCAACCATGCAACCAATAGCCTGCAGGAAATTCATAGGATCCCTGTCTTCCAGGAAAAAAAAAAACAAACGTGAAAAACACAAACCGCTTAGATTCAGGAATACAAGTTCTTCAGCTTCTAACCTTCAAACCCATAAAGGCAATCGAAGCAAATTTGTGAAGTGGCTGGTACATGTTTCCTTCCTGTCCTGCCCCACTTCATCACTCGGCTGGAAAACTTAACCCTTTTACTGGTGGCTGTTCTCCCGTCCTGCCAGTCTCACAAAAATCACATTGTTTTCCACCTCCAGAGAGACTAAAGCCAGACATAGTTAAATACGGGAAGTTCTCACTGAACATCCTTTGCTGTACCTCGCAGTCCCAAACAACCTCAGAAAAGGCCTTTATTTCAAGCCATTGAAAGTTCTGCACTTTCAATGACAGTTAAGAAGGAAATTCCCACTTAACAAAAGAACCATCAAATCACGGCACAAGAGAGACCAAGCCTCCTTGCATTTCCTTCTAATACAGCATAGAGGAAATAGAAACAAGCCATACAAATCCGTACTTGCACAGTGAGATTTTTTTCTCTTTTTACATTCACTTGGTCAGTTTACAAATAATCACTCTAGGCGGATAGTTAAAAATATCATACAAAGACATCCCTCAAATTTATTGTTATTATAATGTAGAAATTCTTCCTGGCACAATAAAATATATATATGTATATATATATATATATACACTCCGTCTATTTTTTCTTTGTTTTCCAAATATTAACAAAAACATTCTGGTTCGCATGAAATGACATTAAATTTTATGAACAGTAATGGAAAAATGCCTTTTTTGTGGAAGGGCTGATCAAAATGTAAGCTTACATCACAAATAAAAAACAGGTGCTTTTAAAAACAAGATACCTGTTATAAAAAACAAACCTCAAAGTTGTGCTGTTTCCATCAACACAGATGTCTTGAGATTTGTTTATTATAGCGATTTAAAAGCAAATTTAAAGTCTTTTCCCAGTTCTATGACTTTATTTTTTAAAAATTCGTTAAAGTTTTGAAAACCAAGTCCATGCACAAAGCAGCTTTCGATTCCACAGAAAACAAACTAGTGGAAAAAATATTATTTTTGAGACATTCAGAAACCAGCTTGGATGCTTAAGACTTCCAAAACAAGAGCTAAAATAAGGCAATAAAAGGTGGCACAAAACCTGTATTTACCTCAGTCTTCAACATGAAAGAAGACAATCAAACATGCCTGTCTTCACTTTTTCCATTATTAGGCAGGCAGTGTACCTGCAGCTGTTGATCTGCACCCAGTTCCAACCAGATCTATTTTGCAATTAAATACGCAGAGCAGAAATTGCTTTTAGGGCAGTCAGTTAATCGCTGTCTTCACTGGAGTCAAAAATGTCACTGAGTCGGAAAGACTTCTTCTGTTGACTGGCTGTTAAATCGTCAGAGCTAAGTTGTTTCCCCTTCCTTTTTTCTAATTTTTCTTCAAGATTTGGAAGCGTCTTTTTAAAGAGATAATCAACAATTTCTTTAAAAGGAAAAAAAAAAGAGAGAGAAAAAAAGTGTTCTTAATTGGATCTGTAGGGGAACCAGACGCCATGGGAAAACAGGATCTCAGAGACAGAAATTATTTTTGTCAGCTTTAAATGCCAAAAAAATCTATTCTGCAGTAATCACAGTGCTGCAGGGTAGATCGGACACATAGACACATGCAAAGATGAACTGAAATAGCACAGTCATAAACCTTTCAAAGTCAAGGCATTAAAAAGAAAAGGTTCATAAGCACTGCATGAAGAAGCGTGAGATTTCAGCCAATTTACTCAGGGGAAAGCTAAGAAAGAATTGAACTAGAAGAGGTAGCCTCTTAGATTCAAACCAAAACCTGAAGGAGTGTTTACAAACCGCTGGGATACTGACCAGAAAAAGTCTTTTTTTGCCAAAGAGGGACACAGGAAACTTTTAACTTATAAAATCTTGCTTGAACATAGCCTCTAGGGACATCCCTGAAAAGAGAAGAGTTTGAAAAATTAGTGGTGCAAGGACCTATTATAAAGTTTAGTTGTTACTGAGTTACCCATTCATGAGAGTGGTGCCAGTTAAACTATATCTTAACTTTAAGTACAAAGGATGGATTTCAAATCCTAATTAAAACAGGTTTTTTTCAAGACAGCAATTTCCCTTGAAGGTAAGAACCAAAACCATGCCATCATATGTGTTTTTATATGTTTAATGAAGAGCAATAGTAAATGAAAAATATGTAGAAAAAGAAAAAAAGTGCTACAGAGAAAGTCTAGCGTTCACAGCACTGGCCATTTCATATTCACCATTTACTTTGTTTGAAAGAAAACTATTATATTGTATTCCTAATGTCTTAACCTGGAAAAAGTCTTTTATGAAAAAGACTTCAGGCATGGGCTACATAACACAGTCCTAGCACACACAACGTGCTGGGAATACACTTCAGTGCCTGAAGTGCTTAAAAGTTACTTTCAGAGCTTATCGGCACGGTTTATTGCTCGGTACTATGCAAGGATAGACAGCCCTGCCTTACACGTGCTACAGTTGTAAAGGTCTAAAACTTTGATTCCTTGGTAGAATTTTTAACACTGTGTGCTTCAACTCTCCTCTGTATCCATCAAAAAAAAAAAAAAAAAGGAAAACATTGTTTACCCAATAATATTACTGAGTTCTTCCCAGTTTACTTCATTAGCGTCTTCCACTTTCATCTCATGTAACCTGTCGATATAACACAGAAGCAGTCTGAGGCAGAATTCCAGCACTGATTCAGTCACACCAGCAGCTCCCCCAGTCAGAAGCCACAGCATGTTTTGTCTGAAGGAAGAGTGGCTGTGAAACTGCAGGCGAGCCATTCTCACCCTGCAAGCTCTTATAAATACAACTCAGAATAGAAAAAAATTTAAAAAACACTCCAGTATCTCCAAACTGTACCTTTTAATAATACTGATCTTGGCCTGTAATCCTTTGGTCCCCCTGTATAACGACTGCCCTTTGGTCATCTTGTTTGTTAAAATCGTAGTCCTTTGAAAACACACGCAAAAAAAAGAAAAGGTTTTGTTATTTCAAGAAATTCCAAGCACCAAAAGAAAGATGTTCCAGCTGCCACAGAGAAGCAGAAATCAGGCTTCATTATCACAAGAAGAAAATTCACTACAGCTAGCAAAGTTATTTGTCTCAGAGACACTTGCAAATGTCTCTTCTGTAGTCTACAACCTATTTATTACCTCTTACCCAATCACTGTGGTACAAACATTTTTGCAGAATAGAGTTAAGTACACCTCGGAACACATTTTACTATCTCAATTTAGCACAAAACCTTACCATTTCTGTTTACATTGCCTCCAATATCGAGTTCCCACTTTACTTTCAATCTCAGACCACGGTAATTTCTGCAACAGTTTCTCACGGTCAACCAAGAGATCTCTATTTGACTTTTCTGATGAGGAAAGAGAACCTTCATCTTCTGCTCTTTTCCTAATCACCTCCTCCATTGCATGCATTAATTTCTGGACCTCTTCCTTTGACCAAGGACCGTAATTAACAGCTAAAATTGAAAAATAAGGTTAAGGCATAATTTATCATGAAAGATTAGGAAAAAAGCCAAAAGAGCAAATGATTTATTACTCTTATTTACAGGACCAGCTTCTTAACACACTTCACAGAAACTCTTCTGCATACCAGATTTGAGAGAGGAGTTCAGCCTAGTCACTAAAGAATAGCATTGATCCCTAGTTTCTGTCTTTTAAAACCTGGCTGCCAAATTCTCCCCACCCTTCCCCTGAAAGCATCTTTTCAGATGTCAGTGCCATTTCCTAACAGGTTGCATTTGTTTCGTTTCTTTTCCCTTTTCTGTAAGAGACTGCTCTTATCCCTTCTGTATGAAAATGCAATCAGTGGTCAGGAAAAAAGAATGACCGTCACAAATTAAAATTTAAATATAAAAAAAAAAATAAAACCCACTCAAGGGACTTTTCCCTAAAGCTTAGGGCACGTACAACATGTAGTTCGAATAACTTTCCAAATGGCAACACACGGAACGTGTTCGGTTTTTTTAAATTACGTACGCGACTTGATTTCAGAGTATTTCATAGCAACTGAGAGGTTAGAGCGGGACATCATCTCAGAAATCTTCTTCCAATCATTGCCGTGCATAGCATGGTATTTCTTTAATTTTTCCTTTTCTTCTGTAGTATACCTAGTTGAGGAAACAGGGACAGTTTCAGCTGTAAATTCAAACCATTCTGATATATTAAGAGCTGTAGTTGTCACCTTTACAGGCATTTCAATCCTACCCATCACTACCATTTCAAGTCACACTTTAGAACAGAGAAATTGAAAATGAACTGTCAATTATATCACAGGACCAGCACAAATGGTAGAGATAATCTTCATGTATATCCATTTTTAATGTACAAATAAGCATCGGAGACTGATACTAGCATTCAGAAATTCTTTCAAATTACTTGCTTACCTCCCTTTATAATTATTTGAGTCAAACATCTTCCTTGCTCGATAATATATCAGCCTCCAGGGTCGTGGTATGCCCTCAGCTAGAAGGCAAATGATTCATTTTTAAGAAACATTTCTCACACTGGTCAGGCCACTTTCAAAAAAAAAAAAAACCAAAACAAAACAAAGCCAAAAAATAACAACATGTATTTTCATGACCGTGCTGTTAGTGATGGATTCTCTCCATTCAAGAGAACGTACTCCACAACATCTCAGTAACTGCACAGGAAAGTCTGAACAGAATCTCCTCAGGAATTTCAAAGACGTAATTGTTATGGCCAGGGTAAGATCATGAATGCTGACAGCTGGGAAATAATTGTGTAGGTGCCAGCGTACACGTGGGTGAACATCGAAGACTGAACTTCCGAACTCCCAAGCATAAACGTGCGACTCGGTACCTACAAATTGCATGGACTGCCTGTACATTTGATCCAGATGTAATTAATATTTAACTAACATAGTGAATGTTAGTTTTTAGAGAGACACGAGACAGCCACCAGTCAGGAGGCTGATGAGATGTTGTGCTTCTGCATATATCAGGGGGGCTGGGGGCAGCCAGACAAAACAAAGGGAAGATCTTGGCTGAAGGGAAGATCCCTGCAGTGGAGGAAGATCCACAGAGACTAATACCTGGGAACACAAAACAACCTTCGTCAGCGATACCCAGGAGAGGTGACTGCAAGCAACTCACGTAACACTGACACAACTTTCTACCCAATTTTCCCAGACCAGAAGCAATCTCCCGCACTGGAAGGGAAGTCAACATCAGGGAAATGTGACAATGCAGGGGAATGATTGTGCTTGGGTGCTTCTAGGGTTAGGGCTGGGCCGGTTACTAAATGCTGGCAGATACTCTCCCTCTCCAAATGGGATAGGAAAGGGAATGAGGCAGAGACCTACAGATTGGAGAAGAAAACTAAAACAAATGATAGCACTGACAAGCGAATAATGAAAATAATTAAATACATATAAATACATACAACTGCTATCAAACCTGACTCCCCCCTACAGTAGCAATCCCCACCGATGCTGCCGAGCAGGCGGCACCGGGGAAGTCCCAGGCTCAGCAGCAGAGTGGAGCTGGGTACAGGAGCTGGATTCGGGAACTCAGGATCAAAGGCAGAATATTGGATGGAGTCCTCCTTGGACACCAGCCACTGAAGAAGAGAACTTACGCTCCGTGATCCCTCAGCTTTATACCAAATATGAGGTACATGGCATGGAACACTCTTGTTGGTCACCCGTCTGTTTCTCACCGGAGGTGCAACCTTTTACTTCCTTACAACCCGTTTTACCTCCTGGTACTCCCAGCGTGTTACACAAGATCCAGCAGTGACCGTGGTCACTACAGGAGCAAGCATAAGCAAGAGCTTTTCTGCATTCCAAACCCTGGCAGTAACCGTAAACACCAGGCGTTACCACTGCCAGTAGCAGGCTCTGTCTGCACAAACATAGTGTAATCCTCAGAAAGTGCAGTCTCCTAGAAAAGACTGTGCTGGAAGCTAAAATCTCTGAACAGAACTGGTTCTGTTTAGCTCAAACCAGGACAGTGTGAAACAATCAAGCAGGAACAAATCTGTAGGCTCATTGATCCTTAAACACCAGCGTGCAAATCCCTTACAGGTTGTCATTTACTCTGCCTTACCCATGTGAAAGATACAGAACAAACACAGAACAGAAAGCTACTAAGTGCACTGAGTCGATTCATCAGAAACGCTACAAAACGAGCATGTTTGCCATACGAAGCGCAACTGTCTTCTAGCCAAGAAAACAACATGAGCGAAGAGGAAGAGGTGAGATGTTGCTCCTGCAAAGAGAATCTTAGGTATAAGAATTTTGTTTTCCTGAAGTCTCAGAAAACTTTGGCTAAAGACTCAATTTCTTTCAGTTTCTGCCATCACTCAGTCCTAAACCTCCCACCTATTTATGTGCTCTTGCTTAGTTCTGAACCTGCCACCTATTTATGTGCTCTACAAAAAGCTGACATTTTCAGAGACCACTGAATCGCACCTCCTGTCACAAAGTCACTGCTTAACTGTAGCCTAGTAACGCACCTTAAGCCAGAAAGTTCAGAAGTCTGAAAGTCTGTAAGTGCTGCTGG
The DNA here is from genome assembly GCA_020746105.1 of Trogon surrucura. Taxonomy (NCBI): domain Eukaryota; kingdom Metazoa; phylum Chordata; class Aves; order Trogoniformes; family Trogonidae; genus Trogon; species Trogon surrucura. The sequence goes on from CM036636.1 coordinate 7,400,124, forward strand.
TCATGACGATATTCTAAACTCTTCACACCCAAGAAAAGATAGTAAGAACAGTACACTGTAGAGATTATCGCCTACACAACCTCAGCAGCATGCTCATTTTTTGCCAAATTTAGCAAACTTCAGTGCTTTTCAAAAAAAAAATTATTTTAGAAAATGCATCACGGTATCACCAGGTTGTGAAATGTAACATTCAGCTATTGGAGAACTAACTACTTACCAAGTTTTTCACAAAAAAGATGCTCTACTTTTAAGCGACTGATAGTTTCTTTATCTTCTGGATACCTCGATGTGAACAGAAGTTTTTCAGCACTATCTATTCCAGTAAGCGATAAGAACTCTTCAACATTTTTCCGGATCTGAATATTTTCCTTCTCAGTAAATCTGCCAAACTTGACAGCAATACCTAGAACACACACAAAGTTTTATTTAATTTTTTTTTATTAAAAAAAAAAAAAAAAGAAAGTAAAACAGAAAACCTCAAGTAATACCTTGTATGTTACATTCTAGGTTTTAGCAAACATGTAAGGAAAGATCAACAAAGTGTGAAGAAAGAAAACTAAAAGAGACAAAACAAGAGCCAGGAGTGGGTAATTTGCAACATCCTTTGGAGTGTAACTGGACAATGAGGAAGTAGATGGCAAGAAGCAGAGAAACAGAAAATATGTCCATCGGAATGACATGAAGCAGACTCCATGGATATGAGACATCATAAAAAAACTATTTTCCCTCTGTCAAAACATTAGCACAGCTGCATAGCCCATCCTCACTGGAACAATATTTTGGAGAGCTCACCTTGTTTTTTGAACTGTTTAAACCTCACTAGGTCTCTTCCAGCCATTTTCCTGATGGAGCTGTCCGATATATTTCTCACATGAGGAATAAACTTTTCCAATTCTTTCCTTGCAGTATCCAAATCCAAAAATGAACACATGGTATAGTCCAGGGTCTCGTCATCATTCAGACTGAGCTCATCAGAGGCAGCGTTTTCAGTAGAGGAACTATTCTGGTCCTTCTTTCTGTGTGATGCTGAAGGTTCTGGTGTCCTGATAAGGATAAGAAAAAGTAAAATAAAATACACCACTAGAGCTCCAAAACAGACATTTTTTTTTAGTATCTCTGCCATTAAAACAATGAGTATAGTCGTTAATTAAGCAAGGAATACTTCGCACATCCACCCCTTTGTACTTCCAAACTTTTAACATAGACTTCATTCAAATTTCAGTATAATATTCAAAGAGCTTGCTGAAATTTTGAAAATCTTCACCTTTCCCACAAAACTCTCATAGATGAACATACAGAAGAAATAAACTCTTGCTACCACTAGCAACACTGAACCAATGCTTGCTAATGCTCTTATTGTGAGTTCTAGATCCTGTAAAAGCACCAAAAACTACTTCCATGAGCATTTGTTTGCACAGAAGACTAAATTCTTTAATTGACCTCACTAGTTGCTTGGTAAAAGCTTACTATCAACACCAAATTTAACAAATGAAATCCCTTTAATCCCATTTTTCTCCTCTCCCCCCCATCTTTTTCTAACTAAACATAGCTTGCACATAAATTATTTGTATACTTACTGGTTTTAAATAGGAGAAAATATTCTTCGTTGAATGCAAAGGTAGCCTTACAAATTTTCATTGTACCTTCACAAGACAGGTAAACCCTTAAGTTAGGTCTCTATAACATCTCAACATATTGTAAAGGTTTCTGAAGTTGCTTTTTAAAAATACATACCAAAAAAATGAAGAAAAATCTGAGACCCAAATAATGCGACGGAAACATATTTGAGAGATGGGGAAAGAAAGAGAAAACAAACCCAAAACCTAAAACTTAAACTTACGCCCCATCAGAGTCCGAAGAGCTGTCTTCTGTGATAAAAGCGCGGCTTTTTATCGCCTTTCTAGCATACACTGGAGTTTTTTGAGAAGCTCGATCAGGTGCTTTAGTCGGCTTCGGCAAATGAGCGGGCTCATCCAAACCATTTTCACTCACAGCAGAAGCAGCATCACGGTCACCATCCTCGCGCCACTGCTGGGGCGTTGCCGGGCCCCCCTCTCCCGTGGGGCTCTCCTCTGGCCTGCTCGGCCCTGGAGATGACAACACTGGCTCGTCCACGGTTACATCAGCGTCTTCTTGCACGCCCTGGGTACACCTCTCCCTTTTCTTCTTCCTCTTCTTTTTCGATTTCTTCCTGGTTTTGGCATCGTGTGTTTCTGAGGCAGGCAGCTCAGGTACCTCCTCCTCTTCAGGCAATCTTTCTTCGCTTTTCCTCTCAACAGGTAGTTTCAAATAAACGTAATCAGCTTCCATCTCCTGACAACTGCCCCTGTTATGCTGGTTCACTCTGACACAAGTTATGGCACTTTGCTCATCCGTGCTATCAGTACACTTCCGCTTCTTTTTTCTCTTTTTCCTTGGGGAAACACCCACTCCAGTTTCATTACTAATTTCATGTTCCAGTCCTACATAAGAATTATCTAGTGAAGACTGCTGCTTCTCCCCCTTGCTTTTTCTTTTTTTCTTCTTTTTATATCCTTCATCCCTCTGTGCTGCTTGATCTTCAAAGAGTAGTGGAGAAGCAGGGCTAAGTTCTGCATTTTGTATATTTTCTCCTTCATCGTTTTCATGTTTCTCATTGTCTTTTTCGCGTTTTCTCTTCTTCTTCTTCTTGAGAACAACTTGGCCTTGAAAATCATCTACACTCGCTTTGCCGTCGTATTTTTTCTTATCTTAAACAAAAAATATAGAGTTTTACTCAAGTGCTACAGTTTATGTATTGTTACAAAGCCAAAAAAGAGCAAAACCCACCCAAAATATTAAAATATGATGGAACTACTCAATATTATCTCAGAATCATACAGCGAAGATACTTACTTTTCATTCCAGCTGATTTTGCAGGGCGACCACAAAACAGCGACACCTTCTTCAAACGGCTGCGTATGAGCTGTATTCAGCCTTAAAAGGGTTTCCTATAAAAACAAAGATATAGTTTAACAACTACCAGCTTCAAGCTGATTTTTAATAACTAAGCAATGCCAGACTGCTACACCCGACTCTGCTCTCAGTACTGAAACAGCAACGAGCTAAAAGTAATTAAAAATATTAAACTGATCAGCGCTAAAATCAAGTTCTCTAACTAGAAGTTTCCGAGTGGTTTTTGCTCCAAGAGGCACGTGTGAGCCAAGGCCTGCCGGCCCCAACGGACTCCGCCACCCCAACAACCCGACTCGTCAAGACTACACTTACACAGGGTGGGCAGGAACGTTCCAACACATAAAAATAAACGGCTCGCACTTCAAAAGCAACACCCCATCACCCTTAAAACACAACACCGGGAACGTCACCATCCCAAAAGCAATTCCCAGCACTGACATCACCTCCTCACCTCCGCTGCGAAGCCTCCGCTGCCCTGGAAGCTCCGGGGACGCGCCAAGCACCACGCAGCGCCACCGCGCTGGTACCGCCGGGCCGCGGCCACAACCGCGCCGGAGGACGGGCGCCGTGGGACCGGGCCCCGCTCCCCCCCCGGGGCGGAGACAGGCCCCACGGCCCGGTCTGCCCTCCGCCTCCCTCCGGGACTACCGAAGGCGAGCGAGGCACGCGGAGCACCACAGGCCTCTCGGCGGCACCGGGGAGCGCCAAGACGGGGAAACCGCAGCCTCCTCGGAGAGCCCGGCACGGCCGCCGCGGGGATAACGGGGCCCGCCCGGCGGCTCCCGCCGCTCCTCCGCGCAGCACGCTTCCCCGGCGTCCGCCCGCGACACCGCCCCCTCCGAGCACCGTGCTACCGGACTCTCCGTTCCCCCCGCCCCGTCTCTCCCTGGCGGAAGCGGCCCCAGCCGGACCTATCAGAGCGACGGACCGCCGGCGTGGGGCAGCGGTTGCTAGGAGACGGGGCGCCGCCACCCCCCCGGCACAGCGGCGCGCACGGGTGGGAGCTGCAGCTCCGCGGCGAGACCCTCCCGGCCCCACCGGCGTGGGCTGCTCGCCCACGGGCACGGGAACGCCGCCCGCTTCAGCTCCGGCCCGAGAGGCGACATGGCGAGCGGCGGAGCGGCTCCCCCGCGGCGGCCGCTGACCCTGGCCGAGGTGGAGGCGGGCAGCGAGAACGAGCGGCTGGGGGTGGCCCGGGACAGCATGTTGCGCAACCCGCTCATCCTCAAGGTGAGCCCCGGCGCCCCCGGTCCCTCCCCTCCCTCCCCACTCCTCGTCGGGCACGGCCGCTCCCTCATCCCAGCGCCGCTAGCGGCGAACGGGACCCCGGGGAGGGGTCACGGTCCCCGCGGGCAGCCGGTCAGCCAGCGGAAATGTTTTCCGTTAAAGCACCCGCAAGGTGACAACAGTTGAAAACAGTTTTTCCCCCAATAATTTATATGACAAGGAGGAAAAAATGTGGTTTATCACCGTTAAACACCAGGTAGTCCCCAACTGGTGAGCGGCAGCAGCCCGGGATGGGTTTTCCCTCTGAGGCTCCGGTGTTTTTTCAAGCAATAGCTCCATGGTTTGACGAGTGCTCGGGACTGCTGGGGCTGCTCTCTGTCACCCTCCCCAGCACAGGGGTCCTGTGCCCGGGGACACAAACCACCTAAATTAGGAGTTTTAGACCAGCAGTGCAGGTTAAGTCACTTCGCGAACTTCTGACACTTCCAGTTCCACTTGTGTCCCCGTCCCCGGATAGGCTGGGCCGGTTGCGTCCTCATCAACATCCACAGCCACAGGAAAGTCACGCTTTAACCTCCCCAGCGCCGTCCCCTGGAGTCGTTCCCCCCTCCCCGAGCAGCAGCTGAAGTACAGCTCCCGTCCCCTGGATGGCACTCGCAGAATAGCTTCGTGCCCGAACCAGCCCTTTCCCATCGCGGTCCCCGCAGGGACCCGCCGCCGGGCCGGGACCGACCTTCCCGCCGCGCCCCCAGCCCTGGGGGACCGGGATCGTTGCCCTGAGGGTGCAGAGGAGAACGGCGGCGGCCGCCTCCCCGCAGCGGACACCGGGCGGTTGGACCAGCTGCACTTTTCCTCTTCTCCTGGCGAGGGCAGCCAGTTCTGCCCAAAAGCCGTTTGTTTTTCTCCAAACCAGGCAGCGGTGACATTTAAACCGCGGCTGTTGAGCGTCTGCTGCGGTAGTTCGGCTCCTGCGTTCCCTCGGTGCTCCGGCAGCAGCAGACTTGGAAGTCGGCCATAAACGTTTGGAATCTGGAATATCGCAAAAGTTCGAGTATTTTTTTAACTTTTTTTCCCCCCTTACAAAACTCTAAAATTCGATTTAGACGTTATATTAGGAAGGTAAAGGGAAAAAAAATAGGCTTTGTGTCATAACTCAAAAGCAGCTTCACTTATTCAGATCCAAACTTCTACTTTCTTTCGTTTCTCTGGATCCTGTAAGTTTGATTGGAAGTGGTGATATCTTTGCTTAGAAGTGGAACTGTGGCAAAATTTGCTCACCTAGCAGCCCCCTGGGACGCAGGCAGGGTGAACCTCCTCAGGATGGAGGCAGCTGCTCTGCTGCGAGGGAGAGGAGGCAGCCTCCCATCTTCCCCATCCCTGCAAACTGTTTCTGCCTTTCTTAGAAAAGTGTGCTAGTAAGTACATTTTTAGGTGGCGCATGAATATGAATCAAAAATGTAATTATATGGCATTTAAGGTATGCTAAGGTATAACTGCAGGTGTTGGGTCAATCCTACTTATTTTCACAATGCAGTTACATTCCTTAAATTGAAACAGATATAAACCACCCATCAGTGGCCACAAATCCCAGGTCTATGAATGTAACACTGCTGTGATCCTACAAAGGGTGTCTCCTCTCCTGTAGTATATATGTTGCAGGTAGATTATATGTGGTCATTAAGATTATGTTGATTTATGTGGGAGTTTTGCCTGCCTGGATGGCAGCATTCAGCCAAGTGCTCTCCCTAGAGCTCAGCTGGTATCTTCTGCCCTCGGGTCCCGCCATTTGCTCAGCAAACTCAGCTTTAGGACTTGAGCTTTTTCTCAGCATAACCACTACAGAGCATCCTGGGAGTAGCAATTCTGCAGTTATAAATCACGGGATGTTTTAGTAAGACCCAATCTGGATTTCTGCTATCTGGCCAGGTAAAACTAAAATTTGAGCAAGTTTTGAGATAACGTAGTGTTAAGTTTTAGCATTCTGGAAAACTTCCGTTTCCTCAAAGCTTCCTTGCAGAAGGGCGTCCTTCACCACAAGCCAGCCGGTAGCTCTGCATCCACCTGATGCAATCCTTTAGCATGAAGTAACCGGGCTATTAACAGAGATGCTTTTTCTCTTGGAACGAGCAGTAATTTCACCTCATGGTAAATGATGTTGTAAAATTTGTGCAGCAAACTACTGATTCCCTGCCAACCACCTTCCCACATTGCATTGTGCCCCATCGAATGCTGAATTTACCAGGGTATCCTCTGCTGCCAGGAGGTGACAGTGACAGGATGGCAGTTTACTGGGTAGGCTCTGGCACTTGGCCAGTCCCGCTTGCTGGTGCACACACACGGCGTGAGCCCAGTCTCCTTTTCGTGCTTCCAGCTGGGATCTCTTCCCCCCACAGGAGAGCCCCGGGGAGCAGGCATTTTGGAGAGAGCTGCCGAAGGGGATGGCCAGCAGGTCCTAACCCTCACGCTGTGCAGTGCCACCTGAAAACCAAGGACACAAAGATGGTTTAGAAGAAAGGGACAAAAGGTTTTGAGACAACTGCTGCTTGGACAAGGGCTTCTGGCAGCCGAGGGAGGGCACTGAGGAATGCACAGCTCCAACAGCTGTCATTAAGGTTCACTGGACACAAAAGCCAAGCTCCAGTAGCGATGGATGGGACACTTGGTCCCTGATCTTCAGTCTCCAAAACCCTAGTGCCAGTGCGACAGATCTCCTGCTTTGCAGCAGCTAACAACAGGATTCCCTACTTGCTGTCCCCTACTTTCTCTCACATATCTTCTAAATGAGGCATCACACACGCGAAAGGAGACCACCACACAGACGACCGCCTGTGTTTCTGGCTCATCCTCCTGCCTCAGCTCTGCCCAGCCCCATCCTCCCACCAGGATGTGTCCACACACACTAGCTATCACAGATTGAAGACATTATCTTTTCATTTAAAAATTTCTAGGGATGAATGCTCTATTTTTCACTGGTAGAATGCATGGTGTGTTTTAATTAATCAAGGAATTAATTGAGTTTATCAATATATATTTGCTTGCAGAATAAAACTAAGAAAAGTATTTCATCTACTGATGCCAGCAAAAATCTGAGCAAAGCATTTTTGTTTGTTTTTACCAGTAAAAGCCTTAGCCAAGCACTTTTCTCAGTACAAACTTACTGAAAACCACTGTGTTACAAAAATAAGCCAGCTCTGGGCAGGAAACAAGGCTTCTCCACATTTAACCCCCAGCACTCCTGACATGCACTCCAGAAAAAGCAGCCCACACCAGTTTGGTTACATTTATACTAACATCTTTTGATAACATGCCATAATCAAGTTTAACATATTGCTGCCAAAGTCGTTGTGTCACCAGCCTGGAGTTGGACATATCGTTGGCATGAGAAGGCAAACGGGAAATCCCAGCTGACAGACCCACTTGCCAAAGCATCCTCTTCCCTGTTAGAGTGCAGCTGGGGCACGTGCAGAAAGCGGGGAATTGCTCTCCATGTAACACCCTCAGGGCTGAGAGAGGCATCCAACTCACCTTCGGAGCCCCAGCTGTGGTTCCCAACATTAAAAAGTTGTTTCAGAACTGGCGGTTCTGAGGAGGACGAGGAAGAGCACGGTGACGGTGCTTTGCTGGCCCTGAAAGGCTTGTGCCACGTCTCAATCCCGGTCATCCAGTCTGCAAGAGAACCAAAGTTGACAAAGTGAAGTTTTCAGCACTGCTGGAATGCACAATATTTGTTTTAAAAGCTTGTTATTTCCATGACAACTCATGGCAGGCTCTTTTTATTGGTCTGAATGCCAGCCCACTTAGGGTTCATTTTCTTAAGCTTTTCTCTCCAGCTCGGAGGGCTGGAAATTTTACTTCCTTCCAAATAAGATTGAACAACAGGACTCGGGCAATACAATTTCAGCAGCTACAGCCTCGAGAACAAGAACGTGTGATAAAAAACCCACAAACCCACAGGAACTGGCACACTGATAGCTTGGTTTTGGCAACTCCACCAGCAGAAGGATTAGCCAGGGAGGCTGAACTGCCCTTTTTAGCGGACAAAGGGGACACACAGGAGAGTTTGCTCCATGCCCAGAGAGAGCTGCTCGGTGTGGGTGACAGCAGGCCACCAGCTAGGTGGCTGTGGGATTCCACTCACTACGTGGGTACCAAGTAAAGGCAGAAATCACTCATAACATTCTTCTTTTTCCTTCCATGCCCCTTGAACCTCATCATGAAGTATTTCTGAGCTGTCTGACCTGTCGCAGAGCTGTTGCAAACTCGTTTTGGTTTCTAGAACGATCCATTGGAAGGACAGATAAGCAAGTAGGGGCATTTAATCAAATTAAAGTTGTGTCACATCACAAAAAGAAAGAGTCAAACATGGACAAACGCACGGTGTGAAAAAGAATATTATAACTTTGAAGCGTAAACTACATGCATCACAAATATCTCTTGCAACAGTAATTACTGAAAGGGCAGGCTTTCCGTCACTCTGGAGTTGAAGATTTTATTAACAGACCTGCATTGTGGCTGTAACAGGGCTTTAGATCTGAACGTTGTGCTCAATCTTTGAGCACATCTTTAACCCTCATCTTTTTCTTTAAACCTCTCCAAATCCACTCGTCTTCTTCAGCAATTCTGGTGCCAGCGTGATGAGGAGCCCAGGCGAACCTGGATGGATGCTCCCATCGTGCCAAGCCCTGTCTCAGAGCAGAGCCAGGAGGCACCACTCACCTTTGTAATCCTCACCCACCTTTGTGCAAGGACTACTAACCTGTGCAGAAAGGGACGGTGATGAAATAAAGGCTTCCTTAAAAATACACCCATCGCTGGATGCTGGGAGAGCGGCTGTAGGAGTTAGCAGAAACCACGCAGGTGTAGTGCCTGTGTGACAGCTGGGACTGACAGAGAGCAAAATCGTTCCCTCTCCGCAAAGCACCTATGCTACAAGCGTGCCGAGACAGCACACATCCCCGCGGTCTCTGTCATCTCTGCAGCACACCTCTGCTCTCCCTTCTGCTCCTCTCGGATGATCTGGGGGTTCAGCCACAGACAAGCTCACACAGCTGCTTCCATGTTGACTGGAAGCCCCAGGTGTGGCATCGCAGCCCTGCGAGGCAGCTTCCAGAGCATTTGGGTAACTTCCCTCAGGTGTTAGCTTTGTTGATTTAAATAACTCCATTCCCTCTCCTAATGCCTGCTCTCAGCTGCTCGGAACCAATGTGTCTATTGAAAACTTGGTCAGAGACCGGATTTTAGTTTGTCTGTCTCAGGTGAATAGGCCCTGTAACGCAGAGCAGAGTAGCCACAAGTACCATGAGCCGTATTTGGAATAAGGTCATCTTCTATTTGATGTTAATTAGACTATTTACCTTGAATCACTACATGTGCTGAGCATCCTGCCTTCTGTGCATGCTGCTTGGGGACGCTGAGGATTAATTAGTGTTTATGCAGCATTTTGTGCGCTTATTACAATTATTATTATATCACTACTACTATTATATTTTTGCAATCTAAGGCCAGAGTTGTGCTTTTAAAAAAACATTCTGAAATGTCTACCAAGTACAGCTCAATAATTCATTAGAGAAATAAACTAATGACGGGCTGGTTAGTCAAATAATCATTAGGTTTGGTTCTGAGCTTTGTCTTTCCAGTGCTCTGACTTCTAAAGGTTTTCTTCTCAGCATGAACTCATTTAAGATTTTAAACGAATTATTTGGTATGCTAAAAATTAAACTCCTTATGAGCTTTAGTGCCCTCCCATATTTTGCACAGACACCACTGAAATAAATAAGGCGTTTCCAAGAGGCAAGTAAACATTCAGCGTGAATGAAAGTAGTGGGTTTTTCTCTTGCTTATTTGAAGACAGGACTTAGGCTACCAAGTGCCCGCTGTGATTCAGCGGACGGAGGCACGGCACCAGCAGCACCGGGCACTGGTAGCTGCTCACCCCCAAGATCAGAACACGGTATGTAAAAGCAAGCAGAAGGGCATTTTGATCCTTTATGTGAACAAAACAATGCAAATTGGTGAGACTAATAAGCCCAGAAACATTACAAGGTGAATGCCTTTTATGTTCGTGAAAATCTTCTGTGTTTATTTGTCTAATACAATGGAAAGAAAGCTTCAAAGGCCCTTTGATTTAAAAGTGCATTATTGAAGTCAGCCACCACAATAATAACCATTAGACCAAATTGTTGCATTGTGACCCTAATAGCGACGTAATCATAGCAGAGAACATCTATACAGCCTCTTGCCCGAGTTGGTGATGTAAAAGCAGAAATAAAGCCAAAGGATGAGGGAATGTAGGCAAAACAGGAAAAAGAAAGAAAATGGAAAAAGCTCACAAATGGATCCGTGCACTCACAGTGCATCCAGAGCTGCAGCAGGCTATGAATTTTTATAACAACCCTAAAACTCAGGCTTTTTTGTCTAAAAGATTTAAGAAACTTTGTGGGCGAGCCAGCACCAGTTTATGGCATTGGCCCCAAACCACGTTAAGCCGAGAGGTGATTTTCAGGCTAATCCCAGTCGAAGACATCATGCAGAAGTGTGCCCTTACCCGCAAACCTTTCTCCAGAGGCGGTGAGTACAGCCGGCCGAGAGTAGCACCAGAAACCTGGCTAAAACCTGTAAGAGCACAGGAATATCTTTGTCCCATTTCCTCTCTGCCCTCAGCTTCCCACTCCACCAACAATAAATATCCCTCCTTGTCTGGAAGAGGCACAAGAAAACGTCCTGAGCACAGAGGAAAAGCTGGCGGAGGCTCAGTAAGGACTGTCCTGGACAGAAGGGCATCGGGCAGGCAACCGCTGGGCAGCTGCCCAAAAAAAGGAGAAAAGCTCTTCACCTTTAAACCTTTGCTGCAATCATTTCCCCTCTTTCTGAGTGCTGCCTGGCAGAGTATAGAGCAAAGGAAGCACATTCACGGCCATCACAGGGACCAACATTTTCAGTTCCGCGTTTTTGCAAGTTTTTAGCCACACTTTCCCCAAGGGCAGACTGCTTTCCATGCAAAGTCTCAGAGATGCTCTTATGCTTAATTATTGAATTTGAGGAGCCTTTGTCATCTTGCAGGGATTGTTTTGTTCTTGCTTGGCTGCTCACATTGTACAGATTAGGCAGAACCTGCATTTCTGAGGATATTTTCTTTTTTCTAACCATTTGTACTTTATAAATTACACTGACTTTTCTCCTCACATTTATTTGAAGTAGCATAGATAAATGAAAGCAGGACCCTATTACTAGGTTTCCAACAACAGCTTTTAAGAAAACTTCAATATCAGGGGAAATATCTGTAGTTTGATATTTTTTTTAAGCAAACCAATGTGGGTTTTGTGCCTAAAAACGTTACAAGGGAAGCCTGCTTAAAAATAATAGTGTAATTCCCAGGGGGGGCAGGAAATAAAATCAGAAAAGCAAACACAGCAAACCTTGTACTGCTTAGTGAAGAGCAAACTAGCCTGAAAAATAAAGATGGTTTTAATCACGAGCTTTGGGCTGCTCGCCCAGGTAGAAGAGCCCCTTTGTTTGCAGCACGCTTTTCAACTTCCAAACGTCCCTTCACGTTTGCTCTCTCCATCACCCTCCCGCTCGCTGCCCGGCCCCTTCGGTGCTTCCCAGGAGATACCAATCAGCTGGTCAGGAGGCGACTGTAACTACACTAATTACCATGTATTACGGTGCGTTAAAGCTCTAATACACGCCGAAACGCGCAAGTTTCCCCGCACCGACGCGGCCGCATCCATCATCCATCGCCGCGCTCTGCCCCTCTCCTCCCTCTCGGCGGTGCGACGCGGCGAGGGGCGGCCGCGCTACCTCTGCCGCCGTAATCAGGGAGCTAAAATCGTGATCAGATTAGCCCCAGCAATGAAAAGCACAGTCCCAGATCACACTCGCAGTTAGTTAGCATTTAGATAGGCTGGGACGGGGGTCTGTACAATAGGCATCAAAGCTGAACTCTTGGTGCAGCGAGAGGGATTAATTTCTTTAACCAACATGCCTGATCTGGCCTATCTCATTACCCTGCCTTGTCAGTGTCGATGTTAGATTTGATTGAAGATTATACCATTTAGGCCTTTCCCCTGTTTTCCACAGAAACCAGGCCTATTGAATTGCACATTCTTCCGTGGGCCCCTGTCAATACTCAGTGGCCTGAGCCTCTAATTCTGCTTCATTTAAACTTCATCAACTTTTCCAATCAAGTGGAAGGATCTGAAATAGGCTCCGTAAGCAGAAAGGCCCTTTTTCCTTTTGTCAGATAATTTATTCTGTTTTCTCTTTCTCTCCCCCTTGCTTCCCCACCTCTTTCTCTTTTTCTTCTTTTCGCTCCCTTTCCCTGATGCTGAAAATGAGATTACAGTATTTAAATGACTATGATAATCAATCGGGGGACCTTGAGCCGAGATTGAGGTTAATTTTTCTTAGCAGAACAAAGAAGCGTGATGCCATTGGGGATTTGAAGGTGCAATCTGTGTTTCATGCTTGTATTCCTCCCCCCCCAACCCCAAACTGCAGTTTTAGGAGTCTTTTCTTGTTACTAACTATGCAGTTGTTGGGATTTTTAAGAGGGAACCCCCTAGGAGAGAAGAAATGTAATTTGGGGCTGATAAACAGCTAACAGCCTTCAATCAACAATTTTAATAGGAAAAAAAAAATCGCTTACATGGTGTGACTGCAGATCTAATGAAAGTGGTATCATTACCTTATTTATTTTTAAATATATTTGTAATAATTTTCAGCAGTGCTATGAGTAGTTCTTCCAGCCTGCAGAGTTGTGAACTTTTAACTGAAGGCACCTTTTATTCAGCCACTTTTTCCACTTAGCAGCTCCCTTGGCTGCCTGCAAAAAGTCAAGACTTTTGTCATGATTTTGCTAATCAGAAATGGAATCACTTATGTTCTTCTTAAAACCTGCACTGAAATGGCTTGTTAAGTCTTTAGATGCCGTATTTTTGGTTGTAACACGCCAACATTCGCTCACCTGGATCTCTCCCCTCCCCTTCTCAGGAAGGGAAAAAGAAAAAAATATGCATTTCTTTGCTTCCATCCTAGCTGTCTTGTCAGTGCTGTTTTACATGCTGCCACCCAATGTTATCTTTTATTTGTGTCAGGAGAGAGGATTTGACAAGTTCAGTATACAATGTTCATTTGGCAAGGCAAATTTTTCATACCAATTTTGAGTAGAAAATGAAACCATCTTTCAACACAACGAGCGACATCATTTTTGGACAGACTTATTATGAGAAGAAGAATTGCAAAACTTTATTTCCCTGCACGATCCAAAAAAAAAAAAAAAAAAAAAAAAAAGAACAAACCCTGGAAATGAGACATTTAAACAAAACCATAAATACATGTATGAATGTTTGAGGCCATCAGTTTGTTTTAGAAATAAAAAATAACCACCGTCTGCTGTCAGGTAGCTGTGGCCTCCTTTTTGTTAATCAGATGCTGCTGAAATTGGTTGCATCATAATGTAGCTTTGTTTCAAATCTTTTAAGCTGTCAGAAGATGGGGAAAGGCAGACTGGCTTCAGAAGTTTGTCAGCATTCACCAGGCAAAACTGTCATTAGTCAACAGCGTGTAGGCTGAGGTTTGCAAAGATGCCCAGAGACTGAGCAAGGGAGGGAACGGGGGCATTTCAAAGAGCTCTGGGTGCTTTGCCTCCCTCCAAAATCCCAAATGTAACTTCTGGCAGTACTAAATACTCTGAACAATCCACTTAATTAACGGAAGAAAAGTCTCCTTATGAATTTTGCTGTCCCATCTGTGTCGTGAGTTACATGGATACAGCAGATTCCTTGGGACTTTTATTTTTTTGCCAGCCCCCCATCACAATGGACTTTTAGTCCATGACAAAGACTTGCTGGTGCAACTGTACAGCGAGGAGCCAGGACAGTTAGATAAATATTTTCTAAGGAAGGCCATGCATTGAAATAGGGCTGTCAAACCCTCTCCTTCGCTTGTCACCTGGGTGACAAGTTCATTTTAGCACCCAGGACCTCTGCAAGGATGGGAGGTGCAGCATGAGAGCCACGTATGTCCTTCAAATCCACGGGAAACCTCAGCCTGTGGTGGGAATTGGGATGCTCTTTGATGCCCCAGCTATGATCTTCTGTGAATTTTACCCCCCCGACAAAACAAGCAGCAGCCCCAAGATGCCTCTTCAGCCCCACAGACTTGGAAGAAGCTCTGTGTGTCTCAGGCAGTGGTTTACTCTAACAGTCTTCTCTCTTTAAGCAAATGTTGACTCACCACGGGGAAATTAAAACTCCATTAGACATTGCCACATTGTAGAGCAGACCCCATTACAGCGGTCGAGTTGCAATTAATTGGTTTCCTCAGATATTACTTAATTCTGGGAAAGCACAGATAGATGGGAAGGACAAGGCTGATCTAAACAATAATTTTCCAAAATAACATAATCTAAATAAACTAATGAAGTGATTGCTTGGTTATTATCTAAAGAGTCAAAAGGAAATATTGGGTATATAACAATTTAGAAAAAACAGTAGAGTTAATACCATTCTGGATAAACTCATCACGAGGCAATCAGCATTTGTGCTTAGAGATGGATGCTGGTTTAGCAGAGTAATTATATTTCATGCAAATACCTGCCATTTCAAAGTGTCCCATCTTCTGCATTCGTTTTGTTTGTTGTTCGTGCCACTTAACTTTGCACCACACAGATGGAAGGGGCCACTGCCTACATAGCACCACAGGTTTGGGAGTTGTTTCTTAACTAAGGTTAATTTTGCATCAGGAAATGTAGAGCGAAATAGCCATAAAAAGACACTCCCACGTGTGCAGATGGAATAATTAGTAATTTGGAAATATTGTGGCCCAGGAAGGGCCCTCCACAGGCGGTCCCTCTGCAGAGAGGCAGCGGGGAGCTGCATGCTCAGGGCACCCGCTGCCGTGGGGCTCCCACGGGGTGAGCAGCATCCCCCAGTCCGCTGCCAGTGCGGGGACCAGATCCAGCCACCTCCCGTGTAGCTCTTGTGCGCAAAGCTCGTTTGCTTGCATTATCAGGGTGAGAAAGTATTTGGCTTCAGGAGAATAAATAACTAGGCCTTATAAGTCATTAAAAATGTATTACAAGAAAAATACAGCGCAGCTATAAATAGAAAACAAAGCAACTCCTATATAAACTTTTACAATGACTGGTACTCAGACTATTTGTCACTGTCGGTTTTTAAGTGAGTTTAGCATCCGTGATCTCCAGAGCCTGAAAGCCCTTGAAGCTGCAGTTCTGCCCTGGCAGCGTGCCGGTCCCCGTGAGCCTCCCCGTGTTTTGAGGATGAGCATTTAGTGGCAGTAGCTGGGGTCAGTCTGTCTGACCAAGGCAGAGGGGCTGGTCAGTCCCAAACTGGAACTTGGGTGGTTTTCCCTACTCTACCCTTTTTTTTTTTTTTTTAAGTGGAATTATTTTACTGATTTCTAATTTACTTCTATTTGCAACAGTCTGACACATAGCAGTTCCTTCCATAAAAGATACCACCTCTCCCTACAAACCTCCAAACATATGGATCTTGACTTAATATGAAGTGAACTCTCTGCAGTAACACATTCATCAGTGATCCATCATTACTATCTTCCCTTTAAAACAGCAGTTCTTGTAGTCATACCTAGTCATTTTTAAACCTTTCTTAAGGAAAGAAGTCGATCCTATCTCCGCATTAGAACCACAGAATTGTAGAATTAATTAGGTGGGAAAAGACCTTTAAGATCACTGAGTCCAACCATTACAACCTAGCACTCTGCTTACTGCTCCAACTGAAGTCAGAGCCAGCTTGATTTTAGGGGGAAATTAATTTCACTTGGTATTTTCATACTTAAGAGTTTTCGTCCTCTGGTCTAATTTTCTTGTTGTCCTGTCAAGCTTGGCACCCAGTAGCAAAGCCAATACCTCAAACTTTCAGCTAATTTCAACTCTGTGATGTTGTTATAACTTTGAAAAATCAAATCCTGACTGTGATCCCAACATGAAAACTCCGCAGTAAAGTGCTTGCAGTGCTTAAACTCCTGCGTGTAGCTAATGGGTTGCTCCAAGGGAAAGACTGGGTTGCCTTGGCTGGACAGTGATGAACAATTAGAGATCGCAGCACCCAGGTGTACAGAAAAGTCCATAGTTACATATTCAGGTCAGTGAAAGTAGGCCAGAGCTAAATGATGAATCCTAACAGTCTAAGTTGTGGTTTCTTGGTAAGGAGGACATTTTGTGCAGCTTCTGTCTTAAGAAATGTGATGTTTTCACCACTATTCTGTTGGACGCAAAAGAGGGAGCTGCTGCAGTATGGTCCAGAAGGAAAATATTCTGTTTGTTTGCAAGACTATGAAATAAGCAGCAGCTAGAAAGCAATGTCCAGGGCTTTCCAAGCACTGGGGTGTTTAGGATCTGGGCTCATGCTGTCCTCTTTGCTCCCATTAGTGTCTCTCTGACTCAGGACCCTGAAAGAGGGTGAGAGATCTTGGTTTGCATCTAACTCCTAATTGAAACATAGCAACTCAAACTAGTTTCAGAATGAGCCTGCACACCACAGTGAGGGTCATTCACGTGTTGCATGGGTGTAAGGAAGAGCAAATTGGCTCTTCTCCAGAGACACGCACTCTGGGCTGCGCTCCCAGGTATAGAAACTGCTGGCTGGAAACGCTGGCTGATGGTTTCTTAGCAGAACAGACCCATTGGGCTCATTTCTGCAAAAACGTGAAATTCAGCAAGGGTGACCAGGAAAACCAATTTCCATTTCATTAAATGTGGGTGCTTACTTTGTTTTCATCCTAAACTCACAAGAACGTCTTTCTAAAATGCTTCACCAGCCTCCCCCAGTTGGGGTCTCATTGCTCACCTCCCTCCTGCAAGGCTGTTAGCGTGCAGCAGTCCCTTTAATTTGGGAATTTAACAAGTAATTCTAAATTGGGATGTTGGAAAACCTGTGATCCTGTCTACTATGTCTATCCTATCAGATGTGGTTCTGTGCTTTCACTGCCTTGAAAACAAAAGGGAAGAGAGTTGAACACATGGTATCCTCAACTAGAAAGGGCTTTGCTGAAAGAGGATATTGAGTTGTTTTATAAAGCCCAATAGTACGCTTGAATTATGCCTGAATAAGGAGAAAGGACATTGTTAAAGAGCCCTAAACATTTACCATAGTGGATTTTTTTTCCTCCGCACCCTTCAGTGGTGTTGTTTTTGGCTGTTAATGATTTGGTCGGTATTGTATTTATAAGCCGGCAGGGTAATCCAGAGAGCAGCAGGAGGGGCAGTTGCCTTAAATAAAGCTTTACAATGCTGCTAATTAAAATGATCCTTCCTCTCCCTGTGATGACTAATGAGACAGAAAGAAGAACTGGGGAGGGTTAATGAAAATGTTGCCATGAGATTCCCTATTTTTAATTGGTCTTTTTAATGTTTTAATCTTCTTTATGGGGTAGGGGTGGAGATGGAGAAATTTTCTCTCAACCTTTCTTGTACCGTGCCCAATAGGTTGTAACGCGTAGCATTTGAAATGTGCATTTCTAGCTATATATTAAGAGTCTGTAATGAAAAGTCTGAGATGGAGCATAGCCTTGAGATGGGAGAAGCCATTTTGGCTTTAACTGAGAACAGAAACAAGAAACGTGAAACCTCTTTTTAAGTTCAAGCTTCCAAAACTCCAAGGGAGCATTCGTACCCCAAGGACTGAGGCTAAGATCTATTGTGAAGGACTGGCACTGATGCTCAATAGTATTTAGAGCTTTAGGGTCACGATGCTCTGTTAAATGCAATATTTATCCCATGAGCATGTCACAGTTCACCTCAGATGTCAAGAATTCAATTAATATTCTATTTAATAGAACACACCATGACCTAACCTTTTAATACTCTTAGTGCGTCTGAGCCCTCCTTATTAGTGTCAGTCTCTAACTTTCCTTCTCAGCTGATGCATCTAACAACAACTGGGATGGGGAAATTGGGAGCAAGGAGAGAGAAGAGATTTAAATTACTTTTGGACCTCACTGTGAGGATTCAGTCGCTTTATCCCTTGTAAAACCCAGTTTGCAGGGGGTTAGCACACCCGGCTTTTCCCATTTTTATGGGGTTGACATCTTGCAAGTTTCAACTTTCCGTCGGTTCAAACCCACCAAAGGCACCGCCAAATTTTTCATGGTTTCAGCCTGTCAGTTTTTCATTGAAACAGCATTGCCCCTGCCTCACATTTCATTCTCAAACTTAGGGTCAGGGGAAACCATTCATGTGAGTAACACCTGCAGGATTAAATCTTTGGCTTGAAATTTTGCCTGTGCACCACGACGATGGGTTACAAATACCCCGAGATTTCGAAATCAGCACTGCAGAAACTGCCCTGCATTGCATCTGAAAATTGTCCCTGAGAGATCCCTTGAATATATCATGATTTTTCAGATCGGACTAGAAAATCACAGGACTCCTCCTGGCCTTCAGCCTGTGAGTAAACAGGGCTGCCTTCTTTCCCCTGTCACCAGCAGCAGCGCCACAGCCACCCAACTCCACCCATTTACTGCTGAAATCAGAGGTGCAGAACCAGGTTTTGCCATCCTTGTGTCACCTTTAGTGGGCTACTAGGAGAAAGCCATAAAAAACACAGTAAATTCTGCATTTCAGATCCTATGGAATAGAACACAGGCTTGGTAATCTGATGGGGTTTATATCTATTTTTTTTAAGCATAATTTTAAAAACTCCTAATTGGGATCTGCTTCAGCCCAATACCTTTTGTGTGTAACACATTAGAAATGGAAAAAGACTGAAAGCAATTGTTTTAAACTATTCTCTGCTGTGTAGTGTTTACATTTGAAGAAATACTAAATAGCCAAGGTTTCTTTGTAAGGCAGCATTTCCCTGCCTTCAGCCAGGCAGGTAGAACAGGGTTAGCACAGCAGAGAACACCTGCCTGCAGCTGGGAGGGGGCCACGCTATTACCACACCTGTGATTTCAGTAAGATTTGTTGGGAAGATCAGCCAATAAATACAAAGGCTGTACCGCAGCTCCTTAGAATGGGAGGAAGAACAGACACTGTGCCAGATATTTTCGTGCAACTATATTCATCATTTATGCAGAAGAAGAGATATTTCAGGAAAACAGAGCTGAACCATGAGTGACAAGGTATCTTTCCAGAGCATAGGGTGCAGGAAAATTGCACCGAGGTTGACAGCTTTTTAATGTAGAGTCTCTATTTCACTGAATTACTGCATGTTGGCATTTCAAAAGTACAAGATGACCTATTTATTAGCTGTGAATCAAACAGAAATTACATGCTAGAAAATAAAAAAAGTTGTATGTTTCTTCCAGCTGGTAAGATGCTTATTCTACAGAAATAATATATACATAAAAGAAAACCTGCAAACAAAGGATCATCAATCACAAGGCACTAAATTTAATGTCATAGGACCTATATTCATCTTGTAATATTGTGATCATATGTGCTTGTTCCCTTACATGTGATGTAATATTAAATGTATGTGTGTCATAATACTTTAAAATTTCACTACCTTTGCTCTGCTTAGGCTCCCACGATCCTCTTCCCTTCTGGAGAGGAAATACTGGCTTGGAAACTTGGCTTCAACAGTAACATGTATCCTAGAGCAACACAAAATGGCTCGCTTAGATCAAGCTTGCCGTATTCCTAGCTGACCTCTTCAGGCATGTGCCCTCTCCATGTACAGACTGGGGCCAGAGATGTCCCCGATTTGGGGACATCTGTCTAAGTCCTGCCTCTCAGTGCATGCAGCATTTCTTTTAGCTCTCAAAACTCCTAGCCAAGCTTGAAGAAGAGCTGCCCAACATCACCTGTAGGGCAGAAAGCAGCAAGCTAGGAAGCGTGACCAGCAGCAACAGGCTATTTTGTACAATATGAAGTATCCACCTTGCTGTGCCACTGGATCTTCCAAATCCAGTCATCTTGGAAAACCCAGCCACAACTCATTTATATAGAGGGATTCCTACAACACATGGGAAAAGCAAGTGACCGTCACCCATCCGATGTCTCTCAATCACACATGGATATGCTTCTATTGTCCATATAATTGATGAAAAAAAACCTCTGTAAATACCATCACTCTTATTTTTGTTTGATAATGATGCTGTATTTCATTTTTCATTAGAGATGGCATCATCTCATGGCTTTCAGGCAATACCTGTAGGTCAGCACTAGCTAGTGAATCTCAGAGCCTCTGTTCCGCAGCAGTCGTTTTCGTGGTCCACCATCAGAAAGGCAGCTGTTGCTCAGAGAAAAAACATGCTGTTTACTGCTGCTTTAAAAATGTAACAGAGGCGCAGCCAGCCCTAGGGCTTCTCTATGATGTTGTAAAATAGTAGGGATTTACCCACAGCTTCCCATACAGGGAAACCACAGGTTCCTTTTATGAGAAAGCTGAGTATCAATATACAGTGGAAACTAAGCACCACATATTAGGCACTTGCCTGAGCCTGGAAGAGGTCATTCTCTCCTGGCCCTGCTTTGCCTTCCTGCTTGTAAACAGGCAGTGCCAGAACCTCAGGAGGAAGGTAACCAGCTTCCAAGCTAAATACTAGAAACTGCCAGGCCATGCAGAGGGAGCATTTCCCTGAGAAAAGGCAAAAGTGGGAGGAAAAGCTGCCGAAAGAGCCTCAATAGCACCCTGCACTTTGCCGGAGAGGCAAATGCCACATCTGAAGGAAACACCCTTCAAAGCACTGCTTGTGATTTGGAGAGTGGAAATTCAGCTTCCACTGAAAATTTTAAAATTTAGGATCTGAACAAAGGCCCAAAAAGAAAAAGCTGAAAGTGTTGGATTGGGCAACTGGTATTAAAGTGAATGTGAATCAAGTTCCTGCCTTCACTTCCCTCATGTTATTACATAAACAATTTAAGACATAAGTTGCAGGAGCAAATGTCCAAGCCCAAACCTGGAGCAACGTTAAACGTAGCTTTATGAAAGCATTTCATATACCTTTAACTCAGAAACCAAATAATTTTATTTACTTTCCATTTTTCACTCCAAGTACTGCAGCGGTCGATATGAAATGTAATCCCCTCACAAAAAAGGGCCAACACGTGGAATACGAAAAGGCGCAGAGAATCGTTCGAGCCAGACACACACACAGTTGCTACAAACGTAGGCAGGAGTGTGAAGCAATAACCTGATGTACAGATTGATGCGGGCTGCCAGCAGTCTGTAAATACGAAAACCTGCAGTATCACAGCGAGTAGGTGGCCTCATTTCCTTCCTTCGTCAATCCCTCCCGTTCCCCCACCGTCTGTAGAAAGAGCACAAAGTCTCGGTGTCTTACTGCGTGGCCTGGATGTTGTTTTCCCAATCAGAGCAGCAGGCTTTGTAGGGAAGATGAAATGATTGCTGACTCTTTTCTTCTCATTAAGTTTGTTTACATTGTGGACCATCGAGGTTTCACCAGCTTTGTGTCTCATGTGCTCTGCTTTGAGAATCCCCAACATTCATAAAAGTGAAGCCAGCTAAACCTGCACAACTCCTACATTACTTAGAAAAGTCCAGTATGAACTTTTATCACATATGCATTGGTTTTCTCTTTTTCTTAAAAAAAACCCCACAAACTGAACACCACAAATTGGCTGTGTAGAAAGAAGATTGCTGCTAGGTTTACCCTTAGACCTGGCAGTTCTTTTATCCAAACCCATTCTGGACCAGCAGCCTCCAAAATCAGGGCTCCTTTACACCCAGGAGACTGTGGCCAAGAGCACAGTCTTGCAATAATCTAACAGGCATTTGACCCATGTCCTGAAGAGGGCAACAAGCAATAACCTCCATGTGGCAGAGAAGGGGAGGACAGCATTAAAACCTGCTGGTCCATCTGCCTACCCCAGAAGGAAATGAAGAGAAAGGAAAAATATGACAAAATTCCTGGTGACTTATTTGAAACCCATTAGCAGAGGCGTGAGGTGGACTTTGTAACTGCACTTTTGGCTCTGCCACTTTGCCCTTTTGGGGCTGCAAAGCAACATCTTTCACCAACCTTAAATTCATATCAGCTTTGCAATTAATCAGCACCACTTGGATATACATCAGTATTATCAATATAGTGTCTGCTTCCTCACAATAGTGGGATAATGTGTATTTTTAAATACATGCTGATCCAAGTACATTTGCAAGAGAAGCAGGACAGTTATTTCAGCATTGCACATTCACTTCTAAGTTAGCATGTAGGATCTTTGAGAAAAAAAAAAAATCTACATATTAGAAATATTTAATTGACCACTTGGATATTATTCCAATCCCTTCATGTTGAATCCTGAATGGTAAAACTTAACATGCCTCTTTTTTTGCTTGAATTTTCCTTCTGCTCTTGCATATATACAAGCTACGAGCTGTAATAGCAGACTCCTACATTCGTCTTAGTAATTTATCTCATTTCCTTTGGAATGGTGTCCCTCAGTGGCTCAGAGAAAGTGGAGCGGTTGTTTTAATAGATTTGAGTTTTATCTGCCTCTCTATTTGCAGTAGGGCATAATAATAATAAATTATGATACTAATAAGTAGGTTGTGCAGAATGGACTACAGTGGTACCACTTCCCTCCCCCTCCAAAAAAGTAATTTATGGGTACATTCTTGTGACTTTAGGGGTGTAATAAATTATCAGGGTTCGTTTTTCCATCCAATTTGAGGCAGTGCAGCTGTGTTTTGCAAGCAATAAACTCTCTTGTTGTATTTCTTAGCTAAGCACTGAAAAACAGTGTGATTTTTTTTTCCCTCCCCTCCCAATTATTGTTGCAACGCCTGGTAGCTTCTCTGTAGTTAAGGGTTTGCCAGTGCTTCTATTATAAACCTCAATTTTCAGGGGCCTATAACTTCACTCTTTTAAATCATAGAGGGATAGAACTTGGTGTACATCTCTGTCAATCTATATTCTTTTTTAACTAAGAAGCAAATATTTTAAGGAGTCCCGAACTCCCAAATTTGAGCCACGTGTGAGACATGGATGCGTCATCCACAGATGTGTCAGAAACACGGATGCAAGTAGCTGGTAATGCTTGGATACCTCTTCAGCTCCTGCAAAACCTATGAATGCCTCTTGTTTTGGACACATCTTGGGGCGGCATTTGAACCTTAATTATATTTTTGACACAGTGGGCAGCACCGTGTGCCACTTTGCTGCTGGAGGTTTGGGGATCAAGGACGAGTCAGCCACGTGCAGAAGCTCCCTCCTTAAAGGTGGATGCCCTGTCACCGAGTGCTGGCCCAGTGATTTGGTGTGCTGCAAATACAAAAGGTGTGAAGGAAACTGCAGCAATTCACCCTTCCCAAGCACCAGCTTGCAGTCTTAGCCACCTGTATGGACTAAAATACTGCCAGAGTGCCTCTGAATTCAAGGAGAGTCTTTGTGGACCTGGTTCCCATTCCCGATACCCGCAGTCTTTGCATTCAGCCTAACACGAGAAAGAGTCAAAGGAGGAAGGAAGAAAATAAGAATTGCAGGATCTCTCTACATCAATCCTGGAGACCCAGGGCTGGGAAGTGCAGTACACATTCAGTTCTGCCAGGAAATGGCACATTCCTTCCCCCCTGCAAAATCTTACCGAACGGGGAATAAGATTACCCGATTTTCTAACACCGCGTTGTACAGTTACAATTATGTCCTGCTTGTATCGCAGTCACTGCTGTGCAACAAATACCTTCCAGTGCAAGGAAGTAAACCGAGAGTGGAGTAAAAATGATTCTGGGTTTCCAGGGTGCTCTTGGGGGGAGCATCACGGCAGGGAAGGAGTAGCCTGCAGCCCCTTTGTGCAGGCTGCTATTCCAGCTGCTCTTGGATCAGGCCGTACAGCTCTGCCAGACTAAGGCTTCTGCTAAAGCAGCCTTCTACGTGATCAGCAATTAAGCTGTGAAGTCAGGCCCTTAGTATTATGTTAACATAGTTCAGTATATTAAATGTAAAACAAGTCATAATTTTTAAAGGTACCTCGGCTTACTGAGTTTAAATGAAGGCAGCAGTAGGACTATCGCAGCCCTATGCAAATCACCTGCATTTTAAAGCTAACAATAGATTTTGCTTTATTGTTTTGGCATTTAACGAGTGGGAAAATAATAAATTAAGCCACATGGGGAATCCCTGGTGCTTTTACAAACTGAAGCTGTGCCCATTTGGAGAGAGAACATTCCCCATTTTTCTCACTAGCTGCATTTCTCTTAACCCACCACCTTGTTAGAGCTTATAGGGCAAAATTCTCCTCTCATATTCTTCTGGCAGCTCTTAGTCCACATTCAGCTCTCCCTACCTTCCCAGCTGTCTTTCATCCTGCGAGTTCTCTCTGCAGACGGGGAACAGAAGAATAAAGACTGGCTGGGCCATTGGGAGTCAGAAGAAGGATGTTGTCATAGTTTTAGGAGGGTTACAGTAGCTATTAGAGCACTGACAGCTTTTTCTGCCTGTTGTAATAGGGGATGCAGTCAGCAGCTACCAGTGCAAAGTATAGGGAAGAGGCACCTGCATTAGGCTCTGGTTAGCAGTAAGCAGGACCACGTAGTGAAAATAATCAGGCCTCAGCAGCTGCTTGGTGTGCCATTGTGCCAGATACCAGCATCTCTGGTTTGAAGCATTTTTAGAGTAGGGTGTTAGGACTGTGTCACAATGGCCACAAGTCAAGGAAAAGAAAAAAAAAGTAGCATTTTCATTTTAACTCGCTCAGCTCTTACTCATCAAACCCCTGAGCCAAAAGTCAGCTTTGGCTGTGAGGATCATAGAATATCTCGAGGTGAGAGAGACCCATAAGGATTATAAGGTGATCTCAGACTGATTGAAGGGGCAGGTGTTGATCTTGCACGTGGCCACGTTTAGCTCCCTTACTGGTAGTCATGAAACATAGCTGAAAGCAGATCACATCATGGATGTTCACTTCTGAATGCTATCCTAGATATGTCATCTCCAGGCCATATTTTTCCAAGTCACCAAAAGGAGTATACACTGCTTAATTGTCCACATTGCTCCTGCTGTGTGAACAGAGACATTCCTCCTGTGGAGCAGGCGCACAAATAGGTTCAACACGTGCTTGCTTCCTTTCTGTGTTATCTGTGAGAAGTATCAATTATACATGTCCATGAACATAACCCTGTATCCGTGTTCCCCCAGGAACACTTTTACCAACACCAAAGCATGCAACAGAAATCAGGAACCAAAATAAACCAGCCAGCCTGAACTTAACGCAACACTGCAGCATTAACTGGCAGAAAATTGCCAGGGAGAGTCAAAATTTAAAGACGACACACAACAGGAATGTAGAGAAAATACTTTGAATGGAAACCTGCAAACATCAGACAAGTTGGGAACGTGCCTAGGGATAGTTCATCAGCTTCCACCTCATGGCTCTGTACAATCCCTTAGAAAAGCCCCTGCAGTTTTGCCACACACGTCTGTTTTCCATGAAGTCTGTGGTTTGTCTTAGTCGATGCATTTCATCTGTTTTGTATAGCGTTTGCATACACGCTACATGGGGAAATTGTTGGTAGAAGGATTGTGCAGACCTCTGAATACATGAAGCGCCACACAAGGATCGTGGTTATTTTCGTAATAATCCCCTACCACTGCCCATGTTTGAAGTCAGAGATGTCTGGTGGCTGAACCAGAGAAGCAGAACACATGCAAAAGCCCAATTAACTTCTTATTGCCAAAGCTCTTACAAACACTAATGCATTAATCATTGCAAAACTAAGAGATGAGCATTGGTCTGTACATCAGGCTCACTTCAGCCAGCCTGTAACTTGACTGACACTGAGAATTACATGACAAATCTTGTCCGTTCATCCTGTGCAGGCAGAGAGGGAACAGAAACAAAGGCAGAGCACCTCACTGGCCACCCTGATCTCAGTCCACAACATCCTTCTGAAAAACCTGAGCGAGTCTCAGCTCCTAAACGAGCACATCCTCGTCTCAGGTCCATCTGAGCATCAATCCTCCATGTGATGCTTTCTGTTACCTTGTTATAAAAATCTAGATGCTGCTCAAAACATGGCAAGTCTAAAAATGATGAGGGAATAGGCAGGGAAGGGCTAAACAGCAAAATATTTGGTTCTGTAAGAGATGCATAAATACACAAAAGCAAGCTGGCTCTAGGAAGAGCTTTTCAGATTACTTGAAAGTCTCTTAAAAAAAATGGATTAAAATACAGATTCCCCCTATTATTTTTCAATAATAGAAGTGCAGCACAGAACAACTCACTAGTGCCACAAACTACTTTTTCATTTCTGTTTTTGTTTCATGCTTCAATATCTTCTTCCAGCTGCTCATGTCTCCTTTTCCTTCTCCTCGCTTTGATCTATTAGTTTTCCCCAGAAATGGGGTTTATAAATCATTGTAATGCAGCCCTGGGAAAGACGGTGCTTAGTGCAGGGAGAAATACATTGCAGCTAACAGCCACGGCAGGGAGGAAAACTCTCACCTCGTAGTGGGGCTTTGGCGACAGGTTACGGATGGCGCTGGGTTATTTTATGTCTGCATTCGTGCCATCAGGGGCAAGACCGCAGGGAGCGCTGCCTCTACCCCCTTTGCAATATTTCAAGCTTCCTTCTGCAGGCAAAAACAAACTGCTCAGGGGCTCACAAGGGAAAGGGGGGAGGAAAAATTGCTAGCAGAAGAGGAGGGGAGGCAGGACAGGTGGGGATGGATCACTTAGTCCCTGCTTTTGCACAATAGCATCTTTTTTAAAAAAAAAGACATTTGTCTCTAACGCACCCTGAAAGGATGCAAATTCCACGCAACTCCCATCTATTGGCAGCCCCAGCAGGATCCAGCTCACCCATGAACATTTCCATCCCTTTGTGCCAAAGCTTGTGTGTTCCCATTTTGCACTTGGGAAACTTTGTTGCTGGAAGCCCGTGGTCAAAGCTCACCCCAGCGTCACTGCGCACTGAAACCGGGGGGTGCTTCAGGAGGAGCCCCCTCCGGTGCCGCTCCAGTTTGACCCCCATGAGAGCAGATGCAGAAACACCTGCTTACGGCCTTCGGAGATCTTTTTGTATTTCAAAAACCTAAGGATTGGGCTTCTTTCTCTACTTGAAAGTTGGCTACAGCTTTTAAAAAATAATCTAAAATACGAAGCTGGGAGCAGCACAAAGCTGGGCACCAGGCCATCAAGCAATCTCAAAACAGCCTTTCCAGGTCAAGTTGGAGGAAGGACTGCTGTAGCACTTGTGGCATGACACTGTGGGCAGCCTGGGGTGAAGGTCTGAGCATCCCCCCAGCAAGGGGAGGTCCTCCGAGTCCCCTCCTGGGAACAAGAGTAAGTCTTAAATGCAGAAAACCCGATATCATCATACGGCCAGAGAAAAAAACCTCTGTCACCATAGATTTAGGTACTTATCTCCTGCCCTGGAGTGCAGCATGGATTAGGGGAACCTATTGCCAGCTCTATTTAATTAGGGAGGAAATCTTCATAACCTCCTAAAAGCAGCACAATCATACGCAAGCTACAGGCTCCTTGAAGCACTTGCTGTGATTTTAGGATCACCAGCTCCTACTAAGACCACCCCAGGCAGACACGTCGTCCTTTAGTTTCGAAAGCACACAAAAGAGACACCATGCTGGAATCTTACCTCTATCTTTAACAAAGCATTACCCCCTCCTCACCCTCTTCCCCATAATTGCCTTGTTATTGTCATTGGTGCCATTGTTCATTGGCTCGGCCGTAGAGAGGCCCGAGGGAGCAGTTCTGCCTTAGCTAAACCAATATCTCCTGCAATAACCCCCTGCAGTTTCCCCTTTGCTATCCCATGTTGAATAAATCCTCCATCTCTGTTTGCTGAATGATCATAAAGATATGATTGAAGTTTCAGATTTATGGTTTCCTTCGAATCGAGGAGCAACTCCAATAATGCCAGGGCCTGTTTGCTGACTGCTTTTGACAGGATATACGTAAAGGGAGATTTGTAAGAGCAGAAAGAGGAACGCAAAGATTAAAGCGACGTATTTTGTAGACACGCAGTGCGCACATATGCAGTCATGTGCAGGGGCTGGATTCACACACGCTTCCAGAGCATCCTCCATGCAAGGACCTCACAGTGGTTCCCAAGCACCCTGCAAGGCAAGGCGTGTGCACGATATTTTACTCTAACAGCAAATCTGTCTTGAGCAGCCACAGTAGGAACCCACAAGGATTGCTTGCCTAGTAAAAGAGGATCCTAACTAAAAATCTCACACAACTTTGCTGAAAACTACTCTTAATGTGGTTGCTGAAGGCTGGGAGAAGCTGTATATTAAGGTAGTCCTTACCGTCAGCTTTTCTTTCCATATCCCATGAGTTCCCTCTGAACTGTGTTAATGCAATCCTCCGGGTGCCCGGGTTGCTCTTCGGGGAGCACAGAGAAACTCTCTTGCTCCTACGGGAGAACATCCCAGCTGTTTCCTCTGATCAAAGCACCAACATTCAAAAAAGCAGCCAAAGGGGCATTATGCTTACAGGCAAAAGCAGCTGCCTCTCGAGAGCACCCAGCATTGCACCTTCCCTGTTGAGGCAACAGCCTTCAAGAAGAAACCCAGGGAACCTGGTGCATGATTGAGAACCTCAAGCTGGGGATGGTTATCAACTTCTCGGGTGCTGTTGTCTTGGCTTGGGTGTCAAAACCCTCTTTTCCCCAGCAGCATTTAGTGAGCCGTGTCTGTCATACAGCTCTGTCCCAGGAATTGCACATCATGGGGCACATGACTATTCAGATTCAGGTTAATATTAATCACAGAATCACAGAATGTTAGAGGTTGGAAGGGACCTTAAAGATCATCTAGTCCAAACCCCCTGCCAGAGCAGGACCACCTACACTAGAGCGCACAGGAACGCGTCCAGGCGGGTTTTGAATGTCTCAAGAGAAGGAGATTCCACAACCTCCCTGGGCAGCCTGTTACAGTGCTCAGTCACCCTTACAGTAAAAAAGTTTTTCCTCATATGTTTCTGGAACCTCCTGTGTTCCAGCTTCCACCCATTGCCCCTTGTCCTGTCAGTGGACGCCGCTGAAAAGAGCCTGGCTCCATCCTCCTGACATTCCCCCTTGACATATTTATAAACATTGATGAGGTCACCCCTCAGCCTCCTCTTCTCCAAGCTAAAGAGATCCAGCTCCTTCAGCCTTTCCTCATAAGGGAGATGCTCCACTCCCTTCACCATCTTTGTGGCTCTAATCTTTATGATTAAACCACCACAAAGCTACAGTGAAATCTAAGTTTGTGACTTTGTTGCCAAAATCTGAACAAAGCATCCAAAATGCATTCCCTCCAACCCTGTGGCTGTAGCACATTTGCTTTTCCTGGATTCACAGCCATTTATGCTCATTCTCATTTCAACAAAAACCTATAAAACTCTTACAGCACAATACAGTCCTAAATTAAATGCACTTTAGCATCCCTATATAACAAGGGAGTCTTTGCTCTTTTAAATTAATGTGTGTAGCTGAGAAAGGGACCTTTCCTGGAAAATTTATTCCACTTTATTTGGAGACAGAAAACCCCACCTCATCCCACCTTCTCTCAGAGCAAAGATTATTTTGTGTGTTATAATGAGGAATTTGTAATAACGAGAGCGTTGTGTGTTAGACTAACTACGAAGCGAACAAGAGAAGACTTCTGTGAACAGCAGTGTTTGTGTGATGTATGGTAATATTTTTCCTCAGTGCATTACAAAAGAAAAAAGCAAGATAAAAATATCTTCCATTTTCTCCCTAATTTGTAGTTTTCTGGTGTTAGCAAGGCTTATAAGACACATGCTCCCAATTAGCTGCTCCTCTTAATTTAAATGCTTCATAAATTATCTCCTGCGCTTGTGGATTATCACTTCATAATGCGAGTTAGCATTTAAATAAATAGCTGCGATGTAGGAAATTAGAGAGGTTTACAGTCTGAGGCAGCAGCATAATGAAGGAAAATACCACAGCAGCTGAACAGGGGTTGGGAGAGATGTGATGAGACAGATTTTCTTTTTTCCTTTTACCTTTTAGCAACCAAATTTGGACTGCAGCAGGGAAAATATGGGTCAGAACTCCAGCAGAGCAGGAGCCTTTTGTAATGGCTGAGCACGAAGGGAACATAGAGAATTCTTGAGCACGTAGAACATCTGATTTAGCAAATATGATGCAATTATGAAGTGACTTTTTTTGAGCCAACTCTTGGTTGCCTCACAAGGTAGCCCCTTTGAAAGCAATTGGGCTACTTATGTACATCACCTGAGCAGTATCCGACCCCTTATGTTCTACCCTTTCAAGAAAATACAGGACTGGAGAGAAAAACAATGGAACAAAACAGAGCTGGAATTGCATCAAGAAAATTTGGTGGGGAAAGCAATGAAGGAGTCAGATTACAGGGAATTTTAGGAATATATATACCTTTCAAAAATAACAAGCACTAATTTATAAGCCAGATAACTTTTGCCATGTTTTTAGCACCATTTATTAATCAACCCATAGGCAACAACAGTTTTCAACCACTTTGCAGTGCTATTTCAGCCACGTTTCACCATCATCATCATAAATGTAGAACATTAGGAAAGCAGGACAGGGAAAAACCTCACAACAACTCCTTGGGGAACTAAGGCTCTCACTAGTGCTTGCCGGTCTTGCCTTTGGTGTCACTGATGCTTTTTCTGCCAAAGGAGAAAACTCTGGGCAAGACCCTGCCAGCAGTCAATCACACTTGACTGCCACTGACTTCTTTGGGAGCTGAGGACACAGAGGCACTAGTGGACTCAACATCCTTTGGTGTTTGTCTTGCAGAGAGCCCAAGGTTGAGCACTGCAGCTCTCAGGGAAATTCAGCTATCACAGCTCCCTACTTGCTCACACACGAGAAGTCCCAGTGTGTCAAAATCATGGATGTTTTTTCAAAACCACATGAAAATCATAGAAGCCTTGACAGCCTTGACCAAAGTCCAGCCTTAGGCAGGAGTAAAGTTATTAGTTAGCTTATTTCCCAGAGAAAGTCTGACACATTAGGATTTCACAGTAACTGGCTGTAAGTGTAATGGGCAGGGTGTGATTTCCCTCACTAGATTTTGCAGTTAGATTTCAGCATGTTGAATACATTTTGCTGTAGGACAGAGCAAATGATTCGGGCAGATTCTTGCATTAGCACAAGACCCTCTGTGCTTAATGGGAATTCTGTCTAACTGACAGCACAATTTGGGTCTTCATTGTATTTAATCTACTTCAAGAGCGGGGGTCAAATTGTCTCATCATTTACATCCACACAACCTGGCTAATCCCAGGAGAACTGCAGAGTGGAAGCTCAGGACAACCTGTAACTGACTCAATTTTCTCTGCTTAGCACCTTCCAGTTCATTTTTCTAGCAACGTGCCCCAAAGTGCTCTTGGGCACAATCCCAGTTTTCCCAGGTCAATAGGACTGAACACGGGCAACTAGACTGAAATCTATCAGAAGGAAATTTCTGCCTGGCCCCCTCAGGACACACTGGTGGGGTCTGTAGCTGTTGCGTGTATGAGATGCAGTGCACCCTGCAGAGAGTTCAAGTCAGCACAGCAGGATCCCTGTTTCATCCTATAATTTTCTATTCCAACAGTATTTAAGAGGAGAAAAAGGGACCATTACCACTCCAGCCAACACCTGAAAGGCTACAGTAGCTCTTCATCCCTCAAAGGTTCCAGGTCGTAAAAGAAAGGCTCTGTGGGCCAAACTGTACCCGTTCCCACAACTCTGCAATGACTCTGTCCTCTGCAGCATATTGACATCTCTACTACCATAACTTGGGCTTCTGCACCAAGCAACAAATGGCCACAACTGCTACTAGCTGCTTCTGTGCTCAGAGCCTGACAAGCCTCTATTTCACTGAAGTATGAGGACACAGAAACCAATGTTTCTGTCCCAGCTGCAAGGGCTCTTCAACTCTAAAAAGAACCTGGCAGAAATACCGGGTGCTGAATGCAGAATACTGGAAACTCCAGGACTGGATTCCTTTAGGGACATGGTGCCACTTTTTACAGAAGAACCTTTTCTTCTAAAAGGGCATTTTAAGTAATAAAATTGGAAGCTGCTGCATATATCTTTCCAACTGATCTACTAATCATATTTCTTGAAGTTTTATATCCCTGACCCTTGTAAAGGGATTGCAAGGAAGACGTTTTTTAAGCTGCATTTTAATAAGTCAATATGAAAGCTCAAAATTATTTAAAGCTTCTTAAATAGGATTATATTTGATTTCTTGTGGGAATAGTGGGGGATAGTCTAGTAAAGACATTCTGTCCTGCTGAGGTTTTATTACATTAAAGAAACAGCATCCTTTTTTAACAGCAAAAACTTTATCTGTTCTCTAATGAAAATTTAGATTATTCTGTATATGAGATGACTGAGGTTGGTAAGTTTCTGCATCTGTGATCAGAGATTAGAGTTTCTTCTTGAGTGAAAGCTGAGAGATTCCTGAACCAGAAGTCTGCCCAAATTTAGCAAGTTGTCTGTTAGTCTGAAATATGTGAATATTTAGTTCTAGGAGGTACCACAAGTGTATTGACTTCAGGCAAATACTGCTGTGAACTAACAGGTAGCTCTCAAGGCAGCCAGTACCTTATTTGCAGCCAAGGATTGAATCTGGCCCTAAGAATCAGAGGCCTGTGCCACTGGGGCACTCATTTGCTATGCAGGGAATGTGGAAGAGACCTGTCTGCTCAAAAAGACACAGAGTCGAATTGTCACTTGCATTCAACTCCTTTAATGCCATTGTGGCTTATATGGCTACTACACTGGCCACATTTAGCCTAATACGTTCTATAGCACCCGAGAGGTTCAGGAAGAAGACATTAAGACTACCTGTGTGGAGCTGAAGGAGCAGCAAGTTACATGGTGTAGACAGCAGCTTCACTAAGTTGAGTTGTGCTGGACATAATCTGGGACAACATCTGGCCTTGAGAACATAAGGGAATTTTTCTCGAAGTAGCAGATGGGGAGGTTTATAGAACAGATATTACTAAAGAGGAAACAAGAAAGGTCATAACTGCTGGAAAGAGATGGAGACTTTTTTAAAAAAAAAAAAAATTGTACCATCTCTTTAACATTTAGAGAATGTACTCTCTGATCATCAAATAACCCCCATCCTGCTCTCAGCTAAAACTTCAGTACTCCCACTGAAGCCAACAGACACTGAGCAAAAGAATTTGACTTCAGGATTTGCAGCACAGGAGGTATCCCCAGGGCTGTGCTTCTCTGGGAAATGACAACTCAACTACACCCTTCCCAGCTGCTCTCTGGAGGCCCCACATCTCTCCAGGGAGTCAAATGAACTGCTGCTGCCTTGAAGACAATTACTCCACTGACTTTCCCACCTTGACCTGTCCATACACACTTCCATTGTCCCCCTGATGTTGCCTATAGGGAGAGCAAGGACTTGGAGATGTCCATCTCCGTTCAGCTGCTCCTTTGCTGTAACAAATCTCTTTGCCGTTGCCCTTAGGTGTCCTCAAATCCCCTCCAGGTTCATTCTGCCTCTTAGAGGCAAACGGTAGGTGTAGCTCAAGAAAGATCAGGTACAGGTAAGACCTCAGTCTTGCAGTAGCTGTAAACTGCACCCGTCTTCGTGTAGCCCGAATAACCTGTCCTTCCTGCCAGTGGCTTTGTCTTACGACTACAGACCACGCTGCTTCTTCAGGGCTTGCAAGCGGAGGCTGACGTGAACTTCACAAGCTGTGACACCCACTACAGAAACGCATATGCTTCTCTGACCTTCAACATTGGCACCAAGCCTTACACAGGCAGAAATTTATCTTAAAAGTCAGGAGCAGATTTAATAGAGCAGGAGAAAATAATTTTCAATATTTCCATCTCAATTACAGTCAAACACCTTGGTGAGTCTCAGCCTTTGGGGCTATACCTGGGCTGCCTGCTCCCAGCATTGAGACTGCCAGCAGAATCAGCAGAAACAGCACAATTGGGCAAGGTGTTGGTGATTTATCAGTGCTGAAGTAATTCATACTGACACAGTGGCACTAAGGAGGAGCTCAGGGTCCAGCAAGCGCCCCCGAAGACCCAAGAGTTACGTGGTGCCACACGCCAACAGCAGCAGACTTAGAATCTGACTCCCTAGAAAAGAGTATCTCTTTTTTTTTCCCCCTCAAACCCATTCTGAAACAGCAGAAAGAAGCAGCCATTATGGAGAAAGGCAATTTTAACAGTTGGGATACCCTACTGCTAAAATTGTCCCTCTAACAGCATGTTATCTTCCAACTCAATAAAGAGTGACTGAATAATATTCAGAGTTCCTGAATTTTGAGGCAGAATTTTTTTCAGCAGAAAACTACAAGCTGAATACACCCATGAAGACAAATGGAAGTATTGTGTACGCAAATACTTTCATATCTGTCTGGCCCTTTAAAACCAAAATGATAGAGTTCATTTGCATTTAGATCTCTTTGGCTCCCTCTTTTCATCTAAAGACAAATCCTCACAAAGGCTGCTTAATTAGACCAAATTAGATTTCCACCTAGTGGCTTGTCATTCATTAGAAAACGGTGTTCTTTTTTTCTGTTTTGGTAATTATAGGCTGGTCTCGCAGTGTTCACTTCAGGCTCAAAGTATGACTTGCATTCATGATTTTGTGCAGATGAGAGCAAAATTATTCAGACGCATCAAGTCTGCCCATTTTACAAGTTGGATAAAGATCATCGCTGGAGTCTTTTATGTAATGGGGTATACTCTTTCTTAAGTCTTTAACGATTAATTGTAATAGCATATCTCATGGCAATTTTCAAGACTAAAAGCTAAGTACAAGCAGTTTGCAGGCGAAGCTGCTGTACCAGATAGCAAGTGTCTTTCCTTATATGTGAGTTTCTGTGTTGGGGACCCGCGTGTGTGGCCCTCAGTTGTCATCAGAGAAGATGAGAAGAGGCAGGCTGGTGCCTGGGGTTGGGTGGATAGAATCCAGGGCTGGAAGTGCCATCTGCCTTGTCTAACTGCCCTACCTAACCCAGTGAGAGGGACGTCTGTGTCCCACCCACCCACCCAGTCCTCTGCTCTCGGCGTTACACAACATGTGGCTGCTAGAGGGCAAAATCTTTCAAATTTAGACCTGACACTCACCGGTTTGTATCTAACAAGGCTGCAACTCGTCAGTCGGGAGCACAGGTCCGTGCAGACTGCATGTGTAGCCACACTCTGGGTTAGCAGTGGCTCTACCCTGTCCAGAGTATTCATAATGAAAGGAGTGAAGCTCACAGCAAGATCCCTGAGCTTCACCCTTCCTGACTCTGAGGGCAGCAGTTTGCCCAACTATCACCCTTTTCTCTGGAAGACTCTCACACCGCTGTGGGATACTAATAATTTGGTCTCCCACTCTGAACCCAGTAGAGTACTGCAGATGGTCCACTTTTCTCTCCAATCAAAACTCAATTCCCTTCGCTGTCCTGCATGGGCACGCTGATTCCCTGCCTCAGTTTCCCCACTATTACAGCAGGATTAGTGCTAGGTGGCATGCCTGAAGCTTAATAAATGAGGCACAGATTTTGTGTCTTTCATCAAGCAAAATTTCCTTTGACTTTGACCTTTAATGTTTATGAAAATCTTCCAAGATAACTGCCAACTTATTATTAATAATCTTCTTGGGAGTGCAAGTTACCAGCATTTAGCAGCAGGCAGCCCAGCAGCCACCAGTCCCTGCTAGGATTTCTTCTGCACTAACAAATCCAGATTTTCAGGTGTGTTTTTCTAAAAATCTTCTTGTTTTCGCAACAATTTTCTTTAAGAGAGGGGAAGTACATTTTTCCCTCCACCATTAAAAAAAACTCATCAAATTTGCCTTTCTCAAAACACTGAACATTCCCCTTCTCATCTACCTAAACCTGATGTTGAGTTACTGTCCCCCAGAGGCTTTCAGTAGCTCAGTTCTGATGTATCCCTGCACTTTGTAGCTCACTGCCTTCTTAGAGTGTAATCAAACATCAAGCTAAGTAGCAAATAAATCTCCCGATCTCATAAGCTGCACAGCAAGATCATGTAAATGCAAATGAAGGGCTTGATTTCAAGCTGTCGCGGGGGGAAGGAGGGAAAAATGCTGGGCCTTGTCACTGCAATCACTTCACTCTGCAAGTGCAGTAAATCTGCAATAATAATAGTAATGGCAGCGTGACGGGAGGCTTTACTGTACAAGGGGGTGTAATGAAGAGGGGAACAGAAGGTAGGGAAGGAAGCAGGGCCTGGAAGGCTGAAAATGCACCGGCACAGGGTTTGCAGGCGTCCGCAGGGCAGAGCCATCACGGAGGGGAGAGGGCAGCCCCGGCTGAGTCAGAGCAGAGAGAATTCCTGGGATTTGTCCCAGTGAAAGCTGCCTCAGATACAGAGATTAAAAATCCATTCCCCATCTCTTGCTGTACCTCTCCACACAGACACGTGTCCTACCCCTCTCACAGTCTCAGTCTTTAGGAAACTGATGCAATGTGTGTCAGCGGGCCATAAATACAAAGGGATGAAGTGCAAATAAGTCTTGCAACAAAACCTAGAATGCTTGAAGGTTTTGTACTTCCTTACACCTTTGCAACGCACCCACCTCTTACAAACACGCCCATTTCTGAGACATCCGCTTTCTTCGCAGTGAACATTTTCCAACAAAATTAGACATTCAAATACAAATCTAGGACTCAAACCCAGGGCTGAACAAATTGGAAACTAGCTGTCAAGGGCCAAGGAGCTCAACACATCCAATGCCGCTCGCTCTTCAGCCAACCGGGGTATCCTCGCTGCTCAAACATCCCCACCGATGCGCTGCAGCCACTCTGAGCGTGGCACCCTCTGGACTCGGTTCAGACACACTTGTTTCAACCATAAAAATTATCATGTCAAAGGGGAAAGGATGCATTAGCTTCATCCTAAGAGACAGCTCAAGAATGCTGACAAAGCCTCAGCACACGTCTCTTGCAGTCCTGGAAGGAGGTGATGATCTCTGCAGGACATTCTGGGAATGCTTCAGGAAAAAAAGTCTGGAGTTGTCTTTTCCAAACAGGCTGGATAAACAGCATTTAAGATGCTGGATTTTCCTCACTGAGGTCATAAAGGGAGAAAACTTGCAGAAGGTACCCAGAGAAAATTAGGACCGCCTGGGATGCAGAGAGAGATGGTTTTAATTAGAGCCAAGAGGTGGGAAATAAGGCAGAGAAATGACATCTTAATGAGGTTTAATGAAGTTGTCTGCTGATGGGCACAGCTGTCAGACAGATCTGTATTCCAGCCAAGCAGCTTTGTGACAGGCTAAACCTGAACACAGGAAACAGTGCTGGAGCCAAGGAAGAAAAAAGGACCTTCTGCATCAACTTTGGCTCACTCTTCTCGCCACCTTACGACACAGCAGACCTACAATGCCCCAGGACAAACAAATGAAACCAGCCCATGAGCTTGCAACAGCGTTTTGCTAATTTATGAATGACAAAGGCTGTAATCTTAGATTACACTGGGCAAGATTCACTCCTGCTACCTCCTCCTTCGCTTTTGTGAGTAAAAGATATTGGCAGGCAACCAGAGTCCTCAGAGTCTGTTATTTTCTTCAGTCACAGGTTCTCTCCATGTTCAACATACTGGACCAGATTTTTTTTTTTTTTTAATTAATTATCCAGCACCTTCAGGTTTATTTATGCAGTGCAAAGTGACTGTAAAATGCCACCTGATCATTAAAGGAAACAGCATGCACTCATTTTGCAGTGGAGTAAACACCCAACTGTATTAACTTCAGGTGCTCTCCAGATGGAAATCTTTAAATCCTGTAATTTCTTTCATTGCACAGAGTTCTGCATTCAAAGGTCTGGAAGCAGCTTTGCCACAGGTTACAAACCTCCCTCTTTTCCTGCAGTTTCTCAGCAATTTTGTCCCATCTGCCACGCCTTTGCCATCATAGCAGATTTCTGACCTCACTTAACTGATCCGGTATCAGAATTCGACCCCTGGAAAAAGCCTTTTCTTGTGTATCTGAGGAATGTTACACCATTTCCCTTGTATGTCAACTAATCTAAAAATAGCTAGCATACAATTGCCTGTAAATACAGGAGAAATAGATCAGCAATGAAAGCTACTTTATCATCCCTGGCACCGGTTTATACTCTTTGCATGAGCTGCCGAACTGACACGCAGCACGCACATATGGTTCAGCGCTGCCGCGGGATACTTCAGTTGCAGTAGCACTAAAAGCCCACTCACTCCCCTTGCACTCAGTGTTGGACACATCTGCCAGGGACAGTCCCTTCCTCTGCCAGAGGTTCACAGCAGGCAGCTGGGCAAATGCAGCCGTGTTATGCACAGGTTATCAGGTAGCTGAGTCAATTGCTTTCGAAAGGGTCTGTTTGCAACAAAGGATCTGTTGCTTTGCACGGGGCGAGAAGCCTGATTGTATTTTTGAATCTATCAGAGGATCTTAGCAAGTCCAGAAATTTCATTTTCTCGTGAACTTCTGTTCTTGAGAGTCCTGGGAATACCGCATCTACTTTACAGTGCCACAAGTGCATGAATTCAACAGGACCAAGATGAAGCACCTTCCTCCCAGGAAGGAAGCAAGACCCCACATTTATCTGAAAGCATCACTGCATGGGCTTGCAGGCCCAATGATCACAAAGTGGCAACACAAACAGCCAGTTTGCCAGGATTTGCAAAGGAGCAAACCTGTTGTTATAACATAGCCAGGCCCAACCTCACCCATGGACATGCTGGTGAGGAGCCCAGTGCCACAGCCACTGCATGCATTTAAGTTTTGGTATAGCTGGATATGACAATGGTTGCTGAGAAACTCCAAGCTGAACGCACAAAAATATGGCTCCGGGCAAAAAGGTTTGAGGAATTATGAGCAAATCCTCAAGACCTCAACAAAGAGGCCTCTGGAAAGGTGCCTGTTTTGGACAGGGGTTACCAACCTCGCTTTCCAGGCAAAACTTGCTCACAGTAGGAGCTTTGCCTGAGCTGAGGGTGATGCAGAACAGCTCAAGCTGCTCCATAGCATCATACTCACTTGGTGAGTACCATTTAACAGCATTCTGGAAAGGGGTCACCAGGCTGGCAGC
Source organism: Trogon surrucura (assembly GCA_020746105.1). Lineage (NCBI taxonomy): Eukaryota > Metazoa > Chordata > Aves > Trogoniformes > Trogonidae > Trogon > Trogon surrucura. The sequence continues at coordinate 7,439,242 of CM036636.1, forward strand.
ATACAAGAGAGCTGTGGCTGCTCCGAGGCCTTGGCCTGGGTTTGCCCAGTACTGACTGGGAGCAGAATGTAAATTTGGGGTTGGATCATGTTCCTATACAAGCAGCTGCTTACAGGAGCTGTACAGCCTCAACCTGCCATGGTGCCAAACTGCATTTGGTTCAGATCTGATCCAGAGAGCATTCACTATGGACTGTAATAATGGTCAAAGTTAATGTCTAGTGATTCGCCCGTGAGAAGCATTAGAGTAGGATTTCAGCACTTTTATTCTCCCAACAAGACCTGCCAACATGTACAACCCCCCAGCTCCTCCAATACCCTTCCAATGGAAAATAACCTGTACCAGAGCACCCACACCATGCCTCAGGGATCCAGGGGACTTGTTGCCTGACCCTACTGCTCCAGCTTCCCCTAGCAGGAACCCACAGACCCAGGCTGCCAGGGTCTCACCCCTTTCCTCCTCCGCCACCTCCCTTTCAAGCAGCAATAAAGTTTCAAGACACACACACCCTACAGTGACTTCACCATGGAGATTGCACGATAGAGAAAGAGGTGAAGGGAGGTCAGTTAATCCCACAGACACCACCAGGCTGGGACACACATGAGTTGGGGAAGAGTTCATTTCAAAACTAAATAGAAATAAGGTTATTGAGCTCGAGTTCACTTCTTTTCTGTGCTGTAAGCCCCAGGCTCCGCTCCCCCTTCTTCATCTACTTATCCTCCCCCTGCAATATGCCTTGCATCTTGATTATTCCCAGGCAATGTGATTGTGCTTGGGGAAGTTTATGCCAGTCTTCTAGGAGAATGCATGATTTGGAAATTAAACTCAAAGTAAAGTTAATACTAGCTGCAGAATCTCCCCAGCAGACACCATGGCTGAGCATCCCAGCCAAAGGAGAGATTAACTAAACGAGGAGACTTCAAGTACATATATATTGAGCCAGGATCCATATTTCCAGAAACACTAGGTCACTTTATAACTCAGGTAAAAACTTGTGTGAAATTCAGCCTCCCTTAGGCTCCAGCTTTGGTGAAGCCTCATGGCTGTAAGATGTGCTTTTGTGCTGTGGCTCTCACTTGCATGGTGGGACTCAAACCCCTGCCAAATGCAGCCACAACCACTCCTGGTACATCATGGCCATGTTCTGTTACAAATTTTTATTTTAAGGAGCTTTAGCTTATCAGGAAAGGTCTTTACACTTTAACTTAATTCTTCTGCAGGCAGAACTGGGGAAGCCCCAGAGAAACTGCTACAACCTGCCAGGCTTTGATTTTTCATATGGGCTGTACATCCACGGGACAGATGGAGGAGTCCGTGAAGGTATGACAACGCCACTAATATATAGACCTGCAAGGAAGGCCAGTCCTAATGCTAATAGGGACTGTACTCTTCTTCCCAGTGCTCTTCAACATCCCTCATCAAGCTGGAGATGAACTAACATATTCACCCACTTTCATTAATATCACCTGAATTGCTTAGTGATTCGCAAAGTTTCTTTATCATATTGGACACTTTTATAGGATCATACAGAGCCCAGAGAGGCATATGGCACCTGCAAAGGGTGATACATGTGGCCACTTTCATAACTTCGTTAGAGCTCCTCCTTTGTGCTCTCAGGGACAATTTCTGTGTAAAATCAGAGTTGCTGAACAAGCCGGAATGAAGGATGCGAAAACATCCAATTCAGATGGGAGATGTCCCCATATGCAATACAGTGGGATGAGATACAAAGTTCACTACATAGCAAAGCCATGGCAAAACGCACACAAGACACACAAAGCCCTTGTGCATGATGCACATACATCAGCCTGCCTTCCCAAATAGGAGTTACCAGAGATGCCTGATCTTTTCCTCTTTGCCTCTCCCATTTCCTTCCATCTCCAGCAATAGGTCACTGGAACACAGTGAAGCCCAGGACTACTTCAGCTCCAAATATGCCCCGAGACTTCATCACCATGAACCGTGGTGCTCTGAAGGCCGGTTATACCACAGCTCATGAATATAATTTGTACTACAAGGCCAAGGACATTCGGTGCAAAAAGGAAGAATACAATTCCTTCAAGAGATGTTCTCCTAAAGCACCTGCAGACTTCACTTACGGCAGCCCGGCACGGTAAGGGGGAAGACTTGGGGCCCTTACTTGGAATGAGATTATCCTTTCCTACCCTCACATCTACATCTCCCCAACAGGTCAGCTAGCACAGTCCCCAAAATAGAAGTGTCCTGAACCTAGATGTGCTGCTACTGAGTCGCAGCATCATTCCCACATCTGATCGCACCTGTGTGTCAAATAATCAACTACCTAAATCTAATCTACGTGCCACAACACATCTCCATTTCACCCATGGACCTAAGGGCTTGGAACCTCTTCAAAATATGTTCCAATCCTTTAGCTTAAAGGAACATAAAGAGTTTTGAGCCAAAACAGCTTCCCCGGGTCAGAAAATCTGAGTGGCAGCATTTCTGTGTGTTTGCACTGGTTGAAATAGTTTGGTGCAATTAAAGGTCAGCTCAAGTTCTTTATCCCACTCCCTCCCACTTGTTCGTTCAATGCCTTGCATGAGGAAGAAACTAGTACTACAAGAGGACAGAGAATAAGCAGCTTTTCACTGGTCTCTCTTGTGCTTTCTCGGGCTCCCTCCCGAGGGATGGAGGGGAGCTGGTACTTGCTGCTTCGCCAGCAACTCCTCTAGAAGGGCATAAGCCCACCTGTTCATCCCTTGCAATGCAGCAGGATGTTTAAGGCTTGACGCCGAGTTAGGGTTTTTTTGCATCACACTTTCAAAAGATTTTTACAAAGCATCCAGCATATGTGAGCCCTGACTCAAGTTCAAACAAGTACAACATTGAGATGTGACTGGTTTAACTGTCCCCCTCACATAACAGCTCAAAACTGCCTGCTGTGCTGCTTTCTCGTGGGGGATTGTGCAACAGGGAGCCTGCAAGGGAGATCACTGGCACCTTAGACCAACTTCTAGGTCCTTCCAACGCCTGTCCTCTCCAGAAGAGCACAAGGGAGGCTGAAAAAACACAACAATCTGGAAGAGCCAGTGAGAGTCCAGCACAAACAAGTGCTCAAAGCCTCTGAAAGGATTTTCTTGCTTTGTGCAGAGCTGGACCAGACATTAGGTTTCATTTTAAGAGCTGGATAATAATCACTATCAGGAAAACAACAGCTACAAATTCTAGAGAAAAGACATGATGAACGGCACCGTGTATTTTACGTGATAGTAAATGGGCTTTGCATATGCAAATTGAATGGATTTTAAAATGGTATTTAATGACAATTTTCGTAGCAGACATTAACATTAATTGCATCAAAATGAAAATGTAGCATTAGCTTGCTGTTAGCTGCAAATGTCCCAGCTATAAAGCTTTATCTTTATCAGTATCAGCCCTTACCAACGTGACAGGGCTGCTCTGCAAATTGCAGGCAAAAGGGCTTTTATGTTGCAAAAGTATCCCCCAATGCAGACCAAAATCAACATCAATTTTGCTTTATTTCTTCATAAACGGAGGTTAAATGGCTGCCTGTAAGAAGTCTAGGCACGTTTCAAAAGTTTTAAGGAAAATCTGCGGACCCCGCAACACGAGAAGTAGTGGGAAAGGGCTTTTAATTTAAAGTTATTATTGTACAACTTGCCTCCTCCATAATAGCTACCTTTTATGCAGACTGATTGTATTTATCCCTTTACTTTAAAAGCATGTTATAGACAAAATCAAATTACTGTGATTACCAAGGAGTTGTTACAGCCATTTTGGTAAAAGTGGGAATTTAACATGCTTTTCCATGACTAGCAAGTTAAAGATAGCAGCTTTGGTGAGCACTCCCCAACCCAAGCCTGTCCCTAGTCACAGCTGACCGGGTCCAGAAAGACCTGCCCTGTTACAAGTGACATTGTTGTCAACAGATTTAAGTCGCTTCTGCTTTCAGACTCTAAGCACTGCAGATGAGTGTGTTCTTACCACTGCTCTTGGGAAGGTACTCACAACTGAGATACATGCTTCTCTGAGGGAAGAACAGTGGCTTGCAGTCTTTTTCCATGACTCCAAGCACTTACTTGCCTTTAGAATTGTCCACTTCGATAAGCGTCTCAGGTGCAGCAAAGTTTTTCAACAGGAACAGAGCATGCATGTCATTCCCTGGCCTAAGGCACAGCACAGACCGTACAGCTGAGAAGGCCAGAGAGCAATGGTGTCTTCCCATTACACTGGAAGTGGCTGGAGCCACCCTGCTCGATGATAGTGATGCTCCGGGACAATCCCCAGAATGCAAACCCTCCTGGTCTGCGCCCACAGCCCTGTTGCAGCTCTTCTGCACAGCTGGAGTTGCAGCCCCGGGGCTGGGCTGCCTCGCTGGGAACAGCAGCACAGGGGGTCCTAAGATCCAAACAGCAACTCGGCAGCTGTCACAGGCATGTGTTTGTGATCTTTCAGCTGCCAGTGGGTAAGGTGCAGGGGGCTTCTCCAGCCCTGGCAACACATCCTTATTTCTCAGGCCCTGGGCTGTGCTGCTAAAGGCTCCATCTCCTAAAGACACCAAGGTCAGCAGTTCTCCTCAGGCTCACAAGTACGAGCTCTCCTGGACAATCCCAAACAAAAATGAACACAAGTGCTGTGGTTGCTATTAGTGCCTTATTAATCATGCCCTGGCCCTGCTGTTTCCTCTAGCACAGCAGATCGCTTATGCCTCTGCTTTCCAGTCATGGTGGACGTGTGCTGCACGGAGCATTTCACAAGCAGCATCAGACACTGGAGTGAGCTTTCTGAAGCTTTGAGGCCTTTCCTGGGATATTTACCTTCAAAGGTCACCCATACCTCTCTATTAATTCCCCATGGGCATCCTCCAGTGGAGAGAAGCAGGTCTGCCTTTTTGCTGATTCCCCCTTCTTCTCTCCCTCCCTTTTCCCAGAGAAATGTTTGCTACGAATCATGTGGCCAGCTTTGTTGTGAGAGTCATAAAAAGGACATTTTTCATCTCTCCTTTTTCCTGCTCTCACTCCCTTCTCTCTCTCAGCATCAGACAGAGATTTATTCCCTCCCTGATGCCTGTGGCATTCGGAGCTGGGAGGGGTCAGGGGAGGCACTGATGGGACGATAATAGATAATACAGTGGTTCCCCAGGGTCTTGTCCAGCTTCGTAGCCGATCCATCAGCAGGCAGCGCTCGTGCCAAGGTCAGCGGTAACGAGGATGTGGTAGGGTCCCAGCCTCCCCCATGGGGCATCCTCCAGTCAGGCTCCCCCAATTCACGCGCCGCCTTCTGATCTCTACAAGAGCTGCCTTGTGCAAGCCACAATTTGCAAGATAGCACGTGTCCACCGAGTGCTGGCGCTGGGGTAACGACCACATTACTGTGTACGCACGCTCAACTTCACCTGCCCCAGCCCTCATCCCCACTGCAAGCACATCTGCAGGTTCTCTTTCAAGAAAAATGCCCATCATTGGCAATATCTCCCCCTCCAGGAGCTAAAACCATCCCCCCCATCCCTGCACTTTGTACGTGACATATTACACAGCCACAAGATATCTGTTGGTTGGGGTTTGCTGTCCTCCTGCACCCAAGTTCTTGGTGCCTTCAGTTAAAATAACCCCACACCACAGTGCTCTAACAGGCGCATTCAACCCCTGTACTCTTTGTGTAATGACTATGTTTAGCAAAAGGAAAGATGCAGGGCAGTGAGTGGGCTAGATTTTAATGATACTGGCAATCTAAAGACATGGAGGGTCTGTGAAGACCTCCAGGATCTTAACTGGTGTCAATACAGCTTGGAAACCCCAACAGAAGTCCAGACCCACATTTACCCTCCTAATCACATTTTCTGATTGAAGTTCACTATGCACTGAAATTAGCAGACATTAAATAGTCATTTTGGGGACCAGAAGTAAGCAGAAAGATATTGATGCTGTCTACAGCTAGACGTGGATTTGCACAAGGTCACACAAGGAGTTGGCAGCCAAAACACACCAGCCCACAGTTGGTACCCCAAGCACAAGTTTTCTCCCCAGGAGTTTGCAGTACAGTGCAGCCTCAGCATGAACACACTGTCCAGCATTTCCAGGGCTGCTTTTAGAGAAAAGCTTTTATTTGCCTCCTAGTAGTGTAAGTTTCGTAATTCTAAATACTATATCCCAGAACATATTCCTGGACACAGGGACTGCACAGACGTGCCATTCTACACCTGTACCTCCTTCAAACCCTGCATGGCCATAACCCTGCCTCCAACGTGCTGCCATCCACTTGGCAGTTGGCCTGTAGGTTGGGCTGACCTTGGGTGTGCTGGCAGGATTTCCCTGGCACTCTGTCATCCCCACGTCTCCTGCCGGGTCCCCCCCCTACTGTCTTGCCTTCGCTTCAACCGTCCCTTTCCTGAATTTCACATCCCATTTTCCTTCTAACTTCATCTCCTCCTACCATTCCACCTCCCATGCTCTAAAACTGCTCTTAATCCTTTGGCAGCTGTTTTCACCGTATTCCTGCAGTAAACTCGCCTCTCTAAGGCATTTGGTCACCACAGTCTCTCCTCTTCAGATTGTTACTATTGGCCAAGGGCATCAGTTACCCAGTATCTCCTTTTTGCTTTGTATCATTTGCAATTGTCCTAAGGCTCTGTTGACAATTGTCTCACTGGCCTCTAGTAGCTCAGCTGTTACCTTGGCTATCCCTGCAGCTTGCTGGCTTTACTGGCTGCTCTGTCCTTACCTTTCACCTTCCCCAAGAAGGGAAGTTTCAATGCTTATGCTTCTGCTTTGCAAGTGGCCTCTCCACCCAAAGTCTGTCACATTCGCAAACGGCCAGAACAAAGTTTAGAAAGCTGCCCGAAAAGTGCTGCGGTATTTCCAGCATCTCTTTGGCTCGCAGAATGCACTGGTAGGTTTATTATTGAGACACCTAAAGAACATTTGAGGTCATTAATACATGGCACTGAAAAAAAAAACCAAACCAAAAATGCTAAGTTAACTATAGACCAGCTGCAAAGATAAGCCAAAGAAACAACAGTGAAGAGAAGAGGGTGTTCCTGGAAAGAACCCACCAGGAAAAGCTGGACAGGCAAGAAAGATGAATATTGCAGCAAGTCCACATCCAATCCATGATCACTGGAAACCAAAGAAGTAGTGTAAAGCCACAAAAATCCAGAAGATTGGGGCAAACAAAAGTTTTGGGGGGGGGTGGGGGGGTGGGAATCTGAGCACTGACAAAAACTGTAAAAATGTAGCATAGTGACTGGAATCACTGTCAGACTGAAGGCACCAGAAAAATGAAGCCAAGTTAAAAAAATATAGGACTCTCATCAGTTCAGATAATTGCATATCCTATCCAGTTCCACAGTGAAAGGCACTTTGTGTATCTGCCACCATTCTCACATCGCTAAGATAAGAATTTCTATTTCAAGAATAATTTTTTTCAGCTGGAGACATTCCAGACTGGGTATATGCTTCTATGTTAGCTACCACAGAGCTCCCAGCCACAATCTGCCTGGATTGTGCTGCCCTTTGCCTGGGTGGCTGCAGCATCTGTTTGGGCAGAAAGACCTGTTATCCCCCCTACATTAAAAAAAAAAAAAAATCCTGAGTGCACTATGAAGACACAGGTTCTCCTTCAGTGTAGTTATTTACTGCAGTTGTAAAAGTTTCCGATTACTTCTGACAGCTTAAAATAAAATAAACAGCCAAGTCATGGTTTGGCATAAGGTTCAGGTCCTGAACATAAGCCACAGAGCCGGGGAAAAAAAAGATCTAAAGGACAGAGGTTTAGATCCCTTATTACCAAGCGCATTACACTGAGTAGGAAAGTAATGTACTCTCACACAGACTGGCTGTTATCCATGGGCTTATCTCCATTGATTACAGCTGGCTGAAAGATTTCTTCCAAAACTTCTACCATCTAAAACTACTTCCTGCCACAAGTGGACATTTGTCCTTGCAACCTCCTGCTTTTGCAATCTGTGCAATAAAAACCTGGGCCAGGGGGAACTATCCGCAGAATCCTTTTCGTGAAAGCAAAACTTTTCAGCCCTCATTTGACATCTTCTCCTTTCAAACGAAGTCATGTTCCCACCCAGCCAGGGATTCAAGCATGGGATGGAGGTCAAGGAGAAGACCTTTCTCTTTGATTTCTTTTGCTCAGTATTGTAGGGTTTTTTTCATGGGTTGTTTTTTTTTTAACTGATTAGGATGTTTTGCATTTTTTGATGGCTGCAGGTTGAACACTGTTCACTCTCAGCCATGGATTGAGACCTCCAAGCAGAATAGCTCTGTCCCATAACCACATCCCACCTGAGTTTCTCAGAGGGTAACAGCAGATTTACAGTAGACAAATGTGTTGAAGATGATCGAAATAATCTTCAATTAAGTCAGCAAAAAGGTATCTCCAACAACAAAAAAAAAAATAATCAGTGCTAATGCACAAATTTCGGTTTGTGAAGCCAGCTATTTCACACGTGAGAACTGCCTTGATATCATCACTGCAAGACACGTGTTTCCATGTGTGCATTTAGGACTGTTGCAAGGATCTCACTCTTGGCCTGGGAGGGAATAGTAAAGCAAATTGGTGCTCTTGTAACCATGTGTACTCCTAAGTACAGCTATGAGTATCTGATAAATCTTTTAAAGTGCATGTTTACAATGGATTTTATTCTTTTTACTGTTCTATACATACGAGCCCTCTGAGCAAAATAACACATCCTCTGACACCTAGAAGAAACCACTGCCTCATTGGCTGCCCACAGTGAAATAATTTATATTGTTATTTCCTCATCCAAATTACAAGGATTGTAAAAAAAGCTTCAGAAATTCAGAGTAATCAGTGCTTTGATGGCACAGAACCTGCAGCTGCTGCATGAGTGGAAGACCCACTATTTCAGCTGAGAGTTTTGCCAGCCCAAAGACTGCAAAAAAAAATTGGTCCCTGAGTGTTTTCTACCAATTTTTCTCTCGTTATTTTCTTCAGTGGTTAATAGAAAGTGAGGACAAGTGGAGATCATTTAAAAATGATCTTTGAGACCCCTCCATGGGTTTATTGCCGGGACCTATTTAGAGGACCATAAAGCTGTAAGGGGCCTATAACTTTATCATATAGTCCACGAGCTTAGGAAAACGAAGCGTCTTTACATTCATGCCCTGCTTGTTTTGCCACATCTCGCTCTCCTTACAAACACACCCGCACCCAAGTGTGCAGGGACCGCCGGAGCCGCTAATTGAATTCACTGTCGTGAAAGCGTTAACAAATTGTAAGTGACCTTTTATACAAATTTCAAAGTCAAGAATTCACCACTAACTGCACATCCCTCTTCTGCCATTCACTGTTATGCAAAACCCACAAACAATTAAAAGAAATAACGAAGAGCCCAGCGGCCCTCTTTCCTAATTAGCTGCAGGAGGCAATGCTTGGGAGTGTGGCTAAGTGCTTCAATTACCTCGGCCCTCCTCGCTGCCCTTGTTAGAAGAGACAGGTCCACCGGCCAAAGGGGAACAATTAAGGCAAGGCAGAGCCAGGCAGTTTGCAGGGGGATGCCGGGGCTGTGCCGGCTCTCACACAAGGGCCAGAGCTGTAATCATACCCCAGATTCCTGCTGGGCTACACAGAGACAAATTAATGGTAGATAGATTGCTAGCTCTGGCTCATCAGTAACGGGGGAGGAAAGGAGACAATATAGCAGTACAAGGCAACCGCAATCAATGTTCCTGGGCTATCAGCCCCCTTTCAGGGCTGAGGGACCCGAGCAATAATGCCTTACTGATGCCCACCTTGGCCCTGAGCAGAATCACAGAGCCCAGCTTGTGCTTTATTTGCTGAAGATACTCTGTGCTGGCTGCCCTGAGCAGCTCCACACTCCAGAGATGCTGGAGACCAAACTGGTTCCCAGTAAGAAACCAGTCTGAGCCAGTGGGAGCTGGAATACAAAGGTGGTCCCTCCTGCAGCCATCTACCCCATGGTATGAAAAGCCCAAAGGCAAATCCTGGCTGTGCAGCAAAACCACATCAGCTTGAATGGACACCAGCATAAACCCTGCAAAAACCTCATAACCTTTCAAGAAAGGCTTAAAGTGTCATCATAGGCAGTGGTATTGCAACACAGTTTTAATATCACATATTCAACTATATGATTTATCTGTTGCATAAGCACTCATGCAGGGCCAGATCCTGCTGCCACTAAGCTGCTGTGGAAATTGGAGCTGTGGTTTTGGCACAGCCCAAACATCTGCACAGCCACCGGGGAGTCAATGCCTGTGCAAGTGTCCTGCGCTCACCACCAGAGCCTGTCCTGGCCAGCAGCAGGAAGAACGCATGGGCTGGAGAGCTATCCAGAAAATCCAAAGACTGAAGTTTGCGCTAAAATATTTACAAGCCCCTATGCTTTTGAATTATACAAGAAAAAGACAATCACAAGTCAAGTTTTCACCCTTTTACAACACAGCTTAGCAGTGAAATTGATTGCACCTTTTAAGCTCATATAAGCCCCCTTCCTGAGCAAAGTCCTTTGTATCCACTTTTGCCAAGTACCTTTTTTTCAGTTGATATATAAAGCTTTGAAAATAAGTTTGAGGAGAGACTGACAACCTTGAAACCTCAAGAGCAGCATGGCATTGACAGATGCCGCTCCCTGAGCCGAGTATTATAGATAGATTTTAATTTCATTTTAACAAAATAGCTGTCTCCACTGGAAGAAGCATCAAGAGCTAAATGAGGACCCGTCTTGAGCTGAATCACGTTGAACAGACCTCGGCACTGTCATTGATTTTCTGGGAAGAAAAAAAACCGCCTCTGGCTACTAAACCAAATTAGTAGTCACTGATGACCAATTATTTTGCCCCACTGTGAACGGAGAGGCGTACTAAAATTCCAGTTTGTCAGACCCAAGGCTCCCTTCTCAAACACCTTTCAACAAGCGTGTACCAAAAGTCCCTCAGATGGTTCTGACGCCTTCCTGTTTTCGGCAACTTCTTCTCCAAAGTTTTAATGAGCTGCTGCTCTGAGGATGGCCTGCCTGAAAGGGAGCCCTTCCCAGCTCAGTGGAGCACTATTTGGCATGGCACAAATCACAGCTGTCAGAATTTATACACACATACACAAAAAAAGTGTCAGCCTAATGTTTGCAAATTATAATTACCATTTCTCTTGCATGTCCCTGGTGCCTTCATTTTAGATAAATCCCAGCTCCGAGGTATCAGCTGCAAAGCACTGAAAGCTCATATTGAATAGAATAGATTTAACTAGTTTGTAGCTCATTTAAGGCCTACACTGGTTTATTTTAATATTGTTAATACTTTATTATACTTTTTAACATTGTTTTCACAGTAAAAGAGCCTATTAGGAGGCTGCAGCTTCTCTTCCAGGAGATTTCTGGCAGACTAGTGTACCACGTTGAATAACCGAGTTAGCAGGCGCTTGTCATTTCAGTTGAAAATAGGTCTGTACCCTGACTCTTGAAAGTAAATTAGAGAGAGAGTCTATTAAAGAGACAGGAACTGTTTCAGGGATAATAGTTTTGAAAATGTGCACAAATAAACTTTAAAATATTTAGGAAATGTCAACATAAGAAGTGGCTCCAACTATTTGACTATAAAAGGAAGCAGATGATTATTTTTTTTCCACAATTATAAATAATTTGTTACATCCTATCAGAACTTCATTTCCTTTCCTTTTTGTGGCAGGGTGCTTGTGCCAAAACAAGGAGATCTGAGTTACTCTGAACGAGATATATTTTAATCCACAATGAGCATTTTCAGCGGATGCTTCCTCTACTCTCCTCACAGCATCCACAGATAACACCAAAACCCTCCCAGTTCAGGAGCGACATCTGGGCAGGGTGACAGAACACACAAGCCCTTCATTCCTGTCCTTAAGTAACACTAAGGTGAGAGGACGTTTTCCCAAAGGCCAGCTGCAAATGACAAATACTGTCACGCTGCCAAACAGTACCGATACCGGGGCCAAAATTCCTCATCCACCCCAGCATTTGACCTACAAAGAAAAAGCCGCCTCGCTCAAATTTCTCCAGTAACCTTAGTCAAAGAAGCATGTTACCTGAAATCCCTTGCTCTTCCCCACTTCCTCAGTATTTCTCTCAAAGGAGGCAGGAAAAGCCAGACGAAGCCTCACGTCCTACAGCCCCACCAGAGCGTAACTAAGCCCACGAGTCATTCCCACTGATTTCAGAGAGGCAGTTCATGCGTGCATCATTCCAGGCATGATTCTATACTTTGCTGGATCAGGACTTAAATGCGATTAATCACACGGCAGGGAAGGATCTCTGAAGAGCATCAACCCAAATGTGTCCTTTCAAGCATTTACTTACAAGCCAGCTGTGGACTAATCAGTCACCAACTGCCTGGTCCACTGGAGATGGTAAAAGTCACCTCCATAGACATGTGAAAACACATTCAGCTACCACAAAAATCAATAATCAAACACTACACACAAAGGCTCAGTGTTTTCCTGCATCTCTCCCTGCTATTCCTGCACACCAGGAAAACTTCTGCCTTGGAGAGCAAAGGAACAGGCCAAGGAAACATGTCTACATGCAAGGCTCACCGTGTGCTTTTGCCAGGAATACTAAAATTTACATCATCCAATGAGACTGTAGACCCACTTGGACAATAAGACACTTGACCACGTTTGCCATATCTTTCACCCTTGATAAATATTTTCCCTGGTTCTGATCAGTATGAAATACCAAACTGGAAGGGAAGGAGGGGAAAGAAAAGTGGATGACAAAAGGTCAACGTCGCCTTTGGCACCGGGTGTCTCCAGATAACAGTCTGGAGCAGCGCAGCTGATTTGTAAGCAAAGCCTTGAAAAGCCCTGCAGCATGTGATCTATGAAGCAGGAGGTCTGCAGAAGGATGTCTCCTCTGATATGAATGCCCCCTTGGGATGTATATTTCTGGATTGCACATCTAGTATCATTAGAAAACACGACCACAGATTAGGCTGTTTTGAAGCATGTGGCGTGCAATAATTAAGCAATAAAAGTCACCACAGGGGTGAAGGAACAAGAAACAGAAGACTTACTATTTGCGTACATGCTGCTGGTGCCCTCTGTGATCATCAGAGATTCTCTAGACTGCTAAAACCTGGCTGCTACCAATTCTGGGCCCATTCCTGCCAAAAGTCACAAAGCACCAGCTCACTCTGTGGTACAGGGGCACTCTCTGCAGAGAACTACCTTCTGGTGGAGCTGGTGGCCCAGAAGCAGCCCAGCAGTTAGCCCAAGTCCCCAGTGTCACACAGTTGTCCATACAGGCATGAAAAACACAGCCTTTCTGTTACAGGAGCTGCAGCTGAAGGCACTGTGAGCTACAGGTGGGAGCAGAGCTGGGGGTGATGGCCCCATAGTCATTGGTTGCTGCAGAGATGGGAAAAGACCCTCCCCACAACCTGTGCAAAGACAAGGACCAATAAAACTTGAGGTCGAGGTCCTTCATCACCTTCAAGTGCTTGCTTCTGGGGAAAATGAATAGCAGCAGGACCACAGCAATAAGCAATATGCTGTCCTCACGGCAAGCACCCTGCTGCTGCCACTTGCCAGGTCTGTTTCCCACGAAGGCTGATGAAGTTAAAGCATCCTCACTTGCAAGGAGCAAGACTCAACAATTTCAGGCTGCAGCTCTGCCACAAGCTGGCCAGGTTAATGCCAGCTCATAGGAGCTGAACAGGACATTGGTCAACAAGCAATTTTTCTAGAACCATGGTCATCTGCAGCTCCTCTCTGCTGCTGGCTCCCCCTGGCCAGGATGCTCCCTGGTACCCTGTTTCAAGGGGCAAATACATCCGGTTGGCGCAGCTGAGGCACTAGACCAGGGCTCAGCATTTCAGCTCCCCTTTCTGCTGCAGACACCTGACCATCTGCATTGAGTCCAGTTCTATTGCTATTCACATTGCTTAGGACAGCATTTACTCCTTTCACACAATCCATCATTCCATCTGCTTGTGGCTTTCTGATATACCACAGAAGTGACATTTCAACAACAAAGGCAGTATTATTTTAACAAAACACACTTTGTACCCTGTGGTTCTTCCCAAGTAGCCACCATGGCTGTGTCAGTCTGGTGCTCCTTGGTCCTCCCAGCACACACCAGAGCTTGAACAGAGGTGATGATATGAGCCCTATAAAAGGTTGTGCAAAGCTAGACATTGTGCCTGTTTGGGGGAACGGACTAGCACAGTCCTGCTACAGGTGATCACAAGCATGTGCAAGCTGTAGTGTATTAACTGCAAATTAACATGATTGTGAATCTGTCTTGAGGAAGATAAAGCCTTTCCCAGTGTGAGGGTTTATTCATGTTCTCACCAGTCACACCTTCCAGGAGCAGAATAGCATGGAGAGGTAAAGAAAGGTATTAACCCTGGAGATTATATTATTGTCTTTTCAATGTTTTTCAGGCCTTCCACTCCCTTTTTTGACCTCCTTCAGCACAAATACAAGGAGCTGTGGATGGAGCATCAGAGAGCCCTGACAATAGCCCAGCGAATGCAAAAGAAAAAGGTGATAACAGTTCAGCAGTGCTCTCCCTTGCTGGGCACAGCACTGCTGCTGGGCATAACCCTCCCACTGTCCTACCCCTCGAGGGATGAACTTCTGCCAGCTGTAGGGACGGCTTTCAGCTGGGAAAACATCCTCCCTGATGACTAGAAGGCTGGTGAAGCCTAGCAAAGATGAGCTGCTTCCCAGCCAATGGGCCTGGCTTCAGCCAGAGCATGTCCTGTGGGGTGAAGGTGTGGGAGTGAACACCAGATACGCAAATCCCAATGTGTGTGCATGACAGTGCTCTAGAGACAAAGGGGAAGGTGTGTTTTTTAATGCTTTTTTTGCACCTGAAGACATGCACAGGAGCTGAGCAAGCTCTCCCAGGCAGCAATGCTTTGGCTAAGGCCTTTCAAAGGATCAGAGGTGCTTTTTCCTGCAGACACCTTTCTAGCTATCGTCAAGCATCCATCTGCATCAATATGCCTCTAGTCACGGGTTGCCCAGCTAAACTCCTCGTATCAAACTGGAAGCTCTGGGTTTTTTTGCATTGCCACAATAGTAAAATGCCCGGCTGCAACAAAGAATTAAGGTTTTAAATTATATCTTTGGTATGTATGTCATCCTCATGCCAAAAGCCCTGCACACTGTCCTTTGGAGAGCACCAGCTCTGCTCAGGTTACCTGGGACAGTGAACAAAACAATGGAATAGCCAGAAAAATGTTCAGGACCAGCCCTGACCCTGGCATGGTGTGGTCGATGCCAGCACCCTCAGCAGTTGTCAGCATGTTACACTGTGCTGTTAAACACACCAGTATTGTAATAACATTTAAAAGCAGCCAATGACTGTTTTATTAGTTAATGGCTCAAAGAAGAGTCGAGTTAATATGGTAATGACCAATTTCAATGGGCTTACTGCCATCACAAACTATGCTTTATAGTTGAAGTGCAAGAACAGTGTTCTTAATTAGCAGCTACTTTATGAATCCACAAGCCTAGGATGCTGGAAAAGTGCATCCCCACCTTATCTATTAATGACTGATGTTTTTAATCACCAAATTTTCTCCATCGAGTTCCCAAAACCTGCAGCCACCAATTACTGCGCTAAGCAACACAAACCTAGACCACAGAGCCGACAGATTCCCCACGGTTTCACACAGTGGCCAAAACATTGACCAGTGTCAAGGGTTAGGACAGGGCCAGCCACTAGATGAATGGCAGACGCTCCCTATTAACCCCTCTCCCTTCCCAAAGGAGAAAGAAGAAAAGGGAAAGACTTACAAATTAGAAAAGTAAAACAGCTTTAATGAAACAATAATAATACTAGTAAGCAAATAATTAGGATAATGAAATATATACAAAACCAATAACAAAACTCCCCTGACGAATCACCACTGATGCTGCAGGGCAGGCACTGGGAAGTCCCAGGCTGGACTCAGTAGCAGACAGGAACTGGATTCAGGAACTCACAAACTGGGAAGAACAGCTGGAGATCTCCCCAGAGACCAGCCATTGAAGAAGAGGGCTTAATCCTTGTGATCCCTCAGCTTTATACTGAATACGGTGTATATGGAATGGTCAGGTTTGGTTCCTTTGCCCAAAGGTGTGACCTTCCACTTTCTTGCAATCCTTTTACTTTACAGCACCCCTCCCTGGGGCACAAGATTTACCAGTGACCTTGGTTTCTATATGACCAAGTATAAGCAAGAGCCTTTCTGCTTCAAACACTAGTCCTGGTAGTACCTCTAAACATCAGGCATTACCACTTCTAGTAGCAGACACTGTCTGCAGAAACATGCTGTTAACTTCAGATAGCGCAGTCTCTTAGAATAGACTTCGCTGGAAAAATAAGATCACTGAGCAAAATCGGTTCTGGTTTAGTTCAAACCAGGACCACCAGGTACCTGCACTGGCTTGTGCTGGAACTATAAAGCACTGCGAGCTGCAATTAGTCAGGAGAGCAAGACACACTGGACACTGGACAGCAGGAAACCCCCCATGGTGAAGAGGGGGTTGGAACTGACTTTACCAGCTAGTGATGAGCCCTTGCTCTAGCTCAGAGCACAAGGGCTTCCTGCAGGCAGCAGTCATCTCACTGGGATGCCACAAAACACAGACACTTGGAGAGCTGGCAGCTGCTCAGGTTTTTCTCACCATTATGTTTTAGATATCAGTATTAGCTGCGTGGACAGAAACAACTACCTGGATCAAGCACTTGCGATCATCAAGTGACTTTTAGTCTTGTTCATTCCGGTGTTACTACGTTGCATGGCACCAACCTGATGTGTACAGCTGTGCTGCCATTTCAGCCCATTCTTGCTTACCTTTGGTTACAGAAAGAAAAAGTGCATGAAACTCGCACCACAGTTCTGCGAAAACACCCACTACCTGAAAAGGAGGAGTCCTTCTGGCACCTGCCCCACTTGGAGAAGGTATGGAGCACTTGAGTGAATTCAGGGACCCCTTCTAACCTTGTCCACATGCCCTGATTAACAGCCTTAGCACACAATGAAGGTAGACATGAGACTCTTGGAGCTCCCCGAGACCCAAGCCCTACAATGGTCCCAACACTGGAAGTGTTCAAACATCAGCCCGCTTTGGACTTCAGAGTGGGACATTTTCTGCAGCTATAAGCTCTGGAATAGAGGCAGCAGTCACCCAAGTAAGGGCTTAATGACTTATTTTCTAACTTGTGCCCTTTCATGAGCTTCTCGAGATAAGAAGGATCTTTTTATATCTCCTGTTAGTACTGGGATGGCCTTTGTTCTCTGCAGGTATTTCCACAAGTGCCTTGCACAAGTAGGACAGCCACACCTGCATTTTGGTAGCTTGCCATTTTATCAGCTCTCACAACTAACTCAGACCACACCAGATGTTTCAAGATGCATTTTCACCCCAAGAATTAGAGCTTTCCAGAAAGCCTGCACTCTTGATACCTGCCTAAACTACCTGATTGACAATATTCACCCTGAGACTGAGCAAAGAATCTAGCCAGGTTACAGATGTGCATGACACTTACTTTAATTGATCCAAATAAGAGCCAAGGTGAAGATTTCTTGTTCTAGCAGTGGGATCTGAACATCTCCCTGAATTCATCTGTGCATCCTGCTGTGCTCTGGGGTACTTGTTTGTGGTGTAAATTTCAGGGAAACTTCAAGTGAAGAGCTAGGGGGCATTTTAGGAAGGGAAAAGATCTGCACAAGTGGAATGGAAAGGAGATACCAGAAAATCTGAAAGCGCTGAAACTCTGCAGGGAGTTTACACGGCCAGAATCATATCTGGCATTGATAGATAACCCTGCAAAGAGCATCTCAGCCCTCTGCCCCAGCCCTTGATCTGATGGTTTGGGGTTTTTTTGGTTTTGGGGTTTTTTTTTTGCCGTGCTGTTGATTTTTAACCGCAGTTTAAACCAACGAAGAAGCCTTGTGACTTCCTGAAGCTAATTTACTTGTACAAGTCTGAGAGTTTTGCCCAAGAAAGGTGTTTTGCACCACCTTGATGTATTCCTCTTACATCCTGTCTAAGACTGTCCGATTAGCATATGTCAGTAATCATTTATCCTCGCTGCCTGTCAGCACAGAGCTGCTGCTACGGCTAGTGTCAGGGAAAGAACATGACCGATCGCTGTTAAACAGATTGTGTAAGTCACACGAGATACTGGGGCAAGCCTCCTCTTTAGAACTCCTCTCACCCCAGACCTTTCTATCACTATTCATTTTTCAGCCTGTGTTTTCCTCCATGCTTTCCCTTTTGTTTCATCCATGACTGTAGTTGGGTTCTTCCTCCAGCTACAGCTCTCAAACCCCCAAGTCTTTTTCTTTCCTCCTTCCTATCCTCTTCCCTTCCTTCCCAGGAACAGCATCCAGGGGAGGAGGGACAGCTCATTTTGCACAGCCTCTGTAGATTTTCTGCACTCTTCCTTTCTTATTACACTAATCTGGAAGGTTTGCCTTTCCCCAGCTGCAGATCTAACAGGCACAGCCCACAACTTGGACTGGAAAATTCATTACTCTGTTGAGTTTCAGTGTGTGTTTTCTTCCAAGGAAGAGTAAGTTCCCTTCAATATCCATTAATGTTTACCCAGTTAAAAGCAGTAACAACCTAGAGAAAGCTGATGGTTCCCAGAGACATTTGGGAGCCTCCAACTGTGCTTCGACTATCTCAGAAAATCTGTTTTACACATAAATGGTGGTGGAATGGTCTTGAAAGACAAACCGGCTTAACCCTTCAACCAAACTCAGGGACTCCAGGAGTCCCTTTATCAACCCCTACTTTGCAAGGGTGACAAGAGAGGAGTGCTGCAAAGAAGTGAGGGAGCTTGTTCTTATGGTGTTTATGTCCTCATGAAACCTTTCTCAGGCTCTTCCATGATGGTGGATAACTACTTTATAGCTTTTTTAAGGTTTAGTGGCCTGGGGAGGCCAGCCTTTAGCACTGACCACTGTAGGAAGTTTACCAAAATACTGTCTTTAATCCATGTAACATACTCATCCTACTGCACAAAAAGCAGTATGAAAAGCAACCACAAGGACAGCGCTTTACAGAAAGCTTCTTAGCAGTCTCCAGTCTGCATATTATCTCCTGCCAGCCTTAAGTGACATTGTCCTGCTCTGGCTGCTACATAAGATGCTCATGACCTGCAAGCAACTTCAAATTCTGGGCAAGAATGTTCAGAGACTTCATTGCCTTGATCACAGCCCCACTTTGGACTATTTTCCCATGTGACCTGGGCTGGTGCAGAGGTGTGACAAGACCTTAAGCCACTCATCCTTCTTGTCACTCAGTCACCCCTGGTATTTGGCATGATGCCTTTCAGTCTGGCCTGCTCTGGGTCTGGGGTGAGCAAGGCAGAGCACCTGCCTACAGAGATGGTGGTAACTCAAAGCAAGATGCAGCAGAAAGATGAGGTTTTGCTCCTCTAGACCCATAAAAATCATCAAGGAATATTCTTCTGTTCCCATCCTGACCCCTTACAAAGAGATGTAGAAACTGGGTGTGGATGTTACTAATGGCTTTTAAACTGGACTTTCCATTCAGTCCCTGCAAGACTATCTCCTGGCACCAAGCTAGAAGTTGCAGAGGAAGTGGAAGAAAAGAAAACAAAGGAGCTTTGCCCTCCCCACTAATTGCCTCTGCTTGCTCCCTGCACTGCCAGGGCTGCATGACATTACACAGTCATTCAGTCAGTAAAGTATAGACAAATTGACTATATTTTCTTTCGGATTTAGGTTTCAGCCCCACTGCTTTAGAATAATGGCCCACGCTATTAAGCTAACCGGGTGATTTACAGGCTCTCCCACACCGGGTGATCTGATCGCTTCTGCTCCGCGTCTCGCTCTGGAGGACCGACCTGGCATGTGGTCTCCTGGGCCCTCCAGCTCACTGAGACAAACAGATCGCAGGGAGCCAGTCAGGTCTTGACCAGCAGTTCATTAGGGGATGTTGTTGAATTGGAGTATTGGGTTTTTTCATTTTGTTTTTTTACCAAAACAAACAGAAGTTAACTCCTTATTCACCTCAATAAGATGCTTCTACTGCCCTCCCCTTCCTCAGCCATTCCCCAAGACAAATGTCCTCTGCCTTGCTCTGCCTGCAGTGACATGACTCCCGGGCTCAGGTTTTGCCAACATAGCTGGGATTGTGCATGAAGACTTCATTTATTTGTAGATGTGGGACTACATTCCTTGGGGACTGCACCTCAGGTACCCAGCATGGACATAAATACTCCTGCCCAACCATGCTAATGGGACATCACTCAGCGCTGCCATCATGCTGGCCCAGGCAGAGTGGCACCTCTGGTGTCAGCCAAACTGCAAAGGATGTTGCTGCCAAAACACAGCATCCCCACAGCCTTGCCTGGGCTAGCTTGGGGTGAGGCTCCAGCTACCTCTATCTGAATATTTGTCACAATCCAAACAGTTAAGTCAATGCTGGCCACTCTGCAATAAATTTCCAGTGCTCTGTCAAGTCAGTCCAGAAGGATTCAGGTAGCAACACCTCACACAGCAGCGGGGCAGGCCAGAATTCACCCGCGTGTCAAAACATCTCCACGATCACGTGTCATTGACACGCGTCAGGGTTTTTCCTTTGCTCGTTAAGTGAATTCCAACTTGCACAGACATTCAAGGTGGCTTTCCAGGGAGAACAGTCTTGTTTACTTGACCAAAGAGGGGGAGGAAAGAAAATGCAGCAACTTTGGACAACACTTTTGTCAACACGCGCTGCCTTCTCGAGCAGATGAAACGAGTTGCACTCGATGCGCGATATGAATAAGCGATAAGCAATTGACGAGCAAGTGTTCGGGTACCTTGGCAAAAGACTTAATTTGCAACCTGGCACAAAATCAAAGGCTCTGTCAACGCCTGAGCGGCTCTCCCGCATATGCCTTGCGTTACCTGGGAAAGCTCTGTCAGGTAAATTTCCACTGAAAGTAATTAGAGGAATCCCCACTGTATAAACTTTGCAGCAAAATTCTGGGCTCCAGAATTTGATTCTCACCAGGGATCCGATACCTGCTCACAGCCTGATCCTTCATCAGAATTAACAGTTGAGCTTTAACGCATACACACAAAAATGTTCCACATTTTTTTTTAATGCCTTACCTCTATTTTTGTCTAAAGAGCTGAACTGACAAGCACAGCTCATGTAATCTTGCAACTGTTGTCTTGTCAGAAAAGCCATAGACTCTGCTTAAATAACCTAGGCTTGATGTGCACAGTGGGCTGGATTTTCAGATGCAGCATTTATCCACGCAGGTTTGAGGGCAGCAAAGCTTCCTGGAGTTGGAATGTTATAAAACCTGCGTCCTGGGGCCTAAATAGTGCTTAAAAAAAAAAAAGCAACGAGCTCAAGATCTTCTTGTCATCATGGTACAAGATCAAACCTCCCTTCAACCAGGAAAAGAAAAAAAAAAAATCAGTGTCACCTGATAAGTATTCAGTGCTATGAATTGGTGGGTCCCACCTCTGCAGAGAGAATCCAAAGCAGCACCACTGGCCTTCAGTGATGACCTGACTCCAGCATGCACTACACAAGAAGAAAATACTGCACTCTGCAGTGTTCCAAATAGGCAGCAGATGCCCAGCTACCCTGAGCATGATCCCCGCACACGTTCACTGGGACCCCAGCAGAGATGGCACCTCCTGCACTGCAGCCATTCTGCGACTAAATGCAGGCTCCAGGCGCCAGTCACCATCACTACTCTTTTTAGAAAAAAAGATTCTGCAGGTTTTCTTGTTTTGCCTCAACCACAGCAAAGCATTTCCACAGTCCAGCCTTTCCCAGTACCCTTTGTGTGTGCCCTGGACATTCAGCCTTTCCACCACACTAATGCTGCCCTCTGCCATGTACAGCTGTTCCTTATGTCTCCCTCAGAGACACGGTAACCCATCATTTCTCTGCCATCTTCATTGCTCTCCAGCATCTCCCAACTGATGCAAGAAAACAGCACCCCTCCCTGGGCAGCCTTGCAGCCTGGACCATCTCCAGGGCAGGCTCCGCCTTCATCCAAGACCTGGCACCCAAAGGCAGCACAAGAAACTGTTGGCAACCAATTCCTATTGCTGATACGGAGATATTCACCCATGAAGGAACAGATTTGGGGTGCTTGCAGCCTCATGGCTCACAGTAGAGTAAAACCACACACGCCGCATTGGGTTACAGATGAACACCCACCCTTGCTTTCAATGCTAACTAACGTTTCACACACATCTACCAAAATGCTTTCTAAATGGACTTGGAGTTTCATTTATGGACTTATTCTGCCTACTGCAGAGATGCTATTTACCAACAGACAACTTAGTTTGAAGTAAAACTCTTGCTTGGCATGAAAAGGGTCAGGATTCAAATCTCAGAAACACATGAGGTCAGCGTGAAAGCTGCCAGCACTGGTCTGATCCCAAGACATCTGCCAAGGGGGGCACACACAAGGTTACAGCTCCAGTGGGTTAATTCTCCTTTACTCACCCCTTTGCCCAGACCAAGTGACCAGTGAACTCCAGCAAACATCCATGGCCCTTATTTTCAGGAAGCAAGAAAAAAAAATCCCAAATCTCTGCAGGCCATTAGAAACAGCAGCCAAAAATTGCTGAGCAGGTTTTGAAACCTTCCCGGGTTTGAAGCAGATAAGGATCATTTAGCCCAGACTCCCTTGTCCTGCATTTCCCTATGTTCTTAGAATTAAAAAGGTGGAGAGAGAAAGTCCATTCATTAAACCGGTTAAGTGCGCTACTGTCAGGAAAAGCCACAGTATTTGTAACCCTAATAATCCAACACACACCTCTGAGCACAGCTCATCTTGGACAGAATAACGTCTATTTTAAAAGTACCTGCCTCTCTCTAACTTGTCATGGCATTTGTTGACAACCCTATTGAAAGCCGCTCCAGATGCAGCTGTGAAGGATCTTTCAGCACCTCTTTCTCTTTCCTAGACAGTTTTTGAAAGGGAGGGGAGAGAGAGGGGGGAAAAAAAAATAATAAAAAAAAAAGCCATCAATACAGGGGGAAAAAGGCATCAGCAGCCAACATCAGCTGATGAAGCGCCTCACCTGGGCCCCCAGCACACCGCCTCCAATTAAATCAAAATGGTTTGTTTTTAATGGTCTTTTACACTGACAAGTGGGCTATCATTCCAGGCCTAGAGAGCTGTCAGGGAGCCGAGGCAAATCCTCCGTTGATAATGCCCAATGCTTCCAATTAGGAGCCGAGGCCGCTCCTGGCGCACTAACGATTCCCCAGCCTCCCCCAAGGCCCCTTCGGCGCTGGCTGTTTCGTCTTCCCTCTTCCTCCGCCGCAAATTACTGACACAAAACGGAGGCGCCCCGGTGCCTCCTCACCACGCCGGGCCCCGGCCCTGTTGGATTTAATGAGGCGATGGAAGTTTTTGCGGATCTTTCGCTAAATTCTTTTCTTGTTTGACAGCTGCTTGAGTGTTGACCTTATAAAAGATTTAGTGTTTCTCATTATTTTCTGTCAAGCTTTACAAGTGATAGCTTCACGGAAATCATTTGCATCTCGATGCGCGCGCGGTTTTTGTCTGCACAGGGATGCTCGGCGCGCGTCGGTGTGTACACCCTACCCCAATCCATATTGTGCATTTTATTCCCTCCCCCCACAAAAAAAAAAAATTACAGACATGGCACTGCTGTGTTGTGTTTGGGGGGGGGGGGGAAAAAAAACCCAACACACAAAACAAACAGACCTAGGATTTGTTAGACTCCTGTAAATAAGGGAGGTTTTGAAAAAGGAATAGAGATCGGTTTCCTGTAAAGAGAGCTCAGGAAAGTGTTTTGTCACCCGCTAAAAGGATTCGATCAAATGGATGATGGAAAAACTAGGCTGAGTCTAGGGGTGGCTTTGTTGTTAAAGTGAAAAATCATACAAGGCTGGGAAGCTGCCTTTGAGTGGAGGGGCAGAGCCAGGCAAGGGCTGGGAGAGGAACGGGTACAGCCAGATCCCCCTGCAGCCAAGCATGAAACCTTCCAGGGCAGGAGGAGAGCTTGGTGCTGCTTATTTCTCGGTTCAGCCCTTTTCACGGATTCTTTCTCAACACTTAAAAATCATCATAAACCATTTAATCTGGTTATATTAATTTAAACTTCCCCCCACAAGCTAAGCTTAATGGCCACCCAAGGGTGCTCACAATGCCCAGCAGCTACGACACACACCCCAGCACTCACCTACATGTCAACAAGCCCAACGCCACCAGCACCCACAAAACCCTGGCTGGTCTCTGGGGTTTGTGCTCTGCTGCTATCAGGGAGCTGCTCTGCCTTCCCTGCATCAGCTTAGCCTCTCTGTAGCTGGCATGCAATTTATTATCCTCTATTAACATACCCACTTCTGCTTGCAACATGCGTGTGGTTGTACTAATGCTTGATAAGTGATCACGTAAGAGTTCTCTGGTTTAAAACATCATCATAACTGAGAAACCCAAATGAAAATACCACCCCTAACCCATCCCCCCCCCCCGCCCCCCCCCCCCCAGTACATATTTAAGTTTTAGAAGTGCTAAATTTTGGAGGTTTTTTATTGCCCCTTGAAGTCTTTGAAGCAAGCACTGACATTACAAGACCCCAGCTGCAAGTGTCCTGCAGGTGTTAACTTGTCAGTAACAAACGCAATCAACAACAGTAAAACATTGTTTCTAATCAGCAGCTGAAAACCTTTGCAGCTCTGTCATCCCTTGCAGAACACCACCAAGCTTGTGCCTACGAACTATATTCCTCTCCTGTTACAGCCAATGCTCAAAATCCACAATTCAGACAAAATGCTGGCATAAGAGCTCTTAACCACATCAGAGTAATGGTAAAGATCATCAGCTCTCTCTAGGGGAAGTACCTTTGGGTTCATCATTTAAAATATGAATTAGAAGAATCAGAGATGAGGATTCATCACTGGCATTTACTTCACAACACTAGCGTCTGTCATAAGACCTCTGACCCAAGGACACTCTTATCTTGACTCTAATTACTGGCCCTCATTTAGAGAGGGTTTCTCATTTTTTAAAAATAGCACTTGTCCCCTGTCCTACACCTGGTGCTCCCCATTTACTCACACTGAGGGCAGAAGCTGGCATCCCTCAACTTTGTCAAGGCTCCACTAAATTACTGCCAGTTGTGACTGTGACATTTCTCACCTGCGAGCTCTGTACCAAGACTGAAGTGAATGAAGTGCTGCTTCCTCTCCTGCAGCTCCAACCCAATCCCAGGCAAAAATTTCCCTCTGCCCAGTTCCCAGTGCCAGTGGGCAGGGAGCATGATGGGGAAGGCAGAGGCACATTCAAGAGAAGCAGCTCGGATACCCTTATGTGGAAGTACCAGATTTTTCTAACAATCCCAGCTGTGAGGGAAAAACTCCTGCGTCTTTAATGGAAGTTGGCCCAGCTGGGGATTGTCTCTGCCAGCTCCCAGGGGCTGCCCACCAACTTGAGCAGCACTTGGTGCCTCCCCCACCTTTCCCTCCGGAGGAGGGGTTATATTACTGCTGCTACTTGTGAGAAAGCAAAAACACCCAGAAATGACTGTCTGAAGTAAGGCACTCAAATGCATATTTAAGTACCTGAACACCTTCCTCCAGAGAGGGGGAATAGCTAAATACGCTTTGTTTGTCTTGATTAATGAGATCACTAGCAAGCTTTTCAGGGCAAAGACTGCTGTGTATTTTTACATATGCAAAGCCTGACATCCAGCCAGCCTGAGCAGGGTGGGGGAAGTGTGAGGCAGCTCAGCACATCCACACAAGGCAGAGAGAGGTACGACACAGGGAATTGCGTTGGGGCAAGTAAAACCCCTGCCCCCCCTCACGGTAAACCCACTCCATGCATGAAGACACACACACCCGCCTCAGTAATTCTGCATCTACTCCATGCTTGCTGCATGCAGCTGTGTGTAAGTCCCACTGCTCACCCCAGGGCACTGGGACCTTTCTCCCACACATTACTTCCCCTTTGTTTCTCATTCACCTCTTCCCTGTCTCGAAGGTGATACCCAAGGAAAGGCTGCTTGTATGTTTGTTGGGCAGGTCATAAAAACGTCCCAGACCCTGACAGCGTCTTCCCTGGGAGCTCTGAGCCCATCCTGGCCCCTTCAGCGCAAGTCCTGTGTTGCACAAAACAAGCTAAATGTATTTCAGAGTCCACATTAGGGCATACCAGCACTTGAAAATGTCAGACAACCACACACCAAGACTACAGGATCCTGTTACTAAAGCAGAATAAAAATCTCCTGAAGCCAATCAGAAAATTAGTCCTCATTCTAAACAGGTGAGGTGTTTAACTAGAGAAAGTCTCCCAAAAAAGGCAAACCCCCTTGTACTAACCTGCAGTGTCTTCCCTGTTTGTGCTACAACCTATTTTCTTTGGCCAGCTGCTCGCTGTAACCAATTGCCTGTCTCTCTTTTCATTATAGGTTGGGCCTCATCTCAGTACTTTTCCAGACTCTGACGCTCGTAAAAAGGCATTCAGTGCCTCCCATTGAGAAATACCAGTGAGACATGGTCCCTTTCCCCAGAGCATCCACACAGCGAGGACCATAGCGCTGTGCTGGACACCACGGCCCTTGGATCCAGCGATAGTCATAGACAACAGGTTTTCTTCTTCGGTTTTAAACAGTAATGCTAACAGAATCATAGCCAAATAAATACAAGAGCAGTGATTCTGCCTCAGCCTGTTCATGGCTTCACCAGATGCAGAGCACCTTATTCTGATCACAATTCTCCTTGTGCTCAAGGTAATGGCACTTGCACCAGGAACAGGGCAGTACCTGCCAGTACAGCCCCAGAGAGAAAGAGGGACAGCCTCCCTTACTGTCTCCTATCAACAGATATGTTAAATGCAACTATATACCTGTCAATATCAAGTCTATAATATCTCAATCCCTAAATCATCCTCATTTCTTTGACAAATAAGCTTTTCATCACTGCCTGATTCAGCAAAGCCCTTGTCTGTGTGAAGGCATCCAAACATCTGCCTTGAGCTCTCTGCCAAATTGAGGTCTCACCACAGAACTATGCCTTCACCTGAAGATGGCTACAGCCAATTCTACGCTTACCCTCGAATTGCTGCTGGTGCCTGGTGTCCCTGAGGGCAGAGCCTCTCCATACAGTTACCGAACAAATTCAGACTTCACCAACACCAACTCAACATCACAGCACTCTAACCCCAGCTTGGTCACCAACAGGTGACAGCAGAGACTCAGGTTCCAACATGTTTAAAATTCATCTCCTCCCAATGGTGTATTTCACCTTAAGAAAATCCCACTTAGTAATAACTGTGATTACTTTGGCTGTGCATCTCCAAGATAGCTAGAGGAACAATTAATTACTCCTACATAGTCTGCTTCTCTGCTATTATAGCTCGGATTGTACTAGATAATATTTAAATCTGATGCTAGCATTCAGTTTTCGCATTCATATTGATAAAGACACAGGAACAAAGTAAACTGCAAAAGCAGTTTCTCTTACCCCTTCTAGGACAAGGAAGGCTCCCCATCAGCTGCTCTGGCATTTCCCACATCCCCTCCTTAGGGACAGCTTGTGCCTAAACCTGCCCTTTATATAAGGAAGCAGCTGCAGCAACTCCACCCTGCCCACACCTGAGGTGAGGGAGGAAAGAAATTGTCTGCTCCACACTGGGGAAACCTTGGTGTGTGTTTTCCTCTTTCTGGTACAGGCCTCTAAATAAAACACATCTGAAATAATAACTAGGAAGACAACACAAGGGTTTGCAATGCTGGCAGGAGTGGATTATAACTAGAAAGCTTTCCACCTCCCCAGGGAGGGAAGAAGTAGGATCTTAAACTACTTGTCTTGCTAAAAGTGACACTCCTTATGAGTGAGAAACGCAGACATGAGGTTTGTCCTGCTGCCTGGCAGGAGCCACGTCCAGCTCTTGGTCCAGCCACAGCACCTGTGTCTGCCTGCAGCAGCTGCTCATGAGGAAACATAGGGTGTGCATGGGGAAAGAAGCATCTCAGTGTCTCCTGCGTCGCTGGAAAAGGGCTGGGAAACACGTGTGGTGTGAACCAAGCCCACACAGACCTGCTGGTTTGAGCAAGAGACCAGAAACCCAAAAAGCAACAGCTGAGTCAAACGAAGTGCGTTCGGGAGGAGGCACCGCTCAGTGGGGCTTGTAGCCGACAAACCTGCCCCGCTGCACCCCGAAATCCCAGGCAGGGTCGTGCCCCAAATGGCCTGAGCCTTACAGCTCGGCCGGGCTGTCCTCCCCCTCCCGAGGTGCCACCTCGGGCTCGTCCCCACCGCGGGCCCCGCTCCCCACCGCCCCCAGCCCGTGGCCGAGCTCACCGGGGGGCACAACCAAGCCTCAAGCCGGGCCTCCCCCGCTCCGCTCCCCTCTGCCCCGGCCGTGCCGGGGTACCGACCGACCCCCCGCGTAGCCCCGGCGCCGGACGCTCCTTGTCCTGCAGTGACACCCACTGGTAACCGGGATTTTAACGCTGCTTGCGAGTTCCCCGCCGCCGGGCCCTGCTCCTCCCTGTCACCGCGAACCTCCGGCTGGCTGTCCTCCCTGATTTTCTGCCGTTTTCGCCCCCACTACACACACCCCGAGCCGCCGTGCCCTTATCTCTCTCAGAAGATGGATTTGTTTCCCTACCGGAGCATTCCCACCGCAGCCTGTCGCTGCTGAGCTTCCCTCCCTGTGCCTGCCTGGCCACAGCCTTTCTGAGCACCCAGCTTCAGTTCAGAGAGAAATTCAGTACAGCAGAGCCTCTGGGGATTTTCCTCCTTAAGCCAGACCCTTTCAGGACACCACTCTGCGCATCACCAGCAGATATTTCTAGACTAATTCTTGCTACAGTCGTTGCCACAGCTCAGCAGCCTGTGCCCTCCAACCCCTGTCCCAGCAGTGGAGGTATCCCCCAGCCCTATCAGGGCTCTCCTCACACCCCAAATCTCCATGGATGCCTAGGGTCAGCCCTGCTTCGTGGCCCCAGTGCCAAACCTCCACAGCGCCAAACCTGGTGATGGGTACCAGGAGAGCCGGACCCTGTCTGTCAGCAGCACCTGGAGAAGTGGGATGTGGGGCAGCTCTAAAAGCTGTCAAGAGTCCTAGAGCCAACCCTGGGGCTTGTGAAGAGGTGACTAGAAATGCAGCTGGATCTCTTGTTTGGTATGTTCCTGTGTATTTGTGAACAGGAGCAGTCAGAAAATGGGGTTTAAGAGCAAACACACAGAGGGAAGGCGGTGTCTGCTCCTTTGTGGTGTCTGCACAGAATTTCTTACCTGTGCTGGGAGTCACAGACAAATCAATTGGATCCCACTCATCTAGTGTCCAGTGATGCAGG
This sequence comes from Trogon surrucura, assembly GCA_020746105.1. NCBI lineage: Eukaryota > Metazoa > Chordata > Aves > Trogoniformes > Trogonidae > Trogon > Trogon surrucura. The sequence goes on from CM036636.1 coordinate 7,468,509, forward strand.
GGAGATATCAAATGTGGGCAGAACGGGGTACATTTCTACGTTGGAGGGTCTAGTTCTGAAACATCTTAATAAACCCAACAATCATCATCATCATAAGTCAGTGACACTGACATTAGAATGTGAGTAACAAGTGTTACTGGGAGCTGCTGGGAGCTCCAAGTATGGTCCAGGAGTGACAGTCTCTATCCCCAGGGCCTTGGCTGGGGATGACACAATACAGGTTCAGCTCAGGAATTATGATTGGACCCCACATGCAAAGATCGTGTGGGGTTTTTTTTGCTGTGCAGAGAAAGTCTTGCACAGCATCAGAGAGCGGGTCTGATCTAGAAACTTCCTTGTGGTTGTTTGAAGGCACGTGCTTTTTTCAAGAGAAGGAAATAGAGCAGCAGACCCACCAGCCCAAACCTGTCCGTGCATGGCTGAGCCAAATACTAATTCTAAACTCACTCCCAGTCCTGCTCCCTCTTCTGGTCCCATTCCTGCTCCCAAACCCAGTTTCAGTGTTGGGCTTGATCTCATTGCCAATTTCCAACCCAAATGGTGGGTCTACTTGTTGGATGGGGAGGGTACCGGAGATCATGAGCTGACACATTCATGCTGCAAAGAACTAGGAAACGCCACTGGGGTCTCTACCCATTTCTCCCTGGGACCAGTTCCTGCACATCTGTTGCTCTGGTCCAGCACAAAGCCACGCTTGGCCCAGCCCTGCCTTGGGAAGCAAATGCTGAAAAACTCACCCTCAGCAAACCAGAACCCTTCAGCCTGGCCCCCCAGTCCCTGGCACTGAGGGAGCACCTCTGTGCTGGGAGGGTAGAGCAGCAACAGAGATCTGTCACCCACAGACAGGGAGGACAAGCAGCTCCCAGTGTGTTGCGCACACACACACCCCCCCCACCCCTTGGAGTGGGGGCAGGCTGGGACCGAGGCTGATGCTGATTTTGTCCCTGGACTTACCGTCCTGTGAGGCTCTTTTGTTCCCCTGCCCCGATCCCAGCCGGCCCCGAGGCTGCAGGGCCGAGGGCAGGAGGTGCTGGGGGCCCTGCCTGCGCCGCTGCCCGACAGCTGGCAGCCGGGCTTCCCGGGGGCGGGGGAGGCTCTCCCCTCCTTGATCGCCTCCAAGCTGCCGACCAAAGGCGGCTTTGGAAGACGGACAAGATGCAGCTGCCTGGCCGGGAAAGTGGGGAACAGAGGAAATCGAGTATTTGAGAAATAACCGGCGACGTCGCTTTAAAGTGGCGCAGCTCCACGCACCCGAGTGTGGACGTTTTCCTCGTCTCCGCAGCGAAGGGTCTACCCCCAGGAAAAGATCCGAAATAAACCCTCGAGGAGGCAGAAGCCTGTCTGACGGGGAGGAAGGTGGGAGTCCTGCGTGAGCCGGTCCTTCTCCAGACTGGGGAGATCAACAGCAGCAAAACCCCCCGACGGGGCGTGAGGGAGGAAACTTTGCGTTTCTCCGGGAGAAACGGGCAGTGCGGGCAGCCTGGGCTGAGACCATCGGGGTTTTATTTAAAACGGGATTGACGGCAGGGAAAATCCGCCCCGAGCTCTGTCCCTTCCCAGTTGCACCAGTAGGTACCGCCGCTGGGCGAGGGGAGGGCGGGAGAAGCGGCCTCAGCTTCGCCGTGCCGGGCTGGAGCCGATGCCCGGTGGCCCCGCGTCTGCCTGCGCTGAAGGACTTCTCTGATTGTTTCACAACCGATTTCGAGGGGATTCAACGAAATTCGCAGCTCCGAGGCTCATCTCGGGTTCAGAGCAGCCGCTTCTGCGCTGAGGCTTTGGGAACGGTTTCTGTGGTTTTCCTTTTCCTTTTCCTTTTCCTTTTCTCTCTCCCTTTTGGTGTGTTTGGGGTGTTTTTTTAATAATTTTAACGCCCAGAAAAACTTTCCCTGCTTGGGAGGCACTGGCAGATCGACTAATTGCGGGGGGGGGGGGGGGAGGCGAGGAAAAAGCAGCAACTCTTCCACATCCCTCCCCTTCCCGCCGCCCCCTCCCCCGCAGCTAATCACCCCATTACGAGCCCCATCAGCGGGATAATGACAGCAAAAGAGGGCGGAAACCGCCCGGAAAGCGCGAGGATCCGGGTGGCAATTAATTCCCGTTAATCAAGCTGCAAGGTGTCGCCACCGGGGAGTGACATCCCCCGAAACGCCCCGCGGCCAATGGGCGCGTTCACACGGGTAGGGGAGGTGGGGGAGGGGGGAAGGAGGGGTGCCGGGGTCCCCGAGCCGGAGAGGCCGAAATTCATTTGTTCCTCCTCACTTTGCCCCCTCTCCCCCGCCCTGGGAGGGCGCGGCGCTCCCGCCGCTGTCCGAGGTGCTGAAGGCGCCGAAGTGACTCCGGCGTCCGGGCTCTGTCCGAGGTGCTGAAGGCGCCGCCGGCTCCGGAGTGACTCCGGTTTACACACCCCCCCCCCCCCCGCCGCATTGTCCGAGTGGTGGCGGGGGAAGCGGGGAGGCGGGAGGGCTCCTCGGCGGCCCCGACGGCTGGCCACCCCCTCCGCCCTCCCCTCGCCCTTCCCCATTGATTTCTGGATCATTAAGTGGTTAAGGCGCTGCGAAGCTTCACTATCGATCGCTGCCTCCCCACCTCCGCCTGGGAGCCCCCCAGGCTGCCCCCCCAGCCCCGCGCCGCCGAGGCTCCGGGCACAGGGTGGGGTGGCCGGATAAAGAGCCGGGACCCCGAGTGAGGTTGGGGGTCCGTCCCCCCCCCACCCCCTCCCTCCCTTCGCGGCCAAAGTTTGACTCTGCCTCCCTCTCCCCCCCTCTTCTGTCTGTCTGTCTGTGAGTGCAGCTGGGAGCGATGCTGAAGACGGAGCAGCTCTGGATCTAACGCGCGGCGCCTCGGAGAGCCTTGCAGCAATTATTGCCCGGATCCCAGGCTGAACTTTGCTCTTTTATTTTTATTTATTTTCACCTTTTTTTCCTCCTCCTTTTTTCTCTCTTCCCCCCCCCCCCCCCCCCCCCTTATTGTTAATTATCATTATCAAACCCGCTTCCGCCGCGCCCTCCCCGCCAATGCCCGTGTGAGCGCCGGCACTTCGCGGGGGCCATGGAGGGCTCCACCGGGTTTGGGATCGACTCCATCCTCTCCCACCGAGCCGGCAGCCCCGCCGTGCCCAAAGGGGACCCGCTGGTGGGCGACGGCCGGTCCCCGCTGGAGCTGAGCCCCCGCTCGGAGGGCAGCAGTGGGTGCCCTTCGCCCCGCTCGCCGGGCCGCGAGTGCCTGGAGGCGGCGGTGCCGCGGCCGGGCCTGGATGCGCACCTCCAGCCGGGGCAGGTCTCGGCTCCCTCCCAGTCCCGGACCGTCACCTCCTCCTTCCTCATCAGAGACATCCTGGCCGACTGCAAGCCCTTGGCCGCCTGCGCTCCTTACTCCAGCACCAATGGACCTCACGGCGGGCAGGAGCCGGCGGGCAGGATCCCCACCAAGCCCGGCGAGGACTTTAGGGAGAAAATGGAAAAAAACACCAGCAGCTCTTCCTCGGACTCGGAGTACAAAGGTAAGAGCCGCTCACCCCGCTGGGCGTTGCGCTGGACCCGAAGCCTCCGCCGCGGCGCCGAAGCCTCCCGGTGCTGCGGGAGCATGATGCGGAGCCGCCTATGGCGCGCCCCGGTGATGGGGTGGGGGTCGCCGCATCGGTCGCCCTCCTAAATGACCGCGGGGTCGGGCACCAACTTGGAGAAACTTGGGGGTTCGGTGGGGCTCTGTCCGGTGGAAGTGGTTTACGGGGATAGGTGCTTCGCCAAACGCGCCCGGGGGATCCGCCGGGCGGTTTTCCGCGGGGAAGATCCGACTCTTTCGTTCCTACCCGCAAGGAAAAGGGAGATGAAAACGGGAGGCGGATTTCTGCCTGTGGAAAAGAAAAAAAAAAAAAAAAAAAAAAAAAGAAAACAATAAGAAATTAATCACAGATTTACCGGATATTTCCCCTGCTCCGGTGAGAAACGAACAAGAAAGTCGGAGGGTTTTATTCGATTTGTATGATTTCTCTTAATATTTTAAAGATGGTTTCAAAACGAGCACGACAGACAGGGAGCCCCGGGCCGCATTCACGGCGCCGGCGGGAGGCGGGCTGCGTGCGGCGGCTGCTCGCCCCGGACCGGGGGCTTCGGCCTCCCGGGCCCCTGGCAGTCCCTTCTCAGCATTCCCCTGCAGAAGCCGGGGTCAGGGAGGAAGGGGGGGGGGGGGCGGGGGAACAGCACGGGGAAGTGGATGTTGGGGTCGGTCCTCGCTCCCCGGAGCAGTTTATGCCGGGTACTCTCGCCCATCCCGGCCCCCATCACCCCTGCGAAAACTTTCACAGGGAAAACTGTTTGCTGGGTGTTTACGGGGAGAAGTCGGTGATCCCCAGCTATGGGGATAAAGGGGAGGCGATGGCACCTTGCAAGGCCACTGGATTTCAAGGAGGCGGGCTGGCAGGAAAAGGGAGGACGGGGTGAAGCCCGGCCCGGCTGCAAATGCGCCCTCGGCCGGACCGGCTGAAACCCCGTTCACAGAGGGAAAAATATTCACCCAAACGAACCTCCGAAGGCGGCGGGAGGCTCTGGGCACGGCGCGGGGATCTTCGCTCTGAACGAAGGACGGAGCCCCGGGTCGGTGCCGGGGCTGGATCGGCGCCGCCGTTTCGCGGGACCGAAAACAGCCGCGATTCCCAGCTCGGCGTTTTTTTTTTTTTTCGCCTCCTACGTCCCCCTTCCCGAAATCCTTCAGCTTTTCCCCTCTTCCCCCAAGTCGCCGAGGGGTGAAAGAAGCGAGGAGAGAGGAGAAGAAACACAGGTTTTCCGCATCCCCCTAGACCGGCCGAGCCCGGGCTGGAGGGGCCGGTTTTAGTTGGGGGCCGTTAGCCCAGGATGCCCCCGCCACGGCGCAGCCACGGTGCACACGCCGCTTAAATGGGGGAAAACCCACCGCCCACATCGGGGGGAAAACACTGCTTGAATGGGAAGGAAACACAGCTTAAATGGGAGAAAACACAGATTAAATGGGGAGGAAACCACACCTTAAATGAGGGTAAAAACACCATGTAGATGAGAGTAAATCCACCGTTTTGAAGGAGTAGTAGTTGAAGGTCCCCGCTCCCAATGCAAACCTTTTTTTGCTGCTTTGGAAATAACCCTTCCTGGGGGAAAACACCTCCGATTTCCCCCGCAAAAGGATTGCGGGGCCAGGCCTAACCCGCAGAGGCCGCAGGATTTGGCTCATGCCAAAATGCCTTTAAAAAAAAAAACCATCCGTAATATATATTTTTATATTTTTTTTTAAGCTAGGAATAGCGGGGGCAGACAGCCGGAGCCGGCTGGGGAGATGCCGCCGCCGCCAAGGAGCGGAGCCCTTTGGAGAGCAGGAACTTTATTTTAGGAACCGAGAGTGAGCCCGCGGGCGATTTTCCTTCCCCGAGGTGCGGAAGGCCGGACCCGGCTTTTCTCCGCAGAAAAACTCCGCAGAAAACTTTGGGGCCTTTCTCGGGAGGGATCGAGGCCGGGAGCCCCCCGGCCTCTCCCCGGGGACCGGAGCCCGGGGTCTTCGGATTTTAAGACTCGTCCCCGGGTCGGTCAGAGCCGGGATTTCTGGTTGAAGAATTTCGCTCCCCGGTGGCTCAATTAACCGGATTATTCCTACCGAGAGAAATCAGTTCGCGTTCGGCTCCAGCCCTGTCCCTGCTAACCCCCGCCACCAGCAAATCTAACATAAACTCCCGCAAAAAAAATCTCAAACACCGCCGAATTGTATAAACTGAACCTTTTTTTTTGCTACATAATCTCCAGGACGGTGGGAAAGGCGAGCACATACAGGGATTTATTTTTCCTTTTTTTGTTGTTTGTTTGTTTTTTTCGTCCTGAGCGGAATTTTTCCCATCGCATACTAAGGTTTTGCGGTGTAAATTCCCGCGTCCCTCCGCCGGTGCGTATGTACCGACCGCGCTAACGAAACGCCGCCAGCCCACCTCGTTCGTCATTTTTAAAGATAAATAACATCACGGGCATGGGTTTGCGGAGCCCCTTCCCCAGTATTCCGTTGTGTGCCCTGGAGAAAGAAGGGTTTTTTATCTTGCCCCAGCAGCATCCTCGGGAGAATGGAGCCTTCTCCGCGGAGATGGAGAAGCGACACCACCCCGGTGACTTTCCCCTCCGAAAATATGGGCTCGTAACTTTCATTTGGACTTGGTTTTGGTTTGAATATAAAAAAAAAAAATTTAAAAAAAAAAAAGAGGGGGGGAAAAAAAAAAAAAGAAGAAAACAAAATATCTGAGCATCGAGAAAGCTGTTGGGTTTTGGGGAATAAGCCCAAAGCAGGGTCCTGGCCCGTGAGAAACGAAGGGTGAGGGAGATGCGGGGGGGGCTGGGCAGCCCAGCCCCGCTTCCAGGCCCTTGGGACGGGGAAAGGCCAGGCACGGCTCGGGGACCCTCGTGAGCCCCCCCCGGGTTAAAATTTATGAGGTTGCAGCGCAAATGCGCCGGGAGCTCGATTCGGTACCTGAGCTCGTCTCCTCCAGCTTATGGCTGCAGTGGGTTATAAACACACACACACCCCTCCCCGTCTTTTGAGGGTATTTCCCTTCCCTTCCTGCCCTGACCTGGACTCTGTTCCTCCCTCTCGGCTCAGTGAAAGAAGAAGGGGACCGAGAGATCTCCAGCTCCCGGGACAGCCCCCCGGTGCGGCTGAAAAAGCCGCGCAAAGCCCGCACCGCCTTCACCGACCATCAGCTGGCCCAGCTGGAGCGCAGCTTTGAGAGGCAAAAATACCTGAGCGTGCAGGACAGGATGGAGCTGGCCGCCTCCCTCAACCTCACCGACACGCAGGTGAAAACGTGGTACCAGAACAGAAGGTAAAAATTCACCGATCCCTCCTGCCCACAGCGCCGGGGTCCCATCCTGCCCCTCTCCACGGCCCCGCACCCCCAAACCAGACAGGGCTTTCACATCCCGCAACCAGCTCGTCCCTCTCAGCACCAGGACCGGTGCGGTTCCCCCCTCCTCCACTCCCCGGGGGGCCTTTTACCGCAAAGCAAAGAGGGAGAAAAGTGATACTAAAGGCAGGGGCAGCTTCGAGGGGAGGGGGGCAATCTGTGCCCCCAGCGCCGGCAAGGCAGGAAGGCAGGACCGGGCTTCCAGCTAAACACAACAGCATAACACATCGACACATTAATAATAGATACCAATTACTGCTTTGGGCATCAATAATTAACACTCCTTACAGTAATTACACAATTATTATTATGATGAATAATTTACTGGTGGAAATAGGTTTAGCGCTTCAGCGACAAATCTGTAAAAGGGCTGGAGACGCGTGACGGCTTCGGTGGATTTACCCGGACACCCCCGCCGGCGCTTCCCCAGTCCCGACCATTGCCACGGCCACGAAATGAGGGATCACCGGTTGCAGCTTCCACCCCGTCCCCTCCCTCACTCCGCCTCATTTTCAGTCCCGCTTCGCCACCTGCAAAGATCCGCGACCTATCAACACGTTGCGGTTTTGGGGGAGTTTAGGGTCGGCGAGGCCTGTGTGCAACCCCCCCGACGTCCCCAAATCCTTCCCACAAGGACACACTGGAGCCGGGCCGGTGCCTCAACCGATGTGGACGAGAACCCGGAGTCGGGGCTCCTCCGTGAGATCCGACACACACACATATATATACATACCTATAAGTATGTATATATGTGCATATATATAAAATATATATAATATAAATACATATGTTATATATATAACACGTATATTTTTAATTTTATATATATTTATATATATATATACACGTATTTAGACACAAATATATATATGCCGCAAACGAATGTCCCGGGACGCTGCCCCACGCATATCCCCCCGCGGGCCTCCTGCAGCCACCCGAGGGGCCTGGCCCGATCTCGGCAGCCCTGGCCCGGGGAGAGGGTCCCGGGACCCTGGGAGCGGGGCCGCCGGAGCATCGCGGCGGCAGCAGCATCTCCGCTCCGCTGCGGGGCTGCCGGGCAGAGTGTCCCTCTTGTCACACACGAGATGTCATAGGCAGTTCGCAATCTGGAATTTACATCTCAGGAAGGGTCTGAAATGTCGGTCGCGATTTATATCGCAGGGATTTACACTCGGCTAGCGGATCCCAGCCAGCCTGTCGCTCCGGTGCTGCTGGGGAGGTTCCGTGAGTTCTCACACCGGGCTGTCGCACCGGGAGCACCAGGGAGATAAACCGCCTTGTCCCGTTAGCGGGGTCCCTCCCATCCCATCCCATCCCAGACGTACGAGGGGGACTGGCCCCGGGAGCCAGCGGCGAGGAGAAGGGATGCACAACGAGAACAGAGCTCGGGAAAGGGGGATGCACGAGGGTGGGAAGAGCCGGGAAAAGGGTGTGCGAAAAATTTTAAAAAGAGCCCGGGAGCGCCTTTCGGATCATCCCTCCCTCCTTGACCCCCTTTCTCGGCTTGTCCCCCCGCAGGACCAAGTGGAAAAGGCAGACGGCGGTGGGCCTGGAGCTGCTGGCCGAGGCTGGCAACTACTCAGCCCTCCAGAGGATGTTCCCCTCGCCCTACTTCTACCCGCAGAGTTTGGTCTCCAACCTGGACCCCGGCGCCGCTCTCTACCTGTACCGGGGACCCAGCGCGCCCCCCCCCCGCCCTACAGAGACCCTTGGTGCCCCGCATCCTCATCCATGGACTGCAGGGGGGCAGCGAGCCCCCGCCGCCCCTGCCCCCGCTGCCCGGAGTCCTGCCACGGGCCGCGCAGCCCCGGTGAGCCCCGGCCGCCCGGGCAGCCCCACAGGGCTGGGGGGGGCTGGAGGGGGCCACCCCAACTCTGGGGCCGCGAGCAAGCGACAGAATCCCGCTCACCCCAAATATACATATATATATATATATGAGACCTCCCCCTCCTTTTTTAAAATACATATAAAGAATGCAAGAAGCAAGGGCAGGTTTGGCAGGACGGGAAGCCGGCAGAGATGCCCCGTCGCGGGGCACTCGCCGCCTTACCCCCTTGTGCCCCTCAAGGACAGCGGAGCCGCTGCTGTCCTACATCCCCCTCGCCCGCCTGGGACTGAGCCAGGAGCACGGGCAGGGGCCGGCTGCTCCGAGGGGGCTTTGCCTTTCCGCCCCCTCCCCAGGAACTGCCGCGGGTGGAGGGACGAGCCACCGCTGCCACGGATGGCTCCGGGGAACCCCCTCCCCGCCTTCCCCGGATCCCCGATCCCGGGGCACCGGTCCCGCCGCCGGGAAGGGCCGTACACGGGGCGGGGGGGGGCCGCCAGCCGCAGCGAGACTTTGGGACGTCCGTAACTTTAAAAAAAAAAAAAAAGCGGCGAAATGTAAATACGGTGCGCAAAATGTATATGAATTATTTATTTGTGAACCCTGAGGGCGTATTTGTGTAAGTGATCCTTGTCAGTCTGTATCCCGGGACCGGACCGGCCGGGGAGTGCGGAGGGAGGGGGGGGTCGGGGCGCCGCGGCCGCTCCCGCTCCTCCCTCCTCCCCTTCCCCTTTTTTAAATGTGGAAATAAAACTTCTTTACAAACAAACGGGTCTCGCCTCCGCCGGCCCTTTCTTCCCCTCCCGCTTGTTTGCTCTGGCGGATCAGCCGCCGCCGAGGGAAAGGGAAAAGCAAAGAGAAGTTTTCCCACCTCCCATCGCAGGGAGCCCCCGCTCCGGGGCTCCGCTTTCCCCCCCCGGGCCCGGCCCCAGTGCCGGCATGCGGGGCCGGGGGCTCCGCCGCGGGGGGAAACCGGAGCGGGACGCTGCTGCCCGGCGCGGTGATAGCCTCGGCGCTGGTGAATTATTAACGCTAATCTTAAGTGTATAATTGCCTAAGTGCTTTAAATGATCGCTTTGGAAAATGGATTGTTTCCACCCTTTAAAAGTGTCGCTCATCTGGCCGCGGCCAGCGAGCCCGGCAGCTGGTCCCCGGGACAGCCGGGCAGCGGCTCGCCGTCTCGGGGAGCCGACAGATGGGCTGCGGGCTCAGCCTCCCCCTCCCCGGCCCTCCGCCACCCCCCCGGCCCTCTGCCCCCCGCTCCGGTCCTCCGCCGCCGGCGGGCCCGGCTGTCTGCAGAGCCGCTCCCCTCCGTCCCTGCCCCGGCACCCACCGGCCAGCCCCGGCCCTGCAGCACGTCCACCCCCTCCAGCTCTCCGGGGTCCCAGCCCGGTGCCCCCGGCCCGGCTCCGTCCCGGGAGCTTTGCCCCGTCCCCACCGGGAGGGTTTATTGTCGGTTCGGCCAAATGCACAGCCACGCCTGGAGGCGAGAGCCCCCGGCCTTTGTGGAGCGGGCTGGTCCTTTGCATGTGAATGGGGGAGTTTGGTAAATCCCCGGGCCTCGGCTGGGGCGAGGAGGAGGAGGAGAAGGAAGGGGGGTCGCTCCCAGCTCGGGGTTAATGAAGTGGGAAAGGAGTCTTTCAGAGAGGCCTGCAAACAACCCCCCTTCCCGGGCAACAAACCCCCGTCCCAAATCCTACATGGATTGACTTAAACCCAGGGGATAAGTGCTTTAAATTAATCTCATTGAATAAGAATGAGGCCAAACAAAACTCTTTAAAATCATATTAAAAATCTATCAAAGGACAACTTGCAGTGGGTGTGCTTTTCATTTTGTGAGCGCAAAGGCAAGGAGCAGACAGCAACCTTCCTCTCATTTACACAGCAGGAATGTGAATCAAAGACATTCTCTAATATTTAATTGTCCTTGTAGCCATAGCAGATTCCTCCTCTTACATTAATGAAGTACAAGGCTTCATTACACATTTGTAATTGCAATATTTAAATTTGCCATTTTACATCTGGAAGAGCCTGGAAACTCCCCTTTAACAGCAGGTCCAAGCCAGTCCCATAACACAGAGACATGGTCCAGTTTGTGCTACAAAGGTGATAGGAGAGTGTGGGGCAGAGCCCCGGGGAAACCTTTGCTCCGGGAAGGGGGAACAGCCGTGCCAGATTGGGCTGGGAAGGAAAGAGAGCAGAGGGGAAGCAAGGGCTGAAACCATCTCCTCCAGGGAGCTCTTGTAGCAGAGTCAAGCAGCACAAACTTCAAAATAAATCAATTCAGTGAAGACACCAGAGGCTGTAGGTTCTCATGAGAGAGCACCACGCTTGCCACATGTATAGCATCTATTGCAGGAGGACCTCAGCAGCTTCATAAGCAGCTGAAGGGCCAGTCTCACCTCTGGCTTGTGTGCAGGGACTGAGACAGGACCCTGCTGTCTAACAGCAAAATCCATCAGCATTGGCCCGGCACCTACAGCAACCCCTGACCAGGCTGGAAACTCTGCTCATTTCTAGAGGCCAGTGCCCGGTAGGCATGCTCCTGGCAAGTCCTCAGGGATGGGACAGGCTGTGTTGGGTTGAAATTAGATGAAGCAGTAAAAATGGCACAGTTGAGAAGGAACACCAGTCCCATTAAGGAAACCTTTGGAGTATTGCACCAGCTCTGCTCCACCAATTTCTCCCGGGGCACAGAGGCTCCAACAAACAGGCTGCTGGTGGTTGGTTTCTGTCAGCTCCACTCTCTGGATCCAAGGCACAAACCAGTTAGTGCAGTGAGTTTGCCAGGACCAAACACAATCCTGGCTCTCGAGCGCCTTTTTGGCTTTTTCCCAGCTTGAGGGCTATCTTTCTCCTCTCCTGACAGGTTTGACCAGGACTGCCACCCTGGAAACAATGAAAGCTGCTCCACTGAACATGCCAACACATGCAAATTCAATGAAAGCAGCAGAATTGTTTCTAGCTGAGATATTTTATGGTTTCGTCTGAACACCAAACAAAATCATGCCAGAATGAAAAGCCCAGAACAACCGGTGCTTTTCCTGCCTTCTCCACAGCCTTATGGAGAAAGTAAGTTGTAGACAGAGAAGTTCTGCTGCTTTCTATCCTGCTTAGTTACGGGTGCTGCTCAGTGGTGGGGTACCAGTGCTAAAGGTCTCTCATGTTTGACCTTGGCACTGAAAGAAGGTGTTCAACTACAACCCTTGTTCCAAGGTCATCTCCTTGCTTTTTCCTATCCCAAAGCCCTGAAGCATAAACTCAAGATGTTCTACCTGCTGAAGAGAGGAGGATGTGGTCTCCTGTTAGTGGCAAAGACGACAGAGCCAGAAGAGAGCTGAGAAAGGGTGCAAGAACATGTCCTGGGAGAGGCAGGACTCTGGGTGTGAGAGCAGGGAGCAGAGAAGCAGCAAGGAAGGGAAACCCAGACCAAGTCCAGGTCTGACTCACAGGCAACTTTATAAAAACTCCACAGTGTCACTGCATCCAGATTAAATGCAAGGCCCCCCACCGCTCACCGCAATTAAGATAAGAAAGCAAACCTGACCAAAAACAACACCAGCGCAGTCAAACAAAGCTGCAGCTCCACCAAACACTGCCCAGAGCTCATCTTTCCACCCCTGGGCAGCTCCCACCCAGCCAAGACCCCTGTAACACACCCCACGTACCTCAGAGACAAATGCAGGGCAACATCCGTGCAAGGGCTGTGCCAGGGAAACCCACTGTTGCTCCAGCAACACCAGCATTTCGGTGCTCAGAGGACCTGGAAGCTTCTGCACCCACCACAACCAGTTCCTACAGCCCCTCCCAGCCACACCTGCTCCAGCCCAAGCCCCACACCCTGCCCCACCTGGGTGAAGACATGGTTTGAGTTCAGTACAAATTAACTCCAAACCTACCAGGGTCTTCCTGAAGTGAGCAATGCATAGGGATAAAGCCGGCTTGGAGTCGATATAGAGCTGCCAAAGTGTACATAAGGGCAAAATTTGTTTCCTGCTGACCTAGCTACAATCCAAACACATTTTGAACATCGGCCTTTGAGTTTAAGAGCAAACCCAGCTGAACTTCAGGGGCATGTGTTTCTTTAAATGCTTTCTCTTTCTCGGTTAACAATCTCATCCTCTTCCTTTCCCTAATGACACAAGTAATCCAGCACTATCTCCTAAAAGATGGTGACGCTGAAAGAAACAGGCATTCTATTTTTTTTTAAAAATAACATTATTCATCATGACTGTAACGTTACATGCCCAGTTAAAACAGACGGCAATGAGATCTCCTGACATCTCTCTCCGATGTGCTGTTGGCCTTTATTCCTACTATTATGAATTTGCCAATAGTCCCTATTAATTCATACGTGACAGTCAGCCAGGAGAAGGTCATATATTTTCCCCTCATGCACAAGATCAGTTCTTCCCAAACTTACACTCGGCATCACTCTGTCTGAGTCACTTCCATCCTCAGGGGTTTCTTTTCTGTTTGACATTTACCTTAAACCTGATTTCCAAAAAGTACTCCTAATAAAGTCAGGTGGGCTTTGTTGTTATTTTGTCTTAATCTAATAAATGCTAGGAACTTCACTCTCTCTGCAAAAACATGGTTAATTTTATACTGGAGCCTTTTTAACATCTTTCTGAAGTTTTCAAAACAGTAAAATCAGTGTGGTTAGTAACTGCCTGGGAGGAAAAAATAAAACTGGGTCTCAAAAGTTACATTTTGGGTTGATTGTTTCCCTCCTGCAGTCCTTAGTATGACTCACTATAGCCCACAGTAGGTGCCCTCAATTCTGTATTCACAAAGTGGGTATCGGTTTCATCTGGTTATACTCCTTTTTACTTTCTGGCACCTGAAACTGCCACTGGATTTGAGCACTTCCTAGTCCCCTGTTAAGCACCACACCTGGCTTGGGTCACGGGTGCTGCTCTCCTCAAGCGAGACCCATGCAGGCAGCAGAAAGTTGTGCTTTGGCAGAGCTTTGTGCTGTTTTCAATTGCCTGCTGCTCAGTGCTTGTGTGACAGGAGGTGCTGGAAGCAACACAGCGAGGAAGAGGAGGAAGTGGGCTCACAGGGACGTCCTGGGGGAGTTTTAAGTCTCCTGCAGCCCTGGGGGAGCGCCTGCTCTCCCTCACTGAGCCCCCAATGCCTCGCCAGCTCGGAGAAGAGTTTTGTTAGAGACTTCATCAGGACTCAGGTTCCATTTCACAGGCCAGGCAGCAGTGAACGAGGGCTGGCCTCAGCACATCTGGGGCCACACCACATTCCTGTCAAAGATAAGCAAGAACAAGAAAAAAGGCAAATGGGAAAACCAAGAAGTGAAATCCGTTCTGTTGGGATGTACTCAAAACAGGCCAAGCCAAAGCAGGGAGAACCCCGAAATCCAGGGTTACGACTGGCAAGTGTTAGTAAGAGCCTGCAAAAGCTTTAATGTTCAGAGAGGTGAGACATTTCATACCTGCTCTGCGTTATATAATTAGGTCTGACAATGTGCTGCAGGCAAGGAGAAGTTTGGAGATCGCTGGATGCCGCGCTGGCTCTTGCCACAGTGACAACATTTGCTCCCAAACTCAGGAGTTTTGACATGAAGTTTTGTGCCCATGAGCTCTTGCCCCAAAGGGACCATGTGTCATCACACTGAAGAGCTCTCCGCAGCCCTGCTACTCGCGCTGAAATTGGGGAGATTCCTTCCAGGTGGCAATATCTGACTAATGATCAGTGTCCAGGGACAGACCATGCCCCAGTGCACAAAGGACAGGAGAGAAGGTGGCTCCCTGAGACAGGAGCAGAAGTGCCCCTCCCAGTATAACAACAGGGGAAGGGGCAGCCTCCCCTCTCCTCTTAAACATGCTCCTGGAACCCCTCTTCTGCCACTGCTGTTTATCTGGTTAAAAACAGGCACGCAGACAAGACTGTGGAGTGTTTCTACAGGTCTTTTAAATAGGAAAGCAGCTCCTGTCTGAGTACATTTGTCTCACTTTCATGTTATATAGATATCACAGTGCTCCAAAACTCACATTTCACTTTTTTTTTTTTTTATTTTTCTTGCAAAAATCACCTTAGAAATGTGGTGTATCTTCAGGAAGCCACATTTAATGGCAGCAGTGCAAGAGGACACGCCTGGATTTGATTCCATTCGGACCTATGGAAAAAAGGGGAGGCAGCCAAGATCCCCGAGATCCCTCCCATATTCGCCTGATAAATTGAACCGCTCCTCAGCTGATTTGGCAGGTCACCCTCACCCCCGGCTGAGGCACTCAAGCAGGTTTTTGCAGCCAATGACTGGAAGGTCCTGGCTTATGTTGGAATCTGCTGGCTGCCAGTTTTTCTCTGTTTTTTCTTCTTCTTCTTGACCTTGGATACACCAGTGTCCATCCCACTGGAATATTCAGATCGCAAGATCTCAGCGAGGCGATGTTTGCCGTGGGTCTTCTTGAGAAGGTCAGACCTGGGCAGAGGGAAGAGAAGAGGAATTAGATTTCCTTCTCTCCAAACTGCTGCTAGGTGGGTTACTGATTTTACAGGCACGGAAAGTGACATTTGCGCATTAGCAGGAGAACAGCTTCCTTTTCTTGAGGCTTGATTTGAAATTCTGTCTCATGCAAAATTAGATATTGTTGTGACAGGTTTTCACAAAGGTGGCAAAATATCATGCCGTTTTTAAAAGCAAGCCTTTGTTCTGTACAAATGCTCTTGCAGGGGCGGCGGGGAGAAAGAGGGAAGGTTCTGCGCTGAAGGCTGATGAATTAGGTGACACAGCAGTTTGAAAATTATAATAATAATAAAAAAAACCCCAACTAACAGCCTTAAGACATTGAACAATGGAAACATTTTATAAACGGAGCTTAAATCCAGAGTTTGAAAACACAAAAATCCCAAACAAACAAGCCAAACAAAAAACATGTCAGGAGTCTAAACCCAACAGACTCTTTTCTCGCAGTGTCCTGCAGACATCACATGGACCTTACAGCCTCCCTCTCCAGAGATCAGTTTTTGCAACGGTAGCTGCATTCTGCCCAGCCACTAAACTCCAACATGGATCTCCCTGTAGCCCTAAACTGCCAGCTATAAATATAAAACCCCACTCAGCATTTTTCCACCACAGGTTCTGCCACTGTCCTGCTCTATAACCTTGGGCAAGTCTCGTCCCCATTGCTGCCACCATCCTCACTGATGTGACCCGCAACCCTTTCAGTGAGGAACCTGTCATTCCCTACCATGTTTCCATAGTTCTGGGCACAACAGGGTATCCACAGCTACTGAGGTCTGCACGTCCCACTCTCCTCTTTTGTGACAAGGACCAGTAACGGATCCCCAAAATTTCCAGAGGAGTGAACAGAATCAGTCTGTCCCTCTACACACGAGGGAGTTGAATGGACGCCTGGCACCCGTGCCAGAGCGTATTTACAACAACACATGGGCCTCAGCAATCCCAAAGGCCTTAGAGCACTGACTCTCACAGTTCCTTCAGAACCACGCTGGGGGATCACAGGAGAAGGAAGCATTTTTTGGCTGCCTCAAGAGATCACTCCATTTATTAGGGCCAAACACACAAGGAAGGCAAAGCAAACAAACTCTTGGCTGCCTAGGGTATTTGTTTGCCCCTTTTTTCCACAGCTTTTTCCATCCCGGTGTTGCTTTCATGCGTGGAGTGGGTCTGGAAGGGTTGATGAGAATGGTGAGGAGGATGGTGAGATGATTACTGCTGAAAGATACGGAATACACAGGCAAGAAGATTCTGCTACCTTCAGCGTAGTCTCCGTTCTCACACTAATTAAGCATTCAAGCTCTACATGGGTAGAAGAGCTGGAGATGGGACATACCGGAGAAATAAGACACGCAGCCACCACCTGGCTTTGAACCCAAAGAAACGAAGGCAAAAAAGACAGAATCAATTCAAAAGTGGCCGTACAGCTAACGAAGCAAACATGGTGCCAGTAGAAAGTCGTACCTGCGGTACCTCCCGTCAGGCTGCATCCCTGACTGTGCAAACCCGGCAGCAGGGAGGGTGCTCCCGGGCGAGGGCAAAGCCTCAGGCCAAGGTGTGCCCTGAGCCAGCCCAGCTCTGCTGCAGAAGCTTCCTAGTGCAGCTCTACCCTCCACTCAGCCCCCTCCATCACTCGATAAAGTTTCTTCTTGACACTTTCATTGTGTCTCCAAGCATTTACTACAGTAATTTCAGGGTAACCAGGCAACAGATCAGTTTACTTAACAACAGGGAACTATCTGCTGCAAAAGGACAAGTAATCCACCAGTAGCTGCCGGGCTGAGATTCAGCTCAGCAGGGAGGTTGTCCAACATTTTATTATCAATCAGGTAAAATCATTGCCCAATTAGTAAATCAATACCCCCTGCTGTGGTGATCAGCCGCACACAGAAAAGCGAGCATGCAGGGAAAAGGGAGGTTTCTCCCTCTAACCAGGGCCACACACGCAAAAAAAAAAAAATAATAAAAAAAAAAAATCGATGGAGCTGTGCTGTGGAACCTGTACTGATCAGTGCAAGAAGAAAAGCAGCTGTCAAGGCCCTGTTGAAACATGAGATGGAAGAGCAACAGCAACAGTCTGCAGTGACAGCACACTGGGGAAGTGCACCAGGTCAGGGTCCCTGGCTGGATGCAGATTCCTGCTGTAAACCTGTAAATTCCTCTCTCTGCTCAACTGGTGAGAGTCTCTGGGGCTCTGCCAGAGCAGTCAAGACAACACCATCAAGGCAAGGCGCCCTGTGGTTATGAGACAAAGCCCAGGAGAACAGAGCAAGACCTTGATGTTCATCCTCTGTGCATCCTTGGGCGAAGTATTTAATCTCTTTGGCCTTCGTGTCCATTCTCCCACCTTATAACCGGGGGTGACTGCATTTCCCTGATGCGAAGGCTGGTGTGATGTTAAATTAAGAGAACCGTGTGGTGACTCGGGATACTTTGGCAAAAAGCTTCACAGAAAAGCCGTAAATGCAAGATGCATTTGCAACACAGACAGAACCCATGTTCCCATCACTTGATAAGCACATGGATTGTCAGCATCTCCTTCTGTGATCTCATGTCTAGATATCACACTATATCGAGCCCTAATGAGAACACATCATGTTGATAACGGGCAGAGAAATCCCCAACCCTTTAAATCCTTCCTTCCAAAGATAACATCAGTCTTTAGGTGGGGAACTATGAACCGGTGCAGCTAAGGGGAACTTGCAGGGGAAAAAGAGATTCATTAGTGACTGACCCATCCCACTGTGCTACAGTGCCAAGATTTCAGCAGGGCTGAAAAGAGAAAGAAGTGTTCACAGGGATGAGAAAAGAGCCACTTTTATTAGCTGGGGGAAAATGAGACAGGAATAGAGAAGTCATAACTCAGAAAATGAAACAGCCCCAACACACGAATTAGAGAGAACCTGTCCCTGAACACAAGCTATTTGACTTCCCTGTGTTACTGCGCAGCGCGCTGGGTGTGGAGTGCTGCAACATATTGGATGCCAGGGAGAAGCACCGCTGGACTACTGCTGTTCTGTGCCAGATATGGGGTATTGGGACTCCCACAAGACAGACAGGAATTAGTGAGCAGTCAGAGGAGCCAGCAGAGATGAGTGAGCACTCCCTTCTAATTTCAGGTGGGGGACACATCATCCCTTCATTTGCAAGACATACATACGTTTCATTGACACATCTGCTTCATTAGAGAACTGAATCACCAACTGGTCTCCAAGCCAAAAACTCCTGCGTGTCAGAGCTGTGATACACAGACATCCATGGTTTCTTGGATGTCATTTGATGGCTCAGAAGATGCCTCTGCTAGTCTTTTTACCTAAATGCTGAGCGAGTTTGTTCTCAGAGGTGTCTCCTTCAACTTGGTTGGCATTGCTGTCTGTTCCTTTGTCTTGAGCTGTGTGAAATGCTGGTGCAATGCAGCACAGCAAGAGTAGTGACCTTTAACCAACTCGCAGCATCTGCAGCAACCAAAGGCTCCCAAATTGCTCCAGCTGAGGACGAAAGAGTATAAAGTTCTGAAGCACAGTCCCAGAACTCATGGTGTGTCTTTGGAGCAGACAGGATTAGGCTGTTTCATTTATCAGAAAACATTTCAACACGGATCGCACTATCAATCTGCCTGACAGCATCTCCAACAGCTCTTTGAAACTGTGCCAGCAGCAGAGCTGGGTTACCTCTGGGCCAAGGCTGCTGCAACACCTGCTTTTTCCACTTACAGCGTTGGATGAACCATCTGCAGCCAACGCAACCCTGTTTGGGTTGGGTTTTCTGTTGTTCTTTGCAGAGTAGGGGCAAGAGATTCATCAGTGATTCTACGCTGCTCTCGACAAGTCAACAGATGGCCTAGGTACTCTGTTATCAGCTGATGCAAACGCTAGCTTGAGAAGATCAAGGAAAATTATTACCCAGACTGAACATCAAGCGCTGTTCCAGAACAGTCAGAGCAGTCTTCATGCCGAGACATGCTGAACAGTGAAGCCCGACTTATCCCTACTGAAGTCACCTGTAATCCTGCTACACAGAAAGAGACAAAACCCCACAGTTTCACTTTCATTACCACCCTTTGGTCTTCATCCTATGGAGGAGAAAGGATTTGAGCATCACTGGGAGGCTGGGAACCTCCCAGGATTCTGTCAGGCTCTTTCCTAAAGGACAGAATATATTTCAATCAGAGAGGGCTGAACGTTTTTGGTGCATACTAAGCAGTGCAGAGGTTTTCTAGCTCCGTGTGCAAAAGCCCTACCAGCTCACTCAAACATGGAGCAAAGGCTCTGTGCTGCAGAATGGGACAGTAGTAAAGGGCGTTGCAACAATGAGATGGATTCTACAATTACGAAACTTCAATTACATAACAGGATTTTTAATAATACCATGATGTGGTAAGCAGGACTCATCTGTGTCCCTGACCTGCCTTAATGATGAGCGATGGTTCCTTTCACAGCAGCCAGACCTCTCATTTTCAGATCCATCTGCATTCCAGTCCGTGAGTACCTGCTCTTACCTGAGCTCCAGCCTGGCTTTCTAGAGCAGACTGCCCAAACCAAGTGAAATTCCCAGCAGGCTGAATTCCAAACTTGCGTTTTGACTAATTAAGTGATATTAGGAAAGCTGTAAATGGCACACAAAAACTGGCAGGTGAACTGCTTCTAATCATTAGACAATTGCTGTGCAGGGAGACCCAGCTGCAGCCTCCATTTGCAAGCCCTGTCTACAGAAGCATTAGTCTTTCCAAAATTGCCAATGCCAAGACGTTCAAAAGCGGAATCAAGGATAGAAGGCAAAAGGCTACCAGCTTGCGCCCAGAGGAGACTGCTGCCCTAGCCCTGAGAAGGAGGACACTCAGGGTTACAAGGTGTATTTCCCAGCAGGAGTCTAATTCTGCTTGACCACTAAACACTAAAGAATGAATTAGCACGATAATCTTGCAGCCAAAACCTTAAGGGCATGACGACATCCATATCCAGGGCGATGGCAGTGTAATAATGATGTAAACCAATCTTCTCACACAGAAGCATCCTGGGCAACTTTTCTTGATCTCGTTTTAGTTAAGGGTTGAACTTAAACTCTGAAGCATGAGGGGGTTTTCATCTTCACTTTTATACTTCTTTTTTGTACAACTATGAATATACTTGATACTCCAGATGTAAGCTCAATCTTTCTGAGTATTTTTGCCATCAGAGATCTCCTGCAGCAATGAGTACCACTGGAACCTACCAAACTCAAAAGATTTATCTCTTTCTTTAAAATGACTTGAATTCACAAATAAGGGAAATTAAGTCCTTATTACGGTGAAGCCCTTTGGGGACAGACACCAGCCTTGCAGAGCTCGAAAGTCAAAAACAGGCCATCAGGTGTCACAGAATCCCATAAAGCCTCACTGATCCAAAATGCAAAAGACTGAGCAGCACAGGGACACTTGGTGGAATGGCAACAGGCCTTCGGCATCTGCACTGTGAAAGAATCAAAAGATGTGTCTGCGTGACACGTCGGCTCCTTCCTGTGCGCGCTGCTCCTCCGCAGCAAGCGAAAGACAGTTAATCCCTCCATGGGAGTGGGATCAGCTTCCTTGCATCCACCCTTCAGTAAAAGTACGAGTCCAGGCAGTTACTAAGCTGATGTAGTGTAACTCAATATACAGTATCTGGTTCAGGTGCTCATCTCTCACCTAAACACGACATTCCAACTTTGAAAAACATCACGAGCAATTATTTTTCCCTCTTCAGATCAGGTTTTGCAAGAAGCACTACAGCTAAGGGGATGGTTGGTTTGCACAAAGAGGTTGAAAAAACACATGCAAGTTTTACATGTGCATTCAGGAGAGGGCTGCTCCCACATTTCAGCACCGAACCATGCACACCTGGCTGCTCTGTCTTCCTGTCTCACCTTCCCCGAGCAGGCTCTCTACGGAGGCACTGAGCACAAAAGGAGACTTCAAAAGAAATGAAGTTTTCTTTGTCCTCTTAAGGAAACGTTTAATGACTGCCCTTATCCCAGTTTCAACCTGGACTGCCTGTTCTTTACTCTCTAGACAGGTGCTGAGAGATGAGGCTTTAGGGAGCAGACTGATTAAAAACAAGTATCGGATGTTTGGAGACAACGTGTAATACGACAACCAACACTCATGGTATGATGCGAGAAACGTAATTAGAAAGATTGCTCTGTAACTAATAATTTCAAGCCTCGCATTCTGCAATTAAAACCCATTTGTCTTCTAACAGGCAGGCTCAATTCTAGTTTCTGCCTTGTCAGTGTGAAATCAGAAGCAATTCTCTGTAAGTTAACACCATTATCTTGAATTTATGCTAGTGGAGAGTGAATCTGAATCTATATTCCTCTTCTCTAAACAATCCTATAAATACTAATATATCTTCTCTCTGTTTTTTTTTTTTTTGGTTTTTTGAGCACACACAGAGAAAGTTGATTAGAGACAAGTTTCACAGGCAAGAACAATTGTTGCACGTCACAACTTTGGCTATTTCTGCAGGGTCTTAACTTTCCAGACGCTCCCGGATTTGAAATCCGGAGCTTGAGCCGTGACGAACCTGTGCAAAGTCTGCCCGCTTTCCCTGAGCTGCAATTATATGATCCACGTGCAAATGAGCTTTCAAATCACTCTCAGACCATGTGTTCTAACACCTCCACATCCCCCAACCCCACAAGTCCTGTGCATAAACTACCTACTGTATCTTGAGCTTGTCTGTAGTATAATAGGATGAAGACTTGGGGAGGAGGAACGGCATCTAAAAGAGGTTCGTAACAAGGGAAAAAGTAGCTCTAACAGAGTAGCTACATCATAGGAACAGAGAGAGGCATTGTTGCCGGCCAAGTAATCCTGTGACACGCTACTGTCAGTCATAGCTTGACACCCTGCTGAGCCAGCAAGACATCAAAGCCCACCCCATACCATCTTACATGCTCTTTATCGGCTAATCAGGCTATTCTTCCTGAAATAAAGCTCCGTTAAATCCCCTGCTCACAGGGGCATTCCCATCCTGTTGCCCATCTGCTGGTGAGGGTCAGCTGAAGCAGGAGGCAGATCAGTGGCCTGTCCCTGGTGGCTTCTCAAAGCAGGACAATGCGGTCTCCAACTTTTTATTTTAAAATCCCTTCCCTTTGCTTTTTTTGTTGTTTTCGTTTGGTTTTTATTTTTGTCCAAGATACGTACACGTGCAAGTGAGGTCACCAGCCCAGGAACAATTATGTGGATTGGTGCTTTAACTGCATGGCTAATGTTTGCTAATGGAGATCGCAGCAACAATTCCATGGAAGGGGTCACAATCGATCCTGATAAAAAGATAACATATTTTCCTTCAAATTCCTGCAGCGATTTTACTGGCAAGCCAGAGGTCCGTATCCTGCCGTTGCGCGAGAGAAGATAGTGAGCCCTAAACATTGTAATCTCAAAAGGGAGGATTATCTATCTGTGGAACCAACTCAGAATAGCTAGGATCAGACATACTGCGCATCTTCAGCTCCATTTCCAGCAGAGAAGAGGATTCAGGGCTCTGCTCCTCCAGAAGCATCAGGGAGTCTCAAATTCCTTACAGGAAAGGAGCACCCAGGAACAGCCCTGTCCACACACCAAAGGGGACAGAGCTGTAACTCCAGACTTTTCCTGGGAGAGATCTCGTGTGACTTTGCAGAAATGCTTTTGCCAGAACTACTTAGATTTAAGTAGGCAGCAGAGCACAGGTTTGCCAAAGAATCATTTCTACCAGCAGATCTGCCCGTTGATTTGGGCTTGTACCATATAACTACAGTCAATCATAGAATTACTAACTCAAAGAATACACTACAGTCCTTTCCTTCAGGTACTAAGTTAATGTCTTCTTAGAGAGAAGAATAAGGAATTCAAGCTGCAGCTGGCCATTCTGAGAGGACAGACACAATTTGTCCCATGGCAAATCTGACAGCCAGTAAACTGCTGGTGAAACTGCAGGAAAAAGCCTACAGAAGACTGCCTGTCTAGCACAGAGAAGGTGATAAAATAGGCCAGAGAAGGCCACAGATGGCCTTTAAAGACAGTAAGACACATACTTTGCTCCTGATGCAGTGGTATCTGTCAAGGCCCAGAAGGAAGAGACTACCTTGAGAGATAAATCAGCACTCGTACATTCTTGCTCCTAATGTGCAGGACAGTCAACTTCAAATCTGAGAAGGGAAAATGATCCCTTGTCTCTTATTTCCCTGATGCTTTTATCACCCCATGCCCTACACCAACAGCAAGTACTTCGGAGCACAGCTGTGTTTGTGAGAGCCCTTCTCCAGACAGGGGTGAGGACAAAGAGGACTGCAGCTGGTCCTGAGGGATCACAGCACCCTGAAGGACCATGCAACTGGAAGTAGGGGTGTGGACGGAAAAAATCGGGCAGCTTCTGCTATGGAGGTGCTTGGCCATGACAAAAGCTCAGAGAACAACCCAACCTAAGCCAGTGGCACAACATGATTTAGCCTCTCAGGAACAATCACACCTGACCTCCCCACAGCCGGGGTGTCCCTTCCAACCCAAACCATTCTATGATTCCTGGAGCAAGCACATAAACCTCTAGGAGCGAAACACGCTATACCTTGTCATGTAGCGTTCCTTGGCTCAAGGAACATCATGTTGGCCTACCTTTTTGGTCTTGGTTTGGTTTTCTTCTTTGAGCCTGCAGTTGGAAGAGCAGTCAGGTTCTGGGGGGCATCTCTCAGGCCAAAGCTCTTGGCCACGTGACCCAGGTGGAGAGATTTGATGTGGAAGATGTGCTTGAGGTTCCTGGGATAGGTGGTATAGGCACAAAGGAAAGACTGCAGTGCTGAGGAGGAGGGAAAAAAAAAAAAGTGAGTTCTGTTTGCTACTGCATTTTTATATATATATACTTAAAGATTCAGCTGTTCCAGCTGAAAGGACATTGGTCTTGTCCTTTGGGACACCTTCTGGTCAGCAGCTGGTAGAAAAGGTTGGTATAGTTAAAAATCTGTGAAGGTTGTATAGTCCTAGTAGAATCCTAAAAGGAGAAGGTAGGTGGTGGAGAAGTGTTAGGAACTGAAACAAAGCACCATGAAGTTGCATTAGGTTTGCCTCTTGCATGGATGCCCCTTCTGCCAGGAAGGGTGATGTCTGTGGCATATCTTGCAGGGAGAGTCACTGACACCAAAAGGAAGCAGATAAGGGGAGAGAGGGAATAGAGATACAGAGACAAAGAGAGGGAAAGAGAAGCAGAAAGAAGGCATAGGAAGACTCCTCTGATATTGCAGTCCCAGCAGTCCGTGCATTTTTCACCAGTTACTAGCTAGTCCCTTATAAATAGCCGAGAGCCAGGAGGATTTCCTGACTCATCATCACACTGAGAACAGAGCTCACCTTCTCAAAAGGGAAAAATAATAGAATTGTGTGCAAATTTCCCTTCACATCTTTATATTCCTGTAATGCCCTTCCCTCAGGGCTCATTGCTCTAAAGACGATCATCCACTAATATGAACGCTACCACTGCTCCTCCACGTACCCAGAACATTAACTACACCCAGGCTGTCCTCTCCGCTATGGGGAATAGAGGGACTTTTAGTAAGGAAACTCCACAGCTCAGAAAACGCCTCCCTTCAATCCCCTGCTGCTTCTCTGCTGGCTAAACCTCCCATGTCCCTGCAGTGCACCCTCCAACCACCACCTACATCTTCCTCTCCCTCTCAACCCCTGACAGCAGTGAGCTTGAAACTCTAACCTCTGCTGCCCTTGCCCGTTGAGCCACCGGACCAGCAAGTTTGCCCACAGCTTATGTCTAATCTCTTGGCAGCAGCCGGAGATTGGAGTTTATGAACAGTAATAAAAATGTCATTTTAGCAGATCAGCTCCTGGAAGGACCCAGGGAATCCATCAAAGCTCTGTTTACTGAGTAAAGCGAACTCCTTTTCCCAATCGATGAGAAGAAAAGATTGAGTTTTTTGCACCTTCTTCCCAATTTCACAACGCTAAGCTTTCAGAGGCGTCAGAGCATTGAGAGACCTATGTTTTCCCAAACAGAGAATGTTAAATTCCAAACACCCTGTCCTGGTGTCTCATCTGAAGGCCATCCTTCCGAGGGGTTATAAACCAGCTCAAATGCTCTCAAAAACCTCACTCTGCTGCTTCTTTTTTTGGTAAAGTTATTGGTCAAATTGACCTGCTGTGAGAAGGCGTAACTCTTCAAAAGGAACAATGAGAACTTGCTCTCGCTCTCACTTTGGTCCCGTCGGAGCTAATATAGCCGTCTTTCTCGCAGCATTTGAACTGGTTGATGCTAAAGATCCTGTTATGATGAAGTTCTCGACAGGAGAGGCTGCCGGTGCTAACTCTGCAGATCAGAGTTTGAGAATCAAAGCATTGAATGCCCCCTCCTCTTCCCAAAGTCCTGACAAGACAAGTGCCAGACCCAGCCCCGAGTCAGAGCACGCAAAAACCAGGCAGAAGTGCAAGACGCTCACCCAAAGCTGCGCCAACAGCCCTGCTGTACCAGCAGGTCGAAACCTCAGCTCACACAACTGTCTTACCCCCGTGGAGCTCAGAGCTGCTGATGTTCGTTACAGCACCCATGAGACTGAAGTGAAGACCTTTGTGAGCACGATTCTTTTTCCTATCTTTCCTGTTAGTGTTGCCAGAGTCATGTTTTCTGGCTTTTATGCGGAATTATAGCAGCCAGATGTTAAAAGCACCTTTTTTTTTTTTAAAAAAAAGTTGAAATTATTTTATAATTTTGCGATCAAGGAGATAGAGCTTTGTAAAAACAACTCAAGAAGACTGCTAACGCTGCTGGTCAGGCCATCATTTACATAAAGAGTGCCTCATCTTAACACCACAGAAGCAAACTACCTAAGCTGTTACAGTTTTTGCCACACCAACATGAGTCTGAGGCAAGGCATACTGGCCTGTGGTGGGATTCAGACTTGCATTCAGGTACGAGTGGATTTAAATTGGTGCCTTGCAATTATGCATCCTCGCTTTTCTGTAAGAAATGTAAGTGTGGAAAGCTGAATAAAAAAAAAAAGCTACGTATGACGGAGGTTAGATAGGTTGGTTTGTTGTTTTTTTAAACAGGGGCAAGAGGGTAATGAGAAATGAAAGTGAGACAGGTGACATAACCTGCTCACCACACTCAGCTGGCAGCCAGCTCCCAGTGGCTGCATAAACCCGAGGAGGCGTTTTGCCAGCGCCCAGAGCAGGCGGGGACGGGAAGGAAGAACGCACCAAAACCACCACAGATCCGAGCATCGTCCCCCAGCGGTGGGCTCCTGCGATCCTGCTGTCCCTCTCAACACACGGGTGCTGATGACACAAAGGAAGAGGCAAAATGCTCAACTAGTGACTATAAAACGGGGAAACATGGAGAGAAAAGCAGGGTTTGCTTCCTTACCCTTTCTGTAACCCCAGTAGCACAAAGGATCAGTCTCCTGAGCTCTACCTGCCGCCACAGCTCCAAAACGAAGCACCTATGACCAAGCAACTCTTCCAACGAGTTTTCTTTTTCCCGGAAGGGGCTCCACACTTCGTGAGATCCATCCTCCAGGTAGCAGGGCCCAGCCGTACCCCACCTCCCCCCACCTCACCGCTGAGCAGTCAATCAAGCCTGAAGGGCAGCCCCTTCCCTGAACCATTTGATTTGAGTTTGGAAAACATGGGACCAAGAGGCAGAAGGGATGAGTGGGCAGGAAGCCACTCGCCTTTTGAAAGCGGGCTGCAGTGAGAACACTGCTTATTAACATTGACTGGGTCAGAAAATGGGGAAAAAGAGAAAAAGAGAGAGAAACAAATGCATCTCTGGCACAGTTTCCAATTGATTGTCTGCCATGAAAGCAAAAGCCAGCTGCCATGTTAATTATTCATGATGCCTGGCGCAGAGGGGAGGAAGAAGGGGCTTATGGAAGCCACTCAGCAGTGGAAAATTTGCATATGCAGATATAGCAGAGTAGGAAAAAGAGGTGGAGCGCTCCTGTACGAGATACATGGGATGCACAACATTTCAGCATTTTCTGATATATCTTCTGTCCTTCTCGTCCGTGGCTAAAAAAAGTTCTTAGCGCTGAGGTCAGCAACAAGTGTGCAGAGAGAAACCACAGAGGTTTTCCAAGCGTGACCAGAGCCATTCAGCTGCTCTCCCTGTCACAGTCATTTCAGGTTAGGAGTTTGCAGAGGGTGTAAGAAATCCCAGGGGAGCAACGAGAAGTTTATCCACGCAGAATCGAGGATTTGATCGCATTAGTCACATGCTTTGAGACTGTGGACTTACAGTGCAGCTATAGAAGTAATTACTCCAGTCAAGTAGCACGACACACCTGAAAACGGGTGCAAGCTGTTTGTGTAGTGAACCTCTAACACTTTCACTGTATGAGAAGGGTACTTGGAAATGCTGAGAAAAAAAAAGAAAACCAGCACTGCAACTGTCAGGAGGGAGGCGAGAATCAGGACAGTGACATGCAGTGGCAGGGGACAGAGCAAAGAGTGAAGCAGTAGGATTTCAAACACCTTGTCCATCAACACTCTGGGGTAAGCAGGGAGTTACAGTACGAGCTCTACTCATTCTGCTGTGTCATCACCTACCAAGTTAGTTCAACATTCAGAAAAAAATCCAGCACCTTTGACCTCTTGAACAATTGCTTCTCTCTCACTATTCCAAACCATTTTAATGTTGGAACTTCTACCTTGAGAACAGCCTTCCCTTACCCAGTTTCTATGATGACATTGTACAGCTCAAAGATCAAGTTCCCTATTTGGTTCTGGACCCCTTGGTATGTGATTTATGCAGTTTAGCACATGTGGTACACTTGTGCCACACTCATACAGCAGGTATGTATATATATAATGGTAAACAGAAATTATGCAGACCATTAAAATTCACCTCTTCAAGACCCCCTCATCCAAACCTAACTGGAAAAGCTGCAGAACTGACATCAACAAGACATCCAGAGAAGCTTAGACAGCAGGATTTGACTCAGGTCAAAGTGAAAAAATAAGGTGAAAAAGAAAACAATCAGGAAGGGAGACATGTGGGAGGAGGAGACATAAAAAAAGGGAAAAGGCTCTAGTCCTATATATTGTGAGCAGGAGTGGTTTAGTCTTTAGCATAAGGAGTTTGCATTTTGTGGACCCGTCTCAATATTTAATAACCAAATTCTGAGCGATTGTCAAGGAACTTTTGGGGCCTGACTTCCCACATTCCCTTTACAACAGCTGTTCAGTTTTCAGGTGCACCCAGATCAGCCTTACAGAGCAACAGAATATTACCTGCAAGAGGGGTACCCACATTGTACCACCTTTTTGGCTCCCCTTAGGAGACTGCTTAGTGTCTGTTGTCCTACCACACCCCTGGCAAGTTTTTCACCTTTCCCCCAAACCCACCTTCCTCTGGATTTTCCAAACTGAGAAGCAGACAGGAAGAGTTTCTCCTACTGCTCAGTGCCAAAGGCTGGGCACCCTGCTTGGCAGAGATGGGAGATCAAATATCAGCTTTGCACCCAACTACAATTATTATTAAATCCATCCCAGTTTTGCTTCTTTCTGCTTTTCTGAACAGTTGCCCTCTCTCTCATTTTTCTCCCAGCCCACACAACCACCTCCAGTCTAAGACCTTTGCCTGTTAGGAGTTGCCCCAAGGCATCCTGTCTTGCAGGCTTCAAATTCTTCCCTGGTTTCAGCTGGAAGGATCCAAGGGGTATTGCACGAGGATGTGGTTAAGCGGGTCACCCACGGTCACCTCAGCACAACGCACAGAATCTACTCGCTCACGTGACTGGGTCAGAGCCCTCGGATGCGACTATCAAAAGCCAAGATTAAACCTCATTTGCACGTAATATGGGAATGCAAGAAATTAACATTTAATATCACCACAAAGCCTTCTGGGCCCATCTCAACCCCCTGCAGAGCCCAACGGCCCCAAAATGTTCCTTCCAAGCCTCTTCCCTGAAGCTCTCCCCCAGAAGAAAAACTTGGCGGCTTACACGAGCCCTTGTGGAATAGACGGAAAAGAAACGCACTGACCTTTCTTTGCCCACCGGAGAGTCCCCTCGCTGGAATGAACGTGGTCTTCAAATTTTGTCTGCAAGACCGTGGCACGCTCCCGGACTTCCTGAGGGTCCGTGCCACAGGATTTCTACAAGGGCGGTGGGAGGATTAGAGGAAAGAGAGAATTTGAGTCAGGAATAATGAAGCAGTTTACAATAGATTTAATAACAGTAAAATCACACAGTAACCACCCAGGGGCCAACGAAGGTAATCCTCTCAATATTACTAGAGAAAAAAAAATACAGATAAAGATGTTAAAGTCAAAGCAGCCAGTGAGCGCTGTGTGGCGAGGAGCACAAATCAATTTTAATTTTGTGTTTTCTAACATCCATCACGTATCTTTTTTTCTCCTCGGCTTTTTTTTTCCTCCCCCTCAGATTCAACAGGCCAGACAGCACTGCTTGTTTCCACTGGAGTTATTTGAAATAACTCCCCTTGGACTCTGCACTAACACTTTCAGTCAGATGTTGCAAGTTCCCCTGTGCAGCTCCCCAAAACACCTGGCCTGTTCTTGGCACTCGTGGAGCAGGAGATCTATGTTTACCCCCAAGCTCCAGAGAACGGAACAAATTCAGTACCTGTGAAAAAGCCAACTAAATGAACTTAGCACTATTGATGCCTACGTGAAGTCTTCTCGCTGTCAATAAGTCACACTTCACTGTAACTGTCATAACGTGGTGCCCCTAGAACAAGACAAGCCCCTTGTGCCAAAGGCACAACAGAAAATGGAAAACATTCCTGAGAGAGCAAGCTGCTACTGGGAGGAGAAAAGAGTCCTTCTCTAAAGTACCCAGACGGAGAAAGGAAACGTGGCCAAGAAAACAAGAGAATTTTTGATGGAAAGTTGAGAACAAAGCGCAAAGCCAAGCATCCATGGATGTGAACCTCTCCCAGGAAAGGGCCACAGCTCTCAAAAGCTACTCACATGGGAGCCAGCACCCAAATCTAGGAGTGCCAGACTCAAGACAGCAACTTGATAGTGGTCAATGCCCTCAACCGACCAGGACTGTCTGAAAACAAACATCCAACTCCCATCATTCTGCCCTAGGCCTGTGCCAAGGCAACAATCCTGCTGTTCCTCCCCAGTAGATTTGCATGTTAACACTGCAAAACCCTCCTTCCCTCCCAGCTGTGAGCTTCGCCTCTGTGCCGCCGCCAGTCCAGGGAAACCGCATCACACCGACACCGCAGACCTTGGTGACCGTGGGAGCCAGGCAAAATATTTTGCTGCCCCACATCTGCCACTCTACAGCCCAACAGCACATCTGCCCTGAGACACAGTCAGAATTCCCTGCACAGCGCCCTCTTTTTGGCTCAGGAACTCACACCTTCCAGCCACCGGGTTATTCTCCAACAAAGCAAACACCCACGGGGACTAAACCCCTGCTCGCTCACTACCTGGATGAACCATCCACCCGTGCCTCCAAAGACAGGGGTGGGTATTTTAAGGCTACATGAAGAGTCTCCCAGATTTCTGGTCTCTGCTGCCTGTCTCCCAATGCACTCGAGAGCGCCTCACAACACAGCTCGTTTCACAGACGCCTTTCAGTTTGACTCAAGGCGCATCTATTAATCAGTCGAGACAGTCTCCAGCCAAGGGGGCTCTGTGAAGGCTTAATAAAGCCCAAGTGGTGCTGCCTCCCCGAAGTGGACACTCAGGGCTGGGAGTCACAAGTTTCCATTGACGTGAAACATAAAACTTTCTCGCCCCGCCTGCTCCTCCTAGCCCCCATCACTTTCCTTTTGTTAAGCCTCCTGGCAGCACAAAGTGTCACCTTCCCAGCGTTTTTTAATATGAATGTGAAATTAGTGAGCCTTGCCCTTTCCCCTGGCGGACAGAATCCTCTGTTATTAAAAAGTAAAGCACTTTAATAATGAAAACTTTTTCTCTTTTTCCTGTGTTTTAACTGTTTAAAATTAATGAGAAGGGCATAACGGTTGTCAAAGAGATATTGAAAGCCGGGTAGCCAGGACCGAATAAGCACGAAAATCCCTCCAGAGTGTTAAATAAACAGTGCTTCAGCCCCCTCTGAATCCCTCTGTTGGTTATTGTATACATTCTGTAACAGCACTCAGAATAGATCTGAGCACCGGGGAGGCAGAAAGGTTTCAGAATTCCAATAAAGGCCTCAAATTAAAGACAGCCTGGTGCGAATTCCAGGAGAAAATTAAAGAGACCTCAAGCTTAAGTGACAGGTGACTTGCTTCTGTGTCACAACTGTCAGGGGATTTAGTGATAATATGGCAATATATTACAAAGGACTTTTCTTATTC